>JBAMCG010000053.1:0-2450000 GCA_037075325.1 Drosophila mayaguana | reverse complement strand
TAGTTCCTATTGACACATTAGTTAGTTCAAAATTCACAATTTTCTATGAAATTCCAAATTATTTCTCGCCTTTCAGTGCCAGCGAATCGTCTCTCACAGCAACCCAGCCCATTGAACGACTTTTGAGCTGATTTAAGTACATATCTATGGTCTAATGATCTTTGAAATTCATCTGCAGTTTTATTTGTTGCGGCATAACGCGGTGTGTACCTACTTCTTGCCTATAGAGGCTGATGCTATCGAGGAGCTGTTGTAATTGGAAATCAGTCATATTGACTGCGCCATTGGGCAGACTTGCGAGCGGGAGAAAGTGCACGGGGCAGAGCAAAACATATATATATATATATACAAGAAGTCGACAGTAGTAGGATTTCACTATGTCAAGGCATTGTTATCGCACTACCACCCTGGAATTTTACGAGTTTGTGGTGCCAGAAACTCGGGACTACTGCTACGGATCAGTACACTGGCCCTTGCATACGGATAGCTATGGCGCTGACAGCTATTTTTCTAATCTGCAAGACCATTTGGCTATGGCTAGCGATAGCGATCAGCATCGTGAGCTTATCTATGACATTGTTCAGTGTCCTCAACAAGCCATATTACAGTTTGATCAGCAGGAGGAGCCGCATACCGCATACCTAGCACCTGTTCCCGTACATGAAGATCAAACAAACAATATGGCCAAAGATGATGAATATGAGACGAGCAATGTAGACGCCGTAGCTTCAGAGCCAAAGACCATAAATAAGCTACGAAGGAAGAAAAATATCTATCGTGCAAAACAGGGTTATTTGGTGGAGGAGCCCTCCAGTGAGTCCGAGAACGATCAGGAGGCTAATTCGTAGATTTTCTAGCTAATATTTATGGATCAATGGCAGGCTTGCCGCAGCGCTTTGCGCAACATATCCGATAAACAATCAATTATTTAAGCACTGCGGTTGAGTTTCGGCAAGAATAATACGTGCCTTAAAAGTCCTGATGCTACTAATATGTATATATATATATATTTCTTCTAAAATACTCATCTAACAAAAAACACATATATATTATTTACTGTAACCATTCAGTGTTTCTTCGTTTGTTAAACGTAAGCCTGCTTAAAGAAGTAAATTATAAAAAACACAAGCTTGATATATTCTTTTAGCTCACTAAGTCAAGAAGGTGGCGGTTTCAATTTCCAATGGGGTATTTGATTATTAGCACTTTTATGACAATAGTCTCTCTTTCTCTCTCTCTCTCTCGCTTTCACACTTAGTGTCTCCCATGCTCTCACTACACTCTGCTCTCCTTGCACGTTCAGTTACAATGCTCTCTTGCGCTCACAGACGCAATGTGTTCGTGGTGGCAAGCTGTCTATCACTGCTTGCTCAGTTGCCGCTAAATCTTCGTAGTTGGCGGATGTGCGCATGGGGGCGCATATGTGGTTAAGAGCAATAACAGTTTATACAGCAAATAAACAAATACTATTTTTAGGTTGTGAAAAAATCAAAGTGCTATAGTGCAAACACCTATGTACATATATTAATAAACTGCAGCAGAGAACAAGAAACTATAAGGAAATTTATAGAAAATGTCGCCTTTCGACTGCAAATCACGACGTGGCACCAAAATATCAGTCATAATACTGGGCAGCGCTTTATGCATTGTAATGATGGCTTTTTTCGTTTTCGGCGACAGCAACGACGAGCAGGGCTTGAAAAAGCTACGCATGATATCAATTGTGAGCATTAGCCAAACATCCATCCAATTAGAATGCGCATTTCAACTATGTCATTTACATGTATGTATGTTTGCATATGCTCCGTTTGTTTGATTTCTACAGCTGTTCCGCCATGGCGCCAAGAATCCGAGCGGTTTCTATCCCAATGATCCACATGCAGCGCACGACTGGCAGGAAGGCCTTGGTGCACTCACACAGGTAAGACATAATGACGCAAGTAAAATTCAATATTGCTGAAAGCCTTTAAGTGCATTTTCTGTCTTTGCAGAAGGGCAGTTTGCAGTCATACAAATTGGGGCAAAATCTGCGCATGCGCTACTATCGACTATTGCCATCCAACAGCATTTACACACAGCAGCAAGTGCATGTTCTAAGCTCCGCCGCGGAACGCTGTGTGGTGCGTCAAAGTCAAACAAAATTGTCTGATGATAAGAGAACTGTATGTCTTATCAGTTGGTAGTTATCTTTTAGATGAGCGCTCAGAGCGTGTTGGCCGGCCTGATGCCTCCGCTGGATAATAACAATGTGTTGCCCATACCCTGGCAGCCGGTGGCTGTAAACACTCTCGCACGTAACGATGACATTGTAAGTTTCAACTCCAAATATCCAATTCAAATCTTAATTTAATTTTTATTTTCTTCTATTTGCAGTTGCTGGCACAGAAAAAACCCTGTAGTAAATATGAGAGCATACTACAGAAATTATACAAAAACCCGCCACCAGATCTCGAAAAGTTGAACGAAGAAAACAAGGAGCTATATAAGCTACTCACAAAAAACACGGGCAAGGTAATTACTCACAACGAAGTTTTCCTACAGCTATTTATTTTGTTAACTTTGCAGAACATTTCTAATGTGCTTGATGTGGAGATGTTATATACCACATTAAAAACAGAAGAGGAAGTCAGCCTTGCCCTGCCTGATTGGACTGAGAACATATACCCGGAGGAAATGCGATCGTTGGCTGAGCGCAGCTATGCTCTATTTACCGAAACACATCTCATGAAACGTATTAAGGGCGGTGCTTTTCTCACCGAAATACTTAAGAAAATGCAGAACAAACGTAAGAAGAATTTGAATCCGGATCGTAAAATATTTTTGTATGCAGCCCATGATGTTACCCTGGTGAATGTTATGAACTCTATGGGAATTTTGGATCAGACGGCTAAGCTGCCAGAGTATGCCTCGGCATTGGTCTTTGAGCTGCATCACAGCAAATCTTTCGCGGACGGAGATTTCGAAGTGAAGGTATATGAAAATTTAATTGTATTGCTAGTCTAATGAACAATATTCTAATATATCTTATCTACGCACAGCTGGTATACTATTTCAATAGTGAAGATAAATTTCCCAAGGAGCTCAGCATACCTAACTGTGATCCACCATGTTCGCTGAGTCAATTTGCAGCCTCGTTGGAACCACTTTTGCTAGATAATTACGATGATACCTGTGAGAATCCCACATTTGACTGCAAGAATTAAGATATTTGTTTTTTTTTTTTTTTCGTTTTACCATTGTTAACATATTTCAAAATGTAGTCAGGTTTGTATGTTATTGTTGAACAATAAACATTTGTATATATTCAGAGAAAAGTTCTACGAGCAAAATTATTAATTCCGATACTTTTTAGTTAAATTCAAAATCTAGACCCTTTATCTTCAGCGTAAAGAAAATAAATAGGTACCTCTTCCGCATCGTTGACTCGAACCATTTCCGTATGGCTTATTAAACGAATGGCTGCAAGTCCATAGAACAGCATAGGGAGGCCTGCGATAAATACGGATTGATACACTTACAGATTCTTTTTCCTGAGGGCACTCACCCAAATTTATAACTTTAAGGAAGCGAAAGAATTTATCCTCCATCGATAGATCTGCTATCTCGCGTTTGCTGCAGTGGTACTTCATGTACGGATAACAGCCTGTGCGTAATATATGGTAATTTGTTCCCGTATCAAGTGTCCAATTGAAGTGCGACATTCCGCGTTGATCGTTTTGAACATCCTTAAACTTTATTGTGGTATTATAGAATATCTGCAGACGTTCGCTTGTACTGTGCTCACTTTAACAAAATATGATGTCCAAAATGGCTCATTGCATTGTTTTAAATAAGCGCTCAGCACTTCTGAGGCTCGAGGCTTCAACAAAACTCGCGTAAGTTGCATTATTAAACAACCGCATCAGATTTATTGCATAAAAACAAACAACATACAAACAGCTGTTTTATTCAATTTTATTGCGCTGGCTACATATCGATCTATCGATAGGTTCAGCAATATGTACGTGTGTTTTCCAATACCACTAAATATACGATACTATTTCCAGATTATTATTCAATTTGCCCGCGTATGCTCGGTGTTTTTCAATTTCAAGTTTGCGCCATTGTCCAGTAGAAAATATCATAACTGAGCATTTTAATATGTTGCCAATACAAAATGAATCTATGTTACAATACAAATCGGGATCTGATGAACGTATTCAGGTGAAAGCTGAACTTAAGGCAATTCTTAATAAAATAGAGCCGGTCCCAATCGTAATAAACGGCAAGGAAATTTTTAAGAAATGTGAACTTGCTCAGATAATACCTTACAATATAGAGCATTTTATTGCACGGTAAGACTCCAGAACAGAATTCTAATAGTAACTATGTATTTTAATCGCTTAATTTCAAAACATATAGTTACTCCCACGCCAATAGAGAATTAATTGACCGGGCCATCGGTTCGGCATGTCAAGCACAGCAAAAATGGGATAAAACAACGTTAAGGGAGCGTATGGCCATTTGGGAGAAAGCTGCTAATTTAATTGCTTCTAAATATCGTTTTAAGATTGTGGCAGCAACGATGCTTGGCCAGGGGAAGACTCTTTGTCAGGCGGAAATGGATCTCGTTGAGCTAGTGGACTTCATGCGCATCAACCCTATTTTCCTACGTGACCTAGCGAATTACGAGCCAGTTAACGGCCAACCCGAGTTGTGTCGCAACCATATGGTGTTACGAGGGCTTTCCGGATTTGTAGCAGCCATCAGTCCATTCAATTATACCAGCATCGCTGGGAACTTGGCGTATACACCGGCCTTAATGGGCAATGCTGTGCTCTGGAAGCCTTCAGATTCCGCTGTGTTATCAAACTGGTATGTTTTCCAGGCTATGCGGGAGGCAGGTGTACCTGAGGGAGTTGTTAACTTCGTCCCAGCTGAGCCAACGATATTTGCCACGGCCGTTACTTGTAACGCTGACTTGGCAGGCATTCACTTTACCGGTACTTCTGCGGTGTTGAAGTTGCTGTGGAAGATGGTTGGACAGCGTATTGATACCTATAAGAACTATCCTCGTTTAGTTGGCGATTGTGGTGGTAAGAACTTTCACTTTCTGCACCCGTCAGCAAATCCAGAAGTCGCTGTAGCCTGTACCGTGCGAGCAGCGTTCGAATATGCTGGCCAAAAATGTTCCTCCTGCTCTATGTTGTACGTGCCCGAGTCGTTGTGGAAGACAAAAATCAAGATACCACTGCTGAAGATTACCAAACGGCTGTTTGTCAGCGATGCAACCTACTGTGACTGTTTTTACTCGGCGCTCATTGATAGGAAGGCATATCATCGGCTTTTCACATATCTCAAGTACATACATAACAACTCCGAATGTAAAATGTTAATTGGCGGAACTTGCTCCAAGGGCCGTGGCTATTATGTGGATCCCACCATTGTGCTTGTTGAAAATCTCGATGACTTTCTGTGCAAAGAGGAACTGTTGGGACCCATTCTATGTGTCTACGTTTATCAAGACGAGAACTTATATAAGGTTATGGATAAAATTACTGAAGTGAATCAAGCTCTAACAGCTTCGATCTTTGCCCAAGACAATCAATTTATCCGAAAAGCATGCGAGATATTCAAGTCCAATGTGGGCAACCTTAACATAAATGACAAGTGTACGGGTTTAATGGTGGGTCAGCAGCCATTTGGAGCTGGGCAGTTAACAGGCAGCAATGAGAAGCTGGGTAGTCCACAATATTTACTACGCTGGACATCGCCGCAGGTCATAAAGGAGTCATTCGTTCCACATGTCAACGTCTACTATCCATATATGGAGATCAGCGACAATATATTAAATATAAATAAAGGAACGACTGACGTTGACTCTGACTCTGACGATTATCATCTCAAAAATCCTGAATAAATTCTTAGTTTGATATTCTAATTCATTTTCCATTTTCCATTCCATTCCATTTCCATTTTCCATTGTTCTTATTAAATTTACAGGCAATTGGTCAGAGGAAGATTCCCTCATCTGACGACTCTTAGTTCTCTTTGTATAAAGTCTATACATTCTATTAAAATCAGCTTGTTGTGCGATAAATGTCTAAAGTCGATTTATAAAAGTTGAAATTTACTATTGTTGATTATCAGATGCTTAACTTAAATTCGAGGCACAAAATGAAATGTCTGGTTGGCATGATCGGCAGCACGAAGTTCGAATAACAACTATATACCTATTGCTGCTTCTTACGATTCCAAACTCAACCGCCGATAGCAAACCACTTTTGAGCCCCTTCAACGCTGCGACCAAATGGAAACGAAACAACAAAGTGGATATACCCCGCCTCTACACCGCATACAGGGTGCTATTGCAGGACGGTGTCGGCGGCGGCAATGCCAAAATAGACGTGGGTCAAATAGGCAAACGAATAGCTGTAGCAGAGGAGGACGACGTGAGTTCTATTAGCAAAACCATAATACCTTTTAAGGGAAATTCGGCAGTGAATAATACAGAGCAAGCATCTAATTTAATTAAAGATCTAAGGGCAAAAGAAAAGGGCTTGAGTTCCCTCGATTACACCAACACAGCAAAGGCCAAATGTGGGCGAGTTGAAAAAGTCAAGGATGTGGAGGACGAAAAGAGTGGTAAGGAAAAGTCGATAGAGGATCTTCCAGCAGCTCACGGCATGGTTATACTCAAAATGGATGGGCCTCTGAAGAGCAGAGGGGAAAAATCTAATGAGACCGACGCAGCGGAAATACAACAAGGTAATATTGATGAAATGGAGAATCGATTAGCTGAATTAAATAGAGTCTATCAAAAATATGTGAATGTGTGGAAAAGACCAACGCCAGAGACAAAAGGATATACCTTACTTGGCCAAAAGAACGCACTTCCTACTACAAATGTTCGCTTAAGTGCATTAGACGCACTCGTCGACGTTGTCGAAACTCTCAAGCAATCAAATCCGGTTGATGAAATTGTTAAAGCCATAAATGATGAAATGAACCCAGAAACGGAAAGTCTTGTAGGCTCGGTCAAATTAAATGTCAACGACTATTTAGCGCTATCTAGCCAAAGTAGAGGGAAAAACAAAATAATAAGCGATCAGTCCTCGAATGTTGTCAAACGCCTGGTTCCCAAAGTGGCACCAGATATGAAAACTGGCGGTCTCTATGAAGAGTATAAGAGAAAACTCAGTGATATATTGCAAGCACACAAGAATAGCCACAAGGCTCTAAGCGAGGAACAAAGGCTACGCGCCCAAAGTAGCGCAGCCGTAAATGGCAATACGTTGACCCAATGCCACTGCGATGCAAGAAAGTCCGTTGTAATAGCCGTCGATAGTGACGGACAGACAGTTACCAAAGAGCAAACACCATGTTATTGTGAGGCCACAAGGCCCACCAACTTGGCCATCGAAGGCGATATGGTTACAATATCCAACGGGTTAATACCCTGCTATTGTGACGGTATAAAGAACGGAAATTTGGCTGAAGTGTTTACAGATGGGCAAGCAGGCAAGACCATTGTATATATGAAGGTGCCGGAGTCAGACACATGTGGACAGCAGCCGAACAAGGAGAGCCAGATGAACGGTGGCCTAAAGCCATACTATTTATCGAACTCCAAACACAGACAGATGGTTTGGAACGATGTGCCTCTGATGAGGCCCGGCAGTCCACAGAAAGGTGATCCAGTTAAGCAGCATATAATGACGGCACCCAAAAATGGAGCTAACCAACCTGTAGTCTGTGTGAAAAATAGTCAGGAGTCGATCCCATTGAGAAACAATTTGACACATTCAGCTTCATTTTCCAAGAACAAAAGCAAACTTCACCACATAATCAGAGTCTTGCAGACCAAGCATCGTCCGGCAATTGAAAGAAAACCCCAGAAGCGTGGGTTGCACAGCCACGTCGATGGCATGTCTGCCAATTTGGCATTTCCGGAGGTGCTCGTTCAAAAATTTGGGCAGCCCCAAGAGACTGGCAGCAAACTCATTGAGAATATGGCAAAGCAGTTAAATGTATCGCCTGTGGAGATGGCTCAGCGCATTGCTTCATCCAGTGGAATGGGCAGTGGACAACCAATTGGCTCTGGCATGTATCCAGGACAGTCCCCTTTAGGTAAGTAATTGGATTATATATCGAGTGCTTGTCTTACTAAGTTTTTTAAAAAGCAAGCCAGACCTACGGGGGCCAAGTATCAATGATGGCACCAAGCCTAAATACCCAACAGGGACAGGCGAATGGGAATATGGCATTCGTGTTAGAAAAGATCCTAAGTCGACTACAGAGCATGCAAGATGCCAGCTCTAATCAGGGATCAACAGAGAAGCTACCTTGCTGCTTTGCAGAGCCATCTGACGGTTAGCAAAGTGCTAAGGTTTGAAATGAACAAATAGTTTCTTTAAATTCTATTCGTATCAGGTGCTCCCTGTGAATTAACAGGCTCCTGGGAGTCGGCTTTGTTGGGCATACGTATCAACATAAGAGATGATAATAAAATTGTTGTGCCCGAGCTAAAGCCCACCTGCATGCAGCCCAAAGCTCGTCGTTCTGATACCAATCGACTTTGGCGGCAGTGTGTGAAAGTGACTCCGGCGGAGATCAAGGACCGCTTCAAGTCATCGTCTACAGCAATGAACAGGCCACTTAATATAACCATCCAGGAGACGGTTCCACCCCGCCAACACGAAATGCTGGAAAATCTTACAGACTGGATATTCACGGGTCGTTCGATCAGCACCTTAGGAGGGCCCATTTTGGTCACCTGTCAGAATGTGTACACCAACTTGATAGGTACCTTTGTGGGTTTTTGTCGGAGATGTGGCTGCATTGACACCCTATTCGGTAGTTGGACTTTTTGTCATCCATCAAGAGATTGTCAGGATATAACAATGTCTATATTTGAAAGACGAGATGTTTTGCGTCGGTATACGTTAGACGATGCCCGAAAGGAACGATTAAAGGAGCATTTATATAGCAAATCAAAAAAGCCATAGAGAGCCATAGAGATGAATCGATATATGATCAAGAAATTAGACAAAAAGACCGAATCTTTTGTACCGTTAACACATATATTTTGTTTTCATTATTTTGTAGTCATTTATTTTGATATATAAAACGTTTAGTTTAGTTTAGTTGCTGGTGTTTGTGACGGTTGATAAATGACATGGCATAACCAATGGAACGTTTAACACAGTGCTCGTCCATGTCATTTCCAGTTTTACAGTCCCTCAATTCGCCCACGACATAGTCCTGAATCCTGTTTTTCAACTGCTCGTTGTCGATGCGCTGCAAACGCTTTTCAACTTTATGAATGAGTAAATAGGCTTCAGGATAATCAGCCACATCACAGGGCCAAATTTCGGAGTGCCTATGAGTCCAGGTGGGTCTAACTTCATCACTCGAAATATAATCCTGGGACTGGCGCCAGGTGCCTGCCTGAGCTAGTGCCAATGAACACGTAAACAGTACGATGCACAAGACACGCATTATGTAAAAATTAATAAAATACGTTATTCAACTAGTGATTTAAGGTACAGACACTGTTGTTTATATAGCTATCAAGCAGGGGCTCTATTGCTGAATATGCGATTTTTTGTTTTCTTGGGGCTTTGCACTTTGAGTGACCGATTTCGTTTTTGCTAAGACCTGCAGTTATTTTCTTGAGTGCTTTCAAAATTTAGATTAGCGCGATTATTTCTTATAATCGATAAGAATGTTGACTATCGACCGCAACACAGCTGTTGGCAGGCACTAGAAATAGCGAATTTTGGCAGCCCTGAATGAAAAGAGTCCAACTAGAAGAAGTGGGAGTTGCATTTGTTTAATTAAAAACAAACAAATCTAAAAAATAGGTCTGTTTCGCACAGAAATAAAGTGCAAATGCAAACAAAATGGGTAATCAATTGGTTGGCATTGCACCATCGCAGATCTATGCAGTGGAACACTATTTTTCAGGCCAGTTTGGTAATGAAATCATATTCGACTTGAAGTAAGTATATATTAAACAGCTGGTCATTTATTATGCATAAGTGTATATGTATGTGCATATATGACGTCTTATCCATCCACAGTATGGGAAGTACTAGATTTTTCAAAGTGGCTAAAGCTAAAACCGAAGAGGGATTGATAGTGGTTAAGGTATTTGTTAAACATGATCCAACATTACCTTTGGAAGATCATAAGGAGCGATTGGAGAGCATCAAAAAAACTCTTTCCAATGCTGTTAATTGTTTGCCATTCCAGCGAGTGGAGGTAAGTCCTTAATAAAGTTTTTCAACCCAGACCTTAATCAGTTTTCATCGCAGCTCATTGACAAGGCAGCCTACATTATGCGGCAGTACGTTAAGCATAGTCTATACGATCGCGTTTCTACGCGACCTTTTCTTACGGTGCTGGAAAAGAAATGGATAACATTCCAAATTTTATGCGCCCTGAATCAGTGTCACAAACAGAAAATCTGCCATGGCGATATAAAGCTTGAAAATATATTGATTACCTCTTGGAATTGGATTCTGTTGTCAGACTTTGCCTCATTCAAGCCAACATATTTACCAGAAGATAATCCAGCAGACTATACTTATTTCTTTGATACGAGTAGACGTCGCACTTGTTATATAGCTCCAGAGCGGTTTGTCAAGACTCTGTCCTCTGAAGATGATCCTTATAATGCAAATATGTCCGTTATACATTCGGATTCTATAATACCTGTTCCCACATCATATGCAGGCAGCACTTTGCAGCCCGCAATGGATATATTTTCTGCTGGGTGAGTAAGCCAATATTTTTTAAGAATCGTATTATATATATTTCTATTTGCAGCTGTGCCTTGCTAGAGCTTTGGACAGAAGGCACTGCCCCATTTGAGCTATCACAATTGCTCGCCTATAGGCAGGGTGAACGAGATCTTGTTGAGAAACATTTGGCAGGCATTGAAAATGAGAGACTGCGTAATTTACTGGCATCCATGATTGACATTAACTCCTTAAATCGAAAGAGTGCAGAGGATTATTTAGATCAGGAGCGGGATAAACTATTTCCGGAATACTTTTACTCATTTCTGCAGTCATATTTGCAAATGTTCTCATCGACTCCAATTATGTCTCCGGATGATAAGATTCAGTGTTTGCACAAGGACATTGGACACTGCATTAAGGTGCTGACACATGCACAGGATTTGACACCCAGTGAGGAAGACAAAGAAATCATAGAAAAGAAAGACCCTGTGAAGTGTGAGCGGCTACCGCCAGAGCAAGATGGTCTTATACTAATCATAACAGTGGTTACCTCTTGTATCAGAGGTCTCAAACAGTCTAACACGAAAATCGCTGCATTGCAGTTGCTGCAAAAGTTATCCAAGTATACCACATCGGAGACCATACTGGATCGTATATTACCCTATATTGTATGTTATTGATTATTTATAATTTATTCATAATTTAATTATATATATCCTCTCCGTAGCTAAATCTGGCTCAAAAGTCGCCAGCCAAGGTGCAAGTTCAGGCCATCGAAACGTTGACTGCATGCCTGAGCATGGTGAAGGACATTCCACGCAGCGACGCCAATGTGTTTCCGGAATACATACTACCCTATATCGCAGACTTGGCCAGCGAATCGAGCGCTGTCATTGTACGTGTGGCCTTTGCACGCAATATTGCAGCATTAGCCAAAAGTGCTGTTTATTTTTTGGAGGAAACACAGCGAAATGCACCAAATGATATGCCCACGCCCCGCTACGAGGCGGAATTGAATGCATTGCACGATATTGTTCGCCAGGCGGTGCTTAGTTTGCTGACGGACACCCAGCCCATTGTCAAGCAAACCCTGATGGAGTCAGGCATATGTGATTTGTGTGCATTCTTTGGCAAAGAGAAGGCAAACGATGTGATACTCTCGCACATTATAACGTTTCTCAATGACGAGGACAAGAATCTGCGCGGCGCTTTCTATGACAACATTGCCGGTGTAGCCGGCTATGTGGGCTGGCAGGCGTCGGATATACTGGTGCCGCTATTACAGCAAGGCTTTACAGATCGCGAAGAATTTGTCATTGCAAAAGCCATACGTGCGGGGACAATTTTAATCGAGTTGGGACATATAAGAAAGCCTACCGTAACTGAGATTGTTAAAGAAAATGCCTGCTATTTGTGCCATCCAAATTTGTGGATTCGCCATGAGATTTGCGGTATGATTGCGACCACGGCGCGCAATTTGAGCGCCATTGATGTGCAATGTAAGATTATGCCAGCCATTGGAAGATTCTTAAAGGCGCCGCTAATACAAGTGGATAAACCGCATATACTGTTAGATTGCTTATTTCCGCCCATACCCAGGCAAATTTACGACAGTGTGCTGCGCTTCCAGGATGTTCAATGCTTTGTTGGTGCGCTTGGAGATCGCGCACGTTTGCGTGAAAATGCACGAAATGGCGCCCAGCCACAATATGATGAATTGGGCAGACAGGTCTATGATGGAGTGCAACGATTGGAAGACATTCAATATTTTGTAGGTTCTGTTGGAGATCGTGCACGCTGGCGAGGAATTACACGTCCTGGAGCCCAGCCACAATTTGATGACATGGGTCAGACGTTGCTCAATGTAAGTGCTTTGGTAATTTTGGTCGGTCCTTTTGAACCACTCACATTTCCAAAACACTACAGCTCTTTCGACGACTCATCTCGGAGGGATTGACGGAGACCATTGAGTTGCAATTGCTGGCAATGAAACCTTTTCTAATAGCTCTTAAGCACAAGGCTCAACAAGATATCGATGATGCTAATTCTGCCAATGGGCGGATCCTGGTCAGTCGCAAGCACGTTGCCTGCCACGAATATCCGCTGGCGGAAAAGGCAACGAAATTGACACTGGATAATCGTAAGAATTGAAAGAAACCAATTTTGGGTATTTTTGATAAGCATCGCTTTATTTTAGGAACTTCTCACGATACGCATGCACAAGCGGTAGTTTCACCGGCTTCAGATGCGGGTGTTACTCCACACATAGTTGGTGGTTCCTCCGGCAGTCCTGCATCCGGCGCCATGTTACTCGGAGTTCCGCCAACAACAGTGAGCGCCGCCACTTCATTAGGCGAATATACCTTGCCGGACCGTAACTATTCATTGGAGCGTTCGTCGGAGTGTTGCAAGGACCTGGAGTCGTTGACTCTTAAAATCAAGCGACGGTACAATGTGCTGGCACTCTCGCAGCGTTGCAATTATGATAAGCTGGTCACGCCGTATCCTCCGAATTGGCGCCTAAATGGCACACTGGTGGCACATCTACATGAGCATTCTGAGTCGGTGATCAAGCTAGCACCACTGCGGCCGGATGGCTCGTTGTTTGCCAGCGGCAGTATTGATGGTACTGTCAGGTTGTGGGACTGCAGCAAGCTAAATGGCAATCAAGGAATTAACAAATCGCGCCAGGTATATTCTGCCCATACGCCTGTTTACGCATTAGCTGCATGCGATGCTGGGCAATCGCTGGCTGTGGGTGGCAAGGATGGCAGTTTGCTTATAATGCGCATTGACCGTAATTCCACTAAGATGACGCTGCAGCAGGCCCTAGATCAGAAGTAGCTATTACTAATCTTTTGTTGCGCATTTGACCTGATCATCTTTCTTCTACTTTGCAGTGAATTTAACGATGGCCCCGTCGTCGATATGCATGCATATGATCAGTCGGCGCAGAGCGTCATCGTCTATGCCACACTCTATGGGGGTATCGTGGCTTGGGATACTCGCATGCAGCATAGCGCTTGGCGATTGCAGAATGAGTTGCGCCATGGCGTTATCACCACCATCTGTGCAGACCCAACTGGCTCCTGGCTGGCAACGGGCACCAGTGGTGGCAAACATATCTGCTGGGACCTGCGTTTCCGACTACCCATAACTGAGATAAAGCATCCAGCTGATTCTTGGATAAGAAAAGTTGCCTGCCATCCGACAGAGCCATCATATCTAATTTCAGCATCTCAATCCAATAATGAGGTATCGGTTTGGAATATTGAGACCAGTCAACGACAAACAGTGCTGTGGGCAAGTCCAGCGCCCGTCTTAACCAATACCACTCAAAATGATCCAGCCACAACTTGCGGCATATTGAGCGGAGTGGTCGACGGATCACCATTCATCTTGACAGGTAGTTCGGACCAACGCATTAGGTACTGGGATATAGCATCACCAAGGAATTCGGCTTTGAAGGTGCCTGCTTCAAATGATAACTTAGCAAATGTGTCTTTTAACTATAGGTATGTTAAAGTGGATCCAATTGAATATTATATATGTATATATATGTTTGTGTATTTTAGCGCCCGTCTTATCGACGGCAGCCAGGTGATTGAGGAGCAAATCATTCCCAAAAATACTATAGGTGACTCGCAACAGATGCGCACTTCAATAGAGGAAAGTCCTAGATCGGGACCCGATATGCCTAAAGCAAGTCATCACGATGCCATCACTGACTTGCTCATGTGCAAGGATAAGGGCCAGATATATATAGCGTCGGCGTCTCGTGATGGTGTTATAAAGCTCTGGAAGTAGAAGAAATTTTTAAAAACTCTTTTTATCTGTGATTAGTCTAATTAAACTGAATAAATAATGAATACCAACATAGATATGCGCATTTTGGACTTCCACTTTACAAGCGTTAAGTTCAAATTATTCGCTGCATTGTTATGTATCGTGATCATGCCACTAGTGTGGCCAGATCGGTCAATAATGAAATCACTTCTTGATTCCAAACCACATTCCGAACGTTTATGACATGCTGGCAACGGTAAATATGTGGAAGTATAATGACAACCCTGGAAACAGACGCTGCAACCAACTTCATACTCTTTGACATCTGCAGCTGGCGCAGTTTTTCGCTTTTGTATCTTTGCAAGCGCCGTTATGAACAGAGCGGCCAAGCGCCATAATTCCAAGTGAAAAGTGATATTGTGAGGCAACTACGCTTTAGTATACAAAAAAGAATAAACAAAAAATATTAAGTATTGCTCACAATAAAACAACGAATTATTTCAAACATCACAACGGATCGCGCAAATAAGTCAAAGTACCAAAATTTAAAATAGAAAATAGTCAACGATCGGCAAATACATCGCGCACGCAGTCGCTGTGTAGCAGGACAAAAACAACAACAACAACAACAGTAGCAGAAAGCATTTCAAAATGGCGCCAATTAAAGGAACTACTCGAACTGCTGCAAGCAACCAGGCGACCATAGGCGCACTTCTGCCGATGGCAGCCGTACGAGGAAAGGGTTTGACCCGTCGGCAGGCCAACAGTGTAATTGATCAAAATGCGGAAAATATGCAAACGCGTGGTAAGCGTAAGGCCGACCATAGCCCCATTAAGAATGATAAGATCAAGCGCTCGGCGCTGGGTAATTTGACCAACAATGTTAAGATCATGACGCTACATCCGGGCGACGAGGACACCCAACAGCAGCTGCCAAAAAAACCGACGGCACAGCAACTGCAGGCGCTTCTGGATGCAAAGAAAAATGACAATTCAAATATTTTAGCTGCTGTCGCTGCTCCAGCTATTGCTGCTGATTTGCCCAACAAAATAATGACGCGCGCCTCATCCAAGTCAGAGGATTCGGTGGAGAACTGTCACAGAGTGCTGGACAGATACGAGGAGGCGTTGGCTCTAAAAAGGACACGTAAGCCGCCAGTGGCACAAAAGAAACCAACCACAGTGATTGCTGAACAGAAAATTGCCGCTGCGCAGGCGCCAGTTGTTCCCAAATTGGCTGCACCTCACCCGGCAGCTGCCATAAAGGTGCGACGCATCTCAAATGACTTTAATAAGACTGAGGAGAGCCTCTATATGTCCGCACTGGAGGACATCTCCAGTTGCGATTCCATGCGCTTGTCCGGCAATTTCGAGGCAGCGCGTCGCCTCTCTGCTAAATTACAACTAAAGACTGAACAGCCAAAGCCAGAAACGGTGCACGAACAATCGGTGCTCACGGAGGCAGCATCCGCTGCAGTGGTGAGGCCTGTGACTCCCGTGCCAGACGATGTGGAGGACTTTGATCGCAAGAATTGGGATGATCCCTTCCAGGTGTCTAACTATGCAAGGGATATTTTCAATTACTTGAAAACGCGCGAACCAGAGTTTCCCATTAACGATTATATGCCCAAACAGATCCATTTGACAACCTGGATGAGAACCCTGCTGGTCGACTGGATGGTCGAGGTGCAGGAGACCTTTGAACTGAACCACGAGACTCTCTATTTGGCTGTTAAAATTGTCGATCTCTATTTGTGCCGTGTGGTGATTAACAAGGAAAAGTTACAACTACTGGGGGCTGCTGCCTTCTTCATTGCATGCAAGTATGATGAACGCCAGCCGCCGCTAATTGAGGACTTTCTGTATATATGCGATGGAGCCTACAATCACGACGAACTGGTGAAAATGGAAATGGAAACGCTGCGCACGATTAACTACGATCTCGGCATACCGCTCTCCTATCGCTTCTTACGTCGCTATGCTCGCTGTGCCAAGGTGCAAATGCCTACACTCACTCTAGCGCGCTACATCTTGGAGCTCTCGCTAATGGACTATGCCACCATCAGTTTCAGCGACTCGCAAATGGCGTCGGCCGCTCTCTTTATGGCACTGCGCATGCATGGCGGCACCGCCAACCTGCACAACAAAACCTGGACATCAACGTTGATCTTTTACACGGGCTATCAGCTGGCCGATTTTGCTGAAGTCATTCCCGTGCTGAATGCTGGATTGCACAGGAAGCCGCGGGCCACCATCAAGACGATACGGAATAAGTACTCGCACAAGATATTCCATGAGGTGGCCAAGGTACCGCTGCTCAGCAATGTCGAGCTATTCCAAAACAATCTCGATCTGAACGATAGTAACTTATCCACCTGAGCCACACAATTGCGGGCCTCGCTCTGTTGTAATGCCAACTAGCCAAATTGATAATGAGCAACAAATGTTACGCTTCACTAGATATATAAGACGCTTCAATCAATGATACCCGTAGAGATGCCGACCAGTCAAAAATCAACTCTAACTAATAGCAAGATAATTATATTTTTATTTCATACTACCTTCGATTTATTTTGTACTTTTTTATTGTTTGCTTTATTATTGGCTTACATTTATGACTTTTTCCATAAAATTTATGTTTCGCATGCTGATTGTTTCACTTCATGTTTATTGTTTACACCTCTATTATATACATATATATACAATTTACATATGCCTCCGATAAGCAGGACAGCAAACCTTTGTCACCCATCTATTTAAATGTATGCTATTTATAGTCTGGAGAAACCCTTAATAAATTTTACGAATATTTTAAGCAAGTGCAAAGCCAACGCCGTTTGATGATGGTGGACACCAAAGCTGACATGGACTACAGGTTTTAACATTTAATACCATACCAATGCCATACGGATCCTTACACGTCTAGTAGTACTAACAACTAACCGATGCCAGATGCCCTATGCAGGTGATGATGGCCCATTACCATTTATGTATGTTATGTTGTAGTTGTTGTAAAATGATTTCTTTTGTTACCATTCACGACTCAATGCTTTAGTTTGTAATGGCGAAAAGAACTTTCTATTTTCTAAATAACTAGTTATGTATGTATTCGTATTCCATGTTATCTATATATATATGTATGTGCGCATGTATGTATGCAGGTATGCTGCCGAGTCAAGAGAAACAAATAAACAATTTTAATGTCCATTCAAGAAATTGCATGTTCAGTGTGGGGGAATTAACAGAACTTCTAGGTAAGTAAATCTAGCTGTGTATCCACACATGTATATATGTATATATTTATAGCTGAACGGACAGCTCTAGTTTCTATTGTTTTCGTTCAGGTGAGTCTAGCTGACACTCACACATACAAACGCATATCAATAATCTATTTTTTTTTTTATTTCAGGGTCTGGTTTATTTTTTTTTGGCGCGCCCGTCTGCACATTTTAGCGCCAAATTATTTTGGGTTTTGGTTGGCAGGCTGCGCATGCGCCGCAAGACATCAACCTCGATGCTTCTTCCCGTTCCCGTTCCCGTTGCCGTAATCGTCTTTGTCCAACAAATCACTGCATACATAACCAATTTATGCCGCTGCAGTTGAGCCTGAAAAAGGGCAGGCAGCAGCAGCAACAGCAGCCGTCTGTCTGTCTCCTTGACGTTTTCTACCACCGTTCCTTGCTGGTCGTCGGTTGTCGGTCGGCTGTCGTCCGTCGTCTGTCCTCCTGCCATTGTGCGCCTGTACTTCATTTTTTCGGCTACCAGGGCTGCCTTCAGCCAGGTAGTTCAATGTTCATTGTGTGCTTCCTCAACAGAATAGTGAGGCAACTGAAATGCATGTTTCTTTTTTTCCGGTTCGCAAGGTAGGGTGCCTTATGTACATGCAGGACAAAAGGCCAAGTTGTCCCCGTGTTGATGTCGTCCTCTTATTTTTCGTGTTCCTGCTGCTGCTGCTTAAGGTGCAACCGGGGTATATTGCTAATTACTTCGGTTGGGTGTGGGCAAAAAATCAAGTTTATTAAAACATTCTCGGTTGAGCAGCTGCTACTCTTCTTAAACCTGACACGGTGAGGTTAGCTTACACCTAACTTATGACCATAACTTATAATTTTTGCTTTTAGTTTTTCAGTAACCTGGCCTGTTGAATGCGCCATTATAGCCGCCTCCAAAACCACTGCCGTAGCCTTGCGAGCCGTGATTGTTTAGAACGCTAAATGGTCCCTTGTGTACTCCATCTTCCGTGTACTCAGTTTTCATTCTGAAGCTGTGACCCCAACGATCACGTTGTCCAGGTGCCGCATGTGGTGCATAATTTTGCTGATTCTGATAGCTTATGGGTGGTGCGCCTGCGTGCGTTATTACAGGCACGTTTGGTGCATAGTTTGGATAAAGCTGGGCTGTCGGCGGATAGGATGGATATTGCGGTAAGTATTGTCCTGGGTATGGGTAAGCAGGTAGTACGGGATATATAGGTTGTTGATTTTCATAACTTGGGTATACGCCTGCCGTATTGACTCCAGGATGAGCGACCGCTTGTGGGTTTCCGTTAGCTGCATATCCAGGAAACTCTGCTGTCTGTGGTCGACCAGTTCCATACTGGCCAGCGCGAAGATCGATGGCTCCATACTGGCCAGCGCGAAGATCGATGGCGCCAATGCCACTGCCGCCGTTCTCATGAGCGGACGGCTCATCAATATTAACTGACCCACTTGATTGCTGCCTTAGATCCGGATATAATTGCGAGTTAAGGTTAGCACGTTCATGGTGACGACTGCTGGTAATTCCGCCTTTGAAAGTGGAAGCCAAGTTGAATTCGGTCTTGGAATCTTCCTTGCTCTCATCTCGCGAATAGTGTGACGCATGGACAGCGGTCAGGGCCAATAGCAGCCAAACAAAGGCAACGCAGCACCGCATGGCGAAACTTCTCGTGAAACTGGACCTTACTGGCGAATGTCAGGCATATTTAGCAGCGAGATTAGATGATTATATGGCTAATGGGGTTATCGTTCGGGTCAGCTGCTAGACTGAGATGATTTGTGTTTCATTGAGGAGTAAATAATCAAATTCGCTGATGTTTACAATCCGAATTATGAATTCTCTGATTGATTCATATTTATAAAAACAATTCTTTTCTTAAACTTATGGCTGATATTTGCAAGCTTTAAGGTTATTAACAAATATAAAACAAAAATATAAAATGCAAATAATTAAAAGCAGAGTCTCAATGAAATCAATTTTAGATGAATTAATACAATTTCCACATAACAGAGCGTATTATGCATTGGAAATATTGACTATACTCTATCGGGAACTCCCCATGTTCTTCTTAGCCAAAAACATAGTTGGGTTGGCTAAACCTTGACTTCGTTGAGCAAAATAGACAATGCATAGACCTGATACCCACCATGCGATTGACCTATTAATGATAGGGATCATCAGCTTTATTGAAGGCTGTTCATTCAGTAAACACATATATATGTTTATTATCAGCTATATAAGCACGATTCATGCAAAGTAAAGCGCCATATTAATTCTCAACACTACCAAAGATGCAGCTCAACATTGGATTCTGCTTCCTGCTGATGGCAGTTCTGCTGAGTGCGCAGGCAAAACCTACATTCGATAAAATGGCTGAAGTGCTGCTTGATGTACTGGATGACAGGCCGCACTATGCTAGACCGAGGCCATATGCACCAGTTCCATCATCTGGCCCACTCATACAGGAGGGTTATGATCATGGCTACGACTATTACTATGGCGGTGGTGGAGCTCATGCTCACGGCAGTGGCGTTAATGTGGGAAATCCCTATGCCCAGCCTCCTCCTGCGTATGGCTATTATGGCCAAGGACCTGTACATGGGCCAGTAAAGGGCTACTATCCCGAGCCACATTATCCACATGGTTATACACCGCACGGCTATGCACCCGCTCCAGCATATAGACACGAACATGGCCATGGCTATGGCAGAGTGGACGTTACGGGTCACGGAGTTGGTGGCTACAAGCAACACGGCTATTAGCGTTGATTTGTGATCTTACATATTTAAGGAACTCATTATCTTAAGTACTGATATATAATTTATTTGAATGATAAGCATTTGTCAATAAATGTTTTGTTGTTATCTCGAAATTTGAGTAAACTCATAAGCTACTTCAGATCAGGGAGAACATTGTGCTGGCAGAACTTTGAACCCATCGAAAATGGATAGATCTACAATAGAAGTGTATGCAATAAATATTATGAATGATATAGATTGAAATTTATTATGAATATTACATTAAAGGACTTAACAAGTGGATCCCCTAGCTTAAGATAGAATTACGTTTCAATAATTTCATATAAATTCAAATACAGCTATTCTACATAATTTAAATAAATATTTCCCTTTTCTTATATGCTTGTAGCTTCGTAGCTGCTTAGCAGCTTGAAAAACCTGTTTGTAGACCTCATAGCTTCCAGACATAAAAAGCCGAACTTGAGTATGAATCTCAGAGAGCACTGAGCCGTACGATTATACAACTTTATTTGTGCTTATTAAATTACAAATCTTCTATAAATATATTTGTATAATTAATATCATTACTTAGTATAAGAAGAGGCGTTCCGGATTAGCTAACCTATCGCTTGGTCATTTTCGTCTGCGAACATCTATAGGTTCAGATTGAAGCTCTTGGCTTGGACCATGGATGTAATTCAATGAGTTGGGAAAAACAATGTCGCGCAACCGGGATAGCTCCATCGATCGAGGAGAGGGTGTTGTTATTGTAGGTGGTCCCAGGGGTGGACGATTTGTGCCCACGATCAGCGTGTCTCCGGGTCTCAAAGGTGGTGTGGGCGATATAATCAAAGGCGGTGGATTTTTGCCGATGATCAATGTATCCTGAATGGGTTGGGTAAATGGTACAGGTGTCGTTGTAGTTGTAGTTGTAGTTGATGGAATGTCAATTGGAGGCGATTGGAATTGTTGGCTGCCATCGGCCCCGGTAGGGCGTGATGGATCGTAGTCATTGTTTTGTGATGCGCTGTCATTCCATCCGGATGGTGGCTGTCCATTTCCATTTTCCCAGCCTGGTGGTGGCTGTCCATTTCTATTTTCCCAGCCAGTTGGTGGCTGTCCATTTCCATTTTCCCAGCCAGGTGGTGGCTGTCCATTTCCATTTTCCCAGCCAGGTGGTGGTTGTCCATTTCCATTTTGCCAGCCAGGTGGTGGCTGTCCATTTCCATTTTCCCAGCCAGCTGGTGGTGGTCCATTTGCATCTCCCCATCCAGGTGGGGGTCGGTTTCTGTCTGTCCAACCGGAGGGTTGTCGTTTGCCACCTCCAGCACCCCAGCCAGGAGGTTGTGGTCTGCCACCTCCAGCACCCCAGCCAGACCAGCCAGGAGTTTGTGGTCTGCCGCCACCCCAGTTTCCCCAACCAGGAGGAGGATACCTTCCACCACCATTCCAACCGCCGCCACCATTCCAACCGCCGCCACCATTCCAACCACCGCCTGTGTTCCAACCGCTGCCGCCATTCCAACCACCGCCTCGGTTCCAGCCACCGCCTCGGTTCCAGCCACCGCCGCCATTCCAGCCATTGCCACCGTTCCAGCCGCCGCCACCAACACCACCCCATGGTGGTGGCTGCCTTCTTCTATCCGGTCTGCCTCCATGTTGTCTGCCGCCGAAGCCAAAGCCTTGCTGAAGTATCTGAACTGCGTCAGCAATCGCGTTAGAGGATGCCGTTGCACCATCAGCTGATGCCGAAGACGTTGCCACAGCAAACTGGGCAGTGCCCATTCGGATTAGGCATAGAAAACACGTTGTCAAGGCCGTTAGCAAATGAAATCGTATTCGCGTCATGTTTACATTTGATCGCATCGAAATTCAGCGCCCATGCGCTAAGAGCTGCGAGTTCTAACTGAGGGGAAAGTTTTTGCCTTTTGACGTTCGGCATTCGTCGATAAGAGAGGCAACTCAGATTTGTATTCGAAACCTGTCTTCGGTTTGTTTGTTTTGCTTGTTGTGCTTGCGGCTTGTGCTAATCAATGCACGATGAGAGAGCGTGAGAGCCATAACAGCTTTGCTCTCTAACGGAGCGCATAATTCGCGATCATGGAAATTTGTATACAAGAGCTTGAGAGGAAACAAGATGTGGGCAGCCGTTGACCGATGATCGGCGACTCATGGATCCGCTTGAGCGGCTGCTTCCCTCGCAGTGCGTTAATCACGGACGTGCTCGGCATAACAAAACGTTTTGATCCATCAGTTAATGTCCAAGTAATTCATAGTAATGCATTAAATTGTTGCTGCTTGGATAGAAATTAGCATTATGGCAGCAGATCTCCAGCGATCCAGGTGGCTTTATGTGTTGACAGACACAAAAATAAAACGATTAAGAGCATAATGTGTCATCGGTGTCCAGGCTTTAGTCGCAGGGTATAAATAGAAGCCCGCTGCCCAGATTTATAGCCAGAACGCAAAAGATCCGCACGGAACCAGAACCACAACGAGAATCCAATCAACATGAGAACTCCAATCATAATGTTCCTCGCCTTGCTGCTGGGCAATTGCCTGGACTTGGGTAACAGTTTGCTCTTCAACAAGCTGAAAGCACTCAAAGGTCTGAAAAGTGGTTACAGCCCTGGCTATGCTGGTTATGGGTACAATACGAACGTGGGATATGGAGGATATGGTCGATATGGCGGATATGGGGGATATGGCGGATACGGGACTGGCTATGTCAATGGCTATGGCAGCGGCTACGGCGGTGGCTATGGCAGTGGTTATGGCTATGGCAGCGGCTACGGCGGTGGTTATAGCAAAGGCTATGGCTATGGCAGTGGCTATGGATACGCGCAACAGTCCTACAGGCCAAAAAATCGTCAACGTACCGGGCGCACATACTCAGATATAGCCAGAGTCCTAAGACCGGATCCCTATCTTGGTCTAGGCGCGGGTCGCTATCTACCACGCGCTCCTTACTCACATTTGTGGGGCTAACTAATTTAATTCGAAATTTGTGTAAAACTCAAAAATAACACTGTGAAAGTTATGATATAATAAAATAATACACTACAAGTTGTTACGTGCTTCTATGTGAGACAATTTTAATTTGAGCTCTTCTTAATTAGTCTTTAAATGTATTATATACATATGTATACATACATATGACTGAATTTGTAGGTATCTATGTAAATCATAAGTACTAGCCGCGTGTAGTAGTTGATCGGTGCGACGTGACTGAAATGCGACTATGTCGCTTAGAGATGGGAGTGTCACGTAACTGTCACGCGAATCACGCTCAAGAAAACAAATATGTATAGTTCATTTATATGTCGAATTCGTAGTTTTATCTACAGCTATATACAATATATGTATCTCAGTTTCTAGAGACTCTTCATTGGAATTTTGATTGCTGACATTATTTCTCATGACTCAAGTCTTTTATTTAACGATTGAGTATATTAGAGAAGATGTACATTGAATGGATATATATGATTTGATCATACTCCTCTAGGCAAGTCCACTTAAATCCGAATTCCTGATAGGAAATATCAAGTATTGTTCTCGCAATAGTAAACATTTTTGTCTAAGTAATTGCTCCTAACCATTTACGATAAATATGTACAAACAACTGTCGCACCTATCTACGTCATTAGCAACTCATACGAAACTTGTTAGCTGCGTTTTAAGCTGTCGAAGTTATGCTATGTCAAGCTATGTTAAATCATTCACATCTTAGTTTGAATGGGAATGTTGAAGCTAAGATCTATGCATTGAAATATATGACTATTTAAAACGTGTTTTCAACTTTCAGCGAGCGCAGTGTGAGTGATGTTCTTAACGTGCATTTAATTAAATGAGCTTAGAACTTACATCGGAAATTGTAAAAATCTGATTTGTAATTTCACAGGAATTCTAATGTTATTATAACTAAACCTGATCGATAAGCAGGAAGTCTGTAGCATTGATTCTTCTGGCAGCATATGGGTATAAAAGGCTTCAATGTGGTGCAGCTGAAGTGCAGTTCTTAATAAGAAACCCAAGCTACAAAATGTCTCTGTTGCAAAAAAAGCTCCTGCTGCTGGCTCTATTTGCCTGGATCACAATGTTGTCGCTGGCTGTGGCTCTGCCTGCTAAGTCATACACGGAAATAGCTAGAGTGATCAATCCCAATCAATATGTCTCAGGCGGAAAAATCATTCGAGGACAGGCTTATTGGCCGGGAGGACGAAAGATATAATTGGAAATATAATTTAATACTAAAATATATATATTTAAATTATATCAGATAATTGAATTTATTTGTATAAATATATATTTTATGGCACATTAGCTGGCTTTGTTTTCAATGAAGTTTACATTATTCTTCTTTGTATTAAATTCTTACTTTTATTTAAATTCTTTGTGCTACTAGAACGACCAGTTGAAGGTCAGAGACCTTCATGGCATACTTCGCATTCATTCATTTATATAAATAATAAAAGTATTTAATATTCGCGAATTAAGCGAAACTCTTATGGGGAATGAGTGCAGTACAGGTTTTTTAGGATACATAAAACATATATGTACTTTACCTTACTTTGTGATTTCATTTTGATTGACTCAGTGACATTTCTGTCTGTACTCAAGATCTGCAGCCATACTACACAGTCACCTAGGAGTTCCCCTTGGTGTTGCGTAAGGCTGGGCTTTTATATTCCTGAAATGTGACGAATCGATCACATTCTAAACACTCCCCTGTGGACGCACCCATGAGTGTCATTAGACTGTTGCAATTACTAAATTGCTAATTAATTGTTCAGCTGCTGAAATTATTTTAGTCAATTCATTTCTAGAGTCATTAAAATAGACTGTAAAATCTATGATTGAGGCGAGCATAAATAAGTATGTGTATATAATAGCTTCTGAGTCAAGACGTGAACGCTGCCATCTCAAACCTGATCGAACCCAGAGTGAATGACATTTTGATGACACTACGAGATGATAGCAGAAGATCCCACGTCGCCTGCTGCGAGAAGAGGAGCTTGACAATGCCGATACGTGCGCCGCATGCGTCGCGTGGCACTGAAACTGTTTCCAAGTGTTGTTGCTGTTGTTGTCGTTGTTGACACACCAAAACCTGATCGATCAGGCAGCAGAATTTTAAGACTTCACTGATCACTTACTTGGTATATAAAAGGCTTCGGCGCGACGGCATTGTAGTGCAGTTCTCAATCGCAGTCCCTAGAAACAGAATGTCTCGCTTTCAAGGCAAGTGCTTACTGCTGGCTCTACTGGCCTGTTTCGCACTGCTCTCGATTGCCATGGGCTGGCCGGCCTATGGATACCGCACAGAGCGTAACGGTCGCAGTTACACGGATATTGCTCGCGTTATTAATCCCAATCAGTATGCCTTTGTGGGCAGCCGCAACTATCCAGGACAGCCGTTTTGGCCAGCGGGACGCTAGAAATACATACTTTAATCACTTAAGCTTAAGAGAATTCAGTCAATGCTTATTAATTTAATTTCAATAGTTTAAACATACTTATACGAATTTTGCTTACTCGTAATGTCACTGAATTTACGATTCGCTCATAAAAGTCTGCAACAGATTTTGTACATTCTTACTCTCATATTTACAATTGAATATGTTGGCAATAAATTAATGAAGTTAACTTCACCCTGAACTCTTGGCCATACACATTTAATTATAAATAAATTGTTATTAATTTAATTACGGCACTATCGCAGCTCGAAATGAGCCGGAAGAAGTTGGCAGCACTGGCTCCGTATTTATTGATCCTGCCGCAAAGTCTGCTCTACTTTGTCTCTCAATAATTACTGTGGAACTTTTGAGCAACTAATTCAAATGTTAATGACAAACTTGCATTAAAGTCTCCGCGATAAGTCACGCCCAGTCGTCTACCCGTTCAGTTGTCCAGTCGCCCAGTGGTGCACCAATTACACGTGCTAAAGACGTTCAGTTGGCAGACAGCAATCACTGGCGGAGGACAGGCGAATAGCTCATATCATCGTTAAAATTGTGCGCCTCAATGGTTAATATTGAATCAACATCCAATGCCATCTGGTGGATTAAAAATCCGAATGCAGCCAAGGCGGGTGGTACAGCTGGGCGCAGGGAGTCGCTTGGCTCGACCTTTTGTCAGGATATCGCTGAATTACTGCGCAATATATCCTTGCAGGGCTATAGCAAGCTGTTGGAAGCGGAATTCACGTTGCTAGAGCGGTAAGCGATTGTTGGACGAACGCAGCCCGTTTCTGTTGCTTTTACCGCACTTACGTCGCGTTACTCATACGCAACGTGGATTCCATAGAAAATTTGCAGTTTCGCATCCTTTGTCTTTCCGTCTCTTTAGGCGTGCCCATCAACATCTACCTCACCGTCATCGTCTCCATCTCCTTCACCGACGCCGTATCATTGCTGTGCACTGTAGCTTAAATTTTTTGCGTTCTCATTTTTCATTTCCGTTTCCGTGTTTGCCTCAAAAACTGCTCATGGCCGTGCGCTTTGTGCGTTTATCTTGGCGACAATGGTCCACCACCCCGTCGCCGTCCGTGCGCCCGTTTATTTGCAGATTAATTTGGCTGCTGGTGCACACAGCCACGTTCATTTCAATGGTGGCTGTGCTCATGCTCACCTGGGAGCACTTTGTTGCACAATACTTTGTCATCAATCTGAAGGATCCACTTTATCCTGTTCAGAATGTGCCATTTCCGGCTGTGTCAATATGCTCCAACAATCGCATTTCCCTACGCGGCGCCACTGCCTACGCTCTTGAGCTGTGAGTAGCCTTAATCTTTGCGTCTCTCGTTCGTGGCCTTAATTCGGTGTCATCGTCAAGCAGTCAGAGCAATGATCCATCGCCTCGCGAGATGAAGTATTACCTGGACAACCTGAGCAATCTGAGCAAGCTGTATATGGCCGACGACAAGGAGGGGCCCTATGATGAATATGCTAACTTTCAAGCGTTTCTGGACATTTACGGCACCTGGAACAATGAAACCTTTTTTAATACGCGGCGAATCATGTATAGGGTGAGTTGATGCTGTCGATCCCTTGACACTGTCATAATATCTGCGACTTCTAGCTCGCACCCACGTGCTCGGAATTTATAATAAAGTGCAGTCTGAACAATGTGAAAATACCCTGCTTCAGCGAAAGTGCTTTTCAGCAAAAGCTGACAGAGTATGGTCCATGCTGCATTTTTAATAGCAACAACGGGTGGGCTTTGATTATTCTCCACAAATTTATATTATTAACAAGTGAATTACATTCTATTATTGTGCAGGCTTAAGAAAAGAAATTTCACTTATCGCTTGGCTGATTCGTCTTTCGGGCTAACAGTTGTCCTAAACTCGAGTAAAGCGGACTACTTGGCGCCAGTTTTGAATACCGATGGCTACATTGTTATAATTCATGATGCGGATAATTTTCCGGCGGTAACATCGTCAAATTCATTGGAAATGTTTCCGGGACAAGGGGAAGAAAGTTATCTGAGTATTTTTGCGCGTGTAATTGATACCGATAAAAGTTTATACTCCTTTTCCCCATTGGGCGTAAGTTTTCATGTGCTTCCGCTTTAATTCTCTAATATTCTAATCCATTGTCGGTTAGCGCCGATGTTATTTCCATACGGAAGCGAATATGCCACAGAAGGGCAACATTTACACCTTCCCCAACTGCATTACCACATGCCGCATACGCAGCATAATTGCCCTATGCAAATGTCTGCCCTTTCAGATGCCTTTGGACTTGGTGGAGAACTTCGATGGAGTTGTCTACTGTACGCTTGCCCATCTCGCTTGCCTTAACAATTACCAATGTGAGCCCATAGCTGTGTCTGGTGTATCTTGTATCCTTTAATATTGCCTTGACCACTTTCAGTTAAGTGGAATAATGTACTGACTCAGAGACTTCGGATTCCGGGCCTGGAGCGCGAATTGGAGGAAGCCTTGTTCTGTCCCCAGTGCCTGCCTTCGTGCAACGATGTTCAGTACAGTGTTTCTCTCAACGAGCTGCCAATCGATACGTACCTGACGAGCCAGTCAGCTGACGAAGTTGACATTGGCCTGGGCACCGACTTGTCCGTGCTGAGAGTGTTTTTTGGAAAGCCGAATGCTAATTACTATATGCGACTGTTGAACAACGAATGGTTTGAGATCTTCAGTAAGTGGCTGAAATGTTATTTATATCTCGGTAATTAATTCGGGCATTTCTTGTTAGGTACCGTTGGTAATATTCTATCAATATTCATGGGATTTTCATTGGTGGCCATTTTCGAAACGCTTTTCTTCTTCTGCAAGCACATTTACTTGGGTTGCCATCGTATAGTGGAGCGCAATAGAGCTAACAAAAGGGGAAAGAAATTTGATGCGACAGAGCTCAAAATATATCCATGAAAGAAAATTGAAGTCATTGAAGAAAATATTTGGAATCAAATGTTTTGCTTTTCTATTTGTAATTGCAGAAGCAGAATTCTTAAAATACACGAATTCTTATATCTCTATTCACAATCAACACGTGGCTTCATTTGCCTGCTTCGTAATTTTGGGGCTTTTTTTTTTTTTTTTGAATGCCAGCCTAGACGAGGAAAATCAAAAAGAACATGACCTGCTTTTGTCCTTGTCGCCACCCGAGATGATTATGATGACGCTGATAATGATAATGATGATGATGATAATGATGATGATGGTGATGATGAAGATGTTGTTTCCGTTGGCTGACATTTAATGCGCATTTAACTAATTTCATTTTAAATTGTTGACAATTAAGGGAAATTGCCAAGACGAATCGAGAGCCTGGCTGAATAAACAGCCCATGGAGGCGGGAGTGCCAATGCCGAGCACCACGTGCCATGTCGCAGTTAATTTGTTGGCAATAAGTTGGAACACGAGGCCTAATTACAACAACACGCACGACATGACTGCAAAATTTTCATTAAAATGAGCAGGCATCAACAGCCCACCCCACGCCCATGCTCATTGCCACGACAATGCCATCGGCAGGATACTTGTTAGAGGAGCAGGCTACAAAAAGGCGCGCACTGCGTAGACCGCCGCAACAGTTGCAATCCACAAACGGCTGAGTGAGTGCCAAACATGTTAGCAAACGCAGAGCGGGTTGGTCTGGCGGTGCCATCCAAACGTTTGGTGGTTGGACGCGCCGCCTGGTGGATAGCCAAGCCACGAGCTCGTCCACCTGCGCCACTCACGCTAATGGCGGCTATCCGCGAAGAGGACTCGGCAGCGCGAAAATTGTCATTTGCCGACGCAGCTAAGGATTTGCTGCAAAACCTGTCATTTCATTGTTATGGCAAATTAGTTGAGCACGGACGTAGCATTCAGGAGCGGTAAGTAAGCAGAATGGCCGAAGCCTAAAAGCCCTTGCTTCTCCCTTGTTGGTCTCCCTTTCAATTAGTCGACTCTGCCGCAGATCCTTTTGGCTTATCTGCCACATAACTGCCCTGACTATGCTAATTGCTTTCGTGTGGGGCACGTACAAGGATGCTGCGGATGAGCTAGTCACCACGCTGTACGATCCATTGTATGCAGTCAGCAAAGTTCCCTTGCCCGCCGTTACGATATGCTCCCAGAATCGTCTATCCAGGCGTGCGGTCTGGCGTTATGCACAGGAGCTGTAAGTTAAGTCCGGTTGCGGTAAGCCCTTCTCTAGTTATACCCCTTGGTCATCCTTTGCAGCAGTAGCAAGGATCCAAAACAACGCGACGCAACTTATTTCTATACAGAGCTTCGTGCCTTTAGTTTGTACTACGGCATCGATGAGAATATCGATGATGAGCGTGCTTTACGGCTTCAGAGTTTGTTGGATCTGTTGGATACCAGGCCACACGAGTTGTTTTTCAATCCGAAGGTTCGGTTGCGCATTCTAACGCCGAAATGCAGTGACATTTTGGTATCCTGCCGCTTAGGAGGTCGACCATTCGATTGCATGCAGGAATTCCGAGAAACTCTCTCGAGTTTTGGATTTTGTTGCACCTTTAATTCAAATGGAAGGCATGTGAATCGTATGCTATCTGATGTTGTTCTTAATAGTTTTTGTTTAGCTTTTCTGCTGCGCGATCGTATTACCAGCATTTTTTTGGAGTTGATATGGGTCTGACGCTGACACTCAGAGCCGCAGCTGATGATAGGTTTATCCAGCAATACGATCAAAAATCGTTTGCGGTATTACTATTCGATTTAATGGTGCAAATAGATTTTTCATATTCATCTCAATCATTATATCCCTATATAGATTGCTCTCAATGAGATACACAATTATCCGGATCCACAGTCCGGCGGGGTTACGGTACGTTATGTAAAAACAGGTCGCATCACCTTTTTGCCAGTGCGTCCCCAAATCTTAGAGACTCTCCAGGAAGCCCGTCGCATGAGGCCCGCCGTGGTGCGTATTACAGACATCTGTCAATCATTGCCCAATCAATCAATAATGTGTTCATAGCGTAAATGTCGTTTTTCGGATGAGATGCCGCATAACTTCACTCGTCACTACACCTTCAGCAAATGTATCTCCGCGTGCCGCGCCTACAGCATATACAGCTTGTGTCAATGCCTGCCCTTTCAGCTACCCACACATTACATAGTAGGCGCCACGGGACACGTCTTCTGCACGCTACAGCACATGCAGTGCCTCAGGCACTACACATGTGAGTATTCAGAGGCTGGGGCCGATGGCCGAACCCGATTGAGTCTCTGATATTATTTCAGTCAAATGGATGAATGTCATCACCAGTCGCGACTATGTGCCCGGCCTGGAGCATGAGATGGAAGACTCGCTCTACTGTCCACACTGTCTGCCCTCCTGTAGTGAGATACGCTACAATGTGCGTGGCGCCGGAACTCTGGCCCTTCACAATCCATTTGGAAATATGACGTAAGTGGAAAGTAGTTGGAGGTGAACAAAAGGACAATTCTCAGTGAATTTTTTCAATTTCTGCTTAATCAATTTCCAAATGAAAAATATATTTGCATACCTTTGGGCGGGTGAAAAATGAAACGAATTCGATATATACATATACACATCAGCATATATATATATATATATATATATATATATATATATATATATATATATAAGCAAATATATTATTTAAACTTCTCTATTTGCAGTCAAATATCAAGCATTATATTATATAATATTACAATTCAATTTCTTTAGCCTTTACTACAAAATTTTCTCGATTGAGAGTTCCGTTTGTTTTTGGTTTAGCTCAATCTCAGGGGTTACGCTTACCCTTCGCCAGTTGCTATAAATGAGTTTAATTTTGCAGTAACGTCCACAGCGGCAACATCAGCAGCCCTGGTAATAACAATTATGGCCATGACAGCTCCGAGTTGGCCGTTGTGCGTATTTTCTTTGCCGAAACGCACATTCAATACTTTCGGCAGATTATTAAAAACGACTGGTACGAGATCTTCAGTGAGTCTGCTGCATATTACAATTTCCAACGGCAAAAAAATACAAATACCCCCGCGTGTATCTGTGTACGGCGTGTACTGTTTCATTTCCAGGTACAATTGGCAACATCTGCGGCATCATAGCGGGCTTCTCATTGATTGGCATCTGCGAGCTGCTATTTTTCGTAGCCAAACAATTATGGCATGCATACAAAGCGGAACGGAAGTCGGAGCTCTTTCATACCCCATGTCGGTCCCGAGCCCGGACTCGGGCTAATGGCCGTTCAAAGGCAACTCAGCAGCGGCAGCCAATGGAGCTCCTCATACTGCCGTAATTGAGCGAGAGGCCGTGCCAATTTTAAAGCTCACTGACTTTTATACAGTTCTCTGCACGCATTTATAGAGTAGCACTCCTATAGTATATGACGTCTGTTCAAGTGTGTGTGTGTGTATTTCTGTTGACCTACGTAGCAAATGTTAATTATCGCGCACTGAACAGCTGCCAGCTGATTGTAGGCCTGGAGCACAACTCAAGTGCACTTACTTTGCATTGTCACATAAAAATAAACAGCACCAGGAGACCCTCAGTCCAACTTAGAAGGCCGCGCACGACGGGCGAGGGGTGGAAAGGATGCTTACAAAAAGGTCCAGACGGTAACATTAGCGCCAACAATCTTGGACATTTGCCCACTGGCTGACTGGCCAACAGTTGCACTCGAAACAGTCGAACAGTTATGGACCACAAAGTCGAGGAGTTACCGAAAACATTTCAAAGGCTCTTATCCTTGGCACATGGCCCGACTGGCACTTACAATCAAAATAAACTTTTATTTCTGATCGTTTGTGCCGAGATTGACAAAATGAGTAAACAAATGAAAAGCTATCCATACATACACATATTGAATTTCACAAATATGACAGAATCTATCCACAGAGGAATTTTTCAATATATAGTTTAAATTATTCAATTGTAACACATTTTCAATGTTCAATTATGTGTAACATGCTATTGATTAGTAATGATTAAACATATGCATAATGCACATATTTGAAATATATATCAATTAAAATTATAGTAGATTGTGTTATGTGCTTTCATTAAAGCCACCGAGCACAGAGGCTTCATGGAATTCAGAAATATTTTATCTTGATGAAATTTTTTTATGAGTTCCGAAATTCAATTGATTTTCACATTCATTCGCCTGGCCAAAGCTAACACAGTCCACACACATCCCCACACCAATACAAATACCCGTATGGAAATTCTTTGCCCAGAGTCTGAAAATTGGAATGATTTCCGTTGAATTTGTAAGGGAGTTTCTTTGTTTTGCCTTGCCTGAAAATCTGCCTAAAAATTGCAAACAAAAAATTTAAATAAACGCACTCGAGGAGCGTAGCAAACGATATTTGTAGACACATCGCACTGCGCCAACAAAGCAGCCCAGGTAAACACTAGAAAATAAAAAAAAATGTATACAAAATAAAGCCCTAGCCCGCTTGGCTTCTATGAGATACAGACAGTTTTTCCACTCGTGTGGCGTATTATCGCACAATACAATATGTATATTGGATTATTTCGTTTGTGCGCGTTCCCCAGGCTCTGCCTGGACTACCTCGGCTACCTCCTAATGCCGTTGCCGGCCGCATCTACACACACACACCAAAACACAAACGTGCATATCGACAGTTGTTTGGCATGGACTCAGGGAGTACTTGGCTAACAGTAAGCTCACACTGTGGGCGATTGAAATAACGCCATCAGTTCTTTTCGTTACACATCCGCACACAGCCCAATAATGTGCAGGCATTTTCAGATATATTTTCTTTGATTTTTGCAAGCTTGTACTGTTCAGAAATTTCTTAATTGAATTTTCGAAGGTGATGTGCAAGAGATTACTGACCAAAAAATATAGGCAAATTTTTGTTTGCAATTCTTATTTGATGAAATCGAAAAGTATAGTCCCTCAGGTAAACATATTCTCTCTGAAGTTGGATATTGTTTACAACAAATATACTCTTTTTATTTACTAAAACGTTTTCAGATTTGAATTCCCTTGTTTTCTATGTGTGGCTTTCATTCATTTAAATAGTTATGATTAATTTCAATGAATATTCCGTCTATTTGAAGTTATTTGCTCAACAATTCCAAAATCTAAGCATAAGTTTTCAAAGTGGGTAAACACATCAAGAATTCCCTCAAGAACAATTTTCATTTTGGTTTGGAGGAACTGGCAAGTTTTGCGCCCTTCGTGGAATAATAAATAAAGCTTAGCCTCTTTTATCTCGTCGCCTTATGGGGTTAAGCGTCCTACTAAGGCCAATGAGCAGCCGCAGCCTGCTTGAATTCCAGCCCGAGTTTTCCTCTTAGTCTGAGTCCAACCCCCAGTTCGGGATATTTAAAGCGCTTTGTCTCTGGCCGCATTTAAGAACTCGTGTTTCATTGAGGGCTGCTCGCTCTGTTGACAGCGAGAATCGTCGCCCGTTTTAAGGCTACATTCGGTTTTAGCCGCTTAAGCTTTCAATTTTGCTGCTGCTGTTGCCGCTGAGAGAAGTGTTAAATTATTAAAAGCCCAGCATAGTGTCGGGGTAAGCGAGAAAGTAATGCTGGCAGAGGCAAAGAGAGAGATGGAGCTTTCAAGAAGCATTTCCTCCGTTGTTGTTGATTTTTTAAAGTATGTATTTATTTTGCGTCTGCCTCTTGTCTGAGCTCTTGGCGTGCTTTCATGAATAAACATGCAAACAAATTACTCTACTTGACAAACAAAAGCTCTGGCGCACACCTGTGAATGCTGCTTACACCGGTGAATTGTGTTTTTGTTACATTTCGGCTGCTCAGACAATGAAAACTGGGCTAAGATTTTAATGGCGAAGCTGCAACCGCCTCAAATTTAACTGCAATGAGGAGTTGAAGAGCGTGTGAGGAGTTGAGCTGACTGCTTTACTTATATGAGATGAGAAAATTTAAATCTTACCATTCAATAATAGAAAATGAAATGTACTTTTTTTTTTTTTTTTTTTGTCTGAATACGATATTTATTTCAAAGTATTTTGCGATATTAAAAATACAATTTTTATTTTAGAATTTCAATTAAAAAAACTGTCAAACGATTTTATTTTCTATTGAAAGAATTTATAAGAAATAGTGTATCATTGTATGAGAAATAGCTTAAATTTGAATGTTTTTATTCCATATTTTATTCTAAACCACGGCTGCAAAAGGCATTTGATTTGAAATCATTTCACAAGCTGCACATTTTTTTGGCCGTTTGTTAGACAAGCCAGGATGATTTCAAACATGTATACATACAGACATCCATTCCTATGAATGTATGTACTTGAATATTGTAATATAATCCCATTGAAAATGGAATGCTACATGCGTCATTGGATTCCTAAGCATTGCTAATGCTCAGCTTAGTAGCCCCACTCATTTCTTCCCCTCTCTATATTCCGAATTCAATCAAGTGTGCCCAGGCGTACTGAAGGCGCTCTATTTGGCGTGCGTTGCACCCACAACGAAACAAATCCGAATATGGAAACAGAACCGAAAAAAACTTACTGAATGCGTAGCTGTCAAAAAAAGAGAAACGTACATATGTATATGAAATGTTTTTGCAGCTCAGTGTTAGAGCTGGGGAATATCGCCTAGCTATGGGGCATACGAGCCCAACCAGCTGGCTCTAGGAGTCTAGACATCAATCAACACCTTGGTCATGTTGATTGACAGGCGAAACGACAGCATTGAAAAATAAATCTGTCATTTGCATTTTGAGTTTCGTTTGAAATTAATATGAATATAGTATTTGAGAGCCATTTGCTGTTTTTTTGTTGATGCCGTGGTTGTTGTTGTTGCTGTTGTTATTATTGCTTCCAAAGTCAATTTGTCAAAAACATGCCGAATCTCAGAATCAAAGGCTTTTTCATATGCATCTTCAAAATGGAAAATTCGTTGGTTTTGTCGGGTTTGCGTTGCAGCTTAAAAAAGTGATTTTTTCCAAACCACTGAACAGCACAAATTAAAGTAAAAAAACATAAATATTTATGTGGCTTTCCATAAAAACAACCACATATTTAATTATTACAAAGTAAATGATTGACAAATAAAATAAATTCGGCTTGCGAACGCAGTAGACGTGAAATTGTTATTGGAGTATAATACAAATATTTGTTTATGGCGCGGATTTCCCAGCCCAGAGCCAAACACAAACCAGCAGAGCCCTTTAGTAGTGATCCATTTGTCATACCAATCTACTGCACGGAGGCAGTTTATTTTTATTTAAATGATTCCATCATATTTGCATACATCTGTAAGACATACAAATTAACGCAGTGAATGCTGGCAATCCTTTTAAGCTGATTCTTGAAAGCTCTGCTTCAATATACGCTCACAGAGACAAAGAGAGTATATTGGCTTTCTGTTAGGAATTTAAAACTGCCGTAAGTTTTTTTTTGCAGATTGCTTAATAGGCCCTTCTTGCTGTCATTTACTGGAAACGAGTATTATGCAGTCAGTTGTACTCTTTCATAATCTGCAATGTTCATCACGTAGTTAAGCTCTTTATAATCTTAAAAGTATGGTTTATAGACAATCTCATTTCATATGCGAGGCTTAATGACAGTTGACAGTCCTTTGAATGACCTGCATGTCGTAAATGGTTTTTAAATTATTTTCAACTGAATGGAAGGCTCTCCATATACACACATGGCTCTTTGTAATATATAATAAAACAGCTGATTTGCCAATTTTCTATTAATTAGGCCTTTCTTTTCAGCTCTTAAATTACAAATAATTTTAAACTCCTTTCTTTAATATATATTTTACTGCCTCACTTGAGATCAAAGCATTTCAATAAAAAACTTTTCAACCCAAATTGTAATTGTGAAATTCAATTGAAATACGCAGTTCTTAATAACCATTAACTTCTTATTGAATTCAACTCAGTGGGGGGTCTCGGGTAGGAGGCTGTTATCGTTCTTTGCCGCTGAAGTGCTTGGTGAAAATTGCTGTATATGTTTTACATGCTGCCTGTAATTTCGCTCGGAAAATGGCGAAAATATCCTGCAGCTGATTTTTAATTACGAAAACACAAAAACAAGAGAGAAGAAAGGAAGTTGTTGCGACTTCGTGTATGTAAACACAAATACAAATACAATCACGTAGTGGCGTACACACACACTCTCTCTTTCTCTCTCTCGCTCTCTGTCTACGACTCACTTGCGAGACCTCAATGAAGCCGTCTAGGTTGCTCGTATGTGCTTAAGTGTATGTTTGTGTCTGTGTGCGTGTGTGTGTGTGTGTGTGTGTGGGTATGTGGCTGTATGTGCTCGGCAGCAGATTTCAATTTTTGTGTGTTAATTACATTGCCGGCATAAGTTCAGGACCTCTCCCCACAGCAGCCGACTGCACTGTTAACATTGCATGGGCGTGGCAATAGCACAGAGCGACGCCCACTTTTTTGGCAGCCGTTGTGCTTGTGTTAAGCATTTTGGCGCTTGTGAATGTTTAATTATCAAAAATTTGCACTTGATCCTTGTTTGTTTATTCTTTTTGTGCACATTTCGTTTAATGGTCATGTGTGTGTGTATCTATGTCTATGGGTGGATTTGCGTGTGTGTGTAGGGGGGGCTCATGGTAATTGCCAGCTCTACTGTGCAGCAGTGTGTGATACTAATGTTTTACAAGTACTCGTCATTTACTTTCCGATTATCCGACCGAAGTACATGCGCCTGGTCAGGAGCTACGGCTGTGGCTCGGGCATAGGGCTGAAGGCTGAGGGCTGGGCGGAAGAGCCGCAGCTGCTTTGTGTGGCCGAAAATTTGATTTGCTTGTGCTGGATTTTTGAATAATTGAAGCGACTTCCGCTGCGCTAAGCTCGTTGGCCTCTTGTCTATTTACTTATTAATGCTTAACAATGTACTAACAACAACAAGCAAATTATTTATAATTACAGCAGCAGCAGCAGTAGGAGCAGTATATGAGAAATGAAGAAGAGGAGCATTACAAAGTCACGACGCACATTTTTCATTTTTATGGTTTTTGTGTGTGGGCGCAGCAGCAGCAACAACAGCAATGACAATTTAATGCCTTTAAAACAGCAAAATGCCGTTAAACCGGCAAAAGGAAATAATGTACAACAAGGAGCATCCCGGACTGTCTACCGGATTCGTGTTTCTGGTTTCTCTTATTATCCCGTTGTCGCCTGACAAATAAACACTGTGTGTGTGTATATGTCCTCTATAAAACCAACAGCAACAACAAGAGCAGCATTAAATTAAATACATAAATCATCTTTTTGTATGTGCCGTTCACATCCAGCATAAGAGGCGGACCAAGTCTGGCATTGCAAAAAAAAAAAAAAAAAAAAAAAAAAAAAACGCTGAAAACAGCAAAAACAAAAAATAACACAAAGTAAATAAGGAACACTTTTTGTTGTAATTATAAATGTCTAACAGGCAGCGTCGGCAACACAGTCCCAGACATTGTTTATCATTTTCCTGGGCAAATGCTCTTCGGCTGCAGTAAGCACAAAGTTCCAAACTCGCCTTAAACTTGACCCTAAGCTGGTGTTAAAAAAAAATAAATAATACACTTCCACAAGCTTGTTGATTAAAATAAGGTTCTATTTTTGAACAGAAAAATACCCAAGCTGCTTGGGCGGGCATTGCTTCGGGGATTAAATGTACTTTTACTTTCTTTTTGATTGATTGCTAAGAAAGGAAGTCTATGGGAGAGAGGATGAGGGTCTGTGAAGCTATATAAGTTTCTGCTCATTGAAATGAACTGTTTAAATAATTTTACACAAATATACATAGACTAATATATAGCGTAGATCAAAATGGCTCATGTGAAATTAATTAAATTAGGATTTTGCTGCAACTTATGATTTAAAACTTATTTATTTGTATGCTCTAAGATATATTTGAATTAAAGGCTTCAGAAATATATATGTTATATGCATGACAGACAAATAGAGACTATATCGATGCATTATGAATCAAGCCAGTGATTGGATTTTTGATATACACGTATATATTATTCTCAAGATATAGTTCATCACATTTCTTTTATATAATTGACAACAGATATATACAAACCAAATGCAATACGTATTTATAATATAAGACGGCATATACAATTTTGATATCTTTCTCAATACAACCAACCAAATAGTAAAGCATAGACACATTTATTCATTTCAGCAATTCCATACCAACTCCAACCAGATATCTATCTAGAGCCAGGGCCTTTAGTGCCGAGTTGTACGCTTCTGATAATATATGATATATCAATTACACTCATAAGCATATACTCTAATATATAATACAGCGCCAAAATATTGCATATAAATTAAGTCGCTGAGATAAGCTTGTATTTGAGACAGCTAATTGCTGTTTAGCATAGTCTATATCTGGTATACGACTGAAATGCTATGTCAAGTGCTGAATAAATCAGTAAGCACATTTTGATACGATTGCACAATAATTTATTCGTTTTCTATATCAGATTTGAGGGCATATTAATAAAATAAAGCCACTCATTAAAAGCGCTAAAAGTCACTTAGTGCTGCACAAACTCATTTAGCCGTTTTCATTATAATTAATTAATGACGATTATGTGTAATTAACATGTACCGCTTTCTTTGTTGTTTTTCATGCGCTGTTTGTGATTTTAATTTATGCATCAGATTTTAAATTAATTTCACATTATTTGGTAAATCAAGCATAAATGCGATAAATTAATAGTTAAAAGTAAATGAACCGGATTTTTATCAATTGTACGCTCAATTGAAATATGTTTAAAACCAAAAAAAAAAAAAAGGCTTCGGCTTTAACATTTTTTGTGTCCTAAATATTTAAAATTCGATATGCTGTTTTCGTTTGAAAGGATTTTCTATTAACCATGGGAGGAAAATCAAAGCTTGGATTAAACGCGTGCATAAATAAATTTACAAATCGGTTTAGCCCAGAGCTCTGGGTTTTTGGACTTTGCTTCACTTTTGATGGGTTGTTTGTCTTTTACGAGCTCAGCCATGTTGATGTTCAGCAAAAGTTACTCGAGAGCCAACAACGAAAAACAAAGTAAAATAAAAAGGGTGTCGAAAGTAATTCCTCACGTAAGCCACTCGACACCTTTTTAAATATTTGCCATGCATTTTCATTTTGTTGAACAAATTTTTGATGATTCGCCGCTGAGTTTTAGGACGCAGTTGTCATTTTTAATAGGTGCATTTTAAATATGCTCCGGTTTTGCTCTCTTCGCTCATTACTCGTCTGACTTTTATGCCCTTTTCATGACGTGCTTGTGGCCCCTTTCTCTTCCGTTCTACCCAAACTTTCCTGCCTCGTTGCATATTTTAGTTGAGTGTTTGCCCTGACTTCGCCCAATGCCTGTAATACATTTTTCACAATGCCCATTACACAGGGTAGTAGCACATCATTTCTATGCGAGTTGTCGTAAAAACTGCATAAAATTAATGTGCGCCAAAAATATACAGTCGAAATGAGCAGTAAGCGTCCCACGCTCAAGAGCGCTTGAAAACATTGATACCCTGTAGAAAAGGATTAACTATAAATTAGAGAATATCAAGTATATAAAATTTAAATGCAGACAGGCATAGTACCAATTGTAATTTATATATGTGTATATTATATATTTGTATATATGACTGCCTATAAGAACAAAGTGGGATACTCTTTAAATAAAATAAACATAAGTGTTCATGTTCAATTCTGATTTGATATAGTCACTATTACAAATTTTTTTGCTATAAATAACCTTTTACATAAAGCACATGCTTTTAATGCCAGTTGAATTGTTGATTACAGGGTATAGAAATAATAATTGGCATTGGCAACGCAATTGCCGACGTTGAAGGGTCACCAGCATTCGCTGGGTTCATTCGCTTGTTCGCTGGCTGCGCTTTTCTGCGTCATTTTAAACGATGATACTTAAGTTTCCATTAAAGCACTTGCTGCGACCATCAATTCAATAACAGACCCTTGGACGGTCGAAATGCGTAGCTCTCTGCAGGCAGAGCTACTGAGAGTCCAGCATGCGCTGCGGTTTTTGCTCAACCAAGTTGATTTTGTTGTTGGGGCAAGTGGGATTGTGGGCTTGTGGGCATTTGTGGACATTGGTGGGCATTGGTGGGCATTGGTGGGCGGCCAGGTCAAATATTTACAACGAACAACTTTTGCAGCAAGAAATTGTATTTTTTTGTATGGTACTCGTGCTGCGTGTGTGTAAAATGGACATGGAAACTATGAATAGAAAAATGAAAAAGTGTTTTGCTCTTTGAGCTACAGATACAACAGATTAAAATGGAGCTCTCGTGTCATAATTTATCAATAGAAAATGTTTTGAAAACTCATTAAAGAATATTTATTTATATTTTTACTTGCATTCCAGCCCTGGCGGCCAGATATACGCATTATATTGGCTTTGCACACAGGTAAATCAAGTGGTGCGGCGAACACTTTGTGCACCACACAATTTCATTAATGGGACTTTTTTTTTTTTTTTCTTTGCGTCGTTGCAGGGTGCAAATATTTGCACTTTAAACTGAAATCAGTTCGGTAAAGGACAGGGCTTAATGTATTTGGCTTTCGGCGCTGGCCTAAAAAGCAATGCATGACGCATTGCGGCTAAAATTAATGGAAATAACTGAAACTACCTTAGTCGAATATGAGCTATTGAATACCCTATGGATTATTCATTGTTACTTGTTCTATGTTATTGGAACTACTTGCTCGTGGGCCTTGGTTTTCCCAAAACCTTTATAATTCTATTAAATTCCCTTAAATAAGGTTAAGCTAACACTTAGCATACCTCTCTTGGTCAGTGCATATAGCGCATTCAAATAAAAGCGAAAGCAACAACAAAAGAAAACACCAAATACGAAACAGGTTTATGACTGCGATAACGCACTCAGCGCTCACTCGTCCCCGAGTCCGATTGAGAATACTTGAAATAATTATATAATTTTGCTGGCCGCACATATTTATGAGGCCTAGGGGCCAGGCGAGTGGCCACTTGGCGTTTCGTGGTAGACTGTAATTCCAGGACTTATATGGCCCGAAACTGATGCGAAAATGATAAGTTGTGGCCGGGGCAGGCTTAATAATAATGATAATGTGTCATAAGGTAATTATTCAGTTGCAAAAGGCAGCAGTGGCGGGGTATTGCTCGCATAAATAAATATCCTGCAGTTATTTGGAGTGTGTGTTGACAGCGAAATTGATTGCAATTAATGGCCACTCAAAGGAGGAGCAAACGAGCAAGGAACAGGAGGCGCAGCTACTGGTAGAAGGCAAGAACTGAGCTAGACTACAATGAAGGTGCCGTCCGGAATATGGCAGCTGCTTTGAGAGATTTGTATGGATGTTAATATGCATCCACTTTCTATGGTGCAGCTGCGTTTGCGTGTGCAACTGCAACTGCAACTGCAACTGCAACTGAAGTGCGTCTACTTACGCCTGAGTGCGCCGGCTCAAAAGATGTTGACGTGCAGAGCAAACAAAGGCCAAAGCTATAGCTGAGCTAAGCTGAGGCTGGAGATGTTCCAGCTGTAGCTGGCATGGCTTATCAATTAGGCAAATTAGTTGGTTGTCAAGGTTTAACTACTCCAAGTAGCATTAGCTGACTTTTCGAGTAGCTAAAAGCACCTAACGACGGACGCAACTTTAAGTTAAAGGCAAGTGAAATCAATTAGCTCTCGTGTGGAGCCAACTAACCCAGGAGCCAAAGACCCAATGGCAGCCCACTCTAAGCCAATTTGGCTATGTAAATATACTTTACTATATACAGCACTCGGCACTCACACACGCACACGCACACGCACACACACACAGAGGATAAAAAGGCAGGAGCATATGCTAGGCGAGAGAGCATTCGAGCCATGTAAATATTCAAATCAAAAGCGCAATTGAATGTGCCAGTAAATGTCATCGTATCTCGCATTCAGATCTTTGATTGCCAGCTATTCAAAAAAGTGAGTTTATTGCACTACACTTGGCACTCAGCCAGAAGGCAGCGGAGCTGGAGTACAGAAAACAGAACTCAATTCAACCATTCCATTCCATTCCTATTGCGCCGGCTTTACCTGGATCTGGTGACACTCAGACACAGTGCTGGGAATTGACACAGAATAGTCGCCAAATGCCAAGGCACAAAACGAAATGAGGAAGTGTTTAAAGAACGAAGAAAAGTAAATGATAAAAAAGAAGAAAAAGTCAATTCGAGTAGAACTCTAGCTACTGCCACATACACATAAATAGGGTAGTAGCAGTCGTAGTAGTGCCTTAGCCACGTAACAGGAAGTTGGCAGCGTCGACGTCGACCATGGCCAAAGTGGCATTGATCTTAGCATTGGACGCTTGCAGTGGCCTAAGGTTGAGGTTGAGGTGCTCGCCTGCGGGTCACTCATAATATGCCAACTATATTGAAGTGGGTTTTGAGTTGCGCTTCTTGCTTTCAGCTCTCCTCCGCTCACTTGAAATTGTAGCTTTGTGCGAATCCCTGGACGAGTGCCGACTAAGATTTGACTAAAATTCAAGTGGTGCTTAGTTAGGGAACAGTTCATTCAACTCTCGAGTGGCTCCTCAAGCGCTCTACTTAGAGCAAAGCATGTGATGAGGTAGCACACACTGATAGCGAATACCAACTATCTTCATTACTCAATACAGGGGCGGGTCTCGCTAGTCGATAACATAACAATAGAGTACACTCACAATAGCCGTGAAAATGTTAAACGAACTTAATACGGAGATTTGACTTGTCTAATTAGAGCAACTGTTACAATTTGATAAATATTTACTGCTTAGATCAAAGTACTTAAATCAACTGATCAAAAGTCGCTTAACATTTCACAAAGTAATATTTTTATGACATGGAAACTCAGCTATTTGCTTACAATCTATCAAGTGACTTATGTCAAAGGGCTAGTTCAGATTGTGACTATATAATAGAGTAAGGTGTTGAATAATATTAACAGCTAGTTCACATTGTGTCTAAGCTATATTGATAGGTATTGCATAATATCATCATTTATTGTCAATTATAATAATATTTGTTGCTTCTGATATTCATTGGCGTACAATATTCTTTTCTTATATTATTATATGATTAGTAGATTCCCCCCTGAACTCATTGAGGTCTACTGAATACCTTTACATTCGAGGAACTGAGCTCTCTATAAGGTCTTCAATATATGTATTTTCAGCTGTGTAAGGGCTGGGTTTCTTAATGTTTGCTTAGCCAATTATCACAACAGTACGTATGATTGATTTGGTGTCAATAATTTATTGCATCTTAGCGCTGGGACAAGGTCTGGATGTTAATTGATGATCGCCGTTGTTTGCCATCGCCGTTGTTGCAGTTGGACTTGTAAGCTTGACCCAACAAATAGCTAATAAACATTTGCACAACGTTGCGTATGCATAATGTATGCCCGTGTGTGGCACTGCATAAATTAAAGGCCGAGCCACCGAACCACTAAACCAATAAAATCACGCAGCTAACAAAGTGAATTGGCCAGTGGTCATTCCATGAGTGGCACAACTATTTAAATTTCATCTGAATTCATTAAAGCAAAAAGCATGCTGGGAAAATTAATTAAATGGTCACTAAACATGGGTCAGTCCGGCGTTTAGTCACAGTGATTATGGTTAGTTATGCGGCGCGTAATTAAAATGTATTTCATCAAAATGTATTTTAATTGACAATTTATGTTTGCAGTTTTTGTACGCAAAATGCCAAAATGACAAATTTCCAACATGAAACATTAAACACCAAAAGCAATTCATCCACTTTTTACAACCGGCATAGAGCACATGCCATGTCGAAATTAAAAGCCAACTCTTCACCAGTAAAATGAAATTGCCAGAGTTTTGCATGGTTATTAAGACACTCTGAGGGTAGCTAGCTGATTGTGGGGCGTAACGCCATGGTGCCGCCTAACCCCAGACATGAGTGCGGGAGGCTATTGTATACATGTGAGGACTGCTTGACTCTGAGGCTCTTTGAGAGGATGCCTGTAGTTAAACACGTACACACGCCCAGCTTATCTATCAAGATGTCTTATTTGCATGTGTATCGGTGTGTGTGTGTGTGTGCGAGTGTGTGTGTTGGCTGTTTGCTCGTTCCACATGAGGTGTCTTTAAATGCGACGAGATCTTTATGGAGTTGCCTGCGTGCCTGCTTAGCTGGCATAAGCATCTACGCAGATGTATCTGTATCTGCAGCTTCTGAAGCGCATCTGCGCTAACATAGCAGAGCTTGTTTGCAGGCGATAAGGTATATTAGTTTAGTATTAGAAATTTGCTTTAACTTCGTGGAAATTATAGAGTAATTGAATATGAATATATAATTAAACTATGAATGCATACACAAAAATAATACATAATATCGGTGAAACATTTAAGCATTGTATAACAGACTGAAGGTACAAGTAAAGAGTATCTCTTAGTCATCAAATCTTAGATTGCTTGTATTTTCCCGATTTTATGTATGTATTTATACATTTATGCTAATCGAGCTGGTGCGTTGTAATTCCGCTACTTTAACTCGTTGGCTTTTAAAGGCAACTTCAACGGCATGGCAACGCAGCTGCTGGCAAGCCCTTTTTTAGTGGCAGTCCCAGACGCAGTTGCAGTCGTAATCCTGTTCAGTAGCGAGACAGACACACACATATATCGCTGGCGTGTATTTCAGTATTTTATGCTGTGTTTCGCAGCGTCCTTTCATAACATCGCCTTGTCGGCAGCGTTCACAATGCGCTTTGTGTTCGACTTGTTTGAAAAACTATTTTACATTTAAGCGCGAAATTCCACACTATGAATGAATTTTTCATGAGCCGGTCAGGGCAGAGCTGAGCTGAGCTCAGCTGAGGAGAGCAGAGCGGAGCGTTCAGTCAGATAGGCACTTGATGTGAACAGCCAGATCTGCAGCACGCCCTTTTTCTGGACTATATGTTTCCTATTTTTTTTTCTTCTTTTGCTTTTTATCTCTGTATAGCATAAAGTTTGCTAGCAGCTAAAGAAGGCAAGCGCTGATGCCCACAATGCAGAAAGGCATCACCGCAGTGCCCATCATTATCAACGGGGCGTCAGTAGTTGGTCTGGGGGCAAGCGTGGCTGATGGGGCGTTCAGTTTGGTCAGTTGCATGGCATTTTAATTGAATTGATTATTTTAGTGTTTGGGTGTGATGTTGTTTGTTGTTTGTTGTGTGTACATCGGCAACAGGCCGTCGTCCAGGTAAAGCCGATAATGATTTGTTTTGGAGTCGACTAACTTGGCTGGCTACTCGACAGCTAGCCCGCAGCTGAAATGTTTTATCTACTGTAATTTAACCCAAATTCCAAGGCTGCAAATTGCATTTGGAGCAGAAAAGTGCAACAGGCAATAAATGCAGACCATGCACTACCGCCAACGCTACCACCATCAGCACCACCAGCACCACCAGCACCACCAACTCGCCAACTCAGACTCGGTCCGAATCTCAGTGTTTAGACCAGACGAATTACGCTCGAGGGCAGCTGTGTAAATTGTTTGTAATTTGGCTCTGGTTTCGGTGTTCTATGCCGGCCGACCAATGTGGGCGGCTTATGGAGTGCTCTTGGCATTTGAACAAAATGATTATTGATCACTTAATAAGAAATTTTCATACAATGGCGCCATGGACTGCAAGACCCAACAAATGGCTCTTTGTGCGCCTGTGTCTCGTCTCCCTTTTGTGCTGCTGCTGAAACTGCGACTGTGTCTGTATCTGTATCTGACATAGACATGTCTGTGTCAGTATCTGTTCTTGACAAAAAACCAATTTTAATGAGCTACACACGCTACACTGCACTTTAATGCAAAATAAATATAACTGCAAATTGCCAGAGACAGACGAGGGAACGACTCAATGTCTGAGCGGCTGAACCGTGGAGGGGAGCACGAGCCAAGCAAAAGTGTCTTTTGCAGCAAATTTCAATTGGTGCAGAGAATGATTTAAGTGAATTATTATTTTGCCAAGCAAGCAGGAGTGTGTGTCTTTGTGTTTCCCACACAAAGATGCATCTGTTAGCAATTTGGATTGAGATAGTTGCGTTTGATGAAATATATATTTTTCCAAGTTGCTGCTGCCTGACTGCCTCTCGCTGACGACTTGAGACAAGATAATTTGCTACTTGAGAGCTCAAAGTACAAGCCGCTATCTTCGGGATACTTTGATAAGCTACGGTCTCTTGGCACTGCAAACCAAATCGAAGAGGGCTGCCTGGCCTCTCTTGAAGTTTTCATTTTACTGCCAATCAAAGAAATCAGCTCGTGGATAACTAATAACCTGGCAAATGAATTAATGATTTGGCAATTTATTTTTGTATTATTAATCCGAACTCAAATGCCGACTTGGCCTTAATTGCAAAGCAGAAAACGTGACTTTAGCTTGTTTAATTCAATTTATTTTGCGACTTATCTTGATTTTCCTACAGCCAATTTGTCTGCCTAATAGAAAAAAGAAATTAAATGCTTGCCAATGGCACTACAAAATATAATTTCCCATATGAAATCAATGAAAGAGAAGAGCCCAGCGTGGGGCTCTCCGTTAACAGGGCATCGAGAAATAGTTAGCATATAGTAGTAGTGGTAGCTGAGCTGTGAATGGGTCCGCTGTGCACAGCTGGATGTTATTTGCCTATTGGCCGCAGAAGCACTTGAGTTTAACCTTTAAGGCTTTCCAGCAGTATATGACCCATATAGGGATCCCCCGTATATGGCCGATGGACATATCAAAAGTGAAACGCAGCCAGCCAGGCAATTTTATCGTTTACCTTCAACTGCAGTTGATAGACATCTTCGTGCAATGCAAATAGACATATGCAAAAGTATCTTTTGGTTGCCGCTGCCGCCGCCTCTGTCGTTGCCGTTGCAGATTGTCATTTGGTGATAAGCGTTTGTGCTGCAGGCGCTGCGAAATGAAATCGAGATACATTTGTTGCTGCGCTGACCCAGTTCCTTTATTTTACAAATACCATTTACACTGGCGATGCCTAATGAAAGCAAAAACTACAAACACACGAAAAAAAGACCAGATAAATATATGTATTTGGCTGTGTGTGTGCGTATCTGATATCTAGATATAGTTACATATGCATGTGTGTGTAAGTGGTTGGAGTCATGTGTGCGGTCATGTGGCGCCTTTTGTACAAATTGACTCATCGGTTTTTTAGTTTCCACTCGTATGAACTTTTTACCCAGTAGTTTATATCGTGTTTGTCTCACTCCCTTCCTCTCTCGCCCTGTCTCTTTCGATCTTGGTGTAAATATTTTTATCGTCTGCCATTGAAATTGCAGTATTTCAATTGAGGCTCATAAATTTTTATTGTCTGACATTTTGTTTATTTATTTAAGCATTTGAGCGTGTCTATTTTTAAATGAACTGACTAACTTTCGCACCCCGTCAGCCGAGTTAAGCAGAAAGCATTTCTAACCCTCCAACGCAACAGCACACAGCACACAGCACTCTAGCTCTCTCGCTCTCTCTTTCTGTCTCCTTCTCCCTTGCGCTGTCGACTGGGCTGGCAATTAAACGACATTTGCCAGACGCCAAGACAAACAATGACAATTACGATTGCTAAAATGTAATAAATATCAGGCCAGCCTTTGTTGTTGTTGTTATTGTTGCTGTTCGTCTTGGTGCTGTGGGTGGTCTGCCGCAAGAGCACTGCCCTTTTTATTGTTGCACCAGCTCGTGGCATAAACTTTATTGTACACTTAACATAACTCAAATTGGGGCAGCTGCTAGTTGGGCGTGTCTATAGGTCGAAATTCGCTTCAGTTGCCCTGGCGAATTTCCAATTGTTCGTTGCTGTGGCAGCGCCATCGATGTCAAAGTCTGTATAGACTTTTGTTTGACTTTAAAGTGTTTCGCATTTAAATTTAAGTTTATCAATATTGAAATTATGTGGAATTTTCGTATTAGTATTTTAATTATGTGTTCGGCTTTTGAAGGCAATTTCGCTGACAGTCGTAAATGCCAGAAGCTTAACATTTATCTTCCTTATTAAAAATTGAATATATTATAATAAATTATGTTTGTATTTATTGCTTATTATTTATTTAATATTTATTTGAATTGTACGAACTGAGTTTTATTAAGATTTATTATTTAACATATATCATTATTTAAAAATAAATATAATTTTATTAAATATATATCTTCAATTTGTTATAGTATAGAACTTTAACTTTACTCAAAACAACTTTTTTCAATTTTTCCGCTTTGTGATTTGATATTGCGAATTGTCAATCTTGGCAAATATGATTTAATTAGATGCTCAGCAAAAATATTTTATTAGATTGCTGGAATTCATTATGCAAAATGTCACAATGAATTTCTGCTCCAAAAAACATGAAAAGTCAAATAGCGAGCGAAATGACGTACTGAAACCTGGCATATTATAGCATGCCGTCGTGGAGTCGGGAGGACTGGCATCTGGAGCAAAACTAAAATCAAATTCTACTCGTAAATGTTTTGCTCGCATCGCAATAGTATACCAAATATGCGTTGCAGCCTGCTCGGCAGTAGGTGGGTCCGGGGGAATTTGTTGAAGTACTTGTCCATTGGGAGCAACTGGGTTGAAAATGACACACCATGAAATTACATTTATGCCTGCAGTGCAAATATTTTACAGTTATGAACATGGTTAGCACATGTCGCTTTCCGCCGTCTAACACAGTCCCCAGTGTATGTGTGTGTATGTGTGTGAGTGTGTGTGTCTAATACAGTTCTGAGCATAGCTGGAGCAGACGACGACGCCCTGTCTCAATGGGTCGCCAACTTGTGCGTTTATGAATCGAGGTCTCAGTGTAGTCAAATGTCACTATGCCACTTGGAGCAATTGCAAAATGTGTTGCAAATATTTATATAGTAATATCCACAAACATACACAAGTACTCATGCACACACTCACACATATACCCCCACATGCTCCTAGGTGTCAGTAGACTTGTTGGCAGTCACATTACTCATACGCATAGTGTTTGATTGAATTAGCAAGAAATGTTGCGAAATGCATCATCCAGCCAGTTTGGTAGTATTTCTTGGCAGTGGTGGCACAAATGTCAGCGTCAGTTGAATAATTAAATTTGTGAATTACTTCCTGCAGGATATACAACTACATGCGCTTTCTGAATCAGTGCAAAAAGACATACATATGTTTTGGTAAATATCTGTGTCACATATAGACGCTGCTCGTGCATAATTAAAGAAAATATGTATTTGCAATGTGCAGAACGTGTAAGCGCTGGCTTAATTAAAAAGGAAAAAGAAGGAGCAGCAGAGGAATGGGAAGGGAGAAAGAGAGAGAGGTAGAGGTGGACGATTTGTCTGCAGAAATTGCAACAAAATTCTATCGTATTGCAAATTGTTTCCGCCTGTAACCCGACCTGCCTGTTGTGGCCCGAGCCCAGCCAAGCGGCCAAGCGATAGACGTAGCAACGCGTTTGCAGCGGAGGGGACGGCGGGACGGGCAGACGGGACATCGGACTGGCATGAACTTGCAACACCTCATTTAAGCGCCTTTGTATTGCAAATTTGTGCAGGTATTAAATTACAATTTGCCACTGTTTGCTGTTGTTATTGCTGCCCATGTGACGCTACGCAGCGACGTCAAGTCAAACAATCGCACGACAGCGATAGAGCGCAAACGAGTAATGAAGCCCAGCCCTGAAACACAATGCGCTCCAAATAAACAAACAGCTACGATGGGCATGGAGCTGGGCGCTGGGATTGGCTCCAGATTGAAATGTATCTACAAGTGAACGTCAATGGCATGCTGGCTGCTGGAGAAGCATTAATCGTACTTTGGGCGAGCGCAAAGAAAGCGCAATAATTAAGTGCTCAGCGAGCAAACGAAAAAAATTGAGAACAGAAAACATATACATATAGATTAAGGGAAAATGAAGAGCGTTGAAAGCTAATGAGTTTCAAGACTTTAGTGCTTAAAGCGATTCAAAAGTCTAACTTGGCTATAAATCAAGTCCTGGGTCAAGTTAATTTATTTTTCAATAAAGCAATAAATGCATGACTAAATTTATTGTAATGCTCAGTTATTTGTTTCCTATCTCCAATTCATGTAAAACTACCTGAAATGAAATATTATTTATTTCAATTACGAAAATGAAAGTCTTACCTAACTACTAGTACTTTAAGCTGTTCAAGTTTCTGCCCTCATTAAAATATAAATGCAAGTCAGTGTAATTGTGTATTATTGGAGGCATTTCCCAGGAACTTCTACAATAATTAAATATAATTTCTGTCTAAAAATGCATTTAATGAATCTGAAAGGGAACAGGAGACGTGCGTCTGTTGGCTGTGCGGCTGGAAAGCTACCAAATGCCAAACGGAAATGACGAGAACAGTTAAGACGACGGCAAAGTTTGGGCCAAACTGCACATGCAGAAACATTTAAGCAGATATGTGAATGAGAATGAGAATGCCTTGAAATGTAGGCGAAAAATATGCAAAGAACTGAAAACTGTTTGCTAGCCAGATGGGCAGCACGCTGTTTGGCTTAAAGCTTGCTTAGTCCACAGCATCATCATCAGCATCAGCAGCGGCATCATGGCCAGGTTCGCAGTGAAACGAATCGAGTTTATACAAAATGCAAATTTTCGCTAGTGCATTTTCTTTTGTTTACGCTCGCTGCCTGCTGCCTGCTGCCTGCTGCCTGATGCAGCTTCCGCATTGTTGATCATGAATAAAAATTTAAGTTCTTATTGTTGTTGAGTGGACCGGGGCACGTGGGTCGTACTCACAGCCGAGAGTCGCATAAACTGAAGTTGTTCGAGTTGTTGCTGATGTCGTTGATGTTGATGACATCGCCCACGCCCCATGCCACAAACCAAAAAAGAAAAACAAAACAACAAAAACGAAAATAAATAAAACTTAAAGAGCGCGCTTCATTGATTTAGTTTGGGCCTAGGACCCTGGCAACGCTTGACTGGCGTATATCTTTTTGGCCAGAAATCTTAGCTACAATACTTTCTAACTGCCGTCCATTAATCTAGCGCCTGCTTGCCGCCACAAGTGTCCGGCCGTATGACTAAATTAATTTTTGTTCTGGTAGCCACGAACAAGGCAGCAACTTGTAGGTTCTGTCGTGATTTATAGTGCACTCATTTAGAAAGTTGCTCAACAAGCAGCTGCCTTGCTGCCTTGCTATTGCATGCAACATGCTGCCCATTGCCCGCTGCTGCAGAACAGTTCCTTGTTACAGTCTAGTCGTGCCTGTCGTTGTTTGTGCTGTGCCCGGTTAGCTAGCTAGCTGGTTGGCTGCAACAGTTGCCCGCTAGCCTTTTGAGCCTGCTTTGTCCTCTCCGGCCTGTGGCTTTTGGCCATTTGGAGCCGCTTGTTCGATTTAATGAATGACATTTGCTCCGCTGGCGTTTGATTGAGTTGTTTTGAGTGGCCATGATGGCCAATTGACGATTACCAACTGCTAGTTGTTAGCTGTCTCCTGCAATCGCCGAGGCTTGCTTTAATATGGCTCGCATCAGGTTTCAGCTGTCGTCCCACCTGCAGGGCGAATCATAAATCTTGACTTTGTTTTTATCGACCACTGCCCTGTGGTCTTCTTCTTATCACGGCACATAAATTACGTGATGCGCCTGAACGTTTTATCGCACTTTAAAGAGCCACCTCCAATGTTTATGACAATATTTTGGCACTCACAATATCTGACATTTATTGGCAACTGTCCAACAGAGCAACAACAACCACACTTACACTATATATGGGTCTTTATATAAATTTTATGAGCTTGAGCAGAGAGAAGCGACTTTTTATGACTCTATTGTCGCCTGCAAAGGCCGCAACTGCTCTGAGAAAAGCCAACGCCAGTTAATGTAAGTGACAAGCCCCAAAAGCCCCGCACTCACTTCCCACATCACACTAAACCTAAGCCAGCATCAAATGCAGGTCAAACCATCGTTTGAAATGTAGAAAGTTCGTTATATATATATATATATATATATATATATATATATATATATATATATATATACAACTATCTAGTAAATGGCTAAAACTAAAATTATTGCTGGACGGTCATGCTTTGGCTCAGTTCTTTGTTAGCCAATTTTGTTCTCTTGGCGAGTGCCCCAAGTTGTAAGCACAGTCCGCTTTCAGTAAGAAGTTTTAATCACTTCCCTGATAAAAAATGACACCCACCGAAAAATCCTTTGTCTTTTTATTTGAGCCTTTTGTGCTCGCTGAATGAGACGAAACAAAAAAGAGAGTACAATGAATAACAAGACCATGTCGTTCGAGTCCCTTAAGCCCACAAAGTGCTGCTCTTAGTAGTCGCTTAAAGCAAATAAATTGAGTTGTAAGCCAGCCTTTGTAGCCACGCGCTCACGTGGCTTTGAGTGTCAGCAATCATATTGAAATATGACCAGCTCTGACGACTGATAAAGGTAGGTGGGACTTGCTGTTGCTGTTGCTGGTACGATGGTCACTATCGCTACGGCCGTATTCGCTCCAAGCAATACCATTTGCGTTTCATCAAGCAAGCCAAAAAGAAAATAAATGATAAAAAAGAAGACAAGTTAAAAATGTTTTTTGAGTGTCCGTGTGTGAGGAAATTGAAACGTGGCAAAGGAAACAATAGAGAGCGCTTTATCCTACCATTGTCGTCCTGTTAGCTCTGTTGCTTTTAGCCATATTGGTTGCAATTGCAATGCGAGCAGCGGGTGACCCAGTTAAGTATCCAATAGGGGCAGGAGTGGCATGCCGATGGAACTCTAGAGCTGTGAACTGTCGAGTGTTGCACGTTTGCTGCCTGATTTGTAGTAACTTTCAAATTGGATAATTACTAAATACTTGCTTATTTTATTGTAATGGCCCAGACGATAAATGTAATAGCCGTCATTAGAGGCAGCAGCTTCCGTGCTACGTATGAGACAGCTGAAAACGAGTTGGCGGCAAGTTGCAGCAGCACTGGCAGCACCACTGGCAGCACCAGTAACAGACCCAGGCGCAGCCTTAGCCATGTCTTGTATTGCTTTGCATGCTGCCACTCATTAATGCTGCGCCCCCGGGGCGCAGCGACCAAATTGCAGTTACGTGTGGAGCGCATCGTCAGGGCCCGGTCCTGGTCCTTGGGTCCAGCTTGGCACCCAACGTGGCCAGCTCGTACACTTTAATAGCTTCGATTGCAATCTGTAAAATTGAATTGAAATCAATTGGCAGTGCTTGTAGCGACATCGACATGGGCTCCATGTACCGTCTACCGGAGCATTGCCTGATTGATAAACTGACAGCGGGGCCATTGACATATCTGCTATAAACAATTTGACATGGGCCCCGCTTAGTAATTGTCACTCAACTGCGACGTCGCTGGGTATAACAAACAGTAGTGCCTCTATAACATATACATTTTTAACATTGATTGATGGCACACCTTAGGTATTTGCCTGTCGGACCTAAGCACTGTTATATGACAGCATGTTTATGAGCTGCCAGTTAGATGGGCGTGCACCGGAAATTAGCTTTATTAAGTTGAAAGGTTGACGTTGCAAAGTTCGCCAGAGTGCTTGCCAAAAATTGTGGCTTATTGAAAAAGTTGCATTCTGTTGGCCGGGCAGACAAGTGTAAGGCAAACTTTGTCTCAAAGGCAGACGGCTTTGGGCAGAGTCATGTGGACGATTTTCGTTGAAGTTCAGTACTTGACTTCAACTTTGGAGACAAGTGCCACGCCTCAAAGCGGCAGAGTCACTTGAGGTAAATCACTGGTGCTTTAAACTAAATTCCCGCTTTCTCGCTTTCATTAGACAGTCGGCCAACGGGTCGCATGATTAATATTAAAGCTTTTCGCTGACTCCGTGGCTCTGTTCAACTTCCACTATGCTGGCATTTTTTCTTAAGTCTCATTAATGGCACGGCTTAATGAGTCCGAGCTGTTCTAGTTTCGCTCGCAAATCAAATTATTTTACACACAGTTCACTACTGCTTCATTACACAGCGCAATTCAAACTTTGCAAAATCAACACATGAGTGGGTGAGTGTAGGTGCGTGTGTGTGTGTGCTGGCCACCCACTTGATTTGCCCACTTGAATTGCCCACTCTTAAATTGAAATGCAGATTGTGCATGCGAGCAGAGAAATGCCAGCGTATCCTCAGAGCGCCACTTATTTTGCTAGATGTGCGGCAAATGTATTTGCCACACGTGCCGGTCGAGGTATGCAGTGGTGCGGACAGGGCATACGCCCAGCACACTCTACAGCCGAGCGCTCTTATCGCTTGTTGTACTTTGATTTAAAAGAAAATCAAATCAAATGTACCTTCTGACAGCATTTATTTATGTATGGACCTAGTGATACCCATTTTGGCTTCACCTCGCCTCGGCTCATCTCGGCACGCCTTGATTTCGCAGAACTCCTACGTGATGCCTGACAACTGTTGCCATTAACAGCTGGCCGGGAGCAGCCACAAGAATGATTCACAATTTGCCACTTGCTCGTGGTGCTTAATGCGTCTCCATGGTGTCATTGCGTCGCTTCTTCTTCTTGTCTCGCTGCTCCTCTTGTTCTCGCTGCTGCTGCGTTGTTATTGTTTGTGGCTGACAAAGTTTTAACCATAAATTCAGGAGCGCGAACAACTTGGAAATTTGGATGTGATTTGGTTTTGTACTCTTGAAATAATTTAAGAGCCTATTTGGATTTTTTTGGTCCTTGTGTTTATCAATATTGTCTTTCGCAAATATATATCAGGTGGTTTTTAATATTAATATTATACATTAATTTTATTTATAAAAAATTAAAATTTTTAATATATTTTATTTACATACTTACACATATTAATTATATATATACTTAATTTTATCTATTAATACGTTTATATTCAGTCATGCATAAATGAGATCTTTGTTTTAGTGATAACGATATAACCATTGATGATCATATCAAAAAAATAATCCCATGATTAGCTAATCAAATCAACTAACTTACTCAATCTCAGCTTAAAGATTTCAGTACATTCTTCTATGTGGCACTAATCGCTAATATGTGCAACTAAAAACTGACAGTGGTTGCCGCTGCTGCGTCGTTTCTTTAGATAAATAGAGCTCAAAAGTGCACGTTCATAGACAAAAGTTTTCCACAATTTGATTTATTTTATTTTTTTTTTGTATTTTCACGAAAATGCAAACAAACAATACTCTCAGCAGACTAATTATTTTAGCTGCTCCAATCCCAGTGCCAGTCCCATTCCCAGTCCCAGACGCAAACTGAAACTCAAACCAAAGTAAAGGCGAGCTGGAATCGGAGTCGGAGAAACTAATCAAAATATTTTCGCAACTTTCCATTATGAAGTGAAAAGTTGAAGACGCGAAGCAGACGCAGACGCAGACGTCTACGTTTGCATTTGCATGAACAATGAAAAGCAAATATTTTGCCGCTATTGACATTCATCTACATAAGGAGCAGAGGGCGAAGACCGAAGACCGAAGAGCCCCGAGTGCTGCTGTCTGCAGTGGGTGAGCTGCCCGCTGGCTTTGATGCCCGCAAAGACCCGAGAAACATTCAATTAAGACAAATTATGAGCACTAGCTCGCATTTCAATAGCCTTCACTGAGACATCAAGTGGCCTGACAGTTTTTACGCTTACGTCCAGCAGATGCAATCGAGTGCCGGGCCCGGTGCGGGTCTCTACGGTCCTTGAGCACAGCTTGTTCAGCGGAAATCATTGCTAGGTTGGCACAATTTCAAGATAAGCACAAGACGAAGAAAAAAAAAAATATATATATATATAAATGTTTGAATGGAAGTCGTCGCATTTACCGTTTCTTAAGAATTTCAGAGCTGCGCGATGTTTTCTCTACATGACTGCTGTTCGCCTATTCTCCTGTCTGGCTGTCTTGCTCTGCCACTCCTCCTGCTGATTTATGAATTTAATTAAAAGCAGCACCACGACAAAAATGTTTGAAAGCGCTCAGGCTCAGCTACAAAGGTCGCTCTTTGTGAATTATTTTCGTTAGAAGTGCGTTTAAAATGTGTTTATGATGAACATTTCAAGACGCACAACGGTAGGGAATCTCCACCGAAAGTAAGATAAGTCTGTTCCATTCGCAATAATGCACTTCAGTTTGAGTTATGCGGCCACGTGTTTGTATTTAATTAGCATTTGGCATTGCCGTATTATCCAGCCAGCTACAGGCAATACGCTTTGTTATTTGGCCATATTAAAAATGCGCTTGAAGCAATTATTTTTGCTGTGCTAAGCCATTGTGCAACATGAGGCCAACAGAGAGAACCTTGGCCGGAACAACAACAACAGCAGCAGCAGCAGCAACAGCAACGGCAACGGCAACGGCAACGGCAAAGACAAAAATAAAAAATCTTGTCAGGGATATGGCTGCAGCTACAATGCTAACCACAAGTATCTTATTTTGGAGCGTCTTTTCAGCTTCTCCTGCTGCTGCTACAACCCACATAATCAAGACAAAGCTAAAAGCTACACGATGAGACTTACCGCCCCCTGCATAGATACTCCTTCCGCTAGCATATTCAGCCTCTTTGGCTTTGTCTGGGCGCTTCTGGCGTGCCATGTTTATCTTTTAACTAATTTTTTTCATGTTGCCTGCTCTCGCATAGCAGTTAACTTGTTCTTGTGGCTGTGTGCCTGTGTGCCTGTGTGTGTTGTGCTGTTGATGTTTAATTTCTTTAGTGGAAGTAATGGCCAAGTCGCCAAGTTGCATGCTGCAAAAGTTTTGGTTGCCTGCTGCGGTAGCCAATACGACAGACGGACCCCAAAAATATTCTCAAGTGCTGCTGCATTTACTTTATAAAATACGACTGGCTACCAGCTACCGAATCATTCACAAAGGCCAACTACAACAATCAAAGGAACTAACTCAATTTTAAGTGTGTAACGTACTTGGGCTACCAGTTGGAAAATGGAAACTCGTTTAATTTATGCAATCTCAAGAATTCTCTCTTTGTATTTATAATGTATATGTATAATATTTTTAGTATACACAAATCTTTTAAATGTAAATATTTAAATAAATAAAGTCTGATTCAGTTTACTGCCTACACAATATTATTAAAGAGAGATGCGCCATCTATGGAGCATAGTTGATACGCCTCCCTCTGCGCTTCTCATTCAGAGCCGCGCGGTAAATGTGAATGATTTGCACTTAAGCGTATCCGTGCGGTTGCCGTGGTGCACTTGGTGCGATAACCACGGCAGGTTGATGTCGTACTTGATTATCATCTGGCATTGGCAGCGGCGTCTGTGGCTGGGCTAGCCGCAACTATGGAGTCAATGGCGGCGCCGTCTTTTGGCGCTGGCCTTGCACTGCTGCATTTAGTATATCGATATCGTGTCTAATTAAAGCGCAGCTTAGTTAAGCAGCTGGAAAATATGCTTAAACGTTGCCCAACGTTAAGCACCACTGCTCATACAGCCGCAGACTATATAACTGGGTTAATGTGGTTCGAGCTGAATACTTTGGCAAAGCAAAGAAACTGAAACTCATCATTATACATATCGTACACAGTGGTCTAACCGAGTCATAAATAACGGATGAGCACAGCTTACGAGATAGTGCGCAGCACTGCATAAGCCACTCTAGCCAAATGGAAGTTGAGATAATGTCACACCGGCTTTTGGTATTGTCCGATAAGATCAGTTGGTGGAAAGCTTTGACATCGCGTCGTGGCCAAATGGGGCACACCCCCGCCATATATCTATGACAAATGTAGCAGTCGTCGAATGGGCCCAGTGATAAGCAGATACTAATTAATAACTGCTGGCCCAGCGATTGGCGCTGCTGTCACATGGCTACCTCGGCGGGCATTTGCCAAATTAAATGGCCAGCCAAATAGATGGGACTCCTCCCGAGAGCCGCAGGCCACAAACACTGGCAACAGCCACAACCAGTTGCACTCACAAGTTGTTTTCATTAATTATGAGTAAGGGGTGCGGTGCAGTTGCAGCTTCATTGGAAAAACGTGCAAAACGTTTTGGCTCTAGGCGGCTAAGCCAAGTGAATGATTCGTATCTCTGGCAACATGAGGCGCCACTAAACAGGCCGAGTTGTTGATTTTCCTATTGCTGCTGTGGCTATGGCTGTGGCGTTTGCTGTTGCATGCCTCTAATCGACAGGCGCCATCATCAACATCAACATCATGATGATGATCATGATCATGATCATGGGTCAAGGCAAACCGAGTCGACGGCAAGGTGCTTGCCATTAACGCATTGCGTTCCACGTTCGACATTCTATTAAATTAGCTGCAAAGGCCTCGCCTTATTAGTGCCATAATATCGTATGCACGCCCACTTGGTCTGGGCGGCTGTGGCTGCTGCTGCTGCTGCTGCTGCTACTGTGCGGCCAAGTTTTGTTTGCAATTTGTTAAAAGGTTGTGGCATGCAGCATGTAAATGCCTAAGCTAATCAGAGGGGGAGCCGAAGCAGGCCGACACGACGCTACGTTGCTTCCTCGCTCATTAGGCAATACCAATACTAATAACGGATTTGGCATCGCTTGGCAACTCAATCTGTTAGGAGAAGCATTAAATTTGCAAATGAATTTGGCCAAATGAGCCCTTTTGGCCAGTTATTTAAGGCATCCATTAGTCATAAGAGAGCTGCTATTGATTGCATGCGGGGCTGGGCTGCGGCTGGCCTGACTTGAGCTCATTCGCACGCCTCGTCCAAATGGACGTCTGTTGTACTTGACTTCTGAACCAGCGCCCACAGAGCGTGACTGGACTGGTACCAAACCCAGCGCCACGCTCGAAATTGGCTAACCAAAAACTAACAACAATAAGCATTGTGGTTGTTGGTGGTGCTTGGTGGTGCTTGTTCTGGTTACTTGTGCTTGTTTAGATAGGCAATCTCTTGAACGCCACTTGAAATAGAATTTTCCCACCATCTAAAAATAAAACTCTACATGCCATTGTCAACACACTCCACTCGACTAGGGCAACACTCTGCAGACTGTTCCAGATTGATCTATCCAAATCCATGTGTAAACTATTCTATCTTCGATTTCGATTGCCATAAGCTCGTATAAACACAAGAATAATTCCCTGAGCAACGGCTACGCTGAAAACTAATAACATTTTCACATCCCAATATACCCTGTAGTTTTCATTATGTGGTATTTAAGAATGCATTGCATTCAGGTTTCAGTTTGCAGTTTTCTTTGTCTTCTCTTATCTGCTTACATATATTTCTACTTATATTTCTTATTTATACAATAATTTTTGCTGCTGGTCGGCATTTTTTTCTTCTTCTTTTTTGTATTTTTATTTCATGCTTGGAAAGCTGGGGACATGTGGGAGAACGGGCCGAGCACTTAACTGCAAATTATACAGCAGATTGGGGGAGGGGCTGACCCGACTATAATAATAAATGAAAATGTCTGTAATTCTCATGTGCGGACTGGCCGGCAAAAAAAAAAAAAAAAAACAAAAAAAAGTATTGCCAGCAGAAGAAGACGAAAAACAAAACCAAACTTCAGCTCCCGCTTATTATGCAGCCCATTTGCTAAGGAGACAGGAGCGGGAGAGCGGGCAGCAGGAGGTGGGTAGCAAGTGGTTCTCACAGCTGCGGGAATCAGAAGCTAAGCCAAGCAAATAGACGGCGTGTAAACGAACTCGCTTCTGCCTAAGAAGCGGGCGGACGAGGGGAGCTGTGCAGAGCTGAGCTGCCTGAAGTGCGGGGATTACACGTTGAAGAGCTCCAAGTGCAGCATGTTGACCCATTATTGGACGAGGCAGCCATCAATAAAAAATAAAAAATCTCCTGTTGAGAGTTGCGTTCATATTTGGGTCCTAATAATTAACGGGTGCTGCTCGATAAATACACAACAAACAGCTGTTGTCAGTTGTTGGAGGTATCTATCATGTGATATTGCGGGGCTTAACTAGGTGACATGGGAACATCCGCTGCACAAATGGGGGTGATTTACCTGGCCTCTGAACGTGCTGCCCAACACGCATTGGCATCGAACAGCCCTCGCCATGGCACTCGCTCTGGGGTTCAATAAACTTGCCCAGCCGCAAAAGTTTTGTGCAGCAGACGCAAAAAACTGTGCTGAACTACACAAAGTGGACTTGGAGCCATCAAAAGGCAACGGGCAAAGCCTGTTAGCCAGTTAGCCAGTTAGCCAGACCAGGCCAGATGAGGTGAGCTGAGGTGGGGTAAGAGAGCCTGTCGCTGTGGGCCTGCGATACACTTCATTTTGACAGATTACATCTCATTATGTACACCTCGCGGTCAGATGCAGTGCAACGGAGCAGCCGGCAGCCAAACGAGTTGTCTGCCGCTTACAGTTTGGCAGTCACTGCAACTGTTGCAAGATTGATGGCCAGATATTGGCTTTGCATAGCAAATTCTTTGCTTGCTGCTCCAGAGCAATGACGATGACGTCCAAGACTGAGGCTGCATTGAGTTATGAGCACTTCGAATTAATTCACAACAGCACTAAAATAACCAAGAAATTAAATATTTCGATACTGCACGACCCAAAGATGCGCTGTACCCAAAGGAATAATTGAATAAGCATTTCAGACTAAGCATCAATGTTAATTTATTTGAACAGAGAGCAAATTTGTCGCTTATTAACTATAATTGATTCAAGCTAAAGATTTCACATGCATGATCTAATCTCATCCCACTCGCTCCGCTCCGTACAGGGTATTCAACGAAATTGCGACTTGCTGCGGCTAGTGCGCAATAAAATGCGAAACTTTTTCATTGTTTATGGCAAGTTGAATTGAAGTTCATTTATAAGGCAATTTAAAAACAATTTACGTGTTGCATGTGCCGTTAATTTATCAAGTAGTCGAGTCGCTAGTTTAAAACAATTTCCAGAGCCAGTCGCAGCCGACGCCAGGGCAGTGGGAGGAGCTGCCAACTGTTTTTCAACACACTCATCATAGGCAATTAATTAAAAATTGAAAAGCAGCCATGAGCAGCAGTCAGACAGTGGAGCAAGCTGTGGCATCCACCGGAGCCACTCCAAGTGCCGCGCGCCAACGTTTTGGGGGCTGTCTGGCATTATGATTTTTTCATTGATACAAATAGAGTGGCATTTCGAGGTAGAGAGAAAGAGAGAGAGAGCGAGAGAGAGAGAGGTGCCTCTCCTTCCCGCTGCCTCTCCCCCCTCTATCTGTCTGCGTCTGTGCAACTTGTTGCCGCAGCCTGTTTCGAGTGGCATTATTTTTATTGCCTCCGCCTGGCTAATAAGCACAAATTTATCAGCTCTGTACGTGCGTGGGGCTCAAGTCCGAGGTGTTGGCAGCTTGTTAACGGTGGTGCAGCCCCCTCCCAGTCCACAATGCTCGACAGCAAGTCGATGCCACAGATCGAGTATACAAATTAGTGTTTAATATTAAATCCATAAATACGAATACTAAATGACTATATGACACATAAACTAGAGTACTTAGGGGCTAGAGACAAAACTGTTGCAATAGCAGCGCAGTTTGTGGCATCATCACAGCACAGTTGCGCCTGCTCCTGACGTGGCGGATTTGAATTTTGAGCATTGGATTCCTCAGGCTACTGCCAGCTGGTCACAGGCAATAGACCAGCGTCCAGAAGAGTGCATTGAATATGAGGAAAGCGAGAGGAAAGACGAAGCGCATTTTGTGGTCGATCCATAGCGACACCTCCTTGGGCGTCATTGTGGCAAATGTTTGCGCCGGCTTTTCCTTCGGCGTCTCGGACAGTGTTGCTGTCGAGCTGGTACTTAAGCTCGCGTCATTGTCCTCCATGCTTATCGTCGAGTTCTCTCGGCTCAGGCCGTTGCCTATGATGATGGGCGTCTCGATGGTGATGACTGTGTTCTTCTGGTTGCCGCTGGAGACTTTGCTGCAGCTGCTCAGTGAGCTGCTGCTGCGATTGAAGCTGCGCGGATTGCGCTTCGTCTTGGGCACGAATGTGGAGCGCACAATGTATTTGGTGGTGCGTTTCTTGACCTCCACATTATTGTTGCGTCGAAAGATGGTGTTCACGAAGGCGAACTCCATGAGGCTGCCGAAGATGAAGACGGTGCAGACTAGGAACCACACCTCCGACATGGTCACATAGCTGACCTTCGACAAGCTGTTCTCCTGCGACAGTGAGAGCGTGATGAACGACAAGAGCGTCGAGCAGCCGAGCATGGATCGGGCCGGAGTTTGATCGGCCTGCAGCCAGAAGGACACCCAAGAGATGGCCACGATCATCATGGAGGGCACAAAGTAGTCTATCATATAGTAGCCCACCTCGCGGCTAAGCAGCACTGTGAAGCTGAGCATACTGTAGTTGCCCACCAGAGCGCCGTGTGTCATGGAGCTGGAGTCGGAGATGCTGATGGACTCGTTGCACACCCAGCCATACAGATCATATTCAGTTAGCTGCAGCTGGGAGTGAAAGCTGACTGGATTCGTGGGCTCCCAGTGGAGCTGCATTATCGAAGTGTTGTACATCCAGCTCTCCAGCATTGTGGTGCACTTCTGTTCGTCAAACGGAAACTTCTGGAAGTTCATCCAGCAGTAGAGCGTGGCCTGAATGCGCGTCGAGATGAGCACGGTACCATTTGGATAAATAGTGGTCAGCTGATCCTTCTCACTGGTGCCCAGCACATTGGAGCTCTGCTCGTTCGCCAAGAAGATGTGGGGCACCCACAGTACACTCCGCAACGAACCGTCGCCTACAATGGGCGCGCGATTCGGTGCGTAGCTGCCGAAGGCTAAGCGAGTGTCGTTGTAGCGCAGCTGCAGCAATCCTTGCAGCATAAACTGCAGGTCGTTCGAGTCCAGATCCTTGAGCGCATAGATATAGAAGCGAGCATTCACGCCAATTGGCACGATATCGCCCGTCTCATTCACTGTTATGGGCGGCTCCAGGCGATCATAGCGGCAGAGGTCGGTGAGTCGCCTAATAAGCTCCGTTTGGCTCAAGGAATCGCCGTCCAGCAGGGATGGGCAGGATTTCGTCGTCGACTCGGACAAGTTGAGCGAGACGTTAAAGTAGGGGCTAGCATCTGTGGCGATATATGAGCCATTGCCAGCTGGAAAACAATTGGAGAACAAAATTATTAAAATTGCATTAAATGATTATAATTGAAGCAATTGGAACCTATTTTCGATGAAATTCTTTATATTTAATTAAAGAATTACTAAATATTTAAATATTATTATTATTTTGCGGCATAGTTTAAATTGCATACTAGAAAAGGTATTGCACAACAAATTGTCTTTGGCATTTGATTTACAATGAATTGCATTGGCTTAACACTGATTTTATTTTTGCCAGGTGGGCTTATTGATAAGGCGAAGGGAATACATGTTATAAGTCATGCAATATTTCTTTAAAATTTATTGTGAACATAAATGTAACTGTAAATTAAAAACTCAAATCAAAGTTGTTCATTTGTAGCTTTTAATAGTAGAATAATATAAGTTGTTTGTAACAGGCGTGTTTGATAAGGAATAGTTATTAGATATTAATTTAAAAGGACATATTTTGTATTTAAATTTAAATATATTTAAAATAAATTTTTGTATATTTGAGAATTTTCACAGTAACAGTAGATAATGAAATAACTGCAAGCAGCAAAAATTCACTTCTTCTCAGGTTGGTTTTGTAAACTTGAATTCTTCAAAAGTTCTCTGAGATTTAATTTTGATTTTTAATTTATATTTCCAAGTCATAAACACGTTCTTGTTTAAACATATATGATTATTTATAATTTTTAAAATCGTAATTTTTATATCAATGTGTTGAGTTCCAAGTTTATAAATAAGTCCGTTGATGCTTTAGTCTTTTGCTTAGCTTTAATATATATTTTCCAGTTTTAATTGCAGTGCACAACAAATAAGCAATTGAAACTAACCCAACTGCAACTGTTTTTCACTTAATCCCACATTGAAATTTGCTGCTGTCACAAATCCAATGAAAGCTAATCCCAATAGAGTCGAAAGGATATCCATTTTTATTATGAATTCGATTTGCTTTCGATTTGGTTTCGTTACGTTTCGCTTACGGCGTGGCGCTTGGCCTTCACACCGGACAACTACTGTTTGGCGACAAGTTCGCGGACGCACGCCGAACGCTTCTGGCTAATAGATATTACTAAGTTATTATATTAATAGTGAGTTGCTTTTAATACTTGTACAGGCCATTTCGCCACTGTTATCTGGGGTGGCATATAAATCGCCACTGTCGGCAGGCTCTTAGTTGGGGCTTTTCTGGCACTCACTCTGGCAGTGGGGCTAATTTGCTGTTATCTGCGCCAGAGTTGAATGCGAATTGTTTGCCCATGTCTGAATTTTGATTAAGTGGCCAACGCCGCTGTCAGTTTCTGTCAGCATTTAAACTTTCTGCTTTTATTTATAAGCAACAGATATTTATGTCGCATAGTCGCATATATATTTATTTCTGTTTTCGACTCATTAAAATGTTCAGGCGATTGTTGTCCATATAATTGATGATGAGCTGTCTTGACAGCCCTAATTGAACTGCGGGTTATTTTTGGCATCAATTTTTGCGATTATTGAGCAATTCGATTGCAAGTAAATAACTAAATTTACTCGTACTGATTGGTAATATGTGACGGACATAAATTTCTTGAAAGCAGGGCGAGTTGACAAAGAGTGTAATTATAAGTATATAGATGAACTATGATATTATCAAAAGTTTTGCTATTTTCATTTTAACTATGAAAATAATAATGGTAAGATTGGCAGTAATATATGATATAATACACAAACTAGATAGATATCTTTCACTTGCCTTTCCTCGAAACGTTTTTCATTTGCACTGATATATAACATTTCGACATGTGCGAGGGCAGCTGCATTGGGTTGCTCAGTTGGAATGGAAACACTTGCTTCCGCTTATCACTTGGTTGTGGGTTAGGCTCTTGCTATTTGCAGCCATACATCAGACATCACGTTTGCGTCTATTTGTCAAACATAAACAACCAGTTTTGAGTCGAGATGCGTCAAACCCGGAGCTCACTCACGCACTCACTCGCCGTGGGCTGGGCGTGAAAGTTACGCTGATTAGATTAGAGATATTTTTTGCAGTTCTTGTTGCATCCGGTCTCTGGGCAAGTTTTCGTGGGCTATCTTCTAAAGTAAGTTGACAAGCCCGAAAAAGAATTACAAAAACCCTATTAAATTGTGTAAGCACTTTTGACAGGGTAAAAAGCTTTTCAGATTTTTCTGATATTTGGATATTTAGTTCGTTTTTTGTGAGGATTCGCGCGAGCGCATTTCATTTAAGCCGTTGGGAATATAAAAGCAACTCGTCTAACTAAGCCGATTTAAAAGCACATTTGAATTCAAATGCCGTAAAATGAAATAAAAACTGAAAGCTGAAAACTGAAAACTAAAAACCATCAAAATTCCCACCGATGTCGAGCCAAAATGGCACAAAAACTGTCTGCAAAGTTTGCGCTTGAAGTTTTCAGTTTCAGCATTCAGTTTTTGTCGGGCAATGCCAAAAATTATAATCCCTTAAATGGCAATCGGGTAGGCTCAGCCATACCCCATTAGTGTCTAGTTAAGCAAATGTTGTCTATGTCTGAAGCGGGAATTATAAACTGTTTTCTAATTATCTTCTATGGCCTGTCTCAATGGATGTGTGGACAATTTCGACTCTGGCTCGGCAATTAAATGAAATTGGCTAGATTCAAACTAACATGGATAGATCCATCATGACATCATATGATCTGTCCTCTAATGGTAAAGGGGAATAGACTCTCACCCGAATTTCCCTCACTTAATATAGTTGGTAGCTTAAACTGTCATCAACTCACCAGATTGTGACAGGGTATGCCTGGGACGATTATGTCCTGCGCTGCATTGCAATGCGGTGGGTAATGACAGATGGAATAACGGTGGCTGGAAGCCGCACCAATTAAGCCTAGCCAGACTTGCAGCAGACGCAAGTTCAAGGCACAGACGTTGACAGCTGTCCATAAATCACTCACTCAGCTGGCCAGCAGGCTGACAGGCCGGCTGAGAGACATCCTTATGCGTCCTTCGGCATTCCGTTTACTTCGTCTGCTTGTCATGCATTTGCACTTCCCATTTCCCATTCATTTATTACTCCTTATGGCTTTGGCTTTTTCAATGCGTTTTTGATTAAAGACACGTATTTATATATTTGAATTCTTTTGTTTTGATCAGCTTCTTTCTGCTGTTTGCCAAAGCGGAAGCTGCAATCGCCATTTTCCATTTTCCATTTTCTCCACTTGATATATATATATATATATATTTTTTTTTTTTTGGTTCGTTACTTTGTTTTTTTGCTTTTCCGTGTTCCTGGCGTGTGCCATTATTGTTTCCTTTGATTTATACTCGGTTTCAAGTGATTTCCGCTAGCATTCAACACTTTATGTTTGCTTTTCGGCTTTGGCCAGCGACATTTTAACCGAAACTCTTAAGTGCGAGCATTTGTCATTTGACTTTTAGCCGGGGTCTTTTTATTGCTGCTGCTGCTGCTGCTGCTGGTGCTGACGCTGTTGGTGCTGTGGCCTCGGTTACGTTTACGGTTGCGGTTACGGATATTTCTGTTGCTTTTGGCTTTGCCTTTGGCTTTGGCTATGAGTCTGCCTCTGATTTGGGGCGCTTAATCGTTGGCGTCGTCTGCGGTTCGCTCTTTGGTTTTTTTTTTTTTTTTTTTTGCAGGTTTTTGTTTTCTTTTTGCTGTATGCAGATTCGTAAATGCTTTCGCCATGCAGCTCATAAATTCTTTGCAACTTTTATTTTTCCTTACCTCCTCGCGGGGTGTGGCGGCGGAGTTTAGGGTTTCTGCGCGTAATTGAAAACAGCAGGGTGACTACTGTGGCTTACTGGGCAACAGCATCGTTTGAAGCTCACTGAATTTATGGCAGTTCAATGTGCAGCTACATGCCGAAAATACCAAATATAAGCATCGCCTGGCAGCGAGCTATTGATTAAAGCGAATGGAGGGCTCGCTGGCTGGGCTGGTGGCTTACCCAAACCGCCGCCTGGGGCTACAGTCAATGCCTTGTAATCTGTCAAAATTAGCAGCCTTCTGCGCCAAACGGAAGTACGGACAAAAACTCCAAAAACTTAAACAGGTTATTTAATGCTACACTTTGCCTTTTGGCTCAGCCGAAGGGCCTGTGCTTGATATGCTTGAGTTCATTGTCCTCCATGGACTGCAGGCGTGGCTCTTGACTGTGAATTCACTTGCCCGCAATTTGTAGTTTCAATTTGATATAGTGCAGAACACTTTTTGGATACTCTGCCATAATAAATGTGAATGTAATAAGCATAATGAGTCAAAATTTTATTATTTGCTTAACTCTAGAAGCCTCTGGGCAAAAAGATAACTTGATTTAATAAATATTAAACTTATTTCATACAAAGTAATGATAAACATATTTATTAAGATCTTAGGGTAACTGGTAGTCACACAAAACTAACTTGATTTATATGGCTTCACTTGGACTCGCTGCTGACGCTAATGTGAGGCAAATAAACCAACGACAAATGAATTTGTGCATGGAAAGCGCACAAAGATTGAAATATTTCTCTGTGAATGTGTGTGTGAATAATATCATGAGCTCTGCACAACATCATATCATCATCACCGGCTTGACAAACGAGTCTGGGTACGGGCACTGGCACTGTATGAAATTGAAAGTTTTGCCGCTCACCATATTGGACTTTCACATGGCGCAGACAAATTATGCCGTCGAGACGGTGCCGTTGACATTATCTGCGAATTGGATGTCTGTCAGCGGCTGAAGGCTGCTCAACTGAGTTGTAATTGATCATGGGAGCGCATGAGATAAATATTTGTGCAAGAGACACATAGAAATCGAAACCAGTGTCCATTTAATGCAGAATATCACATCAAATCTCACTCTAAGCTGCGCAAATAAACACCGAATGGACGGAAAACAAATGAAACGCAATTCGTAGTATTAAGCGATCGATAATCATTGTAAATACGCCAATGTGACGCCGGGGGCGATAAGCCAGAAATATTAACGCATAAGCAGCACAGAAACAGTCAAGGGGGCCAGGCCTGAGCCTGGGCCTGGACTTGTCTATGGCTGTGGATGTGGATGTGGACATGAACCTGGCATCGTATCTGTTGCTTGTGCCTGGCGCGTCGTAGATAAACAATAGAAAACCATAGAGAACGGGTCAGCATTGAGAGCAAAGCGCTTGCGGCTGCCTTGCTTTTTGGCTTACCTCAGACTAAGACTCTGACTCCTACTCCAACCCCGACTCCAGCTCTGTCTATGGCTCTGGCTCTGGCTCTGGCTCTGGCTCTGGCTCTGGCTGGGCAACGATACAAAGTAAGCCTGTCCATTGAATGCAAAGAGACCCAAAATCGATCGGCTGGACACTCAATGATGATGATGATGAGCATTGCAAATACAAATTATGGTTGAAAAGCGCAACGTAAATACTGCAATCATTTTAATAGACCAAAAACGGCGGCGCATAAACCATAAACCAAACGCCAGGCTCCCCCTCGATGCGAGTTCTATGAGAAATTGAAGGCGTTCATGCGAAGGCTGCGGCTGGAGAGGCAAAAAATAAAACGAAAAAAATTGAAACAGAAAGAAAAGAAAGAATTGTGGTCCGAGCTGGTAGAGCTGGTAGATGCGATGGAAGCTGCATTCACAACATTGGCATCGGCACGCGAACAGCGAAAATTGCAGTCGATGATGCGGTTTTATTACAAGAGTTTAGCTCTGAAATTAGCGTAGATAAATTTCTAGCTGAAATTCCTTTTCCTCACTGAGTGTGTGCATGTGTGCGTGTCAGTGTGTGTGTGCTAGACGATGACCAATGCTCGATAGTTGGCCGGAGCAAACGGCACGCAATGTTTCCAGACTATTTTAAGCCATTTGGGCATTCCAATGCGTTTCGGGCTTCTTCTGATCCGCAATCATAGCAAATTGTATTGAATATTTTCTAATTCTGTTTGCAGCTACTCAAATGCCGGGCAGCACTAGGCATGAACTGTTCTAAGGAATTTTTCGATTCGTACCGATCAGCCCCTTTCGCGGCCTATTTCCCCCACACGCCCACAAAGACACAGACAGCTTAAGACAATCAGGAATCTTTAGGCATGAGTTAATTAGTAATGCCTATGATATAAAGCAGATGCTATTGTTATCGTACGCATCCAGATTCCCCTTCGCCCACGCCCCAGCTCTCTAGCCTAGGCGATTGCTGCTGCTGTTTCTTCTGCTCTTGGTGGTGTCTTTTTCATGTGGATGGCTATGCAATGTGTTTATTTTTATGGTCGTTGCCATCGCCGGCTCTGTCATGGTCTCTCTCTCTCAATAGCGGTGACGCTCTTCGCGCATGCGCATGCGCTCTCAAAGTCTACACACTTTTGCAGTTTGTTGTGCTCGACATGTTCGTAACATGTGCAATGTATTTTCAAAGAAGATACCAGGACCAAAGGAATGTCTGCAAAGTTGAAAAAGTATTGAAATTGAATTATTAACAATTACAAAAAGAAATTCCCAGCGTAAATATTCTTAAGCAAATCATTTGAAATTGCATAAAATGGTGCACAATGATTTTTAAAATATATTTTATAATATTACATAAATATTTAGGCAATAGAAGTTGATTGAAACACTTAAAGCTTTATTCGTAAAATGAGTCCCGCTCCATTTGAGACCGGCTTTTGGCTGCACGTGTTACTTGCTTTCGTTCGGTTTGCCTCTTATTCGCTCTCCATGCTCTCAGTGAACAGCCGGCACTGTGAAACTCTACAAAGCTGGCGCCAAAAACTCACCGCCAATACCATCCACAGTCCACAGACACGTTCCACACAGAGCTGACTGCTGGTGCTCCAAGCGCCCGGCCCAAGTAGTTGCTGTTGAAACGTCGTGCCGAACGCAAGGTTGAAGCGCATCTAACGGTTCGTTCATTCGGGAAGCAATCGCACGAATCGTTCGTTCGTATCGAATTCGGTTTCGGTGCCTGATTCGGTTTCGGTTTCGGTTTCGGTTTCGTTTTCGGTGTGGTTCGATCATTTGGCTGCAATTGAAGCGCTTTTCTCGGCAATTGCATTCGGCTTTGTCGCTTTGATTGATGAACTCAGCTGAACTAAGCCCAGTTGTCGACTCGGACTCGGTCAGTGCAGTCGACGTCGTCCAAGCGCGTGCTCTGTCCACTTGATGGTCGGTCAGTCAGAGGCTCTGCTCTTTAAACGTTGACAATTTAAATCTCAAAACTCAAATCAAAATACCACAAATATGTAATCAAATTTTTGTGTGCTATTTAATTTGTTGTTATTGCCGTCGCGCTGTGACGCTTTCGCTTTCGCTGTGGGTCATTGTGACCCTGCGTTTTATAGCGGTCCCTGCAGGCGCTTTATTCTAATAACCCTCCAGTCAACAACAAGGGCCAAAAACACAAGTATATATGTATATATATAGAAATACGAATATAAAACAAGTTCAATTCGCATTTCAAAATGTTTATCGAGCTCCTCCCCAGTACCCAGTTCAGCTCAGAGCCAGCGTCGTCGTGTGCTTTGCCTTCATAAATTATACAAGCGCATTTTTGTGAACGACTCGCAAATAAATAAGCATTTACGCTTTTATTATTGTGCCGAAGTGTGTGCGGGTGTGCGTGTGTGCATCTGTGTGTGTGCAAGTCGCGTTTGTTCTGCAGAAATCGGTCCCATGCGGCGCAGAGTTATCCAAACGCAAACCCAACCGAAAGCAACAACAGCGAAAAAGCACCAAGCAGCTGGCAGTACTCACAAGCAATATCACCTCCAGCTCACAATCATATTTTGGTCTTGATTTGTATACGATCTGTGAATATCAACATAAAAAAGCAGAAAAACAGAAAAACAAAGACACATTTAACTGTAAGGTAAGCATTGCCACATTACGCATACGCACATTGAACTTTAGCTTTAAGTTCAATTTTATAAAGCGGCGAGTGCATTGACTCGAAATGCTCGTACGCACACACCCATCCATAGGGGTACTCGTTTCTGCCACCTATTATAAGCGCTTGAGTTGCTGGCAACGTCATTCGACATTATGCAAATACATAAGCAGCAGCACATGAGGGAACATCCTGATGCTGCCGGGTATCCTTGGCCCCGCTCTCTTGATCAACTAGCTGCATAATTGGAGTAGTTATATATATAGGTATGTGTGTGTGTGTGTGCATGTGTGCCCCATTAGTGTTTGTGCTGAGTGTCTCTAACTGCCTCTAATGAATAAATAAGTGCCACTAATAGTTTTAGCACTTCCTGCTGCCGTGCAACACTCCCTCAGAGACCGCAATGCGAGCTCCCTCATCAAGCTGCAGTTGAGAGCAAATCTTGACAAACAATGCCAACAGCCAGCCAGCGCCGACATGTTGACAATATTTAATTAAGAAGCAGCAACAGTCAAGGTTGCAACAGCAGCAGCATAAGCGACTATTGTAATTATGTTAAATTTACCAACAGATGGCTTTTACGCAAATTTATTATATAATCAAAATTAGTTAACAAATATTGTTTTTTTTTTCTGCTTATTATATGAACGAAATGTTGCCCTAACAAAAATTGTTCCCAGGGTATTTAGCCAGCTGCTAACAAATTTTACTTGAATTCTTATTATTTTCTTTTTTTCTTTTGCTGCCACAAAGTTCTGTGGGCCGCGGCAAACAAGTCAATTGGCCGTCGCGACGCTCGTCGTCATCGCAGTTGTCGTAATAATTTTATTTGCCATTCCCACACAAACAGTTGAGCAAAAAGTTTATGAATACATCCATAGCATGTTTGGGGTCTCTTTTTACATTTATTTTGCATTTTTATAGTGCAACTTTGTCACATTTATCGCCGCTGGAACATTTCCTCTCACAACTATTTCGCTGGGCGGATGTGTCTGTCCCTCATCTGCAGATACCTTCGACCATCTTTGCGATAAGCATCGCAGACGTGCTGAGACGACAGCTATGCGATGACTTGCGCAACTGAAAAGAAGTAGGTAAAAGAAATAAATGTTGTAAAAATACAAGTGCTTGGGCATAACATTTTCCGCAGAATTCTCTCTGACCAGCACAGCAGCAGCAGCAGCAGCAGCAACTTCCTCATTTGCTTATCGAATGAGTTGAGGGGCTGTGGGGCAATGCTCTGTGCTTGATTTCACTCACGCAGACTCATCAACTTTTAATTAGTTGTAATTTGTAAATTCAACGTCAAGCACAAACCACGAACGCACCAAACGGAGTGTGGGGCGACTGGGAGAATCGAGGGCGAGACAACCTCTTTGATGCTGCCGCAACTGCCGCGACCGCCGTTGCTGATGATGATGTTGCCGCTTTGTTGCCACACTGACAGATTGCTGATAAAGACACCCCGACTCTCGAGCAACCGCCAAGCATAACCGTCTAATCGGTTAAGCTGTCGCGGCTTTTGGCTTTCGGCTCTCGGCATTTGGGCTTCCGCATCCATCAAACAGCTGTCAGCGGGGGCGGCCTAAAGGATTGCCCTCAGCTTGACAATTAAATTGCGCCAAACCGTTTGAGCTGTTTGTTTACACAGTGTCCCCCGATAAAGCGCTATTTAATGGCAGTTGAAGCCAGCCGACTGATACTGGCACGGAGCTCAAACGCATTTGGAAGTTATCAATCTAAAAAGTCCAAGTTGAGAAAATTAATTTGATTTATGAGACATTCAGCTATTCAATATGCTAGACATATATTTATTATTATTTATATAATTGTCAATGATCAAAAAGTAAATATATTATTTAAAGTCTTACGATTAGAAATTAATTGAAGTATTTATTTTCATTAAGCGCTCATAGAAGACTTTTGTTGGGTTTAATAACGTTGTCATATATATGAAAAAGCAGTTTTAACAAAATTTAAATATAAAATCAATTTATTCTTTTATAACTTTCATATTAAACTTTGCCATTGGGCTATTAAAATTTTCTGTTTTAAGTACTCGCATCCGTTTCCTTAATTAGCAACGCTGACTGGGCGAATATTGTAAGCGTATTTTGTGCTAAAAAGTACAAACTTTACGATCTAATTTTATGGCTGTTGCAAATTCATAAAAATTGTTTAACTTTTTATTAGCCAAACACACAAAAAAAAAAAAAAAAAAAAAAAAACAACAACAACAACATCAAGAACAAATCTCGTGTGACACAGAATGTGGCCTCTAAGCAACAACAACAGCAACAACTAACAACTAACTAACAGCAAAGCAACTTTGCCTACAAGCTCTATAAATCCGCAGCCTGGGCACTTAATTAATTTCTGCAAAAAAGAGAGGGTAAAAACTTTAAGAACAAAGGACCAAAGTTGTTCAGGTCCTAGCCTAGTTGCACGTTAATTTCCAATTTGACGCAACAGCGGCAGCAGCAGCAGCAGTCAACAAAAAAATAAAAAAAAGCACTAATGTCATACATAGAAACAACAGCAGCAACAACAACATACATAGAAACAACAACAGCAACAACAACATACATAGAAACAACAACAGCAACAACAACGCCACTGCAACAGTAAAACTAACTGCAAACTTGCAGCAGTAAAGGAAAAAAAAAAGAAAAAAAAAAACGATAGCAGAGAGAACAACAGGCTAAGAAGAGGAAGCAGCAGCAATGCTTGCACCAGTTTCGCAGCAGTTGAAACAGTTACCTGGGCGCTAAACAAAAACACAAAAAACAACAGCAGCAGCAACAGCAACAACTCAAAGAAGAACAACTAAAAGACACTGCACACTAACCAAGTGAACCGAGAGATGCGAAGATGTGGAGCTCCGTGGAGATGCCATGAAGGCAGCCAGGCGGAGGCTGCTTTAGAAAGTAGCCAAAGCTGAAGCCAAAGTTAAAGCTAAAATTGAAGCAGCGGCAGAAGTCGCAGCTGATGCTGAAGACGAAGCCCAATTCGATGCTGTAGCTGAAGCTGAGACTAAGACTGAGGCTGAGGCTGAGGCTGAATCTGTGGACAAAAACCCGTTGGCTCCATCAACAACAGCGTCGCCTTTGCGTGATGCAATTGCCAGCAACGCGCCAAAAGATTGAAAGCAACGACAGCAGCCACGTAACTAGAACACTTGACGATGCTCTGTGTGTAAATGTGTTTGAATGTATGTGATGCAACAGCAGCAACTGCTGCTACAACTGCTACAACTGCTGCTGATGCGCTTTTACCTAGCCCCGCAACAATTTCCAATTAAAGCAGCTGCTGCTGCTGCTGCTGCTGCTGCTGCGTCTTGCGCAATCATACGGCAACTTCTGGATGCATCATCCCAGGCATTGGCAATGTCTTATGTAAGCAACTGCGACAGGAAGCCATCGGTAATGGCCTTAAAATACACACTTTATGCCCAGGCAGCGTCCCCAATTAGAGTTTAGTTAATTGCAGCGCGCCAAAGTTGCTCATTAGATTTCTTAGAGGGCCGGTTTGGGGTGATGTGCTTGGCCCTCCCAATTGCCGCGCCCAGTCGGAAGCTAACGGTATCTCCTCCCCCCTCCCCTCACTAGCAATGCCCATGCCCAGGCACTCGCTAGCTGACTGCCCCAACGTCAACGGCCAAAACTAATTGATCATTAAGTCTATTTCCGCACCAAGTTGGCAATGGCAAAAGTTGAGCTTGTATTTTCAAAGTAAGTCATAAAGCGCCAGCGTTTTTATGACAACAACTAGAACAACAGGCATGTTGCACGCAACACTAAAAACACTAACAGTAACAACAACAAGCATCGAAACGCGATGACGCTGCCTAAATGATGACGTTGCCTTGAACCGAACTGGGTGGGGCAAGTTGCCCTCATAGGGGAACAGTCGAAATATCTAGTACATTTTGAAGTTTTATGGCTATAGAGCATACCCATTGTATAAGGGAATGGGTGTACAACAATAAGAACACCAACAACAACAACAGCAACAAAAGTCATAAAAGAAAATGCGCTGCATGTTCAAATCTATGGAGAAACAAAAACAGAACTGGGTAAAATCGATTTGTATTTCTTTGTAATGCGGTCTAATGAAGATTCCAATGAAGTTTAAAGATATAGAAAGAAAAGAAAATAGAAATAGAAAGAGAAGGAGAAGAAGGAGAAGGAGAAGGAGAAACGTAACGTTGCAGTTGATCGGGGCGAAAGAAAGGTTGATGGATAATTCGAGTAGATAAAGTGAAAGGGAAGCTGCATGGCCGTTTATGATGCTATTCAGAGTTAAATCGTTGCCCATCTACAAAATAAAATCATGAGTGAGAGCTCAGCTAGCGTGAGAGAGAGATAGGTGTATCTAGGGTGACTGACTAGAAGATATCCAACAATGTAGACAAGTCTAACCACATAGAGATATACATATGCATATATAACTTTACCTTTACCTCGTTTCAATATACCCACACCTGACTAATTCCAGTGGATAAGCCGTATGCAAATCAGCTGCGATTAAGCGCAGTGAAAGAACACAAGAAAAGGCTTTGAATTAAGATGAAAGAACTGTAAAGAGCTCGAATGCATAAAGAACAAATGAAGAGCTAAGATTAAAGAACAGTGAAAGAGCTTTAGAGACATAAAAAAGAAGGAAAAAACAAATGATGAGAAGTCTCTTTTAGCTATTGATAGAAACAACTTTCGAAGCACTGCTAATGCTGACCCACTGCCCACATGCAAATGATGTGCGTCTGCTGTGCCTCTCTCTATATGTGTGTGTGTGCTTCCTGGGGGATTTGATAGACAGGAGCTGATGGGCTGCAGAGAACTGGTAAACTGTGAAGCACTTGTGCCTAGTTGCAGCAGTTGCAGCAGTTGCCTGTCTCTCAAATGTTCCATGTGCGTTTGCGTTGGCGTTGACTGCATTCTGTCTGCGTGCAGTTCGTATTTTTCTCTTTTTCGGTCCTCCAGCTAGTTTTTGTGGCCTTTTTTGGGCAGCTTCCCATATTTCTTACTGGCCGTGGCTAAAAATAAAACAGACATTCGACTCATTTTTTGTAAGCTTGTTTGCCTGCTATTGTCCCATTCTTTTGTTTACTTGTAGCTCAGCCTAAACACATTTTGTTTTTTTTTTTCTGTTTTTTTTTTTTTTTTGTCGTTTTGTTTTTTGGTTAGTTGCAGAAGAACTTGCTACCTTGGCTGGCTGCTGTGCTTTGGGTTGGTTATGGGCCAGCAAGAACAAGCGATCTTAATTTACGTTAGCTCGTTAACTTGAATTACCGTTAGGCAGACCACTCAGAGCTCTTTCACTCTCGGACGCAAGTAGGCATTGCTTTTGGGTTCTCGAAATCGCTTCGTCTCTTGGACTTGGTTTTGGTCTTGGTCTGGGTCTGGGTCTTGGCTCTGGTCTATTTTGTGGCTGCAACCTTTTTTGGGCATTTACAACGCCTCTGCTCCATTGTGGCCGGTTGGAGGGCGCGTGAAAATGCCATTGTTACCCCCATGTTGTGCACAAGAAAAAGATACATTTGTATCTATAGCTGTGTGTGTGTGTGTGCAGTGTATCTGAGCGCAGTAATCAACATTTTGTGGTCAACACGGGTGCGCTGAAATGGAAAAGAAAGGAGCACAAAAAAAAAAAAAAATTAAAGAAAAGAAATACCATTGGTTTTTGCATGCTTTATTGCCAATTGGAAAGTTGGCTGACCAAGTCGAAACAGCGCCCAGAGAACCCATTCAAGCAGCGGTCTCTGGTGCTAGAATGCTTTATGCGCCATTGTCTGTGTTAACTGTAATTGGCAAAAGACGCGAATGCAGATGCCAATGCAAAAAAAAGAAATGGAAAACAAACTGGGAAACAGCAGCAGCAGCAGCAGCAGTAGTAGTGAGTGTGCGCTATGCATACCAATAAATATGGCTAAAAACAAAACGCCGTTAAGTAATAAATTGTGGCTAAGGCAAAATTGATTTAATAACTGCCGCATGAATAACTCAGACTAACTCGGACTGGCACATCATTAAATAGCCGGGCTAATTGCATTCTTCCGCGTTCGCACAGCTGCGACCTGAACGAATGCAGTGACAGCTAATCGAATTAAACTAAATCAAAGCAGCTAACTAACTGGCCAAGCGGCTTACACTAGCCAACTCACTAACTAACTAGCTAACCAACTAGCGATCCATCAGCCGATGCGCTCTGCAGATTCATCAAATGCTCAAATGACTCGATTGAATGCCAACGCCATAAGATCCGAATCAGTTGCAATACTCATAGTTTGTCTATCTAATGAGGAGTGGAAGATCGAGCGGATGGCGGGTGTCAGGAGACGGGTGACGGATGGCGGGGCATAGACCACCATCAAGTCAACTACGTCAAGTCAATCAATTAGGCATTTCAACACATGTTGTTTACAGTTCTAATTCTAGACGCGTTTCATTCAAATGCCTCGCTGTCTGCGCTGCAGCAAATGCAGTAAGAGTCAGGGGCGGAGGGAACGGGCCAGAGTATTGGAGCGCATCGCTGCGTCTGTTGCTGGGCGTGAATTATTTTTAAATAGGACAACGCTTAATGATTTCCTGTTAAATTATGCGGCATTGACTTTTAACTATGTAAATGGAAAAGTTTTGTGAGTTCTTTTTAGGTTTTTAATGGTTTGTCTTTACAAGTGAATTCTTCTGGTATTGGGCCGGCGTGTGATCGTAAATTTTTCAGTTTTCAGTTTTCGGTTTTTGGATTTTCGTGTTTTTTGTGTAACCAAAATGCTTCCAAAATATAAAAGTCAAATGTTAAATGCTTGCGCATAAATCAGGAAACTTTGGTAATAGCCCCCACAAACTACACAGATCCCATGTGATTTGCGGCCTTTGATGATCTCGAGCTGATGACTTGCCGAAACTCTTGCTACAGTTGCCGTTCGACCCAAATGCGGTAACATAGTAACCCACAAAAGACGAGCCAGCCGAGCTTTGGCCGCAATGCGCCCAGCTTGGCTAGGCCAACTCGAGTCAAGTCAATCAACAAAAGTGGCCGAAAAAAAGTAATACCAATCAATAATTTCTCAGCTACTCTAAAGCTCATTAAGTTATTTTTGGTTGGGGTGCCACTAATGGCTCAGCTGGACTGTGGCTAATCTCAGGCCAGTTTCTGGGAAACACACGCACACATGCGCACACATAATCTTGGGCAAAAATTGCTTTTGCCACTTTCGCTTGCGGCGCCACAGACACGAAATTAAAAGTGTAAACCTGCTAATTTTGGGTAGTGCCAAAGTTGCCCTACTCAAGTAGCCATTGAAGTTTCTGCTTTGAAATATCAATTAGCAGCAATGGATATGTAGATGTGTGTGTGCATATAAATATATATGCTGGCCAAGAACAGGTCGAGCCTTATGATTAATGATGTGCCGCAGCGAGGCCAAACTAAGCAAACATTGACAGCACATCAAATGGACTCAACTGTCTGAGCTCCAAGGAGGGGCTGGCCATCGAGCAGGCAGTTCCCGTTCCCGTTCCCGTTGCCTGCTTGCCGGCAGTCTGTGGACCCGATTTGATTAATAGGCTCCGACCACCCACAGGCAGCAGGCCGTACTTTATAATTGTTATTCCGATCATACGGAAAGCAGCGCAACAAGAGCAGAAACAAAACGGAACTGAAATACATTTGGCATAACAACTCTATTAAACGAAAAGTTTCCAAGTCAAACAAAAGAATGACTGCAATTGAAACGTTTTCTGTGTTTACTCCTGACCTTCCCTCCCGTCTATGCAAAATAATTTAGTTTTTAATTGTGTTTGCCTGTGCACAGACCCATTTGTCGGTCTTAGAATCGACTTAGTCAAACTCAAATATTTTCATAGTTGGCAGACAAAAGTCTCAATCATAAATTTGAAATCCATTTGGCTTAAGGTTGAGCAAATATGCCAGATTCAATGAACCCTGTTGACAAATATCTCTGACAAGCAACAACGTTGGGACTCTCATAAAACAAAAGGCACTTTGCTTAATGACGCGAACATGAGTAGAGGCGAACTTGAGATCTGGCAGCAGAGAAAAGCTGCAACCTTCACTAGAAATTGCGCTAAAAAGGAATAATAAATAATCTCTATCATTATGGCTGATCGTTGGGCAACGCAAGAGCTGCTTCAGGTATGAGCGAAATGATCATTTGCTAATGAATACAAATCGCACAATTATTTCTGACCACGAACATTTTCTTTCGAAATTTATGATAACACATTTGTCAGATTATTTTGGGTTTGATTTTGCTTAGAAGTTCTCTATCGGATCTATATCTGCGCTCTCTCTCTCTCTCTCTCTCTCTCTCTCTCTCTCTCTCTGTATCTCTCTCTGTCTCCTGGAGAAGTGACCTCAATTTTGGTTACGCTCGTGCCGGCAAACGCTTAACCTTGACACCAACGGCGTTGCGCTGTTGAATTTGGGTTTGAGGTCGGGTTTGGGTTTCAGTTGGGCGCCTGAGACGCTGATGTCCAAGACGCTTGTACCGTTAAAGCCAAAAGTGAGGCTCTCAGCTGTGTCCGTCGGCCAGCTTTTTTTGTCTCTCTGTGCGGGCTGCCGTTAGTTTTGTAGTCATAAAAACTTTTGCTTGTGTTTTTTTCGCTGCCTTTTTATTTTTATTCGCTTAGACAATTGCGTGGCATGACTCAAACGAAATAAATTGCAAAATCTTTCGCAGCGCTTATGAGAAGTGCGGCTGTTTTTTATTATTTTGTTTTGCTGCCCTCTCTGTCGCTGGCTGCTTGTCTGCCTTGTTTCTCAGCGCAATTTTATAGCTCTCTGTGTCTCACAACGTGTAGCTATTTTTATTAGACGCGGCCTTTGCGCCAATCTAACAATGTTCTTTGTGGAGAAATGTCTGCATTGAAGAGGAATATACGACGCAAGTCTAAATATTTAATAAGCCGTATTGAATTAACTACAGCGACTAAGAGGGAGTTGGAGTAAATGCGACTAGAGCTGCATAGAGCACATAAAATGGGTCTCCATTACTGGGCTGGACCTGGTAGGCTCTTTAAAAATGTATGTCAATTGGTCAATTTCCGCTTTGGAGCCATATCGACATAAGGCCAATTAAATGTCATTAACCTGCTACGATTCCTGCGCCACTTACGACAGCCATTAGCCGAAGTAAAAGATATTAAATATTTATATTGCCACAGCTGCTCAAGAGCCTCAGCTGCTCTGCTGTCCACGGGGCATTTTAATTAGGCAAATGGCATGCGGCTCTCATAAATGTGGACAATGCACAGAAATTAGTTAAATTATAGCACAATATCTGCTGGCGATTGACAGTTCAATCAACTCACTGTGCAAATTGCAAATTGCTGAGCTATTCGCTATTCGCTGTCCACTGTCCACTGTCCGCTGTCCACTGTCCGCTGTCCATTGGCCGCTGCACGCTGCAGGCTGTAATAGAAATTGCAAATCAAATATTACGTATACGCCGGCGGTAACAAATATCATGTTCGGTGCCACCAGCTAGCCCATTGTTGTGTCAGCGCGTTAGTTGGACTCCAAAAAAGCCAAGCAAGAAACGAAAAAGCAAAAAAGAAAAATAAAAAGCCAAGAACATGCCAAAGGCGACGTCGAAATGCGACAGCGGCAGCAACACCTTTGGAGTGGCAATTTGTTGGAGCTGCCGCTTGCAGCTTGTGGCCCGTTGCCTGCTGCCTGCTGCCTGTTGCCTGTTGCCGATTGCCGATTGCCTGGTTCCCCTCTCGGTTTGGCGACACAGCCAAACTGCGCACTCAAAAAGGCATACAAATGTTGTTGTTATTGTTTTTATTGTTACTCCAACTGAAAACCCGTTGTGCTCAAGTGTGACTCAAGCAATCAATTGGCAGCAGCAGCAGCGGCAATAGCAGCAGAAACCGCAGCAACTCCTACTTGAACGCGAAATCAGCAATCGAACATCTCAAGAATGACTTAGCAGCGTGAAATACAGCCACAATAACAACAACTAAAAGCTGCTTATAGCTGGCAAGCTCTGTCAGGTTTGTAACACCTTTTAGACCCGATTGCATTTCAGTTCCGGCCAACACGCCATATGCTCCAATTCATATTACACACGCTACACTTACATCGTCTCTCTATCTCTCTCTCTCTCTCTCTTTGTGTGTGTGTGTGTTCATTTGGCAAATGAATTAGAGAGTGTTGAATGCATCCATTGAATGAAATATCTGTAATTTGAATCGCATATATGAGCTCTCGTTCTCGCCGCACTTCGTTATTTTTGCACAATTTTCATTTGCATTGCGCAAAATTGCGAAAATTGCAAAAACGACGCTGGAAATTTGTTGCCAATTTTCGATGGCCATAAATTGTAGCAAACTGTCGTTTGCATAAAATTCCAACAACAACGGCTACACACACAAAGACAAACTTGCAACCGGAGCCAAAATCAACACCAAATGCAAACTGATCTAAGAGACGGACGTACGGACGGACGGACACTGGGACAGACTGCAAAACGTCAGTTTTCAATACGTTCAGCGAGCTCATATAAATTTCGACAGCTCCAATTCTGATGGAAAATTGATATGTGCACAGACACAAGCATAACCACACATATGTAGATATTTCAATATACAAAAATATATATGCATATATGCATCAAAATACTCTGCCACTGATAAATAAACAGAGCTCAAAAGTGAGCAATATATTAAAAGCAACCGTTGCAAGATATAAAAATTCTATTATATATTTATGAATGTATATGTATATAAGAGTATTAAACTAAATTGAAAATATTTATATGTTGTTGCAAGCTTTGAATATTTCAGCGAAAATATTGTGTGTAGTAGAATACTAAAGCTAGAGTTTGTTTGAGCTAAAGCTTAGTTTATAAGTAGAAAAATATCAAATTTTATATCAATTTTCGTACTTGTGATTTAACTATTTTCATTGCTAAAAATTAAATTCTTTTTATTTAATTTCATTTTTATTAATATTCAAAATACTTACTACACTTTACAAAATCTTTTTAATTTTGTAAGTCCCTTGTCTAATCAACGAGATTGCAAGTGAATTGCCTGAAATATTTTTCACTATTCTTACAAGTTACCAAATACATTAAAAAATCAAGCGACACAGGGTCTTAGCAGTTCACATATGAAAATTAATTTTTTATATTAAAATCTTAAACCGTTACGCTTTTAATTAGACATGCAAAATAAATTAAATTAACGAGAACTCTGAGCCACAGGAAAAAGAGCTTGTGCACATATATAATTGCTACAGCAACCAAAATTCTAAATTTGTTGTTGTTTTTTTTCCTATTTTTTCGACCGCAATTTATTAGCAAGCCGAAAAATTGATTGATCTGGCCCCAGCGCGGGTCTATGGCTGTGCCCCCAGAGACCGGCTGTCCGCGTGGAGAGGCTGTCTATCGTCTATCAGTCGATTCGTTGGGGTTCAATCAAAATTTGTAATGAACAAGCCGGAAAAAATTAAACACAGAGAAATATTCTACAGCGCGTTTTTGTTTGTTAGTTGTTTGCTTTGCTTACTTTGTTGTTGTTGTAGTTTTTGCCGTGGTGTTGGTGTTGGTTGTTTCATTATGCTGCTCCTGCTGCTGCTGCTGCTGCTGCTGCTGCTGCTGCTGCTGCTGCTGTGGCCATTGCGGCTCTCTGGGTTGCCTTTACATTTTAATGATACAATTTAAAATCAACGCAGACTCATGATTTTGCATATTTTGAGCATTAAAGTTGTGGGTTCGTGGGCCACGGCGGCCGCTGCTGTTATTCTGATTCCATTTCTGCTGGTTGGGCGCATAATTCAGCCGCGGCTTTCAGTTGTTGTTGTCTTTACACAACAATCAATGGACGAGAACCAAGCAGCCGCCTGCTGTGATTTGACCAAAACTGACGGGCCGTCTTAACTTGGTCTGCTGGCTGCCCGTTTGCCCCCTTTGCCCGTTTGCCCGTTTGCCCGTTTGCCCGCTTGTCCGCTTGTTCACTAGCGCTGATTGTCCGCCTGCCAAAGCTATCAAATAAATAACCGCGCAGCCCGCAGTGTGTGCGAAATAATATAAAAGCAACTTTGCCTCTAATGCTGCTGATGGGTGTGCCACCCCATCTAAAGCGCTGAACAGATACGAGCCAAGTGGAGGGGGGAAACGCAACATTTTAGCTAAACGGCGCGCATTACTTTTAATTAAAAGCAACCAACGCCAGCAACTGCACATGATTTGAACTTGAACTCACATAACGAGCGAGTGAGCGACCCCAAGAGCTAGCAGCCAAGACCCAGACTCAGACCCAGACCCAGACCCAGACCCAGACCCAGATTGAGACTGAGACAGCGATGAAGACGGAGGTGGAGACGAAGGCGCAGACTAAGAGCACGACCACCACTGTGTCTAATTCCAGGTCCAAGCTGCACATGATTACCCATAAGCTGACAACGCTCGTTCCACAGTTCGTTGCACAGTGTTCGTCACAGTTTGACTTTAATCAGTTTGCCACAGTGACAACAGCAACAACAACAACAACAACAACAATGGAACTTACAGCAACAACAACTGAAACAACAACATGAGCTCACAAGCTGACATTTGATGTTAATTTGCAGCGCATGACATTGCGCATACGCAACGTTGTCTGTCAGTTGCTTAATTACATGAAAGCCGAGCTTGCAGCCAGATTATTTACAAGCCATAAGTAATAAACCATAAAAATTCAATTAGTCACGCGTTAATTAGCTACATTAAAATATTTCGTGTAGGTGTAAGAAACTTTTTGCCTAAATCAAAGCTGCACGAAAAGTAATACCCGGTCAGTCAGGTCTGAGCCAGCGTGGGAGGCTGTAAGAAATTAAAAATTAATATCTATTTTTGAATTGTTGTTCATAATTTCAGTTGACTAAATACGTATGAAATGTAGCAAAATAAAAGTCGTTAGCCAGTTGATTTATTAGGCTTTGTAGGAGTTGTTTCCTTCTTGAAATTCATTAACTTATCTATTGAGTAAAGCTAATTAATTGATTGTGCGTCTGCAGGTCTCAGCTGTTTGCCTCCGGTGCCAGCGTCAACCCACGCCCAATTCCAGCCAAATGATTAGCATAAAGCACGTGCGCCGTCCGCCTGTGCGCGCCTTCCTCATTTGTATGCCCCACTGGAGCTGGGGCAGCCCACCGCTACCAGTCCGGCAGCTGTCTGGGCCTGGCACTGAAGTCGGCGCTGGGTGGCTACCTGTTGGCAAAGCATTCAGCACAGGTGCGTTTCGATAACGCCCCCCATAACGTAGACAGAGAGTGAGGGAGAAAGATAGAGGGAGAGAGAGAGAGAGAATGAGGTAGGCAATGAAACCGATTCGCAGTTGCTTTATGGAAATCCCGCATGCAATGGCTGGCTTAGACCTTGCAGACATTTGCGCATTTCATTTCAATTCAGCTCTGCTGCATTTCAGCTCTGTTCTGTTTTAGCTGATTTATGCCCTGGAGCCAAGGTATGAATCACAACTCAACTAAACTCTGTGCGTAGACTATAATAAGCTCGTGCGCTAGCTAATACCCTGTAAATCATTACAAAGCGGCAATCTTAATATATATCTTCTGTATTGACTATGTACATAAATATTTTAAAATTCGCTAGTTAAAGCACTTTGTGTAAACCATAATTCCATAATCCACAGATAACCACTGCAATTCTATAAAAACTTCTGATTAATAGTTTCTAGCAATGTAGCTTTTGCATTTTATTGTCGACTTTCTTAGTAATAGAGAAATAAAATTGAGTTTACCTGCAGCGCACTGAAAGTGCAGCAGGCAAATTCTCTATATATTGTTCCTGTTGTTGTTATTGTTATTACCGCTATCCTGGCTAACTGGAACAGTTTTTTCCACCTTATTGTGGTCTGTGCATTTCACGCTTAGCCAAATTGCCAACTTGACCGGCACCAAAGCAAATCACGAATATGCCACTGCCTGCATGGTCTAACATACATGTGTGTCTTAGTGTGTGTGTGTGTGTGTATATATATGCTGCTCATAACATTTTATTTAATGCACATTTCGTTCACAATTTGTTGTTAATGAATGCAGGCGCAATGCTTGGCTAGCTGCCTGCCTGATGCCAGACCAAACCAAACCGACCGTCCGTCCCACCGACTGCTCGTCCGTCCGTCTGCCTGGTTAGCTGTTAGTTGCCACAGATTTGCAGCAAATTGCGCCCACAAATGAGGTCAGGCAGCCGCACAATGCGCGCCCCGTTACTTGCAGCTGCCTCACGTGTTGACTTGTGAAAGTAAACGCCCCCAGCCGCACCGGTTCTCTTCAGTGCCAGAGCTCGCAATTTCGTGTGAGCTCGCAAGTAACCTTCACATAAATTATTCCCATGAAAAACTGCAGCCATTGGAGAGCTGCTGCAGTTGGCAGTTTAAGGCATCGTGATAAGCTGCAAGATATTTATCTGGCTAGCAAATTACATGAGGCAACGCCTAGGCAAGTGCCGCAACAAGAAAGAGCGAAGCCGAAGAGTAGGAGAGTCAGATGGAGAGGGAGCGAAGATGGAAGAGCTTAAGTGAAAGAGAGGTTACATATGCGAGCATGCAGCATGCAGCACGCTGCATGTTAAAGAAATGAGGTGTCGAAACCATTGTTAGGCGTTGCACATACCCAACACTCATACGCCCTGTGCGACGTGCGCTGCAATTGAAAGCAGATGAAAAGCTTTTGTGCAATCCGAGACAGAGATAAATGACAGAACTGTGAAATACCAGTTAAAGAATTCTTAATAGCCCCAAACAAAATCGTATACAATGTCTGCCAAGCGTAAGGTCTATCTCTCTCTCTCTCTCTCTCTCTCTCTCCCTCTCTCTTGTAACTGGTATTTAACGAGCTAATGAGGCGCACATAATATTATTTTAATTGGCAACACACAATCAGATACATATATATAAATATACATATGCTGATATTTACCTATAATAATTCGTTGTGCGCCGCTATTGAGCCAAGCCCATATTTTGATACGTACTCTGCGCATAGGCCCTGTTGCCCAGAATCTACGTGTAGCAGCAATCATTTCGATAACACTTGAATACAAAATGAGGGTCATTAATTTTATAACAAACTATGTTGGCCCCGGCCGGGGCACGCTTGAAGTTGCCTAGGAGTTAGAGCCAACGCCAGCGTCAGGGTCCGACACGGAGCCGGAGTAGAGCTTCGAGTGAGCCTTAGCATGAGGCATCGTTATTGCCGTTTTCTTATTTTTGTCGTCTTTCGGCCTGGCTTAGCTGGCTGCCAATGTCGGGCGTACGGCAGTCAGTTGGCCAGAGTACGTCAGTCAGCCGGACTGTCAGTCAATCATAACCCGTTTCAGTGGCTTCGAGTACAAATCAAACTCGTTATCGTTCCAAAAAGATCTATGCGACCAATAAAATATACAGCACACAGCGCACAGCGCACAGCGCTCGGCTCAGGCCAGACGCCTACCTTGCCATTGCCTGGTCTGGTCTGGCCTGCTCCAACAGCCGCTGCTACTTGGCGTAAAAAGAAAAGAAAAATTGTCAAGCTCTACGTGTTTGGCCATCAAAATGCTGCACGCCTCATCAGGCAGCAGTCAGCCGTCAGCAGACATCAGAGAACTTGGCCCGATGGTAGCATTTTAATTGCAGCGGCCTGCAAATGTCGTTTACATTTGAACTTCGAGGCAAGTCGTGGCCGCTGCTTTTTGGGTCATGTCTGGCTAATCAGCGTCAGCCAGGTAGTTGTCACGCCCACCGAAATTTATCAGCCTCAGTCGCATGGCCAGAGCCTTACATGCCGCTTTTATTAAACATATTTTCCGCAATGCCAGGCTAGCTGCCAGACAGGCATTTGGGCCGGCAGCTAGGCAAACGTGAGCTTATGGTTTATGGCGACTTAATAAGCCTGGCCAGCTAACTGTTGCCTGTTGCCGTGTTGCTGTGTGCCCTCTTGTCCCGGGCACGATTACAACCAGCCAGCCAGCCGTGTCGACGTCAACTAATGGCGCTGCTAGCGACCTCAGCTGCGCCACCAGCATCCATAGCAGCGTCCGCAGCAGCGGCAGCGGCAGCGGCAGCACATTAGCCGCAGCACCTAGGCCCCAGCGACTCGGGCTGGAGTTTGGGTGGACTGCGGCATGATAAACAACCGAAGCGTTTTAAACGGCTTCATTAATCTTATTCAGCGCTCCGCTGCGGTTGTCTATTAAAGCTTGTAATGCCAACTCGCAGTTACTGCGTGCCAGATCCTGGAGTAGCTGCTGCCGATGAGCAGCTGTGGCCGTCGCAATCAACAGCCGCGCTCAGGTTGAAATGTACTAACTGTCAGCTTCACGTCATTCCGGCATTTTATGAGCTGATGCTGCTCCTGCCGCCGCTGTCACTGCCAATGCGAGGGGCTATTTCGGATCCAGGGCCGCAGGCAGCTGTTAGACTATGCTTTAACTCTTACTGTCATTGTCAGCAGGAGGAGAAAGAGTGTGTGAGAGGGAGAGAGAGAGATTTAAGCTCAGCTAGCAAAAGCAGGGCGTGGGGACTAAGCCATGGCCTATAACTCATATTGCCAGATGATGCCAGAAGACGCGCATACCCTGTAAAAGCACGGATGAAACACAAAGCATGGGCAACTGATGCAATCTATTACTGGGTCTATCCGGCAGATGAATGAGCTGCTGTAGCTTCATCGGATATTAAACGAAGAGTATTTTTAAGTTTATTTATGGATGTGACTAATTGAATTTGTTTTATGGTCCAAACTGAGGATCTTTATGGCTCAGAGCAAAAGTGCCTGCCGCATTTTATGGCGGTCGCACAAAGGAAAGAACTTAAATGTTACACGTGACCATCTCTAATCTCTCTTTAATTACGTCGAGTTGGCCGGCTTGGCCAGAGCAAAACTTTGGCCGAGGGAAAACGCAAACACAAAACGAGTTAAGTGTGATTTGCGTGACGGGATTAGCTGTCACGTGTCTATCTTTGGGGAAAACCTTTGTCACGTGCTCATCGCCTGATTTGTGCCCTGTGACGAATTTGCATTCATTTTCGGTATGCATTCACTCCTCCCCATCTGGCCCAGCAGTATTCCTTTGGCATGCCGCCGCAGCAGGCTGGCCATGACAATTTCTTGGCTCGATGCCTTATCATTGCATAATGAATTTGTTTTGTCAGCTAATAAATTATGAGCATCACGCTCCACCGTTTGGGGCAAAGCAGCACACACACATTGCACGGCTAGAACAGAGCACATCATAATCAACATCAGCATCCGCATTCGCATTCGCACTCGCATCCGCATTGCCATCCCATCACCATCATCATCATCATCGTCGTCTTCATCATCATAATCAGCAGCATTGGTAAATGCTGTCCCTAGACTGGTATGCCGCCTAGTTCGACTCGGTTTATCGTGCGGCTCGTTGATTTAGTGGCCCGCAGTTTGTTTAGTTATTAGCCTTTTTGCCCTTTGCACAGAGCAAATTGCATTTTGATTTATGTGCGCTGAATTAGTTTATCTGGCAAAAAAAATATATATCAGGGAGACACGCGACAGGCAGGAAATGAGACGACAAGCAACAACTGCTGCCGCCCACATCAAAAGCCACACACAAACACACAGTGAGAGAGAGCGAGAGGGAGAGAGGAGAGGAAATGACACCCATGCTTAGAGCTAATGCATACCCATAGTAATACACGTCTGTATATATATAGCATCTGCTGGCCACATCAAAGGGCATTCAAAAACCAATTCAGTAATTAAGTAAAACGCATAAACCACAAAGTGGGCTGGTCGATTATTTACACTTCAAGTCTGGCAATAGCAGCGGCAGCAGCAGCAGCAGTAATGAGTGTGTCAAGCCCTCCAACTGACGCGCATTTCCTTTCAGACTGCAGAAACAACAACAACCACGGCAGCCAGAGCCACATTAAACCACAGCAAAGTGTATTAAATAACCGCTGGCGAAAGCTTAATTCAAACAGAGCGACCAAAGCGTCGACAGGGCCAGCAACTTGAGAGCACGTTGCAAATAAACAATTTGTAATTGAGTAGTCAACCAATTGGCGGGCCGGGCCACAGGAAAAGCCACTGTCAACCAACTGACTCCCGCTCGAACTGTGCCTCGGCCTGGTTCATTAACGCATCGAGCCAGACGGTCTGCTCAGGCGCCGTTAAATATTTGATCGCACCCTGGCAAAAGGTAAAGACCAGCCGCAGACCATGTCGCAGATTTTGTTCCACATTTTAGTTTGCTAGGCTGTTGGCCAGTCGTTCATTAGGGCCCAGTTAGTGGTGCACCAATGGGCCTCTGCGTCTCTAGTCGGGCTCTGCTCTGTGCTGACTGTGTAGGAAATTAGTGCAATGCAAATTTTGGTGTCCAAGACTTGCTGACACTATCCGCTGACCCGATTCCCCAGGGACACCTATTCTGTGGCATACTGAAGCCTGCCACCGATGGCCAAGCTCTGATATCGAGGCAACAGTCCGACTGCTGTTGTTGTTCCTGTTGCTGTTGCTGTGGAAAGTAGAGCTTAGGCAAAGTTACTAAACTCGATCGTTGCATATTTGAAATCAATGTCAATTGCACTTACAATGCATATCATGCAATGAAATGGAGAGAACTATATGGCTACACAAGACCAATAGCTTTTGACGTCGCTGGGCATCCAATTAAGGCCACGCTAAGCCTTCAAGCCTGATTAACTTTGAAAGCGCAAGCACAAAAAGCGACAAAGCCCTCGCACCACCTACCTCGGCTTAAGCCGTTCGAAAAAAAAAAACTTTTCGACAACCAAGGGTTGCGCAAAAAATTGCATTTTCCCATTGGATTTGTGCAGAGTGCATGAAAAGCGGCCAATGCGGCTGATGCCATATGATTCGGAAAAGACCGGCACTCTGTCAATTATATGAAAAGTTGCCATAACTAATCCATTTGTGCTCTTTCATATTTTTTGTTTGCATTCAAACTCATTCAAAGCGGAACAAAGAGGTTTGTTTGAAGCCAGACTTGTTGATAGATGATATAATATCTTTTATGTGCAAATTTATTGCAAATATTTTACTTTATTTGCTGATCAATTAAAGATATATTATATATATATATATATTATTCTATATATATATATATATATATATATATATATATATATATATATATTATTCTACTATTTCAACTAATTTATGAACTATCTTCCAATTTTAATTCATTTCGAATTATTTTGAATTATCACAATTTAAAGAAACACCTATCTGATGGATGCTTAAAAATGTTGCTCTTAAGTATCAGATACATCATTTATTAGTTAATTATAATCATTAATTATGATAATTATATAAAGAAAGCCCCATCTCTTGATTAATTATGCAAACAAAAGTTGAGAATTTGTCCCACATTTCCGACGCGTCTTTGGTTCAGTGAACCGAAAATTGGAGAAATGGGTCGCAGAACCTGTTGGGCCGCAGGTCAGATATTAAGACTACATTCAGATCGATCCGAATCGTCGTTGACAACATTTGAATAATATGCTTATTAATGTGCAAATGAGACGCAGGTTGAACCAGCATTTGACATCTTTGACGCATTCATGGATTCGGCCAGATGTTTTATTCTCATTTAATGGAGGCGCTTGTAGCAGCTAATGGCCGCAGGGGAGAAAGAGAGAGAGAGAGAGAGAGAGAGAGCGAGAGTGAGAGAGAGTGGCTCAAAGAAGAAGCAGAGTAAACGTTTTGTGGCATAAATTTAATGGGCTCCGTCGCGAATCGGCGGCTGCTGGCCAAGAGATAAAAGCCCTATTGCCCTTGGCCATAAATATGATGCAGCATGGGGAAATGTGTGAAATTCAATGCAAAACGGGCCGAAACGATGTGTGAGCTGGCCATAAAATGCTGACATTAAAAATGGCTCAGCATATTAGTATTCCGCAGTTAATTGAAGTCATATCACATATTAACCATACGCCTAGTGCTCCAAATGGCTTTAAATATATGCGTGTACCGTGCCGCCGGGGAAGCTAGAGCGAATAGTTGGAAATGCGCACAGAAGACGAAGCCAAATAAGTAAATTGGATTTACCCCAACAGACGCACACAGACGCACAAAGTGCGGCAACTTCGCCTGATTGCCTAGTGATATTGGACTGGGAGTTAGCACTGGGAGCTGAGGCGCTCAGCTGCACCTTCAGCTGCTGCCTTTGCCTATTTCAGCTACTTTTACAGCTCAGCTGACAATGTTGCCAATGTTGTACGGTAATTTTACATAAAAGCACATAAACTGCAATGTTTGATCGTAAAACTTTTTTACGACATTTTTCCTGTACGCATATATAAAAATGCCGTCAGCCAGCAGCAGTTTACCAAGGCGCTCCTCACTCCATCTCTGTCGCCTGCCACTGTTGCTGCTCCTCGGAGTATTTGGCTTTATCTGTTGTGCGTTTATATTATATTTTTCTTTCTTTTTTTTTTTTTTTTTTTTTTTTTTTTGGTAGGGAGTAGGCGTCATGAAAATTGTTTGCTCATATAAAATTTGTAACACGTGTGCGGAGACATCGTCTCCGACGCCGACGACGAACAAGCTTCCTTTTCTTGAGACATGGAAAATTTATGCTTTCTGACTAGGCAGAGCGCAATATCTGGTTTATTGTTTGGCGGCAAGTGAAACACTTTGGAGAATTACCCAGCAGCAGGTTATATTGTGCGTTTCGGTCTCTAAATGTCAATCGAAGGCAGGCTCTAGGCATAGCGAAGGAGCTGCCTGGTAATTTACTAAAAATGACTTTTGTGCTCCGCGATTGCAATTACAACTGCAATTGCAGCTTCCGTTACCTTGAGCTAGTCCCGGTTTCTAGATGAAGCAACACACGACATTTAAGCACTCATAATGTTAATGACATGCACAGCAGCGTTCAACAGCAACAACTGCAACAACACCACCAACAACAAGAACAGCAACAACAACGGCATAAGAGAAAACGCCCACGCTTTCAACTGCTTTTGCCAGCATAATGGACTGAGCCTGGGACTTGGGCCCTGTCTTAGCCATTGTATCCAGAAAATGCAAATGCAAATGCAAGAGCAGCAGCAGCGGCAGCCACTGCGAATCTGGCTGAATGCAACTGTTCCATTTCAGTCCAGGTCTGTTACCTTCAACTCAGCTGGCCCGCCGTCAACGTCATCATCGCCATCATCTGAGTCATTAAAAATAAAGTAATTTTCACGCATGTGCCATGCCGAATAGAATATAAAATGCATTTTCCGCAACAAGACGAATGAGCTGATTCCATTTTACAGTTTCGCATGCTGCCTAGCTGGCCCTCGGCCCACGCCCCTGCCTCTCAATGCTCAAAATGAAAAAAAAATCACGTAATGCAAGTCACAAGCGACTGGCAGCACCGTTGATGACTGCTTTCCCTTGCGACTAGACGACTACGAAATACCTTATATTAAATGCCAATGAAACAAATTGTTAATCAAAATATCAAATATGTAGTAGGCTATTTGGCAGAAGACTTTTACAGCCCCAATTAAAGATTTTATTACATAAAGTTTCTTTGATTTCTTTAATTTCAACTCCTATTACATTCACATTTAGATAACTCTTCATCGTATTTTATTTGAAATTAAAAATATCTTCTGATGTTAAAGTTAATTGGCGTGTTTAAGCGAACAACATTCGCAACTCTCTCTAAAAACATTCTACTACACATGTGCCAGCCACGCCCACTAGAGTCAATATGAAATGCCCGTGGGTAAGCCGCAGTATGCAGACCATGAAAAAAGAAAATCCAATGACGACATGCTGGCACCTGGCCGCATGGCAGCCTGGCAGCCCGGCAGTCACGCCCCCTCACAGGCAACGAGTCAAGTCAAGTTGTCCTAGACGCGGCTGCCGTCGCGTCAGCCGCGGCAACTGCGGCGCACTTTAAGCGAATTTCATTTGTCTGCAGCGTCAACCACTTGACAATCACTCACATGGCCCAGCCCCAGACCCATGCTAGACCAGACCATGCCAGCAACCAGCCAGCAGCTTCCTGCATCTAGCAGCACCAAAGGCAGCGGCAACAGCAGCAATAGCAGCGCCCCCGTAACTCCCTTGAGCTGGCTGCTGGTCTGATGCTGCTGCTGCTGCTGTTGTTGTTGTTGTTGTTGGCTTGGTTGGTGTTAACAAGTTCCCATGTAGCCGCTTAAATATTAACGCACACACGCTCAGTTGTCGCTGCTGTCGTCAACGCAGTCGGCAACTGTAAATAAATACTCATAGAGCACACGGCACAAGAACTTGTGTGTCATTGCACTCGACGCCTGCAAGATACAGCCAGCAAATTCCCTAAAGGTAGACAGAGAGCGAGAGAGAGAGAGACAGCGTGTGTGTGTGTGCGAAAGAGTGGGTTGCATAGGAGTCTGGTCAAGACGTAAACCAAATGCTTGAGATATTTGCTTCAAAAACCGCTACAAATCATTAAAATCATCGAAATGCCAACTGGATATAATTAACTGCAACTCAATTCACACAATGTGGTCGGTCGACAGGGGCTGACACACTCGATGCCATGCCAAAGCGAACGCGTCAATGCAATTAGAGCCAGCTTGGGCAGTCGTTCCTGGCTCATTACGTGCCAAAAATAAAGGAGTGCGGAAGAAATTGTTTGGCAGGCACAAGTGGGCGCCAAGGCACGCCGTCGACCGTGTTAATTGCTGCAAATGCCCGAGGTATGCAACATGCCGCCTACTGCTGCTGTTGCTCCTGCTGATGCCCCACCGCAACTCTTTTGAGCGTCACATTCGCCTCTGCTGTTGCGTTTGTGGCAGCAAATGTTGCTGTAAAATTTATGCTTTATGCCCTGTGGCCACCAGCCTCCTGCTGGTGTAGCATCTGCATCCGTGTGTGTGTAAATGTTCGAGCGAACATAATTGCTCGAGCCATAAAGAAATATAGGGGTATGCGGCATATTAAATTATTCCAGTAATTCATATATATGATGGGCAATAAAATCTGTTTTGGATTGCATTTCAGTGTGAATTCTCCGAACTTAATTAAGCCGATTTCCAACTTGAAATCGTACATCATTAGCCTTCAGTTATTTAGGAAATAGTCAAGCAAATAAATCCGCACAGCTCAGTTCATTTTCCAGGTCATTTGATTGAGCTCAGTTTCATAGTCAAATCATCGAGAAGCAGCCACAGCGAAGTGGGGAAGAAAGCAAGAGCAAAAGGTAAATCACAGCTCGACAAAATGTGTCAGAGAGCCCCCTCAAAACTCTGGCTGAGACGCATTTAATCATCATTAAAGGGGGGCTGGAAGCAATCCTTCTGCCTTTTACAGCACACGGTTCACCTTTAGCCATTTGCACTTTTCGATGCTTTCACGTTTTTCATCATCATTACCAGCAGCCGCTATGCATACAGCGGCGGCAGCAACAACCCAGACCGCCATTTGCGCCGAAAGTAATAAATAATTTCGTTTAGCTCGGCAAACAGACCAACAGAAACTGGAGCGTGGAGAGACGGCAGCCACATAGCTACACAGCATCCTGTAGTCGTCGGATGGAAGAGCTCGGATGAATGTGTGGGCATGTGCTAAAAGTTTGTTTGCTCTGCTTTTTGGGTGTTACTTCCGCAAACATCAAATGAGGTGGGTTGCTAAACGGGCTGGGTCTGGGCGCGCGGTGGGCGGTGGGCGGTGGGCGGTGAGCGAGGCATGCATTGAAATATGACAAAATGCTGTTTGAGACATTTTCAGTTATTGATACGCCCGTCAGCAGGCAGCAAAGAAGAAAAAGAAGTGAACGAAGAAAATAAATAAATAAAAAGAAAATGGAGTGCAGCCAGGCAAAGACTCGACCTGATGACTGTATATGTGTGTGTGTATCAGTGTGTGTGTGTGTGTGTACTTATTAATAATAAACCCAAAATACTAGATGGCAAAGAGCAGAGTGTAGGGCTGTAGTAAAATTCGCCTGAAATTGAAAGCAAAGTTTGGGTTCGGCTGCTGCCTGATAAATAGACAGATTTGGCAATGGGTCGATCAGGTCGCAACGGTCGCTTTAGCCGTTCTGGTTGGCCAATGCCACACACGCACTTTATCACAAATCAAGCGAACTTTTTCTGGCTATGCTCGAAAAAATCACGCCCACACACACACACGCAGAGACGCCCGCACTGTCTCCTGAATACATTGCTCAGTGGTGATAAATTTGATGGCATAAGAAATTATGAGGGTGTCGTCGCTGGCTGCTCCTGATGATGTCCTGTTGTGCATAAGGCCAGGCGTAAAGATATGACGCTATAAATATGCCAAAGCTATAAATTTTCTTGCGGCCTAGTTAGGAAGGGGCATGCAGGGGGTGCAGTGGGCGGGGGGTTGGGCGGTACGCGCTCAAAAACCGATCAATGTCATATTTATCACATGTTCTCAACTTTTGGACTTAAGCTTTGGTGGTTTGGTAGTTAAGTGTGGCTAAACGAAGTTTTATAATAAATTTGAATACATACATTTCAGTGCAGTATATAAGAAATGTTGAAAACTTCAACTTCAATATGCTTTAAGGTATGTGTAATTTGTAAAATATGGTCAGAAAAATGCGATACACAAATGTAAATTGTATTTTCCGCTGTGTGCTTGCAAGTGCCGCATGTTGTGGCATGTTGATACTCGCTGTTGTTGCTGTTGTTGTTGTTGTGGGTGTTGCACGCAGCGACTGTGTTGTGGAGTTGAACGAACTGCCGTTTGTCCGCGTTTGAATGCAATTAAAATTACACGCAGCCCATTCAGAGCGACTGTCATTCAGATGAACATATGTATACGTATATGTGTATATATATATATATATATATATGTATATATATATATATATAAATATATATATATGATGTATATCAGACACATATGTACATGTGTTCTTATTAAATTTAATTGAGCCATGCTGCCCGAGTTGCCATGGTCGCGTTGACAGAGTGACCAACTTAAAGACACTTGTCTGACACATGCCACTCTAGCTGGCAGTCAGTCAGCCGACTTTCCATTAATTAGGCATAATATTTCATTAGCGTAATGAGCGCCTTGAGTGCGAGCGCCCCCTGTGAAATGTGCCAGCTGTGCTCATATGAAGACAGCAACAACTTCATCAGCATCAACGGCAACGGCAACGGCAATGGCAAATAGCAACGGCAACGACAAAGGCAACTATTGAAAGGCCATGCAAATCTCATAGCCGCGACTATCATCAGCAATGCCTAAGCTGCAGCTTCTAGCTCTATGCAAAACAACAGACCTCCAGCTGAATCTATTCTCCTGCTGCTGCTGCTGCTGCTGCTGCTGCTTGGCTGCCATGTGAAATGTGTGAAATGTTAACATGACTTGCTGCCTCTTGCCACTATTTTTTCTTTTCATACGTTCGTTGTTGCCTCTTTCGCCGTTGCTTTTCATTATGCGAAACGTGCATTAATTATTTTGTAGTTGCCACAGAAACAGCTACAAACGGCTGTCAGCTGGATTTGATGCCACATCTCAGTGAAACATATCGCAAAACTCACTAAAGGAACAGTATTCGTATGCTGTGAATTTAAACCGAATACTTTCTCTTATAAATGAAATTCTAAATTTATTTTGACAGCAACAATCTCAATTTAGGTAAATATTTTCCATATTTTTGGGGAGCCATGTAAATGAAAATTTAATTAAATATTTATTTGGATATTAAGTTTGTGCTTATATACGAACAAACGGCTTACTTCAGTTGCTATTCCCGAAATTGCCAGGGGCTTAAAGCGCAAACGCAGCTGCTGGGAGACTTCCTGCTCTATGTATAATATAAGTATCTCTAATGACATAATCTGCTTTTAGGCAACAGTAAATAGATGAGGGCTTCAGAACCAACACTCACAGAAGCGCCCTTTAACTAATCCGCTTAAGTGACTTTTGTTGCTGTTGTTCTTGTTGTTGTTGCTGTTGTTGTTTTTGTAACTGCTTCGTGCATATTAAACTTATCGCTGGCAACAACCGCAATTATAAAATTATAATGATAATACTCGACTGGGGAGCGGCAGCAACTGCTGACAGTTGGTTTGTCATTGCCATTCCTGTTGGTGTAGTTGCTGATGATGTTGCCGCGATCTGCGGCACAGATAAGTGCCAACGGCTTTAATAGGAGCCACGGCCAAAAAGAGTTATTAAAACACGGCTCTTGCGCCAACTGTCAGCGCCGGTTTGTTTGCGCTGACATGGCATTGCCTTGGCGATTCCTCGTCTATCTTTAAGTGTATCTCAAACTGAAACCCGTTTGCAGCTGGCTAATTGCAGCATGCAGCCGACTCGAATGATAGCAAACACATGAAAAACTATTTATTAATTATGTGCACAGTTTAATTGCCACTTTCTATACAGCTCGCACTTACTACATCTATTTCTATTTCTCTCATCTCAATCTCCACTTGCAGCTCTTGTGACTCTCACGCGAAAATGCTGACGCTTTTGACTGACAACGCGGCGCATACGCAATTTGCCTAAACTCCAAAGAGAAAACAAAACCGAAACGAGTAACAGAATAACGGCTGCAATATGAACTGCCTGTGTCGACCCTCGCGGATAATGTCCGTGCGCATTAATTTGCTGGATGAGACCGACTTCATACATGAGATCAAGGTAAGTTAGCCTCTCACTACACCCTTTAGTGTCAACATTAGCCACATAAGCAGCGACAAGTACATCAAATGACAGCCAACATGAATATCCTAAAACTACACGCACTCGGCACCCCGACCTCTGCTGTCTCTGTCTCTGTCTCTCTCTCTCTCTCTCTCTCTCTCTTTCTCGCATCTGGGCTGTGATTTATGTCAATTGACAAAAAGTGTTGCCTACTTTGCACGTGCCTACCATATGCTAACCGTCATATGGCCTAACCTCCAGCCACCCAGCCGGCAACCCTTGGCGCCCATCACTGGGCACCCTCATCAATATTTAGTGCAGAGCCAGAGTCGCACTCTGTGACTTGGCAAACATGCAAAGTGTCATCATTCACACGTCGCCTGCTGCTGCTGCTGATGCCGCCGCTGCTGTTGTTGCTGCCACACGGACAGAGCCTGTGGTTGCCCCTTGCTTTAAAACTGCGCACGTTTGCCAAATTAAATGGGTCGTCAGCGACGACAAGAGCTGAGGGAGGGGCGGGGAGGTCTCAGCTCTGAGCTGCCTCATCGTTGTCGCCTTTTGTCTGTCTGCGTTGCTTAGAAAATCTGCTGATTTTGCACGCCATCTCATAGTTGGCATCATTGTGCGGACAAATCAAATAAATAGTTGTGATTTTCTCATGTGTGCATGTGTGTGTGCGTGTATGTGTGTGTGTGGCCTGGTTTGGTGTTTGATTTTAGCAGAGCTTGGCAAAAATGTTATCCGAGCGTACAATAAAAATAAGTATACATACATATATAACTATATAAAATGCCCAAGATATCACAAACGTTGTTCATGGCCATTGCCGACGCTGCCTTTTAATTATAAAATATTTTCTGATCAAGCAAACATAAATCAGATAAAGACAAACCGAGAGCAACGAATGAAATGAAGCATAAAAAATAACAAAATACATAAAAGAGTCTTTGCAGTTATCAGATTAAATTTTTTTTCAAATATTCATAAAAGGAAATTAATTCCTCGAATTACTGAAACATTCTGATTAATTTCCTTAAATTTCATTTCCTTAGCCTAGTCAAAGATGTCTGTACATTTGATTTAAGCTTGTCTATCTTCTTTGTCATCTGGCAGGAGGCCCTTTGCATATCACGGGCGAGTGCATTGCACCAGCCCTGTTAAGTGGAACACAATATGACATGATAAGCATACTTATGCATATATCTTATGCAAATGCATGTCATCAAGGTTGCCTGTGGGGTCTGCGACATAATGAGCGGTGTGGCTTGAGAGGTCTGCCGGTTGATTATATGACTCAAAGATACACACGTCTCGGGCTGAGCATACAGATACGAGCATGTATCTGCATAATCAGAGCAGTTGATCTGTAAGGCGCCCACGGCATAGTGTTCCAGTTCATTCCTGATTGATCGAGCAGGCCAATGGGACGACAGGCTAGTTAGCGATTCTCGGAACTGACTAATGACACTTGGCGTCGCGTTGAGCTGCCAAGTTGCATGTTGTGTTGCATGCTTGAAGCTTTTACGTTTTTGCTGCAACTGCCATTGCGGCTGCTGTGGCCGTTTCAACTGCGGCTGCAGCAGAATTGAAGCACGTAAACGTTAATAATCACAGCTCATCAACAAGACATTTATAATAATTTTACAACCACATGCACTTGGCTGCCGCCACAAGACTTAAATACCAGCCGCAGCAAGCTGTAAGCCGTAGTAAGCCGCCAAATCGACTGAAAACAAGCGGCTCTAAGCTACTCAAAGCGGAGTTGTCTGGCCTCCCGCCTCCGCCCCCACCAGCCCCCCTTTTCCTGCTCCATCCACCTGGCTGTTGGCTAGCATAAATTGCGCATTAGACATGTGTTACGATTCAGGCGTTGTGTAGTGGGCGTGTCCCACAATTTGACAATGGCAACCTGGGCGGACAACCGCTGGCAATCGTCGCTATCGACGTCGCTGTCGTTGTCGTTGTCGTTGACGTTGGCGCAGCGAGGCACACGCCTCGGGTCATTATTAATGAGTTTAAACTGGCAACAGGGACAGGAATTGCAAATAGGCAGCAGGTGGACGCGGGGCTGACAGCGGCGGGGCACCCATTTGTCTCTGGCCCGCACTTGGGCAACTTATCGCATGTAATTATTGGCCGAGAGGCTCACGTAGCATGTCAGCCGCATGATTGATAAAAGGCTCGCCGACAAAATACCAAAAAATCAGCCATGAATGAAAATACACGGCTTAAAGTGCTGCGGCGCGGCGAGATATGCAAAAGGCAGTGAACAAAATTAACTTTGATTGAGAATAGGCTAGATACAGCTATAAGATGCTCTATAAAGTGGAACATATAAATCTAAAGTAATAATGAAATATATTAAATATACAGAATTGGATTGTTTCACACGTCTACAGTTAATAATAGCCCAAAAGTCATTGAATTTAAGTGAAACTTATTCAGCTTTTTCAATTCATATATACCCTACAGGAGCTGCTGGCTGTTGGGTATTGAAATGTGTGTGGCCGGCTTGTTGCGAACGTAATTTTATTTACGCGTGCACTTGTCCCAGCTGTCTGTCAATGTGGCAACCTCGTCGACTCTTGCCGCTGCCGCCGCGTTATTGTCTGCGCTGCTTTTGACGGCTGCCGATGGCACTAAGCGCACGCACTTAAAGTCGCCATCGCATGACTGCAGCTGTGTTAATGAAACACAAAGGGGACGCAGCGAGGTGGGCGAGTGGGGGGCAGGGCCGACTGTTGCGGCTGGCAGTAGCTTGTGGTTGACTCGTTTTGCATTTCATTTCGATAAACTGGCAAGCCGCTCCAGCCTCTGTCTATTTTCTGTGAAGCAACAACAGCAGCAGCAGCAGCAGCGGCAAAAGCAACAGCCACAAGATAGAGATACACATATCTGCGACATAAGTCAATGGTGTGCGAGTGGCGCGGCAACGTGTCGTAATCGATATTTCATTGCCATGACGAGCGGAGCGCACGTTGCGTATGATTGATTTCTGCTATGTTTGCAAGATGAGAAGGCAACAAAAATAACACACACACACACATTTATACATTTATATAGGTGGAACATAAATGTGATAGCTACAACTTTGGCCATGATTCAAAAAACATGTCTACGAGCATCGCATAGCACAATTCATGATGTCTGTAGCAACCGTTGGAAGCGTTGTTGTTGGTGTTGTATGCAAACATTTACTACTAGAGGGTTTGGCAGTCTGTTTCTTGCCTCATCACTTTTAACTAATTGGAAATGTTCGATTGTTGTGTTAAAGTAGCTGAAAATATGATTAACGAATTTTTTACTTCATTGTGGGAGTCAGCAGCAAATATTAAAATAAAGTCTTTAAAGAGACCAACAGCCAACAGCACAACAAGTTCTCTTACGTCTGCCCAGCAACTCAGCTGAAATTTGAGCGCAAAGAATAATAGACTTAAAGCCATGACAATGGTTAAGTAATGGAGCTGCCCGGTCGCGGCGCGGCTTTAAAGCTCAGCTCCCAAAAACCTGGCAAAACTGTGACAAATGGTTTCTGACGACTTCATGCCAAGACATGCCCCGCTCCAGACACATACATATACATATATATTTCTCTTTCTAGCCGTCCAAAGCGCAGCCTGTGCGCGTTCACAGTTTAGCCATTTATCATGCTTACATGCTAATGACATCTGGACAGGGCCCAGAGAAACAATTCGCGGCCCAAGTCGTCTAACTTCAAGTGCTCGCGCCCAGTTGCTGCTTGTTGTTCTTATATAAGGTTATATACAATTATATAGCTTAACAGTTAACAGTTAAAATTGAAGCACAGTGCTCTGAGGTAAGCGTGTGTGTGTGTGTGAGTGAGTGTCTGTGCTTGTGCTGTGTGGGTTTCTGTTTGGCTAGTGCTTAGTTCTGTCAATACAGGGTGCTCGCCGCATGGCCATTTCAGAATTTATGTAAATCATTCAGCGCACTTCAAACTGGCCACAATGACAGAGCCGAAACGGACAGAAGTGATTGCTTCAAGTATTTCACGAGCAAACACTTCAGCACAAGGCAGCCAGCGAGAACTGTATGTGTGTGCTTCGTCTACTACGTATCTAGATCCAATGTGTATGTGTGTGTGTTGTGTGGATATATTTTCGGCCACGGCATAGACTTTATGCCTCGGGGGACATTTAATTAGACTCGCTTCGTTCCGAGCGTTCACACGCCAAGCTGGCAAAATAAACCTGCAGTTTATGGCCAACATAATTAAGTTAAAAGCTTTTTTACAGCTCGGCCTGCGCGCTTTTAAATTGATAATGAAAATAAGCAAAACCCATGAAGCGTATTTAATAGCTATATAAATGTTGCCCCTAGATGTTGCCACGACACACCCACCCACACCTGCAAAAGAGTGTAAGGACAACATTTCCTTAGTAATGTAAATTAAATCGTCCGTTTTCCAATGACAGCTCATTGATTTGACCTGGCCAACGATATTGAGAAAGGGTAAAAAGGACTAAAAAAAAACGAGCCAAAGGTGCTTCCATTGATATCGAAGTAGACATTCCCTTAAATACGTTTTATCTAGATTGAAATTATTAGTTATTGGATTTTACTTTCCGTTTTGGCTCTTCGCTTTATTTCTCAGTGTATACAGAAAGCGATAAGTGAGCTCAGTTGGCCATATACCCTTTTAGGCAAGTGTATGAAAGGGCGCAATTAATAAAAAAGGTTAGGCCTAAAAGTTGAACATTTTACCTTTTGGCAAAATTCAGCGAAGCATCTGTTGGGGTATGGGGGTAATTACTTTATCTGTTGCTGAAGTTGCGCTTTGGTTGCTAATAGGATTATCTAACAGACAAAATAAAGAAGTAAAAAAGAATTGAATGGCATGGCAGGCTGGCTGGCTGGTTGTCTGGCCGACTGTCTGCCTGGTTGGCTAAAAAGCCTCGGCATGAATTCTGTGGCAGTCGCTGGGGCTTTTTACAGCTGTCAGAACCATAACTCAGTGTCATGTCGGTCTGTTGGCTACGATTCTTTGTATCTGAATACATATAGTATATATTCAGATACGAGTATCTGCGTGGCTGGCCGCAAAGCCTTCAGACAAGACAAAAAGCAATTGTTCGATGGGGGCCCTGGACGGCAACAGAATCGAAATAGATTTGCAAACAATTTGCAACAATTCAATCAAAAACTTTAAACGCAAATACACAGAAATACTACGGATAGAAAGACAAACGGCCAGCTGATGGGCGGGCATCGGCAAAAGCGGCGGGGGCACATGACGGCCATCAGATAACTCACTCACTTGGTGGTCCGGTTGGGTCGGGTTGAGTTTGAGTTGGAGTTGGAGTTGGAGTTTGAGGTGCGCTAAGCTCTGTGTATGGTCTGGTTGCCTGCATGGACTGGACCAGACGAGACCAATAAAGACCACTTCTAGACATTTTGCGCCCTATGTCTCTGTCGGTATCTCTGTGTGCCGTCTGTTTATCCAAGCGTTTGAATGGCGCACAAGCCAACAAGTAAAACGCTATAAAAAAAATTCAAGGTAAGTCCATGCCATCCACCACGCTTTTCTCTTTTTTTCCTCGATTCTTCGTTTGATGTGCGAGGATAAGCGCAAAATATTTGCCAACCAACCAACCAGGCCAGCCAGCCAGTCAGTCAGCTCGGTTGGTCAAACAATGATATCCAACATATCTGCTGTCTGCTCTCAACGTTTTGCGTGCGGAAAATGCAAGTGATGCAGGTGAGGTGCAAGTCAAGGCGTTGACGGCGTCTCGACAGCAGCGGAAGTTGTAGCTCTTGCCATCCATGCCGGAAGGCAGTCGACAAGCTGAACAGTTGCATGTGCAATATTTCACAGAAGAAACAGCAAACATCTACACACACGCACACATATGTACATTGATTACCTGCGCTGCAAATGAGCGGTGGCTGTGCTAGCTCAGTGCCAAAGCCAAAAAGATGCGCAAAATGTCAACGGGGCCAACGAACAGGGACCAACTGACAACAACTGACAACTGACAACCAGCGAATGACATAGCCTAGAAAGCAAAAAGTGCCGCTATGAGAATGGACGAATGAGTGTGCTCTTAACTCATATTGCATTCGCATGGCATCGCATGGCATCGCATCGCATCGCATCGTACGGCTTGAGCTGCTGGAAGCTGAGCGGAGACTAAAGCCATCCGCATGCAGCATTGTCAGGCTTTGTGCCTGGCGTGGCATGTGAAATAAAACTCCCGTAAGCAGACTGCAAGACTCTAAGATCTAGAAGCGCAAATAAAACTGCAGGACAAGTGTAGCAGAAGCTGAGTTGCCCTTATTAAAGATTATTGACAACTGGTACACACTTGTGCTCAATGCTAGACAAAGCGCAGAGCGCAGAGTATTTCAAAATGATTGAGAAAGCAATAAAAACAGAACAGAACAGAAAAACAACACAAATTTAATAACAATAAAAAGTATTTATCAAGTTGGAATAACAAAAAAATAATAATATTTTGTATTTCATTAAACTGATTGAAAAAACAATAAAAATGCAGAAATTTAAAAAATTTTTAACAGATTGAAATAGCAGAAAAAGAATAAAATTTTTATCTACTTAAAATGATGGAGAAAGCAATAAAAATACGGAAATGTTAAAAATGTTTGGTTGGAATGGCAGAAAAAGAAAAATACTTGTATCTCTTTAGTAAAACCTTAATAGTTAAATAGCAGTAGTTGATCTTAGTCCTGGTCTAAGATTGGCTTTATTAGCTACTCTAGTGTTCCCAGCTAGCTGATGGCTTGTAATATGCCCCACTTCCATGAGAGTATGCAAAATGTTGAGGCATCTCCCGACAGCGGGTACAAACCGACAAATAGTAAGCCGGGGCGAACCTTGACTGAGCTGCAGGAATTACGCAAATCTCGTTTGTTGAATGTGTTTTCAGTTAGGTGAAGATGCGCCAGCATCAACGTTTCATCCTCAATCGGTATGAGCCGTGAGAGGCAGGCAGGGTAGGGCAGGGCAGGGCGGCTCCTGGAGCCGAGTCGGCATGGACATAAATCTGTTTTAAGCATTTCGGCTCCAGCTTGTTTTGTGCATAACGTTGACGATGTCGACGACTGCGACACGATGTAGCTGCCATTGCTCTGCCCCATACTCTGCTTCGGCTCTCTTCTGTGTGTCGCCGTTTTGTCTCTGACATTGCCAACGACTGCGTTGCCTCTTTTTTTTTTTATATATATTTTTTATTTTTGCTTTTTCCTTGGCTTTGTTTGCTCGCAGCAGCTTAAAACTCATAATGCCGTTATAAGCACAAACAAATGTGTGTATGTGTGTGCGTGTTCGTTGTTGTTCTATCGCTGTCAAAGGTCAGCGCACGTTCAAGCCATGCAGCGCAATTAAACGCACAATGCAATCGGAGAAGGCAGCAAAAGCAGCTAAGGATACACACAGACAGACGCAGCTACAGTGCTACAGAGACATCCACACATTTGTAGAGGTATAATCTCAGCTTTTCGGAGCACCAGACCAAATAAGTTGCACTGAGTGGCTAATTGTGAACAAAGTTGCGCTGCATAATTCCAGCGCCCAGAGGAAACTATGTGTTAATTATGTTAAATTCAAAGATGTTGCACATCAGGGCCCAGATTCAGATTCAGACTCGGATTGTGATTCATTTTTCACACAATTCCCTGGTCGTGGCAATGTGGGTTAGTCACGTAGCCAAAGTTTTAGCGGCAATGGCGTTGATTAAGTTAACCAAAAGACGCTGCCGGGATTTTGTGGGCTGGGGAAGTTTCGGAAAATGTCTCCCCCGTCGTCTTTAGACGGCAGGCAGCATGAATCGAGTGCGCTGTGTGGCAAAGTGGAGACACACACGCGCATGTGGTATATTTTCTTGTATTCTACTTGCCGCTCACTAATTAAGTTGCATGGCAAAAGTTCTTTGCCGACAGCTGACAAGAAAAGCGCTTGGTAAAAATACAGACAGCTTCAGTATATAGGGCATTTGGAGTGGTCGTTCAATGTGGAGCAGAGCAGCTGCTCTGGGTGTGGTAGTGGCTAAAAGTGTAAGCTCATTAAGTGGGTTTTCCGACAGTCTATGGCGATGGCGTTGGCGTTGGATTTGCCGTCAGTCGACGCCAACAACTACTCCAGAAACATCAAAGTAAGCATAATTTGATTAAGACATTTAAGCCAAATACCTAATCATCATTAGCATCAACATAATCATCGGGCTGGCTGATGGCTCATCGAAAAATCACCAATTTTGCTAGCCTTTGATGCCCTGGACTTGTATACATCATTGATTCCCAGCAAGCCGAACGTAATTTATTAAACCCGGCAACCAAGTGACTTACGGACCAAAACCAATAACCAGAGACGAGGGTGGGCCCCGCCCGCTGCCAGCCCCCATTGCCTGTCTGGCTGTCTGCCAGACAACTTGGTCAAACCTTTTGGGACTTAAATGCACAAGTTTTTCCGGACTTGAGCCGAGTTTGTGATTAATTGCTGGCCATTGCGGCCTTTACATGTTACGTTGATTTTAAGCCATAAGTTCGTTAAAGGTTTTTAGGCATGCATGAGGCGTAGTTCATTAGAAACGAAATGAATGGTCTATATTAGTTTGAAGCTGCGCTTTCCCATTCATGAGGCAAAATAACCTTTAAGAGTCTTAAAGTGCGGATAACCCATTACTCAAGCGATTACAGATTACTTGGAAAATGAACATCGACTTTTGTAGAGGCTAATCCCGAATGTAGTTTTAACCACTTCAGTGACTTTTGCCGCCTAAGCAATTTCTGGTGCAGCTTTAATACAATATTGCTCTAAATGTTTATATAAAGATACCATTTCTTGCATGTTTTTTATTTTACTACAGCATATTTTTTAAAAAGACGTAAAGTCTTTGAATAAACTTTGAGTGTAAGCACTTATAATATCTCCTTTTTTCACAGCACCACATAAAGCAGTTTGTTCCAGAAAGGTGCCAAGCTCTTATAAAAGATTACATTACATTAAGTATTCTATTTGCGAGATAAAGTTGGCAGTTTTTTGCTGCGCTGGAAACTCGGTTTCTAAGTAAATTTCAGCCAGCGATATCACGAGCTCTCATGTAGCTTATACATTTTTAAAATGCACTTTTCTACTTATGTCCTTACGTAAAAGCACTGACAACAATGCAGCAACAAGCAACAGGCAACTGGCAACGGGCGACGGGCAACTGGCGACATGCAGAGGGCAATGGTTGCAAGTTGCAGGCAAGAATAAGGATATCTATCGTACTCGTTGTAGTTGAGCATTTTACGAGTCATTGTTTAATGTGCTGTTGTACACGTACTCTCGTATTTCTAATGCAATTGTACAGCACATTGCATTAGGAGTTTACCAGCTGTCACTGTCAATGTGTCGTTCGAGTCCTTTCTACCTTCTCGTTATGCCCTTCACTTGCCGGCCATACAATTGACAATTAGTTTTTGAGTATTATTCGCATTATTACATACATGACTGGGGATTACAATGCCAGCCATCCGCAGGCGAGAGGTCAATAACAGGTTGACCTTTTGAAAGACTGACTGCACGTGCTGTCATATACAGATTATCGCAAGGCAAGCGCATTTCTTTGGCCCTCAATTCCCAAATGACATCTTACAGTCGCTTTCAGCAGTTCATTTCTGTGTAGCGTCAGATCTGTGGAGTTTGTTTGTCCTTTTGTTGGTCAGCAAAAGGTTTAACATAAATTCGGAGGGCGCTGCCGCTGCTGTAGATTCGGCCTCGGATTGTTCACACTTGGCAACCATTAAGTTTATGACGCAACAACAATGAAACATGCCCAATACAAAAGGGATGCACGCTGAATGCGAGCCACCAGGGGATGCTTGGCCAAGCCAAAAACAATATAAATAAAACATGGCAGAGATGGGCATAGCCAAAACCCAGCCCAACGCCCCTTCTTCCCATCCCCCGTCTGCTCCCCAAAGCAAAACAAGAAAAAAGCGCAACAAAAAATGTAGCTAGCTCGAGAAGTCAGAAAGGGTCTAGTGACGCTCTGGAGTGTCTGGTCAGCGCCAAAAATCAAACATGTTGAGCGCCAGCTGCGGCAGACAATGAAGAAGCAGCCATGTGGCGTGTAGGATGTGGCATGTGGCGTGTGGAATGTGGAATGTGTGTGGGTTTGTGGTTAACAATGGTGCGCCTCCTGATCCATAGTTTGCCTGTTTTGCGGTTGCAGCTGTGCCCGAGCGCCCTTAGGGAATCGGCTCAATTTATTATTGGCGCTAGTCAAAAGCCAAAAACAAAAATAGTCTTTTAAAGCGTTTGCAGCCCGCACACGAATTAAATTAAACAACAACAACAAGAACAGCAACAGCAGCAAACAAATTTTGAAATGGGAGCCAGTCTGGGCCACTGTCTGGACCATGGCGTGGCATTTAGCACACAATGCTCTTTATCTGAAAAAAAAGGCGCAATTTTCCAATTGAATAATTGTCGCCGGCAAGTTTTCACTTTTGTTGACCGGACGCAGCCAAGCAGGAAGATAGCAGCAAACGCAGAGCGGAACAGCAGAATGGCAGGACGTCAATATAGCAAACGGGGCACTGGCTGTGTCCATTCAATGGCTCAACAGTTGCCAGTGTTTCAGTGTTTCAAGGCTCTAAGTGTTTGCTTTGCCATTGAATAGATTTCGCCAGCGCCTTGCCTGCCCAACGATATCTCTATCTGCAGTCAGTCTCTCTCTATCTCTCTCTTTTCCTCTCGCCCTTGCTATATCTCACCATCTCATACTGCCTTTATCTATAATGCTGCTGCACAGCCTTTTAACAACAATTTTCTTGTCTATTTTCAGGATGATTTGCCGGGCCAAGCTCTGCTGGATGTCGTTTTTGCCAGGCTCAATTTAATCGAGACTTCATACTTTGGCATTCGCTATATAGACGATGAGAATCAAACGGTAAGTGGCGGCAGGGATGGCGTCCTGCGAGCAGGATATGGCAACTGACTGGCGCATCCTGCCTCTCTGCCTATGCTCTTGCTGCTGTGCAAACATATTGGTTTTTGAAATTCGTTTTCGTTTTCATTGAAATTCATTGAGGCGCATTGAGGGGCGTTAAGAAAGGAAAACAAAAAGTCGAGCTCGGCCAACTCTTTGAGCCTTTGACGCAGCCGGCGAGACACCCTCGCCTGCAAGGCAAATTATATAATTTCGCTTTCAGACTGTCGTGAGCCGGCAGGAAGCAGCGCAGCAAGGGGCGTGCGTTGCCTTGGCCTTTCATTGAAATTCACTTTTATGCCACTTGCCACACGCACATTAGTGCCCGCGTGTCGTCTCCAGCTTTTATGTTTGGCTATAAAAACGGGCATATGGGCTTACCTGTCGGCCTCCAGCTGACGCGCACACCTCCGAGTCGTGGGCGTTGTCAATTTTAAATTTATTTTTCTATTTCCTTTTACAGCACTGGCTGGATCCAGCGTCACGCATCTCTCGCCAACTGAAACCCAAATCGGATCCCTATGACTTGTACTTCGGTGTCAAGTTCTATGCGGCCGATCCGTGCAAACTGCTCGAGGAAATAACAAGGTGAGCTCAGTCAATATTAAAACAGCTCGAACTGCAAGCTTAAACTGCATGAAATATGATTTTAAATATTCACATTAAATGAATTCCATTGAGCGAATTATGAAGCGTTTTTTAAGGGCAGTCGCTTTTTTACATTATTAAAATTTTATACCCTGAACACATTGAAAATGGGAAATCAGGGTATAATGGTTTTGTTGAAATGCATGCAACAGCCAGTTAGAGCACGCATATCGAGTTTATCTCCCAAAATCGATAACTCATCCCGTTATTTTGTTATCGATTAAAAACCTTATCTATTTAGTTATTAAGTTATCTTTCCTACAACTTTTGAGCTAGAGTGTCCAAAATTGAAATGTTTATTCATATGTATTTCATATGTATTTTATATTTTCGTAGTCGAGCAGTCTCGACTAGAGCTTACTTGTTTTACATTGAAATACTTGGCATTTTATTAAATGAATTCAATTTATTAATTGCCACACACTCGCAATGCAATGCAACCAGTTGACGGGCAAAGGTCCTCTACAGGGGGCAGACAACTAATGGATGAAATAATGCGAATAATGAATTTATGCATAATATGGACAGCTAGCAAAATAAATTGAATAAAAATGCGCTTAACGAGAATGACACACTAGAAGATACCCTACAGGAGTTTTTCTCAAATTGCAGACAATACAGAAAATGTTTTTTTATTCCCTTGCAATTCACAATTTGATATTTTAATGGAATACGTAGATGCATATGTGTGAATTTAAGTAGATACTTTAGGCCATTATAAATTTTAGTTTAATATAAATTACATTTAAATAGTTATCTATCACACGCTTATATATGCAAAAACCAAAGTAGTCTATCCTTTCTTTATCAATTTGGTAATAAATGGGTATTAAAATGGCAATCGTCATGAAATTTTGGTATGGGAAATTGTGAAAGTACCGAAGGATAATTGGGCAGGCAGTCAGGCAGTCAGGCAGTCAGCCTTGCGGGGCGTGGTGTGGAGCGCTCTTATGTGTACGCGAAATGTGCTTTAGCTATGCAGTTAGCTGCATCCATCAAGCATTTGGTGTGTGCAAATATTTGCGCTTAATAATCGTCACCAAGTGGGGACGCCAACTGGATCACTGGGATGAGCTGCATGGCTGGGCCAGAGCCGGAGCATGCCGACGGCGACGGGGTGATAAGAGGGAGGGCCACTAGTGGATGCCAATAGCTGGCCAAACATCATCAAAACTCTCGCGCGCGCTGACTGCCAACGGTTGAGCTAATATTGGCGCATATAAATCCAGTGAAATGCAGTTAAATGCACTGAAATGAAATGCACTTATAGCGCGGTGGCAGTTGGCGATTTTGCTGAATATTACTGAAGTGCAGCGAGTGAGGGAAATTTTGTTATTTTAGCTATACAAAGTCTGCGGCGCACAATAAATGCCAATTGACTTTGACGTTGCGACATGCGGCACATTGTGCTTCAAATGCCACCAACGAGCTGAAGGATAGTTGCAATGAGTTTGCTCATTTGCTATAGATGATAATAACACGCAAGCCGTTTGATATCTATAGATGAAACCAAATTGAATTGCTCGCTAAACAAACAATTAACTAGAGCCAGCTTCACATATGTTGTGGAAATATATATACAGACATCTTCAGCGCTCTTGTTCATGTTGTTATCAGTGAAACGCCCGAAGTGGGGATATTGGAGCTATTAAGCAAATCAATTAAGCAGATCTGAATAACGATTTAATTTGGTCTGACTTATTTGTTATTCTGACTGCCCCTATTAGGTCAATAAATATATACAGAAATGTGATCAACTTATTCTTTTCATTTCGCATAGAGCAAAGCGGGCAACCGCCCGAGTTTAGTTCATATAAGTCTGCCTTTCGCAGGGTATTCTACAGTCATCCACTCCAACTTGTTTGTTTGTTAAATGATTTTGTCTTCCAAAGTAAACAGTTTGTTTGGGTGTTGCGTTTTGTGTGTGTTTAGGCCAAACATCAAAGTCGTATCCAAATAATTTTATGCGGCGATTTGTTTGCCAACTTGTTAACTGCTTGCAGGACGGGTTGTTGTTGTTTTACTGGTTATATAGACAGCTAATTAAATTTGTTCACTTTTATTTATACGACAGATATCAACTTTTCTTGCAAGTCAAACAGGATGTGCTACAGGGACGCCTGCCCGTTGCCTTTGAACTGGCCGCTGAGCTGGGCGCCTTTGTGGTGCAATGTAAGTAAAATCGCAAGCGAAGGTCGAGGACATCAGCTAAATAAATTATCTATCTATCATTAGCCGAATTGGGCGACTACGATCAGCGACGCCATTCGAAAGGCTATGTGTCGGAGTTTCGCCTGCTGCCCAATCAGAGCAGCGAGCTGGAAACCCGCGTCTCGGAGCTGCACCAGCAGCTCAAGGGCATGTCGCCATCCAGCGCCGAGCTGAACTATTTGGACAAAGTCAAATGGCATGACATGTATGGCGTTGACTTGCATCCCGTGCTGGTAAGTGTACATATGTTGTGCCTGGCTTGTGCCCCCTAGCCCCACTCCCCAACTAACCCAAGAGCAACCACATCATGGAGCTCGAATCGCTCCTGCCCCAGCCCCTGCCTCTGCTGCCCTGCAAGCAGCCAGCCATAAAAGGGGTCAGAGCAAATGCAAAGTTTAATTTCATTTCATGGCAAATATTATAAATCATTTGCTCACATACATTTCTGGGGACCAACGCAATGATCGGCCCCTGCGTGCCCCGGGTCCGCAGACAAGCTTGGTCTGTCTCCAGTCCAGACCATTCCGATATCCACACCCCCTTTGTCCGTTTCGTATGTCGTAGTCGCTTTTGTGCTGCGTAAGTTGGCACTTCATTTGCATTTTTTATTGCCCTTTACTTTGATATCAAACCTCAATAAATCACCAGCTGTGTTTGTATGCCAGCTACACATGTGTAGGGGACGGGGGCGTGCGTACGAAGGGGTGCTGTAAGCCCTTGTACTCCACATGCCACATGCCTGTGGTATGTGTGCTCCCGTCTACTTCTGTTTGTTTATAGACACAAATCATTGACTATCGCGGCGCCAGTTGCGAGCCAACACGGGTCTCTCTCTCTCTTTTCCTCTCTTTCTCTCTAGCCTCATTCCTCTGGAACGTCTTTGTGCTCGTTCTGCTTTTTAATTTAATTAACAGCTAAAATTACATTTATTTTGTTTTTGTATGCTTTTTGCTTTATGCGAGTGGGTTAACATGGGTGGGCCATAAAGCGTCGCACAGCTGCTAATAGGCCAAGCTGGCCAAAACTTTGCTGTCTTGTTAACACACAAATAGCCAAAAACTTTGCGCTTAAACAAAGGCCAAAGGGAGTCAGAGTGGCTCTCTGCTCCTTTGTTCTCCAGCAGAGTGTCTAACTCGAACTTCTGCTTGAACTTAGCTCATTCTCGATTTTTTTTTTTCTGCTTCTTTCCAGGGCGAGGACAGTGTGGAGTACTTTCTGGGCCTGACGCCTAGCGGGATTGTGGTGCTGCGCAACAAGACGACGGTGGCTCATTACTATTGGCCGCGCATTGCCAAAGTTTATTATAAAGGACGCTATTTTATGCTCAGGATAAGCGATAAAAATGTAAATTTCAGCGCGTCAGCCAACAATGGCAGAGCTCGATGACGATGACGATGACGACGACGACGACGACGATGGCGATGGCGAGAATGGCGAAGGCGACGAAGCATTCGCTCCTAACCATAAATATTTCGCTGTCGAGTGCTTCGCACAATTTGCAGTTCGTTATCTATTGTTCGCCCCAAGTTTTTAATGTTTCTTCCAGAAAGGATATCAGGTGGCACTTGGCACAGTCTTGACAATAATTTGTCACATATATATTTATATATTTTTTTATATTAGGCTTAGGTAGAATCTTAGGTATACTCAAATTTCAGTTCCCAAACAGTGACTCTATTATTCTATTTGTTTATCAGAGCTACAAATAACTGCAGAGACATATTCTCATAATTATTCTAGAAATATTCTCCTCACCTTAATCTTTTTCTTGAATTTCAAGTCCAAAAGCCTCAGAGAAGAGCTTTCCTTGATGAGGCAAAGTGTATAAAGGTTTCGATGCATGAAAAACTGTTCCCATTTTCAAAGCATTTTGCAGCGTTGCCAATTTTTTCGTTGTGTGACAACTTTTTGGCTGTCAGCATACTCAAGTGGGGCAGCTAAAGCACTCGTTAGACAACAAGTAGCTGGTAGATGTTAGCTGGTAGCAGATAGCTCTTATAGGCAGCCACCAGCCACCAGCCACCAGCCACCAGCCACCAGCCACCAGCTAGCAGCTCCTTGTCAGCTTTCCTAACTTGAACACTTTTTGGTGCTAACGCTTTGATAATCAAAAAACTTTTCCGCAGTTGACGCACACAAAAGCGAAACTTTACCATTTTCCTTTTTTCTCGTTTTTTATTGAAGTCGGATGTGTTTTTTTCTTCTTTTCTGGTCGAGAATTCACACTTTACATTGGTGCGGCACAGAATTCAGCCGGGCATTCATTCACTCAATTTGTCTTCACTTGGAAACTGCAGCTTTTGTCTGTCTGTCCACATCTGCATCTCCGTCCTTGTCATCGTCATCGTCATCGTCCTCGTCATCGTCGACGTCATCGTCATCCTCATGACTTGACTTGGTGCTTATCACGCGTTATTCCTTCTATCTTCTTCCCAGAATGAGCTAAGCACTTATGGCTTCGAAACTCCACGTAAATCGGCGTGCAAACATTTGTGGAGATGCTGCGTGGAGCACCATGCGTTCTTCAGACAGGTGCGCGTTGCACCTCTGCCCAATTCCCAGTCACACGCTGCGGATTTGTTTCAACTGGGCTCCCGCTTCAGACACAGGTGAGTGCTCTTCCCCACGTCCCCCAGCAGGGCTCGGCTTCATCATCAGTGCCAAAAGGTGCTTTAAGTGTGTAGCCCAATCTGCCGGAAGTATAATTACATGAGAGTGGGTGATGGCTTTGTGAGCATGTGTGTGTGTTGGTTCGGTATTAAAATAAAGTTATTAAACTCAAGCTGGGGTCTTGGCCAAGATGCACAGTTTGTGCGCTTTTGGCCAATTTATTAGCCACTCGGCCAATTTGCAGCGCTTCAAAAAGTGCAGCCAATTAAAATGTAACCAAGCACTCGAAGTCCTATTCGGTATATGTGCAGCTCATGTGATTAGATCATTAAAGAGCACCTCGATTCAGTGCTGAGCAGCACAAATCGTTCAAATGAGCTCGTTCAATGAGCATTTCACTGCCTGCCAGGCCAACTAGAGGCAAAGTTTGGGATTAACCTGCACGCCGTTCATTCGAACCGGCTCAGCTGAAGTTGTGGCATCTCTAATAGATGCAACCACATGGCTGCACACAGACATAGATCAAGTTTACACCAACTCGAATGCCCAGCTAATTGGAAGTCCAATAAAAATGTCGGATCTGCAGGCAGTCCGACAAACTCAAGTCGAGCGCAAAGCCCACTAATGACTTTCTGTGAAATGCCTCCAAGCTCTGGCCTGAGCTGGAGTCGGAGTCGGAGTCGGAATCGTAGCTGGAGTTGGAGGTGGAGTTTGAAGTTGGATCTAGTGGCAATGCTTGAGCCTAAGCCGCCAACAAATGCAAGGCAATTGTGCATGACGAATGTGGCAGGGAACCAGAGCTGGCCACCGTTTGCTCCACGTCCAGGTTCATGTTTATGACAGCCATTTGCGGTGACTGCGGCTGGCCATTTGCTGGGCGAAACTTTCTTGCACTTGGCCAGCCACAAACTTGGTCTAAATCGAGTTCACGTGGCTAAGCGCTACACTGGCAAACTATTGGCACGGCAGGGTGGTTGGCCAAAAGTTTTGGGACGCCAGCGAATATTTTACGAGCGCTCGCCAGGCTCGACAGGGCCGACTAGCTCAACGGGCGTTTTTAATTTGTGAAACAAATGAAAGTTTTTTACAACCTTTTTATGGTTCACTGTTCATTATTACGAACCATCAGCATCTTGTACTATTATTGTTTTTATTTTTCTGTTGCCTATTTCTGTTAATATTTTTGGACGCCTTCCTGCCTACTTTTATGTTGCCCAACAATCGCATGTCTGCCCCAACCCAACCAACCCACAACCAAAGTCGCTCGGACAAGCAAATGGAGAAGGATGCACTTGCTGCCGGACGTTCGCCGCCCGCCTTTACGCGCGTGCCCTCCAAGCGCCAGCCCCGACGCGTGATTGATGACTTTTTCAACAGCAACGGCGGAGGTGGAGCTGGCGGCGTAGCTGGCATCCACATTGGCAGCCGACCCCTGCCATCCCAGCCGCTGCCCCTCCAAAGCCTTGCCAACACCAGTGGCAATGCCAACGCCAAGTGAGTACTCCAAATATCCATCATTTGTTTTCATTTCATGCGCAAAAGTTTTGATTTACCCAGCATCCGTTCTCTATATGTCGGCATATACATGCATATATGCCTTTATACACTTCTTTTGGCGCAGTTGTCCTTTTTTTATTTATCTACTTTTTTACGTTTTTGGTTTGGCCAATTCTTTTTTCGGTCATAATTCTGTGGAGTCGCGCCGGTCGGAAGTGCTCTCATGTTGCTCATTGCAGCATCTTCCTTTGATCTGTTTTTAATTTTCGACATGCGATTTTTTTTTTTTTGAGGCTGTCTGCAGCAGCCGCCCCAAAATACGGTATCTGCTCCCCAAGGGGAAAATTTATATGCAGTTTCCCAGTTTTGGCATAGTGAAACTGTCGCCCTCTCTTTCTCTCGCTCCCTGTTTCATTTCTTTCCTTCTATTGTATCACTTGAATTTACAAAAAAACAAAAAGCGAAAACAACAATGCACAAAACACTTCATCATGCCCCATGTGTCCATGTGTGCGTGTGTGTGTGCGTATGTGTATGCGTGCGAGTTGTGTTTGACAGGCCGCCGCCTTCACATTGTTTTAGTGAATGTGATTGTTATTGTTGTTGTTGCGATGTCCTCATCCGCGTGGTGCCCCTGTGGCATGTGCTCTTGTGCTGCCCTTTTTTTCGATTTCGTGCTCAAAATCCATTTAGTTGCCATTTGAAGGCAGTTACATTGTCTAGACGCAACATTTATTAAATGTTTTATGGTTCTGCACATCAAATTATATATGGACAAATAAAAATCAGCCATTAGAAAAGCTTGGCGTTGGCGTTGCCGTTAGCGTTAACGGAAATGTTGCCAAGATGTTATACTAAGGAGAGCGAGATTTTAATGGAAATTGAGTCATACGTCGACAACAAGAAGATTTATACATACATATATGTAGAGGGAGGGTCAAACAGGATTCGATAGTTGTTCAGGAAACTTCTGGTCTACACAGAGATCAGCTCTGCATTAGTCAATTAATGATAAGTTTTGCCAGAGCAACATTAACTCATGGATAGAAGCACAGCCATGCAAGCCTCTAGTGGGGATCAGGGGACATAGAATCAAATCATTTGCAGTGATCAGTGGCAAAGCCCGTCGTTGACCCCATCAATGTCGCTTGGCGCAGAAGCCACCACCAGCTATGCATAAATTATCCCTGATGGTAATAGAGCCTACGAGCTGTGGCAGCACACAAATGTAATGGCTGGCGCAACATTTCCGAGGAACACAGGAAAGCGTAGATCAGCACAGGGCTGAGGCGAACAGAAATGCAGAGCTAAGAACTAGACGCTAGATGCTAGACGCTCACGTCGTTTATCATTTGCAAACAAAGAAGCCAAACGTCAGGCAGCGGGCGCAGTGGCAGCCAGGACAGGCCAATCAAGTTGCCCACACCATGGGCAAGCGGGACATAAATCACAAGGCGCGACCGGAGCAATGGCACGTCCGGGGAGTCCACATCCAAGTGCATGTCCATGTCCATGTCTGTTGCGACGGGGAGCTCGAAATGATTGCCCGCTGATTGCCAGTGCGGCAATTACTCAATTTTACACACGCGCATTATTTGTCTGTGTCGATCTGGCTGGCTGACTGGGTGAGGACGATCCTTCTGGCAAGCCCCGATCCTCAGACAGAGACCATTCAAGCGACAGCCTAAATGCAGCGATGCTGCAGACTTTAATCAACGTTTATGTTAAACAATTTAAATTTATGGCAAAATAATGCGAGAGAGCGTTGCAATTGCTCACTGATACCATCCACCTTCCTCTTTCTCCCTCTCTCCACACCCTGCCCGCATTTGTTGGCTTTGCAGCAACTACGACAGTCCCTACCGCTCCACGTACAGCATACCCACCAGCTTGGGTGTGCGGCCCAGCCATCAGCAGTCCGCACAGCAGAACAACAACTCCAGCAGCTACAACAACAATGGCAGCAATTTGCAGACACCTGACTCGCCGCGCAGCACGCGCAGCGCGCCTTGGCCGAGATCCCAGCAGCGTTCGCTCTTCGGCCACAATCCGTCAAGTCCACGCTCGGTGCGTTCGGTGAGCACCACAGGCGGCGGACTGCATCATCACCACAGTCATAGCCATGGCCATGGTACGAGTCATCATAATCATCATCAGCAATCGTCGTCGTCGCATCATCAGCAGCGGCAGCAGCGCGCCAGCTCCTCATCCGCCTCGCATCAGCAACAGCAGCAGCGTTATCGCTCCAGCTCCGTGGAGAGTCATTCATCAAACGATTCGCGCTCCACACGCCGGTGAGTCCAGATGGTTTCCCATTATCACACTGAGAGACTCACTTGCTCCACTCCCATAGACACAAGCATCGGCATCGCCGCACCTCCGACAATGAGAGCGAGTTGTCGCGTGGGTCGGGTCGCTCGGGACGTTCACATCATCGCAAGCATCGACGCTCGCATCGGCATCGACGCGACTCGGCTGGTGGCTCCGATCATGACAGCACCAGGGGACGCAGTTACTCGGGCCATCGCAGCTCATCGATGCGCAGCGGCAGCGCCGAGCTGATTGACTCAACCACGCAGTGGCGCGAGGTGCAACGCCGGCAAGCGGAGGCGAGTCTGGGGCAGAGCTCGGTGCAGCAGGCGTCCGTGTCCAAGAGCAGCATGGTGGCACGCAGTCTGCACAGCAACGATAGCCACTCGGACACGCACTCGCACCACAAGTCGCGTCGGCATCGCAAGAACAAGTAAGGCAATTGGGTGGCTCAATCCATTTCGAGGTCTACATTGCTTAATCCACAGATCTCCGTCGGAGTCCCGCAGTCGCATGTGGAACAGCGAACTGGCCAAGCACTTGCAATTCGACCTGGTGGATACCGCCGGTATGTCGGAGCAGCAGCTGCGAGAGATACCCTACACCGTGGTGGAGACGACCTCAAAGCGCTCCAACTCCAATCTGAAGATCCACAAGAGCAATAGCAAGAGCAGCGTGGGCGCTAAGAGCACCGGATCGGGCAACACAATCACGAACGGCAGCGGCTCGGCTGGCGCTGGGCAGGCGAAGAATCGAGTGGATCGCATTCGAGGGTGAGTTGAGCCACAGAGTTTTAGGACTGCTTCGGGCAGTTTCTCATATTGCCGATTTGTAGACTCTACTACCAAAGCTCTCATCCGCATGATAGCAATGTCGGCGGCGTGGGCGGCAGCGGTGGTGCACCCAAGAACGGATCAATACGCTCGGCGAGCACAATCTCCTCGCGCGAATGCGAGCGCAACAATGGGCATGGCCTAGTGCGGTAAGTTCCTAGATAGGATTACAATTGAAAGTCGTCGGATTTGATGTCCCCCGATATCTCGTTTATTTGATGGCTCGCAGCATGATGTCCAGCATGAGCATGGGTGACTTTATCTCACCCACGGGCTCCAATCTGAGCCCCTTGGAGAACTCAGCGCTGCGCGTTTCCCATGAGCACACGGACTCGGGACTGGGTGCTGATCAGGACTATGCCTACTCTTCGGAAAGGTAAATGACCCACGACAAATGTGATCAGTCGAAATATTTTCTCCACATTGTTTCACCGCATATGGTTTTTGAATCTTTGGCAGGTCCAGCGACAGCACACGCTATGGCACCAATAAATCCTCCGGCGCCTCAAGTGGCAGCCACCGCAAGTCGATTGGCAGCGCCGGTGGTGGTGGCAACAATGGCGGCTACAACAGCCTCATGCAACAGACTGTGAGTAATCAACAGCAACAGCAGCGCTCACTATTCGCACAACAGCAACGCCAGCAGAAGCCCAATTACAAATACGCTTCCTCCTCGTCTACTAACCCGAATCACAATCCCAACCCGAGCCTGGCACCGGTGCATAGCGCATCTGCCTCCGCTACTAACTCAACGCCTCCGAACTCATCTTCGGGCGGCAGCAGCAGCAACGCCGGCGCCAGCAATCGTCTGCTAAGTTACACGACCTTTGAGAATAATCAGTACAAGTTCAGTTTGAACAATGCACTGGGCAAGGGATCGGGCGGAGGCGGAGGCGGCGGCGTTGCCAGCTGCAACAGCAGCAGCAATCTCACGGGTAACATGGTGTCAGCTAGTGGTGGTGGTGGTGGTGCTTTCAGCAGGCAACGCAGCTTTGTGGAGTGGCCAAACAATCCGGCTGCCCCATACTATTACCAAGGTCCATCGTCCAGTGCGGTGCAGGTCAAGCGGCGCGATGCCAAATCGGATATTGGCGTGCCCACGCGTCGTTTATCCGGCCAAAGTCTGACAAAGACGCAACTGCTCACCGGTGGTGCAGTGGGCGGCAGCTCTCAGCTGGCCAATGCCAGCTGCTATCCCATTCACTATGCCAGCAGCAGCGTCTCCAACGCTGGCTACAATCGCGCGCTGGGCCAACGCGGAGCTGGTGGCGCTCCACACATCGGTGGCTTTGGCCTACAGCCGGCCAAATCTGACCTTTTCTTGTCCTACATACACGGCGGCGAGTACGAGCGTCCCTACATCTACAACTACAAAATGCCGCAGATGCCGCCGGGCATTGCTAACAACAGCTCTGGCTCTGGATCTGGCAACGGCTCGGGCACCGGCTCGTGCACAGGCTCCGGCACTGGCTCGCCCAAGCAGTTGGCCAGCGCGTATCACATTTCGGGCGCCCAGACAGCGGATCCGCCGCCACCGCCGGCGCCCCTGTACGGTGGCTCGGCGCCCGCCAACGATGTCATGTACTATCAGTTTGACAAAGGCGCCGCCGCCATGCCCGCACAGCAGCCGCCCATTGTGCAGCAGCCGAAGGCGTCGGCGAGTGGCGGGGCCACTGGCACTGGCGCTGGGGGCAGCAGTGGGCCATTAGTGTATCTCCAGCATGGACAGAATATCGCGCCGTCGAATGTCACCTCAGCGCAGCAAACTGTGAGTAAGCCCTAGGCGCAGTCCCACATCTCTTACGCATGTTGCGTCAACCTGTAGCATGTTTCGTTGTTGTTATTCTTTCCTCGTATCGTTAATGTTGTTGTTTCACCGTCCTTTGTCTTACCGCATCCTTGTTTGTGTTGCATGTTTCCCCCACCAAGTGTCTCTCCTTCTGTGTGTGTGTGTACTTAGCTGCTTAAGTTCAAGTTTTGTTGTTTTTTATTTTCATTTTATATTTGCCGCCTTTTAATTGAATTCGTATTTTATGTGTACTATCTTAAGCACCTCGTTTCTTAAGTACTTAGCTGCAAATGCAACTGCAACTGCAACTACAATTGCAACTGCAACTGTAGCGAGCAGTAACAAGGCAAGGCCATGCACTCATAACGTATACTTAATTTTTAGCTTCAGCTTAGAGCTATATATATGACTATATATACACATATATACATTTATATGTATATATTTTTACGTACTCTCTTATATTTTCGTCTAATAAGTAACTGAAGCTTTTATGTTGATTATTTTGTAAGACTCATTGTAAACATTGTAACATTGGTCGGTGCTTTGGCTAGAAGGACTCCTGCTCTGGCGTTAGTTACATGCACACTTATCTTTGCATGCACACACTTATCTCGGCATGTGTGTGGGCGCCTGCGAGTGTGAGTGCGTGTGTCTCTGTCTGTGTCTGTGTCTGTTTCTTTGTGTGGGTTATCAAAAACGACGCGCTGTCTGCAAATAAAGCTGCTGCTATCTGCGCTCGTGTCTGGCGCATAGACTGGAATTTAATTAACTTAAATAGACTGCGCGAAAGTAGGCGTGGGCGAGGCCATAACATACACACAAGTACAGCATACATATTCACGTATCTTTAAGATACAGATAATTGCAGTAATGTGTTTTGAGCTGAATGGATATGCAATTCCATGTATCACCGGGGGCAGAGCAGAGCTTCCCATGACTTATATAATGGGCACCTTGCAGAAACTCCTTCCCGCTCAGTTCTATCAATCAATCTCTGATGAAAGGATTTACCATGGACCAACTTATATATATTTGGCCTTAAAACGCTGCGCCAGAGCACCCAGACTTGCAGACATAAACTTGGGCTCAATTTCACGCACCACTAATTAACAAGAGAAATATGCCAAATAATTTTTGTCTAGCAAACAAACAAATTGCTCGAAAAGCAAAATATATTGTGGCCCAAGAGAAAACACGAGCCAGAGTAGGGCAGGGCAGGGCAGGGCAAGGCAGGGTGGCTGAGACTGAGGCTGGAGGGCAATAAAGCAGCATAAATAATAAGCAACTATTTGCGCTACATTATCCAAGTTTATGTAAGAGCAAAAGCGAGAGGCAGGGCGGTACTCACAGTGGGTCCAGTGGGTTGCCCAAGCAAATAATTTCAAGTCAAGTTGATGGCACAAATTTCGCAGCTACCACAGCAGAAATACTTACAATTCTTAAATAAATTTTGTGAAAGCGTAGCTCGACCCGCTTACACACACTCACACACACATGTGGCATGCGTTTGTGCGTGTGTGTATTTATGTGTGTCACAAATGGCCTTCATAGCAAGAACAGCCACTACATAGAAACATTCTCGAAATGTTTGGCATAATTTTGCTATAAAATAAATTTTGCAAAATTGTTTTTCTCTAAGCTGGAGGCAGCTTAGCAAAGCGAAGACAGCAGCAGCAGCAGAAGCAGAGGCAGCAGTAGCAACAGCAACAGCAACAGCCAAAGGACATCAAATAAAACAAGCAAATCAAAAATTATGACAGCACAGCAAGGAGCAAGTCAGGAGCTCAGGCCCATCCACTGTCAGAGCAACAGAGATAGCAATAAAGCCAGGCCCACTCGCAGCAAAAAAGATACTGAGCCCAAAAGGCAAACATGGGCGTGGGCGTGGGTATGGGTATGGGCGGGGGCGTGGCTGTGGCATGTAGCATGTAGCATGTCCTTGCCAAAGCAGTTAAGTCAATAAATTTACTGATTTAATGTGCCAAAAGTTTCGATTGTTGTTGTTGCCGTCTTCTGGCCAGTGCGCACTTCACGCTGCCCCCTGAAGAGTTGGGCAAGCGCCTGCAGTCGTTATTGCTATTGTTAATATTGTTTGCTATTTGCGATTGTTGTTGTTGTTCTGCGTCGCCCTAAGGCGACATACACTAACAAATGCAAGATTAACACAATTGGTAAACAATAAAAGCGACAACTTATGGCCAGGCCTATTTAGCTTAAAGCCATTTCACTTGAACGGACTTTCGAGCCAGCCAGAATCATGAAGTCAAAAGTGTAACCAAATGCAATTTGAAATACAATAATTGAATATAAGTGAGAGCACTCCTAAATCTAACTTTAATTGTTATCGACGCAGTAAATGAAATAATTTCAAAACAACGCTAAAGTTTTTATAAATCGCTTCAAATTGTTTATATTTTTGCAATATCAATTAAAATCACTTTCCAATTAAGTAAACATACATTATTGCAATCCAGAGCTTCAACACACACAACTACTACAAAATATATTCAAAATAAAATTAAGCGCATGCCATGTCCCGTTAGTATTTCCATATATTATTACATTCAGTTCGCAGTTGAAAAAGTTTTAATAAAACAAAAAGCAGACAGCTCTGCAAATTTTATTCATATTTTCGCCTGCTGCTAGCCAACTTTATACCGGTGCGCGCCCCCAACGAATGGAAAAGCATTAGAACTTCATCAATATAAGCCACACAGTGGGTTTTCATTTCAAATTGTTTTCTATATGCAGAAAAAACTTTAAGCAAAACAAAGAGAAAATGTATGGGAAAATAGCACAAAAAGCAAATATTTTTGCATTGGCGATTGATTTATGAGCAGAAAACAATTTACGACTCAAATAGTGCGGAAAATGCTGGAAAAAGTTTGTTTAACAAATGGAATTTATTATTTATGCCACACAGCGAGTGATTTAATTATTCATCATTCAGACAATAGACGACGGCTAAATACTTTTTTTTATATATTTTTTACTTTGTTTTGGTTTTTTTTTTCAATTTTAACCTTTTTTATATATGTAAGCTCTAAGCTGGTCTTTTGTCTTTCAGCCGTGGACATCTGTCGCTTTTAATATTTATGTGAACTTTTATTTGTAACAAAAACATTTTCAATATTTTTTTGCATTGCATGAAAAAATGCAGACAAAAGTGTAGGTAATAATTATCTAGACGAGTGAGTGTGTTGACACGCCTGCTGGCAGTTGGCCCTGACAGTTGCCAGACATTGAAAGAGTCCTTTTTAGAGGGCTCTGCTAATTGCGGGGGGCGTTTCATGGCCGCCAACGCTTTTGTCAGGCAATTTGATGCATTTGCGTTCGGGCCAAAGAGCCAAGGGGCGTGTGTGTGAGCTCTTATACTATGCCTAATTAACACACACGGCCACACACACACACATGCTTACAGACAAGGGCACACCCATAAAAGTGGAGGAAAATTAATTAAATTTCAACATTCAGCCAGCAGCAAAGAATGGCTGCTCCACCCGCTTTGCGGCCTTCATTCATGCTGATTTAAGAAATCCCGTACGTGTTTCCATTAGGCTACAATTCAAGCTTGATCATTGATGGAATGGTTGAAGGCCTTGCCGTACTCTCATCGGATAAGCTCTCTCTTAAGGCAACAAATACAATTTTCAAGTTGAATGCAATTTTAATTAATAGCAAATCAAACAAACTTCAAGAAAATTCACAAAACAAACTTAGCCAGACATACGCAAAGTTTCAGCTGGCTGCCAAAAGCATAAGCTGCCAACACACGCACACACACACAGACAGACCAGCATCTCAAGTGTTGGTATCCACAAGATACAGACACATAGATAGCCATATGCTAACTAAAGATCCCTTTGCGAATGCACCTTCCTGTTTTTATTTACCAATGAATATGTCTGTGTACGTCTATACTCCCAACGAACATTGAGTGAACTCGAAGTAAGGGAACATTATGTTTACCTTCTGCCACATGTGCCCAGAACTAAGTGTGTGTATTTGTATATATATATATATATATATATATGTGTGTGTGTGTATGGGCATGAATTCAATCATAATAACAGCAAATCTGCTACGGCAAACATGTCTTTGGCCAAATTGAATGAGCTTTTAAGTGTATTGAGATCGAGTCGCCGCCATAAGGAGAGTAGAGTGCAGGGGTGCAGTTGAATATGTTTCAATTACGAAATTAATTCAATTTCGAATAAGTTTGTATTAATTTAATGAAACATTTTTCGATTAATTAAATAAAGCTCCATTTCGTTTAGCGCATATGAAACTTTATATTATAAAAGAGCACTCTCATTGTCCAGCTGAACTTTTTTAAATCTCAAGGGAACCTGAATATATTTTGGTTAGCTTTAGAGTTTTTACGGGTTGCCTTTATGTTTTGTCAGCTTCAAATTCTATAGCAGCAACAGCGACAAAAGCAACAACGACAACAACAACAGCAACATGGGAATGCAATCAATCGTAAACCACAGAGAGCATGTCCTCTGGCATGGGCATCCAGTTCACCCCACCTCCTGCTGTCTCGACTACTCGATTTTGGTCAGGTGTTTAGCCGGCGGTCACTTTATGGAAGCAATCAGGCGAGCTTTTGTTAAACTGCAACCTCTGGCATTTGGCATGTGGCATTGTGTTGTTCACATTGTTGTGGTTGTGAATTGTCGTCGTTGTTGTTGCTGAGTATTTTACGCAGGATTTGAATGGATGTAATTAAAATTTGCTCGCCTGCGGATCTAATAATAAATTTATGTGTATACATCCCCAGCTCTTTCAGCTGATTTTTAATTGAATTTCAATTACACCAAAACACACAATCAGCGAAGTTTTTTGGTTTGTTCTACATGTATGTCCCTATATTATTATTTTGTATTTATTACCATAAATATTGCATATTTAGTAATAAGTGAGGCATGACGCATGTTTGGCCCTATACATATATAATAGTAATTATTTATTGTTTGTTTAGTCTATTGCTAATGTTGATGTTGCATTAGCAGCAATAATATTTGATTAAGTCTGTGGCTAAACATATTTCGTATTGCAAGTGCATGAGGAATTGTGCTAAATTCGTGATATATATATACAACTAAGTACATATATATGTATATATAGTGCCTGCTCTAGTTCATAATTGTATGTAGACCCAAAGTCCCAGCAAGAGAGCTAAACCTTGTTTGTGTTTTCAATACCCCCAAAACTCCACAAAAACTCAAATCAAAATCCACAAAACGCAAAACCCCAACGCAATGCACAGGCAATGCATTCATCGCACTCCTGCAGCGAGGAGGACGAGGTGATGGCCGTTTTGGAGGCCTTTCGACCAGATGCGACCACAACTAATGATGAAACCGAAGACACCGATGATGTATATGACGATGAGGCCGCTGAGGCAGAGGATATGTTTGATGCTGACATTCCTTTGATGTCACCCACGGGCAGCCACAATAGTGCCAACAACAGCAACAGCAACTGCAATAACAACAACAACAACAACAACTTCCGCAGCAGCAGCAGCAGCCCCAACAGCAATAGCAATCGCAATGCAATTGCAACAACAACAGTGGCATCCATTTCCGCTTTGGCCAATATTAATCTAGATAATTGCAATGCGAATGTCTACAGTGGTCAGCAGTGTGCCAACGACACCAATGCACAACAGCAACAGCAACAGCAACAACAGCAACAGCATCAGCAACATGAACATCTGCAGCAGCAGCAACAAGCATTGCCAATTACAAAAGCCAGCCAAACGTTAAATTGTCCCACATTGAATGCAAATAGCAATAGCAATAGCAATAGTAGCCAAACCAACTCCAATACGAATGCCAATCCGAATTTGAATGTGCCACCCAGTGACCACCCAACATCCCCCACCAGCCAACAGCAACACCAATCCACAGCAACTGCAACTGCAACAGCAACAGCAACAACAGCAGCAGCAGCTGCAACAGTTGCTGCCGCAACGAACTCACTACGAACCAATTCCAATACGCACTCGAATTTACAACAAAATCAAAACATTTCCTCCAGCTTAGAGATAATCCTATCGCCAATTATACAAAGTAGTCGCCGGTAAGTTTATTTCTTAGTTCTCCTTTTCCTTTTCTTTTTCCCTTATTCTTATTTCAGTTGAATTCTGCCGTAAACTTTGTTTGGCCAGCACTCTCTGGCTCTTTCAGTAGTGTTTCCTTTTCCATTCTTTATTTGTTTAGTTCAATATCAATTTGTGTGTAGCTAACAAGCAGATACATGCACTGCAAGTATTATTGAAGTCTAGCCTTAAGTAGGTGCGCCCTTTGACCCACCCGCATGCAAATACAGCAACCACAGCGTTAAAAGTGAAACGTAGTCTGCCGTTGATCCCAGTGAATGTGCATTGAATCCGCAATTTACGTTGTGTTTGAATTGTTATGCTCCAACAATCAATAAGCCAATTTTTGTTGTATGCTTCCTACAACAAATTACAGTTTAGTTCAAGAATAAATTATGCGCAGTTCGAGTTCAATATTAAGCAAACGATCTCCACTCAATGACTTGAGTATCTTATGTTATGTTAACAATATTATTTAAGGAGGTGCTCAAGTTATTCTCTTAGCTGCTTCAATGTAAAATCACTTATACTCATCCACATCCTCGGCTCGAAATTTCTTAATCAAATTGCTCTACAAGCCGCGCACACATAACGATATGCCTTAAAGAGCGCCTTAGCCCCAGCCAAATAAAACAGAATAAAAACATTATAAATTATGTATTAATGTGCCTGTTAGGCCTATGCGTGGCTCAACGCACTGTGGCACTGTGGCAGTGTGGGAGTGTGGCAGTGTGGGTGTGGCAGGAGCTCCCTTGGCGGCTGCTTTCGATTTTGGCCTTTAGCCTCGCAGTGGGGTTCCTTGGGCGTTGGCGCAGTCAAAGCCAAACCCAAGGCACTTTGCCAGCTGCCAATTTTCAATTGCCTGCCAGAATACTGGAAACAACGGAAAGCGACAATAACAACAACAACAGAAACGATGACAATGATGGGGAAATGAAGGAAAATGGAAAAGACTTTTCCGCGTTACATTCGTTTTCATTTCAATTTCACTTGGTGCGTTTGCTTTCATTTTGGATTTACATTTGATTTGACTGCCTCTCGCCATTTGTTTCTGCTTCTGTCTCTGCCTCTGACTCTGTCTTTGCCTCTGTATCTGCTCCTTGTTGTGCTCCTGCCTTTGTTTGTTTATTTTTGCTCCTCCGACTACGTTTTTACGCTCGGCATGGCAAACGGCGCACAAATATTTATGTGACGCGAAGACAATGCGAATGCCACAACGAAGTTCGACAGCCCATTTACAAATGAATAGGTTAATGTCAGCGGGCAGGGTACGTCAATGGGGGCTGACTGGATTGTGGGCGTGCCAGCTGTCTTGTTTATGAGCCAGAGTTCAGGCAGCGCACAAATTGACTTTAAACATGTCAATTTAAATCTGCCCCTGCACTGAGAAGGGGCCCAAGTGTAGCCTTTTTGGCTGTGCCCAGTCCTTGGTTGGCCCATTGTCGATTGTCGGCCTGGCACTGTTTGCGCCTCATTAGAGCATCCGAAAGGCCTTTGCCATACATTTGGTCGTCCATTTACATTTGTTTTGAGTTCCGTTACAAATATTACTCATACGCCGCATTGCACGCAGCCATTGAAGCAACAAAATGACAATTTCACAACAAATTAACTGCGCAGCCAGGCAGGCAAACATCCATTTCAGGCATACTATATGAAGATATGATATCACACTCAAGGGCACACACACGCACACCCATTCCAGCTGGGAAAAGCGACAACAAAAATTGCAATGGAAGCTAAGCAAATGACCTTCAAACTCGATAAGCGAAAACAAAACAAGCGAAAGTGCTAAAAATATACATAATTTTCACCAAACATATACACACAGTGACACACACACATCGGACAAACACACCAATAAAAGAGCCCACGCACACACAGACATAGCTGAAAATATGATGGCCCTGGCAAAAGCAGAAAAGCAAAAACATTAAAATTTACGAGGGTAGGCGAACGCCGGGCAAATGATGTTTCCCGCTCTGTGTGCTCGTCCATGTGCCCAGCCAGACCTCTAGCCAAACATAAATACAAATTTCAACAAAACAAAAAAAAAAAAAAAAAAAAAAAAAAAAACGAAAACAAAGGCGACGAAAGGCAAAAAGGCTCCGCGTACTAGAACAATTTCATATCGCACAAATACTTTGCCCAGTCAAATAGACAAAAGACAGTGGGAAAAAGTGAAACAAAAAGCAACAAAAGCAGATATGGGCATATCCTATACATACAAATTTTAGAGTATATATTAAAAAAAAAAAAAAAAAAAAAAAAAAAAAAAAAATAGTAATATTTCTAAATATTATTTTAAGACATTTCTCAATTATAGGATTTTTTTTTTTTTTGGTTTTAAAATCAATTTAATTTGGCCTTAATCTTTCACTTCAGATTCATATAGGCTTCAGACCAAAATTAAGATATGCTTATAAAATGAACCAACTTTAAGGCTGATCAGTTCCAATTAAGTATTTCGTAGCCGCACTCTTTTGTACATTTTGTTTCTGTTGCTTTTGGCCAACTGTTTGGGATAGTTTTATAATGAGAATTAAATTGAACTTGCAACTCGAATCGGCTATGGCAGAAACCGTCCCTTGGGAAGAACAACAAAGGGAAATCAAGCTCATGTCTCTCTGTGTCCCTTCACAGGATTGTCTGTGCGTGTGTATAGAGTATAAACAAAAAGAACTGCCCTTTGTAGAGAGCCAAGTTTTGGTATCGTTTCATTTCGTTTCGTTTGCTTTGCGCATCGACTCGCGACATTCTGTGCCACACGCTGAAGGGGCAAGTGAAAGTAAGAAAGCAAAGGCAAGGCAAAGGCAAAACTTTACGCAGTTTTTGGACAACAGCAAAACAACAAAAACACTAAATATTGGTATGGGGCCAAAAAAAAGTGCTGAAAATGTTTAAAGGGACCGCAGTGGCATTCGTAAATTTGAGGCACGCACTTTGCTGGCGGTGGCAGAGGCGGGGCAGCGGCGGGGGCGGAGGCGGAGAGATAAGCTTATAAATGTCTATATAAAAAGTCGACAACGCCGGCTACGGAATTATGTGCTGGCCATATTTTTTGTTTGTTACTTTTGGTCTCATTTATTTTTTACGTTTTTTGTTTTTATTTTTATGTCGTTATGATTGAATGAAGTAATTATTTTAGTTGTTGCGGCGCCCAAAAAGCCACAACTATATAATAAAAACACATATACATATAAATTTTCCTTTTTTTCAAGCGCTTAAATAATTTAATAGCTGTCCGGCCAGAACGTTTGTAATATTATAAGAGCTCTTATTTTTGCTTTGTGTATTTAAACGCATAACGTATACGCACAGTAGTTTAGAGAAACACAAATACAAAACACACAAACTAACCACCAATAAATTCACAAGCACACAACCACACAACCACAATCACATGGCAATGCACAAACGCACTTCACAACTAGGATTAGCCACATGTAGCTTATAGCGAGGCGAAGGAACAACCTTTAACTTTTTTCTGATATATAAATGTTTGCTTCTCTTTATTTCATGCCGCATCAAACCTCATAACTGCAACATCAACTTCACTGCTACAACAACAACAACAACAACAATGCAGAGCGCAATTGTAAGCGAAATGAGCACAGAATTGTGAGAATTAGCTAAATTTAATTTGCAATAGCCAACGCCCGCCCACAACAACCACGGCCAGAGCCTGCAGCAGCAACAGCAGCAACAGCAGCAACAGCAACACCAGCAACAGCAGCACGTTGCAGTAGCAGCTGCCACAGTTTGCGCTTCGGCGCCCCCACCAACAGCCTTCTGCAAACTTTGGCTGCAACAACAACAACAACAGCAACAGCAGCAGCAGCAGCAACAACAACACCAACAGCAACAGCAGCAACTGTTCGAGCAGCATCAACAAGCATGGCTCTGAGCAACTACAGCAACAACAATGGCCACATCACGTGTAACTGCAAAGTTAAATGGAAACTAGATGCGGGCGCTCGCACAAAAGTGTGCTACGCAAAAAACAACTGCAACTTGCAACCAGCAACCAACATCAACAACACTGAACAACATTTAAAAGCCGTTGGGCCAAAAGTTGCGCAAAACTTTCGAATCGACAACAACGTTGCGGGCTTTGTCGTTGCAAATTAAATGCATATTCTGCCTACATGTAAATAGATAATGTCTGTAACGAATCTTTAGTACGTACATATGTGTTTAGAGTATGGCTGTCTATTTGTGCGCGTGTGTGCGTGTATGTGTACAAATGCTTAAAACTAATTAGCTAAGCAAAATACTTTAAAAATAGGCAAACAAACAAACAGAAATACGAAGAATTTTTGAAATAGCTTACGATGCGCAGCAAATAATCAAAAAGCCAAAAAAGCAAATGTAACTCACAGATAAGAAGGCCCACAAATAACAACAGCAACAACAATAAGACTACCCCCAACATAAAAGCAAAAATAAATTGTGCGTTAATGATAAGCGGCGCGCATTTCAGCGGCATAAAATTTATTAAAATATGCGTGCCGCACAGACAGCAAAAGGAAGACTCCCGAAAGCAGGCAGCAGAAAAATATATTTATGCTTACGCGTATATGTATGCATGTATATGTATGTATATGTTGAGGCTTAGCCAAACACACACACACATACACACAACAAAGACACTTGCGCCTCCTGGCCAAGGAAATCGTTAGCGATAAATATAAAATTTTATTGTTATGCGTGCGTTGCTTTCGAATGTGTGTGTGTTTGTCTGTGTGTGCGTGAGTCTGTGTTAGTATGGGCGGCCTGCAAGTAAATTAAATATGCTTTTTTATTAACTACTAAGAACCAATTTGATACGCATACAAATAATGCCGCAGAAGTAGCATGGAAATTATGTAAAATTTAATTTTACTTCAATGGATAAATATAACAAGAAGCGGAAGCAGAAAAGCAAAGCCAAATAAATTTATTAAATAGCTCATAAATGTAATTTTAATAAAATTATATTACACACACACATATATATATATATATATAGATACAAGTAAATATACATATATGTCTGTATGTCAAACATTATAAAACTAGCTATAATAAAAATAAACCACTTACTTATGCCAACAACGTCCAGCAATTTCAATAATATTTATGTAAGCGCAACCCACAAAGAACAAACACACAAGCACGTAAATAAACACACGTACAGACACATATACCCACACACACTCTCACACTCACACACACACAAACGTACAGCACACTAAGTTCGAGCATATTTTAAGCCCAATTTAGTTTAATCATTTGCAACTAATTTAAGCGCAAATTTCTGTTTATCTATGGTTTGTGCATGTGTGTGTGAGTGGGTGGGCGTGTGTATGTGTGTATCTGCCTGTGTGTGTGTGTGTATTATGTATATATGAGTTTATTTTAGCCGTTGCCCATCTGCTCTTTAGTTACAATGACAACTAATTTTAAAACACTGCCACTATAAAAATAATTTTTGTTTCAATAAAATGAAATTCAAGCTCTTTGTGGTGTAATTATAAATACTTTTTATGAAATACGTATATGAAATAAATACCATAAATCTAGTAACAATCAAATATAATACCCCTTGTAAGTTGATCGATTTTTTTAGCACTTAAACGAAACTAAAGGAAATTATTTCAAAATCAATAGAAAATTAAAAAGAACGAATACTTAAAATTAAATATTATATATGTATCTGTGTCTAACAAGATTTTACAATGAGTGTGTCACTTTTATATATTTAAAATATATTTATGTATGTATATGTATATGTATATATACAAATAGATATGTGTATACAAATATACATATTTATATATACATATATATATATGTACATAAACGATATACAACATACAAAATAACTGCAAAAATAAAAGCATTTTATACAACATCTACTATATACCATCGTTATTATTGACCCCAGGGTGGAAGAGAAACAGCAAAACCTGTGAGCCTTGCCCGACAAGCAAGTGAGCACAGCACAGAGAACAATGGCATAAAAGTTTCAAGTCGAGCGTGGACAAGGACGTGTAATGCCCAGAACTCGGCATTAGCCGACTTGAAACAAACAAAAAGAATTCCTTGAGCTACAACTGAGTGCGCATAAGTATCACGATGACAACAATGCCTTAGCCTGCGAGATAAGCGCAACAAAAGCAGTTCTAAGAAAGATAAGAATTCTGTAGTGGCAAGTACCCGACTAACTGCTACCCTGCACCCCAACAGTCAGGCATGCCCTGTCAGCTGAGAGTGCCGCAGTACCAGATACCCGGAAAGCTCATGAGTAATGATTGCAATGCTACAAGTGCGTGGCGATCTTTGTGTGCAGCGCATGATTATAAGTTTTAATGATTATTTGTTTTTAGGGTGTTGATGCTGATGAAAAATTTATAGTATATTTACATACTACGAGATTGTCCGGCATGCAAGAATCAGAGCTGTTTTCATTTAAAGGACTTGAATATTTATTAAAGCTTCAGCACTAACTTGTAATAAACTCAATAATTCAAACAACTAAATATGTTTCAATTAAAATTTAAGTTAAATTTTTATGTTTGATCGATTCAAAACGACATCACATTGCGCGTTAGAAACGCAGATTCTACTTGATCACATCATTCTTCGGTACTGTTCATTCTATTTATCCTTCTGGACAGATAAGTGGCCATCAGGGAAATCGTAAGCTACAAGTAAAACTAATTAGACTGATTTACAATTGGCAAGCTGATGAGGTTATTACCATTATTCCAGACAGTGTTAGGGCACTATATTTGATAATTCTGGCAGATGAGTTCCAAACAATGGTTATTGCATTTTTGCAACCCACTGGGAAAGGGTTTCGACAAGTCTCTGCAGTTGCAAGACCGCAGCAGGATCCGGGAACATCTTCATCATTTCGAAAGTAATCGTTGTCTCCATTTGCGCCACAGCATTTAAGCTAAATAGAGAGATGAGGTGCTTAATTTCTTTCCTTAAGAAGCACTGTTTTAATGAATATTTTACAAATCTTTCGAATGTATGCAGAACTTTGAAATCTGTTGCTCGCTGATCAAACACGGTTTGAATAAATGTAAGTAAATCCATAAGGATGTCGTAGTATTTCTTCCATAAATAGATGGCAAAGGTCAGTTGGACTAAGAACAAAATTAGCATGGCCACCGAGTACTGTGAAAAATAATACATATATATATATATATGCATATATGCCAAATATGAAACTAAAACTCACGAATCTTAATTGGCCTGCTTTTCCGCGCAACGTTCCCAAGGATCCCAGTAGCGATAACGTAACGACAAACGCCCCTAATGTTAGCGCTCCGATTGCTATAGTGTTCAGTGACACGTCTTTAATCTGCAAAACCATGATGGTCCCCATAACAGTGAAAATTAGTCCGCATATCTGAAATTGAAATGTGAGACTCGCATTATAAATACTGCACAGCTTCCAATAATTCATACTTATGAAGTATAGTTTCTCTAAATGCGGGCGCTCAGAGTCAAGAAATTATAGGCACCCTAATATAGGCTGACTAGTCATAACAATGGATAAGTTTAAGTACCTCTGATATAACGTTCAGTTGATATAGCGGTCAGTGCATAATGTGGATAGATTTCTTAATTTAAATTTATATATAGCTTCAGTTATACAATATATACTAATTTGAATATTAATGGGCGTAGGTGTATCTCCCATTGCTGCTTATTGATTTTGGAATGTCAATCTGAGTACGTATTCTAGATTTGAATTTTTTTAGACTCATAGTACTAAAAATATAGCAGAATTGGTAGAAAGCGCTATATATTCAGATACAATTTGCCACGCGCCCAAAATGATATTTCGGATTCGCCACGCCCTAATGTGGGATCGAGGAAATCTTGACACACTTTCCGTGGAACAAAACGGACATTGTACCAAACCAATATACTCATTTCACTTTTGTGAATATATATTTTATTTACCAAACTCAAGACATTGAACAATATCAACAGAAATTTAATTAATTCGTTACTTAAACTCATGTTTAAACGTGGCCTCACCATAAGTCAGATAAAATATAAATATTGCATGGGTATTGCCATGCGATACGAATCAACTCAGGCTCTTGACCAGGAGAAGAGAACACTTTGAAATTACTGTCGATTAGTTGGCAAATATATGACGTTTTGACTGTGCAAATCTAGTAGGTATTGACCTACAGGTCGGTAAGCCAACCAAAGTAAAGTAGGGACATAGAAATTAACCAAAAAATAGAAAACAATAGCCAATAAACTTATGTCTTGAAAGGCTGATTCATTAGTCTAATCCCCATAAATTAGGTCATTATTATTTGTCTTTTGTATAAAAATCTGAAATAGAGTCAAAAAAAAAAAACAGAAAAAAATATTTATATTGAAAAATAAATAAGCGAACAGATTACATAATCAAAGAAAAAAATCACTTTTTAGAAATCAAAATGTCTGCCAAGGGCTCCAACATAAACAACAAGCTGACCACTGTGGTGGCCACCGCCGGCTACGGGCCAGACACGATGACCGAGATTAGTTATATGGACAGCAAAATCATTGGGAATGGCAGCTTCGGCGTTGTCTTTCATGCCAAGCTGATGCCCAGCAATGAGCCGATTGCAATAAAGAAGGTTTTACAGGATCGCCGATTCAAGAATCGCGAACTTCAGATTATGCGAAGGCTTAAGCACCCAAATATTATAACCCTCAGATACTTTTTCTATTCCAGTGGCGAGAAGCGAGAAGATGTTTATCTCAACTTGGTCATGGAGTTCATGCCCGAAACACTCTATAAAGTGGAGCGGCAATATGCACGCGCTAAGCAAACTCTGCCCGTCAACTATATCCGACTCTACATGTACCAAATGTTTCGAAGTCTGGCCTTTATGCATAGCTACGGCTTCTGTCATCGGGATATCAAACCGCAGAATATGCTCCTGGATACGGAGACGGGCGTGTTCAAGCTGTGCGACTTCGGCAGCGCCAAACAACTGACACCTGGTGAATCGAATGTCTCCTACATCTGCTCCAGATACTATAGGTCACCGGAGCTAATATTTGGAGCCACGCACTATAACACCAAAATCGATATGTGGAGTGCGGGCTGTGTGGTGGCGGAGTTGCTGCTGGGCCAGCTTATCTTTCCCGGCGACTCGGGCGTGGATCAGATCGTTGAGATTGTCAAGGTGATGGGCACACCCACACCAGAACAGCTCCACGATATGAATCCAAACTACAAGCAATTGAAGTTGCCGCAGCTGAAGGCGCATCCTTGGCCCAAGGTATTTCGCATTCGCACACCGCCCGAGGCCATAGATCTGGTATCTAAGCTACTTATATACACACCCAACGACCGTATAACGCCTCTGTCGGCCTGTGCGCATTCCTTCTTCGATGAGCTGCGCAACGATCCCGGCCAGCAGTTGCCCAACGGCCGGCGTCTGCCGCCATTGTTCGATTTCACGGAATACGAGATGAGCATCGAACCAAAGCTGGTGCCGATGCTGATGCCAAATCAAGGCACGGAGAAGCCAGATGCATCGGGCAGCTCCGGCAATCGGTATGCCGCTGGCGAGGACAACTCACCCAGATTGGACAACAACCAGTCGACACTCCGGAAACAGCTCAAGGATCAATCAGATGTGCTACTTAAGCCGGGGAACAATGTACGCGGCCAGAGAACAACAACTCCACAGTGTCTGCAGCGACGGGAGCTGGGCAATGGTGATCATGTTGGCAGTACGGTTGTATGCTTTGAGGAGACAGAAACAGATCTCTGCGAGGAGGATGCAATAACAGATGTTGCCGACGAACAAGGGGCTGAGGAGCAATACAATAGCTCCGACAGCCCCTGCTCCAGCGATGAGCTCGAAGAGCAGCAGACAGATGACGACGACGATAACAATGACAACGGCGACGATGACGACGATGCCGATGACGACGACGATGACGACGACGACGACGACGACGACGACGATGATGATGACGACGAGAATGCAGATGATGATGATCTAGATGATGACGAACACTAAATATTGTTATTGTTGTTGTTCCTCCAATTCCTCAACGCAACAATTGATGAAAGCAATAAAAATTTAAGGTATATCGAAATCAGAGCTCGTAAATCTCACCCGGCGTGCCGGATGAGGGGCAGCGTTAAATAAATGAACTAAACGCACATTTTGGTCACATCATTTATAAGGTCGTCGAAATGTCGTCACATTGTTCCAAAGGCAGACTCCAGACACACGCCGAATGGGCATGGAATTGCCTGAAAGTATGCTTAATTATTGAAATGCTGCCAGTGTAAGGGGCTGTGTGACGTCTGGACGCTGTCCTGGACATAGTCCTAGCTGCCATCTAAATATAAATTTCCGCGTTTTATAGAGCCCAGCGCACACACACACGCACACCTACAAGGAAAACAATGAGCAGCCGCACATTAGAACAGGCTACAAAACAACACGCACACATGTCCTGCTGCTGGCGGCAACGGCTCACATTTCCTGACCCATCCATCGTCCTGCAACCCCATACATACATATATATGTGTGTGTGTATTTGTGTGGGTGTGTATATGTATGTGTGTGTGTGGTAATGTGGTAAAATGAATTTTCAGTTTCATTAGTTAAATTGAATAATGGAAAACTTTGCTTGCCACATTTGCCTTACGCCTGGCTCCTTGTTGTTGCTGTTGTTGTAAATGGCCTTGTCCTGGTCTGCCAACGAAACTTACACTTCCTGCACACACACACGCACACTTACATACACAGACTGTAACAACAACAGGGCTTAGGAGCACAGCAATAAAGCAAATTTATGCAAACGATAAATTTCGTGAGAGAAAATGTTTATTTTGTTTTCACCAGCTCGAGTTGCCTTCGCCTTTCTGCTGTTGCTGTAGTTGTTGTGGTAATTGGCCGTTGTAAGTGGCAGTGTTGGAAAAGGCGCTAAGTAACACCTACCCATTATATGGAAAGTTGTTGAAACTTCTTGTCCACAGCAATCAACTCTGAATGCTTATAATTCAAGCATGCGTTTACCTCTACTTGACACGACTAATAGAATTATTATTGAAAACAAGCTAAATCCAAATCTGACTCGGCAAATGTTTCTTATCAGCATGCCAGTTTATCTGTAGCTACTCTGAATTTATTAGTAGCACATCTAAGACTTCTTATCGTGTTCTACTCCCTGCGCTAAGCTGGTTTAAAGCGTTTGTGAATGCTAATGTGTTTAATCAAACAATATCTGAGCTGTGGAGTTCATCTACTAAGTACCAGCACGACTTTGAGCTCGAGTTGGAGCATATTTTGACGTAGCCATCCCAAGAGCAGCGCTTCAAGGGCGGCAAAAACAGCTCCATAATAAACACACCAAAGTGCTAGCCCCATGTGTGAGTGTGAGTGTGAGTGTGAGTGTGAGTGTGAGCGTGTCTGTTTAGCAGAGAGTGTTTCGGTTGGCCGTGCAAAACCTTTGACTGAAGTCAGATTACGGTATGCTACACACTATATAATAGCAGCTCATGGAGCCATGAACAGAGCGAGAGAAATGTCTGACTCTTAGCGAGGTGTGGCACACAAGTCGGCTGCAGATGTCTACCCCTATATGCGGGTGCCAGAAGCCACCTTCAGCAATGAAACATTTTTCGGCAGCAACAGCCATTGGGGAAAGTTGGAGGCCAAGGCTCTAACTTGCAGGCATTTTATGGCCTTTTGGGCAACACGGCTGGAGTTGGAGCAGCAGCAGCAGCAGGCACTGGGTCATGGCATGGAGTTTGTATCTTTTGCTGCTTTCAATGGCTACTAACAAGCAGTCGCCCAAGGTGAATGCGGTTAAAGTGTTTTCAGTTAAAGCACTCGGGCCAAACATTTGCATAAACGCCTGACGCCCACACCAACACACAAGCAAACAGACAAACAAATGCAAAGCTGCGTGCCACGCGCCGAGTGGGCGAGAGCGAGACAGAGAGAGCGAGAGCGAGAGCGAGAGCGAGAGAGAGGGGCGACCATTTTGGTTGCCATTGCAACTGACTGACTGCCGAGTGATACCAGAGTTATTTTATTTCCGTTTCCGGGCACGCACACTTTTAGCTAAGCGAATGCAAACTGCGCCTGCGGTTTCTACCTTTCTGCACACTGATAAATTTTCACTAAATGCAATTTTAATGGGCTTTGTGTAACTGCCGAAATGGGTAATAGGAGCCGCTGTGCCGCCCGTGCTCTTTGCCTGGTTTAAACAGTACTTAGCAACATGGCAAATGTTGCTATTCAAAGCTCTGAGCTGAAATGAAATGTCGAAAACATTCCTAACTGAAATTAACTCGAAACTAATTAAAACGTAAAATATGTTCCGGGAACTCGCTTTTCACTTTGTGATATTATAATGTTATATGCCTGGCTTGTAATTACAATGTTCATTAAATATTCTTTGCCCATTTTATTATGCAACTATTTATGGACTATCTTGATTGCATATAGAAAGCAATTCACATAATTCAATTAAACTGATCACACACTAAACTGCGAGCTCTACAGGGTATTTAGATATTTTGCGTGTTGCTACTTCTCTTTGGCAGCAGCCCCTAGGGCGCAATGGGCCATAGACAGGGTCAGCGCTGGCCGGGGCTGATGCGTTCTACTGTGGTTTGTCCAAATAAAGCAGTTTCAGTTAGTTATGCGCAGCTTGCGGTTTTGCTTTGACTATTTTTGCGTGCAGGCATTTCAAATGCAGCCAGAGGCACGCAGGGGGCATTAATTAAAGGCAGAGGGGGCAATCTGTTGGGGCGGGTGGTATGTGTGTAGTCGACATACAAATTAGAAAATTTTGCGCACTTTAATGCAATCAGGAATGCCCACATAATTCATTATTGAATTTACACGCTTCAAGTGCGTAAAACAGAAGTCTAACATTTATTTTCATATTTTAATTTTTTATTTTTCATAACCGACGAAGCTGGAAAGGGGCGAGCAAAGTGTTGCCAGAAGCGTCGACATGTGAAATGAAATCAGGGACCCCACGTTGACCGCTTATGATGCTCTTGGAGTTTATCAAAAGCGCAAAGTTTCCGCAAAATTGAAGTTTTAATTGGATTCTCGATTCAATTAACAGATTTGTCAGCATATAACAGTTTTATGACGCTTACAGCGATGTCAGCTGTGGCAACATCAGCAGCAGCAACAGCAGGAGCAGCCGCAGCAGCAGCATGTGGCAACGTCTTGTGGACTTGTGGGCGTGTCGTTGCGCCCTCAATTGGTGCGCTTACCTTGTGCGCTTTTCAAGCCGCTTGGAATTTATTGAAATTGATTTGCCATTTTAATGGAATTACTGCGCCAAGTCGTTTCATTGCCATTGCTCGACATTTAATTGAAATCTTTTAATTAGTTTGATTTTCCAATCAAGTGGCACAGAGACACGCAGCCAGCCCATTGTAGAGAGCGTTAAGCGAAACCCAATTAGTTGCAATGCCTTGGAGTATGCTTCGACATCACTTCAGCTTCCATTATTCCATGTTGTTGAGCGCACGTCGATTACAAATACTATGCTGGCGCATCAAGGCGCAGAGTGCCGACCTTACCCCAAGTAGCGGGCCCCAACGTGGCATGCAAAAGCGCTTGTCTATCCTGGCTGATTGGGGCTCCTCCCAGCACTTACGCTTCGCCCGTTGCGCAACATAATCATTATCCTTGGCTTAGCTGGAGTGGCGTGGAGCGGGGCCAGGACTCTGGCAAAGGATTTTGCCTATTGATACCACCAAAGTGAAAGCCAAATCCACATAATATCAATTTGCTTTCAACGTTTCGCCGTCGGCGTAAATAAACGAGTCAGACAGTTGCCGCCGCTGCCGCCGCTGCCGCAGCTGCCACTGCGACATGATTCTTGCCCATTGTGCAGCTATAACTGTTTCTATTCTGTACTGACAGAGATCTCAGATTGTGAAATCTGAGCGACTTTCACGGTGGCTCACAGCTCAACTGACAGCGAGTGATGGAGCTTAAAGGCAGATAATCAGAGCGAGCGACAGGGTAAGCAGAGGCAATAGCTGGAGAACCAGGGAAGAGGTAACCGAATATCTTACAGCTAAACTTCTAACTATTGCTAAATGAAGTAGCAAATCTGGTAAATGCTTAGATCTAAAATGTGATGGAGGTATTTTTGCCAACCTATATTCAACAAACTGAGCTCTATTTTAATTTGTCTTTTTATTTAATAAAAAACAAATGTGAGCATATTAGAATTGCTGAATTATCAATTATTATCATATTCATATTTTATTTATGAACATTTTTCCAACGCTAAGAATAATTCCCGAGGTCCCATGAGCTACAGAGACTTCCCGCGAGCCCTCAAGATGACAAAAAGTGGAGTCTGAGAGCTTACATCGAGAGATTAGAGACTCACCCAAGATCTGTATGTCTAAAACCTACTTCAAGACCTACATGACTGGGCCTGGACTTAATGTATATTTAATACATTTTTCCTATCTTTACCTGCACCTGTAACGATATGATATCTTCCCAGTATATTCTGTGATCATTATAGCTTAATAAATTTGATGAATTCTTTTATTTTTAATTTTAAAATATATTTTTATAATAAAAACTTTTCATTTATTTGCTGATATGAAGACGACTTAATGCGAATGCTAGCTAAATAGTAGCTGTTAGGTAAACAGAAATGAGAAGCAAATCAAATGGTTTGATATTCTACGATCATAAAGTTATATTGCATACTTTTAGGACAATAAACACAAAGCGGGAAAGGAGTCAATAGTCGCTAAATGAAGCAAAATATGTTCATATTTCACATCATCAATCCATATGTATGCCTACGCTCTGATTATATTCTGCTCATGCTTTCATATTCACTTAGTTCTTCTCCCCATTTCATTTAAGCAAATTTTCCATCATCACACATGCATCGCACATTTGGCAAAGTTTTTAACATCTTGGAACCACTTTTTGTATCAGCGCCTAATAAATACTACTTTCTCCAGCCTTTCAACTAACTTTCGTACTTTATGAAACTTTTTGCTTACTTCTATGCAAATGAAGCCAAGCATTTAAGTTGCAGTCGTTATCCCAGCTCAAGGCCTCTCAGGCACTTAGAACTATCCATAATTTACATTAGCTGAACGCAGAAGCCACCAATGAGCAGCTCCGTGGGTTAGCTCCAGTTGTTGCGGCTGCACAGGCACCAGGCTACAGGCATTGCGAGTGAAGCGAAACAAACCCGCTAACAAATCCATTATAAGCTTATGCCCAAAGCGTTGTGTTAACTTTTCACACGAATTGCCAGTTTCAGTTTTTCAGTTCTCAGTTCCCAGTTCTCAGTTCTCAGTTTTTCATTTCATGCAGACAAGGCGGTGCAATTATTTTAAATGCGGCGGCAACACCACGATGCCACCAAACAAACTAGCCAGACTGCCAGATGGGTAGGGACAAAGCCATAGCAGGCGACCCGGCTCGGACGCAAACGCAGCTGAAGCTGGAGCTGGAGCTGGAGCTGGAGTTGGCAAATGGAGTCAAAGTCAAAGCCAAAAGCCCGCGACGTACGTGCATAATTAATTCAGTGCATAAATTCAAGACGTTGTCTTGTCGGAAATGCGGAGCGGGTAACTCTATGAAATTATAAACTTTATCCTTTACTGCCGGAGAGCCTCAAATGGCTGGCTTTTTGATGCGCCGATGTCGTCAGATGACTAACTGCACATGGCTTTAAATAAATTAAGACGCCAGCAGACTGTGCCAAGTCGCGATAACCCAACCAGTGGCTGGCCTTGCTCATAGCTAACTCAAATCTCATATATATAATCGGCTCTAAGATGAGCTGAAAAAATGGGAATGATGAGCATGAGCCGGTAAAGCTGAAAATACTCATGTTATGTTGAATGTTAATGTTATTGTTAAAGTTGATGTTAATGTTAATGGTAATGTTAATGTTATTGCTACTGTTAATGCTAATATTAAGGTTAATGTTCAACGCGGGAGAATGGTAAACAAAAAAATTTTTCTCTTTTAATTCTCATTATTTCTTTCCATTCTTTCTCTTGTAAAATTTAAAAAATGGTTTTAAAATAGATATTTATAGATTTTTGTATTAAGTATATATATATATATATATATATATATATATACATGTATTTATATATTTTTCGGCATATATGAATAAATAGATATAGATCGATTAACTATTATGAAAGTGTCATTGAAAATAATCATAATTTTTCTATAACTATGATACTCTTCCTGCCCATTTTCTATTTACAGGGTATATAACACTGCATGAATTGGCAGTAAAACGATTTCAGCTACTGTCGCCCGTCCCCAGCCCCCTGTCCCCATCGAGTCTACCCTTTCTCTGCTCTTTATTTTGAGCTCTTTCAAGTGCTTTTGCTCTTTGCATTTTGGCATTGTCAGCAGACGGCGTCCTCTATATCCTTTGATGCCTGGCAGCAGGCTCAAGACTTCATCTCCTGGTGCTGGTAATTGAAAACGCAAGTTTATTTCGCACTTATTATAAGTGGGCTGAGCCGTAGGCGGCAACGGGCACTGGGCGTGGCCGCATTGAGTTACCAGCCAGTTGCGCACTTATTGTATTAAGCTGATTTCTCGACTGCAGCAGCAAGTTTGTAATTAGGAAAGTTTTGATTGTGCCTCCTGCTGAATTTCTTTCATATTTCTCACACTCATACCCCACGTGCCTCAAATTGATTTGCCGTCCATGGAAATCAACATAAACCCATTCGATGGCAGATGGCTGCACTTTGCATAAGCACGGAGCCTGCTGCCAGTTGCCCAGCCGTAGGCCTGCAGTTCGAGACGAAGCTATCGAAAGCAGCTTTGCAACACATTGGAGATGGTAGCAGGTCCCGCTCGGATGCCTCCTCACATGTACATCCGGCCAGGAAGCGCATGCACCCTGCAGCAGCCTCCGAGCGAATGTCTCCAACTGCCCAAGTAAGCGGCTTACCGTCAGCGCTCACTAGCCTGGACCACCGAAACAAAAAATGTGGTAAAACAGTGCGAGCTGCATGCAGAATTATTCAAAACTCGTTCGTGCGCAAGGCGATAGCAATAGAAACAGCTATAGGTGTGGATGTGGGGTGTGGGATGTGGGATGTGGGAGGTGTGGCGTATGAATGCATCTGAGCTTTTTCCACGTCTGACATTTACAGTCCATTAAAAAATGCAAATCACATGGGGGCATTAAAGTTTTTCGCCAAAAATAAAAAATACATGGAAAAAACTAGAAAAAAAAACATGCTCCACGACATCCAGAAGCTGCTCCAATTCGAACAGTTGCCAGCAACAATTACTGTAGTCACGTTGGGATCAAAAAGCGGCACATAGCATCAGCGTGACATGGAAAGTCTAACAAAGGAAAACAAAATATGGACGAGAGCTGGACAATAGGCGGGCTGTGCTACCTGCAATCTTGCCAGAGGAGTCGATTGGAAATGGTTCTCATATCCTGGTGGCGTGGCATCCGGTGTGAATCGCGGACCCACCAAACGAAACTCTGCAGGCGCACATTCAGGTGGACATCCAGGTCCAGGCTCGCATGCCCGTGTCGATGATTGATTTTGCCCCACCTTGCAAAACAAACTAATAAGCACCACAGGCCGTCAGGAGGCAGCCAGATGGGCAGGTGACAGCGCTTTTATTGTTGTGCAATAGTGCGTAGGTGTTTTTTGCAACTGCAGACACACATGCCAAACACAACACACACATACACACACGCAGACACAGACGCACTCAGGTATGTGGGTATTTCATGGCGTGTGCACGGATCTTAAGCGCACAACAATGCTGCTTGTACACATGAACAGTTCGTAAACAGGATCAGGCTGCTGCACACAGAGTGCATTGGTTCTCACGTTTTTAGTGTTATGAAATACAAAACGGTAAGTATAACAGTACATCAATGCAATGAACGTTTGATTTAAAGCTAACCGAAGGCCCTCTAGTAGTTGGATAAATAGTTACTAGAAGACCTATGCAAGCTCATTCGGTTGACTAAAGATTCATAAATTTCCCTTTTTAAGAATTATTTATAGCTATACAAATCCTTTTTATTATTTTCGATTTTAAGTATAATTCAATACATGAAAAAATCCATCAACTGTAGAGCTGCAGAATTTTTGTAATACAATTTCTAGATGGCAGTACAAGCGTGTCTTTTGAGAACTAAAATTAGATTAAATTAAAAGAAATCTCGCATAACAATTGAGTTTATTAAATTGCTTTAATCATGTTTTCACAATATTGCTAGCGCCATCTGTTGTCGAGCAGAGGTACCCGCCATAGAGAACTGCTTATCACAGCATGAAGTACTGCTTGCAAAGCTGTTCACAATAACGACCACAACAAGCAGTTCAACAATTGCTTAACGACACAAGCTGACTGGTATAAAGCATATATGCCTTAGAAAATCAACATAATTAATCTAATATAAATCGATAGACTCTTATCGGCTTGCTCTTGAACTCGGCATTTATAAAGTTCAGTGCAAAGCTCAGTTCAGGACATGCGCAGATGAATCTTCGCTGACCTTATCCACAACAACAAAAACTGCTGAGTAGAGTCGCAAATGTCGAACAAAAGCAACCCAAAGCACATTGGGCCAATGCTTGGTGCGCAAAACAAAAGGCGCGAAACCAAAGCCGAAAAACCCAAACTGAAGACCTGAAGAAATGGCATAACAGGACTGACAGGATTTGATGAATGCCTTCGCGTAGCTAACGAGCAGCGCAAGGGTTGTCGTCGATGCTCGAACGTATAATTTGAAGTACGCAAACGATTTTCAGAGCCAAGCCAAATATAATAAGAGCAACAACAACGTGACTGGCCAAAGCACAAACTGCGACCTCTTTTATATAGTTTTTGTTGTGTTGCTGTTCGTTTGGTTTTTTCTTTCGATTTCGTGTCTGCAAACTGCAAGCTTCATGCTCTTAGCGTCCTCTTATCAGAGCTCGTTTTTCGGCACGTTTTTCGTTGTCGTCCGGTTCTCAGATGCTGTAGCCATGCGCTGACTTTTAGTACACTGAGAATTGTGGCCACGACAGGGAACAAAGCTGTGAGGCTCCATCATTTTGCTAATAAATAGCTAAAAAACAACAAAGCTAAAACAAACAAATAAAAGTGTAAAAAGTGTAGTCAAACATTTAAGCAAATATTTGAAAATAAATCAAACGCGAAACTGAAAGATGAAAGTGTTTCTGCTATAAATATGCTGGGGAGACCTTGACATTGTGCTGTGAGAGTGAAACAAGGAACACACGCTTTTGATTGGCAATAGACTTGGTTAACAATTAACGTAAGTTTTCATTAAGGAAACCCCACAAATAAAAAACCTTCATTCGCCTAGCCCACTGAGCTGGGCAAGAACTTTGCCCTTCTGACGTTCGCAAAGCTATTTCTGGCTGCAAAGATGGACGCGAAAAGACAAAAAAAAAAAAAAAAGGCGTCCCCCAACAATGTCAGCGTACGCGCATGTGACGTCACAGCACGCACACCTACACATCCAACCACACATACATCCAAGACACCCACACCCACACCTATACCACATATATATATATATATATATATATGCCAGCTCATCATCACACCGTTCTCTAATTGGTAGACGCTTTGGCGCCACGTAGCTATACATTTTATAATACAATTTATTAGTTTATGTCTTAACTGAAAGTCTGATGCAATGCGCTCAGTCAACGTGGTCAGCCTTCAAGCGAAATATGAGACCTTATAAGCTAAGCTTGAATCGCTAACCGCACGAAACATTCGGAAAGCCCTGGGCTTTTCATTAATCGTTAAATTAATATACGCTCAATACCCCATCCAGCGTCCTGCAGGGTGTGTTGCTATTGACCAATTTATGCGCGTGAGTTTCAAATTCGGGCAGCTCCTTAAAGAAGATTATAAAAAAAAGCTAATATATTTATGCGTACTGAAATCAATATATCATCAGTCAAGGCTAAGTGCCTAATTTATTGCCAATCGCAGCGCACAACAAAATTGTAATTTAATAAAGCTTCTCAAAGATAAGGCAAAATATATAAAATTTCACTAATTTACAATATGTATGTATGTACATGTATAATGAACAACAATAATGAACAACAGAATGTAGCTAAAAGTATTTTATAATTAGCTAAAGCCAAGTTTATAAGCGAATTAGCCAGTTAATCAAACGGTTAGAAGAGTTACTTGCCATACTTGTTTCCATATATTGCGCATATACTAATTTAATGAATCATGAAATGAATACACTCTTGATACAAATACATAATATTCAATATATGTATGTATGCACATATATCGCTAATAATTAGCACTTTTCTACCTCGATAATACCTCATAGAATCGACTAAATCAAATTATAGCTCACTCAGAAATCAATAATGTATTCAGGTGCATCAAACCAGTTATCCTTATGGTAATTCAATTAATCGAAAGCTATATCGCCTATATTTGTCACGCTATTTGGTCAGAGCTTCACATACGTCACACGCGAGAGAATCTGAAGTATCTGGCATTTGGCAATTGACATATGGAATACGATTTGCATATAGCATCGACATCAAAGCTTACAATATTGTAAATCACAGCTACACAAGTCAAAAGACGTCGACAAGTGGAGATTCAAATGAAATTTACATTTAACGACTCTTAACTCAATGACGTTTTCGGCGCCCATCACTTGTTTGCTTAAGTGACTAATGGACCTGGGCTTGAGCAATGCAACTACATAAAACACCTCAAAATGAACACAATAGAGAATAGAAAATGCGCCACTGTCAGCTCGAGCTCTGCAGACTCTGAAGACGCATGAACCTAATCATGTTCGCATCAGCCTGAGAATACAACTTTAATCCAATATATGCTGAATTGCGTAGGCTATTTGAGTTCTTTATGGAGAAATTGCAAACGTCTTTAGTTGAGTCCATTGTGGCAATCGAGGCAGAGAGAGAATTCGCATTAAGATATCGGACAGACACTGCCCCAAGTGCGGATATATTCAATTATAGAGTAGCAAACAAACGACAAACTGTGGGATTTCAAATCTTTGATGCTGCCATCTAATTTGCATAACTAAGCGGATGACAAAGTGTGAAAGATACAATTCATTATGTGTATTGTATGCTCATCTCCATGCTGTAGATACTTTTGTATCTATCACCATTACTGAATGCTGACAGCTGACAGCTGGTACAGTAGAACATATGTATATGAGACATGTACTACCTAACTATTGTGTATCATCTCAATTTAACTAAATTTTGGAGTGCCCGAGGCAAACAAAATAAAAACATGTTGGCGCAGAGCGTCAGAGCAAGCGGACGGCATTCTGCTAATTAACTAGAGTTGCGTATATTTATGTCTGTTAGATAAAAATGACGCGTACTTTTTCCGCTTTGCTGGCAATTAAAGGCAAACACGTTGTGAGAATACAGTAAAACACAGAAACAAAAAAAACACAAACACAAACTCTGCCTTTGTTACGGCAACAGCAACAATTCTGATGAAAGCCAAATACACAAAGAAATGCGGCAATCGCCGCTTCGAAAACTCGTTTTCGGTTCAAAAATTAAGAATTCAACATAAAGGCCGCTTAGATGCGAACGAGCCCTCAAACCGAGCCGCTAACCCCTGAGAGGTTCGATAGGGATAGCGCAACAGTCGCGTCAAGCTCTGCCGACACGGCCGAAAGCTCGGCCCCAGCGCAGAGCTTTATCAGCGCGCCGTGTAGGTGATGCTCGCTGCCAGGCAGGCCGAGGCCTCGTGCTCTGGCCGAGATTGCGGCGCAAAGATGCCGTGTCGCAGCCAACGCTCTTTTCAGTCTGCTCTACTCGTTGATTGCGTGCGGTTCCAGGTCTCGTCGTACTTGCCCACTGCTAACGCATATTAGTGGCGCGAAACAGTGTAGTATTTGCTCTTGAGAAGGTAGCCAACACAAATATGAGAAAGAAAATAATTAAACAACTGTGTGTACTCTTGGCCTGGCTTAATCCAAGAAGATATTATTTGTTCTCAGCTCGTTTTTTATGTGCTTTGGTTTGGGAGAAAACAAAAACGAAAAGTTAAAAACAAAAATATATATACATATATGTTTTTGTGTAGCCGACCTAATTCGTAAAAGGCATAAAAAGAGCGCATTTCAACAAGTGTTTCGAGATTAATATCTCATTTGAAATATGTAAATAGACGAAGTACAAAAAGTCTAATGCCCAAATTGATGATGATCTACGGAATCCAACCAGTTCATAATTTGCAATGCGATAATAGCTTAATTAGTCCGTTGAATGTTGTGAAATCTATAATATAGTATAGAAGCATGTTTAAGGCACCTGTGTGAAACAAAAAATTGATAGCCCAACCATGAATAAATGAACCACACACACATGAGTCGATAGATAGATACGAGAATAACTTTTGGTATGATGTTTACGGTATCAAAATTAATGGATTTAGTGTATACAAATCGCGCACTACCCTAATATACATGGCATGCATGGATCAATGCCCAATTGATGTGATGTTGGCCAAAAAGAAAAAAACTAAAATTGGGGCTAATGACAGATGGAAGAGTGAAAGGCGAGCAGCACATGCGAGTATAATGGACAATTGTTGGGTCTAATGGCTTGCTAATTGCCATCAATTATGATTGCCTTTCACACGCTCACATAACGCATAGGCATGACTAAGAAATGTCTTGGGTTTCAGAGGAATTCCCTCTTATTACAGTCATTGCAAGTTTCAGCTTATCCGGTATCGAGAAAACCCCAAATTACAAACTAAAATTCCAATCGACAATTTGCACGAATTGCTCATAACTGATTTCCACACAAATGGAGTTAGATTTTACACTCTTTTTTATGATCTATAATAATTCGCTCTGCTTGGCTGCCCAACTGTGACGCCGAAAAAGAAACTTCAGATGGCTAATTAGCAATATACCTTGATATACCCTGTAAAGCCATGTATGTACACAGCCGGCTTTTATCATTATAAAAAAAAGAGTAAATCTAAGTGCTTTGTACTAGCAGCTCATTAGTTTATTCACCTGTTTGTGTTACCTGTCGCACCATAGTTGATTCACATCTGTTGTTATTCTCGCGTTGATGATATGCTAATTCATGCAAAGCATGCGCCCACTGCCGGTTCTTGTTTAGAAGGAAGTATCGAATATATATATATATAGCAAACACGTATAACAAAAACATTCTGACCTAATCAAAGCTGAAATGAGAGAGTGTGAGAGAGAGTATTAGGTGGGCGGTGCCTGATAGTTTTTGTTGGCTTTCAACAGCCTTCAACTGATTCACAAGGAAAATGTGTTTGGAAAGCATATTTTATGGGCCAACACGCGCAGCGATTGTCAACAATCAATCTGCGGTATATAGCATTTTATTTAATGAAAATTTTCGTTGGTTTAATGAACCCGGCGAAATCTGTACGGCATGTTTTTCCTCAACCGGGCTCTGAACCGATCAATTGATAATGAGGTCAACCACAATCAAAAGTTACGAGTGCGCTGTGCTAACAAATGTCGGCTGTCAACTTTAAGATTTGAGAACTGAAATCGCATGCGCAATATGTAAAGTGTAGTGGTACAAATAAAATAATCCGCCTCTTACTGGACAACGAACTTTGATTGCCTTTCACTCCGAGCAAGAGCAAAACAGAACAAAAAGGGAGGGAATAGAATATAATAACGAGCGCAAAGTCGTGCCATTAGAACTCAGATTTCTAGCAAACGATTATGTCGAAATAAAAACTATTTGGCCGAGCTAGACACAAGAAATAAAAATAAAATTATAAAAAAATGTAATTGACTTGTATAAGACACACAAATGCAAATATTACTCAATTAGAAAATAGGCAAATCTCTTCTCTTATTGTGCAATTAGAGGCATAGTAAAAACCATAAAAAACTAAATATGAATAGTTATTTGGGCTCTGCTGCCTAGTTCTGATCAACAAGAACAACTATCTAAACAGCTGCTAAAAATATCTTTGAATCAAAACAATCGTATTTTAATTAACCATATGCACAGTGTTCTAAGCAACCAAATGTAAATGATAGCTAATTACAACAAAGTTATAAATAGATTTCAGCGATTTCCAATCAAGAAACCGATTTTCAATAAATTTTCTTGCATTTCAAAGATAACTATCAAATTAAGATAAGCTCGAAATCATCTTTAATGCTTAAGATCAACAAGGTATAATAGAAAGCTGTGAAACTGCTTTGAAACCCATTGATTCCAATCAGAAACTACAATTTGAAGTCTACTTTGAGTAGAATGTCAGATTTTTAAATTATATTAAGCCAAATTGAGTGAAATATCGAGTTTATGAATAATTCACTTCAAAATCGTTTTCCTTTTCTTGATAAACAATAAATATTTTGCAAGACCGACAGATAGAACACCTTTAATTTATATATGTATAGCTGGATTAACCAAATATATTTGAAAATCTAACATATACTTTCTATAAGAAGAACATTACGGTATAGAATGCTATTATAAATAAACATATATATACATTTTCTATAATATATATTAAATTAACATAAATGCATATACTTAGTCTGATCTGAATAGAAAATAACCTGACTGAAGTTCAGCAAACTGTTAAATCAAATCTAATTTGAATATAATATATATTGCTCGCAGAAGTTAATGTGATTTTATCAATTTATGCATATGCTTAAAATAGAATACAAATCGCATATAAATATTTCATATATTTGGACTTAATATGTGTTTAAATTAACAATATTGGGCTTGATTTTTGTTCATTCATTTAATCTTATAAAATTTAATGTTTTTCAGGCAGCTTCTTCAGGTATCTCGGCTGCAATATGGAAACGGAGTCGCTGAACCGCAAGAACTCCTCACGCAAAAGCTCCATTGTGAATGGCAATGGAGATGCTACCACCAAGCTGACAAACGGCGATGAGACTGCAGCTGCCGATGGCGGCGCTGGTGGCGGCGGGGAGGTGACACTAAAAGCCAAAATGAGTTTATTGAATGGCTGCACCGTCATTGTGGGCTCGATCATTGGCTCCGGTATCTTTGTCTCGCCCACCGGCGTCTTGATGTACACGGGCAGCGTTAATTTGGCATTGATTGTGTGGGTCATTTCCGGACTCTTTTCGATGGTGAGTACTTGCAAGAGATGAGAGGGCGCGTGTGTCATATAAATATTGATTAACCAATATGCAAATGAAAAACCGGTAACACCTGTTGGCTGCTTGTAATCAGTTGCACAGGCAAACTCAAGCAATCACAAATGGAAATGCGCATGCCAACCTTAAGCTGTCAGCAGGACCCATACTCAATTACAAATGCGGGCTGCGTTGTCTTTTAATGAAATTATTGAAATTCTCGCATACCCCAAGCACACGCACACACCCACACACTCACACAGCCAAGCACGCAGACCTGACACGCCCTTGTCAAGAACACGCATTGCTGTTGCTGCTGCTGCTATTCAATAGAAATTAAGTATACGCTGCGTGCTCGCTGACAGCTGAGTTGAGGAAATGACAGTCACTTTGGGGTTGAAGAAACCCAATTACTTTAAGAATACTTTAAATTATTATCTACACAGCACTCCCAATGTGTATTCAATATCCCCTTTAGGTGGGCGCCTACTGCTATGCCGAGCTGGGCACCATGATAACCAAATCTGGAGCTGACTATGCGTACATCATGGAGACATTCGGACCCTTTATGGCATTCATTCGTCTTTGGATCGAGTGCATGATTGTGCGTCCCTGCTCGCAGGCCATCGTGGCGCTCACATTCAGCACTTACGTACTGAAACCGTTCTTTCCGGAATGCGCTCCACCCGAGGATGCGGCCCGGCTGCTCGCCGTTTGCTGTATATGTGAGTATATGTAGTAGTATACTAGCGGCGCGTAGCATCTGTGCATTTGCTTACGGTTCGTACTTGACCTATAGATTAGACCCAATTCGAGATCCCCCTAGAACAGAGTAAATATGCGCACATGTATGCGAAAAGTGTTTGCCATCGGCTTATCAGCTGGGACGCACATTGATTTCCGTTTTATTGTTATTGTTTTTGTTTATTTTTATTTATTTTTTTTATTGTTGTTGGTGGTAAATAGGCTAAATAAACATCACGCAAATGAATCTCTATTTTTTCCTGTGATGTGAAGGCTGACAGAGTTCGATTGGAAAAATTTAGGCAGGAATAGGCATAGGAATCTTTCGATTATAATTAGAATACTTTGTTTCATATATTTATATATAAGTGACCTCGTTTTTCTAAGAAATTCATTTTCAACTTTCTGCGAACAGATTTGTGATGTCTTTTCCTAGCAGTGAAAGTAGAATATGATATTAACACTGACTATTATATCAGATGTTTTATACGTCTTATAGAGATTCAGATCTATGTGATTTATAATTGCAATACAAGGCTATGTAAAGCTCTCTCAGCCAGATGATTTATGTTAGTTAGTTACCCCAAATGTCAGGCCATAACTCAGGCAGCCTCAGCTCGCTGTCAATCGGCGACTGACTAACTGGTCACTTTGTGTCTGTTTTAATGCCTATGTAATATTGATTTAATAATGCGGAATTTTACGCGCTCCAGCTATAGCAGAAGAGAAGAAATAAAGTCAATGCCTTTTAGATTGTGCAAATCCTAGGTTTATTACATCATCCGCATAGTTGAGGCACCCCGAATGCCTCCTTCAGTCTCTGTCAGCTTTGTTTTCATTATTATTTTCATTTTATTTGTACAGTGGTGCTAACATTAATCAATTGCTGGGACGTTAAATGGGCCACCGCTGTGCAGGATATTTTCACATATGCAAAAGTAAGTTAAATGAGATTTGCAACTTTATGGTAGAGCTTACTACAGAGCCAGGACATTGGCATTTGCAGCTGCTGGCCTTGTTTATCATCATTGCCACTGGCATGTACCAGCTCTATATGGGCAATGTGAAGTACTTTAATTTCGATAATAGCGATACGCGAGTCACATCCCTGGCGCTGTCCTTCTACTCGGGCCTGTTCGCCTACAATGGCTGGTAAGCGTTAAGCGGCTTTGCGCTGTCCGTCGCCTGGTTTGTTCTGGTTGCTCTAATTGGCTTTGCACTTGCTTGCTGACAGGAATTACTTGAACTTCATTATTGAGGAACTGAAGGATCCCGTCAAGAATCTCCCACGCGCCATTGCCATTAGTTGTACGCTTGTCACCGTCGTCTACGTCATGGCAAATGTATCCTTCTACACCATCCTGTCGCCGGAAGAGGTCCTAGGGTCCTCTGCGGTGGCTGTGACATATGCGGAGCGCGCATTCGGCATGCTGGCGTGGACCATACCAGGTGAGTGTTGTTCAGCCAAAGAATGCCATTTAGACTATGTTATGTTAAATATTTGCTTCAACTTCCTTCACAGTTTTTGTGGCATTGTCCACATTCGGTGCCGTCAATGGCATTTTGCTCACCTCCTCGCGTCTGTTCTATGCGGGCGCAAATGAGGGTCAGATGCCAGAGATTTTAACTATGATTCAAATTCAACGCTTCACGCCCACGCCCGCTGTGCTGGCCATGGCTCTGCTATCCATGTTATATCTTACGGTTTCCGACATCTTCGCGCTCATCAACTACGTGGGCTTTGCGACTTGGGTGAGTTTCGTTGAACTGTTTAATTTGATTCGTCTGACAATTGATTTTCTATTACCCAACAGCTGAGCATTGGCGTTGCAGTTCTCTGCCTGCCCTGGCTGCGCTGGGCTCAACCCAATTTGCCCCGCCCCATACGCGTGCCCCTGGTATTCCCCATTGTATATCTAATTGCCACCGTCTTCGTCACTGTCGTTCCCATGTATGCCAGTCCCGTGGAGACTGGCTACGGCATACTCATGATACTGTCGAGCATACCCGTCTATTTGGTCTTCATAGCCTGGAAGAGTAAGCCAATATGGTTCCAGAAATCGATGGGTAAGTTGAGAAGTGGGTCAACCTTTGGCACACCTGTACTTTGTTCAGCTTCTTGTCCTCCTCGTGAGCTCACCTATAAAACGAAAATATTTTGCAATTCTGTTTCATATATGATTTACGCTGTGCTCCTCCCGTACCTTGCAATTCTTCTAGGCGGAATCACTCAAGTACTACAAAAACTACTGATGGTTGTGCGTCCCAAAGCGGCGTCAAAGGTTTTTAAGTTTGCTCCTTATCCTAGTTTTCCTAAGTTTGTTTTTCAACACTAACGACTAACCAATACTCATCCTGCCTGCTGCATTTATCACACTAACTACTAACAATCGGGCTTTGGGCCCGCTTCCATGTTTCCTTAGCACTCTTAAACGTGTGTGGATAACCACTTGGTTGTTCACTGTAGCGCACTCAAGTAGAACTTAGTTGCTCTTAAGTGCTCAACTAATGCAAGCAACGTTCTTCTAATTTACAGTAAGCCTCACACACTTCCTGCAAAAGCTGCTCATGGTACTCGGCAAGCAGACGAAACCAGCTCAGGTGTAGAGATTAACGAGATTATGGATGGTTAGAATGATGGTGGTGGGGCCATTATTGCCAGAGACTACGCTGAAATTATTAAGCAGATGGAGACATCACGTTAGCCAACAGCAAATGATAGCATTTAATATACAATGAGAAAAGTATAAAGAAACAAATCTATTACAAGAAAATTGAAAAAATCAAAAAATATAATAATAATAATAATAATATAGCTTTTGTGCAGCCAGGCAATAACGAGTATAAATAAATACACCAGATTCCAAGGCTCGCCGTGCTTCGATACACGATTCTCAACCTGAAAGCGCAACCAGCTTCAACAACATAACTACGAATAGATATATTTTTATATATGTTTAACACACTTAAGCCCCATGCAATGCGTTTCATTGTTTCAGCATACCCGATTTCAGCTAACGCAAAGTTTTGGCTCCAATTGGAGAAGACTGTCAAAAAGAAGAGAAACAAATGGAAAATACAAGGGAAACTCGAAATTTCACATTGTCCAAAGCTTTACGTTGCTTGAAGTACAAATATATATTCTCAGTTGGTTTTCAGGCACAGGAAGATCTATCAGACACGAAAGATGTAATACTGTTGCATATATAAATATATGAATCTTTAATTCAATTTATTCATTTGCATCAATAATTTATTAAGAGAAAATATCTAAATCGCATTTAATTTGTGATTGTATTTCGGCAGCGCTTTTAGGAATGTTGATTAAAATAGTTTAGAAATTAGTTCGACATGCTTCACATACTCAGAAACGTTTTTCGTATATTAAGTTTAAGTCTAAGTATTCTTTAAGTTCACTGTGTTTTTATTCGCTCTGCCGACTGCCAACTATATGTATGTAGTTTTTAAAAAATCTATCAAAGCCCAGATGAAACCCAGTGACCTTTGACCCCAACTACAACAGAGTACATTGCAAGTCGCACATATCCTAAACTGATAAATCGTTCAAAACATTGCCAAAACACGAAAACATACATATTTAACGAAATATTTAATTGAATTGTTAATTGAAATCTATTCTGCATGTAATGATTGTTTGAATGTTGCTTTAAATGTTTTTAGCACTAAAAAATAATAGCGGAGTATAGCCCATATATAAGCATATATATAGATATTAATATATATATGTGTGTATTTAATATCGAATTATGTAACTGTTACACATTGTATTTGGCATATTTAACTAACTGTTTGTGTTAGCCGGAAGCCGCAGCTGCAGACGCTGCTCAACTAAAACTACGATTATGGAACATATTGTTGACAATAATATTTCAATTTATATAAATGTATATATACATATATGAATTATATATAAATTGTATTTTATGTATATTATATATTATACGTATACCCGTTGAAATCAAACTATTTTTTTGTGTCTTTTATCAATAACAAAATCATATTTATAAATTTTACTTCAAATTCAAAAAGAAGGGACGAATTGAAAATTCTATTTCCAAAGTTTTAAAAATTTTGTGTGTTTAGTTAGTTTTGCGACTCTTTTGACTGATTGCTGTATGAATCCATAAATCCATTAGACCATTATTGCGAATATATCTGCTTGGGCAGTGAACAGATAACAGTGATCTACAAGAAGAAAGGAACTCTGATATACAGAACTCTATATTCGACTTCTGTGCTCCCTTAAATTTGTTATCTCCTGTTGCTGTAAAGACTCCTCAACATTGAGAAGCTCGTAGTTCTTGGTGCTCATATATGTTGTCAAGGTGGGCGAGAACTGGCATCTTTTCACTTCTCTTTCGAGCTGCCGAAATTGTTTGAGTGCCTCTGCATAGTTGGTAGACGCTTCCAGATCCCTGCTGCTGTTCTTCATCAGCACACCGTGGGCATCGCCGCCGCTCTTGTCGTTGAGGATCCGGTAGGAATTTAGCTGTTTACAAAGTTTCAAAAACTTCTGGCGGTACTGGACATTGTAATGGCGTTCCATGCTGAGTTTCACCTCTGAAAACTTCGTGTCGATGCGATGGTACCAAGAGGCCAATTTGCTGTAATCCTCATGGGAGAGGTTCAACGGACGCGCACGGAACGGAATGTTGATCAAACCGGATTGAGAGGGTTGCTTGTACGATTCCATAGAATGACTGCTGCTGCTGGTGCTGCTCGCCTTTGTTATTATCTTGGAAACGATGGCTTTGGGCGTATCGGTGCTCTCGTGGCTGGCACCAATGCTGGAGTAGACCAAGTTCGCCAGGTGTAGGAACTTGTGTATCTCGCATGTGGACTCCTTGTCCAATGGCATCTCGCACATAATTAAGGTGCGCGTGGGTCGCTTCGGATCAAACGACTCCTTGATGCAATCGGTAAGCAGCGTGCTCTTGCTGCGCCTGCCTTCGGAAAGTGCCTTGAAAAAGTCGTTTATGTCCGTGCGATCGGTGCAGTCAAAGATATTGTAGATCGACAGGAATAGCTGGTGTGACTTATTGACTCCATCGGCGAGAACAAACTCCACGTTGATGTGATCGTCGCCAGTGCCGCGAGCACGTAACACAGCATATTCGTTATGCAGCCATTGGAACACCTCACGCGTGGTCTGCATAGCTCGTTTGCTGGTCTGTGCTCTGCCTCGATGTGAGTTTAACAGCATGTTGACCATATCGAATTTGCGTACATCGTAGTATTCCACATTGATGCCAAGCAGCTGGTAAGGCAGCTTGGCCAGTATCTTGTCCAAGTCAGAGACCAGCAGATGCGTCAACAACTTGACGTTGTGCGAGCGACGAGGAGTTAGCCTTAGCATACAACCGGGACGCTGCTGCCGAATCATTTGCTCCAACAGATCGCTCAGTTCTGTACGCATATGCCGATCGTCCTCATAGCCCACAGCGTCGAATTGAAGCTGATGATAGTAGCGTGCCGACTTGACCGTTTCCGTACCGTTCCGCGTCCGCAGCAGCAGTGTGGTCTTGTCCATCAGCTTGACATCGCTATCGATTGGAGTATTCTTGTTGCTGCTAGATAACTTGTGCATTGTGTCTGTTAGAGACACGATGACGCGATGGACTTTGTCACCCATATCGATATGAAACGTTCCTGTACTTATTTTTATAATTTTTTTTTTTTTTTTTTACAGAGTATGTATTGCTTACGGAGAAAATTTTGACTAATGTTCAAAATTTGATGTGCAAAATGCTACGATGTGGAGAAGTTAAACAAAGTTCACATGGAAGTTTCAAAGCAATTATAAACTAAGTTTTTTAATGCCATTTGCATCTGAGTGTTTATATTAATTTATAGTTTTATAATGAAGGTTAAGAATAGCCATATACATAATTGTCAAAGGAAACACATTAGTTGCGTGCAACGTTCCCTACTAGGCTCTTTAAGTGAATAAGATTCGCTTCGGATGCACTCAAAGTCGCGTACAATTCGTTCCGGCCTTTCAAAATCTGGCATTGCGTGTGGTTTAGTTGCTGTTCCTGCTGTACATACACCAATAATTGATCATGTAGTGATTGGAAACGTTCGTTAATTTCCCGGTGGCAGGCCTTCAGCTCTTTTAGTTGTATCATAGCATCGTTTTTGGGCAAGTTAGCTGCCGGAGTAATGTTGAGCTGGAAATAGGGATGGGCGAGCAAATTAAATGCTAAATTGATTATGATCGGCAATATATTTACTCACAGCTTCTATGCGGTCCTGATTAGAGTCTTGTTTTCTATAGGCTAAGTGCGCCAAGCCAAGCAGCTGCACATTTTTGCAATTCACTTGACATCCAGTGACCAGCACATGGCACAACAAGAGCATATACAGAGGCTTATTGGTGTTCTCCTCAGCCGCTTGACGTATGTACGTCGTCAACTCAGTGACTGAAAGGGCGGCCGTAAGAGGGTCATGGCTTAAATAGCAGCGCAGACCGCACAGAGTGCCAAGGCACATCTCCTCTATAGCTACGAGCAGAATGTGGAACTTGACTTTAAAGCGAGTTCCGTTCCCCTTACTGGCAACCACATATTGGACTTCCAGTGCCTCATGACCCATGGCTACTGCAGTACGCATGCGATACTCATTTAGCAGCCAACCCATCAAATGTTTGATGTCACAGAAATTACATTGTGTGTCCAAACCATTGCGACCGGCGCCTTCAACTAGCTGCTTGTAGCGAATAGCGCAACTTTCCAGCTGCAAGGATTCCTGCTGAAGCTTCACATTGACTTGAATGATGAGCGCGTCGACGAGAAACATCAAATGATAGCCACGCTCAGCAGCCAGGTGCATCAGCAGGCAATCTTTACGATCCATGAATAGTGTATGAAGTAGTGTGCTTAGCTCACGATCTCTGTGTTCATCATTTTTCTGAGAAGAGAGCGCATCAAAGTGCAGTTTCTGCGCCACAAACACCTGAGGTTTGCACGAATTTTGACTGCACAAGAGACGCAAAGTTTTGTCGTTTAAGACGCTTACTTCGCCGCCATATTGAAAAAATTCTTTTTTCCCTGCAACATTTGATTGTTTTTCATGTGGTGTTTGGTTGAGGTACACTATAACTCGTGTTTGTACCATTTTTACATAAATAAATTGGTTAAAAACAACATAAAAATAACAACACACAAAATAGCGAAAATATAATTTGTCGAAGACAAAACACCGTTACAATGTCATGATATCAGTGTGACCGTATTTAATTTTTTTTAAATACTCAAAAATGTTATGCACCAAGTATCGATGTTGCTGGAGGTCTATGTTATCAGGCAAACAAGTAATGTTAAGTGTTATACAGCTGGTTAACTACGCACACACAAGACGCGAGTGAAGACTTTTAATGAAAAGAGCAACAAGTTGCTATTTTTACGCATTTAAACCACCTTTTCCAGCAAACAAAATTAGCTCGGCACACATTTGATGTAAAGGCAAGCTTAGAAGCGATGCAGATGCTTGCCCACAATGAAACAGCTGCTATCGCAGAAAAAATACACCGGCTGCAGCATTCATAACAAAAAACAGACTCACACATACACATGTAAATACACCAACACAGACCGCCAGACTCCAGTATTTTTTTTATTCACACTGCAACCGCGAAGACCTGAACATTTTTTATTGAGATTTGATGAACAACTTTACAGTTAAATGGCAGCGAAGGAATCATTTCGCGAACGACAAACACAGGAATTGGAGGTTATAAAAGTAAGTTTCATTTATACAAACCCTATTGAGATATGATGAAATAAACGCCAGCCATTTCCAGTCCATATTCGGCGGAGATGTGGAGGACTTAAGGCCTCAGAGCAATGCATCGCAATGGAAGCCTACCGACATTCGCATACTCCTAACTCCATTGCGGGACTCTTCTAATGGCCTGCCACAGGCCTATGTCTGCACCAAGCTCCACGTGACATGCCCATCCAAATATCCAAAGATGTAGGTTGAGTGTTATCATCTGGTTAATTTTAATTAACTAATATTTGGATTGCTTGCAGTGCGCCCAAAATAGTGCTGGAGGAGTCCAAAGGCATATCGGATCAGCTGTTGGAAGCACTGCTCGCCCAGCTGCAGGCTCAATCTCAGGAGCTGCTGGGCGAGGTAATGATTTACGAGCTGGCACAGACGGTTCGAGATTTTCTGCTGAAGCACAACAAACCACCGAAGGGTTCATTCTATGACGAAATGCTGCAGGCCAAGCAAAAGCGAGAACAGGAGGAAAAGGACTTGCAAAGGCAAAAGGAAACTATAGAGCGGCAAACTCTAATGGATGAGGTGGAGCGTCGCAAAGAGATATTTAAAACGGAGGCCAAGCGACGCGGTGAACCAAGGCGCAGCATGAGCGAGTCCAACAATCGTCATCCCAGCTCTTCGGAAAGCTCTGAAAACTCCTCGCCCTACTATCGTGGGTATACATATCCCAACAAGTGCCTGGATCATCGAAATACAGAAATGCTCTCCTTTTACAAGGTGGGCCGACAAATTCAACGTGCCTGCTGCTTGGGTAAGTATTACAACTACTATGAACTAGGCTTTAAGCTTACCCTTTCGCAATTTTAGGTCATTCGCAGCGTGGTTGTATTGCTTATACCGGCGTTGATGTGCATTCTGGCCAGCTGCTGTACCTAACCGAGTGGAACATCAAGTACTCGCAGATAGAGCAGCCATGCAGTGCTAATGGGAAGTGCCACTGGAGCTCCGAGTCCAAGTGTTTGGGTAATCATCGAGTGGATGAACTGATATCCTCCATAGAGAAACAGGTGGCAGCTCTGGCACAGTTGCAGCACAAGAATCTCATTCAATACGAATGTGTGCTCTGCATCAAACGTAAGGAGGGCTTGCTGGTCTATCTGGTGCAGGACTTTCTGCTAGGCACAAGTGTGTATAGCATCTCCTCTACGCTGGGCTGGTGCATGGATGGTGCACGCATGGTGGCACGCGGTGTATTGGAAGCCCTGGTATTCCTGCACAACAAGGGTGTCTCGCATAGCCATTTGCTTGACAGCACAGTGTTTATGGACAATGCTGGAAACATACGATGTACAGACTTCTCGCTGGTTCCTAACTTGCTGGAGTTGATTGGAGGAGTTGATCAAGGCAGCAATCGTGGCGATTTGCCTGCATTAGGTGCGCTTGTTGAGGCACTGATGCCCACCCATAGCTGCGAGATGCGTGATTTTGTCGATAAGTAAGTTAAGCTGGAGTAAACGATGAATGAGATGTTTTTAATAACATTTCTAACCTTTCTAGGTGCAATTCAGATCGTACCTTGTCTGCCTCTGAGCTACTGGAGCATCCCTTTCTACGTACCTACGTGGACAACGCACAGCAACACTTGACGTTGCAGCACACACAGAATCGAACCTCTCTGTTGCCCAAATCAGAGCAAGCTGTGGCCGTGCAACGTGGTGTGGTGCCCTTTCAAATACCCACCTTAGCGCTGAGCCAGTCTCGACTGCGCACCGAGTTCGAGGTGCTCATGTATTTGGGCAAAGGTGCCTTTGGCGATGTGCTAAAGGTTCGCAATATACTGGACAATCGGGAGTATGCCATCAAACGCATACCGCTGCCCGCCCGCAGTCGCCAGCTGTACAAGAAGATGACTCGCGAGGTGGAGCTACTGTCGCGCCTAAATCATGAGAATGTGGTGCGCTATTTCAACAGCTGGATTGAAAGTGTAAGCGATGCGGATGCTGCTGAATTGGACAAAATGCTGGGTGGCGATTGGTCGCAGAGTCAGGAGTTGAGCACAAAGCCTGCAAAGTCACCGCAGCTTGGAATGACCGTGGAAGAGGAAGAGACAGAGAGCTCATCGAGCATGTGGAATGGTTACATGTAAATAATTAGTCCTAAACACACAAAAGTTCAACTTTACAATATATTTCACATTTTGTGACAGAGCTAATATGGATGACTCTGACTCGGATGGCATTGAGTTTGTTGACTCAAACGGCCAAGTAGCCGTTTACGACAACGACGATGAGAGTGAAGATACGGAGAAAGATGAGGCACTGCAGCACAGGCAAGGCAATTCGCCGCGCCCACAGATGCAAGTAATGTATATTCAAATGGAGTTCTGTGAGAAATGCACTCTACGGTTAGCTGAACCAACGTATTCTTTCGAAAACTCGTTTTGAAATGAATCCTTTTTTTTAGCACTGCCATCGATGATAATCTCTATGAGAACACAGATCGGTTGTGGCGCTTGTTTCGTGAGATTGCCGAGGGCTTGTCGCACATACATCAGCAAGGCATTATTCATCGGGACCTGAAGCCTGTCAACATATTCTTGGACTCGCATGATCAAATTAAAATCGGCGATTTTGGTCTGGCCACCACGAGCTTCCTAGCGCTACAAGCGCATGGTATGTGGGCACGTTTAACAATACATTTATGATTGCGGCTGATTGTATGCCGTTTTTAGTCGAGTATCCATCGCATTCAACCGTTCAGCATGTTACCTCGACTGAGGAAGGCACCGGCACGGGTAAAGTAGGCACTACGCTTTACGTGGCACCAGAGCTGACGGGCAATGCCTCCAAGTCTGTATACAATCAAAAGGTTGACATGTACACGCTAGGCATTATACTGTTCGAAATGTGTCAGCCGCCCTTTGACACAAGCATGGAACGCGCACAGACTATAATGGCTTTAAGAAATCCGTCCATAGTCATACCGAAGAGCATGTTGCAGGATGCCAAATACGAGAAGACGGTCAAGGTGATATATAGATGAAAATGTTATAGAAAAATTAAATAACTTCTATTATCAGATGTTGCGCTGGCTGCTAAACCACGATCCTGCTCAACGACCAACAGCCGAGGAGCTGCTTGTCTCGGACCTGATGCCTCCTGCTGAGCTAGAGGCTAACGAGTTACAGGAGATGCTGCGCCATGCCTTGGCCAATCCACAGAGCAAAGCCTACAAGAATCTTGTCGCGCGCTGTCTGCAACAGGAAAGCGACGCCGTACTGGAGCACACCTACCATTTAAGCAGTAGCCGTGCTATGAAATCATGGAGCTCGGCCATTGTCATTGATGACATAGTTTCGCTCAATCCGCTCATCGAATTTGTCAAGGCTAAGGTAGTCAATGTGTTTCGCAAACACGGCGCCATTGAGGTAGACTCGCCATTACTATCACCGTTATCTTCGCGCAACAGCAACTCCAGTGCCAATAGCAATGCGGTTCATTTAATGACCCACTCTGGCTCAGTGGTGCTCTTGCCCACCGATTTGCGCACTCAATTCGCGCGGCACGTGACCATGAATGGGGTGAATCTCATACGTCGCTACTGCGTGGATCGTGTTTATCGCGAGGAGCGCGTCTTCAACTTTCATCCAAAACAGAATTACGAATGCTGCTTCGATATCATAACCCCTAGCACAAGTAGCCAGCTGGTGGATGCGGAGCTGCTCTCACTGGCATTCGAAATAATCAACGAGCTGCCCCGACTGCGCGAACGAAATATCGCCATACGAATGAATCATACAAATTTGCTGCGGTCCATTCTAATATTTTGCAATGTGCCCAAGTCGCAGTACAGCGCACTCTTCGAAGGACTTCTGGACTTCATTGAGGGGCGTATTTCACGCTTTCAGTTTCATTCAAGCATCACGGCGATCATGGAAAAGTCGCGAACATCGGTACAGACTTTGATGGATATGATGCTAGCGAACTTTCTGCTCACCGGTTCCAGGAGCAGCGTGGATGAATCGGCCTTGAAATCACTGATGCGCGGCAAGGGTGAAGCTGCTTCCTTGGCACGCGGCGCTTTACGGGAACTGGAAACCGTAATTGGACTAGCTTACAGTCTCGGCGTGACGGTGAGTATTTCCTTAGCTTGATGTGACTTGACATTTTATACGATTATCATTGCTTACCCACAGTGTCCGATAAACATTTGGGCTGGGCTTCCTATTAACTTTGAAAGTGCCAGTACCGGTGGCATTGTTTGGCAAATGACCGCTGACCTGAAGCCAAATCGTTCTGGACAGCCCTCTGTGCTGGCCATGGGTCAGCGCTATGATGCCATGTTGCATGACTTTCAAAAACAAGCGCAGAGCTTCAATGCGGCATTGCCCACGCGTGGCATGCTCAGCGGCGCAGGGCTCACCTTGTCTTTGGATAAACTGGTTGCTGCCGTGGGCAAGGAGTATGCCAAAGACTGCCGTGCTATCGATATTGGAATTTGTGTGTGCGGCACAAGGCCGCCGCTCAAGGATGTCACCTATATCATGCGTCTACTCTGGTCCGTGGGCATACGTTGCGGCATCGTCGAGACCGTCGGTAGTGGCGGTGATGAGGCACAGGATTTGTCGCGTCTGGGTGCGCTGCACGTCATTTTGGTCGCAGAGAATGGGGCACTGCGTGTGCGTTCCTTTGATCGTGATCGCTTCCAGGAGCGCCATCTGACTCGTGCCGAACTGGTCGAGTTCATACAGAAAATGCAGCGCAGCGAGGCCATCAATGGCGGAACGGCTGGTGGAGGTCCAGACTACACCAGTCAGTTGTCCAGCATGAGCAGCAGTGGCGGTGGAAGCGGACGTGGTGAGAGCGGTGTCAGCTTGTCAGCGTCAAATGCGAATATCAAAAACAGCTACAGTCAGCTGCCGTCTGTGCAGGTAACATTCCTAACCCACGACAAACCCACAGCCAACTATCGAAGGCGTTTGGAAAATCAGGTTGCGCAGCAAATGAGCTCAACGCTGTCGCAGTTCATCAAAAAGGAGTCTTTTGAGGTGCTGGTGGTGGAGCTGCCACCAGCAGTGGTAAATGCCATAGTCGGTGCCATCAATCCCCGAGTGCTGCGGAAAAAAGAGACTGAACCCGAAATGACCTTTGTGATCGAAAGGTAAGAAATCATCTGATGATAAGAAATCTATATATATATTGTCTATATCATATTTAGTGGTGTATATCAACAATCTATGGTTCAACAGTATTAACAATAATCTTGTTATTTTCAGATTTCCGAAATACAAACGTTATATATCAGAAATATACGAGGAGATCGTGGACCATTTGAATGATGCCAAGACACCAATTGTGGCCTTGTACAGCATTTCCGACTCCTACTATCGAGTTATCATCTAGATGCTGTTCGTACACTATCGTATCCTAGCTGTGACAGAGAACCGATTTATTCAAACCAAGTTATGAATAAGTTTAAAGTTAGTTGAAATTTGTTTGCAATAATTCTATAATTAGAGTTCTTATACTCTGTACTCAGAGGCCGATTTATACTTATTTAGCTAACTGTCTACTTTTTTTTAATATGAACAAAACTAGGCAAAGATGAATAAAAATTGGATCCTTAGGAATATTTTTGTAATCCATGTTTTTTCACGACCTAGCCAAGAGATTTGTTTAAAATAAAATATCTTTGGCATATATCTATTTATATATATATATATATATATATATATATATATATATATATATATAGACATGAGTCACAAATGCCAATACAAATTTAAAATTGTTTAATCTTAAGTTTCCTGGTGGATGCAATCATCCATTTTCAACGTACCAAAATGTTAAACTGTACATTCAAATGTATGCTAAAGAACTACTACAAATAGCTCGTATTTAAGTTGATTTGTTTACACGAAATTTGTAACTTAAAATATAATCGCATGTTTAACAACAGATTAACAATATTCTAAACTGTACAACACTACGAGGGATCCGCAGTGCCAAACTTCATGCAACCTCAGGAGCTGGTTTCCCCGGTTGCCGCCTTGTTCAGACTGCGTGCAATGCCCACGGCGGGGCCCTGCAGCACTTTGCGCGAGAGCCGCATGAAGCCGGAGACGGGATCTCGGCCAAAGTACTTGACCTGTATTTCCTGGCCTACCTCCAAACCTAACGCCGACGGATGTGCAATCTTTCGCTGATCCAGCTGCGAGTTGTGCAGCAGTGCTGGCGGCATGCCGGGATACAATATAACCATGACGCCTGTATCCCGCAGCTCGGTGATTTTGGCAGTGTAAATTCCACCGAATTCTAAATCCGGTACTCGTTCCTTGTGCATGTAGCTATCGATCATCTCCTTGGCTTCATCCATCGCCGATTGGGACGGAGCAAAAACCGTAAAATTGCTGTCGTCGGAAGGGGTCAGGGTGGTGCCCGTTTCGAGGTAGATGCGTTTCATGTGCAGCCCGCTGGGACCAATGAGCTGTGAGCGTTGATGTGGCTCGACAACGACATTTTCACTAACTGGCCAGCAATCCTTGCGGTATTTGCTGCAAGAAATAGAAACTAAAGCTGAGTCTAGGCACGGTCAAGATGTTGGTGCACTTACCGTGGCTCCCTGATAGTTTCGCCCATGATATCCAGTATTTTGGACTTGGCATCTGTGGCCTTTTGCAGGGATTCCATAACGACTTTAAGCGGTATGCCAGGTATCTTCAGATCCGCTTGAATGGCAGTGAACCCTTTGCGTGTGCCCGCCACTTTCATGTCCATGTCGCCCATGTAGTCTTCAATGCCCAGTATGTCGGTCAAAATGCGATAGTCCTGCAGATGCTTCGTGTCATTGTTCTCATACTTGGTGACCAAGCCAATGGCCACGCCGGCGGCAGGCGCAGTGATCGGTACACCGGCATCCATTAGGGCTAGCGAACCGCCGCACACGCTGGCCATGCTGCTAGAGCCATTTGATTCCAGCACTTCTGACGTCAGGCGAACCGTGAACGGATAATCGCTTGGCAGTGTGGGCAATAAGGAACGTTCAGCTAGAGCACCATGACCGAGCTCACGGCGTCCTAGTGGACCAATGCGGCCCACCTCGCCAGTGGCATATGGTGGGAACTCGTAGTGGAGCATAAAGTTTTTCGCCTTCAGTCCTCCGCTGTCTAGCGCCGCCAACGTGTCCAGCTTCATGGCACTCTCCGGCGAGTCGAGGCTGACAGTGCAGAAGACCTGCGTCTGGCCACGTTGAAATAGGGCGGAGCCATGCAACGGTTTGTACATGTCCACCTGGCAGTTTATGTTTCGCAGGCTGTCGTAGTCACGTCCATCGCATCGGCGGTTGCTCTCGAAGATCAATTCCCGGAAAATCTCTCGACAAGCCTTGTTAAATTCCTCCCCGATGGCAGCAGGATCTATGTCAGGATAGGAGGACCACACCTTGTCAATGACATTCGCACGCACCTCGTTGACGGCGGTATCGCGCGAGATTTTGTCATGTTGCGCATCCTGGAAGATTTCTCGAAGCCGCATCTCGCACATGCTCTTCACTGCTTGCACCAGCTCTGCCCCTGGCTCGGGCAATTCATCAACATCACGTTTTTGTCGTCCATAGGCCTTTTGGAGTCTTTCAATTTCATGTATTATGAACTGCGCCTCACGCGTACCCTGTTTGATGGCTTTCAGCAAATCCTGCATCAGGACTACATTGCCCTTGCCCTCCAGCATGACCACCAGATTCTGCTTGGTGGCCGATACCACTAAATCCAGTTGAGAAGATTGCAGCTCACGTCTTGTCGGATTAATCAGCACCTCGCCATCGCTGAGGCCAACACTGAAAGGATCACATAGCGAATTTAATTAGAATGCCTTTTTTAAGTAATTTCACAATTCCTTACCGCACAGCGCCTATTGGCCCATTCCAGGGTATGTCGCTTAATGAGAGCGCCATTGATGCAGCATTAATAGCCAGCACGTCGGGTGAGTGTACCGCATCCATGGCTAGCATGTTGCACACCAGTTGCGTTTCATTGCGATAATCCTTGGCAAAGAGTGGACGCAACGAACGATCTATTAGCCGCGCCGACAGTATCTCCTTCTCCGATGGTCCCAACTCGCGACGCATAAAGTTCATCGGTATGCGACCAGAGGCAGCGTTTTTCAGTCGATAGTCCACCACGAGGGGCATGAAATTCTGTCCAGGCGTTGGCTTCGCTTTAGCTACGGCAGTGACCATAACTGCTGTGTCGCCCATTTGACAAACGGCAGTGCCATTGGCAAAACGCGCCAGCCTTCCCGAGCTAATGGTCATTTTACGCCTGACGAAGGAAGATATTATGAAATTAAGTACTTATTTTCGAATGGTGTGCACAGCGCCTTACCCATTGCTGAAACTGACCTCCACGGAGGGCACATCGTTGTTGATGTTGCTTTGTAGGCAACGTCGGTTAATTAAACGCGCTCCAGTATTGTATTTCAAACGGTAGTTTAGCAAATTTAAAACTTTTCTCGTAAAAATCATGGCTCGAAGCGCGCGAGTTATCTAAAATGTGCCGGTTGTCTGCGGGTATAGCGAACCTCGTGTAACCTTCGCGTGATAAAGTTTAAATCATCAAAAAAGTATTTAATTAACTTTAGGAGGTACTAAAACAGGATTTAAAAATAAATTAATCTTAATTATCAACTTTTCTTCATATTAATAATAAACAAATCTTATTTGCTATTTATTGCTAACACTTGTGACGTCACACGAATAAAGCAATCGATAGTAAATCTCTAACAGAATGTATTTCGGCTCTGTTTAAAATACTTATCGAAATGCAGCCATGTGGACCAAAACACTCTGTTAATACTACCAGAGATCTGTAAGTTACACCATGTTAAAACTGCGCCTGTTAATTAACAGCATTTGTGTTACGAACGGACGTGGGTGTATACCTCTTTTTTGCTTGCGCGGACGTATAAATTATTTAAAAGTCTTGTTAATTAATACGCGTATGAGCCGCAACTAATTTAAATTGACCATGCGTGCTGTGCAAGCCAATTAAATCAAGTGTTTTAAATTTTTGGCATTCTGTGCTCGATCGCCGCGCTCTTGCTCTTTCGTGTGTGTAAGTGTGCGTTTGCTGCGCGCAAGTAAAGTGTGCGTTTGTGTGTGCAAGTGCTTGTAAGTGTGCGTTTTGTTGGCCAAAAGCAAAAAAGCAAAGAGAGCCGCTATACCAGCAGCAGCAGCAATAATAACAACAAAATAAGAAAAACCAAAATCGACAAATGCGGTCAAATTGAAAAGAAAAACAACAAATATATTGGTGTCGGACAACAACAACAACAGCAAACAGAGGCAGAGGCAAAGGCAGAAACAGAAGCAGAAGCAGAAGCAAAGCAAAGCAAAGCAAAGCAAAGGAAAGCAAAAGCAAACCAAAAAAGTAAACGCAAAACTTGCCGAGAAAGCGTGCCGCCTGTGTCGACGTCAGCGTAGACGCCGTAACCGCTGCCGGTGACGCCGTCGCGTGTGTGAAAAGCCGGAAAATTGTTTCGATAGGCGTTCTTGTTACAAATACCCTTTCCAGTCGCTTTGCTTTAATTTGTTTATGCTCAGCTACGGCTGTTTCTATCGCTGCCGCTTCCGAAGTTGCGTCTGTTCTGCGAATTGGACGATTTGCCTTATCAACGGCGCCCCGTTATCAGTCACATTCTGATTCCAAATACCAAAGCACGTACTAAGACCTAAACACAAGCTGCTGCTTCAACGGAAACAACATCAAAATTAAGAACTCAAGGCAAATACAAGGTAAAGCCTGCTAACCCAACCCAGCCAACAACCTTAACGCCCTCTTCTCAAATATATTAATAAAAGAATAGGCAGCAGCCGTGCAATTGGTTGCATCCGGCTGCCCAATACACTGTTGCCATTTTTTGTGGAGGTCTGTTTCCTGGCTATACGACTAATGGGTTTCACAAGAATCAAGATCTAATATCAGTCCTAGTCCGAATTTGCTGTGTTCAGCTGTGTCCGCGTGCATTCAAAATATACTTTGATTAAGCTCGTTAACAGGGCATCATCAATTCAGCTGCACCCATTTGGCTGCCGCCTTTTAATTGTCACACCTCATTAGCTGGCCTGGCAGCGCCTGCTGCATAAGTGCTTTAAAGTATTTACTGTAATTTACACGCCGTCTGTCCCGCTTTGCCCCAGTCGCGACGATGGACAACGCAATTTCATTAAGTTAATCGATGCCCCTTTGATGCTGCTGTTGCACAGGCATTGAGTGCTTTATGGCCACTCGCTGGCTGGCTGCTCGCTTGCGCCATCGCCATCGCCAGCTTCCCTCTCGTCGAGAGTGAAAGCATCTGCGTCATAGTCTTGGTCATTCTTATCACTGCTGTTGCTCGTGCTATCTGCAGGGCCTCTCCAACCTCTGCTTGCCTCAAAAATACAAAAAAAAAAAAAAAAAAAAATGAATATAAAAATGAAAATAAAATAATAAAATATGAGAAAAAACTGAAACTCATTATGCTATGCGCACTTCCGGTCTGTCTGTAAGTGTCTGCTGTTTGTTCTCAACTTTTTCACTGTCTTGCCTATTTGCATGAGCTAATCGAAGTGGGTTTCACTATATATTTCTAGTATGCTTGCTCTGTTATGCATACTTGTTATTGATTTGCCATTAATAATTTATATAGAGAGAAAGCGCACATTATAGTTTCTATTATGGAAGCTAAACAGAAATCCCAAAATTCTTTCTTTCTTCAATATTTGTGAATTTTTTAATATTTGATTATTTCTGTTTGGCATTTCATTTCTGCTGTCCATTAGTTGGTGCATTCACTGTACGACATGTTGACTGCGTCAGCTGCTGATAACAGCGATTTAAATATAAATGACCCTTAGAGAAAAATAATATATCATATTCATCATATTCAGTGCTTTATCTTTGCGAAATTGCTTGAACAACTCGCTCGAAGTGCTCGATATTTATGTAGTTATTTGCCATGGCGCTGTGCTGTTCGTTATCTTCCTTGCATTTGCTCATATTGTTGTTGTTGTTGTTGTTGTTGCTCTTGCTGTTGCCTTTGTATTTTGTTGTATGTCATTGGAAGTGACACTGATTGCCGATTGCCAGACGGGCTGCATAATTAGACAGCGCTTAGCATTCGCTGATAGCGTCGGCCGCTTCCGCTCCATCACTCATCGGCAGCGTTCAATGTTCCGTTTTCAATTTGAGAAGCCAACTGCGACCCGCACTTACCCGTTGGCCGGAGCCGGGCCTGGCTCCGCGTCAGACTGGGCCAAGAGTGTTGGCCACATGTGGTGCTGATGGCAGAGGGCCGACGTCATGCTTTTGTTATTGCCATTAGACGGGATCCTAGGCCAGGGGCGGAGTATTTTTGTGGCACCATAAAAAGCATTCGAGTGCCGTAGGTTTGCGTCACAGGTTCAGAACTGGCACAAAACACAAAGCCGAAGGAGAACATGATGTGTATATTGTCTGACTGCAAAGACAATAAACCATCAATGAGCAGGACTAGCCGAAGGACCAAACCCCAAAGCAAATAAAACTCAATCGAATATTATTATCAACAAGAACGGCGACGCGCCCCTCAATTCGAGTCCCGAACCCATTCGCATGTTGGACTTGGGCCCTAGCAATTGGGGATTGGCCACATGCTGCTCATCGTTTGCACGCGTCGTGGCGCTAGTGAACTCAACACGAACCCAGTTCTCTTTCCGGCTTATTCCCATTCCCATTCCAATTGCCGTCCCCATTCCTTCGCATTGCCGTTTCCAATCCCAATCGGTTTCGTCATTGGCTTTGGCTCTAATTTGGCGCGACTTTGACACTTGTTAGCCAATATGTTTTCAGCCATGTTAATGGCCAACGGAATTGATATTAATTGCCGCACGCCCACGCACATTGATGGTGGGCGTGGTAGCGGACAACGGCCATGCTAAGCGCTCGTCCATTAGCCAGCCACAAAAATCGCATGAAAATCAGCTTAACTTATTTTTGCGGTACCAACTAGAAAACCGAAAAAGAAGGCAACGGCTTATCAGCTTAGCTTCTATTGCATTGTGGTTGACTCTTCAATACCCTTTCCCTGCAGCTCTTTAATTTACTGTTGTTGTCATAAAGGACGCTAAACATTGAATGGATATACGATTGCAGTTACCTGAAACCCTTCACACACACATTATTGGCTTACAACTTTAATTGTGTGTGTGTGTGTGTGTGTATGTTCTTTGTGTGTGTGTATACATGCTTAGCCGTTGTTGCCTGGGCAACGCATTGTGACTTTCAATTCAATTAATCCTAGTTCTCCTACCGCATGCAATCCCAGAGAAATTGATCTTATTACAATTTTTCTATGAGCCTCTGATTGAATTGGGCTATTCTTGGATGAGGCGATGATTGTCGTCCCGTATCCATTTACCGGGAACCATCTTTTATGTGCGCATACAAGTCCCAACAACTGAATTCAATTAGACTTCCGAAGTTCCATTCGAAATGTGAGAAATCTTTATGCCCGACAAGTGCCAAACGTAAAGCATGTACAAGATGAAGCTGAAGTTAAAGAACAGATATACACTAAATGCATTTGTAATAGCTTAAGGCGCTTTAAAATATCATTGATTGCTGTTCACAAAACACGAATTCTATTTCAATTTCAATTCAAGACAGCAAACTGCCAATTACCGATAGTTTCGTTAAAATTCAATTGATTTGTTCTAGTGAAACTTTGACGATGGCTCACTCAAAATTTAAGCTGAAGAACGGACAACATAAACTAAATTGCTAAGTAATTGCAATTAAATATAGTATAATTCCTATTATGCGAGAATTAAATTTGAAATAATTATAACTGAAATTGTTTCTCAACATGTCATCATTCCGGAAATGCACTTCTCCTGGGCAAGTTGAAGACATAATCTGTTCGCAGCAATTCTCGAATAAGTAAGGCCATAAATTGCCTTAAAGTCCAATTAATCCCGTAAAGTAAAAGATGAGTCTGCTCGGCCAACATTGGCCAGCTGATGAATTAATATTTAAGTAGCCATCTAGTTGAGTAGTTCTCTAGAGAAGCGACTTAAGGGCGTCTTGTGTTTCACTTGATTTCCTGTGCTCGCCTGGCTTATTTACGTCCTTGGCTACCTGCCACGTTTAGTCAGCCATCATTTTGATAAGAAATTTCAGCTAATCAAGCGGGTCCGGACGGACGCCGCTTTGGGAGGGGGCGCAACCGCCTACCGTAATGACCTTGATAAGCTTTTGCGATTCAGTTTTTCAGTGGGTTGCTTTGCTTTCTTTGGATGTGTTGCGTCTTGGTTGGCTTGGGGCCATTCTCTTTCTTTCTTCTTTATTGTTATTGTTCATGACGTGTTTTTATTTTTTTATTTTTTGAAAAACACTTTACATGCTTCCACGTAAGAGATACTGTACCTCCACATGTTTACATATATATACAACAAACGAACACTTTCTGGATATATTGAGGGGAAATAAATAAAATGCTCAGGATTCACAGAATACTCGAGGTGTGGAAAGCCAAGCTTGCACATACTTTAAGATGAAGTGAAAAGTTCTTTAAATTTTTATCTAAGTTGAACACGAAAAAGGACGAGCAGCGAATTGAAAATGTATTATGTGCGTATCTAATGAATATTTGATACACTAAATGTAGGGTATACAAGGCTTAAGTTCTTCCCTGCTGAGCTTTCATTAGGTGTAGGCCAGCCTTTTGTTATGCTGTGTATTTGTTGCTGTTGATGCTTTTCACTCACTGTTGATTAGAGTCAAACCCTCGTCCCTTTCGGCACGGCTTTGACTGAGTGTTATTGCCACTTTGACACGTCAACCTTTAAGCTTGGGCCGTTTTTACGGTTAGTGCGTTACCTGGACGGCGTGGCACACAAATTCAATTTCAGTGCTCTAGTGCTAACACGCAAATGCAACCCGAAATATATGAACGCACATACATACATTGTGATCCATCAGCAGATGTGACCAAATTATTCAAAGTGTCATTGAAACTTTTTGTTGTGCGAACACAAAGAACCAGGCTGATGTTAAATCATCAGCAGCTATCTGGCTGATGCCCCACTCACTTGGCCCCCTCAGGCGCGCGCTTGAAAATCAATCATTTGTGCATTGAACCCCGCCCCATTCGGCGACTGTGACAGCAGTAAATATGCATGGCCAGCGCCATGTGGCCAACACCTTGGCACTACGGCCAGCGACTTGGCAACATCGGAGCACGGCAGAAGAACAAAAAAAAAAAAAAACCAAAATACACAAAGCAATAAAGAATAAAACAACAACAACAAACATTCTACAGGCGATGTATGCAAAAAGACTAAAGAAAAAAACTGGCTCATAATGCGCCTTAGGCTTCAGCTTCGGGCCCCGTCATCCGGGCCCTGGCAGCGTGTCCAATCGACCAGGCTGGCGGCATACGTGTAGAATTCATTAACAATAAAGCGCAGAGAAGACGAAGAGTCTGCAAGCATGGAACCACGGCAACGGGAAGGAAGAGCGCTTAAAGGGAAGGAGGGGAGGGCCATATGACTCCAGGGCTGCTTGGTTACCGAGAATTCTCGGCGAGTCAAATCCTGGGTGGTCCTTTTGACTTGGTCGCCGTCTGTTATGTGAGTCGTCGTTGCCCTAAACGATTTCATATTGTTGCCACAAATTCGGTTAAGAGTAAACGAGGAAATGAATCGAGCGAGGCTTACTACAGGAATAATTGACTAACCGTTTAATATTACTTTCATCATGAGTGCTTAATAAATTTACTCAAACACATTTTTATTTCACAGATATCTGTAATAAGGAACTCAAGGTAAGCCTCTTTTTTTTTTTTAATGAATCTTATATATTAAAAGTTTACGGAATCAGTAAAGACAAAACGTAAGAAGATGATATACCACTTTAGGCATTGAGCTGACACGGCCAACTATTGCATACAGACTTAAGATTCCTGAGAATAACTTTAGTTTCAACTGACTAAGTTGATTTAAGGGAATTGGTGAAATAAATAACGTCTTTAAAGACGTTAACAATTTCTATAACTAAACTTCGATTCGTTGCGTTTTTTTTAGTACATTCGATGCTTGATTCTGTATAATATTTGGCAGGCTCTTTGTCAGCGCTGTGCTAGCCATAATTTAATGCGTTGCATTTTTGTTTAGGTTGTTGCTTTTGTGGTTGTTGCTGGCTGTAGTTTTCGTGGTGCTGCTGTAGTCGCGCAGTCATGAATTGATTTTTTGGCGCTTGTTTCAAAACAAATCCGACTGGAAAACTGACGCCTGACGCCGCTTGCCTCCCCCAAAAAGAGCAAAATACATATATCACGATTTTAGAATTTGTATATTCCATAAAAAGCCAGCACTTTTGGCTGACAGCAAGAGACAGCATGAAAAAAGCACACTCTGAGTGCGAGAGAGAGTGAGGGTGAGAAGAGTATGGACACTTGTACAAACACTTCGAGTGCTTAACTTTGTTCGGGTTTTTCTTGTTGCTATTTTTTGTTTTGTGTTTGATTTGCTTTTGTTTTTGCTTTTTGTTCTCCATAAACTTTTGCCTTTTGTTACAGCACTGACATTTACCAACTCGCTCCTTCCCTTACCAACTGAGAGACAACATTTGTTTTTTAACAACAGCAGCTGCAGCACAATGGCTAAATGCATTTGTTGATGTTATCCAAAACTTTGACTAAGGTGATTTGCCAACGCCTCTAAATTGTAGGCGTGGCAGAGCAAAATTGTAGTTTCTTTTAGTTCAATGTTTAGATTTGTTGAACCAATAAATATATGGCAATTAAGTATTTAAAATTATAAAAGTAATGGCCGAATTTCCAATTTTCACATATCTTTATTTACTAATATATATAATATACAACAAAAGCAAGCCTTAACACAAATATAAGTTTAACAAATAACAGGATCAATCAAAGCTCACAGTAATCTCTTTTCTAAAATGAATATTTACATACTCTAATACTGGGTCTGTAAGCTTAAGCAATAAGTATCATGTAGCCCTGTTTCAATAAGTTCAACTCTTGTTTTCTAGTTCACATGAACCAATAGATAAAAAAATATATACCTACTCAAACTAATATACCCCTTTGATAAAAGAAAACTAGTATTAATAAAAACTTTTCGCCTGCTACACTTCACAGCTTTTAAAATAGCAAAAAATACATACATTCACACACACCCACCTACCCACACACGCATATATATATATATATATATATATATATATATATATATATATGTATACATATATTTATATACATGCATACGTCTCAAGAACTTGGCGCATGCTTGCATGCAAGGGACACAAATGTTGGAGTTGACTTTTAGCGTTTTCTGCTGCTATTTTTACAGTCGCACTTGGCAACACACAAACTTGTCAAGTTTATGGAGCAGCCAATCTAGAAAGTTGGTCCCTCCCACGTTTGTCACTCGTTCGCAATTGTTGGAGGCAAGAGCCAAGAGCCGAGCGGAGAGCCGAGAACTGAGCGCGCACAGAGCAGGTCTTAAAGTGCGCGGCACAATTGCTAGCTACATCAGCTGACGGACACTTTGTCATTACGTGTTTCGGTTGAAATCTTTATGAGCCCATAAATTTTGCCAATCGATCGTGGGACGCTTCAGTTTTCAAGCTCGCCTACCTGTCTACTAAAAACGAGCCCATTTTGTCTTACGTTTCCTTTTGTTTTTGTTTTTTTTTTTTTTAACGTCTGACAACTTTTGACACAGTTGTGTACATCAAATTGGGACGGCACAAAATGATTGAGCATTTGCATTAGGCAAATGACAGAAAAAGGAATACAATTTTCCGCTGCATATGTGTACCTGACTTGACGACACCTGTTATGGCATTTGAAACCTGAATACGTCTATTGAGAAAAAGTGTATTTGAAAATTTCTGCTGTCAAAAGAAATACCACCCAATTGATCTATTATAGTAGGCAAAGTAAATATCTGATCAAATTTGCATAATTCGGTGGAGTGTTCCTTGTATGAACGCGGCTTCTAATAAAAGTCCTGCATTTTTAAAGGCTTTGGCATGGAGTCGATTCTGGTAAATATTCCTGTACCTGTGCAAGTGCATGGAAATTTCATATTTGATGTTTGTCTGCTCGCGTCCTGTGGCCAATTTGCAAATAACCCAGAAACCAAATAGAAAAGAACAGCGCTGCCATAACGGCTGCATCAAAACTTTGAGCAAATATTGACATTGTTTTTCGCTTTTCCTTAACATTTTCCAGCCGTTTTTATTGCGCGTCGAGTAAATAAAACATTCAAGCGTTATGCATATGCACTCACACACATTCACGTACATATGCATACCATCGCGACTCAGCTCAGCTTAACTTGACTGACATTGCAGTTCTTATATACCCTGAACCGTGCTCACCCGGACTCACCTCACCTGTGTGCGGCAGGCGTCGTGGTCAACGTCGCAACGTCATCATCAGCGACGACTGTGGTCGATGCTGCTGTTGATTTAGCTGGTGGCCTCGTCCCCTTTGCCGGCTTTTGGCTGTCTGCAGAGCTTACTTAACGCCCTGGCATGCCCTGAGCCGGTCAAGTAATGTGACTTGGTCAGTCAAGGGCGCAGTGAATGCTCGATTATAGCCTCAAAATATTCATTTCAATATTTAAATACGTTTATAATTGTCGGTATTAAGGTCCTACTTGTGTTCACTTGGTTATGCTGCCGCAATTAATATATAATAATAATTATAGTGACTAGTAATGAAAAGCTAAGGCAAAATTGGTGTAGCTATGGCATAGCTATTTTAGTTCAAGAGTTATTCAACTGAAATTTGAGTGCGAAGTTATATTTCTATAAGTGAACGTTTTCTGTAATTTACACAGCTCACTCACGACTGAGGTGGAGTGGGAATTTCTGGCAGCCTTATATTGCAAATGAGCTGAAAAAAGATTGATTTATAGGGACTAATAATCTATTTTCAGCTCATTTGAAATATATCCCTATAGGTAATGATATCCCAGGCTGGACGAATAGCTGCGCGTAATAAAATATTGGATGTGGTTTCGGAATTATTATATTTCAATACTGCAGCAGGAATTGACATGCATTAGGAATTTATATATGTGCAACTATTTGCCTGCATGGTAATCCATGAATTCAAAAAGGAAAGAAATATCGAGTGCCGAATGTGTGCCATGTGATTGCTGTTTGGCATTGCGATTGCAGTTGCAATTGCAATTGATTGATAAATTCGTTAGCGGGAATATGCAAAGTATAAAATAGAAAATGTTGCGCTTTATTCTCGTTGCTATTTGCAGTCTCGATTTGTAAAGCAAATTTACTCGCGCCGGAGGTGCGAGCCAATTTGATATTTGCTTGTAGAACTGTATTGGCATGTGTATTTATAAATTTTTCCATACAATAGAGCATGTATATATATATGTAATATCGATTGATATGAGTATTTCGACATTTGAATTAACTGCAGGGCAACCTGCTGGCGTTGTCAGGGCTTTGGGTTGTGTTTGTTTTAGCTGAACTGTTATTTGTTTATGCATTACATGGCCTAGCGCCGCAAAGGCCTGACCAACGTCCATTCATAAAGCTGCAATATCAACAACAGCGAGCGACCAGCAACAGCTACACCAACCAGCAATAGCCCCGGGCAATGAGCGTTTAACGCAATTGTTAGCCTTGTGCCAGAAACTGAATAGTAGTAATAATGTGAAGAAAAAAACCACAGCAGCAAAAGCCGTAAAGAAATCATGAAATGCGAGGGAAATAAAACACGAATCAAAAATAAATGCCGCAAGTTTATGAACATTTAAAAATCGCACCGCCACTTTGTGTTGAAAATTCAATTAAAGTGGCAAAATGTTGTCGCGTGTAATTAATGCAAATGGCCAGAAATAAAACTAAATCAAGTAGCAAATCGGACAAAAGCGAAAATGCCACCGGGAGAGGCAGGTGAGGCAGTGGCGAGAGCTCATAATGAATTCGAAATGAAATGCAATGAAATGAAATGTAAACACGAAAAGCAGCCAAGTTAATAAAAATATTTTTGCCAATGCACGCTGCGAACACCAGAATATTGAAATAGATTGAATTGAAATCAATTGAGAATAAGAGAAAGAACAAAATTGAAAACAAATAGCCAGAAAAGTGAAAATATTTGCACAATGCTGTAAGAGCTGTAAATACACGCCATAAACAAATGCAAATGAAAACGCAATAAATCGGTAAACTACAATTATTATGTAAAGACTTTGCTAATGCGACACAGTAGACAGCTGAAAAAAAAAGCAATAAAACATATATAAAACAAAACCAGAAAAATGCGAAAGAAAAGTAAAGAAAACTAGGTAAATAGAGACAAACGCATGTCGAACAGTATTTGAAAACCAGTTTATTGACAAGACTTCGGTAGACGCTCTTAAATACAATGATTAAGTTAATGTTTATGCCTTGCTATTGCTGTCGTTGTGCAAATGACGTCACAGTGACGTCAAAGCGATCCGCTTTTATTTATAGCAGGTGCGACCCGAGGCGATCCACACCGCGGCCCCCAAGGGGTGACGAGCGGCCAGCAGTGAAAGGCAAAAGCCAAATTAAAACATACATACTGTGTCAATAAAACATTGTCATAGTATTTAAATGAGGTTTGACAGCCACACACAAGCACAGTTCCATTAATGCGTATTTACATATGTATTTCGGTGCGTGTGAGTGTGTGCACTCATATATTATTATAAATAAATACTTGTATTGATACAGGTGGCCTTACTCAGGCCAAGCAATTCGTATTTCTTTTGGTCGGGTCAAATGCGGGCCAGCCTTGGCGCGATGCGGGTCCACTCCGTTGTTGCTGATGTTGTTGTTGTTGTAGTTGCTGCTTGTTTCTAGTGCTCCACACTAGACACATTGAATAGGCACTTTCCAGCGATTGATCGATTTGACATAAGCATATGCTTATGGCAGGAGCGGTCCCATTCCCGATAGCCCACTGAACTTTGCGAAAATAGCGATTAGAAATGTGAGCTATTATTAGTGGCAGCTGTGCTCGGACGCACATTGAATTGCTTAGTATAGATTATGAACTGAGCCGTCTTAAAAGTCAACGTTACATATACATACATTCGGTTTCATGTATTACTAAATACGGTATTAATAATCTGAGCTATAAAATAAATTAAAAAAAAAAAACTTTTTAATTTTAAATTCCGTTTTTAATTAATTATAGCGCTCATATTAAGCATTATAAATATGTTTACACAGTTTATAATTTAAACATGACCGCATTATTAATAATGCTGATTAAAATGCGTTGCGATGACAATTTTACACACTTTACACACAGCTATGGCTGCGGTTGGCAATTTATGTGAAACACTTATCTGTAAGCACCTAATGCTTACTACATACTGATTAATTAATTAATTAATTTATTATGAAATACACAACCGTAAGGCAGACAGCAGCAGACACTCGCCGCATTGTATCACAACACCTCCGACGTCTATTTTCATAGTCGATTTGTTGTTGTTGTTGTCGCAATCGCTGCCGCCAAGGCCCGCTATGAGAATAGTTATTCAATACAATAAGAAAAAAACAACAACAAAAAAAAACAATTTAATTCCTCAAAGCATTTGACGCGCCCTGTCGCAGTCGCGTATGCCATGAATGAAGCACGCCACAGTGGAATGTGCTGTGCGATCACAAATGAATGAAACAGCTAACAGACAGACAGACGGAGAACAAGAGAGGGAAAGAGAGATGCAATGGAGAGGAAGTGAGAGCGAGAGCGAGAGAGACCCCTCCTTGCCGACAGAGGCAATAATAACAATAAACATATACAAATTCCTATGCCATATTGTGGCAATCGCATCGAACTGGGTCTTACAGCGCGCGTCATTCACATAGCGTCCACACACAAAGTTGAGAGATTGCTTGTCGGCTTCTCTGAACCAGTTCGCATCGCTCCAACAAAGCCCACAAACTATGTGCTCTAATATATATTTATATATATGAATATATATATTTTAATTTAATTGGAACGAACAACAAGCAGAATTCTCTATTGTTCTATAGCTTGCATAAAAATTTTTCGAGACAAAATCATCTGCATTGTCTGCCTGAGCTCACAGGGTTAATTAATGGCCTATGCACTGATAAGAAATAGTTTTCGTAGCGTTGTCTGTCGAGTTAAAGATGAAGCTGAATATACAACTAAAAATATTTTATGATAAAGATTGGCTAAGTTATAAATAAAGCACTTCAACAAGCGGAAAATTTCATATCTAATTTCTGGTGTGTTGAATTATTACAGATTCATCATATATTTTTATTCTTTTTGTTGTTTTTTGTTCACGAATTCTACGATGACAATTGAATTAAGTTGTCTACTCAAGCGTGATTTGGTTCCCACAAAGCCACACGCCATGCAATTACGATACACGGTCCATAAAACATACCTCTGTCATAAGTAAGCCGCTAATTGTAAGTACATTTATGATAGAAGACGTAGTCTAAATGACCCAATTTGCTGCGGTTTCGTGCTATGATAATTTTCGCACCATGCAAATTCGCTGGCAAGTTTATTGCGCTTTGAAATTCAATCTGCGCATCGACTTTGTTGCTTTGTCGCTTTTTATTGTACATTGGAATAGTTTTGGCGCTGATGAGTCAGGGCGGCCAAGTTTGTACTGAACATTATCACATGATAATCATATGATTGCTTTGTCTTAGAGATTGCTGTTTTGCATGTTATATAAGTCGGATTTGGCCTCCCTCTCTCTCTCTCTCTCTCTCTCTCTGCCGCACTCTCTTATTCTCGCTTTCTCGCCTTTGATTGATGTCTGCGCGCTTAGCAATCAGCTTTAATGGCGAATACCACAGTCGAATTTCGATGAGTGCAGCAGGCTGTAAATATATAGAAGAATGGAAAAGGCCAATGACTTCTTCTATTCTAGCCCCCGTTTATGCCAATGCATGCAGTGATTCTTACCCAAAAAAAAGAGAGGAAAATAGCTTCCACAGGCAGCGACAAGTGCAATGGCGCAGCTTGCTCCCGGCTCTGGAAAAACTTGGCCGCAGCTCTACCCTACATGAAAATATATATAAATTTATATATTTTTTCTCCCACTCTCTTCTAAAGCTCCCTCTCTCTCTCTCTCTCTCTTTGCTGTTGTCGCTTCTTTTGTATTGCACACAAAAGATTTTCGCTCGCCCGTTGTTTTTTTCCAATGTGCATGCTTTTTTCTTCTTCTATGCATATTTGTGTTCATTTGCAAGATTTCTTCCCTTATTTTTAGCAGGGCGCGACCAGGGCTGCCAAAAGGGCGGCATGTGTGCGTCATTGTGATGCCTGGGGTGTGTTTTATGCCATTGAAATGCAACCGAGCATCTCTGCTGCCGGTTGCCCCAACAGCTCACACCCAGGCCCAAGCCCGAGCTCTCGAACCCGTTGCCATTTGCTGGGACCATTGCTTGCGCTGTATAAATATAACGCTACTTGCGCGTGCTGCACATTTCTTGCAATTTATTTGGCTTCACCAGAGCAGCAAGCGGCAGAGCTGCAACTTTACTCCAAAGTTTGTATCGTGCCTGGAACGCTTAAATTAGATTTTAGTAGAGATTTTCGCTATTATTTTGCAGCAACTCACTAAAATAGCGCTAGCTAAATTAATATACTAGAATCTTAAAGAAAAAAAAAAAAAAAAGAAATAAATAAGTGAAGATTGTTGCGTGAGTTTCAGTTCCTGTAGAGAAATTGAAATAAGATATAAATACCTAAACCCATTTTGTAGTAATTTAACCAATTCAACTACGTACAAGCATTGAATGCTTATGTTATTATATTTCCTTATTGTACATATAGGGAAATATTAATTTATTACAATATATGCATATACATTTATTCAATTTGCTGGGTTTACTTTTCTCATGCTTTTCACGAAAACCGTATAGCAGAGCACGGCTTAAGGCACGTCCATCTCTAACCCGTAAATCGTGGCTCATGGCATCGACACGGATGACAGGTTCTCTGTGCCGTCTACTGATTAGCAACCAAACATACGTGGCACAAGTATTACCAGCTTTACCTGGCACAGGTAAATCACATACTAAACTCGACCATACAAAACCACAAAAGCCTGGCAGCCCGCAGCCAGGCAGCCAGGCAGTCACTCAACCTCTGACAGCACAACACAATATCTAGAGAATTTGTGGATGGCCGTTGCCATGGTTCTGCTCATCAATTTGGCTACGTGCAACTGCTCTTAATGTGGAAACATTTGGGTTGTTCGGTTTTAGCCAGGATTTTCAGGGCAAGTCCCTGTGCCTCGAGCTAACTTTGCTTGCACAATTTAATTGCATATAATTATCGTGTCGACAAAGTAAACTGCAAGTAAATTAACTTTGTCAGAGCACAGCCCGTCCATAGTCAGTATTAGAGTACGTAGACCACCTACTCCTTAAATAATATTTCAATCATAACAAACGGAGTTGCCGGTGGACGAATGCTGATGAAAGAAGAGCTGTATTTAGCACTTCATTCAATTCGAATACAAAATTACAAAGTGCACAACGTAAGTGTGAGTTTCGTAATTTTAACAATTTCATTACATTAATTTAATATACATAAAAAGTATCAAAAGTATTGCTACTATCAGAGCAGTAGGTCGAGTTGAAAATTTACTTTTTATGGTTAGGAATAAATGAAATTCTTTTGAAATAAATGAATTTGTTATCTGACCAAAGTTTTGCATGGAAATTTATTCCCGTTGAGAGTTTTGCAAACCAAAATACTAAATAAATAAAAACGAGAAGAGAATTAAAAGCAAAACAAAAAATAAAAAAGCGCCCAATGCAATTAAATATTTAATGGAAGTTGTGTGTTTTTATTTTGTTTTCATTAAACATACATTAGCAGCAAGTAAGGGCAACAATTTATGTATGAATGAACCAAAGTAAATATTGCATGTGACGGAAACAAATGCACTCAGCCAGATGGGAAATTCGCAATATATTTGATAGCCATAGTAAAAGTGGTTTTTATAAAAATGGCCATGGCATGTGTTTATATGTAAATCAGCACGAGGACAGCAATGAAACTTCAACTAAAACCAATAAAAGTATCTATGTTAGCTTAACGCTGGCAGACATTGTGACGCTGCCAAGTAGGCAACAAAAATAAGTCAGGAGTAATAAAAGTTGCAACTGCAACTAGTCTGCATGTGTGTGTGTGTAAGGATCTATCTCTAGTTAAAGTTGAAAATTTATGCACGTTCCCGTTGAATGCTGGGCTGGGTCATCTATGGCAGCAACGCAACCAAACACCATTAACGTTGTCAACGCTTGGCATGATTTATGCCGGGCGCTGTTCTAGCCATGGCCCAATTGTGAAATGGCACACAACGGGGGCGGCCATCGGCGGCCCAATAATAATGCAGCGCTTATGCCCCGCGCTGAGTGGTGCCATTTTGCACCATATTCAATCGAGTGGATGTGCCACTGCAGCCAGCAGGGCTATTTATAGTGCACATTAATGACCAAGTGTTGCGCAACGCACAATACAACTGCAACACTACAATTGTAATGGTTCGGGTTCTGGTCTTGGTTCTGGTTTTTAGCTGTAAATGGAACTTGGCACTAATCGATTTTATAGTCAATTTTATAGTAAAGCTTGCCAATTAGCTGATTTAGTGATTTTAGCTTTTGTGCATTTCAGTTAATTGCATTTTGATAATATAATTACTTTTAGAAAGTTATCAATATCGATTGTAGAGCACATAAAACTTATCTTATTCTACTAAGTTAATTTTCACATTAAGCCATTCATTAGTTACAGGAATTGTTGTTGCATTTAGATTATAGATTCTCCATACACACACACACACACACACGCACACAGTCTTACACACATCAACGAGTGGCGTTGAACATGAAAGTTCAGTAATTGAGTTTTGTGGAGTTATCAAGTTTCGTCACTCCGAAAGCGCCTAGGGCGAAACCGAACTGAACAGTATAGAACAGCTGAAAATTGTAGTAAATAAAGTTTTTTCACCATTGAAAAATGCAGCATTAAAATATAAATAAATAAATAAGCCACAGGAGTCAACTGCTTTTAGTTGAATTGGGTAGCGAAGTTTTTGATAACTTTTTGCTGCTTACGTAATGCATAAACTCATACTATACCATTAGATGCATACGCACTCACACAGCCACACCCACGCCCACATACCCACATTGGCTGTCAGAGGCACACGCGCAGCGGCAAAAGTCAAGTCAAGTTGTTGGCCATTTAAGTGCCCGCACAATTTTGCCAAATTAAATCCAGTTCAATCGTAAAGCCGGGAGTTGCAGGGGCCAACCGAGGCGATGGCATATCTAGAGCCAGCCAAGCAAATCCCCACGCTGTTCAGCTTAAATTGTCTGAAAAAGGGTTTATAGTCATGTCGTTTTATATACTGGCTGGTTGACTGCGATGTCTTAGTGCAAGACTGAGCGAAAACGAGAGGGAGGTCTCTCTAGACAAGCAAACCTTAAGCACTTATCTACATAGCATTGTGAAAATATTTGCTAGACCCACTAGCTAGCTAGCCCGGACAGCTCTCTTGCTCTTTATTGTGATTGCCTGCCCAAGAGCGCTGCGTAATAAGCTCTGCCCATTGCTAGAATCTCGGAATTGTTTTCATCATGTCATACAACTTCCAAATTGTCTGTGTTCTTTGCCTGCAGCTAGTAAAAGGCAGCAAAGTCAATGCTCGTTCATATGGCTGAAATGAGTATATAGGTTTTCTGCAATATCCAATTTGCGTACATTTTGTTTGAAGTGGTGTAAACTGGAATAAATGGATAAATCATGTATATGTTATTGGTCTGTGAACAAGTATTTTACGGTCCGTTGCCTCCGAATTACTTGCTTTTCATCTTTGCTTACTGTATTTCGTCTATGTTTTGTTGATCACAGCTATATGTCCTGCAGAATTTTCAATTACAATGTACAGCTTACATTATAATTTTTTGTTTTTGTTGCTTGTTTGCTTTGTCGCCCAAGAAATTAGAATTTGTGTGATATACATACATATATATTTATGTATTCGGCGAGCAATTTTTCGTTTAATTCTTTTCTTTTCAAGCCAACTTCCCGTTAATTTCGGGGCCATTCTGCATAGCTTAAAATCGAATGCCTGTCACAGACACGGACACAGACATAAACACAATAATAGTCCCACTTTGCCAGCAGAAAAGAAGAAGAAAAATGAAGCTCTAGGCTGACTTAAACAGGAAGGGGAGGAACAGCAGCAACATCTCAGAGCCTGAGGGAATTCAAACACCTTTCCGCTTTTCACGATGCCTGTTTCTCCAACTGCCTGTCTGTCTATCTGTCTGTCAGTCTGTATGTATCTTGTATTTTCCATTCTTACATGCTTTTCCAATTTTCGTATGCGCTTACCGAGTGCGCAGCGTTGCTCAAGCGCTTAAATGCTTTCTCTGTTTGGCATTGGCTACAACGTAAATTATATTTATATTGTAGATAAGACTTGAACTTTAAGATGTTGCAGCTGCAATACTGACTATGGATATAGACATCTGAATATGGTTATCCATATTAATTTGTATAATATACATACTTGCACTATCGCATTTATGTTAATCTGATCATCATTAAGATTATATGTATGCAAACGACACATTAAAAAGCCATCAAATTGATTAAAAAATCAAAATAAAAACTCAAGTTAAATAATTTATATCACTCGTATACACCTGTCTATCCACACTGACAGGCAGACTACCATGACAACGTTAAAGTATTTGGTATGTGCGCATTTGTGGCCTAAACGTAAATCATGTTTACTTAACAATTTATTTATTCTTGCGCGTATCTTTCTAAAGCTGCCGAAAACATTCTATTGTTGTTGTTGTTGTTGCTACTGCTGTTGTTGTTGTTGCTATTGGTGAAATTATGCACGTGCCGTTTGTGCTTAGACTTGAGCCGTCTGCCCAAATGTTTTGTATACATAAGTAAAAGCTGGCGCTGTTCCTCAAAGATCTCACTTGTGCATATATTTAAGTGTAACTACGTGAATATATCCCAAAAGCAATTTGTTGCTGCTGCTGTTGTTGTTGTTGCTGTTGTTGCTCGAACATTTAGCGTCGCCTTGGGTGCGCTCATGAATAGTTAAATCCGCTTGCCTTGGCAAAGTTGGCCCGGCCAAATGCCTGTTGGTCTTTGCTATTTTCCATTTTTTATTAATGAAATCTCCTGACTCAATGAACCGTAAGTTTTGGGCCCGACCAGACGAAGAATGGCGGCACAACAACTAGGCGAAACTAATGGCACTGGCTTAGGATATGAGAACGTGTTTATTCATCGGGCTGGGGCCATAACGTGCCAACTTCTATCAGTCCCATTGGCTGCAGCTATTAGGCACTCTTATCGATGGCTCTTCATTTGTAACTAAAGTTATATAGTATTTGCCATGCTATTTGAAATGAGGGGTCGGTCGGGATAGCCACATGAATAAATTTTCTAAAACGATTCTGTTAATTGAATTCGTCTGTGAAGCTGTCCATTTCAATTATGGAATGCTGCAAGCATTCAATTTAGTTAAGCTCGCAAGCTAATCAAAACGACCCAGGAATTTCGTGGTAAAATCGAATCCTTTCATCCTCTGGCCAGCAATTAAAGTAAACAGTGCACAAATCAACTCAGCCTCATGCCGACTGCCGTTGAATAGATTGAATAACTTGGCACGACTGCCGACGCGTGTCCTGTGCGGCGATAGCGCCTGTGGTCTGAATAAATGTTTCATTGTCTGTACGGGTATTTGCCTATTTATTTACGCCGAAACGACGTAAGCAGTCAACAGCAGGCAGAGGGCAGCCGGCAGCAGGCAGACGGTAGACGGCAGACGACAGCCCAAGAGTCAGCAGCAGCACTACCAGCAGTAGCAGAAGCAGCAGCCGCAGCAGCACTTGACATTGGCCACTTCTAACCGCAGACGTATTTGACGATTTTGCCAGCAACTGTCAGCGCCCAAGCGTTCGCTTGTGTCACAGTGTGGATTGTGCACTGAACGGTGGCAATTTTACAGTTGAGTTCATTATGGAACTCAATTCGATTCAATGGCGCAGGTAAGCGAAAATGTCAGCACTGTAATTCTTTATAAGCAGCCTAGCGAGGGGCGCAGGTTGGCATAAAAAACATTCACTGAATTCATCAGTCTTTCCCTTGAGTTTCTTTTAAATATTTATGCAATTGCTACAAGTTCTATATCTGGAAATTCTTGTTTCTTCATCATTTTCTTTTCAAACACGTTACATTCCCCAGGGCAATGTCGCCATGACTCGCCTTGACTCGCCTTCGCTCTAGCTATCGCTTTCGCTTTCGCTGTTGCTCCCGGCCAACTGGCTTTTGTGTGCTGTCTCCTTCATCTTATCTATAACATTATTTAAGCTTTATGCTGGGTGCTGGGTGCCATTTGCAATTTTAAAAGTGTCTTCCAAGTGCCAGAAATTTATGTAATTCACTTAAGCTTCACCGCAGCATCTGCGTGTAGGAATCCATAAATTGTAAAAAGTCGTCTATTTTTCACCAAAGTCTATCGCAGGCTGTTTATATATGTTGCTCTCGAGGTATTCAGAATTCAGACCGTAACTTAATAAATACCTTTCCAAAAAATCCATCAATAATTAATACAGCTATAAATTAAAAAACAGCATTAAGTCCTCGGGAGCTACCTTTGGCAGTACCTGCTCGTGGCTAAAAGTGTTGCTAGACCTGGGGTGGGAGTGGCTAATGTCTCTCTCTCTCTCTCTTTGTTTTTTTACCCACTTCTGCTTTTTATGACTAAAACAAAAAGGTATTTATTTCGCAACACGCTTTGGCCTTATGCTAGTCGATTTGGGTTGCTGTATTGAGTCATGTTGTTTGCGCTGATTACACAGTTTGATTTTAAAACACGCACAGATAAGGCGATATCGTGAGGCGAGAGAAACAAAGCACGCGCCCAGCTCCACTTTAAATATTGGCTGCAGGTCATTGCAACATTCTTGGCATTATTTCCTTTTCGCTTTTTTAGTCTACTTTCGTTTGGGGTGCTGCAATAAATTTTTTTATGTTTTTATGCTTGCACGAGTCCTGCGTACTTTGCCCACGGCAAGTGCACGGCAATTTCATGCCGTTTATATGACTGGAAATATAATTTAATGGACTTTTAATCAATGTGCTTTATTGCCGCTGCTGTTCCTGATCAAAGGCAAACAGCGAAAAATGTTTATTAAAATGTAAATGGTTGATTTTTATTTTGTAATTCCGAGGATGTCTAGCAGGTCGATGATGCATACCATACTTTCGTTGATTACATTCTGCACTTGACGTTTATTTTCTTCTTTTTTGAAATTTCATTAACTCCTCGCCAGCACATCAATTTCATGTCAAAGAATATATATAAAAAAGCGACTAGCTGAAATATGTAAAACACATTTAAGCCCAAGAATTATGCAAGTCTTAGGTTTCATCTCGAAAAGTTTAAATAAAGTAACGTGTTCTCGGGCAGGCAGTTAACTGTTTTTAATTTGGATTACGATATTAACATTTTCTTTTACTGTTTGAATTTACTAATTGAATTGCTTATGGATTTGCCTGTGAACATGGGATTTGCCTTTGTTGTTTTGCACATTATTATGCTTAGGTTATTCACACGTTTCTTGTGCCGAAGGTCTGCTTAACGCTGTGAATAGCCCCTCCTCCTTTATGCATGTACGTATATATATAAAATAAGAGAAACGTGTAAAAATATATACTAGCGAGTGTCCGACCAGGATGCCCAGAGTTAAATCGACTCAGCTCGACCTAAATGATAAATGAACTTTATGGAGTAGTCTGTTACATACATTTTGGCCATCTAAATTCAAATTTTAAATAGGTTCAGGTATAATAACTATGTATATGTCTAGCTAAATATTTAAAAATAGTTCTTCCATATGTGTCATCATTTTATACGAAATACCGACAAGCTATTTTATTGTTTAAAATATGCTAGATATTTCATTTACGCTTACAGCCCACATTGTCCTTTTTTATATAATCCATATGTTTGTTTTATTATATATTCCACTTTGTGTTGACAGCTATGACCCAGAAGCATAAATCATAACTTTGTGAGCTTTTTCCAAAGGCAAACTCATATACATAGATATATTTATACAAGCATATATTCAATATTGCAAACATTGTGGTGCAATCAGTTAAAAGCCTTCCAAACCCCAAGACGCTTCAGCCGTGTCAAAAAATGTTGATATCTGCCATATATTTTATTTAAGGGAAAATAACCAAATGAAACTATACCGCCATTCGAGAGTTTATGGGATAGAAAAACAATTAAGGATTTTGTGAGTTCAAATAGAATGTAACTTAATTGAAATTCGATTCATAAAAGAATTAAACTAGTGATTTGAAAGGCCATTATAGGAGAAGCTTTGGGGAAATGCAAAACTCATTTATGAATGAGAAAGCTCTCCACAGACACCCATAATATTTACTCTCAACAGATATGAACGCATATTCAAATGAGCCAATGCAAATTTAGCCTATACAGAGCCCACATATATGGATATATGTGTGTGTACATACACTACGAGAGAAATGGGCTGACGGAAACATAAGTCAGCTTACAGGACACTGGCAATCGTATGGCACGATGCGCCACAAAGCATGCAACAGCTTTTGGCTGTGCCCCATGAGTGTGTCAGGCGAAGGAATTTGTCACATGTTGGAATGTCAGATGTTGCTGAAAGCTAAGCTCTCCGTGGGTGTGGGTTTGTCTAGATATATGGATGGGTGTATGGGTGTATGGCTCTGACATGCACAACTGGTCATTTGTTTATTGGCCGCATATGTATAATGTCAAAGTCAGGCGCACATTGCACTCCGGCTGTCTTATTATAGAGTAAGGAGTAAAAAGGAGAACACACCCACACAGTTTTACGAAACGAATGTCGCTCTGATGACTGCAACCAAGTTCGCCATTGTCCTTGCCAAACTGGGTCAGTTCTGGTATGGCAGTTGTGTGTCCTTATTGATTGCCAGCTCAAGTGGCGCTGAGACCTCGTCGACGATCTGCGCCGGACACGGACTGTCCTGGGGCAGTCTTTGCATAGTCGAATTGCAGTTTCTGTGATTTTGAGCACTGACTACCCAAATCAACAGGATTCTCGAATTAGAAACAGGCTTTGAAATGACGTGAGTGCCATCTCGACTAACTCTTCACTTATTCTCGAGAACCACCCAACTGGACTCAACTGTATTTGACATGTGCTCGAAGGCATTACCAAACAACTATCTCTTAAATACGATGTACTTGAACCGGTCAAATGGCATAACCAAATGTATAAGCCAAATTCCAGGAAACGATAATGCTGCTGATAATGCTGATGATGCTTTTAGGTATAGTCTCATTTCCGATTATCATAAGTCAATCACGTAACCCAGGCCAACCGCAAACGAGTGACAGCTGAATACTTGCGGCTGCTTCATCCAATGCGGTGTCTGTTGGTCTTACCTAATCATCATCCATACGTCTTTGCGGTTAACTAACGCTTGCGTGTGTTCATGTGTGAGGCTTAGGGACGTAGCGACGTAGGCGTGGGCGTGGGCGTGGAAGTAGTTGTGTTTGTGACTGACTGAGGTTTTGTTCATTTGTCGGGCTTACCCTGAACCCCTTTTAACAGTATCGCATTCAAATGGTATTTGTATCGGATTGTAGCTAAGCTTTATTACATGAAGCTAAGCAAATTTCTAGAAAAAAACGGCAAATTCTGTTTGTCAAATAAATAATTGGACATTAAAGAGCTCAACTCAGCAAGAGCTAATGCCAGAAAAATAATTGGAATACACGCAACAGAATCGATTTCATGTGATTGTAAGCTGAAGAGAATTGCGTCCGTGATGTGGGAAATCACTCAAATGAATTTAATTCACATTCTAATTCTATTTCTAAGCATCTACATTGACATATAAAAAGAGTACTCGGTTTTACGAGTTCTCATCAAATAACAATGATATCTATCAAAAGAGCAGACCTCTTAATGTGATTATTTTTATTTGTATTACATAGAGTATTTTTCGTCCCAGTTGTTAATTGAGTGGCCAACGAACGAATTGCAAGAAATTGCAATAATAAATTTGAACTTCAGTCAGAGTTTACAGTCTTTGTGTGCACGTTGAAATGCTTTCAATCCAGTAAATTGAATAAAGAAATGTCGAGCTCTCTGCAGACTATACCCTGTATGCGGTTGTTGTAAGATGGGCTTGGCTTGCAGTAAGCTTGTTGATCGGATCTGCTTATTGCAAATAGGATGCTAGTTAGAGTCTTTAATAGGAAATGATAACTTTTTTAATTGGCATTTCTATCCATATGTAGAGATGGTCTTGGCTTAGCACGGGTATAATAAGAGCTGATTAAATTTTGCAACCACTGCAAATTAAAGTAAAAACAATTTTAAGGGCGTCTACACAAAATGCAAGCCAGACGCATGTAATAGCACTGGGTACGGGCAAAAGTTGATCCTTTGCCATACAGACGCACATCCGTACACACACACACACACACACATACATATATAAAGCCAAATAACCAGACAGCTACACACACACAAACGTTCGTTCAAGTTTAACGCAAATAAATTGCGCATTCAGAGCAAAATTAACACAGAACGACAAAAACTGGGCGAGGCCGAGGGCACGTTGGCAAAAAAAGCAAAGAAAAATAAGGAAAGAGCATGAGAAGGAAAAAAGTGGCGGGCAGTAGCATAACGAAGCTTAAACAGAGAAATATGTGAAATACAGAAATGCAAGAGAGCTCAAAAACTGAAGGAAAAAAAAAAGAAGCGAATGAATACCATAGCTGTGGTTGCCACAGCTAGCTAAAGTCAGGACACTTACGCATCGCAGATCCTCCTCATGCTGGCTTGGGTCAGTTTTGGCCTTTTTTTGTATTTTTGCCAGCATCAGCAACAAAGGCTGAATGCATGCGAAAAGGAAGATGATTTCATAACTAATGTGGAGGGACCGAGCTGCGGATGTCCCTTTAAGTAATCGAGCCTCTTCTTCTTTGTGATTGGAGCTCAGTGCCACCAGAGCTGACCTCCCTATTAATAACTGGTCCAAGCTCTGTGCTACTTGCCTATGCAGGGAACGTTTCTCTGACCCGAAAGTCGCGCCCGGCATTCAAATTGACGGCATTAAAGGCGGCCAAGGCGGTCATAAATATGATAAGGGATTGCATAAACGGCAGCCCGGCCCCCAATTCCGAGCTCTGGCTGTAGCATCTTAATTAATAAGTCAATGGCTGCTTGCCTATGGCAAGACTTACGGGTGTGAGTTAGGGAAAAAGTTCGGGTCATAAACAACATAAAAGAACATATTTTTGTTTACGCACTGATATAAGCAATTTGTGTAGACAAAGCATACACTTCAGCAATTAGTTGAAATATTTGCATTCAGTAGAAGAAGAAGACTGGAAAATAAAGAATGAAGAAATATAAGTTGACTCAAAGCTAGAGATTTAATTGAAGCAAATTATATACATCATTTTAGATAATTAGAAGAAATAATAATAATAATTAATAAGTAATAAGTAATAAGTTGTATTCATTTGCAGGACTATCCTCTCGAACAATAAAAAATACCCGGAAGTAAGCTCAAACTTATTTTAGTCGATTATTTTCTCTATGCATGCCTTGTCTTATAGCCATTGTAAAGTAGGTCCCCTTCGCCCCTTATTTAGTTATATCACTTTGAGGCAGCATAAATTAGATGCCCCTTGGGCCTAGCACAACCATCGATATTGAAAAGTGTCAAGGTAATGACGGCCGTCGGCAGGAGCCTCAGCCTCCATTCGATTGCTTTGACTGTAGTTGTTGCTGTTGCTTAATTTCGTTATGTGCCCTATGCACATTTACGCCATTTCATAAAATGTTCATAATGGGCGCTCGCCCTCTATGTATGTGTGTGGGCGTGTGTGTACATTGTCGAGCCAATGACTGACAACGTCGCTTCAGTTTTTATACCGTCATCGTCACGGGAACTGCTGCTACTGCTGCTCCTGCTCCTGCTACTGTTGCTGCTGCTGCCACTGCGCTCGTTGGCTGCTCTAATGGCGTAAATGTTCAATAAAGTGGCTTTTAGCGCTTTCGCACATACCCACACACACAGACACAAACTCACACACATACATCTGACGCGGGCATATATAAACAGAAACAGCAAGCGACACGGCCTGGCCGGAAGGCAGAGCTCATGTGCTCAGTTTGGTTTCGCTCGTCAATGTTTCAGAATCTGCGCCTCATTCTGCTTTTAGGAGGCACTACACGCACTTTATGTACCTTACCTTTTCAAATAAATTGAATGGCCATATTAATTTGATGCAACACTGTGCGAAGTCGTGAATAACGAATATGAAATGTGCCCAGTCAAGTCTGCCTGTTCCCTCCGCTAAGCACTCAACGCTACGCCCATATCTCGCTTAGCTTAAATAAAAAAGATGGCCTAATGCAATCGCAACTGCTGTTTGCTGTTTGTATAAATGGAACGATTAATTGGAAACTAATTTGATTTATTTGACATCTACCATATGTACGCACTCAGCCCTCAATCAATTTTATTATTATGAAATTAACTGTTTTCTTTCAGCTGACTTCTGGATAGCGCATCTGGTCGTCGCATATGACTGGGCTTTGTGTCTCTTTGTTTATTTGTTGAGCTACGCATTTGAAAAACAATTTGCTAGGCGCTTGATTGCAAAAATTTGTCTGTGTTGAAATTTGTTTTGAATGTAAACACTCACATGGTCCAGACATGACCACAATTTCATGCTTTGACTAATGTGCGCCGCCTGCTCCAGGTCGCCGACACCAGCTCCAGAGAAGCTCAGCACATGGTGCAGTGGCTTCTGTTTCTCCCATTATTTTTAATGTATCGTCGTAGACGTAGGGAAACATTCAAATTGCCACAATAGCCATGAGTTCATGTTTAATTAAAAACGCTGCCTATTGGCAGGCGACCGAAAGATCGCTCAATAAAGCTTGCCACATGACGCACAGACAAGTCGATAAATGAAATGGGGAACAATATGTTATCCATTCAACAATTTGCCAGAAACTATTAAAAACTATAGCTAATAATTTATTTATTATGAAATTTTGTTATCGCCAGGCACATAAATTGTGTACTTTAAAAGCATGATGCCAGCACACATCCTGTCATCAAACTTGGCACAACTTTTGCCATTCCATTTTATCATTATTTTACCATTAGTTATTCGAACCTCGCCGCACGGTTGTAGTAGTAGCCTGCCAGCGACAGCTCCATCTCTAGTTTCAGGAACATTGCTTCTCATATTTGCTCATTTCATCTCCATGATTAATAAATGTCAACCGCAGCATTACTGACACCTCAGCGGGGACAGCAACCGCAACGACAGTGCGTAGTTTAGACAAAATATATTGTGGCTTTTTTGCTCAACAAGCGTCTCAGTTGAGGCTGCTTGTTAACAAAGGCTCGACAGACAGACTCGCACGTACGCAAACACACATGCTCACTCTAAGTGCACTCTGCATGATACAAACGTACGCAGCTCCTTTGTCGGAAGCAGGTGACAAAAAGTACACGTAAATAAAATGGCAGCCTGCCGCCAAAGGAAGACCAGTGGGCGGGGCCGCACGTCAAGCTGCACACGAATTTAACAGAAATTTTGAGAGCAAAGTTAAGCATACGAAGAGAATATTTCACCATGTCTACATATATACGAAAGTGAATATCATTCAAGCCTTGCTTGCTGGGCTTTTATTGGTTTTTGCCAGAGTTAATGCTATAACATTTTTCGCATGCAGACTATTGCGAGAAGAATTATTTTCTGAAGTGTAATTAAAGCAGCATTAAGAACTTGTGAAAACAAGAGTTTAAGGCGAGCAAATAGCTTAATTATTTGCTAAGCACAAACCCTGATTGAAACTTTAGAAAGTTGCTCAGGCTTTTATATACGGGTATTTAAATCAATATTTTGGTATAACTTAGCTTTAAATAGAAGCGACTGTTCGTGCGTTTGATTAACTAATCTATTTGGAGCATGCATAAGTATAATTTATCTTTAGACACATACAACTTTACTGTCAAAGTCAATTAATTAACACTTTATAACCCATATTTCATTCTAGCGAAACGCGTCAGCTCTTGGGCCCAGCCTAAAAAGCCAACAAAATCCAATCCAGCACACAAAATTTCCGCAACATCAAAGGCACGAAATTCTGTTTTAGCCAAGCTCAACCTTGAAACTAAATGAAGCCTGTGTGTGTAACTGTACCAAATACCGCAACGCTGGATCTTAGACGACGGCCAGAGATTAGCCAGCCCGCCGTGGACTTGCAAGTTTGAAATAATACAAAACTCAGCGTCAGCTCTGCTACAGCTTAGCTTCAGGCCTAACTAAAGCGAAACTGAGTTGTCGTGCTCGTCAGAAGAAGAAGCATAAGCATAAGCAGAAGCGAAGGCAAAAGTTCAATCCCTAAAAGCCGCAGATTGAACAGCTAGAGCTGAGAGCAACGCGTGCTATATTTTCGAGAGCGCCAAAGGATTCATTAAAAAACCGCCAACCTGGAACTAATGGAATTAGAGAATATTGTGGCCAATACGGTCTACTTAAAAGCGAGAGAAGGTGAGTGCAAATTCCCACAGACAACAGAGTCATCAAGCAAACTGCCCGAAAACTACTCACGCCCGCTTTTAGGCATCAAATCCTTTGAGGGACACGGCACGCGTGCTGAAGTGGCATTGTGTTGGCACCTTGCCTTGTTTGGAGGTCGGGTAGAGCCAGAAGCCCAGCCATCGATTTTTCTGTGGCTGTGATTTTCAGGGCGGGTGTTAATTGTAGTACAGCACCATTCGCCCACACTCAGCCCGGTTTTTGGGGCCTGTGCCTCGGCTGGAGCGGAGTGGACCGAGTCTTGTAGTATGGCGCCTGACACTGCGCTTTATCTAAAGTTAATGAAGCGTTAAATGTTTGCGCTCCAGCAACTTATTCATTTTCATGCTTCAAGTTACAGCTTTAAGTGCTCTATTTGTGTCAGCACTCGCTGCTGGCAGATATTTCTACAATACATTCTGTTATCGAGGTCACACTTCACTTGCGGGGCATCCTATGACCAGCCAGCCAGCCAGCCAGCCAGCCAGCCTGCCAACAGTCAAGTTCAGTGTCATTCACTCGGCTCGGCTTATGTAAAGCAAATGCAGACCCATGAAGATATTGCAAAATTATGCAGAGCGCTTCTTGGTATATTTAAAGTGTCTGAAGGTCACCTTCACCTTCAGTCAGTCAGCTCCGTGCTGTATGCTTGGGGATAGGTTTACGAATAGAAAAGTATATATCCGTTCGTACTGATTGCATGCACGATGATTTCTAATGACTTCGCACATAAAAGATTCACTTAAATTACAACAACAGCAACACGAACAGCAGGCAATCACTTATGACTCGCTTTGCTCAAGCAAATATATCAATATTTTGTGCTTTTGCTCAGGTTCAGGCTGTCACTGCCAAAAGCAAAACGCAACTCAACGAGCGGACTTCGGAATGTATCCATCAGATACATTTGCACGCCGCTCAACAGATTTCAATGATAGAAACGTGCACGGAATTTCAATTTGTCTAGTTATGTAATATTTAAGAATGAAGGGGCTGCGCCCGACCAGAAGCAAAAAAGAAGACAGAAGCGAACAAGAAAGAGAGAGAGAAAGAGCTAGAAAGAGTGAGCGAGATGGAGCAATAAAATATAGATAAAATATATATATTTGAAATAGATTTAACAAGCCAAAAAGTAAATTTTTTATTTGAATTTGAAGGCAGAGGCAGCAGCAGCGCGACGTCAGCAATGGCCGATGGCAAGAACGGCAAAATCGTTGTTGGCTAAAAATTTCATTTTCTTTGGGACCTTTTGATGTTATCTTGAAAAGTTCTAACTGCGTTTTTTACTTCTGTTTTTCTATCTAAAAGCATGATGCCTCACAGCATGAGTATTTTAACTTTTTGTTACCAAAGCCAAACTTGGACTACAAACTCTGAAAAGAAAGAAAAAATTATTCTAAAGGGTTGATTAATTGTTAATCAATTATTATGTATTCATAAGTTGTCAAAGTTGGTAGTTTATAGACTAAGTATTAGACAGATGCAAAGAGGTAAATGGGTGACTAATGAGTATATAATTATACGTAATGGACTTTAAAATAAATCAGTCATAATGTAGGCAACGACTTTTATAGTAGATCTATTGAGTATAAAATAAGAAAGAAATAAGAATTTCTTATATTACATTTCTTTATTCCTGTATAATACTTCTGTAATTGCAATGCATGAATATATATATATTCATATATATACGCCATTATTTAATTGATATAAATTAAATTACTGTCCAATTATCATCGTATTTGCCTTTATGCTGAAAGCTTTTAAAAGGTTACGCGATTTATATAGATCAAATCGCTTTGCAAGCACTTTTCTATTCTGTTTACTTTGAGTCTCTAAGCTTCGATGTCGTCTTTTGTCTTAATGCAAAAAAATTATGCTTGCATTTGGTTTTTTTTGCTGCATCTTAGTGCTATTCTCTTATTCTTTTTATTTTGCATTAAGAAATGTGAATGCATTAAAATGAGCGCACTGAACAAAGAGATAAAGAAAAGACATCGCCTTCGATGGCATAAATTTTGCCTTAATGCGTTGCCATAACGTTGATTATATGAGCGTGAAATGCGAGAGTGAGGGAGAAAGACATTTTAGAAGCGGAATAACTACTTACGCGAGAGAGAGAGGGAGGGCGAGAGCGCGAGAGAGGGAGAGCACGGGGAACCGCATTTAAATTACTGTCCGCTGGTAGCATTAAGCAGAATAAGCCCCAAGTGTGACCTCTGTGAAATTGACAATCACACATCACAATTAACTAGTTGCTGTTGGCTCTGTGAGGAGGCTTTTGGAGTTTACATTTGTGTGCTTAATTTCATATAAATATTTGGCTAATGCCGTGGCAAGCATTCGTGACGTCGAATGCATCCTGTTGCTGTTGGCGCAGCCTTGCGTTTCTCTTTCGCCTTGCACCCAGTTGGCGGCGCCCACTTGAGTTGTGCATCAGAGTCAAGCCGGTTGGTTCATTGACCGCTGGTCAAGTCAACAACTTGCGTCGGCTGTTGGCTGTTGGCTGTTGGTTGGCTGACTCTGACTGCCGCGTTGCCGTACAATACACGCCAATTCATTTCAAGTGGGTGTTCGTGTGTGCGTGTGTTTGTTTGCATTGTTGTTGTAGCTGTTGCCATTGTACACTTTTTATCAGGCTAACAAGCCTTTAGTTATGTTGTATGCTAAGCAGCTAAGAAACCGGTTGTTAATTATCGCACGCAATACTACAATGCAACAAAAGCCGCCTGCGCGGAGGCGTTTCACATACCACGTCCAAACTGTTCCTCTGGGTGAGTGTGTGTGTGTGTGTGTGTGTTGTGGCAGTTCTAGTTGGGCGCACATTTAAAAGCCGCTAATTACTGGTAACTCTCAATCAGTCAGCCAGTCAGTGCGTCAGTCTTTCAGTCAAGCAGCCCGTTTAATATTTCAGCTAGCCCATGCCCACTAATCAAGATGTGCGATTCCTGTTTTGCCTGCTGCATGTCCTGGCCGTGTGACTGGGATCACGCAGTCCTGTTGGTGCCACGCATTGCGGTTTGCGGCGAGTGCTTATCTGCAATTCAAGCACGTAGCATGCCACATAGTGCATATGCAGCAAGTGTCGTTGCAGCTGCCTCTGCCTCTGCTGCTGCAGCCCAATCACTGAATATGCGATTGCAATCAAAGCGAGCGTTGTTTGCAAATCAGAGACTCGTTGATTGCCACCGAATGTCATCAGAGGGTGGCACGCTAGAAGCAATTTTAATTATATGCAAAACGCTGCCAATAAAACAGAATTTAACAATCAAAGAGAGAACATGCTGTAGTACAGTGAGTGATATATATCCGCTGACGGACAACATTTCATTGTCTCTATTCATTAGCACATGACGAGATCAAAAAGTTTTCAGCGCCCCAGCGAATATACTCTGCAATGAGACTGCTAGACGCAAAGTGATTCGACTTGATTGCTGGCATAACATATTTGATGTTTTATGCAAAAACTTAAATCAAAATAAGTGCGAGAGTATATTATAGTCAGCGATTGCTGCGCAGCTTGTTTTTATTGGCATCACTTTAGAACTTCAAGAGATTGTCGTTGAAAACCGGTAGCCTCTTAGCAGAGTTGTTGCTGTTGTTTTGGCTGCTGATGCTTCTGTCGCTACTGCCTGGTCTTGTACTTGAGACTTGAGACTGGAGACGTTATTATTTTTTTAAATTGTATTTATACTTTTGTTGACGTAGGCAAATATTAAATGCTAAGACGTTGGCCCCCAAACACTGGAAGTATGTTTTTTAGTGACGCGCTGCTGCGTCAGCAACTGAATATTTAATCGTTATTTTTAATCTGCTGCCCGTGGCGTATACGTAATCTTCGACTTATGAATATTAACTAGCGTCTCAAGCCGTCCAGTGCAACACAATCGTAGAACTGGTTTTGTAACACTATCAAATATTTGTGTATGTAGGTTATCTGCTGCTCTTAGAATACAAATATTTTAAAAGCACGACATCTCATTTGCTGCTTTCGCTTGTCACTCAATTATTATTGTAATAAATTTGTGCTGTCGCTTTGGCTGCTTTTAAATTTAATTATTGGCAACGCTTGACATTCGAGTGTCATGTTTGTAAGTGAGTGTGATACTCGAGCGCATTGCTTGAATATATGGAATTTAATGCATTGCCTGTTAATAAAAGTGTTTATTCTTGGCTGCGAAATAATGGAAATTACGTGCATTCTGTCACTTTCAAGCGAGAAGAGAATTAAATAATTATAATTTCGAGCAGAATTAATCATTTAAAATCTTGACACATTTGAAGTGCAAACTTTATCGCTTGCGAACTGATTTTAATGCCATTTAAAGCAAACACTCGCTCGATTAATTTCCAAAGATATCATACACATTTTAAGTTTTTAAAATTGACGTATAACAATAAATAGATTCGTTCAATTTAAAGCTGGTGGAATGAAAAGTCCACAGCTCAAGCATATCATTACTGTAATTTGCACATTTTTAATGAAGGAAAACATTTGTGTTCATATTTGTCACATCTAAAATAGTTCCTGAAAAGAAAACATGTTTTCAATTCGGCAAAATACCTGAAATCGAGTAGAAATCAATTCTACAAACAACAAATGAATACCGTTAGTTTAGCGCGGTGTTATGCAATAGGTAAAGTTTACAAATGAATTTCAATAATTTTGCGCACGTAATGGCGTGTGCTGTTCACAATAAATGCAGGTAAACACACACACACACACACACACACACACACACACACACACATACACTCATAATATATATATATAGATTGAAAACTATTCAATACACTCATGCTTATTGGCAACAAAAGATGCCGCTGTGGCTGTGGTGGAACTGTGCACAAATTGTTCTGGACGCGGCAGCAGGCCATAAAGGAAAATTTTATCGATTGTTTTGACAATTAACTTTTTATTTTCTGTATTATTTATATGATGGTAACAAAACGAAAACATTTCAAATGGTGGCCGAGGCCCAAATTATGATATGTTTATTTTGTTTCGCTCCGAAATTGATTTGGGCTTAATGTGTTTAAATTTGCGGCTGCCGAGCACGGAGAAGTCAAAAGGTGATGCAGCAGTTTTCAGCCAGATCGCTGTGATTAATCTTCTGACAGGTAACGCGTCGTATACGCAACGAGATACTTCGAGCGGCCGGGCAGGACTTATTTGTCTTTGTTAAGCAGATGGCCTGGCTGTCTGGCAGCCCAGTTTCCGGGCCTAATATTTTATGATTGATGGACCAAAAAGGTGCTGCCAGCTTTTGGGCGTTTTATGAGCACTTAAGTACAACAGCAACAACGAGAAGGGCAACAACGACAACAACAACGTAAAAGTCAAGCAGCAGCTGAGTTTGGCTATCGTTCATAGTTTGCAGTTCGTCAACGACGAGGCGTTCATACATATATGCATGCACTTATCTACATACATAAATATGCGAAAGCGCTTTTTCCCAGTTCATCCTGTTGCTATGCGTTTTATGCGTGCGCATAAAAAACGAACACAACAAAACAGAAATAGAAGAAAAGGGAAAAAACAGAGGCAAAATAAACGAATAGAAATCTTGGCATATTTTATGCTTGTGCCCGTCATGAAAATGTAAGTGATGCTCTAAACAATTTTGCTGATGAAATGAAATTGAGTTATTCCATACGGCACACTCTCGCCATGTGAGCTAAAAATGTTAGATATTCGAAGTGTGTGTGTGTTTGTGTGTAGAATTTGGCGTGCTAAAGGCTAGAGCCTATGTGGAAGGTATGCGAGTGGCAATCGAGTATGCGGAGCTCTTATATTCGGCTACACAGTACATAGCCGAACTGCCAATGTATGTGCATCGTCGACAACGTGTCGTATGCGCAATTTCGCAATATAAATGACAACATTTCAGGTTTATGACATTCTGTGAGTCTCATGCACGTTACGCATATCAATTTCAATTCAATTTCTGACAGCACATCGAACACATGCAAGAGCCCCAATACAACACAACACAACACAACAGAGAGGAGCACAATGCAGCAGCACTACACACATTTTTGCCAAATGCAGCAGAGAAACATTTTACACTTTATTGGTGTCAGCTACTTGAAATGTTGTCAACAGCTTCGACCAACATTTCAGCTGTCCCAGCGACGGCAACAGTCGCAGTTACAATTCCCCAGGGCAAATAAATAAATGTCAACGGCATAAGTAACCGCAAAAGGCGTCGCGCTTGGTGTATTTTATTTATACATAGTTTTTGTTGCTGTTGGTTTGCTAGGCCTAAAAAGCAATTATAAAATGCAAAGGCAGCAGACTCACCTCTCTGTCGTCATCAGCTTTGCAATTGAGTAATCGTAATTGCATTTTGCTTCATAAGCATTCGGTACAGAGAAAGATTAATGTACTAACACATCCACACACACACACTCACACACACATTTAGACTCGTCCTGGCCATCAGTTGATTCTCAATGGTTTAAACCAAATGGGCAAAAAAAAAAAAAAAACAAATAATGAAAAAGAATGGAACAAAATGAAAACAGAGTGTAAGAGCCAGAGATATAGTAAAATTTATTTATTGATAACTAAAGCTTTGCAAATGGCATTTTGCAAATGCAATTTTCAATTAAACTCTCGATCTCTATAGCAACAGTTTGAATGCCGCGACGCGTTGGTGTCCATTGATGGGTTGAATGGATTGCCCGCTGGCTCTTTGAATAGTTGATTGCTTGGCTCTTGCAGTCGGTCCCATGTGGCCAAGCTGATGCTATACAAAAGGCAACGCAATTCAAGCACAACGACCAAGTGCAGCTGCTAAAACAGTCATAAACAAAGGCGAACGAAGCTACAATTTAATTGGATAATAAATGTACTCAAGTGCTTTATCCAACCACTACAAATCTATTCACACGTCAAGTGCTGAACATGCAACTAAGCTTGTTGGCGGCAAGTTAATAATTAATTCATGGCGTATCTGCAATATTCATGGAGCGAATTTCATATTCATATTCGCTGAACTCAAATTCATTATGACAAGTATTTATTATTGTGTCTCGCGATTAGAATGCACTCAAATTTTCTTTTGCCATTTCCCCAGTGAGTGGCGTTTATGTATGGAAAAGCAATAATTTGTTCTATGCAGATCTCAAGGCATTAATCTTTCTCTTTGCATTTCGCATTTCGTATTTAGCTTCATCCACTCTGTGTCTGTGTGGCATTGTGGTATTTGCCAAACCAACTGCACTGAACTTGCAATCAAACACAAAAGGTTAACATGCCCCAGCGGGGCAGGGCCGAGAGGGCCGTCTTGCAGCATCCCACTTGGGCCATCGTTCACTTGGCTGCTCAGCGCGCAAAGCTGCTGTCAGCGCCATATGTGCAAGTTGTGCGGTGCGCTCGACTTGAACTCTGAACTACAAGCTGCCATATGGTTTTATTTGGACTGCGTATTTGTTGTTTGCTCTATGCTTGCCGAGTGCATCGGGCGGGCGGACAAGCGGACAGCAGGACAGTCGGACCAATGGCCAAAGACTGCAAATGTAGTTGGCAATTAATTTCTTTTGGCTATTTACAACACCGATGCTAATTACGAACTGTATGGTTTTTGAGGTTGATATGGTTAGGTCAATTGGCATGCAGGATGTAAAGTGAATGACCGTTCAATTTTGATTCGTAAATATGAGAGAATGTTTTGCCGAGCGCAATGTGGCGTATGAGCGATTACGTATACGTCGGCGCTATCGCATGGGCACACGCGGATTATGGGAAATTTAATTATAATTACGCTTAGCACTGTAATGCATTATTGTGGTTATATATATGAGTGTATGTGTTTGTAAGCCGACCAGGATTATCCCCGCATGATTGAAGTAATTGCTAAATAGTAATACGCACTTTTGTACGTACATATGCATGCAAACGGGGCCTGTTGGGGAGAATTTGATAACGTTGTGACGTGTTTGCTAGGCAGCTGTCAATGCATTTTGCTCTGTCACTTAGCAGCAGACGACAGAGTGACAGAGTGATAGGCAGAAAGCTGACAGCACTCGGAGCGTTGGCCCTATTGCCAGATTGTCGGTTTGTCAATCAGCAGTTTGTGCGCCCTTTTGGCACTATGCTAAATATAACATGAACAAAAAGCGAGCACGCAAATAAGCTCAGCCCGAGCAAAAACAAATGTCACCGAGCACTGCCGGTCACAGGCTGATAAGCGCCTCCACTCCCGCACTTTCAATAAATTGAGCTCTTTGTGCCTAGCAATGAAGTAACTTGTCGGCCTCTTTATCAGTCGCACGCACTGTTTCGGCAATCCGCAAAGTGTTCTCCCATTTGGTGTACTTGTGTGTGGGTGTGTGTGTGTGTGTTTGAGTGGAACATGGCAGCCCAGTCAGCTGACTTACATTTTCTGAAAATATGTAGTCCTGCAAATGTCTTAGATGAGTTTTGAAAATGTAAATAATGTAGAGTGAATAAGGAGGAATGAGAAAGGTTTTCTCCCTTTATGTTCTTACAGATAAATATAGATATAGCGCATTTAATTGCGCATCAATTCAAATGAACCGCGGGGCGTTGCTGGCAGCAAGGCTATTAGGCGCTAAAAGCCATGGCCAGTAATCAATTGGCTGCAAAATCTGTAGCAAATGTTTGCTTATGATAACGAATGCAAATGCAGCAAGAGGCAACAGGCCAGACGCGGCGGACAAAGCGGACAAGGCAACAGTGGAAAAGTAAAACAGCAAACAGTCAACAGCGAACGGTAAACAGCTAAAAGTTAACATCTATCATGTTGTACGGCTGTCAAATGAGCCACTGCCTGAACAAGGCCGAAACGCGGCTGACTGCGTGCGAGTGCGGCATGTGGCATGGAGAACCTGCACGAGCGCATTTATAACTATTTATCGGGCAACTATCTCAAGCACATACTACACACATTGCGGTATCTGAGTGAATTGCCCAACATGCAGTCGGCCGGCCGTTTAGCCAATCATTCAGTTAGTCATTCATTCAGTTAGCTGAATGTTAAATTAAATCAAATGTTCAGCAAAATGTGGCGCATTTAATTGACTAACAACTTAGCTGTGTGTGCGTGTGTGTGTGTTTTTTTTTTATTTTTTTGACTGGTGCCCGGCGCTGCAATTAATGTCAAGTCACTTCAGGTTGCCACAGCCCGGACACTGATGAGTCGCCAATGAGGGCAACTAATAAAATTCATTCATAAATAATTCAATGGAATGCCCAAGCAGCAATTTATAACAATTTCGCATACGCCGTCAGCTGTGGCAACAACAACAACGTCGACATGAAAACATCGAGAATCGAGCAGCTTAATTGATTTGTTTTGCACCCAATAGAGCGACATTTGTATACAAACAACATGCACACACACACATGCATATGTTACATATACATGCATGTATATGTATATTAATGTGCATGTATGTTTATTTGCAGATAAACTTTTTGCGCTACTATTTGTCATTTAAATAACTGAATGGCCGTTGCCAAATTGACATCGATTGAGAATAATTGTCCTGTTCTCACAAAAAAAAAAAAAAAAACAAACTGTTTATTTTGTTTGGTTGGTTTTCCCTGTTATCTGCTGGCGGCCATATTTGGACCACCTACAGCTTTTGCACCTGTTCATCGCTGTTATCTATCGGCTATAGTGGGAGCATGAATTTGATTGCAAATTAAAGAACTTGCAATCGCAATAATAAAAAAAAATAAAGCACTTCGATTAAAGCGAACCGAATTTTCTCATAAGTGGAAGCTGCGCCATGATTGATTATTCTTGGCCAAAAACAATGAACGTATTCAGTCCATATAAAATGCTACCAAAAATATAATAATAAGAACAATATCTACATATATATATATATATATATATATATATATATATATATATATATGTATATACAATATATATATATATACAATAATATATAATATAATGCAAATAATGCAGAAGCAGATGCCAAAAGTAAAAAGTATTGAAAACTCAATAAAATCATTTTCTTGCATTAAATATTCGTAATGGAATTCCGATTCTCATTTTTATTTATTTATTTTTTTTTTTAATTTAAAAGTAATCGATATCCCTTAAAAATACGTCAGAAACGAGCTGCTGGTGGTAGAAAAAATGTTGTTGTGTATTTTGTTTCTGCTGCTTTGTTCAGTCAGAATTGTAATGGATAGCATGTTGATATATTCGTAAATACAATGGAAATGTATAATTAATAACAAAACCAAAAAGCAATTAGTTGGAAGAAGCTACTAGAATGAGAACCTGTCGAACACAATTTTATGTTTAGACTAAAATAGATATTCGAAAAAAATAATAAAACTGCGTGAAAGTAACAGCACGCTATGCGGAAAACATTTCTTTTATTTTTCTCTCTCGAATTGCAGCCAAATATGCAGCATTCTGGCAAATATTTTGACAGCTGCAATGGAATAAACGGCTTTAGAGTAGCCAGTTTTTAGCCGGGCAGTCGACCCAGTAGCTAGCAGTCAGTTAGCAGTTGTGCATTTGGACCAGTCCAAAATGCGCGTGCATATCGATGAAGCGCTTGGCAGAATTATTTAAATTATGTACAAACTGCAAAAGTTGAACGGCAAAGTTGAAATGCCGGCCACGCGCCGCATGCCAAAACATTTTACTTATTCGTACGTCTTGTTTTCTCTTCAAGCCTGGATGTTACTCTCTTTTTGGATTCACTGTCGGCCACAAGTATTGCATTTGAATATACTCAAATGCTTGCCCATTGACGAGAGCAACGTGAAATATCTTTGATCAAATTTGCAAGTCAATCGCTCGGCATGCCAAAAATATTTACGCAATGTTCTATCCCATTCCCCGTCGTTTAGACGTTTAGGTACTACAAGCCATAAAAATGTGGCCGTAACTTTTGTTGAATTTCACATAAGAGCTAATTGGTCTAGTCTTTTGAACTATATTATTGTCCATGTAAGGCTTCAAATTATATAATATGCAAATCTAATTTTCTCTTATATTCAGTGCAAGTTATATGATCACCATTTACGGCCATGAAAGAGTTTTCTTTTTCTGCTTTTTTTCCCATATATGAGAATCCTTTAACGAGCATCAACAACAACTTAAGCTGGCCTATTGAGTTTCAAATCCTTGAGCAAAAAAGGCATGTAAACTTTTTTGGTCCAGCTATTAAGCCACCTTTGATGTGCGTTTTTCAAAAAGCTAGCTCCTAGTTACAGCATTCCATGGGTTTTTCTTTTACCTACACCTTTCGCCGTTTTGCTTAAATGCAGGGGGCGGGGTCCATGGCAACAATTTAAAGCAGCAAAACTCAAATTCGGCTTTGCTTGTCAGCCGTGGCGTATGATTAATCAAATTGCGGCACAACCAGGTGCCGTGGCGGTAGGCCAGCTCAATACGAATGTTGTTTTACATGATTATTTATTTATTGATTTTCCCTGTGTCACGGAGAGTTTATATTGACTCATAATAACTAATATGACTTTATTTGAATGTACCTGTTGGGCCATAACAGGGTAGTAAACCATCGAGTGTGCTCGTGGTGTACTTCTCGGATCGCCTTTAAATTTGATGAAGACGATGCCAAGTTTTCCCTTTCGCTGGTTTCTTCTGGCTGGCAGCTTGTGTAATAATTTTTCATATTCACGCCTTCGCGTTATTTTTATGATCCATGAAGGGCTTGTTGTTGTCTTTGTTTTGGCTTTGTGTTAGCTGTCAGATATTTGCGTTTTTTATGGCTCGTTACTTGCCACATTACGGAGTCTTGCGACTGTGCTGACCGGCTGGTCAAGCTATTGGGATTGAATTGTATTAGGATCAAGGCAAAAAATTATTAATATCAAGGACTCTGCTGTCCTTGGCTAGCTGCCAGCCCACTAAAATCAATATAAGGCAGACCAAAATCAACACTATTGACTGTGTTCCGCCTAATTGCGGCAATAAAGTGCAGCTTCAACTATTATTATGGGAAAAGTGTTGAACGGGCCAAGTGGCAGTCACTTCAAGTCGTGAACACAAAATGCAAGCAAACTTTTAAGCCCACTGCTTAGCTAGGCGATACCATAGACTGAGTTGAGCTTAAATCAGAGATAGTCGCATAAGTACTTCCCAGAACATATTCAACTAAAATATTTTATGATAAAGCATAGTATTTTATTTGCTTATATCCTATTTGTTGGCTTTGATTTCTGCAGCTGTATTATTTACCCGTTAAGTTATAGGGCATCAGAATATAATCGAAGGCGCACCGACTCGTCGACCGCCGAGTTCTGGGTGCGCTACCCACAATTTCCGCTTCCGCAATCAAAATCGAGATGTGAAAAAACATTTGTGCGGAGCAGCTGCAAGCCAGCAAGAAAAAAATTATGGAATAGGAATAAAACGAAATGATAGAGTGAGAGAAAAAAGGCAGAAACAGAAATTCTATAGCTGGAATTTGACAGCGCCTTGGCGACTTGTGATTGGTTTTGCTGTGTGCTTTCATAGAATTCTTTCTGTTTGGTGTAGAATCTGTTCGATGTCGTTATAAAAGCCAGATGACCATAATGATTTGTGCCTTACTATAAATCTGTTGCTGATTGGAGCCGCCTCTCTATAGAGAATAATGCTTCAGTATAAGTTAATAAATATATAAATATAAGATATATATTTATCTGCACTTGGTTTCGTCTGGACGAGGCCAAAGCAAAGTTACGACTTTGCTCTCGTGTGCCCAAACTTTTGCAGTTGGGGAAATTCTTAGTTGCTGTAATTGCGCTAAGAATGTCATCAAATGCAGACATACACCCACACACATTACGAGTTGCACCTGATTTACTTTGAAAGTTAGGCAACTGCAGATGGCAGAATTTGTGCCATGTCGCCGTATAATACAATTTATGAAACTATTTGCTGTTTGGAGGAAATTGAAAAACTTCTAGCTGAAAAAAATAAGAATAAGAATAAGAAAATAGAGACTTTTTCGCTGAAATCCAAACAGTTGCCAGACGCAGCAAAAGGTAGTCTAGTAATTGCAATTGAAATATGCGAGTCGAAACGCAATCGAAGACTTGTCAGCCCTGGCTGGAGAAACGAGACTTGAATACAAAAATTATTTTTCCTTGTTGGGTTAGTGAATGTCAAGATCTTGTAAAATGCTATTAAAAACCAGTGTCAAACCAACAGCAAATACATTACTATTATCCATCCAAGCGGGCTTCTTAAGCGTCTCCTTCACACATACGCACACATAATCACTCACGCATACACGCGCGTACAGCGACAATTTTTCTGAGTGGAAAACGAGTTGCGTTCACGTTTTTGCGCTCGTGTAGTTTTTATAGCAAGAAGAAAAAGTAAAATTATAAGAAGAAATTCGCTAGAATATTGCAATAACCGTAACGTGGCTAAGAGCGACGCTTGGTGCAAGAACTGCAGCACGGGCCGTGGGTAGTTAAGTGGGTGGTGCTACTGGTGGTGCTGCTGATGGTGTTGCAACTAAAGGCATCGCGCTTATAATTCTAATTGAATAAATTAAAAACTTGAAAGTTAAGCTGAAAACTGCAAGTTTTTTCTTGCTTCGTAAGGTTGAAGAGGGGCTAAGGAGAGTCCAGTAAGTGGATTCTGAATTGAAAGAAAGGCAAAGATGAAGTGAAGAGCATCGGAAAGTGGAAATGAAGTCGGCGCTTAAGCAACTCATACTTAAAAAGTAAATAAAGCTTATGAAATACCTACAATCTTATAGTAACTACTATAAAGAGGAACCTAATTAAAATAACTTAATTAAAAGTAAAAGGAAACAATCAGAAATGACTCCAACGGAAAAAGTTGCAAGCAAAATAATAAAAAAATACGCCTTAAAGAGGGCAAATCGAAACGTGAAGGACACGTTAAGTGAAATGTGTACATCAAAATGAAATATTCTTAAACGACTTAAATTACTGTTTTGCATATTACTTATTTACAAATAGCACCGGAGCTTGAAAAGTTTATGAGACAAAATATTCCCAACAGGAGCCGCTGGCTGTTTTGCCAAGCATGGCATTAAACGAAAATCCCAGCCGTAACATTTCACACAGACGGCGACCGAGCCGACTGTTTCGCTTAATTATATACCTGTAATATATGTATATTTACCCGAGACTTGGCCTTCTCTCTGTGCAGGAGGCGTGTTCTACCTGACGTGGCCGTGTCGGCCGTACAGCATGTCGGGCCCTGGCAGTTGAGTCAATATCTATTTGGTATGTACGCGTACAATGCGTGTGGCTTGTTTAATTAAAAGCGACACATGGTAGATCGGTTGGACCAAGTGCAAAAACATATTCGCTTCGCTGCGCACAAGACGTTGAAGAGCCGTTCGTAAGTTTTTAATGGAGTACATCAGCTTTTCGAATTGGAACTTTTTGTGTAGGGAATAAAGCTAAACATGCTTGAGCCTCCGGCCCGAAGTTGTTTTCTTCCGTTGACCCCACATACGAACCATTCTGCTGGCCATTGTTTTCGAACTGTGTTGATAAGCATAGGAACGATCTGTTTTTATGCGCACCAGGGCAGACAACTCACATGGGAGCCATTACGCATACGCAGCGTTGCGTATTCTTTTTACAACGCTTACGTTTAGTTTATTGTGGATTTTACGACAAGCAGTACTCCATATAAAAACTTGGCAGCTCACGGGTCGAGGTTTTGTGTTGAGAGCCACGGTCATCGGCCAAGTTTGGCCAGGTAGCCAAATAAACTGCTCTGCAAAATTTAAAATTTCCTGTAAGAAGCTTATCAGTCCAACAATCAAAATATCTTCAAATGTTTTATTTCTTATTTGCAATCTCTGAAGCATGATTACACCAATGCGGCTTAGAACATAAGTAGCTAAAGGAAATGCGCACTCGATGAACAAATAAATAAACAAATATTTTGTGAAGCTGTTAGAGTGCATCATAAGTTGTTTACGCGCTCGCCGAGCTGGGAAGGAGCTTGTGTATGTGGCAAGCAGCTCAGTCAAAGATTTTGTTGTCACAAACGAAATCTTAAACTGTATTGTGGGTCGCATACCTCTTGAAGGCTATAAGTCTATTGATATTAGTTTTCGGTTGAACTTTTCAATTATTAGTTGGTTGAATCGCTTTGCCGCCGCTGTCGCCATTAGAAAACCGACAAGAGACGCCATTATTGTGTCTCGTAGTCTAATGGAGCTTGAAAAAAACAAAATCGAACGAAGCTGCTAAGAGGATTCGGGGCGACGTCAACGGCGGAGGTCGAGCCCACGAGCCAGACGAAGTGAAACGAATTAATAATGCCAGCAAGTTGGTAATAATATTTTTTTATAACGGTTGGAGCACACATCCCGCTGTTTTATGGGCAACCCGACTAATTTCACTATTTCTCTCAGCCAAGCGGCCGCACAATTTGCATAGCCATGGAAGTGACTGCGAGCTGAGAGTGTGAGGGTGCCTGGGTCTATATGAGTTATGGTAGACCCTATGTCTGAAATCTATGTTGTCTATATTGGAGAGGGGGAGAGAGAGAGAGGAATTTGTGCTCTTCTTACGGCATAATATTTAATAGTTATGGGGTAACAAATATATGCATACATATTATTGAAGTGGCACAGCCTTGCGAGCTTAATTAAATTCAAATAACAAAGGCTCTCGTTATTAAAGAATTGATAAGATATGAGCCCATTTATGCTAAGCAGTGACTCACTGTTATACCTGTTAATATGATATTACCTTTTATCTATGTAAATTTATTAATTTGTCTACTTCTGCTCATATGCTCTTATCAATGAAATGTAGGGTAGCATTTTTATCGATTAGTCCCGTACCAGCATATTTGTAAGATTTTTTAAAATGTTTTTTTTTTGTCTACTTGAGCAGCCATTGCAAATTTTGCGATGCGATTTTATAGAATTTTCTGCCTACGCGTAGAATTTTAATGAACAAACGCGCCCCAGCAATTGAATTTAAATTGAGTGCTGCTGCTGTTGGGGGTGCGGATGGTGGGGCTGGTGCTGCTGGAAATTTGGCATGTGTTTTATGAGCTTGGCCATTCGGTGTTTTATGATACAGCCTTCAATACGTTACTATCTAAAACATAATTAATTTGTCTGTGTCAAAGACGAATCTTCAGCGCTCTTCCATTCACATTTCCGATGGCCGACGCTCTGCTGGTTGCGCTCTGCTTCCGCTCTATTGCTGTAATAAATTGCATTTTACGGCGTTGCTGTCCATTAATTGCTTTCATAAGAAGCCCGCATAACAGGCAACCTCTGCAGCTGAGGATCCGTGCAGTGCAGCCCAAGTGGACCATACAGAAATATGTAATTTTATAATTTGCATTACGAAATGAATATTTAAATTGCTATTATCAACAGTCGTGACATTTAATGGCTCTATACACACACGCGCACAATAAACATTGTTGAGATGGGCGTGGCTGGTGTCCAGATTTCAATCGAACGAATATTTACATTCAGACCACCCACTGAGACGGACGTTAGCCGCATACGCAAAATCGTTTTGTGACAGCCAATCAACCCTTCGCAGCCTTTTCGATGGCCTGAAGCTTAACTTTTATAGCTATTGATTGATATTCTCAATATTTTTAATGCTTATTTAACAGTAATAATTAATTAAATGCGCACTCGGCTGTAGGTAAATGGACTCTGTGACGTCGATTGCTTACCCTCCAATTACGCTCAGCATTCCCTGCCCCGCAGTCCCGCTGTTCACTTGCTTTACTATGGAAGTTTTCCCATTTATTCTTATGGTTAAATAAATGCCTCGGGCTGGCGTTTTTCGAATGCTGCGAAGGCGAATGTTCAAATAAAGCTAAAAACAAAAACATTTATTTTGAGTAAAAATAAAAGAAAATAATAATCGAAAAGAAGTGCATTCCACTTGAAGCGGGAATGGAAGCAAGAGAGAGAGAGAGAGAGAGAGAGGGAGAGGGAGATAATGAAGAGCTAGATGAGTAGATTGAAGGAAGAATTAAGAACGATAGAGAAAGTAAACAAATCTTAGTAAATATAATCAAATTTCAATCTGAGCTCACTAGCTAATTAATATAATAAATAAATGTATTATAATATAAATATTTGTAAGTTTCAATCTGCGTACACAAGCTAATAATTAGATGTTAGTACAGATAAAAATAATTTGAATAGTTAGAAAACAGGTGCGAATTGATAAAATGCATGTGTCGTCATTCCATATTTCGGGAATAGCTTAATAAAAAGAGATATCTAATAACCTGATATTGTTTCAGTGGCCATGATTCGTTAATTTATGTGTGGCTTATACTATATTGTTGTTATAACATTATTTAATTAAATCGGTCTACCTGGCAGCAAATTTTAATTAAACGGAGAAATGGAGAGAGGAAGCCAAAAAACACACGCGTTATGTCGCATCACCTTATGTTTTGCATGTTGCGTATACGCACCGTGAACAGCGTTTTAACTTGACGAAATTGAAGACTGGAGCTGGCCTTTGGGCCAGCTGCTTATTATGCCGCATTTAACCTCGGTTCGCGTCTTCTCTGCCTGAATAACGAGTCGGTCATAAATAATTGCAGCTAACTGTTGTTCGCTCCGTCTTTCACTTCATCTCTTGACTCTGCTCATCTTGCTGAAAAATGACAGAAAATTATACAAAAAGGCATAGGATGCGGAGTCTGAGACTGTGGCTGTTGCTATAGCTGTAGCTGTTGCTGTGGCTGTGGCTGTGGCTGTGGCTCGGCGTGCCGGCAACAATTTGACACTTATAAATTATGTCACATACTTCTTGGTGGCCAGTGTGAAAAATTGATCAAATTGCGGGCATGGCAGCGGCTAAAGTTTGCTCTGCAAAACTTTTAATGTTTATCGATAAATTTGCAATTTCTTCAAGCTGGTCGCAACCTCGTGATCTATGTGATTTACTCAATTGCTGGATGCGGCTGAACAAGCGCTAATCTAGTGACAACTTGTTGAGCTATAAATTAAATGTAGCCTCCCTCCTGGCGCGGCCATTGCGCTGTCTGCGTCTGTGTGGATATTTGTGTAGGTGTGTGCGTATGTGTGTGTTGCCATTGTCTCTTTAGTTGTGCCGACGCCAGCTCGACTACTCAATTAGCCGCCAGCGTTGCGGCCATTGCAGCTGCCTGGCGACGTTGCTGACAAATTGCATTTTCTGCCAGTTGACATGCAGACAACTACTCCTTGTATGTCTGGGGGCGTGGCGGAGGAGGGGCGACCAGTGGTACACCACCAATGGCCAACGGAAGCCGACGCAATTTTTCCCATTGATTGGTTTTAATTAGTGAAACCATCAGACACAAATTAGCCTTGCGTCTTCATTAATACTTTTTTTTATAGCCAGCTCGCATTTATTACTCTCTCTCCCACTCAGAGAGAACGGCACGTGTTGGTGCAACTAACATAGTAATCAAACGAATTTTAACCACTGCATGAATTTCAGCAAGTTTTATGTTTTTCCTGAACAACTTTGTTCAAGTGCGGTGCAGTCGGTTCTCACTTTAAAATAATAGTATCCAAAAAATAAAAATGTTTGTTTTCTAAAGGTTTATATGATATCAAAATGTTCTTCGTGAGCGCTTAACTTGTATGATTTAACTAAACCGTAGTTTACACATGTGTACAGGGTATTAGCTGGTCTTGTGTACCTCACATACTTATTGCAACATTTTGACATTTTGCAAAGGTTGTTATTATTGTCATTAAAGCAGCTGCCAGAGCTTTGCGCTCTGCTTGCAGCTCCGGGGCATATGGCATGTGGTAAGTGGCAAGTGGCAAGAACAACTAACCGCTTAACTAACAGCTGCATCCGATAAGCCCATAAAAAGAGCACTCAATGGGCCAACTATGTGAGTTTTAAGTGCGCATATTAAAGCACTTGCTGCGCCATTCCCATTTAATTTTTTGTTCTCCTTATACATCATTCAGCAGATCTCGTGAATTCTTTGCCTGAGAACTTTTGCTGCTTCACATGGTTTTATATTTATTATTATTCGGAGTCCCTTGTTGCATTTGGCAACGCTTGTTTGCATTCCATATCTGCTGGAGTTTTTAGTTCCCACAGTTAATTGTTATTTGTAAAAGTTTTGGCCATTCCGTACATCCCACGTCCACAGTCTTTGTTATCGTCAAGGCTTAACGAAACTTTATCATCTGCTTATCCCTTGCTCTCCACCAGCTTAGCGAAAAGTTTTTCTTGGCATTTCCATTTTGGCCACGATGCTTCAGTTCAGTCTAATTCCACTAAAAGCCAAATCAAAAAGCAAGCCAACTGAATAGCCAACACCTCGCCCCTGGCCTTGCCTGAGCCACAGCTGCTGACCAGTTTGCTCTTCAAGTTTCTCAAGTTTATTTTATATAATTGCACTGCCACTAAATTAAATGCGCACGCACAGATCCAGGCGATACCACGCCCCCTAAAAATAACCAAATACCAGCTCAACTTGAAACTTTGGGGAGCAACCTTAAAGCGCCAGAAAGTTTACGAGCTGCCACTCGTTAACTAATACAAGTCGCAAACACTCGCTTAAGACAAACTCATGCAAGTGTGTGCAGATATATTGAATATGTGTGTGTGAGTGAGAGCGGCTCTGTTAGTTAGAGATGGGTCTTTATAATGGCATTGTGACAGGAGAGACTCACGAAACTTTTGCTGACATTTGCAATTTTTATAAAAAAAATATTTGAAGTCAAATTTTGCATATAAATTTATTAATTTTATTTTATAAACTTTTTTATAATTTTGCAAATTTAATCGAAATATTAGTTATATACACACATCTCTAACATGTACCGTGTTGAAGTTTGGAGATTCCTCAAACCTTTCTGTTCCCATCGCCAAATGCGCCAAATGCAATTGCGTTCACTCAACTGTAAGCCATTCGTAGTATTCAAGTATATTTGAGTGTGTATGTGTGTATTTATGGGCATGCATGTATATGTGTGTGTGCAAGTAACATTGAACTACTGATATCGAGTTCTATGATGAGTTGTGTGAGCCTTACAGTGCGGCCACGCCCACTCAGGCACTCCGAAGCTGAGCGATGGTTAGTGTGTTCAAAGTATTGTGGCTTGCATGCGTGTATGTAGTGTATGTAGTGTATGTAACGCATGTGTTCGTATATGCGTACGTGTGTATGTGTGCATGTGCGTAGCTATAGCATACTTTTCAGCGCTGCCAAATGAAAAGCTGTCCAATTGAGTTTCGATCTTTTTCGAAGTGTTTTTTGTTATTAGTTTTACTCAGCCAATGCTAGCGTCTATAGGTAACGCATTGATTTCGATTTGACTGCTTTTGACATTTATGCTCTGCTGCTGCTCCTGCTGCTGCTATTACTGCTGCTCGACTGCTCCTCCGAGCTCATGCGTCCTTTATGCTGTCTAAATCGATTTACTTGCTACATTTTATGACTTTACTATTATCGACAGACCAGTCGGTCAGAGCAAATCCGAATGCCGCACTTGATTTAGTGATTTCGTCATTGTTGGCTGGCTTTTTGTGTGGTTTCTTGGTCAAAATATTGAATTCACTTCGTTAAATTGTAAAGGAACAGCAAGAGAACGCTTTGAGGACTAAAGCAATGACTATTCACACAATAGCTATTCACTTCGTAATCAAATTAACATTTGCTCCGAGTATCGTCACTTGAGCTGCTCATAATCTCGAATTAAATTCGTCTAATAACTAAGCTTAAACTATTTATATATCTATTTATGAAAATCCTTAAAAGCAGCTTAATTCTATCATTATACACACATTATTAATTCTGACAAAGGCTGTCGGCAATTGCAATCTCAAATTCCGGCAATTAAGCCAGGCAGTCTACAGTGTTCAATTATTAACAAGCACCTGCTGTAGCATCAAGTGTCAAACATCAGGAATTTACCGCCGGACATTGTAAAATACCATGTATTAAAGCACAATTTAGTTATTTCCCACAATAGGGCATCTATGATTATTTAATCAATATTCTCATATTCTCATACTTGTGACAGCAAGTGCACAATCATTGAACTGAGCAGAAATGATGATGCAAGAAATGTTGATAATTGGCAAGAAAATATTATTTCAAATGGTTATGTCTCAATATTTTAATTAGTATTTGCTAAATATATGGTCTACATGAGACCTGACATGATTAAAACGTGATTCTAATTGAGGTATATGAGCTACAGATAAACCATAATAAATATTATTATTTGAAGTTCATATTAGCTAAATTATCATTTATATTCATGTTTTTAGGTGGTTCTGACAGCAACAAGGGAAAAAGTAAAAAATGGCGAAAAATATTACAATTTCCACACATATCGCAGTGCATCCACCTGAAAGACAAATTAGGTGAGTGAGATATGGACAAATATAAATCTAAAAACGGTTTGAATATTAATATTGTTTATTATTAATTATTGTTGAGATATTGTTGAGATATAGACAAATATAAATCTAAAAACGGTTTGAATATTAATATTGTTTATTTGCTTATCGCTTATCGCTTATCACTTATCGAAACACATACAGACATAAGCTATGGCTACGTGATAGACCAACAGCCCATTGGTCGGGAGCTCTTTCGTCAGTTCTGCGAGAACAAGCGGCCCGTTTACTTTCGCTACATCAGCTTCTTGGATCAGGTAGTGAAGTAAGTGGCATCAACAGATTGGGGGCAGAGGCAGTTAGATATTAATTGAAATGCTCACGCCATTCGCAGATATGAGATCGAGTTTATTGTGAATCGCATATTCATAGGACATGACATTGGGCGGCGCTTTTTGAACATTGAGCCACAGGTGGAGCTGCGCAACGGCGGCAGCGGTGACGGCGAGGTCGATGGCCTGGATTTGGAGACGCGCGAGGAGCTGCTGCTGAATAGCAACACAGCCAATGCAACTGAAACAGCTGAGACTGAACATTGTAACAATACCACCGCCAACAAATGCAACAACACCAACCACACGAAGCTGCAGCACGACACCCACAATCACAACGGCGAGGATGCGGCGCTGGCGCTGAATGGCGGTGATGGCGACGTGGAGAACGATGGCGACGAGGGCGTTGAATGTGAGGGCAGTCAGGATGCGAAAAAAGGCGGCGGCGCTGCATCTGCTGCCGGGTCGGGCTCGCCGTCCGACGAACTGGTTCTCGATGTGCTCAACGATGATCTCATTGCACAAGTTCGCAGTAAGCTAAACAGCGGCGGCAAGGATATCTTTGCCCAGTGCGTGAAGGCGGTGAAGGCGTTTCTGGCTGGTGAACCCTTTCGCGAGTTCGAGAACTCCATGTATTTTCACCGGTGCGTAGTGCAGGCCGTCCACTAAAGTGAAATTTAAATCATTTGATTAATTCACAAATATCCTTGCAGCTATCTACAGTGGAAGTGGCTCGAGGCGCAGCCCATCACATATAAAACCTTTCGCATGTACCGCGTGCTGGGCAAGGGCGGATTCGGCGAGGTCTGTGCCTGTCAGGTAAGTGGACAATTGGATAACAGCGCATACACACGTGTCCATTAACGCCTCATCCTCTGCTGTCGCTCGCAGGTGCGCGCCACTGGCAAAATGTACGCGTGCAAAAAGCTGGAGAAAAAGCGCATAAAAAAGCGTAAGGGCGAGTCCATGGTGCTCATTGAGAAGCAAATACTGCAAAAAATCAACTCACCATTTGTTGTCAATCTCGCCTACGCATACGAGACAAAGGACGCGCTCTGTCTGGTCCTGACTATAATGAACGGTACGTATTTTCCACTTAGTGCAGTCCCATAGTCCGCCAGTAAGGCTCTTTGAATAAACTGAAATGCAGCGCATGCTCTAAACAATGTCACGTTTGATTGAAAGGGCACAGTCATGAATAGAATTGACATTGGATGTCATCCATGTGCCCATTGGGTCTGCAGATAAGAACGCAGCTCTCGCTGGCCACTCTAAGGACTCGGGCTTATATTGGCACAATGGAGCTCTCCTATTTCAGATCATATGTTGGTCAGCAGCTGGCTTTAGCACCGACGGTTTTGAATCCAGTGCCATGCTAATTGGGTTTACAGTGCCGGAAGCATGCAAACAAACACACACACTCACAGAGGGAGACTTGCTTACGTGGTCATTATGGCTAACAGGCAGACATCAGTTTTCATGTGGATGCATTCATAAAAGTGATAGCGAATGAAATGTGAATGTGAATGTGAGCGAATGTGTAATTCTCGCCTTTTGCATTGCTTCGTTACTCATTTTAATTAAATTCCAACATCCTTTTTGTTCCTCGCTCATCCGATTGCCAATCGATGTTGCCATTCAGCTGAAAATTGAATTAAAATGGAAAAAAGCAGGCAGACTCAGCATTTTGGTAACCTTAGTAGTGCGATACACATATACATATACATTCTTGTAGAAATAAAAACCCTCTGCTTTCTCCCTATTTCTTCTTGCAGGCGGCGATTTGAAGTTTCATATTTACAACATGGGCGGGGAGCCTGGGTTCGAGCTAGAGCGTGCCCGATTCTATGCAGCGGAGGTGGCTTGTGGACTGCAGCATCTGCACAAGCAGGGCATTGTTTACAGGGATTGCAAGCCGGAGAACATACTGCTCGATGATCACGGGCATGTGCGCATCTCTGATCTAGGCCTGGCTGTGGAGATTCCCGAGGGGGAGATGGTGCGCGGACGAGTCGGCACAGTGGGTAGGTGACAGTGCACCAATTAAAAAAACATAAGAATAATGAAAATAATCATACATTTTTGTATCAAACAGGCTACATGGCGCCGGAAGTTATAGACAATGAGAAGTACGCCTTCTCGCCGGATTGGTTCAGTTTTGGATGCCTGCTATATGAAATGATCGAGGGTCAGGCGCCGTTTCGCATGCGCAAGGAGAAAGTGAAGCGCGAGGAGGTGGATAGACGTGTTAAGGTCCGTTAAAAGTCTCTAGGCAAGATAAGAGCCAATAATATTACATCAATTTTATTTGCAGGAAGATGCCGAAAAGTATTCGAGCAAGTTTAATGATGAAGCCAAATCAATGTGCCAACAGCTGTTAGCTAAATCGATAAAGCAACGCTTGGGCTGCCGCAATGGGCGAATGGGCGCCCAGGATGTGATGGCGCATCCGTTTTTCCACTCAACACAGCTGAATTGGCGACGCTTGGAGGCGGGCATGCTGGAGCCGCCCTTCGTGCCAGACGTAAGTTATACGTGGAGCCAAATCAATAACGCGCCACCTAAACATTATTTCATGCCGCCAACAGCCACACGCCGTTTACGCCAAAGATGTGCTCGATATTGAACAGTTTTCGACTGTGAAGGGCGTCAATATCGATGAGTCCGATACGAATTTTTATACGAAATTCAATACGGGCTCTGTATCCATTTCATGGCAAAATGAAATGATGGAGACCGAATGCTTTCGCGAGCTGAACGTCTTCGGTCCCGATGAGAGTCCCACGCCCGACTTGTTGATCAATGCCGTACCGGAACCGGACAAGGCCGGCTGCTTTCCATTCAGGCGCAAGGTAATGATTAAGCACATTCTTGCTTTCTTATAAAATAATTAACTTTTTGTTGTTTTCTTTTATTTACAGAAGAAGCAACCGGCTCGCACTCAACCCATACCCATTCCTGAGCACCTGCTAACCACTAGTCACAGCGTGTCATCCACGACGGTGGAGAGCTGATAGCATAGATTAGTTAAAGCCCAATCGCCTAACGTACACACATATAACGAATTGTGACCCACACGCGCACAATTTACATCCAACCCCAAAACCAATCAAACCCCCCATTAGGAGCGAAACGCACAGAGCGCAGCACAACTGAAACTCTTTGCAAAACACGAACAGCTACCATAACAATAAGTATCACAAGGGCGAACATTTTTATATTATATATATATATATATATATTTATATATATGCGATGATTAACTATGGAAGCAAGCAAGGATACAAGGGATCAGAACAACATGCAAAAATTAATTTATAAATGTTTTCCCAAGCGATACAGACTCACTGAACTTATGAGTACACTGAGAGAGAGGCACGTTAGGTGGTTACTTAATCAATGGTAGTAGAACACATACCATAGCATACTATACCATACCTACTTATTCAACAAGTACGATTTTATGGTAATTTAAAGGCTACAAACCGAAAACTAAAAACTAAACTAAACTACACAAAATAAAAACAAAAATAAATAAATAAAGAAAAGCGCAAGCCAAATTGGCCGTCAGTTTGTCATAGCACCTAGAGTAATGTTACTTAAAACACACACACATACACACGCACACAAACAAGCATATGTATGCTCTTTTAATATGTATACAGTAACTACATATATTTAATATAAATTTATACACACACATACACATCCAGACACATTTCTCTATAGAGGGCAGTCTAGAGGCAATACTGGAGAAACGAATGTAATATTTGTAAAGTAGTTTTTGTGCTCAACGTGTGGGGGAGCAGAGGTCAGGCGGTCGGGGGGCTAATGCGTCAGGTGTTTTAGTTAGTGTGTTAAGCAAATGACATAAATACTCGAACAACTTTAACGCATTTTTACTGAAATACTTAACATGAATAAGTACATAAAACTCTACATATATGTAACATATATTTATATATACATATATATATGCTTACATAAATGTATGTACATTTATTCACATACATATACATATACAATTTTTTATAATTGCCGCACACTTTTCCTACGCTTTTCAATGCTCTTCAAACAATTCTGTTGCCTAAGTTTAAGTTGACTGCAATTTGTTCATTAGGATTTTGCGAACGTGATTATTGATATTTGTTGTTTTGTCATGCAATAATGTTGCATACATGCCACAGCCTAAGCTCCAGGAGGGGGCCGTATGTGTGCGTGAGCCTGTGTGTGTGTATGTATACATAATGAACTTATGCATGCTGCAAACGATGCCAGCTAATTGCTAATTGAGACGTCGGCTAGTGTTTAAGAGATCTGTGTATAAATGTGTAGTGTAGGCATTTTTGTAATTAGCAACAAACAAATAAAATTAAAGGAGAATTTATTATGTTACTCATTAAATGCAAATCGTAGTCGATTGCAGCTTCCCACTCACGGGTCAGTGCGAATGCGAATCAACCACATTTAGTTGCAATTCAATTCATTTTTGGCACAATTAGCTAAAGTTAGGGTATACAACGGCAACAAAAAGATGAATAAATGAAAAAAGAACAATTTACATAAATATTACAATGAATGAAGCACAACCGAAAACAAAACAAACAAAAAGAACAAAAAATTTCAAACAAAATAAACGCCATAAGCTCGAAAAAAGCATAATTAAATTTTAGCACAAAGGAATCAAAGCAAGCGCCGAAATATTTATCTATAGTAATTAAAGGCATATTTATAGATCATAATAATAAATACCAGATATACAAACATAGTCTACTGTGTAAGAGCAATTAAATGCGAAACAAAAACAAAACCAACATTCAACAAACAAAAGAGAAAAAAACAATAAACGTATTTAACTACAACAATACCCAATTGTCATTTCATTTATAAGCTCGACATTATATTGACGATATTATATTGACATGACGATGATATGGATGAGCTGTCGTTATAACGAAGTATCGTACTTACTGGATATCTTAAAGTTTAGTCATAATTATAATCAGATTAATGAATTGGTTAACAAAAGAAATCAATCAATTATGAAATTTCACCAAGTGCCAGCACATTGACAGAGTAGGTTGAATTATTATTTTTATTTGCTTTATTTCTTAATAAAATGCAATTCAGTATAATAATTGCGGTTTATATGTACTCTTTTTTATACATTCCCTTTTGTTTCATATAAGCAACGGTTTTCGTTTGCATTTGGTGACCCTCGTGGTTAGGATTTCACCCGTATAATCCAGCTCACATTCGGCGCCATTATTCTCGAAGGACATCTCGCCCAGAACGTACTCGGGATTAAGCTCGACGCGCAAAATATATTTTTTGTTCATGGGCACCGTGGTTACATCCACCCACTGGCAATCTAGCACATGGCTGTAGACGTCCGAGCAGCCAGCGGTAATCCCTATCAATGTTTTAGCGTAAGCATAGCTCATGTGAACAGAGAGCAGTTGAAAACTTACCTTGCGTGGTATTGCCACACGTGTATTTAGGGGCCACGCCTAAATTGCATTCTGAGTCCATTAGGCAGAAGGAGGCCTTGTGGCCCTGGGCCACCTTTTTGTAACGATTATTGTAGACGTCGAATGTGGCAAAGACATTTATGCTGTGGTAGTGCATATGGCACTGATGCCACTCCCAGTCCTTGTAGTTGGCATAGGGACTAACGTCGGCATTGCCCACATTGGTAGCCTTGACAGAGAAGCGCAGCAGCTTGCGGATGGCACTCGGATTTGTTCTGCGTATCACATACGCATCCTTCGACACACAGTTCTCTTCCATGGCACATGTCAATCGAGTCATGGGGACGAATGCCAGGTATGCACTTATCTCGATGTCCGAAACACCCAGCTCCAAGTCTGCTGATTTGCTCACACAGGCCACTGTGCTGACATTACGATTGTGGGCATTGCACACAGCCGGATATGTCGGCTCTCGGCTGCACTCCAGTAACTTGCGCTCTGTGCCTCGACATCGCGTACCTACCAGGCCCCAGGGATTCGTATGACTATTACCATGCTTCGTACTGAATGTCGCCATGGATGCATAACCCAAGCCTAGCTGCCGGCACACAACATTGCCTTCGCGCAGTGTCCAATGCGTGCTGCATATGGTGCCCCAACTGACGCCATTGTCAAAACTGATCTCCACACGGCCCTCGCGCAATGTTTGGTTAGCATTTGGAGCGGGGCCAGTTCGACTGGCCAGGCGCACTTTCATATTGTGAAAATTATTGTAGATATTCAGTTGGCAGGTGCACAAACCCAAACCGAACACCAACAGAAGCGATGCTATGTGTAACTCCATTCTCCGACGGTTAGCATCTAGTGCGGCATTCTCAAACTGCGCAGAGGTTTTAAACCACGCCAAACATAGACTACAATATCAAAACATAACAATTGAAACATTTCCCTTTTGCAGCCTAGTTGTGTAAATACAATGTGCAGTAGTATATTTTCGTTCTGCGCCGATTTACATATACAAAAGCCAGCTGGCTGCCTCCTCTTTTGCCAGTTGTTTCCGTGTGGCTCTGACTATCTGTGTGGTGCTTTTTGCAACTGGAACGCATTCATTTAACGCAAATATTAACAACAGAAAGAATAGTTTGTACGGTTGTTATAACCCAAGCAGCTTGGTGATCTCCACTTTGAGCGCGTCCGGCTTAAAGACGCCATGCTCCGTGATGATGCCAGTGATAAGGGAAGCGGGCGTTACATCAAAGGCGGGGTTCCAGCAATTAATGCCCGGCGCCGCAATCCGATGCTCGCCCACGTGTGTCATTTCACGGTCGGGTCGCACCTCGATTATGATATGATCACCGCTGGGTATTTGCAGATCGATGGAGGTCAGCGGTGCAGCCACATAGAACGGTACGCCATGGTGTTTGGCCACCACTGCTATTTGATAGGTACCAATTTTATTAGCCGTATCTCCATTGGCGGCCACCTGGACGGGATAAAGGACACTGATCAGACAGTCAACCTTATGCGACGGTTTGAGTAGCTCACCCGATCCGCGCCCACGACAACTGCTGCAACATTCTTCACGCGCAGCAACGCTGCTACCATGCTGTCCAGCACCAGGGTGGCGGGTAGCTTCTCGTGCACCAGCTCATAGGCTGTTAAGCGTGCGCCCTGGTTATACGGCCGCGTCTCCGTGCAATAGACGTGCTCTGTACAGTTGTAGTTGTTCATTAATTAGAAGATCTCTTGATTGGAGTTAAGCAGTCGCTTACCTAGTTTGCCTAGCTCGCTTAGGTTCCGCACGACGCCCAGCGCTGTGCCATAACCTGCTGTCGCCAGAGACCCCGTGTTGCAGTGCGTCAACACACGCACAGGACCAGCTGCAGCCACACCCGTCGCCTCCGCCACATGCTCCAGTATGGCCTTAGCCCCATTAGCGCCAATCGCGCGGTTGTCGGCAATGTCTTTTTCCAACATGGCCTCGGTGGCGTTCAGGAATCTTGAATAACATTTGTGTAACTTGTGTGCTCTCGACTATTTGTCTTACGATTTACCTTTGCTTCATCTCGGCCACCGTTATGGTATCATCCTTGGTGAGCTCGTTGGCTAACGTGATTAGCTCGTCGGCGGAAATTTTCATGTTAACAGCTGTGGGCCGTGCGGAAACCAAATAGTTAAGCTTGCCTTCGATTTCCTGACGCAGCGATTTTTTGCTACCAAACTCCTCTGGATAGATTTCAACGGCCAGCGAGAGGCAGCCTACAATGGCAATAGCCGGAGCGCCCCGCACCTACAAAGAGCGTAAACAAAACAGAGACGGAGACGCAAACAATTACTGAGAGGGTACGAACGCGGGGTTTGTATTTGGCATTTGCTGCTGCTGCTGCTGCTGTGTCAACGCTCTTATCTGGCCATAAACTCTTTATAGTCACATTATATAATGCGACTCGGAGTCCACGTGATGGGTCGCATACGTGCTCTTTTTACACAGGCAGCAGTAAACATCTGAATAGTAATATCTCGCTCTCGTTGATTCTATTTGCTTTACCAAAATTATAATAAACAAAAATGCGGCCCAGCGTTCGCTTCTCAATATTCTGTCTTGGTAAAAAGTAGAGGGCACCCAATTTAAATGAGAAAGCCGCAAACAATTTGCTGTTGGGCAAGATGCAATTAATTTTGATGATGATGTGTGCAAGCGTTTTGATGCTTGGCAAGCAGTCTGCAAGATTTATTTGAATGATCTAAACGAAACTTTTAATTGCGGTATTTATAGAGCGGACTAATGGCAATATCAACATAATTCAAGAGTTGAGCACGTAGACAAGAATTTCATTCGGTTGAGTGCGGATTGACTACGTGATTATTGGTGCTCACCTGCATCTTATTGATCACCTTCCAGCCATCCTCAACGCCGCGCACCGGAAGATACTTGGAGACGACGGGCAGAAGCAGCTGATCGAGTATCTCCAGGCTCCCGCGCTGGTATTTGATGGATTGTAGGCTCATCATATATAATTTGTACTATACGACCAACTGCAACAGACATTAGAAGACAAGATATTAGCAAAGCTTTAATGGCTTGAAGGTCAACGTAAACAAACCAATTCAGCGGGAAGTGCCGACAGCTACTATTCCTATTCAGCGGGCGTCAGAGCAACAACATTTATGTCAGAATTTATGACCAGGGCGCAACTCAACGTGTATGTGCGTCTGTGTGACTGTATTTATCAATTGATCAATATTAATCAAATGAAACGCCAACGCCAATTCTAGGACAGTCGAAAATTGCTGGGGCAGATTCAGACAACGTCTGACAGGCGAATGCTTCCCTTAGCTACTGAACGATTGCGATGCGAATGGACCGAGACCAATTCGAAAACAATTTGGCAAGACAGAGAGGGCAGCGCGATTAGCTGGCTGAGGGGCGATGGGAGATGGGAGAGAGACAGAGTAAGAGTGAGAGCGAGAAAAAGTGAGAGAGGCTAATTGTGAGAGTGCTGGGATTGTGTGCTAGTCTCGAGTCTAGGGTCTAGCCTCTAGAGCGCGTCGCGATGGCTAAGCGATTAATTCAACTTGTCACAACTTGCGTATCCGTTGCAAATTGATAAAGGCGTTGGCAGTGTTGGATGGCAAAGCTATTGCCGATGCCGATGCCGATGCCGATGCCAACGCCGACGCCGACGTTGACACCGACGCTGACTTTGCTGTTGACGTCGGCGCTTTAGCCGTCCGCACGTTGTCTCGCATTTGATATTTTTGCTCGTATATGACAGCAGACAGCAAATCGTACAGCGACGCTTATCTCGAAAATGAAATAACACAGCCAAACACATGCATACACATAAATATTTATATGCACATAGATGTGTATATGTTTGTAATTTGAACGCCTTGATTATTCTAAGAGAAGCGTAATTTATGCGCCCGCAATTAGTTGTGCGCGCTGTAACTGTCAACTAAGAACTTGGCGCTGGTTCGATGCCAAATTGGTGTTTCAATAAAAATGAAGCATATACAAATAAACACACGCAAACACACACATGCATCTGCACACAATTGCATGCATATTAGCGGCATGCAACTGGTGGTTGCGGCAAAGTCAATGCACAGCGAGACGACCTTTCTCAAAGCATTACTTAACACCAGAAAAAATATATTGCCACTCTATTTTACACTTGCCTGTTTTGCAGAATTTTGAGTAGAAAATCGAACACTTTACTTATTATAAAAATTGAATATTAAAATATGTAAACAGAAAAAGGTAAACAAAGCATAGGCGAGGTAGCAGACTGTATGACCAGCTTAAAATAAAACAGTGTGGCCTGCTGCCCAAGAATGTAATGTTTTCGATAACAAACATCTGATAGCCGGCAGCTCGATAAATGTCTTATTTGCCAAGCAAATAACAACAAATTGTAAGAAATGTTATGAAACAGCCGGCTTTACTTTTACTTACTGTTTTGTTTACGTTTCCAAATCTTGGAACAAGTCTTATATAAAATTCTAAAAGGCTAAAAGGAACTTTTCTAATAATATTTATAAATTCTTATTAATATGTATTTTCGCAGCATTCCAGTCAGCTTCGATTCTAACCGCAAATTATTATTATCAATTCAAGTGCATCACTTTGACAACCGAATAATTAAATTTTTGATGCACGACACTTGTTGCTGCGAAAATATGACAACGTTTAGTATAAATTGTATTTGTACACGTAACATTGGGTTAACAGAGCGCGTTTTGTACACAATCATATTAACAGTGGCATCGATACCGATAATATGAAAGGCATGCACACTGTGATACGAAGTTCTTACGACTACCAACAGAGGGCGACAACTTGGCGGGAATTTTCAAATTCAATTTTTCCTTCAAAAATTCAAAATTTTATAAATCAATTTTGGAAGAAATATGGTCACTCGTATGAGACAATCACTTTACCGACTAAAATCAAATAAGACGTTGTTCATGTTGTGCGACATCCAAGAAAAGTTCAAAGCCGTCATTCCGTTGATCGGGGTGGTAATAGAAAATATAAAAAAATTGGTAAGTTGGATTTATATAAACTCAATAGAAATTAGCTTAAGTTTTAGATATAAGCTGGTAAGGTGTTTAATGTTCCATTAGTGGTTACAGAGCAATATCCGGAAAGATTGGGCAGCACAGTTTGCGAACTAGATGTGAAGCATGCCTGTGCCATCGTGCCAAAGACGAAATTCAGCATGATTGGGCCGGAAGTTGAAAGTATGATGAAGAATCTTTTTAGCGATAAGCCCAAGACGGCGGTGCTATTTGGCATTGAGGCAATGTTTCCATATTCGAATATAATATATTTCCGTTTAACGTTTTAAATGCCCCGACAGACACATGTGTGCGTTGAGCACACAGCCTTTGACCTCATCAATAGTGGAATAGATGTGTGACTTGTCGCTGACTGCTGTGCATCGCGTCTTAATCAGGATCGCGACTTAGCATTAGAGCGACTACGTCATATTGGTTGCATAATATCCAGCACGGAGAGCGTGATATTCAATCTGCTGGCCGATAAGAACCACAGGTCCTTCAAGGAGATAGCGTCGCTCGTGAAGAAAGTGTCAGCCGACTTGAAGCTTTGGCTACCCACAACGAGTGCCAAGGACAAGAAATGATATGGGCAGGCGGCGGCTTTGATGTCTAGTCATTTACCATTAAGGTAGTATTTTTGTGTTGCTCATAGAAATTATGAAAGAATTGAGCAGAGATAGGGCCTGCCTATCCTCCGGCCAGCATCGTCATCTCATAAACATTTTGCCCAGCGGACAGCTGAATGGAGCGTTACCTCAGCGGCGCCTTATAAGCCAGCTAGCCAGCGAGCAGCAGCAGCAGTAGCTTGAATTGACGCCAAGCCTCCTTGCTGCCAATTTATGCGAAGACTTTCGAGCGCCCCTTGTACGACTATTCCAAGGCAGTTAAATTTCATGATGCAATCGCAACAATCTCCGCATGTTGTTTGCCTACGCGCCTGCGGCAGCCGCTAGGTGATGGTGACAATGTAGCAGGCGTCTGATTGACTCATAACAGGCCAAGATCACAATCTCATCTGCATGCCAGCCAGCCAGATAGCTGGCTAGCTGGATAGCTGGCTAGCCCCCTCCGGTTCTGTTTGCAATTTATTTGTCCAGGCCCTGCCATCTGAGTGCCAGCTCGATTGGATCGCAAGTGAAACTGATGGCTACGGCATGATGGCACGCGATATGCAAACAGCATGCCCAAAGATCTGGCCAATTATGCACCAGCTCGCTTATCTAATCCCAACAAAATATTAAGCTGCAGCTCAGCCAGCGGCGCGACGTGTGAGCAGCTGCAAGAACGCGAAGCGACAGTGCAACGGTAACATGCGTAAAAGTTAGCCAGCTTTTGGCCAGCTCCAGCTCCAGCTGCTAGCTGCTAGCTGCCAGCTGACTGCAGGCTGCAGCCTGTTGCCAATCGCTGACGCAGCCAGCGGCCATAAATTCCCGGGCCGAGGTTCGCCGGTTCGCAAACGTGGCATATTAATAAATTTTGGCTGAGCAAAACGATAAAAATGATAAATCTGTGAAATTGCCAAACCGTGTGCAAATGAACAGGCGATCAGGCAAGCCTCAGCTCTGCAGCTCATCGCGACTCGGCGGCCTGGGATTTATGTGTCTGCTGGCCGGCAAGTGGCAAGTGGCAACATCAACTGCAACTGCAACTGAGCTAGAGCAAACTGTAAAAAAATTTTAAGCTAAGCTCACCGAGGCATTTATACGCTTATTTCGATCTTTTAATTTATGAATAATTATTGGTTTAACAAAAATATAAGTAAATAAATAGATAAAAGTTGAAGATTGCTATGGGAAATCATGTTAAAATACTATAATTATATTTATTTAATATCAGCACGTTACGTTACGCCTGCCAAGTACCCGTCCGCCCTATAACAGTACCTGTAATACCCTTTAGCTGGCCATGTTGCATGCCACCACATTTGCCGCCAGAATGTGGCCGGTGAGTGTTGACAAATGTGAGAATCTCGAGCGGCGCTTCAAAGAGCCCTTGCCTCGGCTGTGGCAGGAGTTGTATAATTTATGGAGATGTTGCTGCCTGTTGCCCAAATTAGCCAAATTTTGCCCCGAGGGTCGCTTTGTCTGTGTAATGAGATGACAGCAGCAACAACAACAGCAAGAACAACAACAAGAAGAAGAACAGCCGCAGCAGCAGTCGCCATAGCTAATGAAATATTAGTCTAGATGAGGATCATTTGCATTTCCCACACTGGGCAGGCAGCCAAAGCTCTTCAGTAATTTAGTAGTTAAGCAATTCATATGCAGCAATTAGTTCAATAATTTTATGCTAATTATGCACCTCAAACATTTGGGTTCTACGGCACCGCCTGCCAGTGGGCGTGGCTGCATTTGAGTCTAGCGGTCATAGGGAATTTTCGCTCTCTCTCTCTCTCTCTCTCTCTCTCTCTCTCTCTCTCTCTTTAGAAATGAACTCTTTCCGAGTCACCTGTTAACCCAGTAAATGCACGCGGCCGCCGACCATTGACCAACAATTAGTGGCCGCTATGATAGGAGAGAGAGGGAGGGAAAGAGAGAGTGAGGGAAGGACGGCTGGTTGAGGGCAGCGAGAAACGTATCTGTGCAGCGTACAGCGAGTACTACTTAGGAGTAACGCCTAATTAGCATATTAGTTATTTACAGCATTCAGAAGGGGCTCGCTTCAATCGTGCGGCTGCCCCACGGCATTTGGGGCGTTCTTTGGGTGTGTGAATGTTTGTATACGAGTGTGCTCGAGTATTATAATTAAGTTAGAGTTACAGCTCTGGGCCACGCTAAGTGGTCGGTAAGCAGGCATAGACATGAAACCATAAGTACAGTTAGACTATTAGCCAGGATATGAGAGTTTCCATATCATGCAGCTAAGAGCAAATGTCAAGTTCTGAGACAATGTGCATTAGAGTCTTCAGTTTACTCTTAATACTAGATAGTTAAAGATATATGTAAAAACTAGATCTGTCAAAAGCCAAGTTTGAGTTGCTTGGTGAATGTGAAGTTTGCTGTTAACACCAAATACCCAAATACCGATCTCGTTTGCATTGAATACCAAAGTTTCGATTTGCATCAGAATGTTTTTGGTGGTTTTAGTGGTGTAGAAAGTAGAGAATGTAAGTATGATATGATATGAATGAATGTTCAAGAAACGCAAGTATTCATGTTCCTAGTTGAAATGTTATCAAAAGAAGAAATGCAAAGCTGACTTGTGATAAGGAATCTGAATATGCTTGTTGCCTATCAGAGATAGTCCAGCAACTAGATCAAGTAAAGATATGAAGTGCAGACTAACAGCAGAGCCTCAAATGTTTTCACCGCAATTCCAGCGTCAGTGTTATCCCAGCGGGCCACTCACAATAGCCAAAGCAGCTCGTGAAAGGCGTACATGCGTTTGCTGACGTATTTACATATGTAACTAATTTGCTTAAAATTGTATTTTGGTTGCGACAAGTTGCCGTAAATGCGTCGACTTGCTGGCATGCTAAAAAAACCAAAATAAAATATAAAGAAAACGCCGAAAGTAAAACAGATAGAAAAAGGAAAAAAATCCAGAAAGATTTACAAATTTATGCTGAAAACTCGCTGTTGTAGCATTTATATGGGCAATTGGCCAAAATGTTGGCCAACTTCAACACATTTGCGTGCTTTATCTCTGTCGCCGTCGTCGTCGTCGTCGTCGTCGTCGTCTTCATCTCCTTTGCGGTTGTGGCCTTTGTTGGACACATCAAAGTGACTTGAGTCCCATTTGACTTGCAGTTTATGCAGTTACAGTTGCCAAATTTGGTCAATTTCACTTGTTCAGTTCGAAATTTATGCCATCTTGGGTAGAGCTCGACTGGACTGCTGCGACTGATGCCGCCTTTGCGGGTGCTGCGAGGTGGGCGCCTAGCTACGCAAATTATATATGCATCATGCATTGCTACGTTTACTTTCTACGTTTATTTGCATATCAACTGGAGATATTCAACTAGAAGCCATTGCCAAGATATTCAGCATTTCATACTTTATATGTGGGACTTTTTTCTATGCACATCCTGTATGCCAATAAAGGCTAAATTGTATTATATTGTTGATGCTCGAATCTGACCTTGTTCTACAAACCCATATTCTGTTATGAGTTATGATCAGCAGACAGAAGTCAATCCTAGTTGCAGCAGCTTGAGTGGAAGAAGAGCACACATCATACCAACACTGTGGCAATTATTCCAACAGAGTTCTTCTCACTTGAGAAAATTTCCCTTTGATTAAAGTACTGCCCGGGCACAGCTTTCTTCGCCCTACCCATTTGAATCTGCTTAGCGAAATCCACTTGGCAAAATGTCAAAAGGCCTGGGATGCTCAATCAAGGAACGTTTGCTGTTTCGCCGACAGGCTCATTGCACCAATTTGTCAGTGAGTCAAAGCATTTTGTCACGATTCGCCATAAACACCTTGTGGAGCTGGGCCCCTCAAACGATTATAGTTATTAAATCGAAGTGATTTGTGCACTTTGGCACAAAAGAGGCCGCCGCTTCAGCTAGCATTAAGTAAATAAATAGAAAGTGAAGCTGTGTGTCCCGAGTTTTTCAGCAGGTCAGTCGATAGACCCTGCCAGACCTCCACAAACACACAAACACACTCACACACACACACACACACACAACGTAGCTATGCGGATTCACTTTCAGACTGAAGAATAGAAACGGGCTAATGATAATGCTTGAATTATTCCCGTGCAGTGGAACAGCAGATCAGCTGTAGACATAATGAACGCTATTACGAATCGAGCGCTTCTCTGTGTGAGACTCCAGAAACGAGTCTACTCTCGTTTATAGACCAGCTCCCACAATAGCTGGCGTGTAGCTGATGCTGCCTCTGCTAACCCTGCTAAATCTGCTTGCTCTGCTGCCTCTGCTGCTGTCAAATGCAATCAATTAAGGTTAATTTGCAGCCACTTCCCAAATTACTAGCACAAATGGGTCTCGAAGCCACAGCCGTAGTCGGGTATTGGATCATTGAAGCTGTCGGACAGCTGGCTATATGTGTCAGCGACATTGGCCAAAAATTATAAAACAAAACAAATTTGTTTGCGGTTATGATTTGTGAAATTCTTCGGTTGGCTGAGCTGACCGCATTGGGGCACATGCCAACGCCAACACTCGCGGGGCCGTGATTAATGGCATGTGGAACATAAATTTGGCACTGCTTGTGGAGCAAACAGCAATGTGGACAAAGCCTTGTCACTGCTCTTGCCCAGATCTGCTCTTGTATGCTGAGCATGCAATCGCGGCATTGATTTTGCACAAAAGCATTTGCCAGTTAGCCAAGTTGGTGCGCTTGTTGGCCTGTCAGCCAACCTGACAAAATTGACAGCCAACACTGACAACGGCGACATGGACAATGGAAGCGGCCACAACGACAACAGCGAGAAACAACAGCAGCCGCTAGCAGCAGCAGCAGCAGCTCAGCAGCAGCAGCAGCAGCAGCAGCAGCAGCAGCAGCAGCCGCGGGAGCGGAAGCAGGAGCATCTACAACGAATTTGGCCAAACGGTAGCCCATGTTTGACAATCAAATATGGGAACGGCGTGCTCTGTACTACCTGTGCCGTGACCCATATCAGTCATTGGCAAGCCAAAAGTTCACCGGGTCGTGGGCAGGCACTGCATTAGCATGTGCCATTGGGCATATGGTAACAAACGGCATCCATATGCCGTTTGAAAAGTGAAATTTCTGGCTGCTAGTCAATGGCCCGGCCAAATAGAAGAGAGACACTGCTAAAGCATATTGGCCAAAAAGAGTTTCGAGCTGACCTCATTGAGCCCACGCTTAGCACAGCTTTTGGAATTCACGGGAATGGCTCAGTGGCTGAGCGAGCGAGTGAGTGAGTGAATGAATGAATGAATGATGGCCTGCCAGAGTCACTTGCCGAATTGCCAGCTGGACTGTTGATTATCTGGCCGGGTGCTTCAGCTTCAGCTGCGGCTGCTGCTGCTGCTGCTGCTGCTGCAACGGCGGCTGTGCCTGTTGCAGGCCGGTTTCGCTGGCATATAAAATGTGTTGACACGAAAGCGCGGCGAACAACCGAAACAGGGAATTCTGAAAAATAAAAATAAATAAAACAGCTCGAGGAACAACAACGACAACGACCATAACAACAACAGCAACAACAACAAGTGAAATGCTGAAATCTTATGCTGATTGCCAGCCGTAACAGCTGCCTATGTAATTTTTGCAGGGAAACAAAAAGTGAAGGCGTCTCCGAGAGCATCTTTCGTTGCCCGCAGACGGAGCAGGCACTTTCATTAAAAGTTTTGGCCAATTCGGAATCATTAAATTGCAGCCAGAATTGCTCAAAGATAATTTTGCTTTTTTGGTCATGCATCAACTTCCTGGCTGTAAAGCAAAGTCAGAGCGCAAAGACAAACCGCTCAATCCACAATTGAGGCAGCTGTAGCCACTGAGTGGCTCATTTTTAGTTGTTTTGTGTTTGCCGGAGAACGACTCGAAACGGGTTTTGGCCAGACTCAAAGACCTCTTTGAGCCTGACGCTGGGCTGAGCTGGCTCTGGCCCGGCTCTGAATCCAAAGCGTTCCATCAACTGCTGCGCTGCTCTTTATTTTAATTTGCGCACCTAAGTAAATGCCCGGCAAGTGCTAATGAGACATAACGACGTGGCCGTCGCCAAGGCCAAGGATTCATTTATTATTTTTAGCAAATAGCAACAGCTGCGCCACGCTCGCGCCTGGTTAGAGCCGGCCTAAGCCTGCCCAGCATTTGGCATGCCAATATTCTCTAATATTCGCAATCATTTAACTTAATGTGCGCTCATTTATTTTGCGTGCCGCAGATGCTGGTCGGCTTGCGGCTGCTGGCTGCAGCAGTCCGACTGCAAGTTGGAGATTTCAGTTAGATCGGGGCGCTCATCGCTGGGCAAACAGAAACAAAAACAAAAACAACAAATTATGTTCAATCCCACGATATTCGCTAATGAGCCTGGCCAACGCAATGTGGGCGTGCCTATCGCGCTTCGCCTTCGCTTCGTGAGCCACCACCAGCGCAGGCATTGCCACCAACAACAAACAATTCAATTTTCGTGGCCATCGGGGCGGGCCTCCAATTTATTACCTAATACTGCCAGCGTGCGTTAGATCGCGCCCGAGATTGGCAAGGACTGCAGCCAGTTGCGGCAGTTGGCAAATATTTATGAACAGGCAGCAGGAGGCGGCAGTCAGAGACTCGCAGCACATAGTGGACTCAGCCCCGAGGGCGCTAGCAATTTGTCACTCGCAATATTAAACTATATGGATGGCGGCGTAAGAGCTGGATGCAGCATTAGAGCTAACGGCACTCGGTGCTTAAAGCGACATGGGCAACGAAGACAGCCCATGTCGCTTTAAGCACCGAGTGCCGTTAGCTCAAGTGCTGCACTTCAGCCTTTGAAGACTGCTCAACCCGAAATCCGAAATCCGAAACCGAAACACAAATGAAAATGAAAATGAAAATGAAACAAAAGACGCGGCGTGAAAATGAAAACGTTTGCAACAAAAGAGAAAACAGTGTCCAGCATGTCCCTCTCTCTCTCTCTAAGTATGTGTTTGTGTTGGGGGCTAAATTTGGGTTCGTTCCAAGTGTGATGGCTGTCAGTCACTCAGCTAAACGGCCAGCTAGTCAACTGGTTGGCCAGTCGGGCACCACACCGCAGCCGATGGTTTCTTTGGCAGTTAGGGCCGCATGCGTGAGTGGGTCAACTGAGTGTTTGCGGGCAGTGCGTTTGCAATTGGCGGCTAAATGCTGAACAAATATTAAATCTTGCTAAAAAAGAGGCTGTGTCAAACAAAAGACTTAAGACACGAACTTGACAAACGCACTTGCCAAACAACTTCAAAGGCGGCCGCGTTATAGCCCACTTCTAACAACCAAAAATCAGCATTACATTATGGCAACAATGGCAATAGCAAAAGCAACACAGCAAACAACATCGATGATGGTCACCGAGTTAGCTTTTTTGTTAGCCACTTTTTGTCCCCCCCTTCCCCCCTGCCCCTCGATGGCATTCTAAGAGCGCGCGCGCACGCTGTGAAAGTCTGGTCTCAATGACAAGAAATTCTAGTCTTCATAATGAGGCTTATAAATGTTTTTATGGTCGTTGCTCGACAGTCGCGAGTAACAAAAATACCCGCAACAATAACAATCGCATGCGTTGCCCGACAACAACAACAACAACAACAACGACAACAGCAGCAGCAGCAGCAACATCAACAATTTGGCATGTGCACATTTATAACATTTCTAGAGCCATCGCAGAGATTGATAAACTTTGTTATTTGTAGCTGCGGCTGCGTGGCAAATTGGCCTTTTAATTGCTCCGTTTCGTCTTCAGTTTTCTTGATTTCTTCCATATCTAACGAATGCAATATCTCCATCAATTATGCAGCTGCATTTGTGTGCCTTTTCTTTCGCTAATCTATCGAATTGAAATGGTTTTCGGAAGCCAAGTCCATTTCTCTGGCAGTGGCACATGCATTCTCTAACTGTTAATTGCGAGCACTTTTTCGTGATTATCTATATCAAAATTATATATTTTTATAATTTTCTTTGCTCTTTAGTTTGGTTTTGCTTTGCCAAATCAATTATCATTCCAGCAGCTGTCAACATTTATAGCTTATAGATAGTCTTTGATGATGGACCACTGGGCCCCAGCGATTGCCAGTTCCCAGGCAGGCGGTTGGTTTCCCTACTGCCTGGGCCACTGCTGACCACTTCTTCCGCATGTGTGCACACACATATCCGAACATATCAAAATGAGCAGCTAATGCGAGTTGATTTGCAGCGGCAGCACTCGCTGCTTCCTGGGTTATGACTTCTGCGGCTGTCAGGCCGGCGATCAACGGCTGCTAACTACAAACTAGCAGCGAATAATGCCAAGAATTAGTTGTGGAAGAATTAACACCACCCAGCAAACGGCATTGACCACAAGCCTGATTGTGGGGACTAAAGCGGCCAGTGGAAGCATGGAAACATGGAGACTGAAAACAATTTACGCAAACCGTACGACGAGGTGCGCTTGGCTTGAGATTGACTTGGCTTGGCTTGGCTTGGCTTGGTGGGCCAGCAGGTGGCCGAGTCTAAGTGCATTGACTGCCGGGGTGCAGTCGGTGCACCGGCACCCGACTAAAAATATAATCACAATTGGAATTGGACTCTTAGATGGTTCTTCTTCTTCTTCTACTGCTGCTGCTGCCGCTGACGCTGCTGCTTGGCTGACTACGTACAGATTGATTTGTTTTGCAGTTCCGTTCTGAGGCCTCGCAATTTACCATTTACCAACTACCATTTGGCATTCTGTGTTTACTGTTACCTGCTGTAGCTCATCTCAAATTGATTTCTAATACGGCTGCTGTCACCTTTGACACGTTTCATAACGGGTTTTCTCCATTTAACTGATTGATTTTTACCAAACGGACTGCTTGGATAACTAAGCAAATGTATTTGATCATTTTCGATCTTGGTATTTACCTACAATTTTAGAATTTAAAAAAGTGATAGGTAATTATTATTCTGTAGTTATTTATTTACTTTATTCAACAATTTAATGGAATTAATTGTTAGCTAAACGGATAATAAACTCACACATTTTTACACGAAGTACTCCAGCTTATCAATGGGCAGTCGAAATAGAATACACAGCATCAGAAACTGCTGCAGGATGAGGGATAGCAGGAGGCGGAGCTGTCGACAACTACGACGAAATCGTTTACAGCTTCGTCACACGATTTGTTCCAAGTCGTTTGCCTTGGCCACACTGCTGCATGAGGCAATCGTTCCAATCGACATGTAAGGCCCTTAAAAGTCATGTCTGTTGCTTTCGTCTGCTCTGTCTGCTGGTGGTGCTGGCTGTGGTGGTTGTGGGCGTGGCACAGGCTGTGCCTAAGCCAGCCGACCGCAGACCGCACAGCGCAAACGTTTTTGGCAACTATCAAGATCATGGCTCTTGTACTTGACTCTTGTCTGCGATAGTCGTTCGTTAGAGCTCTCGGATCCCGGGCTTTTTGCGTAGGCCGTACGGCACGGGCGCGCCCTTGAGATGCTTGCAATGCACCCAGCACGGGTGCTGCTCGCGGTGGTTCGTTGTGTGGTTCTGCTCGCAGCCTTATCGAGTGGCCATTAGTGTGAAATCGTTAAATTTTTAAATGCCACCACGTTTTGTATCTGCTTGTTGTCTGTTGTTCTAGTTTTCTCTTTCGCTCTGGACACTTCGAATATCGTACCAATTAAATTGGCTAAAAACAAACAGGCAATCTGAGCAGGTCAAAAGCTTTAATCACATTTCAAGAGTTTGCTCTCCACTGCGCTACGATTAATTAGGCAATTAGAGTCTTAGTCCGAGAGAGAGAGACAGAGAGACAGAGGGAGAGAGAGAGTGAGATAAAGAGAGCATGGGAGATAAGAAATTTGAAAAATTATAAAACAATTCCAATGCTGGTCGCTTGTTGCCAATAAACGTTGATAGCATGGCCGTAAACAATCGCTGGCAACATGTTACTGGGCTCGTCAACAATGTTGCGAGCAACATGTGCCGCCAATTTGCTCGGCTGCCAATGGCTGTCAACGCTACTGGCTACTGTCGCCGGCCCTTAGCATTGCCATCGTCATCGTCATCGTCATCGCCATCGCCATCGCCATCGCCATCGCCATCGCCATCGGCAACTAGCAACTGGCAACAGGCAACTGACATGTGGCATTGGTATTGACATTGGCAATTACATGCAGCTCACGTGCTGTCAAAGTTGAAAGATGACAAATCAACTTGACAGCGACAGCGTACCAATTTGCATGGCAAAATGGCCAAGCGAGAGATTCAAACGAATGATGGCAATGCAAAACGAGAGCAATGCACTCATCCCATCTGCTAACGCTCTGGTGTTGTTGTTGTTGTCAGATCGTGGTTGCTGCTGCGGCTGCTGCGGCTGCTGCGTGGTGTTGTGCCAACCACCTTGACGCCTGGCATTGTGTAATAATTGGCAGTTCGTGGAAAGCTTCGATTTTGATAGCGATTAATTGGCTCGCTTGTTGCGGCCGCCGGCTGGAATGCGGCTAAGTTACTTGGACTTGGACCCCAGCCCATTGCATTCAAGTCAAATTAGCATATTCGTTTATGGCAATTGCAGCCATTCCGTTTCTAATTCATCAGTCCACCCAGCACAGCCGCTCGCACTCTTGTTTGTCAATCCGTGAACTGTTTGGTAATTGCAATTTGATGGTTCCATCATAGTTAAATATTATGACAGCCATATAAAAGAGAATTGCAATCGGCCACCGCGGAGTCGGCCATCGCGAAGAAGGAGCGACGTCAGCTTCCGTCAATTATATGGCCGATCGCAAGCACTCTTTTGGCGGAGGCGACTCAGCTGGAGTAACTGCACCCGCTGTGCACCGGCACTTACCACGTTTCTGCTAGCTGAGTGGGCCCTCAACATATTTCCATCTTACTTTGCGAATCGATGATGCCGCCTAATTGAAATAGCCAACTCGCATTAATTACCCGACAGCCGGTCGATATGACAGCAATCTTTGGTGAAGGTTTGACAGATGAAAACGTTAGAAAGGATGCCTAGGCGCTACCCTGTAGGTTACCCTTGGACGAGACAATCAACCATTGCAATTCAGGTACATCATCAAGCAAATATATTATTACCATATAGAGCCGGTAGCATTTTTTCCACCTGTTGCACACAATCCAAACAGCTTTATTATACACTCGTTCTACCATTGGCGATGCGAACACAACGTAGTGGAAGAAATAGTTTTGTACATGCTTCAATTCCTTTTCTGAATTTCTCCTAAGACTTTTAGCTTTCTTCTAAATAGATTTATTTCTCATTATAAATCGTTCATCCCATTTCTTGCCAAATACTTTCTTGTTTTTATAGTAGCTGCTGCCTTTTACCGGACTTAGTCTGCCTATGTCTGTCGGCCAGACTGTTAGACTGCTAGACTCTTTGTTTCTTTGCCTGTTGTTCACACGACTTTCATGTTAACAACTTGCTTTTGTAACAGTAAAAATCAATAAGTACCTGCAGTTTATTACGTCGCCTGGCACTGAGCTAAATAGCTTTAGCTGTAGCGCAGAACATGTAGTAATCATCATTTAGTGATGATGTTGCTTTTGTGCTCATGTTGCTCTTGTTTCTTTTAACAAGCCATTTGGCATTAATTTTTGCCCATATGCAATGCCACTGAATGCTCCAGGGACTCTGTCTCTCAGTCTCTGACTGAGCAAATATGTCGCACAGCAACAGCAACACGACAACAACAACAACAACAATAACAACAACAACAACGACAACAACCACAGTAACAAGAGGCACGACAACTTCAGCAAATTAGTGACATAACTTGCCCGCTGAACACGATTCGAATGAGCTCCAAGCTGGGAGGCCGTCGAGCAGGCAACGGCCGCCCTCATCTCCCGCCAAAAAGAGGATCATAAAGAATGCACTAATTTTCAAATATAATAACATTGCTCGTGCGCTCTCATATTTGTCTGACCTTTGCCATGCCACCTTTCACCAGTCCGAGCAATAGCAGCGGCCTGAGCAACAGCAACAACAAGAGCTCAACTTCTATCTTATGTAAGCATTGCAGAATCTTTTTCGGGGTTAAATGCCCATTACAAACAATTTGGTAGAGGCCAGTTGAGTAACAGCGCTGAAATTTGTTTTCAAATTATTTAAGTCGAGCAGCGGCCAAATTACCCAAATTAAAGTAACATAATGCAAGACGTGTGGGTGGTTGCGGGTCAAAGCCAGCAGCAGCAGCAGCCACCGCACCACCGCAGTCTCGGGCTTGTGGCTGCTGTAGCTGCAGTTAGTTGCTCTGATTTGGAAAATTGCTCAAATTGAGCCGTTCCCCAAATGACCGATGATACATGACAATTTCCAGCGGCTTCACATGGGAACTTCACGAGTCGTAGGCGGGCCGTGCAATGAATTTCCTACGAATTTCCAAAATAATTACGGAAAACTTCAGAAACTTGTCAAAATATCGTCGCACAACAGTCAGAAACGAGTTGAGAGAACTTGTCAACTTGATGTGATCGACTACAACAGAGATGCTTAGGCAGTCAAAACACCTGCAAAAGTAAAAGGTAAAACTTGATGAAAAAGCTAGAGAAATGACAAGAAAGTCGTGTTTTGATTGGGAATCTAATATAAAACAATGCTCTTTATGTGAATATGTTTTAGTATTCAAAGCAATCAGATGTGTGAGCTTAGTTGTATTTCAAATACTTGAGGAATACTTTACATATATCGCGTGCTATTTACTCTTCAGGTCTCAGCAAATAATTGAAGAATGCAAGTGTAACGGACCGCACACTTGAGCACCTTTGGGAGTCGTAAAGATGACTGCATGTTTGCACTCAATCACTTAAATAGGACACGGAACTGAGCAGCTTAAGCCGCAGAATATATCAATATACCTTTCTAGCTACATGCATATTTCACACTTGACATCTACTCGAGAGGCTTTGTGCCATCCAAATGGACAGTTCATTATGTAAAATTGTTGACATGCGCCATAAGTCCATTCACTTTTTTTTTTTAATTTTGTTTTGTTTTTTCTTTTTTTTTTTTTTTTTGTGGGCAACAGCGCAACGGGAGCTAACTAAATAAGCTCTTAATTAAGCACCTACGCCAAGTTGTTGTTTTACATTCTATGCGCCGCTGCAGCGGGGAGGGAGACAAGAAAGGCCAAGCGAGTTTGCTACCTGAGTCTTTGGTTTTGGCGGCTGCGTCGCCAAGTAGGTCAGCTGGGAAATTTATGCTAAGCAAATTTTCTTGTAAAACTATTGCCGGACAGGAGTGCATAGTGTGCATGCATAAATAAATATCTTATACGAAAACTGTTCGAATTTGGCCAAGGCAATGGCAAAGGCAATAGCCAAGGCCTGGATGGCTCTTGGCCGCTGTTGTCTGGTTATGATTTGCAGCATACGAGCCAAGAGCGCGGCCGAGGCAATGCAAATAAAAATACATTTTCTCGCTGTTTGCTTTGCCAAGCGAACAATTTACAAGTCGCACACATGCTGTGCCAGCAGGTTGACCGCTGCCGACGAAAATGAAAATAAATGCACTTTAAACTGAGACTCCTGTCAACGGTCAGCTGAGGGGTCCACAGTTGTTTGATATGCCAACCGTGGCGGCAGCAGCAGCAGCAGCAGCAGCAGCAACAGCAGCAGCAGCAGCAGCAGCAGCAGCAATTGTTGCCATTGTAGCTACACGAATTTTGGTTGTTTTTACTTTCAAAAGACATTACACGGCTTTTGGTTTATTGCCGCCATTTCACGGGCATGCGAAAATCATTAGCCTCAAATCATTAGGGTCAATCAAGTTCGTGGCAAAGATTTGCGTAAGCTTAGCGCAAGTGACACGGAAGCGATTGCTCTGGTCACATGTGACAAAGCAGGAGGAGGAACTTTCAAGCTCTGGTCATTGAGACAAGATTTCGCTAGTCCAAAAATGAAAGCGTCCGATGTGAATGACAGCATATTAGCATAGGTTCAAGCACACAATTAAATACCGTGCGTGCATTATCTAGAAGACGGTCAGCAGAGGCTGAGTCTGATGTTGTTGTTGTTGTGGGCCTTTTACTTTTCATTTGTGTGCTATGCAAATTGAGGTGAATCAGCTGGTTTTTGGGGCCCTTAAGCTCCAGACAATAGCGCTGGGCCGTGATAAATTGTCCAAACACATTGTCGAAACTAAAAACTGTTGACGAATTTCTCTTTTCATGTTCTTAATGTGCGCCGTGCGCATTCTTTTCGAGTGCTTTTCCAAAACTCCGATTTGATGGGCTTTGTGCCCGTCCATTCGTTTCAAGGTTAGTTTTGGGCGTCTTCTCCACATGAAGTGACACTTTCGTTTTGGAACGCGTCAGCAGCAGCGAAAGCCTCTCGTCTTGAAAACTGATTGTGTTAATGGATATCTTATCATCGCGACGTTTTCGTATCTAATGCGTAGGTTCCACATCGGTAGCTGCTCCCAGTCCTTTCACTTTCGAGCACAACTGGTCGATGCGTAACGGCACCTGGTGCGATAAGCATATTCCATAATTAATCGGAAAACAATATACATATGAATAAGAGACAATGGCGTTGACGTTAAGTGACTCTTTTGTATATCATTATCATTTTCATTTGGCTCCCCGAGAATTGTACGATAATCCCACAATTTAGTCAGCTTCGCGGCTACTTGGCTACCTGAGCAGCACAATGGGCTGTCTAAAGTGGGCGTTTGACTCAGCGCTCTCAACGTCTTAAAAATTAATCAACACATAAACGAGGTTCGAGTCTGGGTCTGGGTCTGCCGTAGGCAGATCGAATCGCACCTGAGCGGCGACCTTTGTGCCAGTTCGGGGAGCACGAATGAGGCACACATGAGGATGACTAATGGGCTTTTTATTGGGTCACAAGGCGACGCAATTCACACAAAACACCCACTCCACTCAGACACCTGCCGTAGACCTACCTACATTTCACATAATGGCCAGACTGCTTTGGGAGTCGTGAGGCGTGCCACAGCACTGGCTGGGGTAGAGTTTAAAGTGCAGCTGAGTCAAGGAATTGCCTGTGCTGTATCACAGCACCCCAACGTTGTCAGGTTATTAAAGAGGAGTCCATCTTTTGGTTCAAAATCTCATTAGCCTGTTGTCCAAATATATTTGGACGCATGACGGAGCATCTCGCAATGGATGTGCTGTGCTCCAGCATTAAGGAAGACCTCTTTGAGTAGCTGTTTGACCAACTCTTGATTCGGGTTTAAGACGTTTGGAACTTTAACTGAAACAGCTTGACGCAACGAGAATCTGATGCAGTTCGCCAACTGTCTTCTGGGTAATTAACCAAATTACATTCTTTTAACGATCCCCTTTGCAGTTGGCTTGGGTAAATGAATTAGATACGAGACCAAACGAGGCAGCAATTCGCAATAAAAACTCAATTTCCAGCAGTTGCCAAGATGTGTGATATATCTTACGCTCCTTTTACGACCTGGAGCAAATGCAATGAAAGTGCGCTGATTGGCTCTATGCGTTTCTTCTACTATGCTTAGTTTTCTTTTCGCTTTCGTTGCAGCCAAGTGACCTAGCTCGGCCTAATGGCATTCCATACCCATACAGGTAGCTCACTTAACTCACTCATTAGAGTCATTCATTCGAGCATTCGAACATAAATCGGTTCAAATGCATACGGGATAACTCTCACTTTTGAATATATGTATAAGCTAATCTAACTGTTGTCGGATTAAATATTTCACTTAAAATTAGGTTTAAGAGACTATTTATATGGAATACATGCCGACTCATTGAAAGCTCATAAATTTGCAGGAGACTGCTAAAGGTGTAAACGTGTCCGAAACAACAGCTAAATGAAGACATTTGAGAGCTGCTCAGATGCGAATCAATAATGAAATGGCCATGCAAAATTCTAGACTCAACAAACGGTTAAAAGACGCCGCGGGGAATGCCGCCGCACGGCGCAACGGTAAATCGGACTAAGGTCCAGACTCAGACTCAGACTATGAGTCGGAGTCAGACTGCGACGGGTTGAGGTCCGCTCATGACTGCAGATACTCGACTTTAGATTAGAATGAATCATTTCCAAGCATCCTAATTGAGTTGACTGCGGCTGGCAGCTGGCAACGGGCAACGGGCAACGGGCAACGGGTAGCTAGAAGCAGCTAGCAGCTAGCAGCGAAAAGGCCAAAATATTAGCAACCGCCTTGTCGAGGTGTAAGACTATTTAGCCAACTAAGACGCTGACTAAGGCGGACAAGACAAGTCCGTCTCGGAATCTGTGGCCAAGTAGCGGCGATTAGTCGCAGCTGAAAGATGCAAGTTGGGGGAAGAGGCCAAGAGGACGACAAAGGGCTATTTATCACCTAGCCAAACACGAACTGCTCGTGTCTCGTCTCTGGGCAAGTTAACCGTTCTTCGACTGACTGACTGACTGACTGACTGACTGATTGACTAGCTAACGGATTGTACTGCATCCCGACTCCTGTGCTGGCTGCCTCCCCCACTTTAATTACTCATTTAGCATGGGAGAGCGGATCTCGCACTCAAAGTGCTATTAAGAGGCTGCCTCGCACCTCAGCACCTCAGCCCATGGCTGGAGAAATGTAGTTCTTTGGGTCAATGCGAGCACCTTAACTAATCGAAGCCATGCCTAGGCATGGCACACGCTCTCTCGCTCAGTGTGTCAGTCCCAGCGTCTCCCAGTCAGTCATTCGCATTGTCAATAAATAAAATCTTTCGCTTTTGCTGTGACAGCTTTCACAACAGTCTGGTAAAATACGCTCGTCTCCGAGCTGCTCTACGCACTGCCAAGTACTAAAGAATATTTCACGACACTCGAAATGAAAGCGGAAGAATCGCTAAGAATTTCATGGCTCGAAGAGATTACGAGCTGCGCTAAATGAATTCGATTTGTTTGCCAGGCGGCAGGCAGAGAGATGCTCCACTGCAATAATCAGCGAGTGACAACATGAGGAATCGATGAGAGATACACAAGTAACTATGTTTATTACAATATATTTGCCGGCCCGTGCGCTGAGCGAGAAGATGTTCCCGAGCTGAACCTCACGTTCTGGATACCATAAAACACAATGGAGCGTTGCGACTTGGGGCAGGCCAAGAAATGTCGCTGTTCTATTGTTCAATGACTATGGCCGTTGCAGTGGCTGGCGAAATTTCGGCTGCTTTTATGTTTATGCATGAATTCCAACATGAAAATGCAACAAGGAAGAAAACTCGCTGGCCATAAATCAAATTGGCTAAAATGCTCCCAGATCCAGCACGCAGTCATGGCCAACTGATTGAGCTGTCGCGTATTTGGGTGAGATCGCCCAGTGTCTAAATGTCTGCAAGTCGCAGCCCCAGCCCCAACCATAGCTACAGCCAGAGCCACATCCACAGGCCAATCCCCGTTCCATACCAGTTGCGATCTCTTGAGCTGCTGCCATTTGGTTTGTCATTTGAATTTCGTGCCTGTTTTTGCCTTTCCGGCCGAGCCGCCCAACCATTTTAGAGGCAAATCTTCTTTTGGCCAAAACTGAAACTTGAACGTGGTCAGATAAATTTCCCTACTCTGCCTGTCTGACTGGGCTCTGTCACCTTGTGCTGCTGCTTATAAGGCGCTAGATCGCTACCATATTAACGGACGTTTGTCATATTTACAGGCACAGCCCGCCCACAGATTTCCAGATTTCGCTCTGCTTATCTACTGCAAGTGGGTCAACGTAGAGATCAGGCAACAGCAAAAGTGCATCAGCAAACGGAAGCGCTGCTGCTGCTAGAGGTTATCTACATTTTATTAATGGTCTTTAATCCTGTTATAGATGCTCTCCAAAGAGCATTGCCCAATGGCCAAAGATGAAATGATTTCTATGTAGGAGTCGCTGGCCGGAATGGAAGGGGATGGGGCGGGGCGTTTATTCTTATTCTATTACAAATTTTATTACACTTAAGTGTAGTGAATAAACTGAAATGTGTGCCATGAATGGATGCAATGGCTGGAATGGATGCAATGGCTTGAGCCATGTCTAATCCCTGGCGGGCTCTTTCTTTGATGATTTGATGTAATGATGAGCGCTGCTCGGCCAGGGCGAAGCTGATGTAATGTTTGCTCGATCTGGTCACGTTGCACGTAACCGCAGCGCCTTTTATTTAACGTGCGGTAATTGCCTTAATGAAAACTTAATATCGTAAATTATATTGTACAAATCGGACAAATTGAGCTGCGTACAACGAAAGCGAAATTGTTTGATTTGCTGCGATTGCGCCCAAAACGCCCAACACCAATTTAGGGCCCAGCCCAGTTGATTTTCAATCGATTCACTGAGAGAGAGAGAGGGAGAGAGAGGGAAAGAGAGATGTCTTAGTTAGGACATAGCACAAGCCCATCTACAGATCCGTATTAACTCCTGCACGAGGAGGCAGTGTGGGTTGACTTGGTTAGTTGTCTGCATTTCATTCGTTTATTACTCTAAGTAAATAAAAATTTTAACAACTACAGTTATTTTATGGTCGGCAGTTAAATGCGAAGATAAATGAAGAACACATTTCCGTATTGGCGTGTGTCTTTCATGACGAATACCGCATTGTAGATGGATGGGCTGGACTGTTAGCATGAAACTTGCGTAATTTAGCTCCCTTTAGGACTTAAGCTCTTCGAATGATACACAACGAGGCCTGAGCGACCATTAGCTGACTCCCACTAGAATGCATTGCTCTTGCTAGTAGCTCCATAAATTTGAGTTAGAGTACACACATAACTGTTCTCAGAGGCGGGCTAGTCTATTTTTGCGAACTGGCAGACCTGCAACCCAACTGGTTCCACCTGTTCCTCCTGCGCCTTCGGCTGCCAGTCATCTATTCAGCGGAAAATTCTGATGTTCTGCATTTTGTTTTTATGAGTATGACAAGAACCCAGAGCCAAGAGGAACGCGAACAGCAAGCGGATGCTGCTCTCCATGTGTTCGGGCATCATTTCTCTACAAGTCAGACGTGCTGTCGTTTACATAATTAATATCAAGCAGTGCTCTTTTCAAGCCTATTATTGCTCTTTATTTTATTATTTTTGGAGCGGGAATCCATTTCCCAAACAGGATATGCTCTTCGCATAAAAATAAACATAATTAAAGCCATAGTGAGGAACATTGGAGAGCAATCCGTTGAAAGTATTCACCTGAAACCTTAAGAAGTGCGCTCAAAATCTGTAAAGCGATGTGAAGTTATAATATCAATATGATGAGTTTTCACTTGGAATATTAATATTTAATGGGCGCTCTTATAAATCAAAGTGACATACGAGCCTTGAAGGCGCTCAGCTTAAGCTTTGCAGCGGAAACTGGCAAACGGCGAGCTGCTGGTCAGCCATAAATATGTATCAATTGCGCATCTGGCAGTGCCTCTCGCCTGGCCATTGTACAAGCGTATGCATGTCCATGTCTATTAATAATCAGACATGGAAAGCCGTTGAAAGGCATCGGAGCATTCATTGGCTGGTGGAATGCTGCGGGTTGGCTGGGCATCGGAGCTGATGGGGCCGTCGCCGGAAAGTGAGAGTCGCCGCTGGCCGTGGCAGATGAATCGATTTGAATCTGAACAAACAAATGATTTATGCATCTGCGTTCATACTCATTGAGAGAATCATGTGAAAATTTGTGGAGCCGCCTCCGAAAACTGACCAAGTTCGGTTCACTTTCATTGGCCGCCGTTGAAGTGTGTGAGAAAGTATTTGAGCACAGCTGCAATTGGGCGTGCATGGAACGTGTGGCCCATGAAATGAGATTTGATTAATTCAGGACTTGTGCGCAATTACCATTTGCCCATTCTGACCCACATTAATCTGCAAATCGCTGTGCTCTGGGCCAGAGCGGAAATTAACTGAACCAAAGATACCACTAGAACAGTAAACGGCGAATCGGCAGTTTTGTTGCAATTGCCGTTGCCGTTGCCGCTGCCGCTGCTGTTGCTGTTGCTGCCGCGCATGCGCACGCGCTACCAAATCGACTTCATAACTCAGAGACGGCGGTATCGATTTTGTTACATATTATTTATTGTGTCGGCTGTGCCGACACCGACGTGCCCGTGGGCGTCTAACGGCACTCGGGTGCTGCACATTCTGCGCCAAGTGGAAGTTGATGCCACGGCAAAGTTTTTCCTGCGAAACAAGCGAAACACGAGAAACAAGAGTTGCTCTGCTCTGCACTTGAACGTCAGCTAATGGGAGTGGGTGTAAATGGCTGAAAGCTGCTAGTTGCACTAGTAGTCGTTGCGGCAGCAGCTAAATTATGTAAAAATTTGGCGGCTAGACAAGTGGGTGGGCCTCGCAGTGGGCGAGGTTACACAAGTGCAGGCATCTATTTGTGGCTCGCATCGAGATGCGGTTGCATGCATAAATCAAGCTTCTATGTTTTCTATTTGCCCAAAAACTGTTTGGTTTAGGCCCCAATCGGAGAACAAGTTTCTCTGCACTGAATGTGCTAGACAGGTGTAAGCCAGGTAAAGTTAATATGGGTTTGCTGAGAGAGCATATCATACATAATCTTTAACTTTGTCGTTAAGTAAATGTCAAATATCTGTGAGAATTTACATCCATTCAAGACGATTGAGCAATCTGTATATTTTATAGCTATGAAAATGCATTCATTATTCATTTTATGAGCAGCTAAAAATAGAAAACCGCATCGGGTTTATATCTAGATAATGGGTTTGGTAAGGTATTTATCGTTTTGTATCAAAGCTTATTTTTATGACATGAGTATCTTTAAAGGGGATTTCCACTGTCAATATACAAATATATATTTGATCATAACATAAATTAAATAGAGGAAAATAGATTGAAAAAATTATAATATATTGACTATGATTGTTATTATTTTCAGAGGCTTAGCTTTAATTCCCGTGGGTCTGCCGAAAGCTTTTCATGTTGAATGCCCAAAAAATAGCAGCTTATGTCAGTTGTAGCTAACAAATGGATCCGACTCGAAGGTCAACTCTAGCGCCAGCCAGTTCTCATGCGACATTTGTAAACGGCTTAATGAGGGGTCTATTGCTCAACACCGGCCATTGAGAACCTGTAAGAATGGGTCTAGTTCTGTGAAAAACTGAAAGTTTTAATTGAAAGTCGCGTAGAAAGTTAGGTTCCGACTGCGATAAGCCGCCTGTTAATAGGGCCATTCATATTATAAAAGCGTGTGTGATAAACAGAAATCTCTGGTAGCTCTTCTTCGGTCTTGGTCGATGGGTTAGCAAGTCACACAGTAGCTCTCTGTGGTTCAACGTGCGTTTTATCTTATAGATCCATTTCGACCATTAGCTGTAACGGTTGTTGGGTTGAATTTGTTTGTTTCCTATTAAAATTATTCATTTATTCGGTCCATTCTATTCACACAGCGTCGAAACAACAGCAAGTTTTCCTTTACCTGCTTCAATTATCACATTAGCTAAACATATTTGTTTTGTTTCACAGACCTCCCAGCGGTCTTTATATAATTATAATAATTATGTGTACAATTTCAGAAACGTCAACAAATTGCAAATTTATGCATGATACGATTTTGGTATTATCATTCTCTCGAATGAAATAAATCGTACAGCCATTGACCCTAAACTGCGGTCATTTCAATTAGATAGCGCTAAGCTGTCTCGATATTTTCGCTTCTTAAACGTATTTTTAATTACGTCTTTAACCGCGAAAAGCTTAGAATTTCTTTTGCATTTGATTGTCTTTCAACACGGTTCGGTTTACTTACTTTAACGATAGCGCGGACTCAAATCCTGTAAGCTATTTAACGTGCCATTACAACGTGAATCTTTGGCACCGCATTAGAGACAGTTGTTGTGGTTGATGTTGCTGAACTCATCTTCAATTATTCAAGTTGGAAGTTTGACTAACGACAATTCAAATGCTAAATTGATATTTAATGTTTGCGTAAAATCATTTAGAGCTTCAATTAAAGAGGTTGCAAAAAATACAGTTGAAGCGGAATTTGCCTAACGATTGGATGTTTTCAGGCCATTTTTAGTATGGGCAATTATCGGCAACTATAAGTTTAATATTGTCATAATTGGGCTATGTATAAAATAAATATATGTAGTTCATATAGTCATAAAAGTGAGTAATGAATTAATAATGTTCTTTGGCTAAGTAGAAATTGCAATATTTGTCTACGATGGGGCGGAATCATATCTGAAAAAATAATAATTTTATGAAGATTATTGAGAAGCTTGTAAGGGTATGCAGCCTCCGGCACATTTTGGAAATTGTATTTTACCAGGTAATTGCAAGTAGGTTTGAATCGAGAATAGTGGTTAAGGTGTACCATTGTATGGATGGCTTCTGACATAGCCAACTTAGTTAGTTGAGGCTAACTGGCACAGCTAGAGAACAACGGCAACCGCTGCAAACGGCTTTGGCCGCGATTAACAGGCAAACGGACTGGGGCAAGCAACTTCTATTGGTATCGTAATGCATCGCATGGTATCGACTCTCTCTCTGTGTGTGTGTGTGTTTGTGTGTGTGCAGGTAGGTAAACAAGCGTACGACTGGTACATCCATTTGCTCAATAACTCATTTAAAAGCGACGTATACCTTGGCCAATAATGAACAAATAAAAGCCAAAATCTGCCGCTCGCATAGCGCATCGAACAATGCAAGCATAAAATGCCAATGAGCAGCAGCCAAAAAGCTGGCCAGCTCTGGGCTACACTAGGCCAAGTCTACGGAATTACTGAATTTTGCACATGTGTATAAAGAGAGAACTACATAGAGTGGGTGGGAGAGAGGGATAGAGTGAGACGTACGGCTGGCCAATTGACCGCATTTGGGGCCCAAAAACAATGCAGCGAAAAGCGAAAAGGATGTCAGTCATAAGCGAAGATACATTGCCTCGACTTGTAGGAGTAGGTAATATGATATGGCCAAGATACTGCTCCAAGCATAAATCACATGTGCAAAACAGCCAACAGGGGAGCAGGGGGCTGCAAGAGAAGGAGGCCGGCCAAGAGCAGAAGAGTTGGGTCTAGCTAGCCGCACGTTCAAATGAAAATGCGCCTGAGAAATGTCCGCAGATTGCATGCCAAATTGAAAACTTGATTATGTCGATTTACATAGTCTGAGTACAATTCAATTGAGTTAGAGGCCGCTCACATGGCAGCCGAGACTCCAAGCGAATGCGCCCTTAACCCACTTTCATCTGTAGCCACTGGTTCCTGCTGCTATTTATTTATGACATCTCGCTCAGCTCTCATGCATGACACCCACAAATAATGTACCAAGAGACAGGCAGCTCGTGCTTTAAATGATGTTGTTCCCTTCAGCTCAACTGCTGCTGTTGCCTATGCTGCGGCTGCTGGTGCTGCTGCCGCCGTTGTTGTTCCTGCTGCTCGACCGTTTCGCGTTTCGGCATTTTTTGCATAAATTTCCCAAATGCTATCAAAAGTGTGCATCTTACGCCAGTTGTAAATGGTTTGTACCAGCTAAAGTTACGAGCTCACGGTTCACCCACGTTAGAACTATGGCAAATCTGGCAGCCCAGTCCTCGAATCGGCTCCTCCTTCTGCCTGCATTGCATGTCTATTTAAACCTTTACATGTCGCTGACAAAATGCTCAACAATGAAGACAACAGCAATAAAAACGGCCAAAGCAACGGGAAGCCCGCTGCCAACCTCTGTCCATTTGTCTTTTTGTCTGTTGTTGGAAAACTGTGCCAGTAGTGTTAGCCAGCGATGGAGCATGGGCACATCTAACAGGAGCACCAGGATCAAGTCTTGTTAGTGCTCTCCATCATTTGTTGCATGTTGTTGCCTGTTTCTGTTGCTGTTTCTGTTTCTGTTTAGACGATGTCAGCACTGATAGCTGACGCTTGCCGGGACTCTGGATTCTGTGCTTGGGTCATGCAGCGTCGGCGGTATTGACATTGTGCTAAGCCAGACAGTCAGCCAGTCAGCCACTCAGTCAGCCAGCTCCCAACGGGGCACAGAGTTCACGACACTTTTCCGTCCGTCTCTGCCTGCGTGTCCGGTTGAGGCAACTTTGTTGTAAATTGTGCTTGTATGATGTTCTCTTGGTGGAAGATGCAAGATTAGCAAATTTGTGTAAGCTGATTGTGAGCATTCTTGGTGTACACATCATTAATCTTGCAAGAAGCGAACGAGACCTTTCCTTTATTTAATTGTTGCCTGTTGGCCGCTGCAGTAAAAGCCCCTTTGGAAGTTAATTTGAGGCTGCGTTGCGCATACGCCCCGTTCCCATTGCCATTCGATGCGATTCGCAGTGACAGAGTTCCACTTTCATTTAGCTGAGATCGACTCGTGTCTCTCCACTCACTTATTATTCGCTTCGATTATCATAAATCATTATTCTATGCAGCTAATTGAAACGAGCGATTTGTGCGAAAAGAAAGCAAAAGTTCTCGTCCGAAATGTTTCTTTCACCCCGGAACTCTGGGTCACTCTAGGCCAAAGCAATTTCAACTGCTGCCGCTTCGCACAAAGTTTGTGAATATTTGCATAGATCTCGACAGCCAGGTGGAGAGCACCAGCTCTGTGCGTGAACTGGAATTCGTTGGCAGCTGTGCGGCGAACCTCTTAACCTGTTGAAAGCGCCGGGTCGAAAGTGGCCAATAGCAAACGACAACTCGGGGTGTTAATGATGCGCTTTGATGCCCATGACTGTTTAACTGAAGCTCGTGCCGCAGAAATTCATTAAGCTGTGGAAGATAATGGGGTCGAAGCGGTTTCACTTTTAACAAAAGACTCCAATTGCTCGGGCTCATTTGTGTATCTATTTAATATAAATAGAGTCGATGTTTGGCCAAGATCATCGAATTTACTTGCAGATGATGCATTGCTCTGGCTGACGAGGTAAATCTCTCATCTGCCAGGGAGCCTGGTCAAAATCGTGACGGGAATGCACAAAATGGGAGCATTGGAGTCACTGGCGAGTGCCAAGGATGCTGCCTATGCCACTGTCTCTGCCTCTGCCACTGTCTCTGCCTCTGCCTCTGCGTCTGCCAGAGCAGAGAGGCCTTGAAGACTGACACACATCCAGTGTGCAGATGTTGGCATTTGATTTAGCTGAGAGGCTCGTTCGATTGACACTGGACATGAGTGAAATGTTTACTCGGATGGCGCATGGAGTGGCCATGCTGCTCTCGCCACCGAGAGACCGACGCGTGCATGCTGAGAGATTCTGGTTACATTCTCCTTTTCGATTGCCATTATTTCATTAAATTCATGTGATTAGAATCACTTTCGAGTTTGCTGCACAGTGAAAACGCACTCTCGATGGCACGTGAGACAGCAGCAGAAGCACCGCGAGTCGGGCAGGAGGTGAGCAGATCACAGAAGATGACCACATGACCGGACTCACATGAGCCGCTCAAAAGAATCGCTGGCGAAGACATGTGGAACATTTCATTGCCGAACAATGAAATAATATGGGAAAGGCCCTTGGACAGTGGGTCGAGCCAGTTGCCAGTTGCCAGTTGCCAATTTCCAGTTGGCCGTTGGCAATTGGCGGGCAGCAAAGCAAAGACAACGCAAATAAATAAAATGAAAATTGCAATAAATTTCACTCTTGTGTGAAGACGAGCGGCTCTAATCAGAGACTCTAGCCAAGGTAAGGGCAACTGGCACTGGCAGAAGACAACAGCAACTGAAAACGTTGCCAAAATGCAACGTGAGCCACATGCAACATGAAAGCGAGTTGGAAACAGAAACCGACCGAGTGTGGCAACGGCCTGGGAATTGGGCTAATTGATGTTTAGTTGCACTTTTACCCAAAACCGTTTACACAACTGCCAACTGCAGCAAATGAGACTTCTGTAGATCCATATCCAAGGGTTCCATGAAAACGACGACTCCACTCCACTAATGGCTATAACATGTCTTCCAGCTGCATCGAACCAGTTGCTCTGTGACCTCTCCTTGTCCGTCAGCGACACGGATGCATCTTAATTAGCCCGGCCGCCGGATGGGGAACAGGATCAGGGGTGGGCAACGTGTTTTAATTGAATACAATTAATTATTGACACATTTCGTTGGAAACCATTCCAAGCGTGCTCTGAGCTCAGTTCGAGCTCGCTCGCAGCTCCCTCGAAGATAACCGAAAACGTGAGCAACGTTTGGGGCTGAGCAAATTTGGTGGGCAGCTACCCAAAGCTGCGATGCATATGGAAATGCACTTTCTAAGGCGCAGCAGCTGCTCCTACAACTTTGCTAATGTAATGGAAATTGAAATTTTAACCCAATTTGTGGAATATATTCACCCACTGACACACAGAGGAGATCGAAAAGTCCTCCTCCGATCCACGCTGAGCTGCATTCCACTTTGGAATGAGTTGGTAAGACTCTAACCAGAATCTAACTAGAATATAATAGAATAGCTAATTGTGTGGGGAGATTAGCCTGTGAAGAGGCTACAGTGGATCCCTCTGTCTCATTTGTAACGGTACCCCAAGTGTTTGGCTTCCCCATTGAAACACGCATTCGCATCAGCTGACAGGTGCCATGGACATTTTTCACTCTATTCAATTGGAAGCGAGGGGGGCGGAACGTTGACAAAGTCGCGCAAACATTTCAAAGATCTGGTGCCTGGTAAGGTTGAGAGCAGAGGGAATAGATTGAGGCAGCAAAAGAAACCATAGCTCAGACGGCTGCAACAGCTCAAACGGTTTACTTTTCTCACCCAACCACGACAAGACTCGACCACAGCCATCCAGCAACATGGCCAACAATCGATTGGAATGTCAGTAGCGGGTGTCGTTAGGATCGGGCTGGAGCTGAAGCTGAAGCTGAAACTGCTTTTAGCTTTGGGTAAAGCAAAGGCAAAAGCCAAAGCCAAAGCCAAAGCTGTGACAAAATTGCAACAAGTGGCGGCCGCCCACTCTCCACTCCCTTCAGCCGGCCCGCACTTACCGCATGCACCGCCCCCAACGGTGTCATTTGAATATCAACATTTGTCATCGTGTGCCGTGTCGCATTCCGCCAGCCGTCGCCAGTTGCGGCTGCGGTTGCGGTTGCGGTTGTAGTTGCAAGTGCGGGCCCCGAAATGTGACCAAAAATAAACAAAATCCAATTAAAGTCAAGTGAAACATGGCCATGAAGCAGCAGCAACAGTTGCTGTTGTCGTCAGAGTTCTTGCTATTGTCTCCGATCCAGGTCTTTTAATTGAGCTTCTCTCATGTATGTACAAATGCAAATGTGTGCCAGCTAGTCAAGCAAGTGCTTAGAAGGATTGCATTTGATCGTTTTCGGCCTGGATCTGCAATTACTTTGTGGAGCAATTTCCGACACTTTCCCTGCCGCAGACAAAAGTCAAAATACAAAAGAAAACCACAAAGTACACGTTGCGCGCGCAGTTCTCCTTATCTCGTAAAGATCGGAGCAGACCACTGAAATTCGGGCTTGTAATTGAAACGCATTACCGTCGCTTGGCTCTAATGGGCGTTGGCAAGAGATCTGCAGCAGGAGAACAGCTGACATCTCAACATCTCAGCAGCAGAAACACGACGACATTGTAGGCGATGACAGCGCCTCGAAATTGGAAACTGAAACCTAGGCGAGGGGCCAAGCATTGATGGGTGTGGGGAGAGGGGAGGGGGGGAGAGGTACGCACAGGGGCCGAGTTGGGAGATATGCGACATGGCAGCAGCGAAAAGTAGGTGAGGCAGCCGCTAACGAACTGGAGACTATCAGAGTGCAGGACGGTATCAATGAAAGCCAATCGGACATGCGCGACGCATTGGCAGCCAAGAAAATACAAGGCAGCCAGTGGGAGGCAGTCGGCTCACGCACTCGCCAGGGGAGAACGAGGCAGATCTGGAGCTGGAGCTGGACTTCGACTCAGAGGCCTGCCTACAATCGCAAGGCTTATAAGGTAGCGCTGCCAACTGGCAACACAATGTGCCTCGATTTGTTTGCGATTTGGTTAACGCAAATTTACAGCAGCCTGTGGAGTGCCTGGTGCTTGGTATGTCTTGAATTCAGGCAGTCACCTCATAATCCAGCTAGGTGGTCCAGGAGCCGGATTCAGCATATACGAATGCGTTCCACACGAAGCTGGCCAGTGTTCCAGCTCCCCAATGGGGTGCTTAAGGTAACAAACTGGCTACACTCCACTCCTCTCTTGTATAGCAACGCAGATGAGTGGGCTATTAAGTGGGAATAAAGCGAATCTGATGAAGCTTTTCCAGCGTTAACGCGATCCTCCTTTACACCTCTCTCTGGTCGCCCATTTCTGATGTGTATGATCATTATAATGCCCTGCCTAACGGTTCTCGTCATCAGAAATTTGCACTATGGGAATAATCACCATTAGAGAGACACTGAAAGAAAGAGGGAGAGAGAATGATCCTCACTCACAAAAGTCACGCGCATTGGAAGTGAACGACTTAACCTTGCGTGGCATTTGACAACCAAAGCAGGAGGCGAGCAGATAAAAACGTGGACACATCAAAGATGAACGGTGAGCGATGAGCGATCTGTGATCACTGATCAGAGATCAGCAGCAAGATCAGTCCCAAAGGACAGAACATGTCCAACAGTGCAAACTGGGACATAATCTCTTAGAAACTGTTTTCAGACATTAAATCAGTAGCTAAAGCCGATGGCGCATGGGCAATTAGTTGACGTGGATGAGGATGCGACGCTCACAAGAGGAGGAGCATCTGCCTGGTTAAGAGCGTGACACTTAGACGCAGATGCTGATGGTGATGGAGATGAGCACGACGGTGCCTTATTGGTGAGCAGGCCAGAGAACAAGAGTTCTTGGATCGTGATGAGTGTCCCGTTCTTCAGCTGTTACTCACGGGAGCATCTGGAGCAGCAACAAAAAACAAATTCCTGAATTGTTCTTAAATGCCGTTAAAACGAAAAGATTTTCAGCATTTTACAATCCCACAGCTTGAAATCAGAATACGAAACGGAATCATAAATGAAATCAGAATTTAATTCGCATTTATTCCGACCCCTCCGAAAGTGGTTCGCTTTGTTTGTGCTGAGAAACTGGAAAAATAAAAGTAGAGATTTCATCGCATCTACAACTGAACCGCAGAATACAAACGAATTTCCCCTTCAGATGCTCGGGAGATGACCCAAATTCTGCATAATTGTTTCTGCGATGGCTGTGGATGCAGTTTTCTTGGTCCACTTGGTTCTGATTGCCTCTTTCCCACCAGATCCACTAGACCCACTAGACCCACCAGACGAAACATATCGCACTCTAAGCAAAGGCCACTGCAAATTCGCCCCAAAAGCGAGAAAGTTTATTAAGTCTGCCGATCTTTTCATGCGGATCATTTGCGTGGCGTCGGTGGCTGCAAATTATCCTGACACCCAGTCGGTCCGGTCCAGTCCAGTCCGGCCAGGCTGAGTTTGGTCGTCTGGCTCGCAGTGAACGCAGAAGAGGCACTTGACCAGCAGCCAATGCGCTTGCGTGTGTTTCATATTTCTCAGCTCATTTCGGTTTCGTGTTGGGGCTTCCACTGGCCTCCAATTGCATCCACTGGCCGCTAACGGCCTCCACTTGAGACGATGAAGGCAAGTCGAGGCGTTAGGCGTTATGTCGACTTTGATATTATAGCCGCAATTAGTCGACATGCTCTCGAGTGCTATCACTGGCATCTGCACTCGCCGTAGTCCACGGTCCACGGTCCACAGTCCTCATTCCTCATTGCTCATTCCGCCCCCGCCGAATTCATGGATGAGTGTAGTGAGAGTTGACTCGATTTGATTTTCTTGGATTCTGCACACTCTCGAATGTCTCGAGTGTCAGATGATTAGACACAAAACATTTGCACGTGGCAGAGTGACTCAGGCCTGCATCCGAGGCAAGGAAACTTTCGATTATACTCGAGATATGCACCGGGTTTCAGGTCAACAGCTTAAACTGCCATGCCATTGAACCCGTCATCACCGTCATAAACAACAACAACAACAACACCACGCAAACTTCGTTGTCAAATTTCGAGCTCTTAATCGAACTTGGCTAAAAATAACTCAGAAGAACTAAGCAACTGTCTGCGTACAGTTAGATGGCGATTGGCTGGCTTCATAACAATTTCCTGTCAATCAGAGCAACAACTGAGACGGCGACCAACTCCAATCTGAAGACCTGCCCAGGGGCCAGCCTCCTCCCGACTGACGGTGGGGCGCTTGGAGTGTGACCGAGTCAAAGCACGCAATTAATTAGTGGCCCTGGCCGAGGGGCAGTGCTGAAGTGGTGCTGCTGAAGCGAGGAGAGCCACCAAGTGACCCAACGAGCGATCCACCAAACGGCAGCAGACCTCATCAAGCCACCTACGCTTACGGTACTTTCTCGGTTCCTCAACTAAGACTAAGACGGCGGCTGCAAATTAATCGGCCTGTGCAGCGTCTCGGAATAATGACAGTTCCGAACCAGAGAGAACCAACTGAGACTGAGACTGAGACTGTGATGGCGATGGCGATGGCGATGACGATGGCGATGGCGATGGCAAGTTAGCTGGTTGGCAGTCCCGCCGCGGGGCTGCCACACTTTTAAAGTCTCTTTTTAAATGTTTCACTATTTATCATGGGGTTCTATTCCAGCAATTTATCTGGTCGTCAACGAGGAGAGTAGAAGATGGAGAGCGGGAGAAATGCAAACTCAGATACAGATGTCAATAGAAATTTGAGTAAGTGGGTCAGTTGAAGTTGGATTTTAATTAATTTGGATTAAAATGTTGCGAAAACGTAAGGGAGTTGCCTGATATGCCGAAGAAGGCGTTGGCGGTTTACCGTTCTCTGGGCTCACCTGAGCGAACCGTTTCGCAGTGGACCAAAGGCCAGGCGAATTTTGATATTGAAATTGCTACCTTGGCACAGCACAGCACAGTACTACACAGCACTACACAGAACGCAGAACGCAGAGCACAGAGCACAACACACACAAAACTCCAAACACCCAACGCTGAGGAAAGCTTCTGCCCGAGGCCAGGCTGTGATAAGATCAGTTGAAGTGCTTGAATGGCAGGGTGCAAGGGGAATGCCAGCTCCCACTACAAGCCAACCACACAGAACAAAGACAACAATTCCATTTGGTAAACGTTTGCTTTGAACAGCGCCCCAGAAGAGGGCGGGGCAATGCAACGCCAAGAAATTTTCTGCGGAAGGAGAAGAAAAAATTAAACGGAATGAAAAATAATCTAAAGTTGGCGCAGAGTTTGAGTTAGTTTCTGCTTGCGTTTGGCTTTACTGTGAGCTTGGCCAAATGTAACTACAATTTAAATGCTAATCTGGCATCTGTTGGCGGTTGGCGGTTGGCGCATAAAGCCGCGGCACATGCGCAAACAACTCCGCCCCGACTGGGCTCCAAACTCGCTCCAAGTGAGGGTGGATACTAACGAAGCTGGTAGAGAGCGATGCAGGAAGCTGCATTTAGCGGTGAGCTCATTTGCTCATTAGCTGTACGAATATCTACCGAAATGTGCTCCGATCCCAACTGGGAACTCAGCCAACGGAGCTTGCCCTTCATGGTGTTTTATTTATTGTGTAATGTGGCTCCTGTCCAACTGCTGACGGTGCTCAGGCTGCCTGCCTTCGCTGTTTGGGTGTCTAATTAATGTTCACGCCTATAAAGTGCCAACTTTATTTGTGGCGGATGCCTAGTCTGAGCTCCTCTCCCAACAGTCAACAGTCAGAGAAACAGACACAGAGATTCGCCACAACAATGTCGGAACTGTTTCGTCTGCCAGAGCTGCCAGACTCTGCCGGAGCTCAAGAGTTCAACGGAACAAAGTACCGCTATGAACTCCCCTTGCCTTCCCCTTGCTTTTCCTTTGGAAAACCGCGACAATTCAGATACGAGACAATATAAGTGGAAATGGAAGCAAAATCAAAACCGAAAGAACATTTGTAAGCTGCCAATTATTATGAAACGAACAGACAGCAGCTGGGGCTAAGGCGAAGTTACAGGTAAGGGCAGAGGCAGCATCAGCGACACTCGAGTCCAGAACAGTAAGAGACTTGAGTAGAACTGTGCTCTTCCAGCTCTCCGCTCTCAAATCTCATTTCTGAATTCAGTGCTTTGAAATCGAAAAGCGCGTCACGCCGAAATCCGCTGGCTCGTTACCATTCCGAATTCTGAGCGCCGGCAATCGGAAGAATAGTCTGTGTCTTTTGGGCGCTGGTCTGTTAGTCTGTCTCTTTGTCTGTCTGTCTGTCTGTCTGTCTCCCAGTTCCCAGCTCGCAGTCCCCTCTATACCTATTCCTATACCTGTCCCTAGTCCAGTTGCTGTGGTGGACGCCTCGCGTGCTGCCAAACCGCCAATTACCGAACATCAAAAAGCAGTTTCCCTCAGCTGGTCTGCCCGGTTTGCCTGCCTAATAATTTGCTCTCTGACTTTGTGTGGCTTTGTTTGTACTTTTGGAGGTCTGCCAATCCCCTGAAACCCCTTGCCTTAACGACCGATCGCCAGACTCAGTGGACACCCAAAAAGGTGTTCGAAATGTTAAGAATCTTTTGCCGAATCACGCAATGTCTCAGCTCAGCGTTCAGAGGGAAGGAAATGCAAATGCTCCTCAAGATCTATCGTGGCTCACGCTTCGATACTGTTTTCGGCCAAGTGCCTCGCCCCCACCAGAACTTGCTGGAAAGGTACGTTATGAACCGAAATTAAATTAATTATATTGGGTATAATAAATAAAGAGACTCATACCAAACGCTCCCCTCCCAGGGCTACTTTGACATTGTAATCACGTCAGTCAGTGGCCTATTTACGAGCTGTTCGGCTATTCGGCGGTTCTTCTTTCCGAACCCAGCAGAACAACAAACCGTGACAGCCGAGTGGTGTCGGGCCTCAGTTGGATTGCGTAATTACAAATTAGAAAATAGAAATGAGACAATGTAGTCATAATATTATGTGATATGATACTAAATATTCGTTTGCATAATTGCTTAAAGAATGCTCTGCTGTTCACTGATGAGGGCAACCCGTTTAACAATGCTAGATTGTTATTATTATGAGACATTTGTACTGATAATGACCAGCAAATGAATATTTAATCGATTCAAGTCAACTAATTATGCATGCCATTAACGATAATCCACTGATCCATAAAACACATGTCACGTAAATCAATATCAAATAGAATTCCTTTCTCTCGTTAAGGAGCATATTTGAAACGCTCCGCTCCTGCTGACAAACTGACGAAAGTCCTTTATGATCGCCCTCCTTTGATGTGATCCGCATTTGCGTAGGCTCTGCACAAATCTACTTCCAATTGCAATGCCAAACACGTTCCCCCACCAGCAGCAGAGCTCCGATCTCAGATCTCGGCATCATCTCTCACGCCTGTGGTGCATCTGCTGCTGCGATCTGCGACCTGGCGAGCGGATCGCTTGCTAATGTGCGAAGCACACTCAGAGATCACGTGGGCTGTTGAGTGTTGATGCAACAATGTTGTGGCAACAAGTCGCTGATTATCTCTGAGAGCGCTTGATTAGAGCAGCCTCGGAAGTGATCTTTGGCCAGAGCTACTCCAAATTATGCCGCTATCCCATTGTGGCGCATGACGCCGTCGAATTCGCAAACATCGAAAAGCTTTGTAAGACGCGCAGTCGATCTTCTTGGTGCAAATTATTAGCGTTGAATAGGAATGAAATAGTCTCGTATTCGGAGCATCCTGTTTGCATTGGGCCGATCGACGGGGGCTCCGTTTTATTGCTGCCTTGATTTATGCAACATTTTCCGCAATAAAAATGCCATCGTCTTTAAGAATTATTACATCATCACGTAATAGACCTCGTCTCTACCTCAGCCTCAGCCTCAGCCTCAGCCCCAGCCCCAGCCTCAACCTCAGCATCGGCGCCACGCCCGTCTTTGGTCAGTTGGCAGTGCCAAATTGCCCTCAGATGCATGCGGTGCTCCAGCGATCCTCAGTGGAATCTTTCGCGCTGTCATAAATCAGTCGCCAGCTTCGAGTTCCCTCAAGTTGCTTCACCTTGAAAAGGTGAGGCAGAGGCAGTGGCAGAGGCATTAAATAGTCGTACTCTCCAGTTAAATTGCAGGGCACGAACAGCTGGCAGAGCTGTGTACAACAGCAATATCGTCAACAAAAGAAGCAACAACAACAAAGCGACTATTAAGTGTCTTGTCATCCTCAGCGATCCATCATAGCATAGAAGATACCTTCAGTCCCCTCTGCGGAATGGAAAAATGAACTTGGCACGTGTCCATCATTTTAAATGAGAGTTCTTCCTGTGGGGGAGGTGGTTGAGCGGTGCTAATGTGTGGAGAATTCAGCGAAATGTTGTAATAACTTTCCAAATTAGGCATTTGGAGGCGCGGGAGATTGCATCACAGCGTGACCAGTGACATTCCTGTTCGCCTTCGCTCCAAATGGCCCATTGTCCAGCCAGAGCCAAACACGGAAGTCGAGGCACACTCCCCGAATGCCCATTTCATATAATTTCTATTATTTCTGGCAGCTTTGCCAAGTGCCACCAGGTGACAGTTACAATGCAGAAACAATATACAATAGCTGCTAATGCCGGCTACGATCAAGCTACGATCGCACTGATCGCCACCAACTAAGACTCAGAATCGTAGTAGAAGTCGAAGTCCAAGTCGAAGTCGAAGTCGAAGTAGGAGCTGGAGCTGGAGCTGGAGCTGGAGCTGTAGTCGGGAAATGTGTTTGAGGCATGCACTGAGTAGGTTGTAGAGGACTGTGTGGGGACATTGGCACCGTCCAGAACCTGGCACTGTCGCAGCCATAATCGCCGAAATGATCATCATAATCGTGATCGTTTTCGGGCCTTGCGCTTTGCGCAGTGGTCAGTCGTCCGTCCGAGGTTGTCTTGTCCTCGGGGAGCCATTTTTGGCATGCGTTCGGCAGCGAACACTTCCTGTGGGAACTACTTGAGAAGTTGTTTCATTCCACATGCATTTCAGTTCAGTTGTTCAGTTGCCTTGCTGCTCTGCTGCTCTGCTGCTCTGCTACAGTGGCCATGTTCCACGTCATGTTGCCTGGCCATTTTATGGCTGCTCTCCATGAAGGCTGCACCCACCACACGTAGTCGCTGTCTCCAGCAAAGTGGCCTCGCCTGAACTATCCAAATTCTATTTCGATCGCGTTTCTACAAACATCTCATATACCATTTGCCCATAAATCAATTAGTTCTGTGTAACAGTTTCCAATAATAATTCGTTGGTTGTTGTTGAATGGTGTTTGGGGTTTGGGGTTTGGGGCTTGGTGTTTGCATTCTTCTTCCTCGTTCCATTTGCAATGCATGCTGAACGCGAGGAGAACATAAATTAAAGAGCTGATGCCCCTTTTATGTTGCAGCAAATTGGAGCAGATTTTTAATGGGGCTACGACTGCTGGAATCAGAAGGAAAGAACGTGTTAGCACCTAAAGTACTGATTGTTAACAGCGTCGATTAGTTCTTCATAAACGTGAACCGAAGTTCAATTGCAGCTTTAGCTAAAATACTGCTAAAATTAAAGAAAATTTAGCTTAATCCAGGAACTACTTGGGATTCAAGGTCGTCTCGCTGCACACAGAATGAGGGAAGTAATACATATCTACTGACGAATGCTATGAGAGGTTTGTGTGCTATGTGGCAAGCTTTATGTCCGCTTCCCAAATGTCAGAAGACTTCCCTCCCTGGCGGCAACATATAGCGGACACGCCCCTTTAAGAAAAACAACTGCATTTTGGGCTCAGGCAGTACCTCTGGCTGTGGCTGTCGCAGTGGCTAAGGAATCGTCGCGTTGTCGAGTTGGGCTGCCAACGCCCAGAGCAAACAGTGCTTGATTTATCCGCGCCCCTCCCTCGGAGTCCAAGACTCAAGAATAAATCGCCGCGACGACGCTGCTAATAGCAGGGTCTTGTCTTGCAAATTTCAAATTGGAAGAGTGAAGAAGCGGGAGAGCAGATGATAAAGAGATTGCGTCGCCCAGGCTGACAATGCAATGGCACCAATTTGCGAATATGTCCGGCATTGTCATCGGATGGCCAATTGGTGATGGTTTAGTGTGGTTATGAATTGGAGGAGCACATTCGAATCGATGCGCCCTAAAAGGCGAGAGGCTTTCTACTGTATCTGCGTTTGGATCAAACGACGCAAGCGACATCCACTGCACACGACACCTTGCGTACTCATAACTCATAAGGTTCCTATCGGGCCAGGAGCGCGTACGGGCCGAGGCAAGGCGCAAGAGCAACAAAAACGGCGGCAATTAGAAGACGAAGGAGAAGAAGCTGCCGATGGCCGTTGGCTGGTGATTGAGTTGCAGCTCAGGTGGCTCCACTCCGCGGTCCCGGTTCTAATTGATGGCGAGACGCTCCTCCGAAGCGAGCAGCCGACCAACCGACCAACCGAACTACAGACAACAAACAGGAAAATTCATATTACGAAAAAACTGCATCGTTTAAGTGTCATTATTGGGACCAGAATCTCAACAAGTCGCTGCCGTTGTCGTGTCTTCGAATGAAGATGAAGCTGAGGTTGGAGTTGGAGTTGGAGATGCTGTTAGTGTTGGTGTTGGAGTTGGAGATGGAGATGACTACTTTCACCGCACTCAGAATTCTTTTCTGCAAGCGTGGTTTCAGTCCGACATCGGTCAATCTGCTCAGTCGCCTCCCCCCTTGAGCAGCTTCAATATCCGCTGGTCACATTCAACAGCTCCGCACCACCCACCTCTTTCCTCCAGGCTGCCTCCAGAGCCATCACTCAACCTCAGCATCAGCTCAGCTGCTGCGCGAGTGCACCTTACTGGCATTTCGGCTTGTGGCAATGAGCAGATCATTGCTCATGTGCAGCTCGTTCTAGTCCTCAGCTGGCTGTGGATCTTACACCTTGCTTGCTTTTTTGTTGCTGCTCAGACTTGCAACGCCCATGTCGAATAGATCGAGTACTCAAAGCAGAGAATCGAGAACCGAGAACCGAGGCGGTGTAGCCGTCTTGGCTGTCTTTGGCTAAGGGCGTTAACTGGGTTAAACGCTCGTTGACAGTTTTATGCTGAGACAAGAGACGTCAACCTGCGGCAGGGCCACGACAGACCACAAAGCTTCGACAACAGTCAGTCAGTGGCACACACCAAACACACCAAACACACCAAACGAGAAACTTATTAAGAGTGAAAATTCTGGTTGGCGTGGCTAGAATGAGTTTTTGCTTTGATGTGTTTTGCATGGAAAGCTGAGTCGAAGAAATGCCTTTGCTGCAATTAGTGGTGGCCCTTGGGGAAAGGGGCCCATCGAAAAGTGAAATAAAACAAATCAAAAGCGGTGCAATCAAGCGACAGGTTGTTACAGTTCTAGTAATCAAGTTCTTCGTCTCAGTCTTTCATTGTTAGTTCGTTGGCGTCCCTCGGAAGTGGGTCGAGTCCGCGCTGCACTTTCAACTGTGTTGGCGCCTCTGATGGCAACTTTCATCATGTGTGCGATTCTTATCAGCAATTAGGCTTCGATTTGTGTCGGAGATTCCTTTTACATGTGTTCCACATCCAACCACGCATCCATTAAGGCATTTCGCCTTCCTCCCTTGCCTCCGTGCCTGCACTGATACTTAGACTTGATTCCTTTCTCTGAAAGCTCTCCCGATGCACTCCAAGCGAAAGTACTTTATCAGCCTCCCGTGTCAGTCTCGTCTGCCGTTCGAAATCCATCGTCCGTGTGTGTCGTGTGTCGATATACTTCTAATGAACACAACAACAACAATCCAAAATCGATCCAAACCAGCCCGAAGCGATGCAAACAAACAGACGAAGTCGATCAATTTGCAAACAATTGCAACAATGAACGAGAGTTTCAGTTGAGCCGATTGATTGCCGGAAATATAAACAGTGAACAACCTGCACATAACTCCTCCGACTCCGACTCTGTCTCCGTTCCCGCTCTCCCACTCCGTCTCCTGCTGCCTCTCGACCTTCTCAGGGGCGGCAATCAGCATGAAACCGACGGAGAATGTGTGAAAATCGAAAGGAAATTTGCATGTCACTCAATTGACCAAATCAACGAGAACAGAGCGACACAAATCTATCTGGAGAGTTTTTGGGTCTGTTTGCACTACAAACGAGGCGAGCCGCGTCGAGTCGAAGATATTGTGCTGGCCTCACTTTCAGCATTGGCTTGGCCCAGTTCCCGACTTTTAGAATGGCAACACATATTTGAATATCGAAATGACACCAAAAGCCAAAGCTAACGTTGGCCCATTGAAATCACTTATCGACTTCCTCATAACGGTTCGGCGCTTCAGACAGATAAGAAAGAGCAATAAACTCGACAGTTGACCCAGGTGACCTGGGAAGGGGGCATAGTGCGAAATATGCCCAGCGTAATTTGGCGATGGTTTGGCAAGAGACTTAATTAATTCTTGGGAACAACGTAATTTTGGCAGCGATCGGCGCACAGATTACAATTAGAGCACAGCTTTTGCGAACAACAATTACTCAATCACGAGGAGTAGGAAGCAGACATAGGCACAGCCAGAGACATGGACTAAGACAGAGTCAGATATATAGATTGCAGAGAACCACAAAGCTTCGTGTCTGGCTTTCTGTTGTTTAATCAATCTACAGCCATTCATTGCCCAGCCCATAATTCAGAATACAGAGAACAGAAGATGGGATTGGGAATCGGGGGATGAAATTGGAAGGCGAAACAGAACTAGAGGAATTTTCATTCACACGGCAGACGGATGGCGATCGTAGACTTCCTGCTCCGAAAGCTTTTCCGAAAGACACAATTTATGTAATTTCTTTATCAGGTTCATCGCATATTGTTGAACACATTGTATAATTCTCTCTACCGCGATGATTGAACAGCCGAGGCGTCAATTATCCGCACAATGCGACAAAAGCTGATGACGTCGCCATCGTCGTCATCTCTTCATCTTCATCTCCATCGTCATCGTCATCTTCATTGTCATCCTCATCGGCATTTGTCGATTTATCGCCAGAGAGTCGAACTGTCGAACCGACGAATGGGAGTAACTGAATGCAATTGCAAGTGTATCTGAAATGCATGAAATTGGGGAAGGGGAAAGTGCATCGAGTGCAGTTTGATGTGCTTTCGGTTGGTGTTCGATAATACTTAATTGCACTGAGTCCGTGTGGCTGGCATGAGTGGTATGAGTCTGTAAGGTTAGAGTGACGAACAGATTCAATCGTATTTGACACATGTGCAAGAGTTGGTTGGGCTTTCATCGTGGCGTAAGTTTTGAGTTGCGTAAGATGCATAAGCGAACACTCCACTTCGTCTTCCGCCTCCACCTCCACCTCCACCTCCAGCTCTTCCTCCTGCTATGCTACAATCAGTGGCCTCATTCGAGGTTTAGCTCAGATTTGTTATCTTGCATTTAATTAGGCGTGCGTTGCGTTAATGATCATCACAGTTGCTGCCGATGTAGTTGTTGGTTTTGATGTTGTTATTGTGGTTACAGCTTTGGTCATTAGAAAGCTGCAATGTTCTTTTTAGGTGGATGAAAGAGAGAGAGAGAGAGAGAGAGAGAGAGAGAGAAAGAGACACAGATATCTCTCTCATATCGAGCGTATAGTATTTACGGACTCTTTCGGTCTTTGGCTTGTACTCTCTTTGGCAATCAATGCACCTGCCTGCTATAGTCCCAATTGGCAATAAGATCGCACTGCTGTGTGCCATTTTTGAGCCGAGCTGAAGATGAAGCTGCGTGTAGCCGGCGCAGCTATGGAATCGCATTAGAAAATCATTTAGCCCGACTGGTATAATTGCATTTTATTGCTTCCGACAGGTTGCCCGTTACAATGGCAACAGAGAAAAGCTTTGGCTGAAGAAAGTGCCAACAAAGAGCAGCTCACGAAGAGAGCCGCCGAAGAGCGCGTCCCATTAGCTTTGTGGCCGATGTTTTACCGGTTTGCGTGACCGAAGAGAGAGCCAACGTTAGTTAGTTGTAACCGTTGCCGCTTCTGGTGCTGTTGTTGTTGCTGCTGCCGTTGCTGCTGCTGCTGCTGCTGCTGCTGCTGCTGCTGCTGCTGCTGATGGTCGATGTTGTTGGCTACCAACTTGTAGAGTTTTCCGTGGCCTTCGCAGCGAACATTCAGTGTCAAGGTGCTCTAACTGGCAGTCGCAGTCGCGGTCGTCGAGTCATAGAAGCTAACGAACTCTGAGAGTAATTCAATTTTCCCAGCGCAGCATCTGTAATTCTGTGTTGAGAAGCTCACATAAGAACCTATTGCCTAGGTGTATGTGCGGCAGTTAGGCGCTCCACTTTCTTGAGTGCAGATGGTGAGAGGAGCATAGCGGTCCATCGGTGTTTTTAACATAAACATTTTGCGGAATAAAAAAATCAATTTTATTGAAACAGTTTGTGTGTGTCCTGCGTGCGTTGTGTTCATAAGCAAATCATCTAAACAAAAATCCAACAAAAAAAATAAAAACTAATTTATTTGTTCGCGTGCAAATAAAGCAGTAAAAGGATTAAACCGATTATATTTCCAAATATACAAAAGGTAACAATTTTTTTCATAATAATGCCAAAAAAATAAAATGATAATAATCATAAAAAAAAAGAATTAAATAACTGTGGCGGAAAAATTGCTAAGCGTGCTCTGCAAATGGTATCAAATTCGTGACATCATCCATCCATGGTTGACATGGTGTCAATTGTTTAGCTGAGACTCAACAGGATGTCCACATGTCCATCAATTAAAACGAAAATGGTCAATGGACCATTAGAGAAAGCCTTGGGTGAATGTCAAGGCGATTGGCGAATGATCTGTGCAAACCGAATCTTAAGCATGTAGCGCCAGGGAACAAGCAACGTCATCTTCCAGTTGAAGTCGAAACGAGAAGATGATGGAACCGTTAGAAATTCGTGTGACCGGACCAAACGTTGTACGCTGCGCTCGGAAAAACTTTTGTCATCTATCTAGACAGCCTGACGAAACATTTCCCAAATGCGCTGAATTTAGAGGCAATTAACTTTTGCCGGCTGCCGCACACGCAGCACCAGCAGCACCAGCAGCACTCAAGTCCGCAGAATGACAAAAAATTATTTATCTGCGAAAAATTTTCATTGCTCATTCCGGCGCTGATGCATGGCCGAGTGGTAATCGCCTGGGATGGCTGGCCATTCAGTTTCGGCCGGGCGATTTGGGTCACTTGGGTTGGGTCAGCGAACAGTTATGATATAATTGAAGACAATTAGCCGCTTGCTATGTGCAGAGAGAAGCACAGAGATAATCAGCGTAAGCAGCTAGCTAAACAAGAGCTGAAATCTGTGTAAATGCTTCATCTCAAATGCCATTTGAACAAAAACTTTCGCTGCATTTTGACCGCTTGTCTTAAACACACAAACCATGCCAATATATCATATTTCCCGAACTCTTCACTCTCCGGCGGCTACACCTGTTTTTCATAACTATTTAAACAATGCTGGGATAAAAAAATATCCCAGTGAATAGAGCAGATTTGCATATACTAAACATTTCTCACTTCTACTCTTTTATATTGACTCATTGACAAATTTGTTTACTACGTGCCGCCGACAATGAAGCCGAAACTGTAATAGAGGAACATGCATAGAAGTCGGCGTTATTTGGTCACCTAAGCTGCCGTATTATGACAATTACCGCACAATAGATAGACGAAGATTCCTGGGGTAACAGCAACTTCATTGTTATGCTAAAAGCAGTTCGAGCTCTTTTGTGCACTGCATTTATGTTGATTTTTCACTATCCGAATTGGTTCACAGTTAAGTCTTCGCTGCGGTAGCGTTACAAGCGAAGCGTGATTCGAAAAGAATTCATGTTTTCATTTTACACATTGGCCGAGTAGATTAGATATTCGAAAAGCTTTCAAATGGTGCGGTTAAGATGCCGTTAGGTTTTCGGTGTGGCATTACTTGTCAAATGAAAAGCTAGTTTGTTGCTTAAGTCTTTTGATCGTGATATTGAAACACGTTTGTCGCCCAAGTCTTTGTTTGTGCAACAGCAAAAGAATGCCCACAATTTCACTGCTAATCCACAGGCAATTAATTGAGCATTTGTCGCATAGCATAACCACTGCACACCCAATAACCAACACACACACACACACACACATGTATACAGTGTATATGTATGGATTTATAGAAATTGGCGCAAATTGCTAAAATTTCAATAAAAATAACTTTGGCATCGTCGATGTGGGTCAGCTCCTGTGCCAATGGCCTGCGGGTGCACTTCAAATTGGTCCAGCCAGTGGAATGAAGATAGCCAGAGCAGAGGCAGCCAGCACAGTCACCGCAACAGCTCAAGCCGCAGCTATGCTTGCACCTACCTGCCCGACTGGCTTCATCTGCGGCTACCACACTGCTTACAGTTACAATGACTCGCGCCTCAATTGAGATAAGCGCTCGCATCGCATTCGCATTGGCGTTTGCGCTCCGCCGCGCCAGTTATGTCATTCTCATCGGCATTCTCCTGGTTCCGGGGCGCAGCCTGGCACAGTTTCAACCAGCAACACTCAATGGAAGTGAAATATTATATATACTTCTTTTTCTTTTATTTTTTTTCTTTTTTGATTACTTGCAATTTTAATTAAGAAATAACATGAGCTACTGCCTCAACGCCGGAGAGACAGTTTGGAATTGGTGTCAGAGCAGCGCGCAGATGCATTGACAGCTGACACCTGACAGCCTCGCTGGTGGCACTGGCTCGCCGGATTAGCCCAAATTCACCAACTAAATGCTATTCAGATTGAAGCGTATTAGCTTGCTTATGATCATTGCGGTCGATAATCAAAACTTTTTCCCCAATGGCCATTAACAGCGCTCACGAACCACTCATAAAGATTTTTATACTGCCCAATTAGAACACGAAAAGCAACAACTTTTTTGCGTTTCGCAGCCCACTCTCAAGTCTTTGAAATGGATTGACTGGCTATAAAGAGTCCATAAAACAAGAGCTAAGCGAACTGTCAAATTTGACTGTAAATACGTAAATTCGCACAAAACATCAACTGACAAACGGCTTGCAGCATTTCCTGGCAAAATGCATTTTCCGCTGTGCCGCTGGAAACAAATGTATACAAATGTGTCCATACATGTGAATACATAAATAAATCGACATCGAATTCGAATTCAAATGCCAAACAAATCCTCTACAGCAGCAGCAGGAGCATTGCCAGCAGCAGTAGCAGCAGCAACTGCAATGCCAATTCGAAATTTATGTGCATGGCAACTGACCGCGATTACCACGCTTGTCTTGTCCATCGATGCGGATTTAGTTTATTGGCCCACTAAAGCGACTGACCCACAACATTAAATTGTAATTTGAGTGGGAAAACATTTCACTGAATTTCTATTTGCTGCGCCTGCAGCCAGCGGCTTGTTACCGCGCATGTAAACGAGACCAAAGAAGTCGCCGAGCCTTGACCCAGCAACATGAATAATTAGAGCTTCATCTGCATCTGTAGCTGCGACTTTTGGCGCCTCATGTATTGGTCGCTATTAGCAACTTTCGACTTGGCTACATGAGACATGAACTGCTCTAGCTGTGGCTGTCGGCTCTGGTTGCAAGTGTGACCGTGTCATTGACCATTGTTATGCATGGAAATCGATTTGCGAGCAAACAATTGCATAATCGTTGATTATGAGCAGCATTGAGCGGATTCTGTTTATAGATCGACCAGCATTTACCACCAAAATGGCGCACAGCTGCTCGGGCCGAGCTTGAGTCTTGTCCATTTCAATTCGATTAGCGCGGAAATCAATCTGGTCGTCAGCGCATGTGGAAAACTCACTGGCAGCTGCTCTGTGATTTAACGCATATTACACGTAATGCATTTTCCATGCTGCTTTCAAAGCTGCACCGTTAAAAGCCGCAAAGCCACTAACAACAATTCAAGTACCCAAAGTATCGATCACATGATCATAGAGGCAATCGCAATGCCAATCAGCTTCTTTTTTCTTTCAGTTTTCCCAGCCTGTACTGGCTGAAGCTTTGCGTGCGTTTTTCCTTTTCTTTTTTGCCAAGTGGTGTTATTTTAATTCCCTTGGCTGTGCGTGCTGCAGTTGCAGCAGCCATGAACTCATCATCAACGAAATTGATTTTGCATCAGAGCTGTAGTTTCGTAATTCTTGCACAATTAATCACAAGCACTTCGTGCTAGTGGGCGTTGCTAGACTGGGCAGCAGCTGGGACCGAGCTGAGTCTGGGGCTGGTGCTGAGACCGGGGCCTGCCATTAAATCCATTAAACCCATTATTAAGCTTTAACTGTAACTGCTCTTGCAATTAATCATGAGATAAGCATGCAAGGAAACTGAAATGCTAATTAAAAACCAAGTTACCAAATCATTTTTGCCATCTTACAGCTAACAGCAACAAAATGCAGCCACGGTCATTGACAACGAACAGAAACGGGCGAGTCAGCATGATGGCAACAATGTCGCTGGTGCTACTGTTGGCGCTGCTGCTGCATGTGGACACGGCAGCGGCAGCCCGCAAGCTGCCTAAGCGGCCGGCGAAACCGTTGAAGACATTTCCGCGCAACAATGCGACGCCGACAATTGCAGCAGCTTCAGCAGCAGCAGCCGCAGCAGAGGGCGCACAGGCAGCGAGCGGAAGCGAGCTACCAAAACCGTTGACACCGCATGCGAGCGAACAGCAGCCGGCGGAAGCTGCTGTAGCGGAACCAGCAGCAACACCTGTCAATGGCGAGGGCAAAATCGATGATCTGAGCGCGACGGCTGCGCCACTGGGCAGCCAGATCGATGAAGACTGCGAGCCGGATATGATTGGCTTTGAGCTCATAACTGGGTAGGTGATAGCTGCTATATCTATTAAAATATATGTACATGGATCTCTGACTTGTGGCAATTAGGCGTGGAGCAGGGACATGGGGCACTGTGGCACTGTGGCACTGTGGCGAGGGGCCATTAATTAACGAACCGCCTGTTCGCACATCGTAAAAGATTGGCACTCGCCGTACAGCATGGGGCGTACGAAGAGTTAATAAGATTTCGCGTTGGTTGCCAAGGCCCAGTCTGGGGAATCGTTAATGCTAACCCCTTAAACCTGTTGTAAACAAAAAATATTTATGCGCCGCATTTTGTCTTAACCCGCAATGCCCGGCAGGTACGTGCTATCGGCGCCATCGAAGCAATTGGAGACGCTACCCGGCACACTGATGCTGACCGACTGCTTGGAGGCCTGCCAGGCTAATGAATCTTGCAGCGCTGTTAACTACGAGACGGGGCTTTGCGTCATGTTCCGCAGCACCGCCGATCAATTGCCAGGTGAGTGGGGCACGCTTGTAATTTGGCGGTGTATCTATGTGTGTGCCTGTGTGTCAGTGTGTGTGTGTGTGTGTGGCTGTGTGTGGGCCTGCGGTTTTCTAGCTCCGCCTTCTACTTACGACAGGTTCACTTTCGCGATCGCAATATCCCGTTTTCACGGTCTACGCACAGAAATCCTGCTTCGGTGTGCGACCCTGCTCAAAGGCCTGGTGCATCGATCGTGTGCAGGGCTACCGTCTGCCGGAGCATGCCAAGTCTAGCCAGAGCGTGGCCACGCGACGCGACTGCATCGAGCTGTGCCTGGGCGAAACGGAGTTCACCTGCCGGTAAGTGGTAGTCCCGTTACAAACATTCCAGTTGCCATTTCGCAGCTCATTCATCTGCCTCTCTGAAGCTCGGCCAACTTTTATGCGCACTCTGGCCTGTGTGAACTGTCGGACATGGATCGCATTACGCTGTCGGAGGAGGCCAACATTGTGGCCTACGATGGCGCCGAATATCTCGAGAACAACTGCGCCGAGGAGCCCAGCAAACTGTGCGAGTTCAAGCGCATCGCGGGACGCATTTTAAAGACTGTCGACTCGGTGCACCAGAATGTGCAGAGCATCGACGATTGCCGTGACCTCTGCCTCAGCGCTCCCTTCCGCTGCCACTCCTACGACTATAATGAAACCGGCGAGCACGTCTGCCGTCTATCCCACCACAGTCGCGCCACGCTCAGCGATCTATCGGAGCCCTATCTGAACATCGAAGAGGCGGCCACCTATGAGCAGTCCGCCTGCTACAATGTCTCCATTGATTGTCGCTCGGGTGAGATGATCACCAAGATTCGCACCTCTAAGCTCTTCGATGGCAAGGTCTACGCCAAGGGAGCGCCCAAGTCCTGTGCCGTAAATGTCAACAGCTCGCTGGAGTTCGATCTGCGCATGCGCTACAATGACCTGGAGTGCAATGTGCGCCAGAGCGCCTATGGACGGTATATGAACGACATTGTTATTCAGCATCACGATATGATTGTCACCTCTTCGGATCTGGGGCTGGCCGTTAGCTGTCAGTATGATTTGACCAACAAGACGGTTGTGAACAATGTTGATCTGGGCGTCACTGGCGAGATCGAATCAACTCTGAGCGAGGAAATTATTGTGGACTCACCGAATGTCATAATGAAGATCACGGCGCGTGATGGCAGCGATATGAAGCGCATTGCCGAGGTTGGCGATCCGTTGGCGCTGCGATTCGAGATCGTCGATGCCAACAGTCCGTATGAGATATTTGTGCGCGAACTGGTTGCCATGGATGGAACGGACAGCGCCGAGATTACGCTGATCGATGCCAACGGCTGTCCCACGGATCAATACATTATGAGCGCTATGCAAAAGATGGCCAGCAATCGCAAGGTGCTGCTCTCACAGTTCGACGCCTTCAAGTTCCCCTCCTCGGAGCTGGTGCAGTTCCGCGCCTTGGTCACGCCCTGCATACCGCGCTGCGAACCGGTTATCTGCGACAACGATGAGAACGGCGAGCTGAAGTCTCTGCTGTCCTATGGACGTCGCAAGCGCTCCGTCTTCAATGGCACCGATGGCGGTAAGTTGCAGTCATAACGGTAGAGCTGTGCGAAATCACTGTCCCGTGATTTATCGCTGTGATTTCGGCAGTGATAGTGAAGTGACTTGGCCCAAAGAAAATGAAATTTCCTATATTCAAACAATTTGTTCCAACAATATGTACCTGATAAGCGCTAAGCGGTTCCGGGCTCAGTCCGACCATCTTCAGGCTCATGAACTTTTGTCCAAGTCAACGCTTCATTCATCTCTGGCCACTGGCTGATTATGGCTCCCACAGATTGTTGTGTACATACATACATACATACACACATACATATATGCTTCCTCATCACTTGTTACCTTCTGGTTGCTACCTTTCCACAGTTGAGCTGGCGATTAAGTCGGAACGCCAGAAACGTGATGTGAGTCATCAGCAGGCAACCGATGAGAACATTTTGCTTGTGCAGTCCATCCAAATCACCGATAAGTTTGCCTTCAATGGTGCCGATGCGAGCAACGGCGAGCCGAGCGACGGCCTGGGCAAGCTGCAATTCGAATTGGCCAACAAAACGGACACTTGCATAAATGGCTATGGTAAGTTAACATGGCTCCGCCTGGCGCTACTCGTCTAATCTGCGACTCCAGCGCGCCAAATTTATTTGTGGTAATCGCGTGCCGGTGCAACATCTGACTGGGCAGAGAGCAGAAAGCAGAAAGCAAAACACTAAAAACCAGCGCACTTGCTGGCTGAGTGACCAGCTAATTAAATAAACCCATAAATATATCTCTTGCGCTTTACAACTCTATTTGCAGGCTTCATAATTGCCGGGGCACTCTTTTTGCTGCTGCAGCTGACGGTTATTGCCGTTTGGGACAACATGCAAAAGCGCGCGTTACACAAGCGATAAACTGGCGCGAGCAGTTGCTTGGCCGGAGGATGGAAGATGGAGAATGGAGCCAACTAGCATGAAGTACTCTCGCTCTCTCTCTCTCTCTCTCTTAGCTACCAGAAAAGAATCATAAAAAATACAGAAAAAAATGGAGAAAAAAAAACAGAAAACAGAAAACTTAGCAACGCTCATAATCTAGTTAGTAGCTGTACGAAACGGGGTCCTCCAATGTGGCTGCAGCCGTGGCACTTCAAAGTCATTGCGCGCAACGTAGAGCTGGACTTCTCTGCACCACATGGCCAATGGGAAAAGCGTGGCACTGACTGAGCCAGGCACACCATACACCACACACCACACAAACGCTCAAACACCACATGGAAAGGGCTCTGGAACTGTAGCTTAATATTTATGCTCATATATATGCTTACTCTATAAGACTTACTGCTAAGACTACTCTGAATATGTCGGCATACTATCAGCTTAAGACTTGAAAGCTTCTTAGTCGTAGTGAAAAAAAATCATTCAAACCTCTTAATTGAGCTTATGTCGCTGAGACGGCGCTTGTCTCACTTAAGAGGTTTGACTGTCTGAATACTTTAAATCTAAATACTTAATACAATACTAGGCCTAGAAATGCAATGTAACACGAGACAAACTTCAGATGCTATAAACAAAACAACAACAACGTCAATGTAAACGTAAACGTAAACTTAAACGTAATCGTTAACTTAAACGTAAACGCAAAAAAGTAAATAAACGTATTAGAAATTACTCATTCGCTTGACTTTTTTTACTCTACTATTTGGTTGGCAATTTACCTGTCAATTGATCGAGCCTGTCCGATCTAACAAGGCCAACCTCAAGTGGGCCTTCACGCCAGGCCGCTCTGATTGTTGGTTTTGGCCTAATCAACGTTGATACAAATCAATCAGAGCCACGTTTAGGCCGAGACAGGGCGCAACACTTACCAGGTGGAAAATTAACTAGTGAAACCGAACCAAGTCTTCGCTAAGCCAGGCAACAAGAAGTAAAAGTGACAAATTAATTGAGCCAGAAAACAAAAGAATAGGGGCACAAATTGCCGATAAACAACTTGGTTTTCTTGATTTCACCTCCTTGCAAATTGAGGAACTTGAGCAGCATGCTTAGCAAACACATTCCGCCTGAGATGAGTACGAATTGGCAGATCTTTGATTTACAAGAATGTGGCTCGGTAATGGCTTATGGTATAATAGGGCTATTACATTTTTACATTTGTGGAGAGACATTAATTATAGTTTTGCTTAAGGCCCAAAGAGATTTTACAGCTATTTCACTCCAGCATTCTTTAGCCGTATTTATAGAAGGTCGAACACGTTCTGAAACGCTTTTCATATTCATCTTTCCATAACTCTTTCTCTTCATAGACTTTTACTTTTGCTCGATGTATGAGCCTTTATGAGAATGGAAATTAAATTCGTTGTTTCATAATTATTTGCAGCTTGCATTTGAGTTTTAGCGACGTCAGACTTCAGTCACAAATTTGAAAGGAAATGTTTAACATTATCTCTAATCTGATGCTTTGAACTCCGCGCCACTTGCAACAAGTTGAAGCGCTGGCAAGTCAAAAGCTGTCACCGACATGACCGTCCAAATTTAGACAAAGCCTCGTAGCTGGCCTCCAGAGGAGCGTGCTCTGCAGTTAACCCACCAGTCCACCAGTCCACCAGTCCACCAGTCCACCAATCCACCAATCCACCAACCCACCGCCAAACCCCAAGCGCAGCCAACTGCAAGGAGCCCCAGCGAAAGTCACTGGACACTTTCAGCGCCAGAGTCGCGCAGTTTTTGTTTTTCTTTGGGTTCGGAGTTTGAGTTTTGACATTGCCACGACCATAGAAACGGCCTCCGACTGTGGCACGCATAACATAAATTCTGCAATGCGTATTTCAAAAATTGCTAACGCTCGATGACGGGGACAAGCCGGCGGCAGCATCTTGTTGTGCGACTCTGTTCCTTGGCGTGTCGTGCGGCGCTTATATGGAGCCACAGAGAGGCCGAGGCCATTCAGATGTCCGCTGGGCAAATGTTTATGTCAAACGCGCAGCAAATAAAGTGCTCGGCTTGACAATGTCCGCGGCAATGTCATCGCTCTGCGGCTGCCGTTCGACACTGCCGACGGCCCTTGGGGACCAATCTGGGTGGGTATTTTTTCATAATTTTTATGAATTACACGGCGCGGCATGTCGCCTGAGTCATTGAAGTTGCATCAGGCAAAGCTCCATGCTGTCAATTGGTTTGCCCCATCTGACGGAAGTACTTTATATTGGACATTTGCAAATCATTTCTCACGCAATAGAATTCCATCCACTTCCAATCAGAGTGCCAGAACTGCACCAGTCTAATTGGAAGCGCACTGCTGATAAGAAATCAAATAACGTTACTTTGCTAGCGCACGCACAAAAGCCAAGCCCCAAATTATCAGCCCATTCGCCAGAAATAAATTATGTGATTGGCTCTGCATTCATTTGCTGCAGCATTCTGCAGTCGAGTTGTTGTTAGTGGCTTTGCGGTTCTTTACAGCGCTGCTCGGAAAGCAGTATAGAAAATGCATTACGTGTAATATGCGTTAAATCACAGAGCAGCTGCCAGTGAGTTTTCCACATGCACTGACGATCAGATTGATTTCCGCGCTAATCGAATTGAAATGGACAAGACTCAAGCTCGGCCCGAGCAGCTGTGCGCCATTTTGGTGGCAAATGCTGGTCGATCTATAAACAGAATCCGTTCAATGCTGCTCATAATCAACGATTATGCAATTGTTTGCTCGCAAATCGATTTCCATGCATTGCAATGGTCAATGACACGGTCACACTTGTAACCGCAACGACAACAACAACCACAACCACAGCCACAGCCGCAACCCCAAGATCAACCACTGAGAGCAGTTCATATTTCATGTAGACAAGCCCAAAGCTGCTAATAGCGGTAAATATATACGATCACATACTGCACTGGGGCGTCAGAAGTCGGAGTTACAGATGCAGAAGAAATTCTAATTATCCACGTTGCTCTGGCTTGCTCGCAGTGACTGCTTGGGACTCGCTTACATGCACGGGGCACTAGCTGCCGGCTGCTGTGCCCGCAGCAAATAGAAATTCAGTTAAAATGTTTGCCCACTCAAATTACAATTTAATGTTGTGGGTCAGTCGCTTTAGTGGGCCAATAAAGTGAGTCCGGCTTAAGTCTCAGCCATGGGTGTCGCAGTTGCATTTGCAGTCGTCGTCTGAGTCGCTGTTGCAGTCACAAATTCCAGCCACATAAATTGCGGGTCGCGCAGAATGTCCATTTGATTGTGCGCGATTTTCAATTTTCAATTTTCAATTGGTGGCACGGTAGCTTCTGGGGCGCTTTTGTAGGCATTTGAATTCGAATTCGATGGCGATTTATTTAGCCAAATAAACAAATGGCATGTGCACAGTGTTAATTTATCAAGTTGGCGGCCGCGCCATTGAAATTGAGTGCGAGAAAATCACTTTGGCGCGGCTGCGACGGCGACTGCGACTCCTGTCTATGGCATATTTATGGCCCCGCTGCTCATTTTGTCAGCTCAAACTGCCAGCCATATATCAGCTGTACATATCTTATTATTTCCAAAGCGACCAATGTATTGTGGGGCAATGTGTATTCGCTGACCCAGCTGACATTCGCATGGGATTTTCGCAAGCCCAATTGAGATGGGCTAAGCCATGAACTTCGCATGCAAATGAAATTCAGAAGACTTAGGCAACGAACTTGACTGCCATTGCTATGACAACTCATGTAAAAGTTGTTCATTTTCAATTGTTAATTATTATAAAAAAATACATATAAAATAAATTCAATTATAATGAAGCTCATATCACATCTAGAATGGCAAAGCAATCCGATGCTATTGCCGTATCGAATTTCATCAGGAAACTCACAAAAAAAAAAACTCAGACACGGCTAAAAGATGAAAATGTTTTTGCCAAAGGTTATTGTGAAAATGCTAAATAATAACTTTGCAAGCTGAGTTCAGGTTTCAATGGTAACCGCAGGCTGATAAAATGCACACAAAAGGTGTTTTTTTTTTTTTTTTGTGCAATGCAATTGCAATATTTTTATTGCCCGCTATTCAATTTTCGGGCAGCTTTATGAGATTGCGACAGCGATGACACCTAAACAAAAGCAACAAAGCCTGCCCAAACTAGCTGCTGGCTGCGATAAATAACGGTATTCATTAAATGAAACTCTCGCTGATAAGTTACACAGCTCTATCTCCCAGCTAAATGTCGGCAAGTCTTTCGCAACCGTTGCCTGACCCGAGCCCAGCGCAGATAACCTAAATCACTGCCCAGCCGAACTCAGTCGAGTTGCTTTGCTTGCTCGCAGTTCTGAAATGAGAAGTAAATTTGCTGCTGAAATATTTTGTCATTCTGCGAGCTGCGTGTGCGGCGGCCATAGGCAAAAGTTAATTGTCTTAGAATTCTGCGCATTTGGCAAATGTGTTTAGATGACAACAGTTTTCCGAGGCCGAGAACATTTGTTTGTCCATACGCAGTTCGTTGGTGTCGCAGTTGTGTCGCACGAAACGGCAACGGTTTTAGCATCCGTTGTCGAACTGGACGATGACAGTGCGCTTTTGAGTCGCCTCGAAGACATTCACCTATCGCCAAAGACAAAAGTTAAATGCATTCTGAAGCTTTCTCTATGCACCAGCGACAACGACAACGACAGCGGCCAAAGCAAAAACAACAACGGCCCAAACACTGACCATTTTTGTGTGATGGACGAGCGGCTGATCTTCAATCCCGCCTTCTGCCTGTTGCCTGTTGCCTGTTGCCTGTTGCCTGTTGCAGATCCTACTCATCGGCTAGTTGACGCACGTACGCTCCATGTCAGTCCAATTTGCTGACATGATTATGATTTTGCAGTCAAGCAACAAACTAGGCGGGAGTTGAAAATGCCGATGTGACTGTGTGCCGATGCTGATGCTGCTGACCGCAAGTGAATGGCAATAACCAATTCCATATGCCCATTCCGAGAGCTGTTCGGAGCGTTGCTGCAATTCTTGTTAAATTTACTATAAAAATCTAATACACGTTAATCTTAAAAAATTGGTTAACTTGTTTTCGAGCATGATTCATATATGTTTAACTTTTAGAAAATACATTAAAGTATGCATTTATTGTAGAACTCTACAGTTCTAAAAGATTTAGTAGTGCGTTCACTTAATATTTATTTAGGCCAATATCTAGAGAAACCCCCTGAAGACAGCTGACCATCAAGTAATGCTCTGGAACAAGCTGATCTGCTGGCCACATGCTGTTTATGTTGGTTGGCGTCGGCGTGTTCTTATTGCTGGTTCCTCGGCTGCAGTTGACTCCAAATATTTGAACCATATTCAAGTTGTGGCTGCCGTTGCCAACTGAGGCAAACGGAAGTCGCTGTCACATGTGCCGTTGACTTGGGCGTGACACAGTTGCATTTATTAATGCAAATACCTATTCCGCTCAACTCAAAATATAGCTGCCGCCTAGGCTGCACATTCTTCGTTTATGAAATGTATAACCGTTCCACGGTCGAGTGGCAAATGGCAGAGCGCTCAGCCACGTTTTCCACCGAATGTTTGAAGGCGAAGGCCATGCAGACTTTGCACGACACAGCAGAGCGACCGACCATAGTTGGCAGAGACGTGCTACTCTCTTTGAAATGCCAAAGCCACCTCTTAAATGCGGCTCTTTAACAACGTGACTCTCTTAGAACTTTCCACACTGGAAAGTTCTGTAAGTTAACATTGTAATGGCCAGCCAATTCAGACTCTGGTTGCCTGTCGGAAGCTGTAAAACACAATTAAAGTTGTTGACTTGATGCGACAGCATTTAGTCCCAGCTCTGTGCGAGAATAGCATAGCAATGCTCTCGAAGTCTGGAGGGAAGCAGGTGCATTGATTGCCGAAGAGAACGCAAGCTTCAATTCATTGAAAGAGTTCGTCTTACTCTCTCTCTCTCTATGTATTTCTCTCTCTCTCTCTCTCTCTCTCTCTCTCTCTCTCTCTCTCTCTCTCTCTCTTTTCATCCACCTAAAAAGAACATTGCAGCTTTCTAATGACCAAAGCTGTAACCACAATAACAACATCAAAACCAACAACTACATCGGCAGCAACTGTGATGATCATTAACGCAACGCACGCCTAATTAAATGCAAGATAACAAATCTGAACTAAACCTCGAATGAGGCCACTGATTGTAGCATAGCAGGAGGAAGAGCTGGAGGTGGAGGTGGAGGTGGAGGTGGAGGCGGAAGACGAAGTGTTCGCTTATGCATCTTACGCAACTCAAAACTTACGCCACGATGAAAGCCCAACCAACTCTTGCACATGTGTCAAATATGATTGAATCTGTTCGTCACTCTAACCTTACAGACTCATACCACTCATGCCAGCCACACGGACTCAGAGGCTGATGATGCAATTAAGTATTATCGAACACCAACCGAAAGCACATCAAACTGCACTCGATGCACTTTCCCCTTCCCCAATTTCATGCATTTCAGATACACTTGCAATTGCATTCAGTTACTCCCATTCGTCGGTTCGACAGTTCGACTCTCTGGCGATAAATCGACAAATGCCGATGAGGATGACAATGAAGATGACGATGACGATGGAGATGAAGATGAAGAGATGACGACGATGGCGACGTCATCAGCTTTTGTCGCATTGTGCGGATAATTGACGCCTCGGCTGTTCAATCATCGCGGTAGAGAGAATTATACAATGTGTTCAACAATATGCGATGAACCTGATAAAGAAATTACATAAATTGTGTCTTTCGGAAAAGCTTTCGGAGCAGGAAGTCTACGATCGCCATCCGTCTGCCGTGTGAATGAAAATTCCTCTAGTTCTGTTTCGCCTTCCAATTTCATCCCCCGATTCCCAATCCCATCTTCTGTTCTCTGTATTCTGAATTATGGGCTGGGCAATGAATTTCTGTAGATTGATTAAACAACAGAAAGCCAGACACGAAGCTTTGTGGTTCTCTGCAATCTATATATCTGACTCTGTCTTAGTCCATGTCTCTGGCTGTGCCTATGTCTGTTTCCTACTCCTCGTGATTGAGTAATTGTTGTTCGCAAAAGCTGTGCTCTAATTGTAATCTGTGCGCCGATCGCTGCCAAAATAATGTTGTTCCCAAGAATTAATTAAGTCTCTTGCCAAACCATCGCCAAATTACGCTGGGCATATTTCGCACTATGCCCCCTTCCCAGGTCACCTGGGTCAACTAACGAGTTTATTGCTCTTTCTTATCTGTCTGAAGCGCCGAACCGTTATGAGGAAGTCGATAAGTGATTTCAATGGGCCAACGTTAGCTTTGGCTTTTGGTGTCATTTCGATATTCAAATATGTGTTGCCATTCTAAAAGTCGGGAACTGGGCCAAGCCAATGCTGAAAGTGAGGCCAGCACAATATCTTCGACTCGACGCGGCTCGCCTCGTTTGTAGTGCAAATAGACCCAAAAACTCTCCAGATAGATTTGTGTCGCTCTGTTCTCGTTGATTTGGTCAATTGAGTGACATGCAAATTTCCTTTCGATTTTCACACATTCTCCGTCGGTTTCATGCTGATTGCCGCCCCTGAGAAGGTCGAGAGGCAGCAGGAGACGGAGTGGGAGAGCGGGAACGGAGACAGAGTCGGAGTCGGAGGAGTTATGTGCAGGTTGTTCACTGTTTATATTTCCGGCAATCAATCGGTTCAACTGAAACTCTCGTTCATTGTTGCAATTGTTTGCAAATTGATCGACTTCGTCTGTTTGTTTGCCTCGCTTCGGGCTGGTTTGGATCGATTTTGGATTGTTGTTGCTGTGTTCATTAGAAGTATATCGACACACGACACACACGGACGATGGATTTCGAACGGCAGACGAGACTGACACGGGAGGCTGATAAAGTACTTTCGCTTGGAGTGCATCGGGAGAGCTTTCAGAGAAAGGAATCAACTCTAAGTATCAGTGCAGGCACGGAGGCAAGGGAGGAAGGCGAAATGCCTTAATGGATGCGTGGTTGGATGTGGAACACATGTAAAAGGAATCTCCGACACAAATCGAAGCCTAATTGCTGATAAGAATCGCACACATGATGAAAGTTGCCATCAGAGGCGCCAACACAGTTGAAAGTGCAGCGCGGACTCGACCCACTTCCGAGGGACGACAACGAACTAACAATGAAAGACTGAGACGAAGAACTTGATTACTAGAACTGTAACAACCTTTCGCTTGATTGCACCGCTTTTGATTTGTTTTATTTCACTTTTCGATGGGCCCCTTTCCCCAAGGGCCACCACTAATTGCAGCAAAGGCATTTCTTCGACTCAGCTTTCCATGCAAAACACATCAAAGCAAAAACTCATTCTAGCCACGCCAACCAGAATTTTCACTCTTAATAAGTTTCTCGTTTGGTGTGTTTGGTGTGTGCCACTGACTGACTGTCGTCGAAGCTTTGTGGTCTGTCGTGGCCCTGCCGCAGGTTGACGGCTCTTGTCTCAGCATAAAACTGTCAACGAGTGTTTAACCCAGTTAACGCCCTTAGCCAAAGACAGCCAAGACGGCTACACCGCCTCGGTTCTCGGTTCTCGATTCTCTGCTTTGAGTACTCGATCTATTCGACATGGGCGTTGCAAGTCTGAGCAGCAACAAAAAAGCAAGCAAGGTGTAAGATCCACAGCCAGCTGAGGACTAGAACGAGCTGCACATGAGCAATGAGCAGATAAGAAAAGCCACAAGCCGAAATGCCAGTAAGGTGCACTCGCGCAGCAGCTGAGCTGATGCTGAGGTTGAGTGATGGCTCTGGAGGCAGCCTGGAGGAAAGAGGTGGGTGGTGCGGAGCTGTTGAATGTGACCAGCGGATATTGAAGCTGCTCAAGGGGGGAGGCGACTGAGCAGATTGACCGATGTCGGACTGAAACCACGCTTGCAGAAAAGAATTCTGAGTGCGGTGAAAGTAGTCATCTCCATCTCCAACTCCAACACCAACATTAACAGCATCTCCAACTCCAACTCCAACCTCAGCTTCATCTTCATTCGAAGACACGACAACGGCAGCGACTTGTTGAGATTCTGGTCCCAATAATGACACTTAAACGATGCAGTTTTTTCGTAATATGAATTTTCCTGTTTGTTGTCTGTAGTTCGGTATGACGGTTGGTCGGCTGCTCGCTTCGGAGGAGCGTCTCGCCATCAATTAGAACCGGGACCGCGGAGTGGAGCCACCTGAGCTGCAACTCAATCACCCGCCAACGGCCATCGGCAGCTTCTTCTCCTTCGTCTTCTAATTGCCGCCGTTTTTGTTGCCCGTACGCGCTCCTGGCCCGATAGGAACCTTATGAGTTATGAGTACGCAAGGTGTCGTGTGCAGTGGATGTCGCTTGCGTCGTTTGATCCAAACGCAGATACAGTAGAAAGCCTCTCGCCTTTTAGGGCGCATCGATTCGAATGTGCTCCTCCAATTCATAACCACACTAAACCATCACCAATTGGCCATCCGATGCCAATGCCGGACATATTCGCAAATTGGTGCCATTGCATTGTCAGCCTGGGCGATGCAATCTCTTTATCATCTGCTCTCCCGCTTCTTCACTCTTCCAATTTGAAATTTGCAAGACAAGACCCTGCTATTAGCAGCGTCGTCGCGGCGATTTATTCTTGAGTCTTGGACTCCGAGGGAGGGGCGCGGATAAATCAAGCACTGTTTGCTCTGGGCGTTGGCAGCCCGACTCGACAACGCGACGATTCCTTAGCCACTGCGACAGCCACAGCCAGAGGTACTGCCTGAGCCCAAAATGCAGTTGTTTTTCTTAAAGGGGCGTGTCCGCTATATGTTGCCGCCAGGGAGGGAAGTCTTCTGACATTTGGGAAGCGGACATAAAGCTTGCCACATAGCACACAAACCTCTCATAGCATTCGTCAGTAGATATGTATTACTTCCCTCATTCTGTGTGCAGCGGGACGACCTTGAATCCCAAGTAGTTCCTGGATTAAGCTAAATTTTCTTTAATTTTAGCAGTATTTTAGCTAAAGCTGCAATTGAACTTCGGTTCACGTTTATGAAGAACTAATCGACGCTGTTAACAATCAGTACTTTAGGTGCTAACACGTTCTTTCCTTCTGATTCCAGCAGTCGTAGTCCCATTAAAAATCTGCTCCAATTTGCTGCAACATAAAAGGGGCATCAGCTCTTTAATTTATGTTCTCCTCGCGTTCAGCATGCATTGCAAATGGAACAAGGAAGAAGAATGCAAACACCAAGCCCCAAACCCCAAACCCCAAACCCCAAACACCATTCAACAACAACCAACGAATTATTATTGGAAACTGTTACACAGAACTAATTGATTTATGGGCAAATGGTATATGAGATGTTTGTAGAAACGCGATCGAAATAGAATTTGGATAGTTCAGGCGAGGCCACTTTGCTGGAGACAGCGACTACGTGTGGTGGGTGCAGCCTTCATGGAGAGCAGCCATAAAATGGCCAGGCAACATGACGTGGAACATGGCCACTGTAGCAGAGCAGCAGAGCAGCAGAGCAGCAAGGCAACTGAACAACTGAACTGAAATGCATGTGGAATGAAACAACTTCTCAATTAGTTCCCACAGGAAGTGTTCGCTGCCGAACGCATGCCAAAAATGGCTCCCCGAGGACAAGACAACCTCGGACGGACGACTGACCACTGCGCAAAGCGCATGGCCCGAAAGCGATCACGATTATGATGATCATTTCGGCGATTATGGCTGCGACAGTGCCAGGTTCTGGACGGTGCCAATGTCCCCACACAGTCCTCTACAACCTACTCAGTGCATGCCTCAAACACATTTCCCGACTACAGCTCCAGCTCCAGCTCCAGCTCCTACTTCGACTTCGACTTCGACTTGGACTTCGACTTCTACTACGATTCTGAGTCTTAGTTGGTGGCGATCAGTGCGATCGTAGCTTGATCGTAGCCGGCATTAGCAGCTGTTGTATATTGTTTCTGCATTGTAACTGTCACCTGGTGGCACTTGGCAAAGCTGCCAGAAATAATAGAAATTATATGAAATGGGCATTCGGGGAGTGTGCCTCGACTTCCGTGTTTGGCTCTGGCTGGACAATGGGCCATTTGGAGCGAAGGCGAACAGGAATGTCACTGGTCACGCTGTGATGCAATCTCCCGCGCCTCCAAATGCCTAATTTGGAAAGTTATTACAACATTTCGCTGAATTCTCCACACATTAGCACCGCTCAACCACCTCCCCCACAGGAAGAACTCTCATTTAAAATGATGGACACGTGCCAAGTTCATTTTTCCATTCCGCAGAGGAACTGAAGGTATCTTCTATGCTATGATGGATCGCTGAGGATGACAAGACACTTAATAGTCGCTTTGTTGTTGTTGCTTCTTTTGTTGACGATATTGCTGTTGTACATAGCTCTGCCAGCTGTTCGTGCCCTGCAATTTAACTGGAGAGTACGACTATTTAATGCCTCTGCCACTGCCTCTGCCACTGCCTCTGCCTCACCTTTTCAAGGTGAAGCAACTTGAGGGAACTCGAAGCTGGCGACTGATTTATGACAGCGCGAAAGATTCCACTGAGGATCGCTGGAGCACCGCATGCATCTGAGGGCAATTTGGCACTGCCAACTGACCAAAGACGGGCGTGGCGCTGATGCTGAGGTTGAGGCTGAGGTAGAGACGAGGCCTATTACGTGATGATGTAATAATTCTTAAAGACGATGGCATTTTTATTGCGGAAAATGTTGCATAAATCAAGGCAGCAATAAAACGGAGCCCCCGTCGATCGGCCCAATGCAAACAGGATGCTCCGAATACCAGACTATTTCATTCCTATTCAACGCCAATAATTTGCACCAAGAAGATCGGCTGCGCGTCTTACAAAGCTTTTCGATGTTCGCGAATTCGACGGCGTCATGCGCCACAATGGGATAGCGGCATAATTTGGAGTAGCTCTGGCCAAAGATCACTTCCGAGGCTGCTCTAATCAAGCGCTCTCAGAGATAATCAGCGACTTGTTGCCACAACATTGTTGCATCAACACTCAACAGCCCACGCGATCTCTGAGTGTGCTTCGCACATTAGCAAGCGATCCGCTCGCCAGGTCGCAGATCGCAGCAGCAGATGCACCACAGGCGTGAGAGATGATGCCGAGATCTGAGATCGGAGCGCTTCTGCTGGGGGAACGTGTTTGGCATTGCAATTGGAAGTAGATTTGTGCAGAGCCTACGCAAATGCGGATCACATCAAAGGAGGGCGATCATAAAGGACTTTCGTCAGTTTGTCAGCAGGAGCGGAGCGTTTCAAATATGCTCCTTACCGAGAGAAAGGAAGTCTATTTGATATTGATTTACGTGACATGTGTTTTATGGATCAGTGGGTTATCGTTAATGGCATGCATAATTAGTTGACTTGAATCGATTAAATATTCATTTGCTGGTCATTATCAGTACAAATGTCTCATAATAATAACAATCTAGCATTGTTAAACGGGTTGCCCCCATCAGTGAACAGCAGAGCATTCTTTAAGCAATTATGCAAACGAATATTTAGTATCATATCACATAATATTATGACTACATTGTCTCATTTCTAATTTCTAATTTGTAATTACGCAATCCAACTGAGGCCCGACACCACTCGGCTGTCACGCTTTGTTGTTCTGCTGGGTTCGGGAAGAAGAACCGCCGAATAGCCGAACAGCTCGTAAATAGGCCACTGACTGACGTGATTACAATGTCAAAGTGGCCCTGGGAGGGGAGCGTTTGGTATGAGTCTCTTTATTTATTATACCCAATATAATTAATTTAATTTCGGTTCATAACGTACCTTTCCAGCAAGTTCTGGTGGGGGCGAGGCACTTGGCCGAAAACAGTATCGAAGCGTGAGCCACGATAGATCTTGAGGAGCATTTGCATTTCCTTCCCTCTGAACGCTGAGCTGAGACATTGCGTGATTCGGCAAAAGATTCTTAACATTTCGAACACCTTTTTGGGTGTCCACTGGGTCTGGCGATCGGTCGTTAAGGCAAGGGGTTTCAGGGGACTGGCAGACCTCCAAACCTCCAAAAGTACAAACAAAGCCACACAAAGTCAGAGAGCAAATTATTAGGCAGGCAAACCGGGCAGACCAGCTGAGGGAAACTGCTTTTTGATGTTCGGTAATTGGCGGTTTGGCAGCACGCGAGGCGGCCACCACAGCAACTGGACTAGGGACAGGTATAGGAATAGGTATAGAGGGGACTGCGAGCTGGGAACTGGGAGACAGACAGACAGACAGACAAAGAGACAGACTAACAGACCAGCGCCCAAAAGACACAGACTATTCTTCCGATTGCCGGCGCTCAGAATTCGGAATGGTAACGAGCCAGCGGATTTCGGCGTGACGCGCTTTTCGATTTCAAAGCACTGAATTCAGAAATGAGATTTGAGAGCGGAGAGCTGGAAGAGCACAGTTCTACTCAAGTCTCTTACTGTTCTGGACTCGAGTGTCGCTGATGCTGCCTCTGCCCTTACCTGTAACTTCGCCTTAGCCCCAGCTGCTGTCTGTTCGTTTCATAATAATTGGCAGCTTACAAATGTTCTTTCGGTTTTGATTTTGCTTCCATTTCCACTTATATTGTCTCGTTTCTGAATTGTCGCGGTTTTCCAAAGGAAAAGCAAGGGGAAGGCAAGGGGAGTTCATAGCGGTACTTTGTTCCGTTGAACTCTTGAGCTCCGGCAGAGTCTGGCAGCTCTGGCAGACGAAACAGTTCCGACATTGTTGTGGCGAATCTCTGTGTCTGTCTCTCTGACTGTTGGCTGTTGGGAGAGGAGCTCAGACTAGGCATCCGCCACAAATAAAGTTGGCACTTTATAGGCGTGAACATTAATTAGACACCCAAACAGCGAAGGCAGGCAGCCTGAGCACCGTCAGCAGTTGGACAGGAGCCACATTACACAATAAATAAAACACCATGAAGGGCAAGCTCCGTTGGCTGAGTTCCCAGTTGGGATCGGAGCACATTTCGGTAGATATTCGTACAGCTAATGAGCAAATGAGCTCACCGCTAAATGCAGCTTCCTGCATCGCTCTCTACCAGCTTCGTTAGTATCCACCCTCACTTGGAGCGAGTTTGGAGCCCAGTCGGGGCGGAGTTGTTTGCGCATGCGCCGCGGCTTTATGCGCCAACCGCCAACCGCCAACAGATGCCAGATTAGCATTTAAATTGTAGTTACATTTGGCCAAGCTCACAGTAAAGCCAAACGCAAGCAGAAACTAACTCAAACTCTGCGCCAACTTTAGATTATTTTTCATTCCGTTTAATTTTTTCTTCTCCTTCCGCAGAAAACTTCTTGGCGTTGCATTGCCCCGCCTTCTTCTGGGGCGCTGTTCAAAGCAAACGTTTACCAAATGGAATTGTTGTCTTTGTTCTGTGTGCTTGGCTTGTAGTGGGAGCTGGCATTCCCCTTGCACCCTGCCATTCAAGCACTTCAACTGATCTTATCACAGCCTGGCCTCGGGCAGAAGCTTTCCTCAGCGTTGGGTGTTTGGAGTTTTGTGTGTGTTGTGCTCTGTGCTCTGCGTTCTGCGTTCTGTGTAGTGCTGTGTAGTACTGTGCTGTGCTGTGCCAAGGTAGCAATTTCAATATCAAAATTCGCCTGGCCTTTGGTCCACTGCGAAACGGTTCGCTCAGGTGAGCCCAGAGAACGGTAAACCGCCAACGCCTTCTTCGGCATATCAGGCAACTCCCTTACGTTTTAGCAACATTTTAATCCAAATTAATTAAAATCCAACTTCAACTGACCCACTTACTCAAATTTCTATTGACATCTGTATCTGAGTTTGCATTTCTCCCGCTCTCCATCTTCTACTCTCCTCGTTGACGACCAGATAAATTGCTGGAATAGAACCCGATGATAAATAGTGAAACATTTAAAAAGAGACTTTAAAAGTGTGGCAGCCCCGCGGCGGGACTGCCAACCAGCTAACTCGCCATCGCCATCACAGTCTCAGTCTCAGTCTCAGTTGGTTCTCTCTGGTTCGGAACTGTCATTATTCCGAGACGCTGCACAGGCCGATTAATTTGCAGCCGCCGTCTTAGTCTTAGTTGAGGAACCGAGAAAGTACCGTAAGCGTAGGTGGCTTGATGAGGTCTGCTGCCGTTTGGTGGATCGCTCGTTGGGTCACTTGGTGGCTCTCCTCGCTTCAGCAGCACCACTTCAGCACTGCCCCTCGGCCAGGGCCACTAATTAATTGCGTGCTTTGACTCGGTCACACTCCAAGCGCCCCACCGTCAGTCGGGAGGAGGCTGGCCCCTGGGCAGGTCTTCAGATTGGAGTTGGTCGCCGTCTCAGTTGTTGCTCTGATTGACAGGAAATTGTTATGAAGCCAGCCAATCGCCATCTAACTGTACGCAGACAGTTGCTTAGTTCTTCTGAGTTATTTTTAACCAAGTTCGATTAAGAGCTCGAAATTTGACAACGAAGTTTGCGTGGTGTTGTTGTTGTTGTTGTTTATGACGGTGATGACGGGTTCAATGGCATGGCAGTTTAAGCTGTTGACCTGAAACCCGGTGCATATCTCGAGTATAATCGAAAGTTTCCTTGCCTCGATGCAGGCCTGAGTCACTCTGCCACGTGCAAATGTTTTGTGTCTAATCATCTGACACTCGAGACATTCGAGAGTGTGCAGAATCCAAGAAAATCAAATCGAGTCAACTCTCACTACACTCATCCATGAATTCGGCGGGGGCGGAATGAGCAATGAGGAATGAGGACTGTGGATCGTGGACCGTGGACCGTGGACCGTGGACTACGGCGAGTGCAGATGCCAGTGATAGCACTCGAGAGCATGTCGACTAATTGCGGCTATAATATCAAAGTCGACATAACGCCTAACGCCTCGACTTGCCTTCATCGTCTCAAGTGGAGGCCGTTAGCGGCCAGTGGATGCAATTGGAGGCCAGTGGAAGCCCCAACACGAAACCGAAATGAGCTGAGAAATATGAAACACACGCAAGCGCATTGGCTGCTGGTCAAGTGCCTCTTCTGCGTTCACTGCGAGCCAGACGACCAAACTCAGCCTGGCCGGACTGGACTGGACCGGACCGACTGGGTGTCAAGATAATTTGCAACCACCGACGCCACGCAAATGATCCGCATGAAAAGATCGGCAGACTTAATAAACTTTCTCGCTTTTGGGGCGAATTTGCAGTGGCCTTTGCTTAGAGTGCGATATGTTTCGTCTGGTGGGTCTAGTGGGTCTAGTGGATCTGGTGGGAAAGAGGCAATCAGAACCAAGTGGACCAAGAGAACTGCATCCACAGCCATCGCAGAAACAATTATGCAGAATTTGGGTCATCTCCCGAGCATCTGAAGGGGAAATTCGTTTGTATTCTGCGGTTCAGTTGTAGATGCGATGAAATCTCTACTTTTATTTTTCCAGTTTCTCAGCACAAACAAAGCGAACCACTTTCGGAGGGGTCGGAATAAATGCGAATTAAATTCTGATTTCATTTATGATTCCGTTTCGTATTCTGATTTCAAGCTGTGGGATTGTAAAATGCAGAAAATCTTTTCGTTTTAACGGCATTTAAGAACAATTCAGGAATTTGTTGTTTGTTGCTGCTCCAGATGCTCCCGTGAGTAACAGCTGAAGAACGGGACACTCATCACGATCCAAGAACTCTTGTTCTCTGGCCTGCTCACCAATAAGGCACCGTCGTGCTCATCTCCATCACCATCAGCATCTGCGTCTAAGTGTCACGCTCTTAACCAGGCCGATGCTCCTCCTCTTGTGAGCGTCGCATCCTCATCCACGTCAACTAATTGCCCATGCGCCATCGGCTTTAGCTAGCTACTGATTTAATGTCTGAAAATAGTTTCTAAGAGATTATGTCCCAGTTTGCACTGTTGGACATGTTCTGTCCTTTGGGACTGATCTTGCTGCTGATCTCTGATCAGTGATCACAGATCGCTCATCGCTCACCGTTCATCTTTGATGTGTCCACGTTTTTATCTGCTCGCCTCCTGCTTTGGTTGTCAAATGCCACGCAAGGTTAAGTCGTTCACTTCCAATGCGCGTGACTTTTGTGAGTGAGGATCATTCTCTCTCCCTCTTTCTTTCAGTATCTCTCTAATGGTGATTATTCCCATAGTGCAAATTTCTGATGACGAGAACCGTTAGGCAGGGCATTACAATGATCATACACATCAGAAATGGGCGACCAGAGAGAGGTGTAAAGGAGGATCGCGTTAACGCTGGAAAAGCTTCATCAGATTCGCTTTATTCCCACTTAATAGCCCACTCATCTGCGTTGCTATACAAGAGAGGAGTGGAGTGTAGCCAGTTTGTTACCTTAAGCACCCCATTGGGGAGCTGGAACACTGGCCAGCTTCGTGTGGAACGCATTCGTATATGCTGAATCCGGCTCCTGGACCACCTAGCTGGATTATGAGGTGACTGCCTGAATTCAAGACATACCAAGCACCAGGCACTCCACAGGCTGCTGTAAATTTGCGTTAACCAAATCGCAAACAAATCGAGGCACATTGTGTTGCCAGTTGGCAGCGCTACCTTATAAGCCTTGCGATTGTAGGCAGGCCTCTGAGTCGAAGTCCAGCTCCAGCTCCAGATCTGCCTCGTTCTCCCCTGGCGAGTGCGTGAGCCGACTGCCTCCCACTGGCTGCCTTGTATTTTCTTGGCTGCCAATGCGTCGCGCATGTCCGATTGGCTTTCATTGATACCGTCCTGCACTCTGATAGTCTCCAGTTCGTTAGCGGCTGCCTCACCTACTTTTCGCTGCTGCCATGTCGCATATCTCCCAACTCGGCCCCTGTGCGTACCTCTCCCCCCTCCCCTCTCCGCACACCCATCAATGCTTGGCCCCTCGCCTAGGTTTCAATTTCCAATTTCGAGGCGCTGTCATCGCCTACATTGTCGTCGTGTTTCTGCTGCTGAGATGTTGAGATGTTCAGCTGTTCTCCTGCTGCAGATCTCTTGCCAACGCCCATTAGAGCCAAGCGACGGTAATGCGTTTCAATTACAAGCCCGAATTTCAGTGGTCTGCTCCGATCTTTACGAGATAAGGAGAACTGCGCGCGCAACGTGTACTTTGTGGTTTTCTTTTGTATTTTGACTTTTGTCTGGGGCAGGGAAAGTGTCGGAAATAGCTCCACAAAGTAATTGCAGATCCAGGCCGAAAACGATCAAATGCAATCCTTCTAAGCACTTGCTTGACTGGCTGGCACACATTTGCATTTGTACATACATGAGAGAAGCTCAATTAAAAGACCTGGATCGGAGACAATAGCAAGAACTCTGACGACAACAGCAACTGTTGCTGCTGCTTCATGGCCATGTTTCACTTGACTTTAATTGGATTTTGTTTATTTTTGGTCACATTTCGGGGCCCGCACTTGCAACTACAACCGCAACCGCAACCGCAGCCGCAACTGGCGACGGCTGGCGGAATGCGACACGGCACACGATGACAAATGTTGATATTCAAATGACACCGTTGGGGGCGGTGCATGCGGTAAATGCGGGCCGGCTGAAGGGAGTGGAGAGTGGGCGGCCGCCACTTGCTGCAATTTTGTCACAGCTTTGGCTTTGGCTTTGGCTTTTGCCTTTGCTTTACCCAAAGCTAAAAGCAGTTTCAGCTTCAGCTTCAGCTCCAGCCCGATCCTAACGACACCCGCTACTGACATTCCAATCGATTGTTGGCCATGTTGCTGGATGGCTGTGGTCGAGTCTTGTCGTGGTTGGGTGAGAAAAGTAAACCGTTTGAGCTGTTGCAGCCGTCTGAGCTGTGGTTGCTATTGCTGCCTCAATCTATTCCTTCTGCTCTCAACACTACCAGGCACCAGATGTTTGAAATGTTTGCGCGACTTTGTCAACGTTCCGCCCCCCTCGCTTCCAATTGAATAGAGTGAAAAATGTCCATGGCACCTGTCAGCTGATGCGAATGCGTGTTTCAATGGGGAAGCCAAACACTTGGGGTACCGTTACAAATGAGACAGAGGGATCCACTGTAGCCTCTTCACAGGCTAATCTCCCCACACAATTAGCTATTCTATTATATTCTAGTTAGATTCTGGTTAGAGTCTTACCAACTCATTCCAAAGTGGAATGCAGCTCAGCGTGGATCGGAGGAGGACTTTTCGATCTCCTCTGTGTGTCAGTGGGTGAATATATTCCACAAATTGGGTTAAAATTTCAATTTCCATAACATTAGCAAAGTTGTAGGAGCAGCTGCTGCGCCTTAGAAAGTGCATTTCCATATGCATCGCAGCTTTGGGTAGCTGCCCACCAAATTTGCTCAGCCCCAAACGTTGCTCACGTTTTCGGTTATCTTCGAGGGAGCTGCGAGCGAGCTCGAACTGAGCTCAGAGCACGCTTGGAATGGTTTCCAACGAAATGTGTCAATAATTAATTGTATTCAATTAAAACACGTTGCCCACCCCTGATCCTGTTCCCCATCCGGCGGCCGGGCTAATTAAGATGCATCCGTGTCGCTGACGGACAAGGAGAGGTCACAGAGCAACTGGTTCGATGCAGCTGGAAGACATGTTATAGCCATTAGTGGAGTGGAGTCGTCGTTTTCATGGAACCTTTGGATATGGATCTACAGAAGTCTCATTTGCTGCAGTTGGCAGTTGTGTAAACGGTTTTGGGTAAAAGTGCAACTAAACATCAATTAGCCCAATTCCCAGGCCGTTGCCACACTCGGTCGGTTTCTGTTTCCAACTCGCTTTCATGTTGCATGTGGCTCACGTTGCATTTTGGCAACGTTTTCAGTTGCTGTTGTCTTCTGCCAGTGCCAGTTGCCCTTACCTTGGCTAGAGTCTCTGATTAGAGCCGCTCGTCTTCACACAAGAGTGAAATTTATTGCAATTTTCATTTTATTTATTTGCGTTGTCTTTGCTTTGCTGCCCGCCAATTGCCAACGGCCAACTGGAAATTGGCAACTGGCAACTGGCAACTGGCTCGACCCACTGTCCAAGGGCCTTTCCCATATTATTTCATTGTTCGGCAATGAAATGTTCCACATGTCTTCGCCAGCGATTCTTTTGAGGGGCTCATGTGAGTCCGGTCATGTGGTCATCTTCTGTGATCTGCTCACCTCCTGCCCGACTCGCGGTGCTTCTGCTGCTGTCTCACGTGCCATCGAGAGTGCGTTTTCACTGTGCAGCAAACTCGAAAGTGATTCTAATCACATGAATTTAATGAAATAATGGCAATCGAAAAGGAGAATGTAACCAGAATCTCTCAGCATGCACGCGTCGGTCTCTCGGTGGCGAGAGCAGCATGGCCACTCCATGCGCCATCCGAGTAAACATTTCACTCATGTCCAGTGTCAATCGAACGAGCCTCTCAGCTAAATCAAATGCCAACATCTGCACACTGGATGTGTGTCAGTCTTCAAGGCCTCTCTGCTCTGGCAGAGGCAGTGGCAGAGACAGAGGCAGAGGCAGAGGCAGAGACAGTGGCAGAGGCAGAGGCAGACGCAGAGGCAGAGACAGTGGCAGAGGCAGAGACAGTGGCAGAGGCAGAGACAGTGGCATAGGCAGCATCCTTGGCACTCGCCAGTGACTCCAATGCTCCCATTTTGTGCATTCCCGTCACGATTTTGACCAGGCTCCCTGGCAGATGAGAGATTTACCTCGTCAGCCCCAGCAATGCATCATCTGCAAGTAAATTCGATGATCTTGGCCACACATCGACTCTATTTATATTAAATAGATACACAAATGAGCCCGAGCAATTGGAGTCTTTTGTTAAAAGTGAAACCGCTTCGACCCCATTATCTTCCACAGCTTAATTTATTTCTGCGGCACGAGCTTCAGTTAAACAGTCATGGGCATCAAAGCGCATCATTAACACCCCGAGTTGTCGTTTGCTATTGGCCACTTTCGACCCGGCGCTTTCAACAGGTTAAGAGGTTCGCCGCACAGCTGCCAACGAATTCCAGTTCACGCACAGAGCTGGTGCTCTCCACCTGGCTGTCGAGATCTATGCAAATATTCACAAACTTTGTGCGAAGCGGCAGCAGTTGAAATTGCTTTGGCCTAGAGTGACCCAGAGTTCCGGGGTGAAAGAAACATTTCGGACGAGAACTTTTGCTTTCTTTTCGCACAAATCGCTCGTTTCAATTAGCTGCATAGAATAATGATTTATGATAATCGAAGCGAATAATAAGTGAGTGGAGAGACACGAGTCGATCTCAGCTAAATGAAAGTGGAACTCTGTCACTGCGAATCGCATCGAATGGCAATGGGAACGGGGCGTATGCGCAACGCAGCCTCAAATTAACTTCCAAAGGGGCTTTTACTGCAGCGGCCAACAGGCAACAATTAAATAAAGGAAAGGTCTCGTTCGCTTCTTGCAAGATTAATGATGTGTACACCAAGAATGCTCACAATCAGCTTACACAAATTTGCTAATCTTGCATCTTCCACCAAGAGAACATCATACAAGCACAATTTACAACAAAGTTGCCTCAACCGGACACGCAGGCAGAGACGGACGGAAAAGTGTCGTGAACTCTGTGCCCCGTTGGGAGCTGGCTGACTGAGTGGCTGACTGGCTGACTGTCTGGCTTAGCACAATGTCAATACCGCCGACGCTGCATGACCCAAGCACAGAATCCAGAGTCCCGGCAAGCGTCAGCTATCAGTGCTGACATCGTCTAAACAGAAACAGAAACAGCAACAGAAACAGGCAACAACATGCAACAAATGATGGAGAGCACTAACAAGACTTGATCCTGGTGCTCCTGTTAGATGTGCCCATGCTCCATCGCTGGCTAACACTACTGGCACAGTTTTCCAACAACAGACAAAAAGACAAATGGACAGAGGTTGGCAGCGGGCTTCCCGTTGCTTTGTTTGCTAGTTTTTATTGCTAGTTAAAGAATGGGCAGCAAGCCAGGCGAAGCAGCCGAAAATACGTACCCCAGTCGGAGCACATCAGATTTTTGATTTGGGTGTTATTCAACTGTTACGAACCAGTTGCAATGGGCGTAAGATGCACACTTTCGATAACATTTGGCAAATTTATGCAACTCAAGTAATGAAACAGAATATTCGGCTAGGCAGCATCATTTGGAATGCGGGAGGGGCGGTAGGCGAAATGCAAATCGCATTGGGCATGGCCAACGGCTTAAAGGGCCACCGATGATTTAGCAATTTGTTTAGTTTTGTGTCGGTTTTTTGTTTTCTTCAGCTGCTTCAGCTCTGCTGACGATACGAGCAACGAATTTAATGCGATTCGTTGATTTTTTTTGTGCACATAACTCCTAAGCGGATTTTGGTAATTGCCAGGTCTGGCCTTAAGAATAACTTCAGTTGTCGGACCACCCGTGCGACTCTAACGACAAAATGAATGTCAGGGGCATGGTAAAGGGTCAGCAATTAAGCAATTCACAATGTTCTACCCACACAGCAGCTAACGGTGCTCCCGAGAACATGCAAAACAGCCAAAGAATGGCCAACAATTTATGTCCGACTGTGGACTATCTGTGAGCCAGCCGACTGGCAAGCAATTAAAGCCTTTCCGATTGCTTTACATTCAGATACCATTTGTGCGGCTAAGTAGCCATGTGCTTTGCTGCCAATAAAAGAACCGACGCTGCTCTTTGGCTCAGATATGAACTTCATTTGTGTGTCCAATTAGGACTTGCAACAAGCTAATTGAATCTCTGACAGTCCGAGGCCAAATGAATTTGCTGTAAATTAACTGGCGAAAATCTGGCCAACATGTGTCTTCCCATATATTCAAAAAGTCAAGCCTGTTGCCTGAAGAGTTTCTCCATTTTGTGAGCACTAAATTGTAGTTAAATTATAGAGCTTAAGCAGTCGTATAGCCAACTCAGTTGCATGACAATAACACAAAAGAACGCTACATGATGAAACGTCCACAGATAAGATCATTTTTCAACGGTTAAGAAAAAACTATTATATAGCACGGCTAATTTCTAGAAAGTATAAATTATAATTATTACTTCATTACAGAGCTTTAAATGGGCTTTGAAAATGTATAAACAATAATTATTATTTTTAATTATTTTAGAATTCTTGTCGAAGCTATAAACTTGATTAAACAAGTTATTTTGTCAAAATTTGTGCCCATGTAAATATCTCTCTACAAATCTCCATTTATATCTCATAATTCTCTTTCAGTACAAATATATATTTTGCTTATGACTTTGCCCTACGCTTGTATAAAATAATTCTTTGGCCTTTACTCAGAATTTCATTCATGCGACTTCTAATCGCTTTATATGAGTATTAATTTACAAAGCATCGGCCATAAAAAAGTGCGAACATGTTTTCATGTTCGCCGCCTCTGCAGAGTTCTATGCGGGCCTTTGTCTCCTCATTAGAAGTCACTCGGGGTGGTCGAATGGAGAAACACACAAAAGCCCAGTAATTAAAATTGCATTTGTAATAGTTGCCAAAAATAGCAAATGAAAAGTCAAGAGATTTAATACTGAAATTAAATGAAACGTGTGAAGTACCCGGAGCTGCCCAAGTAGAATTCGTAACGCTCGCCTAGGCCCGCCTCCTCCGTTGAGGTGGCAAAGTGCTTGACGACTTGTCTGGGTCCTCGGCTTCAGTAAGCGCGTAAAAACTATGCCATAAACTTGAGTAGGATGCTGGGAGACGATCGCTTAAAGTCAGGCAGCGGCTATAAATGGCATTGAATCGATCTTTACTGTCCATCTGGGCAATGAAGTTGCCGTTGCTCTGTTGTTGTTATGTTGTTGTTGCTGTTGCTGTTGCTGTTGCTGTTGTTGCTATTGCTAGCCATCGACAAGAGCTGCGAGATGCCGCCGCAGACGTTGCTCAGCGATAAGACCTGAAATATGTATTTGATGATGTTGACAATCGATCAATAGATCTTCAGTTGGGAGCACATAAAGAAGTACTGCTCTGCACGTGTACTGAGCCATCAATTTGAAAGGCGGTCGTTCAGTCAGATGAGAATCAATAACAATTTGTTTAATGCCGCTCTGGGGCCTGAAGACCTACTTAGGTGCGCTGCGCCCGGCCGAACGGAAGTGAAGCTCATTTAAATGAGTTGCATAAATGACTGAATTAGTGAACGACTTATTTACAGTTAGGCGATCGAATACAAATATCACTCACACCGCTCACTATTACAAAAATCGTCGGTAAACTCTTAAATTGCAAAAAAAAGCGTAGAACATTACCGGGGTGATGACACTAATGAGTCTGATTTTAGCTTTAGCTTTCATTTTCATAATTAAATGCCATATATAGCAGTGGCTATGGTAGTGGCTGTGGGAAAGGCTAGAAACACTTTCCAACTTTCAATTTTTGGCAAGAAACTATTCTAGTTTCCAAGTAGAAAACCGGAAAAAATGTATTCCTAAATGTCTACGCCTCAAATTAGAATATTAGAGTAGGTTGAGCCGAGTCGTTTGACAAGTCTCTGAAGAACTGAAAACTAGTCAACTTAGGCTACGCGTGACCTTCAATGACTTTTTGTTGACCAAAATAAAAATGAAAGTTTTCTAACGTTTTGCAGTCGTAGATCCCCAGCACACATTAAGTTATGCAACCATAGAAATCTATAAACAACTTGTATTATTCTAAGGGAACAAAGCTTCGTGCTAACCGTACAAATGAAAGTTGCGCTGCCAGTCGAAAGTGCTCGACTACAACAGCTGCCTAACCAGCTGCATTCATATTCAAATCGATACGCATTTATAGCATTTCATAGCTGACGGCTATCTGGGATGCTTTGTGTTAATTTCTCGAACTCTCACTTTCATCGATGTGCACCAGCATTGAACTCGGCTCGAACTAATGTGATTGGCTGTTAATGTTGCCGCCTGTAGTTTAAGTTTCAGTTGCACATTTTCCCGCAACAAGCTGTAAACGTGTTCAAATTATTTTGTTCCAAAGAAGGGCTCACAGCTCTGAAAAGGCCGTGGTAGTTTTTCTTTGATGATTGATGAGTTATGACAAACAAATTGGAAGACATGCGGTCAAAAGGCCAAGTACATCAAGTGGAGGCAAAATGCCCAGTCAGCTATTTACTGAACAGCTACGAGTTAATCAAGATGCTGCAGACAGATGGACATCAATTGCATCACTCATCACTCAACACTCTCAAAAGCAAGTTATTCGCTGTTGATTTCTGCCCCAACTATTTACACATATTGTAAGAGAAGAGGCATCGAATGATCAGCCGATATGCGAATACTCTGCAAACTACTTGAACTAACTATGTGTGTTTAAATCTTTACAATGAACTGAAAACAATATACTTATATTGAGCCTTAAGCTCAATAATAACAATAATTGTGAGATTCAAGCAATTACGCAGTTACCTTAAATAGCCTCAACTAACATCGCATTCCATTAGACTAGTTCATGCAACATGTATGCAACTTGTGTGAGTGGCAGGGCTTTATTTTCTAATTGCTTGGCTAAGTGCACATTGTCAACGACTGCATAACAAAACTATTATGCTTTGTACTTGGCAAAAATGCAAAAATAATATGCGCAGTCATGAAGTGCTGCAACTGCGGCGTGTGCGAAGATGAGCTGCAGTCGAGAAATTGGCGTAGGCAACACCACCGGCAGCACCAGTACCAACAGCACCACCGGCACCACCGGCACCACCGGCACCACTAGTACCATCAGCTCCGACAACAACAATAATAACGACATTATGAACAAGCAAGCAGCTAGGCGAGCATCTGGTCTTGGGCATTGGGCAGAATCGTGAGAGGCGACGCTCGTACAGTTATGCAAATGGATTGTTTATTGACAAGAGTGTCACTTGCAGCATGTTGCATAAACATTGCACAATAATTTTGACTAATTGCAAGACAAATTGGCACAGCAACAGAGTCGGACAAAATAAATATGAGAAATACCAGCACCAGAATCAAGCCGGCCAGCTGGCTGGCCAGCATCGATAGATCGAGCTCGAACCGCTATACGGTTGCAGGCTGCACTTTTCTTTATGGTGGGCGTTGTGGACTGCACAATTTGTTGGCTACTTTTTATTTGAATTATTGAACGTATCAATGCCTGCGGTTAGAGCTAACTGTGCGCAGTGCGCCGAGCTGCTTGCAAAATATTATAATCTTAATGCATAAATTCACACACCGACTGGGGCAAGTTCGTTGCTTGAGTCTTTTGTTTGCGCTCAACGGCTATAAATATCCATGGACCATTGAATTTGGTGCACCAGAAACCCAATTTTGTGTAATGCTCAAATAGTTTTAATGGACCGTTTAATTAGCCATCGATTTCAGTCTCTCTTATTTACGCAAAAGTCTCCTCAAAGCCGGCAAAACTCTGCCTGCATGTGGCCCAAAGATCGAATACTGCATGCTGTGAGTGTAGGTGCGTTATAAAAATAGCTTCGAATATGCTCCAGATTGAGCAGCATGCAAAAAGCTAAGTATAGCAAATGATTCTGATTGACCCCAACAGTGATCGGTATTCAAAGTATTCACTGATTTTACGAACTGCGACTCTCTAATTCCAAGACTAAAGAGATTGAATATTACTTTCATTCATATTATTGATTTCACTCAAGAATAATATAGAATTAGAATTGCTCCCCAGCTGGCACTAGGTGATTATTTGGCGAATATCTACAGCTGGATTAAAGACCATTAATAAAATGTGGATAACCTCTAGCAGCAGCAGCGCTTCCGTTTGCTGTTGCACTTTTGCTGTTGCCTGATCTCTACGTTGACCCACTTGCAGTAGATAAGCAGAGCGAAATCTGGAAATCTGTGGGCGGGCTGTGCCTGTAAATATGACAAACGTCCGTTAATATGGTAGCGATCTAGCGCCTTATAAGCAGCAGCACAAGGTGACAGAGCCCAGTCAGACAGGCAGAGTAGGGAAATTTATCTGACCACGTTCAAGTTTCAGTTTTGGCCAAAAGAAGATTTGCCTCTAAAATGGTTGGGCGGCTCGGCCGGAAAGGCAAAAACAGGCACGAAATTCAAATGACAAACCAAATGGCAGCAGCTCAAGAGATCGCAACTGGTATGGAACGGGGATTGAGGATTGGCCTGTGGCTGTGGCTGTGGCTGTGGCTGTGGCTGTAGCTGTAGCTATGGTTGGGGCTGGGGCTGCGACTTGCAGACATTTAGACACTGGGCGATCTCACCCAAATACGCGACAGCTCAATCAGTTGGCCATGACTGCGTGCTGGATCTGGGAGCATTTTGGCCAATTTGATTTATGGCCAGCGAGTTTTCTTCCTTGTTGCATTTTCATGTTGGAATTCATGCATAAACATAAAAGCAGCCGAAATTTCGCCAGCCACTGCAACGGCCATAGTCATTGAACAATAGAACAGCGACATTTCTTGGCCTGCCCCAAGTCGCAACGCTCCATTGTGTTTTATGGTATCCAGAACGTGAGGTTCAACTCGGGAACATCTTCTCGCTCAGCGCACGGGCCGGCAAATATATTGTAATAAACATAGTTACTTGTGTATCTCTCATCGATTCCTCATGTTGTCACTCGCTGATTATTGCAGTGGAGCATCTCTCTGCCTGCCGCCTGGCAAACAAATCGAATTCATTTAGCGCAGCTCCTAATCTCTTCGACCCATGAAATTCTTAGCGATTCTTCCGCTTTCATTTCGAGTGTCGTGAAATATTCTTTAGTACTTGGCAGTGCGTAGAGCAGCTCGGAGACGAGCGTATTTTACCAGACTGTTGTGAAAGCTGTCACAGCAAAAGCGAAAGATTTTATTTATTGACAATGCGAATGACTGACTGGGAGACGCTGGGACTGACACACTGAGCGAGAGAGCGTGTGCCATGCCTAGGCATGGCTTCGATTAGTTAAGGTGCTCGCATTGACCCAAAGAACTACATTTCTCCAGCCATGGGCTGAGGTGCTGAGGTGCGAGGCAGCCTCTTAATAGCACTTTGAGTGCGAGATCCGCTCTCCCATGCTAAATGAGTAATTAAAGTGGGGGAGGCAGCCAGCACAGGAGTCGGGATGCAGTACAATCCGTTAGCTAGTCAATCAGTCAGTCAGTCACTCAGTCACTCAGTCAGTCGAAGAACGGTTAACTTGCCCAGAGACGAGACACGAGCAGTTCGTGTTTGGCTAGGTGATAAATAGCCCTTTGTCGTCCTCTTGGCCTCTTCCCCCAACTTGCATCTTTCAGCTGCGACTAATCGCCGCTACTTGGCCACAGATTCCGAGTCGGACTTGTCTTGTCTGCCTTAGTCAGCGTCTTAGTTGGCTAAATAGTCTCACACCTCGACAAGGCGGTTGCTAATATTTTGGCCTTTTCGCTGCCAGCTGCTAGCTGCTTCTAGCTACCCGTTGCCCGTTGCCCGTTGCCCGTTGCCCGTTGCCAGCTGCCAGCCGCCGTCAACTCAATTAGGATGCTTGGAAATGATTCATTCTAATCTAAAGTCGAGTATCTGCAGTCATGAGCGGACCTCAACCCGTCGCAGTCTGACTCCGACTCATAGTCTGAGTCTGAGTCTGGACCTTAGTCCGATTTACCGTTGCGCCGTGCGGCGGCATTCCCCGCGGCATCTTTTAACCGTTTGTTGAGTCTAGAATTTTGCATGGCCATTTCATTATTGATTCGCATCTGAGCAGCTCTCAAATGTCTTCATTTAGCTCTTGTTTCGGACACTTTATACTTCTAAATATTCGTTTAGAAATTTATGACAATTTAGAGGGCCTGGGGTCAGTACGCTCCAGATATAATATAGCACATGCTCTTTATGCGCAAAGTGAGAGCTGTCCCGTATTATCGACTGTATGCATTCATAAGCACTCGAGTGAACGACTAATTGATGAGTTCAACGACTGACCTGTGTGCGCCTGGGATGGCATCATTAAGCAGGTCCAATCTTGAAGCACTTGGCTAACAATGCGCGATGAAAGTGAAATGTAAAGTAGGGAAAGAAATCTAGGCAGCAGCTCTGTGCACTTTCTTTGCATTCGCAGCATCTGCTGACGTGAGCTGAACGACGGATAAATGTGAAATGTTTTCTCAGCTGATAGCTAACGAACAGCTTATCAGGTTGATCGATTGTTAATTGAGTTTTTATTGCGAATTAGTGCAAGCCATTGAAACCAGTCTGAGCAAGACGTTTTAGTGCGGCAATTAATTTACTCATTAGACCATTTGTGGCACACTCTGAGCTACAAACGGCACTTGGCCAAACATGTCGAGAGCGCGGCACGCAGCCTTTATGTCCAACACAGGTGATTCTGGGAAATGCGCGGGAACTCGTTGCAATAAGGCGACCCAGAATCCGTAGCGGAATTCCCATGAGTTTGTTCGCCTCTCTAAGGTTTGGCCATTCAAATGGTCTGCAGCGAACATGCAAGTCTCATAACTCAATTAAAACTTGAGCTGGCCATGACAAATATACATAAGTCTAACTGTATCTGCCTCATCGGTGCCAGCTTGCTCATCCTCCCATTGGCCGCCTGTCACCCGTTTGCCAATATCCCAATATCCCCGCTACACCAGCTTCCGCTGGAATCTATCCAGAGGCAATTAACTCAAATGCAGTCGGACAGTGCGCTAATGAACAAGTGGACAGTAGCACATCGACATCGTCAGTTGGGCGGTGCAACAGATAGCCGCATTTCGCACCACATACCCAAGTAAGTCGCCGCCATATCCATGTCCATGTCCATGTCCATATCTGCGCTCATGAGTGTGCAATTGATTGCGCGACAACATGTGTTAATTACGCTGTTAAATGGCGTTGATGCAACGTCAAACGGTAGCAGCTCGCTTCACTCGACTGGTTATCAAATGGAAATGCTTATGAAACAGTAGATGCGTAGCGTATGCATGTGTGTGTGTCTGGGTGTGTGTCAGTGTGTGTTTGAGTGTGCTTTAATCCATTGACAGGAGTCATTGACGTTATGCGAACGAACAGCACAACGAAGTATCCCTAGACATTCATCAACTTGTCGCAAATATATAAATAATTAGGTGGAATTGATTCTTTGTAATCTAGGTCCTCACATTTTACAAGCTTCGAAATTAACGAGCTGAGAACTCCACAAAAAATGTCGCCTCATGCTGGGCGTTTTGCTATAACCTTGAAAATCAAGCCACGAAACCTGGCACCGTTTATGGTGTGGTTCGGTCTGCCAGAAAGGTCCAATAAAAATAAATCAGGCAATTCGCATTGCTTTTGGCACACGAAAGAGAAACTTGGGCACATTTTGTAGTTTATTTGGCAAAAGCCACCAAAAGCGAAAAGAAAGCCACAACAACAACAACAATAACTACAACAACAACAAATTAGTTACAATTTCTGGCTTAGGCTTTGCTTTAGTTCTACGCTACTTTAATTTCGCGTCGTGTACTCCATCCACAACAAGTCCAGTGACAACAGAAAATTCGAAAATAATTGTGCTATCGAGAGAAAAACCATGTCGCACATATCACACATATCCATAATGGCCTTTGGCGAAATGCGCTGAATCATCGCCGTTCGGAAGCCAGATCTCATGAATATCAAACTGAAAACATATTATGCGGACGAAGACCGGCCGAAAGTAAGAGATCCATTAGTTCGAACAAAAGAATTTTAATTGCGATACTCGATACAGAAGACGCTAGCCATTCTAAACGGCTTACGAGCTGATCTTTTGATGTATATGCTATCATATGCTACAGTTTCATGAATTGGACAATTTCGCATGCGCTGATAACTTTCATTTCATTCACTTTCGTTCACACTTTGTTATTTTCGGCATTTACAATATATCTGCTTTATCATCGTTAAGTAGCTTCATTCATTATTCATGAGCTGTGCAGTTTCGTAGCTGCCAATCTGATGAGATCACATGAGAAATATCTTTCACACATGCTAATCCAGGTTTGCATGACGCTGAGTTTTGGTACTTCAGAACTACCAGAAAAATAAATGCTAGGCAACATCAACTCATTTTCACGTTGAGATCTAACAAATTGTCCGCTTCGGCTATGTTTCAATTGTGCTGCTCTCAGCATTCTATTCAAATTGAGTTTCCGGTCTTGTTCTGTTAACATGTGTAAAACATTTTCACTTTTGCTTTATCGCTGACCACTTGAGCTCCTAACGAGATACCCTACAATGATGCTTCAGAACCTTACAGTTGCAGCGGTAAATTCTGTTTGCCTTTGACAGCTGTCAAGTTGTATTGTAATGTAATTTACATATGCATTATAAACACTTTCATTTACATAAGCACAGACCTGCATACGACTAGACGAGACTTCGGCTGCATTTTGGGTACGTGAGAGAATTTTTGAAAATAAGTTCGGGTTAATTGTGATGGAGTGCCGCTCGCTGGCTCCCGATTGAGAGCGGCCTAGCTGAGAATTACAATATTTTCACGGCTGCCCGATGACAGGTCTCACTTAATGACAATAAATCCAACATCCACAGTCTGAGAAGCATCTCAGCTCCCCTGTCAACTGAACCAAAGCTGTGTTTAAGAAGTTCAGCCTAGATCATATTCTCATTGGACTTAGGGCTAGTCAAAAGCAAGCGAATTAATCGAATTTACTTAATCTTCTATATGAACTGAACTCATAGATATAACAGGCAGATCAACATAACAACTCGAATTACTGCCCAGTGCATACGCTGCCTCGAATTGGCTTCTATAAGTTAAGTGGGCACTTATGTTCCGATATGCGCCAAAATGATTCAGCGATTCCATTGATGTATGCGTGCGGGGATTTGATTAATGTCAGAAATATTTAAGGCTATTATAAGAAATTAAGCCATCATTCGATTGAAGCTCGACGCTCAATTTCCAAAATCAACACAAATTAAGTGCTTGAAAAATGCTTACAATTAACACTTTTAAATAGTTTTCGCAGTTGCACAACATTTTTTACATGCCTTACATAACTGAGAGTCTAAAATAAAAAACTTTAACGTTTTGTTCACAATCATAAACTTTATGCCCAGCAAAAGTAAAAGACAAAAACAATATGTAACTGAAGCATATTTTCTACAAAATAAGTTTAGTTTCATTGCTTTACAAGATGGTTGAACGAACGAAACGTATTTAAGCCAAATTGCGTGTACTGGCCAACGGTTGGCTTTAAATCTTTTATGGCAAAGCGACATGGCCAGCCGAGTCGGGCTAATTGCAGCTGCCATTTCATTTAGTTTTGTTTTAGCGATTGACGCGGCGCTCGAGAAGAAAGTGCACAATTTCGACTTAAGCAAATAATGTCAGCGTATGATCATTTAAACAAGTGCCTAAAACCTCTCCATGTGCATGTGTGTGTGAGCAGCTCAGAGCTACTCTGCCACGGATTCGAAACCCTTTTTGCCATGGTCTCTGCATTTGGCCGCGTGCCATGACGCGCCGGCGTTTAATAATCGTAAATAAATTTTGTGTATTATTTTGTTTACTTTCTTTTGACTGACGTGAGAAATGGCCCGACTTTGCGCGGTCGGGTCTGTCTGTGTGTCTATGTGTGTGTAGTCTCGTGGCTCTTTAATAATTTCACAGCTATCCAACAGCTACAGGGACAAAGGCGAAGGCGAAGGCGAAGGCGAAGGCAAAGGCAAAGGCAAAAGCAGAGGCAGCAGCATTCGCTGCAGCGTGAAATCTCTTTAATCATTGACCAAACATTTAGCTTGTAAAGTTTTGGTACTGATGGAACATATAGATTTCGATGTGAACGTTTAATGACAGGCCTACAAAATCCCCGCACACTTGCACACATTTGATACACATACACATGCACGCATGTGTACACACTAGACGAGATTATGATTATCGCCTTGATGTCTGGCCAAGGCAGCAGCTAAAATGCAGCATCTAATCCAGATGCAGCTGTGAGCTGCTAACTAGTTAGCAGTTAATGCTCTACCTCTGGATGGAGCATATCCAATTCGCTTAAAGAATCAGTTGATATATTTTTAGATGAATATTCTAACTTAAATCTATTCAATTATGTATAGCTTAGCTCTAATTTTACTTGTTATAGCCACTTAATGTTGCTTCCATTGCCAAAACAAGCAATGAGCAATGAAACATAATATTTATCAATTTTCTTAGCCTCGCTCCTCACAACTGCTGGGTATCAGAAAGTCGATCACATTTTAATTGAGCTTCCATAGTTTCATACTTGCTTTTTAATTGAAAAATGTTAGCGGCTGTTGGCCACTTTGCACATAACTGACAAAACACCGCGGGTCTGGTGCGAGTCTGGCATGGGGTATGAGGTATGGGGCCTGGGTGTGTGTTGTTGCTGTGCTGTGGCTCCTGCTTCTAATCTTAATCGCCACTAATCACAGGCGATCAATTTTTTTCCAGTTTGTGTTTCTTCTGTTGTGCCAAGGCATGTCGAGATGTGTTTGTAATTTGAAAAGCGATAGAACAGTGCCTTCTGCTCCATTTCGAGGTGAGAAGCATTCAATTGTGAGTCTGCTGTTGCCGCTATTGCATGTTGCTGTTGCAAATGCAGGCGCTGTTGCAGTTGCAAGCATCATGTCTGGGACGAGGCACCTTGCAGTTGTTGATTGCTGCCAGTTGATTTGATGCATGCGAGGCACAAACTGACCTTGACTATGACTGCCATTGACTTTGGTTACGGCCGAGGTGGCATGTACTGCCACTGTCTTTCATTTAACCATGCCCAGAAGCCACACACGACACGCCAAGTTCTGACATTTGCATGGCACGCAGAGCAATCTACCGCTTTGGCAATCTGATTTGCTGCAGCTCTCTACGACTTTTTGATTTATGTGCCACAAGTGTGACTGCCGTTAGCTGGGGCGTTGCATTTCTGCACCACTGAAGTGCTGCACTGCTGCACTGCACTGTTGCACTATTGCTGCACCGCCCAGATTATGCAATATTGATTGCACAATAATTGGCGAAAGGGCGCAATCGCATACCCCTACAAGGTGTTGATGCACTAACGAGCTGTGAGCCAAATATCGGCACACAAATGCTGCCATAAACATCATAGGAATCGCTGGCGATTATGCACAGCAACTCCACTCAATATTTTTATAACTTCCGCCATTGTGAACTGAAAGAGAATACAAATAAAAATCGGACCGCACCGCAACTGTAACTGTGTGCGACTCAGCCTGTGGACTCCATCTCTTCCTGTTGCACTTTAATATGATAACAAATTATGGCCAGAAATACTGCACCGTGTAGTAGAGTGTGCGGCGCTTTTAATACTCATACTCATGTAGTCGCTTGTGTCCAGTTGCCTGCAAATGGTACGGAGACAGCCACATATGGGGAGAGCCAACAAGCTGCTTGGCTTTTATGATTATCATGATATACGAGTGCCCATTGTTTTCGGGAGCAGGCTCTAAGAAAGACTCACCAAAAATGGCCAAGCCAAGCGCTGCTCTGCTGTGTAAAATTTAAATGAGCAGCAAGCAGCAAGCAACAAGCAGTAAGCAGTAAGCAGCCAGCAGTAACAGTTTCACACAACTTGGCAGCCAACAATTTGTTGCCTGCCACATGCAGCTCAGAGCTCTCCGCCAATAATCCGAGCAGGCAGAGCAGTGCACATTCCATTACACTGCGCTTATCAGAGCACATTAGGTGAGAATTGTGTCACCTAATTAGCGTAAATGAATCAAAATGGCAGCAGCTCTAAAGCCACAGTAGGCTGGCACTTGGCCAACCTTAGCGATTAATCCACCAATCTCTGGTGGCGAAAACGTGACAATCCGTTCACAAAACTGAACCACAACTGTTGCAGGCTGCCTCTTTTGGGCTAATTTCGTGCGTCACTTGTGTTCCACAGCGAATTGTTACCAAGCCGCTGACTAAACGTGATTTGAGTCAAAATCAAGTTGACAGCCAATGCTCGGACATGAGTCGCCGCCATGAATGCCCAACTCTTGGAATTTTCCTAGTTTTCTTTGCATCAACGAGAGGCCTAAGGGGCCCTAATGCTTACAGCGCTGATTTATTGCATAGTTCTATCAAAAGTTACCTAAAAAACTTCACACTTACGCAGTGTGAAAAATTACTCGGAAACAGCAAATATTTTAATATGAGCAAGAACATTCTAGCTAAGCGCTCATAGATCATCGGGAAGAGCCTGTCTAAACAACAGCACAACGAGCAGCAAACTACAAGTAAAACTCTGTATCTTTTCTGAGAATACAACTTAAATAAAACAAAATTTAATCTGTGGCTAGTCGAAATTGTATATACTCTATAAATAATCATAAAGTGCTGCTGTGCTATTTCATAATACAATAATTATTTGTGGAATATGACTTATAAACATTTTTTACGATGATTATTAAATTCATTAACACATTTAATTACTTTTAGATATTTTTATTTATATTTTATTTATATATATACATTTTTTTTTTATTTATTTTGTTTAATCCAATAAAGCACACTTAATATGTAGAAAATTATAAATGAATTATTTTTCCTCTTATAAGTAATATTTTCCAATTAGGATAATTCCCTCTTTTATGCACAAATAAAGTAATAAAGAAATATAGAGCTTTTTAGCAGGCTTCTAGGCATAGCTAAAGTGCCCACTGCAAGTGTATAAAGAGTGCAAAAATAATCTTATTTTTACTGTCATTCTTGGATTCTTCTTCTTCGTACGTACTGAAGTACCGATTATTGTCTATTATTATTATCATTTCTGTGTTAAGCTATGCGATGGTGGGGCAAGTCCCGCGCATGCCACACTGTACTTAAGCACACGTGCGATGCTCAACGAAGCTAATGATGATTCTCGAGCTGATCATGATGATCGTGATGATCGGCGCAGAATTGCGATGGACCAGTACATTTGTCGCAGCATCGAGCACAAAAGTTCTTGTCATTGGCAAAACGACTTTCACCGAGCTTTGAATGCTGCGCAGTGACATCTTTCGGCCGCAATAGTTTCTTTCATCAGTCATTATGGTTAGTGCGGGCTGTACAGAGAGACAAAGGGCAGCGAAAGAATTTGTAATTTAAGTTTGCTCAGGTTGAGCGGCCCATCTGGGGCCTTCAGGTCATGAATCTGGCGATATATTCGGCTAAAGCAATTCCAAATTAGACAATTAAGAGATCCTGCCCCAACGAGCCGACAGTTAACGAAATTGCATCATTTATCTGGATAAAATTTCACTCGAAAAACGGGCCGGCTTGTATGTATTTCCGGGTCACACGCACATTAAACTGGAAAAAGGCAAAAAATTCATACACCCCTCACACACACACACGCACACACACATGCACACACACTCAGGCACAACAAATATGTACGTATTCAATTTCACGTTGGCCACGACAATAATATTTTGCAGCGCTGCCTGAGGCAAAGAATGCAGCAAACACTTAAAGGGCCGCACTGGCCCGGAGGACACAAACAAATTACATACAATAATCAGCTTTAATTAACGCATCGTTTTATCTCTGGCATATAAACCCAAGAGGGCTCAGCTTCAGCTTCATTGTTGCCTCTTCTGCCTCGTCTTGTCTTGAGCTGTTTTGCCAGGGGCGTTGAACTTATTTGGCAAAAGGCGTTGCGATTGCCACACCATTCAAATGGAATCTCCGCATTTTAGAGAATTTATGAACGACCCAAAGATTCCAATCTTCAATTATGAATACCAGCAACAAGTGCTGGCGGCCTTTGATGGCTAAAAGCCATCCCAGACAAAATATTTGTGCTAAATGCTTAAGCGATTAAAAATGCTCTCAATTATGTTTAGATGCTTATATCGCCAGACAATACATATGGGGTAAAGTATGTGAAGTATAGAATATATTTGATATAGACCATTCAATGGAGCGTCTATCGGAATCCGATTTCACGCCTCTCAAACCAGTGCTAGAGACAACAATTGTTAATCAAGATCAAATGATCTCTCTCATCACATATGCTTTGAAAAAAGCCGGCAAAAGTGAAATAGAAAACCTCTCAATTATTGTAAGCTTTGCCAATGCTATGAATGGAATATAATATATAGAATAATACAATTCTAAAATTCAAGGGCTCTCATGCAGAATTCCAAATCACTATAGATTTCGCACTGCCGTCGATTTAGTTTACGAGTCAAGCAAATGTGAACGTGTTCAAAGAACCCAAAAAAGTATCAAACTGAATAAAAAAAACCCTGGTTTACATACACGGCCATAACACTTAAGAATAAGGCTCTCAGGGTTCGCGATGCACATTTAAAATTCAATGGTGGCACACAAAACAAAGCAGAAATAAAATTTTCTCAGCTCATATTTCACCCAGCCTGGGCATAATATTACGCCCAATTTGGCGCTGGCAACGGTGCTGGACCTAGAACACGTCTTGGGCTGGGGCCCCTTGTTAACAACAGGCAGTTACAATGGGACAACGTTGGCTGTTTTTGTTTGTTATACCCTACAATGAAGCTGCAGCGGGGTTATTAGTTAGTGCGTTTAGTATAACGGTAAATAGTGGTCGAAACATTCAGATCATTATGTTCTTTTCGAAAGAAAATATGTTTCTTAATAATAAATAAATAATAATAATAAAATAAATAATAAATAATAATAAATAAATAGTTTCATTAAATTATACAAGGTGAAAATAAATTTACCAACAACAAAATTCGTGTTCAAAATATTAAATAAATATTTTATATTATTAGAAACAAATGCATCAAACAATATACTTTTTTTTTGCCTTCATTCGAATCTACAAATGCAAAATGTTCCTAAAAAAAAGGAGGGTATCGATTCGTCGGTGCTGAGCTGTTTGTCACTCTGTCTTACTTTGTATGTTTTTGGCAACTTAATCAGCAGGCAAAGGTAAACGTTAACGGATGCTTTTAGAATTCACAGAGTCGGCCAGAAGAAGCACAAGCATGGAAACACGACGATGCTCAACGCTTGCGGTCCACGATCCAACCACAGCCACAGTTAGGCAGTTGGGCAGTTAGGCAGTTAAGCAGGCTGTCAGACAGGCAATCAGAGAGGAAGGAAGTGAACGATTCACAACTTGCAGCTAGAGAGTTATTGGTAGCTTTTCTTTTTTTGCGGCTTTATTTTTGGCAGAGAGTTAATTGCATAGAGCTAAAACAAACATATTTGCACATAATTAAATCTATTTTTGTGGTTCATTAATTGGCCGAAGCGAACGAGAAACCAAATGACTTGGGCAACAAACTCACATCAAATGAGCACATTTATTGGCCGTGAAATTTGCAGCTGCTAACGAAAGCATCGCAATTTTCATTTTCACCCCGAATGGAAAGTGGGCAGCGATTCTTTTTTGGAAACAACAAGCAGCCAAATAATGCACCTGCTGCGGGCAAATCGCTTGTCAAATCTCTGAAGCTCATCAACGGATTCGCCGTTGCCTTTTGTCATTGTCATAGAAATGGCGGTGAAATGCAAATTGCCTTTCCCAAAACACAAGCTCGAGCACAACAGCCAATCAGCCAGATATTTGTAAATGAATTCGGACATATTTGATGCTTAGCATTTCCGCTAACATTAAATATTGGAATGCCAATACTTAGACAACATTTGCACTTCCTTGCGCGACAGATTCGTTTTGGTTTCCACTGGCTCGGCCATTCTCATTTCATTTCTATTTTCTGTTCCATTCAGCAATTCTCGCCTTTACGCTGCTGCGGCTTTCACCAGATCGTGATGATCATCTGGGCTGTACCTGAACGGACCAGCTAGCTCATCAGTATGCGGGGGCCATTGTCGCAGTCATTCATTGAAAGCGAAAGGTCGCCGTTTGATGGCAGCAGCAGCAGCAACCACAACAACAACAGCTACAACAACCACAACAACGTCAGCAGCATCAGTAACCGATCTCGCATCAAATTCAAATTGATTCATTTTGACTTTATGATGAGGGTTCTCTTGATTTGATGGTTTTGATGTTTGTTTACATTTGGAATAGACGAGCTTGCTGCATTAAGAGCATAATCGTTAAATTCATGAGCCGAATATGCTAATGTGCTAATTGAATAGTTCAAAAAAAAAAAAAAGGTTAAGAAAAAAAGAGACAAATAAACGTTATCCCACACAATTGAGCTTTCGTTTTCACACAGGAATCAATGTGTATCAACTTTCTTCAGCATTGGCATCTCACTTAGCATCTCGATTGAGAATGCATTGTGAACCAATTATTGGATTTGTGTTTGCGTTTCATCCGTTACCTTTCTCCCAATGCAACTGACTTCGTTTTGGGTTCCTAATTCAGTTAAACTGTCTATTACTACTGCCGGACAGTATCTTTATGCAGTTTTGTAGCTTTGTGGAGCATAAACGCACGACAACCGACAACCGACCGCCTATGGCAGACCACAACATCTCTGAGGCCCGATCAAATATCTGCAAACAAAAAGTACAAATATGGAAAATGTGTAACAAAAAAACTGCATAATTATAATTTTCATGTACCAATAACTCAGCTAAGTGTACGGTGTCCAACTTGAGAAATTGATTTTCTGCTACGAGTTCTGGGTTCTCAAGCCGACCATGCACTGGTTTCAATTTAATTAATGATTTTGAACGTCGTGTGCCCGTTTTGAACTTTTCCAAAGTGGATTTTGTAATCGTTAGATGGGCTCTAAAATTATGAATGAAATCAGGCATATGAAAAAAGAGAGAGTACTCCCAGCTAGCACACACATATGCCCTGGCTAGAGAAAGAGCGAGAGCGACAGAGGGACAGAGAGGGAGAGAGAGAGAGAGAGAGAGTTGTCACTCTCCCGAGCGCGCACGCAAGCTCACAAGAACGAAGCAAACAGCTTTTTCTGCAGCGTGGACGAGTGAAAAGCCGCATAGAGCCAACACCAACACCCAAAACAAAAACAAAAACAAAAGCAAAGGCGGACTTTTCCTCACTCACTCGAAGCGCAAAGGCAAAGTGGAAAGACTCAAACTCGAAAGCAAACACAAAGTGCAGCTCACACTCAAAGCAATTGAGCGCTTTGCGTGTGCTCGCGCTCATTTCTTTGGCTTTCTTTGTTTGGTTTGTTTTGTGGCTTTCTTTCGCTGCGGCCAAAAGCAACGATCGCCGCTGAGCAACGAGTCACAACCATTGCCATTGTCAAGGCGAGCGCACGGCCAGCCGGAGCAACTATCAACAACAGCAGCAGCAACACCAGCAGCAGCAGCAGCAACTGCATCAAAGTCTTCAAACTTATATAACGACCGATTAGCCTGACGGTTACTTTAGTTATTCGGTCAACTCTAGACGGTCAAGTTCGCAACTAAACTCGGCTGGATCGCAAAAAAAAAATAAAAAAAAATAAAAAATACGAAAAAAAGAATAAATTAAATTGAATTTAAAACACGCACTAATGCAGGCACATATTCGCCAGGAAGTGTGTCTGAACTGACAAGTGCAATTGTAACAGCAAAAAATCCTAACTAAAGTGCAAAGTGAACCAAATTGTGTGAAAGTTAACAGAAAAGAGTCAAGCAGTAAGCCGTATATTGCAAAATAACTAAACAAATAAACAAAAACAGAGTTTTTGTCAAATATCTCAAGGATATTTGGCGCTGGTGACTTTTGACAACCTGCAAGAATTCTTGCAAATATCAAGTGAGTGTCTAGAAATATGAGCTCTATATCCCTAATTATACATTTATGTGTGTCTAAGAATACCTATGAGATCTTTATGGATCATTGAGGAAATTTATTTATTTGATCAAATTGAAAAACGAAATTTAATTAATATAAATGCAAATTTTATTGGCATTGTGATTATGAGCATGAAGAATAACTTGATTGCATTTTATCCATCCAAATATTTATCTTTGGCAATCTATGCAATTTATTCTTTTTTAAATGGACGATAAATATTCTATTCTATTCCATTCTGCAGAGATCATTAAATAGTATATTGTATATAGATGACTTGCACATTGATATACCTTGAACCATTGAACTTAAAACTGAAAATATTTAATTCATTTGTAAATATATTCAGTTATGTAAACCAAATGGTTTTTCATGATCATATCAAAATTGAATCTTCACCTAATGTAAATCTCTTAAGTCTGCTTTTCTGGAAATTTATAACAAAAGTATTTCAAATACCACTCTTACAGCAGCCACAGGTTCATTCGTCCTTTGTCCTTAAGCATCCCGAAAGCCTTAGCAATGTTAAAATTGCCCTTGAGTAGAGCAGCGTTTTAATGCCAATTATCAGCTCATCTTAGAGCACCCTCTGGATAATTACGTATATGGCATACAGATAATCTCGATCTTCTCAGGGCTCTATAATTATTGTAGCACAAGCAGCGGCCAATTAAAATAATTTAGACCTGTGCAATTTTGATGCGGTGTGAAATCTGCAATGAAATATGTCAAAATGCTAGAGCGTGTGTCTTTGGTGCCAGAGATGGGCACAGACCACCAGCCGAAATGATGCATTGAATGTCAGATTGAAGCAGCTACTGTCTTAGCTAGGGTTCCATTACCATTACACTATTACCCGGTGCTTGCCACTGTCATGGAGATGCCACCACAACAGCAGCAGCAGCAGCAGCAGCAGCACCATCAGCAGCAACAACAACAACAACAACAACAACAGTAGCAACCTGCGTGGTATTTAAATTTGCTCACATAATTGCACTGGCCATGACTGGGCTGAGCCGCAATCGCAGTTGCTGCCGGAGTTTGAGTTAGAGTTGGACCTGGAGAGCAAGACTAGAGTCGCATCATCGTCATGATGACATGACAGTTACAACACAAAACCGATGGGTAATCTTATCTGCCGGGTGGGTTGGCTCTTGGCTGTTAGCTATTTGCTGGGCTCCCGGGTTAGCCGGCTGGCTGCCTGGCTGGGTTGCCTGCCTGGCAGCTATTAATTTACGCAGCCTGCCAGTCGCTGTTGATTAGACGAAGCGTGCGCTTTAATTGCCGCCAAATGGGCAAATCTGCAACACGCTCTTTGCTGGGCTCTCGGCTGGCAATTTGTCATGTGCATTTAATATTTGCCCAGCTCAAAGGCTCAAAGGCCCCCAATGTAGCCGACATAGTGCAAAACAATTTGCGTTTGTTTGTCCAGCTTGTTTGTTGCAGTTAGCGTTGATTAGCGTGCAGCGCAGGTTTCATTGCAATTACGGCAAGAGCAACAGTTGCAACAGCGGCAGCAGCAACGGTTGCAGCTGCGCTTTCTTACGGTGGGCTGTGGCACGCCCCTTGGGCATCATTTAACGCAGCAGCTGTCAGTCAGCAAAACAATTTCAAATGTCTAAGCATACACGCATACGCACACACACACACACATACACACACACTGGAATGGACCCACCGCATTTGGGCGTTCTGCTGTGAAATTGAACGATTTGACATTTGGCGCAAGTCTTCCTTATGCATCGATTCACCGAGCCAGCCGGCAGTCGGACTGACGGACTTCTTCTTGCTTTTTCTGAAACCGCTTTTCAATAATAATTCTGACATTCTGTAATTTACTTTTGCGGCTGCTGTGTGGCTGCTGTCGCCAAGCAACTAATAATGCTCATAATGACAATCGACGGGCTAATCAAGTTGTCGTCAAAGAAATCGGCATCGATTCTGAGTAAGAGCCGCAAAATAGTGAAGCGTACGGTGTGCGGCAATTGTCATGATTGATCAAATTATGTTGCGAAAACCGCTTCCGTTTCAGTTTATAAAAGAAAATTGATTGAGTCGCCGACTGTGAGGGACAAAGAAGCAGCCAATCGTTGCGATCTTCACTTGGCTAATGTTGCCAATGGACATACTTTTTACCTACTTGAGGTTTTTATTTGTTTTTATTTTTTTGCTCATCATTTTTTGCAATTCTTGAGTTCTCGTTTGCTAACCGTTTGCCTCGTTTCACGTGCGCCCAATTTCCGTTTCGTTTATTCAAATAGTTGGCCAAGTTTTAGGTCAGCTGATACAACGGTCGCTGTTTTCTTTGGCAATTAGCAATGGCTGTCAACAATAGATGCCTGGAATCTAACTGTGCAGATTGGGGCAATCATTTGAATGTTTGTCGCCAAATGGGTTAATGCTAATTTCGGCGATGGCTCAGGGCCAGTTATTTTTCGGCAGTTGCTAATTTATGCCCAAGTAGCCAATAGTGGGAACAATTTTGATAGATAGGAAATTGATAGACGCTACGAAATTGCGGCTCATTTGTATGCAAAAACTTTCGTTTCGCTCAGGAAGCGGATCAGACAACAATTTTACTCGGCTCTGTGTCTGTCTGTGATGCAAGTGAAAGCCAGGAAGCTAGAAACAGTTCAATGAACACAAAGCATAGACGATTGAGAATAAGCTCGAGATTTCCAAAGTGTTTCGGCTCAGTTGACAGACCGAAGCCTAAGGCCGATAAATCATGATTACGTTCGAGTAACTAACTGTACATATTTTGTGTATGATTCATAAGTCAAATATGCAAAATGCATGCCCCCAATGAGGTCACGAGGGTTCGTTGCCGCCGCTTCAGGCAAATCAGATGGTCCGGCCGTGAAGCCAACCCACATTTCAGCTGTCATCCCAGACACGGAGCAGCCAGGCAGGCAGGCGGGCTGGCAGGAGTTGCAGCTAAGAAGCTGTAAGTGGGGCTGAGACTGAAACTGAGACTCTTGCTGAAACTAAAACTGCTTGTTTGCCACTTGATTGGCTGGCTTCGCTTTCATTGCCAAATGTCTGCAGGAGCTGCAGCTTCACTTGCTCGGCTTGACATGCAGCTTGGCTAATTCATCCAGAAGTGCTGCCCGAAATAATTTGCGGCTGTGTGAAAGTATTTTTCGTTTGTTTGTGTATCTGTGTATCAGCATTTTGCTTTGGCTTTCGTTTTGCCATTGAACTGAAGTATAGTATTTTAATTGAATATTAATTGAAAAATAAAAGTTTTGCCAACAACAGCAGCAGCAGCAGCAGCAGCAGCAGCAGCAGCAGCAGCAGCAGCAGCAGCAGTAGCAGTAGCAGCATCTGCACAGCTGGCGGCCAAATACAAATACAAATACCACATATCCAGGTTCATATCTGGATGCTGCTTTCAAGAGTTTCACTTTTCAAATATCAATGAACTTTTGCCAGCTGAACTTCTCCCCGGGCAGACTTACACACAATGGCAGCTGTGCCGCCTCCTAAACGCCCAAAACTCAACGGCAGTGACACAAGCAGCATCACGACAATTTTGTTTGGGCAGAAGCTGCTGCAGCCGCCGACAGAAATTACAAAGAAATAATCGTTGAAGAATTTGACTTTCGCTTGTTGGTCCTCTCTGCAGCCGGGCATAAATAAAAAGGCCCCTAAAAAGATTTGTGATTGTCGCCGATTAAATGCGCGAAAAGTTGCCAGCAAAAAAAATAAATAAAAACGCTTTGGGTGCAACTCACAATTGCCACGATGCGGCATTGGCGCTGGCACTGGCACTGGCACTGGCATTGGCATTGGCAAATGGGGAAGGAAGAAGCATGGATTAATGGTAATAATGATGCCCAGTCGTTTGTATTTGCTTAAACTTTGACATTTGCCAGCTGCAGCCGCATATATCGCCTCGGATTGCCGACGAAAAAGGAAAAGTCCAGTCAGGATAGCATTTGAGCAGGCTTGGAAAGATAAAACCTGCTCAAAATGTTAATTTACTACAAGCTCAGTCTAAGCAAAAGAAATTGAAGCTGAACAGAATATGATATGATATGGAGAGGAATATACTCTGATATATAATTACCTTTTGTGACTCTTAGCTTATTCGAAATTCGTCTTGTTGGGCCAAATCTTAGGCAGAGTAAACTCAAACGTCTTTGAGCTCCTATAGCAACATCTTTTATCTGTATCTAAGTGGCATATTCAAAACTGGTAGCACCCATTAATATTTAACCTCTGACTCATATTTTGGCTCGGCTTGGGTAGCCCCCGAACAAAAAGGTTTCACCTCTTTCCATGACATTCAATTTCGCTTTCAAAAAGCTGACTCTTTTTTTGTTTTTGCGCTTCTTATTAAATTGACAATAATCCAATAAACGTTAAATGCGCCTGGATCGTGACAAAAATTCGATGCCGCGGCGTGAAAGCGCCAGCTAGAGACATCGATTCGAGCTCCAAGCTCTAGTGCAGCTCCCCTCGCCACCCCGCCACCCCACCACACCGCCATCCCACCACTCACCCCTCCACTACCTCGCTGATGGTATTGCATTTAGGCGCTGTTAACATTTTGACATCGACGCGTTCCATTAGAAACTTCTCTGGCGAGTGACCCCCGAGAGCACAGTAATAGGCTCGATTTTTATATATATTTAGGCGGAGCGTTTAGCTGCTCCACTGGGCCGTTAGTTGGAGGTGCTGCTTCTTCTCTTCGAATGCCGCTTGGAATTCGGCTGGCGTCGCCGGCTGCTCGTGGCTGGGGCAGCTGCTGGCAACGTGCCAGCCGCTTGAGACTTCTATTTGTATTGTGGTCTGCTTGGCGGTACCCATGCATGTTGGCACTTGGCCGCCTTTACGACTTTGGCTTTGAGTTTGGCTTTCAGCCACACAACGCACAAGTATTTTTTCTCTATGCTTGCGCCTCATTCTACGCCCATTCAATGGCATTTTTTAAGTAGTCTTCTACTTTTTTATTATTTCTTTTTTGACCTTAATAGAAAGTGTTACAGTTCAATGTTTGTAGCTTCCGTTGCTGCAAGTTTTCAGTTGATTTTAACAAGCAGATGGCTTGGCTAAAAGACAATCTACTGTCGGATCTGAGTGCTCTAAGAACACGTGTATGTAGACCTTTTATCTGCTCGGGAAAAACTCTCTTGCTTTTCTCAAAGATATAGTTCTGTGTGTCAGGAGTATATAACACTATTATATCTCTCCTTTCCCAGCCGCTTTCATTAGATACAGGGTATATAATCACGCCCAGCGCCTCAGCTGGGACTTTGATGTGTCTATCAGAAAAGCAAAAGTGCAAATCTTGTTGAAAACAGCTCGTTAGAATGCCCGACACTCGTTTTTGGTCAATTTGCATTTGGAAGCACAGAAAGAAAGTTGCTAAAAATAGACTGAGAAGAAACCCAATAAAAAGGTTAAGAAAACACTAAAATCATGGGAGACATTCGAATTGCTAACGGCGCGTGCGTTGCATCTTTAATTGTATATACTTTAAGTTATTTAGCTCGATTGAGCTGCGCGAGCTGCGGCCAAGTGAAACTGGCCGAATGTATAAGCCAATGTGCAGAGTCCTCGAGACTTTAAGCTGCAAATGTGTTAAAATTGGCAGCCTTTTAAGGCAAGTGGCAGTCGCTGCCGCTGCTGTTGTTGTTGCTGCTGCTGCTGCTGCTGCTGTTGGCCATATTTAATTTCGTTATTTATAAGCAAATTTGTTGCGCTGAGTTATGCCCCGACCAAAGCCTAGCGACACCGTCGACTAGGTCAACTTTCGCTAGCATGGAATGCGAAATGCAACAACAGCAGCAACAGCAAAAACGAAGCTACAACTGCTGCAGCAACAGCAACAGCAGCAGCAACAACAACAACATTTGCTACAAACAGCGACATTGCCAGCCAATAATAAAGCAAAAGAAGTGCTCTGGCTGACTGACATTGTCTGACTTGGCTGACTTTGGCTTGACTTGGCTGAGATGCTGCCACAGGGAGCTAATAATACGCCAGTCGGGCCTTTTTTGTCCGGCACGAACTCAAAAGCGGGTTTGCTTGAATTTCTTTACCTGCTTCGTTTAAATAGTTGCAAATAAATTGTGTGGGTAGCGACGAGAGATGTGCAACAGCAACAGCCACGGCCACAGCAACAGCAACAACAATTGCAAAAGCAACAGCCACAGCAACAGCAACAGCAACAGCATCTGCAACAGCAGCAAGTAAATTACTTCAATGTCACCTGCTGATGATTCAAAGTTGAGATAAGCGCTCTAAAAGAAAGAACCTCGTCGTCGTCGTCGTCGTCGTCGTCGTCGTCGTCACTGACGTCGTCTTTGGTTCCGTCGTCGTCGTCGTTGTCGTCGCCGTCATGACGGATATTTTCAGCATTGCAATTGCCTTAAGTTTTCTCTTATAATGAAATTATCGCTGCATCTCATTGTTTGACTGTTGTTGTTCTGGTTTTTGTTGTTATTGTTGTTGTTGTTGTTGCTTCAGCTTTGTGCCATCTGAAATTTTGTCTGTTGCAGCAGTGGTAAAATTATTTATTTAGTTCTCGTTTTCACGTTAAACGTTGTCACACTAAACTCAATTGCTGAACTACAGATGCCTATCGTCGGCCGGGCCACTGATAAGGCCAGACACTGGAAACCTCATTGCCCCGCACTCCCCCACATTGTTTTGCGCCCCTCGCTGTCGTTTTCTTTTCTTTCGTGCAGCTGAAAAATCTTAAGTGGGTCTCTGGCCCACAACGTAGCAACCGAACTCGTACTCTAACTGACTTCCAGCTAATATTTATACAATTTTCATTTGTTTGCTTACAGATCACACAGCATACATAAACGAATTCTCTGTTACGTCGTCGTAGTGGGAAGCATTAGATTCCAGCTACGTTTATTTGGCCAACACTAACAATAGCTAAAGTATGTGGAGAGCAGAGATAAAAGGTTATGTTAAGTTCAAAATATGTTGAATTGCCAACAAAACAACTACTCAAAGATCCCCAGCAAAACTCATTTGAAGCTTGCATTATGCAGCGGATATTAAAAATCGAGGCCAGTAAATGCGTAATTCAAGTCTATCTTTTGCCTGTTCTGGCTAATTAATCCTTATCCATTTACAGCTATGCCATAAGGCGGCAAATCTACTGAAACAATCAACAAATAAATTGAATATAAATATTAATTACAAATACACTAAAGAACAGTAAACGTATCTATTAACTGATTATATTATCCATTGGAAGCGAATCACTAACCAATATGATGCAGTGTGTTCAGACTGATTGAAAAAAAAAATTCAAATTTAATGATCCTCCAAAGATTTATGATCAATAACAACTTACTCTAAGAGTCGTTCTGCTGGCATTTAATAGTCGGCTGTTAACAATTTTTATGTTATCCCATAAATATTTAACAATTTGCCAAGTTTACATTAATAAAGAAAGCCGAGCTGACCTGCAAGCATAGCTCAAAGCTAGCCATAGGACACTCACACACACACACACACACACACACACCTTGAAACTAATCCCAAATGCAAATTGAGATCTGAGCAGATGCCAGACAAGCTGGTAATTCAAGCTCAGCTCAAAACGTTTTTAGCCAATCTGTGGGCCATCGATAATGTTTATTAAATGCAAACAAAGTGAAATCCGTTTTGGTTAACTTCTTTATTCAGACAGGAAATGTTTGCCGGCTGCTTCTAGTGCTGCTGCTGCATCTGCCACGGCATCTTGCAGCATTCCAGCCGGCTGCATTGCCCGGTGCATATCATCGACCCAGTTTTAGCATTTTCCTAGCCAACTTGAGCGCAGCAAGCAGCGTGCTAACTGGGCTCTGAGCACAGTGTTTAGTTAAATAGAAAATAATTTGGCGTGGGTTGCTCTCAGATACAGATACAAGAACTGAAGCCGCCATCGCTGCTCCTGCTGCTGCTGCCAGAAACTGAAATAATTTCTTTTAAAACTATTTCATATACCCTGTAGCTAAGAACAAAAGAGGCATACTCAGGCTGCGCAGAGGAATAAGGAATTTATGGTGAGAACAAGAAATGCAGAGGCTTTGACTGAGATTGAGGTAGCATGATCTGGATATAAATGAAAAGTTTATATGGTTCATTCAATGAATAGCCAATTTTAGAAAAAAATAATATAAAAAATGTTCCAGCTATGTTTAGAATGAAAAGTTTCATTTATTCACCTAAGACAATTTTACATTTCTAGTTATATATGGAATGAGTAGTATAAAGTAGCTATAGAGTAGATCATTTTGCAGGGCATGTGTCGGTCGAGCATTGTCGTAGCTATCTGCCCAGCGTTGTTTTGTTGCCAGCTCGCATTTCACACAATTCGCACACAAACACTGAATAAATTAGCGTGCTGTATAAACAATATGTATATAGAAGGCGAGGCGTAATTGTGCAATGAATATCAACAGAAATGGAGAACCCAGAGGCCAGCTATAGAAACTGGAGGCATGCTGGAGCCTCTGCCTCTTAGTGAAGATTGCATGCGCCTGCAAAGCCGTTGGCTGCTGTCCCACTTGTGTGCGGCCTTCGATGGTTTAGCTGGCTGGCTGGTTGGCTGGTGGTGCTCCAGAGCCACCGTCTAGTATTCCACAATAAACGGCACGCAGAGCAGTGACTTTAATATTTATTGCGTTTTAAGAGACGCATTGAGAACGGTGGCTTTTGGTGCCCAGAAATGGGCAACAGTTGCCTGCTGCCTGCTGCCTGCTGCCTGCTGCCTGCTGCCGGCTGCCGACTGTCGACTGCCTCCTGCCTATTGCCAGCTGCCTGCCAGTTGGCCATAAATCTCAGCCAAGTTGGCTTTTTATGTGCAAATTATTTAATGAGTGCTGCACTTATGCGGGCTACTGAAATTGGGCTACTGGCCATTTTTGGCCAAAGTGTTTTCTGTCTGCTGTTCTAGTTGGCCAAATTGTTTCGATTTTGACCAAGACATTTATCTTCTGCTTCCGCTGCCAACACCTGAGGCGGAAGTGCGAAGATAAAATTAAAAAAAAAGAAAAGATATCAGCTGCGACTGATATATTGATTTTGATTGCTGTCGACAGAGAGAGAAGGGGAGAGGGAGCGAGAGAGAGGATCGATGGCTGTGACGTGTGTACATGTATATAATGATGGCTAATAAATCAACAGAGATTGCCTGGAATCTGGAATTTCTGTGAACGCTGGCAACGTCGTCGTCGTCGTCGTCACCGTCGTCGTCGGCATCTTTTGTGCGGCATGCAGCGCCTGCATTTCCTGCGCCGCGTTGCCAATGCCAACAAATTAGCGCAACGGCGTCGGCAAAGGCAAAATCATAAGGCTAAATCCCCAGTCAGACCAGCAGACTATAAAGCCGGCAACCAACAGTTGGCATTGCGCATAGCACTCGGCACTCAGTCTATCAATCAGTCAATGCAACTGGCTAACAAACAAATGCAAGAGCTTTTGTTGTTATTGCAGTCGCTGCGCTGGCTTTTTACCTGTTTGGCGAGGCCAATCTTAATGTTTGTGCAGCCAGTGGATGCGAACATAGAAAAACTTGTTGCACTTCTTGTCGCTTGTCTGAGCTGCCGAATGCCGCTTAGCCCATCGAATGTCACAAAAAGCAACCACAGCAACGAAATTAAACAAATACCAAATACATAGATATATATGTTTTTTTTTCTTTTTGTCAAATTCCAGCTGCTTGGTCTATAATTGATCTGAAGTTCAACAAATGCTCAATCCGAAAGTCGGAGCTGTGCATCTGTTTGTACACCAAATGTTTGCTTTTACCCAAGACTTACAGCTCAAGTGGTGTCCAGAGACAGAAGAGCCTAAGCAAGGGTACTCTAGTCAAGATTACTTCACTGCCAGATACCACCTGTTCAAAGTTCTAGTACTTACATTCATTTCTACACACGCACACACACACAGACACACACATGTGTTTGCTTTCCTTATTGATGCAGCAGGCATGTAAACAAAAACTTTCTTGTTCCCTCCAAAATTCGTTTAGAACTTTCAAATATTTTGATTTGATATCGAAGCAATTGTTGACTTTTATTCCAATATATATTCACTTCTAATTCCAGTTAATTTGTTTATGAAATCTGACAACTAGCTGCTAATAGCTGCTCAAATGAATTATTATCTTGTTTGCACATTTGTTTCTGAGATGCCTTGATTTGTATATGAGCAGGATTCTTGCCTGTCGAATGGCTAAGACCGAAAATAAAAAACTTGTATGCAGTTTGAAAGTTTTGTCGCCTGTTTGTTTTGTTTTTTACTCATTTTTTTCGTTTTTCGTTTTTCGTTTTTGTACATGCTGTGTGCATCTGCCATGCCATGCGATGCGATGCCATGCCATGCATTGGCCAGGCCGGGGCCAGTTGAAAATGGGTTAATGGCACATTCTAATGGTCGGGCCAGGAAAGTAGGCAGGCCGTCATTTGAGCTAACAAATTTATTAGTCAGCTCGTATGCAGCTACTCAGGCTCAGTGCTCGAGTGTTCGGTGTTGAGAATATTGTTGGCCATGAATATAGCGCTCAAATTGGCTTAAATGCCAAGCGTTGGCAATTAGCTGCGCAGCCGGTGGGTGGGTGGTACAGTGCAACAGTTTACAGTTAGCTTGCGCCGTGTTGACAGTTACGTGCACCGCTGCTCAGCAGCCACCTGCGCGCTGCCACCGAGGCAGTGGCGTTGCATAAATTAGCCAACAATGTGGAGCACCGTGAGGCAGCCGCATTATTGTGGTGCTTCTGTGTTGCGGGCGGTGGTGCTGCCGCTGCCACAATTCACAGCCTTTTGTACTTGCGTAATGCATTTTCACGCAATTTATAACAGTTTGCAAAATTGGGTCAGCAGCAGGTGGCCGCCCAAAGAAATGTGCTCATAGATGCATTTGCATTTGATTGAGTCGTGAATTGGCAACGCACACACACACACTAACCAACACACACACATGGCAGAAGCAGCCATAAATCTTGGACTGTGGGAGTTGCCACCCGTTTCGGTCGTTCTGGAAAACATTTATGACTGCAACTTTGCCGCTTCGACCTGGTTTCGACAGCATCATTTCCAGAAACCGGAGCCAGCTGCTGCGCCCGTTGTTGCGGCTGTTGCTGATGATGATGCGGCTTTGGCGTGCGCTTTTCAATTTGTTAGCCGCCGTTTCCTTCTTCTATTAGCTTTTTTTGTGCATCTACGTATGTGTGTGTGTGTGTGTGTGTGTTGTGTGTGCGACATTTGGATTTATGTGTGCTGTCGGCTTTTCGGCTTTTTTAAGCTTTACGAATTTTACTTTTAGGCCAAGAATTTAAGAGCCGCAACAACTAATTATACGACACGTGCTAAACCACTGCGCCACAGCCGCCGATTATAAATTGCATACAGTTAGGAAATTAAAAACCACACACACACATACACACATCAGACTATTTTGCCAACAGTTTCCATTTAATTTGCCTGATTGCCGCTAGCTAGCTGTCAGCTTTCTAACTATACTTAATGCCGTTTGATTTGAGCCAGTTTTCTAGAATTTTTAATTGCGCCTAAGCGTTTTTTATTGACGCAAATTAGCGCTCAAGTAGAATTCGATGCCGCGACGAACGAAAGTGTCAGCGAAAGAACGACCAGACTCAATGCGAGAAACTAGGCTGCAACTTTCATAAATCTGACCGACGACCCCGACCTACAGCCCTAGGGCCAAGCTAAAGGAAAGCGAAAAGTGTGTGGCACACGCTGCACAGCGATATGAGCTGAAAGAATACAGGCCATAGAGCCGCAGCAGAGACCGTTGTCATAAAGTTCTCTGTCACGTACCTCAAATAAAATGTGTGTTTATGGCCCGATTAGTGCTGGATTTTATGCTGCCTAAAGCATATCACAAACAGCAACAACAGCAACAAGAGCAACAAAAAGTGAAAAGAATGTCAAGTGTTAATTGCCTACCTATGAACGTGTCTCAGCAGTCTTCCCTGACGTAGCTGTCTCGGCTGTCTTTGCCGTCTGGGCGGCTGATGAAGATTAAGTTGTAGCCAGTGTCTTTTATGGGTTTCCAAGTGTTATGTTTATGGGCATGCGACTCGAACATGAGCAAACCAGCAGCATCTCTCAACATTTTGTATGTCATTGCATTATAAATGATCATAAATGTTTTACAAATGGTAAACACAATTAGCCTGGCCAATTGGGCATAAGGAATGAAGGGAATACGTGTAAATATATGTGAGAAGATTAATCTTCAAGGCATATTTATAGAGGAGGTGTATAACTGCTATGCACTTCTAACAAAACAAAAACAAAAACAAAAACAAAAACGGAAAACCATTAGGTCTAGTGAATAATAAAAAAGGCCGTAGTAAACTGCAGTAAAACTGTCTAAGGAGGATTTCTTTCAGCTGCCAAGGTATTAACAAATGATGGGCTAATGGAAATATGCTTTATGCATTCATTCCCTCAAATGATCAGTGCATTAATGTAGTTTTTACTCAAAGGCTCTTCGGCTTAAATTAATTTTATGTGCACTATCAGTCAAGCAATACCATAAAGAATGATCAGTAACACAATAAAACACCCAACTATATTCACTTAACTGTTTATTATCAAATCATTCATTTGAGGAAAATCACTGGCAATAGCTAGCTGGAAAGAATCGAGTGTTTAATGCGCATACGAAATTGATTTGCATGCAACGCCCCGAAGGCGTTTTCAATTTTTAATTAACATTAAATTGATGACAAATGACTAATTGACTTTGAAGCCATCAAAATCAGGTATTCAATATATTGTGCAAAATAAAAACTACACTCTCCCCAAGGCAAACACAATCGCAGCCAAACGAACCCAATATGAGATATTGGGCAAAGACTGCCAGTCCATGATAATAAATAGAAGCCTTTGTGACGCGCTGAAAAATGCACGGTCAGGCTGCAAAAGGAAGCAGCATATTAGCAGAGCTGAGCACTGCCGACCGAACCGGACCGGGCCGAACCGGAGCGCTGCTGCATTCAAGTCGGCGGCATTATCATAAACTAAATATAGCAGCAAATATCAATTTGATTGGGCGCGGGGAGTGCTGCGGTCTAGCCGGCAGCAGCAAATTGAGTGCAGTGCAGCAGTGCAGCAGTGCGGCAGTGCGGCAGTGAGGCAATGAGGCAGTGTGCATTGTTTGGGGCAAGTACCGTTGAGACCGTTGAAAAGTCTGGAGCAGTTCACGTGCATGTCCGGCTGCTGGCCAGTGATAAATTATCACTGTTGGCTGGCCATTAGTTTTCGGAAATGTACGAGGTGAGCAAAAAGCCGGCCGCAGTGGCCGCGTGCAGTCAGCGGGCCGTGTTACCAATTCACTTGACGCTAAAACTTATTGCCGGCAATGAGAATGCGCTTTACCCAGGGCCAGCGGCAGCCCAGGCCAACTCGAGCCGGGCCATGGCCATGGCCATTGCCGAGGCGTTGGCGTTTATTATGCAAATATTTCAGCTTTAAGTTGCGCGAGGTAAATTAATATGCTGGGCCGATTTACCTGTTGGCTTTGACTTTGCTTTGGCTTCGCCTTGCTTGGCTACACAATGTCGCATTCATTTAACGGCACTTGGCTGATTGTTATTTAAAGTTCAGTTCATAACAATTGTTGCAGTTGGCTGTTGCTGTTGCTGTTGCTGTGGCTGTTGCTAGCTGGCCGTTGCAATTTATTGCTTTGCATAGTTAACAACTTGATTGGTAGCGCTGGGCACTTGGCTGACATTGAAATGTAGGCCTGCCATTGATGCCCGCCAATGATTGTCCTCCATCGCTGTTGTCTCTCGTTGTCGTCGAGATGTTGCAGTTGTCATGCTACATAAGTGGACTCCAGCTGTTAGCTGTTGCTGATGCTGTTGCTGTTTTCTGTTCGCTGTTGTTGCATAACTAACAATGTATGCATCGCATAAATACATAGCGCGATTGGCCAGCAGCAACAACTATTCAACTGAGCCGGCTAAACTAACGGGAGCCCCACACAAATGTGCCTGACATGCAAAAGAATTTAAAAAATGCGCTGCGATTATGCGGGGCAAGGCAGAGACAGAGACAGAAACACAGAGAGAGAGAGAGAGAGAGCGCTCCAGAGGGAGTGAGAGATGCGGAACGGGTCCCCATTTAGCAATGCAAATGGCGCTGTTTAGCTTATAGATAATGTCATTCACAATACACGAAACTATCGCAAATATGGTTAAAGAACTCGAACATGTTTGCAACTGCGGAACTCTTGATAAGAGACAATCGTTGAATAAGACAGTTAACATGCAAAAACAATTAGTGAGTGCGCTTAAGCACTCTGTGCATAATTAAAGACCTTTTGATTTGTTGAGCACGCACAAGTTCGCTGCCCAAGTTATTTGTTTTAATGGTCAAATCCAATTGCACTTGATAGGCTTGGCGGACGGCAAAGTCTAATTGAATTTCCATTTAAATGAGTTCGACTCGGTGCCCGAGCGTGCAAAAAGCATAATGGATGGGCCTCAAAGTGGGTTAATGGCCGCACAAAATCCGTTCACAATACAATTGCAACAAGGCCTAAATCAAATATCAATCACATCAAGTTCGCTGCCTAAGTCTTTTGTTTGTGCCAATCAAATGATTTCAGACTGAAGCCAAGACCATTAACCATGCAACCCTTCACTTATGATTATCTCTAAGGTTAGACGATTCGCTCAAGTTCTTCGGCCAGCACACATAACGCATCAAATAGACCGAGCGTATCAGGCGGTTCTTGGGCAGCCATCGACATTGGGCCCCACCCCAAGAGAAAGACCTGTTTGCAGCATGATTGATAGATGCGCCAAACCGAATCCGTTGCTGGCGGCTACCGGCTCCCAAGGCGAACGGCTTGTTAACGTTCAATTAGTGAAATTGATAGACATATCTATGGAAGAGCATCCGAAACAATGTCCAGAATCCAGATACGCAAGATCCAAAACAGCCGAAATCTCTGGCTCAAAATTACTCGAATGTTAATTAAAATGTTTTTCTGGCTTTGTTTTTGTTTCTGTTTTTTTCGCCTCGTTGGGGACTTTGATCACTTTGGTCACTCAAATGGAAATTTGTAATATGCGGCAAGGCCCCCGGACTGAAGCGGCGGCAACCGCAAGACTCAATTCTAACCGCATGCCCCACACATGCCGCATGTGTGTGTACCGTTCGTTTTTTAGTTTTCATACAATTATTATTATATAGTTTTTTTTTTTTTTTTTGTATTTAGTTTTTTCTTGTGCTTGTGTTTTTGTTTCTTGTCTTGGCCATGCCCGCTTTTCGGAGCGTTCGGTCAATGGCTCATTATATTTGTGGGTTAGCAGGTGATGCCAACAACAATGAAACTCTTACAAATCTTTCTGTCCAAAATATAAGCGCTGCCAGTGGGCTATTAAAAGCGTGTCGGTCGATGGGACGCCGCTTGGCTGGCAGCCCATAATTAGCATAAATTCATTCATAGAACTAATTGCAAGTGGAAGTGAGTGTTCCCGTAATGAACCGGGTGCCAGCTGAGTTTTACCAAAAGCCGCAGCCCGCACATTTTTCCCTATTTTCTTTTTACCTCTCTCTCTCTCTCTCTCTCTCTCTCTCTCTCTCTCTCTGAAGTTTTTCCAGTTAAGTGTGTGTGTGTGTGTTTCAGTACTGGTCTTAAGGTATGTTATTAACTTAACGGTACTCGCCGCTGTAGTTTGGCTTTTCATAATTTATGTGTGAGCGCGGCAGGCGGCGCACTTGTTTTGCATGCCACGCCGCTAGATGGCGCATCGAACGCACCCCCGTAATTAATTATGTAACAGCAACATAATCTTGAAATTCTAGTAAAACATCTTTCTCACGCCACCCCCTTATTAACAGATGCTGGTGCAGTTGTTGTTATTGCTGTTGCTGTTGTTAACCGTGTCGATTGCCTGTTGCAAATAATGAGCAGAGATTATCTCACAGCTGCTGCTGCCGGTGCCGGCCTCAGGCGCCTTACTCAACTTTTTTGTGGCTCTTTGTTTTCCACTTGGCTCACACACATAGCCAAACACACACATTCACGGCTGGCCGTTAGCTGAGCGCTGGCCATAAAACGGAAGACATTTCAGAGTTGAGCCACATGCATAAATATACATGCTGCAAGCATTTGCTGTTGCCGAGCAATCAGAGCAAACTTTTCACTTTCACGCAGCTGGGATTTGCCAAAGCTAACGACAGTCATAAAAACAATAAAAGAAACAAATAGTGAATTGTCAGCGCTTTAATGAACACTTGCATAAGCGGGAGAGCCACCAGCAGCTGAGTAGCCGAAGAACTTCATGCAGCTCCAGTTTAAGGATAGTTTTTAGAAATCTGCCGGTGCATTCAGGGCGGGGAATGAACGCGTTTTACATGGTCGTAAAATGTTTTGGATTTGAGGCGGGTGAAAATTGTGTCTCACAGCTTGATATCATTTCCGAACACCTACACGCAGACTCCCCCGCGTGCACTCGATGCTCTCGTTGCGGGTCAAAGCGATTCTCAGCCTTTCCCAGGCGTCAACACATTTCACACATTTCAACTTGCCCGCGGCGGCGGCCTTAAACATTTCTTTTTATTGTTGTACAATAACAAGCACAAACATTGCTAGCCAGCTGTTGCTTTAATTAAACTCCGTAAGACCTTACAAGCCAAGCAATTAATGCCTGCACACACTCACTCGCTCTACGTGCCACATGTGCTAGAGACAGGCAGGAAGAGCAAAAAATAAAAAAATAAAAATAAAATGAAAATCAGAAAAAGTGCCGTTTGCCCAGCGTAGTTGTCGTTGTTGTTGCTCTTGTGCACCGCATGCGGCGCAACAGTCTAATATGCAACAACTAATAAAATGCACAACAGGAATTACATAAATTACGCGTAACGTGAAATTAGTTAGTCTAATTAACATTTTGCCAATTTGCCCCTCCCAGCCAGTCAGCCAGCCAACTAATCCGCTTTGCTCGCCACTTTTGTTGGCTCTCTTCTAGGCAAAATGTTTCTACGCCGCTGCACTTTTCTGTTGTTGCTCTGCCTAATTGCGAGTGACGCCAACGCCGTGCGCAAAACGAAGCGTCCTGTCAAGCCGGCCAAGCAGACAATTCCACGCACCAATGTGACGCCACCGCCTGCAGCATTGGCTGCCACAACGAGCAGCAGCAGTAGCAGCAGCAGCACCAGCACCAGCAGCAGCTCCACAACAACAACCACCACGAGCGAGCAAAGCGCCGAGGCAGCCCCAGCCCCACTGGCCAGCAGCACCAACAGCGCGATTAGCAACAGCGAACTGCCCAAGCCGCTGCTGCCACAAACTGATGCACAGCCGGAGCCCAAGACAGACAAGGCGCCCGAAACGGACGAGGAGTGCGATCCAGATATGATTGGCTTCGAAATAATTACCGGGTAAGTGTCATAAGCCCAAACATGCCAAGACTTTCCCAAACCCTATTTGCATTACTTTTCACATTTATTTATATACCAATCGGGTATCCGGCGATGCTTATAAACCCCATTCAAGTCGGTCAATTAGCCAATTTGCATAGAACTGAAGCTCCAGGGCGGCCAGTGCTAATGCTGTTTGGCTTCAAGTAGGTGGGGGGTCGGCAGAGGGGCGTGCCATGACGGCGAAACGAGGCTTATCTAATCGCATGGTGTGTTTTGATGTCAGGCAACACACAAAACCCACAAAGCACACAAGAGCTCGCCGACAGCAGCTGCTTATGAGCTTTCTTTCGTCGGGGCAGCGTCGTCGGGCCTGGCGCTGACAGCAGCAAGTTCGTTGCCTGAGTCTTTTGTTTAGGGGCCAGCGCATGCGCCAGTTATGCGGGGGCACCATGACGTTACATTTGGTTACTGTGCTTTGGCTACACTTTCAGTTTTCTTTTCGGCACGCACAACCTGTTGTTGACTAATCAAATTGGATGAGAGGAATTTAAGCACTAATCAATTTAAGGTAATGTTTACACCTTGGATACCTACGGAACCTTAAACTGTGGGATAGTCTGATTAGTGTAGGGTATGAAGAAGACATTATAATGCGGATAGATGTTAATCTTCTTTGTAATAGCACAAACAGAAATTCAGTTGTCGCTTTCTTCACCTGCTCATTTCAAACTTAATGAATAAATAAAATAAAATCGTGTTTTCTTCTGCCTCTTATAGGTACGTGTTGTCAGCACCGTCGAAGATGTTGGATACCCTGCCCGGCACGCTGATGCTCACGGACTGCTTGGAGGCCTGTCAGAGCAACGAGTCCTGCAGTTCTGTCAACTATGAAACCGGCTTGTGTGTGCTGTTCAAGACGACCGCCGATAAATTGCCAGGTGAGTTAGAAAGTGTGAGAATCTGAATCTGAATCTGAGTCTGTGCTCGCACAACTGATGCCGTTGCAGCTTGCAGCTTGCAACTTGCGCTGCTGCAGCTGCAACTGCCGTTTTGTGTGCCAAAGAAAGTTCAATAATTTAGTTGGCCGCTCGTTCATTCAATTATTGAGTTCTAGTTCGTGGTGGCCAAGCCGCTGGCGCATAAATCACCAGCGTCAGCTCCGGTGCGAAACACGCCTTTGGTTTTACGCATGATTCGGCAGGCAGGCAAACAGGCGGGCGGGGCAGGCGTCAGACGAGGGCAGACAGCGGACGACAGACGACAGACGACAGACGGCGGCTCCAACTTGGCCTGGGCCCAAGCAAACTAGATTTTGCCTATTCTGCAAACTGGCTTTTGGCATTGGCGTTGCGCTAACGCATAATTTCAGGCCAGCCTTGTCGCTGTTGCTGTTGCTGTTGCTGTTGCAGTTGTCGTTGCTGTTGTCGTTGCTGCTGCCGATGCCGTTGCATTTGCTGCTGCTGCGTTTCTCAACGCCTGTTACTTTGTAGTGAAGGGGCGTGTGCGTAAAACGCATCGCACGCACCACACGCACCACCTGCACCACACACTACTAACACCATTTAATGCTTTGGATTGGCTCTTTTGCAGGTTCACTTTCGCGCTCACAATTTCCGGTTTTCACGATCTACGCACAGAAATCGTGTTTGGGCGTGCGTCCTTGCTCCAAGGCCTGGTGCATTGATCGCGTTCAAGGTTACCGCCTACCCGAACATGTCAAATCTAGTCAGACGGTGCTGTCGCGCCGCGACTGCTTGGAGCTCTGCCTGGGCGAAACGGAATTTACATGCCGGTAAGTCAGCCCGAAGATGAGCAGGATGCTCAGCTGCCATCAGCTGTTCAGCTAACCATTGCATAATCACTATACGAGTACAAGTTCATCCAGTTATGCTTATTCGGAAACATGGTATCGCGTTACGATAGGCGTATCTGGGCTGCTAAATGGACACCTACAAAACTGAAAACTGGTTCATTGCAGATAGCAACACATTGATTTCCGATATACAAAAAACAGACTAGAAGAGTCAGCTAAATAGTGTTAGATTTTCTATTGAGATTATTATTTTTAGTGTATCTCGTTTCGCTGCAACAGAGTAGACTTGATCATAAATTGTGCAGAGCATTAAGATAAGAACTGGTTTCACACCATCCCTGGCCTTGAATAGATTACAGTGTCAAGATGAAATTGAAAGATAATAATCTACTTTAAGCTGAAGAAAGAAACACTTGCATATTGCATATTTAAATTAGCCAGCTTAAAGCACTCATGAGTAAGCAAGAAGTTAAAAGAGAAACCCTGTAAGGTGCTTAGTTTGCATCAAAACAAATAAGGAAACTATTAGAATATTAATAGAACTAGAACTGAAGGCAAGTTCTTCGCATCAGATCGAATAACATATCTTAGCGAATTCATAGCATAATTATAGCTTACAGATAAGTCTTCCCTTGCTTCGATAGCTATCTATGTTGCTCTATTCTACACACTGTTCCTAATGCTATATCTTCATATTCTTTCTTTATCTCCGCCTTTCTGAACAAAAACCTTCAACCTATTCTACTGCCTGTCACAATGCGTACATCTCTGCCGCTCATAACTCTTGCCTTGCGCAGCTCGGCGAACTTCTATCGGCACTCTGGACTCTGCGAGCTCTCAGACATGGATCGCATCACGCTATCGGCGGGCAACAGCGTGGAGGCCTATGAAGGCGCCGACTATCTGGAGAATAATTGCGCTGAGGAGCCCAGCAAGCTATGCGAATTCAAGCGCATCTCGGGCAAGATTCTGAAGACAGTGGATTCCGTTTATCAGGACATTAACACCATTGATGAATGTCGCGATCTGTGCCTCAACTCGCCCTACAGGTAAATCCAACCGCACTTAGCGAGCAAATGAATATTTCTCACAGTTGCAACTTCGACAGATGCCACTCGTATGACTACAATGACACTGGCGACATGGTCTGCCGCCTGTCGCATCACAGTCGCGCCACGTTGACGGACGTGATGGATCCCTATCTGGATGTGCCCGAGGCAGCCACCTATGAGCTGTCCGCCTGCTACAATGTGTCTATCGAGTGCCGTTCCGGCGAGATGATCACAAAGATACGCACCTCCAAACTGTTCGACGGCAAGGTCTATGCCAAAGGGGCACCAAAGTCGTGCTCTGTGAGCGTCGACAAATCGCTGGAGTTCGACTTCCGTATGGGCTACAATGATCTAGAGTGCAATGTGCGCCAGAGCGCCTACGGTCGTTATATGAACGATATTGTTATACAGCATCACTCAATGATTGTCACCTCCTCCGATCTGGGTCTGGCTGTCAGCTGTCAGTACGATTTGACCAACAAGACGGTGTTGAATGATGTGGACTTGGGTGTCACTGGCGAGATCGAGTCGTCGCTTAGCGAGGAGATAACCATCGATTCACCGAATGTCGTCATGAAGATCACGTCACGCGATGGCAGCGATATGAAGCGCATCGCCGAGGTCGGTGATCCCCTGGCACTCCGTTTTGAGATCGTTGAGCAGAACAGTCCGTATGAGATATTTGTGCGCGAACTGGTCGCCATGGATGGCTCGGACAGCGCCGAGATTACGCTGATTGATGCTAATGGCTGCCCCACCGATCAATATATCATGGGCACCATACAGAAGCTCTCGCACAATCGCAAGGTGCTGCTCTCCCAGTTCGATGCATTCAAGTTCCCATCCAGCGAGGTGGTACAGTTCCGCGCCCTGGTCACGCCCTGCATTCCACGCTGCGAGCCTGTCATTTGCGATAGCGAGGATGGCGCCAGCGGCGAGCTGAAGTCCCTCGTCTCCTATGGCCGCAGGAAGCGCTCCGTTGTGAATGGCACCGATGGTGGTAAGTATTGATCAGACGCGCTGACTGATTTTCGGCTTCTGGCCGTGGCTCATTACGCTGCTAACTGTCTGCAAATTCACAGTCGAGTTCATGGTCAGCACACGCCAGCAACGCGAACGCCGCGATGTCGGCTCAGCCCCGGTCGATGATAACATACTGCTCGTGCAGTCCATACAAATCACAGACAAGTTTGGCTTCCAGGCCGAGGATGGTAGCGACGCCAGCCAGAGCTCTGGCGAGCCCCACGAGAAGGCCTACGCGGGCGTTGCCCAGGACAAGCTCACTTGTCTTAATGGCTATGGTAAGTTTGGCTCCCTCTGTGAAAATGCCCAATCAAGAGCGAATCAAAACATTCAAAGTTGATGCTGCTGCTCCTGCTGTTGCTGTTGCTGTTGCTGTTGCTGTTGCAGTTGCTCCTGCTGCAGCACGCTGATTTGCATAGACAAGGCGGAGAACGTTGTTGACGTCGTGTTGCCGCAGCCAGCGGGTGGCGGATGGCTGCAACTGAGGAGTCGAATGCGTTTCGCTAAGCCAGCCAGCAGCCAGCAGCCATCTGTCCGCCTGCCAGTTGCCTGCTGCGTCGTGAGCCAGCGGCTTGTTTTGCCCATTGTTGGCTGCTCGCTAATTTTGATAATGAATCAATTTTTCATCATTGCCACTGACGACTGCATGAGAAATAAATTGGATTCTCTAGCTATGTGGCTCATGTCCAGAATGTGTACCGCATTCTGCCAGCAAGTTATGATGCAGATGCTAATGCCGATCGCGATGCAGATGCTAATGTTGTTGCTGTTGCTGACGCCGACTCACGACCAGGTCACTAGTTCAATAAGATGTGCCGCGCCAGCAGCTGTGCAGGATGAGATGCTGCTGTGCTGCTGTGCTGCGGTGGCTGCAGCTGCTGCTGTGGCATTACTGCACGCCTCATTTTCGTGCGGCGCGAAAACTTTGCACAGTTAGCTCAGCCCCTCGCCTCCTCCGCCCCCTTAGCCGCAAGCTGCGGCAGTTGTCATTGTGGAGCTTTGTGGAGCAATTGCCATGCGCGTTCGACATGGCGCATTAATAACAAATGCAGCGTTGAAGCGTTAAATTTACAGCTTGTTAGCCGACAGCTGCAGGTCCAGCAGCGGCTGCTGCTGCTGCTGCTGCTGCTGCTTCGGCTGATCCAGGTTCATTTGGTCCCCAGATACAGCAGCAGCGGCCACATCAATTTCTGTTGCAATTACGCGCTGCACCGCAAAGCGAAGCGCGTCGAGCTCATTGGCCGCAATTAGAGCAACGGTTTTCTCCTCAGTTAAAGCTCATTTGCCACACACATGGCAGATGGAGGAATGGAGCGTGAGCAGAGCGTGCATCAGTCCGGTGCGTGTGGCATGTGGCAATCAATCTAGCGGCAAAGCTCCAGCTCCAGCTCTATCTCCATAATTTATACAAATTTATTTGAATTATGCATTTATTCATAACTCTATGGCATCATTGTTGCCTGTAATCTATCTGCCCATAACTATAATCTCAGCCATAAGCCTAAACTGATCAATTTCCAAGACTGCAATTTGAAGTTTATAGAACACGTCAATTATTTATTTTTATTTTTATTTTTTTTTTAATTTGTTTTGTTTAAGTTATTACATTTAATTAGGGTTGATGTGGCACCAGCCAATCACTCTGAAGCTCCACAAAAATCTTGAGAGAAAATTCTGAAACAGTTATGAATATTATGCAGCTGCTTTCTTAAGTAATTAATTAACACAAGAAAGTCGAATTTCTGATTGGTGTTTAGAAAGCTGATCGTTATTTCTCATACACATGTTAAAAGGCATCAACAAAATTAGTTGAAAGCTAATCACTTATTAAATTTGGATATCTTTTGTGTTTTGTTAATCGTGCAAGTTCCCTGTTTAATAATCCGAATCATTATATAGAGCATTCTTAATATAATCATCAAAATCGTATCAGAATCTGTTCTAATTTCAAACAATGCATTGCATTAGATCGCATCACTTTCATTTTCCTTTTCCCTTTTCCTGCTTAGTTTCATTCACTTTCACATCGAATAATATCTAATGTTCGCCTATTCAATATGTGCCCAATCGAGTTTTACTCGCTTTCATCTTAGATGCAACATGATGCACATCCGATTTGTGCACTGGTTCCCATAGTGTTAAACACCAAAACCAAGAAGAAGAAGAAGATGAAGCGCAACAGCAACATGAACAACACCAACAATAACAACCACAATTGCAACTACGTGCTAATGCTGTTCATTGTTCTAAGTTGTTGTTTGTATTTATTGCTATTGTTGTCGATTTTAAGTCTATTTTGAAATTGTTTACCATTTGATTGCCATTGTGGGTGAACCCTCAGCGTTTATCGTAATTGTAATAATTTCATGCATTTTGTTGTTGTGCGGGTCATACGCACCGTCAGCCAAAAAGAGACGCAAATCATGGTAAGATAGAGAGAGAGAGAGAGAGAGAGAGAGAGAGATAGACAAACAGATAAAAGGCAAACCAAGCACATAAATAAAAGCTCAAGTGCGTGCGCTTTGTTATTGAAACTCGTTAAAGTCATTGCCAACAGACCACGACAACGATGACGACCACGACACCAACAACAAAAGCAACAACAGCAACAACAGCAGCAGCAACAACAATAACAACAACCAAAACAGCGTTGTTATTTGTTGTTGCTCTTGTAAGTTTGGGTTAGTTTTGGTTGTTTGTTTAAGCCGTCGGCGCTTACTTTTTATGGCCATTTGATGTACAACAGCAACAGCAACAATAACAACCAAACAAAATGCATATGTAAGCTATAATCTGTGATAGTCATCAGCCAAGCCATCGTCGTAACCATCATCATCATCATCACCGTCATCATCGTCATCATCATCATCATCATCATCATCGTTGCTCTTAAATTCTGAAAAATTCGTGAACTGGACGACAACGCATGCGAGCTAAGCGAACGGTTTGCTCTGCACTTTGGCGGCACTTTCACCCGATTTCTACCATTGGCATTGGCATTTCGAATTTCCTCTGTCCATTGGCCGTTGGTTTTTAACTCCAATCTACCATCTCCGGTCTCTCGTCGGCGGCTTATTTATGTGGCGTGTTGCACACAGTTGAGTGTAGAACCAAGTGCATGCCCCGCGTGTAGGAGCATGAAAAGTGAAGATCGACTCGAAACCAAAAAGTTGAAATACAAAAAAATTATATATATGTGTATATATATGTACATATATTCATGTATATATGGGAGAGAAATATGCAACTCATGCACTAAATTGTCGCTGCTTTATTTTCTCATTGTGTTGTGGCTGTAGTTGTTGTGGTTGCTGTGGCTGTTGCTGTTGTTGTTGCTGTTGCTGCTGATCTTCAACTTGTTGGCATCAAAGTTGGTCACTTGGTCGGTCATTGGTTTAGCCCCAAGGCAACTGGCGCGAGCGAACTGGGTCAAGCGGTATACACTTTTGTTTTCTTTGATAACTAAGTAAGTTGGTTTCGTTGCTCGCTTCCTTGTTGCTGCACAGGTTCCTCATTATCGGCCATTCGCTCTTCTTTCTGGCCTTCCTGTTTTGATAAGCATGCCGTTAATCCAAATCGAGTTTCATGTTCTAATCTCTTTCGGCCTCTGCTTCGCCCTCTCTTTACAGGTCTGATCTTTGCCGGCTCGCTGTTCCTGCTCGCCCAGCTGAGCATCTATGGCATTTGGAAGACCGTGCAGCGACGCACACGCAAGGAGCGCTATCTGTATCAGCAGGACCCCACGCCCACCATCACATACGGCGCGCCCACAATATTGTACGGCCCGCCCCCGGCAGCCGCGGGCAGCATGGCCGGCGCGTCGCATGCGAACAGCGCCAAGGACACGCTGAGCAAGCTGTACGACAGCGGCATCAACGGACGCTATGGTCAGCAGTACTAAGACGGGTAACGGATAGCTCTCACAGTTAGCTGGGAACAAACGCAATATGCCTCGAAAGCTTCAAAAGATTCGATGAGACTTGAATAGCACATATATATCTATGTTCGCCAAGCAGCGATGCATGAAAATCATTTGAAAAATTCATAGTTTAATTCTACGTAAAACAAAAAAAGGAGAACAAGAATAAGAACAAGAACAAGAATAGCATAAGCTTAATTTAGTTAATACCTAATTATATCGAGACAAAAAAAACACGTATCGAGACGATTGCAATTCGAATGCGCGCTTTAAAATGTCCTGGAAGATATATCTATATAGTTATGCATATATATTTACATATATCTGTATTCCAGCATTTTAAAACTGCGCATTCACAAAAAGAAAGAAAAACTTAAATTATTTAGCAACAAAAATTGTAGAAAATCTTTAGAATTTTTCACTCTAGCGCAAATTAGGAAAATTTTTTTTAAAGATAATCTAAAAATATTTATATCTGTGTGTAGTGTAAATCTCTGGCATGCGAGTATCTAAAGTCTAAGTCTATAACTGAGGCAAACATTGAAGTGCATTTATAACTATTACCCCACAATTTTATTTATTGATTGTATTATTTATTGATGCTTCGAACGGCTTTATATGTTTATAGGAGGCGCAGCCACAACATTTCCAGCAGATTTGCCAAATAATTTTGTATCAAAATGTTTGTGCCAAATTTCTTGCAACTCGGCAGCGCCTCACACCACTCGAATCAACTATATTTATCGTACTTAACTTACTATTTATTGCTAATTTATTTATTGCCAATTGCTAATTTATTGCCGAGCCGCAGAGAGGTGCTAAGTTATTAGGTGCTTAGCAGGGGACTACACATCACAGCAAGACATCAGCAAGTAAAGGCTAAAGTTTAAGGATCATAATTTTAAAGAGAACATTTTATACACTTGAATAATTATTATTATACACTTTTGCTAAACAAATTGTACTGATTAAGTAATGCAATGAGCTCTACACATAATAAACTCTATAAAGGATATCTATAAATGATAAATGTGTTTTTAATTGTTGGGAAATTTATAGAGACAAACGATGGTATATATATGTATATGATATGCCATAATGGTATAGATATTACTAATCAATATATATGCAGAAGATATAGATAGATCTCTAAAGGAAACACTCATCTATAAGTTCAAATTTTTCACTCTGTAAACGTCTCATATTGTATATATCTGGTTATTTGACATATTCATAATGATAAATGTTCTTTTCCTCTTTTGTCACTCATTGAGCTTCGAAGCACGAGTCATCTCAATTAACATGCAGTAGCTAGCTAATAAATTTATGAAGTGATTTAGTTATTGCTCTTGGTGCTGCTGCTGGCAGTGTGTCATTATAGGGATTGATGGATTGACAGAGTGCAGACGGTGCCGGCCCTACCGAAGGCCGAAGGCAACGAAGCAGTTGCTCGTTAGCAGTTGCCCCAAGTTTTGTTTGTCAAAGCACTTGAGCTTGATATATGACAAGTGCGTTGCAGGCTAAGTGAAATGCTAAAACGCCAACAAATTACAATAATTTCACGGCACTGTGAGCATTCAGGCGCACGCCTATACGCGCACACACACACACACACACACGTGGACTAAAGTGTTAATCAAATTATGAAACATAGCAACAAGTTAAGCGAACCGTTTTACGATCTCTTTAACGCTTCAGCTACGCACGCCATTAAGAACGAGAGGCTGAGCTGAAATGGCGCACGGCGGCAGCTGATCAAAAATTCAGACTTGAAAAAACTTAAACTGAAACTCACACTGAAACTGAGACGGTGAGGAGAGGCTGAAGCTGGAGATGAAGCAGAAGCTGGCCGAAGGTGAGGCGGCATCCATTAATCAAACACACAGCGCACAACGATCTGTGCGAATAGCTGAGACGCGTGCCGCAACGCTCTCAGCGCTAAATAAAGACATCGTCTGCAGCAAACTGGCGGAGACGAGAGCTGAAAGCGTGTCCGAGTAGGTGCCACAACGCATGTGTTTGCAGCGAGCAACGTGCGTTGGCTTGAATAAAACGCCCCTATTAAAAAAGCATCAGCAACGCGTCGAGCGTTGACAATTTTTATGGCCAGCTCTGGTGCGTATTTGGCCTTCGCATACAGCGATATAGCCATGGAGCTATAGCGTGCGTCACCGCATGTGGCAGGCAGCTGCACGATGTGGCCAAGTGTGGGCATTAGCGCTGACAGCTATGCAAATACCCGGCCATTAAGTCTTTGTCATTTAGCAATGTCTTTTAATTAGCGGTATGGCCTGTCGCCCTCGCTTGGCCCGCTTGGCCCGCTTGGCGAGTGCTCTGCGGCTCTGCAGGACTGGCTTTCTAAATACAATAGCGTCGCCGTGGAGTGGAGCGGGGGTTGGCCAGCAACACCCACACTTCTTGACACTCGGCTCGAGTTGCATTGACAAACGTTTTGCTCGCCTTTTGGCCCACATCGCTGCATAAAGCTCGCATTGAACACCCTCACGCTTTATGGCCATTTGCATTTGCATTTAAATGTTTTTGACGGAGCTGATTTTGTTGCACAGCGCTTCCTGAGAGCGCATCCGCCAGCGCTTGCCATGTTGGCCACATCACGATTTCTTGGCCAGGCCGCCTGTTGTTTTTCCTCGTTTTGTTTTGTTGTTTTTTTTTTTTTTTAACATTTTTTTGTTTTTGGTTTTTTTTTTGGTCTCTTCACAGTTTGCCGTTTGTTTACAGCTGCTCGCATTGATTGAAAAATTATGCACTTGCCATGACGATGGGCAATGTCAAATGCCAAATGCTAAAAAAGACCAACAGTGAAATTTAGCTCGTTCGGCACACCGAACCTTATTTGCCCAATCTGGCATAGATGCATATATATTGGGGATATATGTTATGTAGGGGAAGCCCACACTGATTCGGGCAACATTTGCTTGTGGCCAATCATATTTTACAGCAGCAATACACTGAAAAAAAGAGGAATAAAAAATATAAAAATTCCTACTGAATTTGGTTTTTAATTTATATTATTTGTTTATCACATATTCCTTCTAATAAGAAGGAATATAATAATATATAATATATTATATTAATCTTGTATTTTTATTATAAAACATATTTATCTAATTCTTCTAGATATTTTTAGGTAATTCACAATTCACTCCCAGCTCGCTCTTCTCTTTCCTCCGTCTAACGAGCTAGATGAGAGGCTGGTGCTACCCTCTTGGTGCAGGGTATTAGTTGAGCCGTTGGTATCTAGGAATTTTAGCACTTCAAAACGAAAAACGTTTTCCATTTTGGCAACCTGAAAGCGAGGCCGAGCCTGCTTACTTTTCTTTTCGCCAGCTTGTCCTGCTCATTAGCAAAGCAGGCAGCGGTGTCTTTTGGCCCATGGGCAACGGCAATGGCAGCGGCAATGGCAATGGCAGTGGTAACATTGCCGACAGCTGTTAGCCAGTTTTCACCTAATTAAGCAAACAAACGTGTGGGAAATCGACTCCGGAGCCGTCGCTACCCCACATGCCGCCCCTGCAACGCCCCTGATTACTTTCGCCTTGGGGCTGGGCCAAACTAATTGCCTTGAACATGGGGTTTAAATAGGCTCAAGGAATGCAACCGAAACATTTGTCTCTAATTGCAGCGCTGCCCAATTGGGCAGGCCAAATTAAATTAAATGCAGCTCGAACCCAGCAACCCAGCCAGGCAAAAATGGGGGGCAACGGCAACGGCAACGGCAACTGGCAAATGGCAACCGGCAGCAACAACAATTTGTTGCAAAAATACAAATTGGAACATTTTGTAGAAGCTGTGCGCAGGCGCAGCGCTGTGAGAATTTATGGCCCTGCCGGGGTCACTGCCTACTGGGGATAACATCTGTTGACGCGTCGTGCGCGCAATGCGCATGCAAGGCCCACCAAACCAAAGGACATTGACCAGGCAGGGCCATAGCCGCAGCCGCAGCCGCAGCCGCAGCCAGAGTCAGTGGCAATGGCTATGGCAATTGCAGTGGCCAGAGCCAGCCAGCCGAACTGGCAGACAGATAAAACCGTTGCGGAGCGCGAAAGCAGTTGGAAAACCATTAGAAATTGTAAAATAGTTCAGTTAGCCTGTAGTTTGTGCTGCTTCTAGCCATTGCGGCTTTAGCCACAATTGATGTTCGAGTTCCATTGGCGAAGATTAAGCAAGCACCAGCGCCACACGGCCCAAGAATTTGAGGTCTTAATTTACAGGACAACAGTGTGGGAAAATCCTTATCAAAAGTTTCCACAACTGACCCTGCCATGGGTTTTCACAGTTTCATATAATTCCATTGAATGATATATTAAAATGAATCGATTAATTGGGGATTTAGAGAGAAGCTATTGGGCCAAATTGATTTATTTTTAAATAGCTTAGGTAAGAGAAACTGCTAATGCAATTTATTTTCAAATCATATTTCAAAAATTCTTTTGCGTCGAATAAATATCGAATTGTATTATCTTGTCAATTATATATATCTCCTCCATTTGTATGTTTCTTTTTTTTTCTCATATCAAATTTATTTTTATTATAATTATTATTATTATTATTATTATTATTATTATTATTATTATTATTATTATTATTATTATTATTATTATTATTATCATTATTATTATTATTATTATTATTATCATTATTATTTTTTTTTTTTTTTTTTTTAATATTTTGCTTCATAACTTTTTATTAAAATTTTTTTATTTCATATTTCGATGCTGTCTATATTGATGTTAGAATATAAATTTGTATTTAAGTTAATTTTAAAATTTATTATTATTATTATTGAAAATTTAATTTTATTATTTTTATTTTTATTTTTATTTTTTTTTTTAATCATAATTCTTTTTTGTTTATGTTAAACTATTAATTTATATAAAAGTTAATTTTTAAATTGTTTCGTCATATCAAATTTAATCACGCGAAAAAGAATCTTCAGGATTTTTCTAGAGTTGGTTGGTTCGAGCCCTCAGAGCACCAAGATCTCTTTCAACGGATACGATATTATGTTGTCTACATTCGACTGCTAAATTGTATACAAAAAGCGAATCATAAATAATAATAATAGATCTATTTAGGAAATAATTTCCAACGGCATTGCTCTAATAAATCTCAAAGCCTTTACAGTTAATGAATAATTGCATTTATTTCTTAAGGCAGTTGATTGGGTTTTTTGTTTTGGCGTTGAAGCATGCAACATCTTGCTGCAACCCTGGGCAGAGCGACTTCCGCTCCCAGATCTGGGCAACAACAGTTGGCAACTGTGCGACCTTTTGGTTTGCTGCGTATTCAATTTGGGCCTGGCCGACCTGGGATCTTCCTCGTGGCTTCATTGAGGGCGTGCGTGAAAATTGTTTGGCTGCACAAGGAAGGCCGCTGGCTGGGTCTTCCTTTGCACAAGAGACTCTGGTGCAGGGCAGCCAGGCCAGCCAGGCCTGCCAGGCCAGCCCGGTCGCGCTTGACGTCGAGGTCCAGGTCCAGGGGCTCGGGTTCAGGACAACAATCGCAGTAAGTGATTACGTAACCAGTGCATTGTTCTTTGGCTGCGTTTTTATTTCATTGAACAACGCAATAGAGGAGCGTCTGGAGGCCGCTTATCAGCATCAAACGGCGCGAGGAAGCTGCAGCCAGCTAACCAAGCAGGCCGCTAGGCCAGCTAGGCAGAGGCAGTCCGGCAGTCCGGCAGTCCGGCAGCTAGCCAGAAAAATAATTTATTCACAGCCATTATGCGCTGCGAATTTATGCCACTTCCTGGTGGAACAACTACAAATAGCCATTTAAAATGCGATAAAAATAGCGCCAACGGGCGCAAAAGCAAAAGCCAAACGAAGATGCTCTGCACAATGCGCTCGCATCGCACCGTATCACACTCAGGCGGGGGGGCGTGGCCAGGGCGTTATGCGGCAATGCGCCGCAATGACTGCCAAGCATGAAACCGTAAAATGGTTTTTCAATAAACAGACCCACAGAACCCACAGCTTGGCAAGCTGGTGCCGAGCGAGCAGCTTGATGCCGGCCAAAACAATGCGACAAATATTTGAATATGTTAATTAGTTTAGCAATGTTGCAGACGTTGTTGTTGCTATTACTTGTTGCGATTGTTGTTGTTGTTGGCCGCTGCCAGTTGCTTGTTGCTGTTGTTTTTGTTGTTGTATTCAGCTGGGCACGATCAGTTCTATCGGCGGACGTGCATCGGGGCAGTCTAATTTCATGTGTTGCCATCTTGTTAGGACAGTTAGGAGCAGTTAGTGTTGCAGTTGCAGTTGCAGTCGCAGTTGCAGCCAAAGCGTTTTGCATCTTCGCACCACAAGACTAACGAGCTTGAGCGCCTGCCAGCCCCACAATCGCCGCATGCACTTGCATTGCGATTCATATTTACGAGTATGCCACATTCGAGCTCTGTGCGCATTTTTATGATTGGTATGCACAGGCCAGCTGGGCCGAGCCGGGCCGGGCTCCTGCATTTGGCATTTCGCGTTTCGCTTTTCGCATTCATTGTACCTGGTTGTCATGCCCAGCGGCCAGTGGCCACACACATACAGCCAGCTACCAATAAAGCTGCCAATGAGCCGGGCTAAAAACAACTGACAGGCCGACAGCAGCAGCCTTATAAAGTCACAGGCCAGACCAAACAGTCAAGCGACTCAGCATTTTCCCCAATTGCACGCAAAGCTCAGATGGAGATGCTTCCACTGAGCTGTATGTGGGCGTCTGTGTGTGTGTGTGTGTGCGTGCGCGTGCTTTAGTGATGCCAGCTCTTGGGGTGCAGCCAAAAAGGCTATATATATGACTAAATATATAGCATAGAGAAGGTAAAGCCTGCATTATAGGACTCAAACTTTTTATGTGTTGTATAAAATGCTACATTACGGTATTTAAAACAAAACAAAAAAAATAACTAAGATTATTAGTATATCTGACAACAATTTAAAAATTATCAACAAAAATCTTTTTCAGCTAAAAAGCGCTAAAATATCCGATATTCGATTTTACCTTAAGCCTTATTTGGCGGAAACTATAAAATAAAATCCAATTTCAGCAAAAACATTAAACGAAAAACATTCAAGACTTTCAATACTAAGACTTCTGAAGAAAATTCATATTTGAATGCACGCCATTTTGTTTTTATCGAAAGCCAGATTAAGCGGAAATAGAATGGCTGTGGCGGATTTAGCGGAAATTGAATGGTTGTGGCTGCACTATTGTGCTTGTCCATTCACCTGTGGCATTCCTTGCGTGCTAAGGCTGTAGGTGTTGCCCGGCACCAGCTGATGGCTTTGACAGCTACTAAATTTAGCTTTAAGAGCGCGAGACGCGCGTTCCTTGTCCAATTTTGGGCAGCAGCCAAATGGTTTGGCCGGCCGGCGCTTATCGCTTGACCATAAATTTATGTACGCCGTTGTTGTTTGCCAAATATTGCCAGCTTGGAGGTCCTAGGCCAATAACTTGTGCCAAGACAACACGCAATGAAGTTGTTTGACTTTGCCTGCTGCCTGTTGCCTTTAGCCTGTTGCCGTTGCAGGTACTCGTGGAATTTTACGTTGCATAAAAATGCAATTAACGGCACTTGTTCGCCATCGCTTGAAATAGTTGTCCCTGTGTTCTGTTGTATTGACACTCTGATACAAGAGGCGCGACACAAAAGAACACATAACAATTAGTATCAGAATTAATTAAAAGTTTAATTTCATTTATCTTTTCAATTTCAATGCGCACTAAAACTATAAAGTTATTCATACAATATTGTGTATTGTCAAAATCTGGTTTGGATATTTGCTAAAATTTAGTGCTGCCAACCACCAAGTATAGCGTTGCCAACAATCCAGTATATAAGTATACTCTGAAACTATTGTACGCAATTATTTAGCATTCAAATAGTACTTAAATTTGATTAAATTAATATGACCGTGGTGAACCATATTTAAATAAATTAGAATCATTAAAATGGCACAACATGCCGATTTCGAAATTCACAATGGATTAGCCACAGTGCTGCCAGATCTTCGAAACACAATTGCACTTAGTATCTCTCTCACCTGATACTTCTTATCTCTTCCTGGTTCACATTTCTGGCAATATTTAGTACATTTTTCAAAAAGCTGCTGCGCATTATTTAGTGTATTTTGTATGTGTATTACAGTGAAAGTGAAACCTGCGCCATAGCAAACAGAAAACACCAGCAATATTTTTTTTTTGAAAATTTAAGAATTAAACACAAAGTATAAATTAGCAATCAAAACAAAATGTGTGGGGGCTTCACCTGCTCGAAAAATGCGCTTATTGCGCTTAACATCCTATATGTGGTAAGGCAGGAATAACAAATTGGAAAATTACATGTTCATGCATAGAAAAAAAAACATTTCTTAATCTCTATGCTAAAACTCGAATTTTTTTGTTTTGCATAATTTGTGTACAGATGATTGGTTTCTTGCTTATTGGCGTTGGGGTCTATGCTCGGGCGGCCTCCGTTGTCACAAATCTGCCAATCGTTGGAGGGATCCTCGCCTGCGGCGTTATACTCATCTGCATATCTATGCTGGGCCTTGCTGGCGCCGTCAAGCATCATCAAGTGATGCTCTTCTTCGTATCCTTTTTACCAACAATGAAAACTATGAGTGTGTATGCGAATGAGCAGGATGTATGTAGTGTGCTCCGCCAACCACAAAGCTGAAGGTCAATGCATGTCGATGGGACTGACATTGTTCTAACGACACAACAAATCCTCAACAATTCAAATGCTTGCATACACATGAGTATGTGTGCGTGTCCGGGACTGTATGTGTGTGACGTAGCAGCTGCCGTGATTCAAGCAACTTGACTAATTAGCTTGTCTCTGGCTTCCGTACATTTGGCAATTGCGTCAGCTGGAGCTTATCTTCCAGGCTGTGCATATTAATAATATTCACTGATTACTGACTTTATGTGTGCTTTCATATGGAGATAACAGTTTCACGGTTTGGTTTTGCCCTTAACTCAGTGCCCTCTCGCAGTACATGATCATTTTATTCATGCTCTTCCTCATTCAGTTCTCCATTGCCAGCTCGTGCCTGGCCGTCAACTCGGTGCAGCAGCAGCAGTTCGCTGAGCATGGCTGGAAGACGGTGCCACCGCAATTGCGCAAACAAGTGCAGGACAGTTTCCTCTGCTGCGGCTTCAATGCCACCACCACCACCACCACCACCACCCCCAGCGTGACCAACATCAACAGCAACACCGATGACGAGGAGCCCAGCTGCGAGATAATTAACCGAGAATGCTGCGTGAATTCAAAGGATCCGCTATGTCACTGCGAACCCTGCGGCCCCTTGTTGGAGGATAAAATTGATTATGCTTTCAAATTGTGCGGCGGTCTAGGCATTTTCTTCAGCTTCACTGAGGTGAGTGTCACTCGTAGCTATCCTACGTTCGGCCTGATCTATAATCTATTGCAATTGTATTTTCTCAATGACATGCATTCAGTTCGTTGGTGTTTGGCTAACAGTGCGCTATCGCAATCAAAAGGATCCGCGCGGCTTGCCCAGCGCCTTCCTCTAAATTGCACAACTAACCCACAAAAACTAAAAACAAAACACACACACACACCAAAACAAAAAATAAACAAATATATATATATATATATATATATATATATATATATATATATTCATTAAAATAATACTAGTGGCGGACGCACAAGCGCTTAAATCGCGTGTGTCGCTACACTAGAAAGTTGATGTCAATGTAAATGTAAATTTCATGTTCACGCAACAATCGTGGGTCTATTATATCAAATTTTTGGTTAGCTGTTCTATTAGACAGCCAACATACGTATACACAGACATAAACACACAGACACCTAATATAGACACATATTTATATTTATATACAAGCATCTCTACCTTATACACATACATAACCGCATGCATAACACATACACATAAATACATTATTAAAAAAACTAAGTACGTAATGCATTAGGCCATAAATATATATATACTTACATTTACAACTAGTAATACTTCATATATATATACAAATTATCGCAAGTGTTTTTCGAACTAAACATATGGACACACACATACATATTTTCAACACACAAACTTTTTATACACTACCAAGTTTTTGGCGGCGCAAACTTAAATATCTTAGAGAATATAAGTTCGGCTAACGCATATGGTGAGACATTCATTCATCTTCTATATATCCTGAGTTTGATTTTTAATTTCGTTTCATTGTAGTTGAAATGCTTGTAGAGGACATTATCAGCAGCACTTTATTTCTATCAGCCAAGTTTCTATATTATTAACATAACTAAAATGCTTCTTCAAAATTCTTTTCATATAAGACTCTACACAGTCATATAATATTTATATTATTCATTATATATGTTCTGAGCGACATGTAAATGAAAGGAGAGTATGTTGTTTTATGTATCCTATAACAAGAATAACAGCTTCGAAATAGACCTTTTGTATAATGAACTTCTGCAGCAATATTCAAACTTTGGCATTCCAAATATATACTTTTATTTTTGTTTTTTTCTTTTTTTTTATCAACGTTTTTAATGATTTTGTGCCTCAATTTTCAACAGGTGCTGGCTGTTTTTCTCGCGCGTCGCTATCGCAACCAGCACGATCCCTGCTATTTGCCCGCACGCGCCGTGTTTCCACACAACTATCAGTACTGAGAGAAGATGGTGAAGGAGCTGCCACGAGATCAAAGAGCCGAGGCGCAGGCAACTTTTAGTCAATGGGAGGAAGGCTGACTTATCATATAAATTATACAAATCTCCTAGCCTAAACTGAAGATAACGAACATTTTAGAGACATGCTAAAGGTCTTCGAATAGGTGCATTAGGTGCTCGATTAGTTCCTCATTTAAATTGTTATGGAGAGATTAAGTTTCCCACACTTGAGATTATAATTGGTTTGGTGTTCCATATGAATACAACATTTGTAAATTCTTATATTAATTGTATAATTTTATTTTTAAATATTTTAGTTAGCTTATTAAACAAATTTTTAGTTTGCAACTGGCAACAATCATAAAACTCAATTCAAACTGCTGTACCACAAAAAAAAGAAAAACATAAAAGAAAACAAAAGAAAAACTATAAATCATTTCGAACCTGATATAAGTGTAGAACCAAGTCAAATGTAACTAGCAACAGTAACTGTGTTTTAACAAAGCGTAACATATACATACATGCAACTTATATACATCTGCATATACTATATATCTAAATATATATATATATACATATGAAATATACAATTATTCAAATTAACAACTATAAAACAAACCTATAGATGTTAGATGTGTGTTAAAATTTTGAGATTGCGCTAAAATTGCAACAGAAAATATACAAAAAAAAACTCCAGATACATGTCAACAAATATTAATGTATTAAAATATCAAACACATTTCCGATGAAAACTTACCCTAAGCTTTGCTTTTCCTCAGTTGCTTGCTTTTCTCATTTCCTTTACCCTCTGAGGAATACATCAATAAATTTTTCAATTACTCAGCGGCGTCGGCTGCTGCCTCCTTTGACTGCACCCACGCAGGCAATCAGAGAAATCTTTTCTCTACTTTTTACACTATGTGCAACACATGCACACACACACACACACATACACAGACCACAACCAACATGGTGAAATAGTTTTTCCTCTTGCTTTTCGTTTCGTATTTCCTTTCAAGCTACAAAGAAACCATTAAATAAAATTTCTCTGTATTCTGTGCTGTGATTGAAGTAAATATGATCTTTAAAAACCAAATAAATCCTCGAGTTTCATTTCCCAATTTATCTTGACTTAATTAAGAACAGAACCGTCTACCGTTAGTGTTCTTCGCACAAAGTTTCAGCTTTCCAAGTGGATGCTGCGACCATCTTATTTGTTGCTAACGGACGGCACTGTGGATGGCAACGTTGCAGGACAGCTTTAAGTGCCTTCACATATTAAATAAGTCCCTAAATGAAGTAGAGTTGGAAAGTTGAACAATTAAATTGATAGGAAAATCAATTCATCAAATGTAAATGTTTGCCTAATGGAGCATCCCAGGTAACAAACCCAATCTGGCTTAGGAAATATGAATAAATTGCAATGCACAATAAATCAAATGAACTAAGTACACGACTTAAACAGATTTACAGTCATTACAGCTTCAATTAAACAAGGCGCAAATGCTCAAAATGATCAGCCCTCAGTTTATTCCAGTTAGTCCTTATGGAAAATAGCCCCACGGTGCGCCTAGCCACATGCCACAGGCCGCATGCCGCCCCCAGAAGATTAACGCACGCAGTTTGTTTCACACCTCCCCGGGGATCCAGTGTGGGTGGCTGGGTGCCATTTTCGCAGACTTGACGGGGTGGAAGCATTGGGGTCCCAAACAAAAGCCCCAACAAATTTTCGGTTGCCAAAATCACTCAAACTTTTGAGCCAACTCAACTCGAACGAGGCCAAGTTCAACGCACTCGCGCTCAATGGAAATGCCTGAGAATATTAAAAGAGCATTGAGAAATACATACACAGAGACAGAAAGAGAGAGAGAGAGAGAGAGAGAGAGCGGCGGTCAGAGAGAATGCGAGCTGAGTGAGCGCAATTTCGGTGGGCCAAGCAGGAACTGTTTGGGTTATGTAACGGATGCGCAGTCAGGTGGCCAACTAGGGTGGTGTAGACCCAGCGCACAAAAAGTGGTTGCGGTGGTAACGAGCCATGGCATGTGCGTTACCAGACGAATTTGTTGTACCAACACAGCACTCGCCGCTGCTTGAGACAACATGCGACCTAGCACAAGTTCTCGATTGTCAGTTTAACGGACAGAACACGACATGCACAGTTGCAAGTGCGGATAAGATAATGTATTATGTATAGAATATATATAGCATATGCCAAGAACTCTGCATGTCCTTTGCGAACCCAAGTGTCTCGAATTAAATTGCCTTGCGTAAACCGATTTATGGGCACCGGATTATTAACTGCAGGGACAACAGACCATATTATTGATTTCCACTGAAGCCAACTCTATTGTACGACTTGTACCTACAGGAATAACTCAATATATATATACACATATGTCTATGTTCTGCATACATATATGTTATGCATGACAACAAGCCACACGCATTCCTGCACGATTTTCACTTCTTTAATAATAAATGAAATACCATTAGCTGCCACAATGCTCGAGATCCTTAAAGCGTGTTGTCTCTTTATTGCCGGCGTATGCGTAAGACGTGGGCAACGCGACGTATGAGCAATACTTTACGCTTTCATTTTTGATGACATAGTTGACTAATGAACGCTCAGTGGGCGTAGCACTTGTCGGAGCTTATTGCTCAACCAAAACACAATTGCAAACAAATTAGGCTAGCAAAACAGAAACGAAACTTGTTTAGCTGAAAGTGTTACTCTGTTTATAATTTAATAAAACTTGAATATTTCAGACAGCCAATTTAATTATAGGAAGAGCAGAAATTGTAAGAACTATGCTTTCAAATGCCTACATCTTAATAGAGAATGAGACTTTCGATATGCTGAGTCGATCTAAAACCATCCGACGCTTGAAAACGAAATATGTAATCCACACTAATATTGGGCGCAGCCTTCACAACCTGCTAATGCATATATCAATATATCCTCAAGCTGAAGCATAGCTTATTTATAAAAAACCCCTACATAAATTACGTTACATACGTCAATTAATTCCTATAAAAAAACTAATTTATCTACATTAATAAGTCTGACTATTTACTCGGCTTTCAGGCCTCCCGTCTCTATATTTGCCTCTCATCTCTACACACATTATAATTAACAGATAAATTTACTTCAAGTCCATCGCCTCGTAAATCGTACTTACTCTCCATAACGGTGTCGCCGTCCGTCCGGCAACCTTTGAAGCGTGACAAAAGCGTGGGCGTGGAAGTGGACATTTGACTGGGGCAAACGCAAATTGAAGAGCAGAAACAGCAATAAATAAAAATGAGTCTAGGAAAAATTTGAATGTCAATGTCAAATCAAAGTCACACACATAGTTAACCTGACCAATTATTTCCAACGAATTTTAAATGGAACTGAAAGTTAAAGGGGGAAGGTGAACAAACAAACAAAACCTTTCAAAGTCTATTATTATATCAGTAGTTCAGTAGCTTATATTGTTAGTGAGTAAAATTAAATATCTATTTGCATTGAATTTTCGCAGCTAACAATAAGATCTGCTGAATGTCTCTCTATGCTATTTTAGTTGAAGGCCTTGCTTCCAAATCACCGATGGCGATTAGGAACTCATGCGATATTTGAAGCAATAACAGTTGGCGATATTTTACTTTTGGTTTTCATATCTATCCACTGGCATAAAGACAAATAGGGTTCTATTCAGCGACTCAGTCGAGATTGTAAAAAACCGACACTTGATTCATGTTCACTTTCAGCCATATAAAATATCAGTCATATATAATTATTATTATATTATATTGAATCATGTTCATGAACGATATTGTTAAGCAATATTTGTCTCTACTTAATTGTATATTCTGCAAACAGAGAAAACATATCGCACAGAAATATATTTATTTACGTATGTATGTATTATTTCAAACAAATGCCCAAATACATTAACGAAACGCCAGAGTAAACACGAATATGTGCAAGCAAACACTCAAGCATACATACAAAGTATGAATATTAAATTCCCTGGAATGTTTATCGTTTTATTTGAGCTGAGCGCATAAAAAATACAACCATTTTCTGTTTTATGAGTTGAAAAATGTATTTTCATTTATCGAGCGGCCTTGTTTAACTCAACAACGCTTTCAATTATAAGTACTTGTAAAAAAGGAAATTACATGGCGTATGCGCAACGCATATTACGCATACGCATCTTGGGCCAGCGGATAAGCTTCAGACTAAAGTTTAACGCTTCGGTAGCTCAAAATTTAATTCAATAAGCGCCACATTTGACGCTTAAATGAAATACTCTAACGCATTAATGGGCCGTTCTACAATTAGAGAAGGACAGATTTTGCAGAGGAAACAGACGACTCGCTGCCCGTTGCGCAGCTGTTGCACGCAGCGAGCAGCAAGCAGCAAGCAGTGAGCTGGGCCGCAGAGCAACAGCCACACCCCCTTTTTGCCCCAGCTGCAATTTGATGGAAAGCGAGAGAAAACTCTGAGCACAAATCAAGCACAGAGCATGGCAAAAATAATATCATTTTGTTTCGCTTTTCTGCGAACATGCATGGTAATTGTCGGCTCGTGTTTGCCGATTTTAATTAGTTTTGTACTTTAGCGCACAACAATTCAAACACTGAGCTGGCTAGCTCACACATCGCCAATTGTTTAACATTTGGCGCCGTTTGAGTGAGTTTCATGACAACGAGCTTCCTGTGGAAAGTTGAGTTGAGTTCGCTTCGCAGCAGCAGCAACAGCAGCAGCGCAGCGCCTGCAAGCAGCGGGCAGCACATGAGTTTTTATTCGTCCATTCTCACAGTCAGTCTACGTTGAACTTCGCGACGCTGCGGACGTCAACGCCTCTGCAGAGTGTACTAGTGAGCGTGTGCGTGTTTACGCTACTGAGTGCGACAGAGACACAGATAGACGGACAGAGAGAAAAAAAGAGGGCGAACAACCGTGTGCTTCTTGCACGTGAGTATCAGCAGACAAGCAGATAAACAAAGCAGCAGCAAAAGCGCAAGGAAAACGGGACGCGCTACCAAAAGTCAAATTACGCGCGTTTTTCGCCGCTGTCAACTCGACCAAAAGCAAAACTTTTACCTTTACGTAAGCGCAAAACATTGTTTTGTTTACACTTTTCTATTTTATTTTGGGATATTCTAGATTCCAGCTACCAGTATTTATTTGGCCCAACACACAACAATATGTATTCGTCACTTTATTTGATTTACGATTGAAGTTTTCACGTAAGAAAATCAATAGTTCGTTATCCTGCGAAAGGTTAGTTTCTATGGCATACTCCACAGATATGTGGGCTGCTCATTATTGTGGGCCAGCAGCAGAAGCAGCAGCAATGAGCTTTCCTTATAATACTAATTGAAAAAGTTTTTCTGCTTTTCAATGTGCCCCTTTGCAGCAACAACAAATGGAGAAATTTGCATTCGTTGATGACTCTGCAAATGCTCATTGAACGGTTCAGCAAACTTTTTCAAGGCTGCTCTCATTTACTGGGTCAACTAGCCAAACGCTTGCAAAGAAAGGACCCTTTGGAGCACCGTCAGCAGTTGTGCGTGTGTATTAAGAATAATATGGCTCAAATTACATTATCAATGCGCTCACGTTGGCAAACGCAAATAAAGTCAGAATATTGATTGGGCTTCTACTTAACTAAAAATGTCAGATGTCACAAAAATATGTTCTGGGTCCGACTGGATAGCTGGGCAAAGAAAATCCAAGAGGTGATAGCACAGTCAAACTTAATTGATAATTAAAAAATGTATTATATTTCGACATTTAGTTAAGCTTGTATATGAATGTACACAAAATTTATAAGAGATTAGGAAGCACTTCAAGGTATGCTATGAAATTAGCAATATTCTAAAATGCCTTGGCATTGTCAGCATTTCATTTGTTTAAATATACGAAAAGCCGTCAGTCAATGACACCCAGTTTCCTGCCTCACTTCAGCTGTCATCAGCCGTTAATTGTAGCCTTGAACTTTGGCACTATAAGGCTCCACATTGACAGCCACTGCGATAGCAAATCATAACAATAAGTCTATTCGACTAGTCGAATACCCTGTAGGTTGAAGACTGACTGTTAGCATTAGAATATACCTTGGTACAGGAACAAACCATACTTGCTCTACAGGGTATATGTCCTTTTTGGAAACTCTGAAACTGCTGCCACTTTGGCTTTCGCCTAAACAAAAGTATATTCAAGCATCTGTGTACATGCTCTGCAGTGCATAACTGCTCTCTATATAAAACTGTTGCCCAACTTTAAGCGCGTGAGTCGCACGGCTTAATGATTAAGTTTTCGCTGGCATACAATGTACGTGTTCAATCTAGCAGAATCGTATTTTCGCAGGTTGTGCCATAGAGTGAGGCAGCTGAGTATGATTACCCTCAAAGGACAGCAGGGAGACCCGCAAGTCCGGCAAGGCGCGAGTAATTGGCGCAGCAGCTGTAGTTATTTTCAAGGACTTTACTCCTGTGCTGGCTGCTGTGGTCAGACGCCTGCCACTCAAACAAACAAACAAACAAAGAAACACACACACGCGGCTGGTCTTCATAGTCCTTTGTTGCGCGTGACGTTTTGCATCGTTGGTTTTTAATTAAAAGCTGTCAAAACGGTCGTCTCTTTGCCCTGGCCCTAAGCAAAGCTCATTAAGTTTATTTATTCGTTTTTTTCGCCAAGCCCTTAGTTTTCTGCACTCACACATAAAACACTCAAAAAAGTTTTCCTCTGCTTTATTTTGTATTTCCAGCGCCCACCGCAAGATGTCGCTGCTAACAGCCAACAGTCACTCGCTGTCCGAGGAGGAGCTCGATGAGTGAGTGTGCAAATCTCAATATATCTAACTTACACTAGGACTTGCAGCAATCAAATTAAATTGCATGGCACGAACTTTATTTACTCAATTTACGGAGAACACGAAACCAGCGAAACAAAAGCAACATCAATGTCTTAGTTATACGCAAACAGTATACACTTTGAACTTTCTGCGTTAGCTTCTAGCGGGGTAGGCCGAGCTGCAGCTAAAGTTTCTCCAAGCTGTTTTTAGTTACAAAGACAGAGTGCAGCTGAAAGATAAGAAACCTGTTCCCATTCTTCGCCTTTAAACTCTATAGCACACTTCTCAGTGCTGGCCAGGCGAATCGGGTTAAATGCTTAACCTCATTAACTCAACAGCTGCCTGACGTCCACATCGAGTCGATGTCTAAAAATGCGCATGCCGCAAAACAGATCGCTTCAATATTGTCAGCAATTATTGCTGAGGGTTTGTAAATGCCTGTCTATATATATATATATATATATGTGTGTGTGTGTGTGTGTGTGTATGTGTGTCAGTGGAGCTGAATGCGTGGGGAGTGCTAAGCAAGCATTGATAATCAAATATTGCGTCGCCTACAGGCTACACATACAACGGCTCAGCATTGCTCATACGCACAGTAGCTCACTACTGATTAGAAATTTGAGTATGCGACTATACACTACCCTGTGAAGACAAATACAACACTAAATAACTAGCTTAATTACTGAAGCAAATTCATTATTAATTTCTCTATTTAATATTGACTTTTATTTGATTGAATATTATCGAGATCAAATACTTTAATTATATGCTATGTAAATCTCATCATGCCCCATACTGTGCTTATTCCGATTGTGTCTAAGAATATCAACATCAATGACAATGCACATATCACTGCGCCCAAGGCCGTAATACAATTCGGCCAATATTGATTAGCTTTTTGGTGGAGTATTTGAATTTTGACCACGTTCAACGGCCTGTCGGACTTAATTCTATTTTCAATTTGAATCCGTGACGCGTGAGTAATACAGAATTTGGTTGACAGGATTACGACGCGGCTCTGACATTTGTTATCACTGGCTCTGCGTATTGACTTTGAGCTCCTCCAACTGCCACTGCCATGATACTTGCATATAATCGCTTTACCCATTGTGTGAGTCAATTCGTATTGCTTTCTCGTCCCCCGTTTTCCTCTCTCGTTTGATATTTTTATCATACGCTCACACACGTTTCCTTTCAACTTTGACCTTAAGCAAGCATTTTATTCACATAAACTAAGGAATGAAGGTGCGATTTCATATATTCAGATATTTAAGAGGGGACCCACCATTAATTATAGCTTTTTGGGTGAGCTGAGAGTAATCAAATATTACGGTATCCTCGACTTAAAGTAGTTAAAGTATAAATAAATAAATAAATATATATATAGTATATATATGTATAAATAACAGCTATTCCATTTCTCAGATCAATAATTCTCTGATCCTAAAGGTATGCAACGGTAATTCACCTCAGCTGTTGCCTTCTTTGCTTCCACCTGTTTTGGCAATCACAATCACAATGCCATAGCCATTTGTCCATTTTCCGTCTGCATTAAGAGCTTTTGCTACTGCTTCTTCAGCATCGTGCAGCATCGTCCTTATCATTTGCAAAATGTAATGCGGACAATGTGATTTATGGCATGTAAACGGCAGTTACATAAGCCCCATAGAATGTAATGCCAAATGAGAGCTCATGCGAACTGGCAAAGACTTTCATTTTTATTCAGGCAAGTCATGATAAATTTGATTTTTATTATGAATGTCAGCTGGCCCAGTGGGCGTGGGCGGCAAATGCACCAAGTGCTCATATGAATATGCATGTATAAGTATATATGTTTATATATATATATATATATATATATATATATATATATATATATATATATGTGTGTGTGTGAGTGCATGGAAACTATGTACTGAAAAACTCCGACGCATACGATTCAAGGCCACTAACTATCGAGCGTTCTGTTGACAGCTTGTACAGAAATTGCAGTGCACTTATGAGACCCAGTGGCTCAACGGCCCCAAAGAACTGCAGCCAGTCAGCAGCTCAAACAATGCAAACGGCCATTAAATAACAATTACGCACTCTATCGAGGGGAAAGAAAGTGCTTAAACCGCTTCGTAGACGCGACAGCAAACGTTAACTTTTCTCTTTTACAAACGGCTCTCGTAATGCCATATAATTATTGTTTTTTGTTTTTCTTTTTGATTTCAGTCTTTGCTCTGGTTGGCTTTTCGAAATGAATCTTTACACTTGTTGCAGCATATGAAGAGTTTCCAAGAAAGGCAATACTAGAGAGTTTCAGAGCTTTCAGAGTTGAATAGCTTAGATATTTTATAGGACCTCTTAATCTATCACCAAACGGGTATTCCACTGAAACAACTTTTTAAGTAGCTAAAGCTCTTTTTTAGTCTTTTCGAATAGTGCATGTGATTGTTATCGCAATGACAATGAGTCGCTTTAAATGTAATTCCTCAAAAGCAAACATCAATTGCCCAACTGCACTTATTAAGCGACCTCGAACTGTGGTCGCGAGTCGAGGCACGTAGCTGTGGCAGCCCCCCTTAACAGATGCTATGACTAACTCCACACACGCTCTCTCTCTCTCTCTCTCTCTCTCTATCTCTCTCTCTCTCTCTCTCTCTCTCCTTCTTTCTTTCCGTTTCCAGTTAACAATATGGTCGAGCCCCTTTTGCTGCTCATTGACTAAGTTGTTGCTGTTGCTTCTGTTAAACACATTTATTATTTTTATTTTTTCGTTTCGTCTGTGTTTACGTATTCGTATTTCACTTCAAGTTTGGCATAGTCATATATACATATTTGTGTATGTATATATAAACAAGTATATGGGCTTTTAAGCTGACTTCAGAAATAAATAAAAGCCACAGGCGATGACGCAGACTTCAAATGGTCTTGGAATCTACTGTTAAGAAAAAAAAACAGTTGGCTTTTAATCTTTAAATAGCAAATTAGTATTGGACTACATAACTTCAGACAGGGCTCTGTAAAAATTAAGCCAAAAAAAATAAATAAATAAAAATAAAAGTCTGCGATTTGCCAAAGTATTAGGCACGAAATTTATTCGTGTATTATATCGTTGAAAATGATGTTTAATTTGCGGCAAAGTCTTTGCCAAATATCAAAGTTGAATATGTTCACTTAATTTGAAAGCAGCGACCGGTTTAAATACGTTTTAAAATTGATAAGCATAAAAAAATAAATTTGAATATTCATTCATATTTTGACTATGGGACACATTCGGGCGCCAGTTTGAGCGAGACACCCTGTATTATTCTGAATGTATGCGCAGCACTCAACTTTAATTGCAAGTGAATTGTGTAATGGCAATTGCATTGTACACGGTAAATTACGCAAAAGAGTTATGTATGTGTGCTAATCTAGTTTAAACTACTATCAATTGCACATAAGATGAGACATGTGTAAGCATAGTCTATTCTTATCAGACAATGTGCATGATGACAAAAAAGAAAAATTTTAAATGACATTCATTACACAAGAAGAAGAATACACAAGAAGAACGTATGTGCTATTTTATATTTACATATTTTTATAAAATATTGCGCTGTTAGTCTGACATATGAACTTCCGTTAGGCTCTTATCAATGATTTCGTACATCCTCACTAACTAACTAACTAGGGCTGCCAACAGCGCCGTTAACAGCCGACGCGTCCCGTCGTTTAACATGCCTATGTACATTAACAGCGAGACAGTCGCAACCGGTAGCTCTCTGTTAAGTCTTACACACTGCATTGCTGTTCGTCGCCTATAAAGAGCCTGTCGCGCCACGCAAAAGTTTTTAGTTGTTCAGAGAGTCTGAGCGTGCACAACGCGATTGTTGTTGCTGCGTTATATATAATTTTTTCTATTTTGTTTGGCTTGAGCGTGAGTGAGTTCGCGGGCAAAACTTTGTCAGCTGCCATCGACAGTAGTTATACGATTGATTAGTCAGGACAATTTAAGGACACAGACACAGGCTGACATCATGCCACCCACCATAACTGAGCATGAATTTAAGGCGCATTGCCGCACAACGCCGCAGGACGATGAAAAGGACGAAACGGACTTACATCTGTATCGCATAACGAGGTAAGAAAACAACATTCCGACAAACCGGCTCACAAGAAATTCGGGCAGGCAGATGTCAAATCCAATGCAATACCAATACAAATGCGAATGCAAATGCAAATGCAGGGGGTTGAAATATGTTGTTATGAATAAATTTGGCGGGCTGCCATTTGGTTGTGTCAAAGGTGAATGATTCACCGAAGCGCATCAGCAGCTGAAATAAACGTGAAGATAGTCACAGCTGGGGCCGATTTCACAAATATATCAGAAATTTGTAGGATAGCTGAGTTGGCAGCTGACGCAAAAGTCTGCGTGGTTAGCAGAGCAACAAATAAACAAAGCAAAACAAACGCGAAAGAGAAAGAGAGCCGCGTCAGGAAAAGAAAACGACATGATAAAAACGAAAAAGAGATTACAGAAGCACTTGATCAAATTAATGAATGCGCACACAATCAAACATTTATTATTACTGTGGAGGGGGTCGCCCACTTACCCGGATCGAAACCAAGACCTAGACCTTTTAATGCCCTGTTATTTGCTCTTGGTCGATTTAATTTTTTAATGAATTACCAATTTGCTGATAAACCAGAACCTGTCGATTTAAATATATACACACTATATAGCTAGTAAATAAGATCAGATGTTTAATTAATGTTTAACAACCTAATCATTTTTCAACTTTTGTTATCAAGCAAGGTCAGCATAGTACACATATGTATGTATAAGCATAAAGGAAATATGTACATACATATGTGAATATATTTACGTTTCAAATCATAAATGAATCGAGATTTCAGCTCTTTTATTTTATTTATTAATTTTTTTTTTTGCTTGTGGTGAGTGTTTGACGTAGTTGATAAGACTAATCAAGTGACGTTTACATTTTTGGCAGTATGATTCGATGAAGGCCGGTGCCCATTAGCTAAATTAGGCATAGTTATTGGCTCATTGGCTTCATATCAATTTTCATGGATTTTGTGTACCCATTTATATAATATATATTATTATTCAGCCAGCTACACAAGTCCGACATTGATTGCTTGCTTTGTTAATAAGATGTTTGTGTTCAAACATATCCGCTTTAAAGAATGATCTATCTTCTGCATTCATGTTCTTAACATTTAGTCATAAGACAGCAGTTATGTTAAGAACATTTATGTAAAGTCATACAACATCGAACTACAACATGTTCGTGTGATCGAGCAACTAGCTTTTGTCATGCACAAATGATATGCATAGTGCTACAGAGCATAATTGGAACATTTTCAGCACTGTCATTTAAGCCTGACGCGCACAATTTAAAAATAATGTATACATTATTTGTATGATTGGATTAATTGATGACAATTTTATGATTTTGTTCGATATCAATCACTATATATAAATATATATATAAGTAAGTAGCTTACAATTTATTTCTGCTATAATTTTTGGCTAAGATTCATTGAAAAAATATTCTGCAACCAGCAACTGTTTATTTGCCCACAATCGACTTAAGCTAAAACTTATTAGTTTTTTGTATACGTTTTATTACTAATCAGTCGTCATAGCATGTGTTTCATTGAATGCAAACTAAGCAAATATTTTGCTATCAGCTAATATTGTACATAACATACACACATGCATTCATTAGTAATACGAGTGAATGCACCTATAGGTACATGTAGGTGTATTTACACAGGAATTTATAGGTGCACACATCCTAAAGTCGACAACTCTCGGCAATTTAAATCTTATCTGAACACTGACATCTTTTCAAAGTTATAATATTTCGCCTGATTATTTTATAGACTAGTTATATGATATACTTCCTAATCTGACGTAATCAATATATTTTTTATTTACTTCAGATACTCCGATGGCACCGTTAAGTTACGTAATTCTAACATTGAACTTATGGATCAGGACATATTATATCACTTGGCTCTTGGCAGTGAGAGTCATGATTTGCAGGAGATGTTTGGCGATGTTAAGGTGAGTCCGCTACAAGTATGATACTCGAATTATTTGTGATATTCTTGGTACTTAAAGTATCAAGTACTGTACTGTAAATAGTATTTAAATATTTAGTAGAATCCATATTGGCTTCTGATATGCATAAATGTTAGCCAAGGTTAAAATTCTTTAGCTTGGTATTTATAGACCGAGCTTAGAACACTTTGCATTCCGAACACGATAATTTACGATCCAAGTCAGCTCAGATATCGAGAGAACTTAAGAGAAAACTGGTTTGGCAGCCGTGAAAGGTTTGCTTCATATGCCCCTGATCATGAAAATCGAACTAATTTGATTCATATGTGATTTATTTATTCATTTAAAACCAGTTCGTTTGCATGGGCGGCACACCAAAGCGCATGGAGAACTTTGCGCACTTCATTATGGACGAAATTGGCTACAAACTGCCCGCTGGCACCCAGCTGCAGGATATTAGCGCCTATTCGTACCGCTATTCGATGTACAAAGTTGGACCCGTGTTGAGCGTCAGCCACGGAATGGGCACACCTTCGGTTAGCATACTGATGCACGAGATGATCAAGCTGATGTACCATGCCAAATGCATCGACCCCATCTTCATACGCATTGGCACCTGTGGCGGCATCGGAGTTGAGGGGGGCACCGTGATCATCACAGAGGATGCCTTGGACGGACAGCTGCGTAACTCGCACGAGTTTGTAAGTGAATGTGAAAGACTTTGGATTCTGTAACTGATTTGTAAAATAATATTTTCTGATGTCGACAGACGATCCTAGGAGAGACCGTGCATCGGCCGGCTAAGTTGGATAAGAAGCTGGCCAGAGAGCTGAAGTCGCTGGCGAGTGCCGATGATCCCTATGACACCATCATTGGCAAGACGCTGTGCACAAACGACTTCTACGAGGGCCAGGGACGGCTGGATGGGGCCTTCTGTGAGTTCACCGAGACCGACAAGATGAACTATCTGGAGAAGTTGCGGGAAAACGGTGTTGTCAACATCGAAATGGAGAGCACTATCTTCGCAGCACTCACACATCATGCCGGCATCAAGGCGGCAGTTGTGTGCGTTGCCCTGCTGAATCGCCTGAATGGTGACCAAGTGAATGCGCCCAAAGAGGTGATGCACGAGTGGCAACAGCGTCCCCAGATCCTAGTGTCCAGGTATATACGCAAGGTGCTGGCACAGCATGGCCAGCTGAAATCGCTCTTTGGGCATCAAGGGTCCATCAAGTCGCCTAGGCGATTTAAGCTGGTCCAGCAGGAATCTCAGGCCCACGAGTAAAGCCACACGATCATAGCATATACATATATACATATATATATGATATTTTTATTTCAAGTTACCTTTGGCTAAATGTCAACCCAACTCGCATGTATACAACTTATTTTTGAAATATTGCTTTAAACATTCCATAGTTTAGTTCATTCTAAGTTATAAGTTCTAAGCTCTTATTTCCTATGGATCCATGTCAGTGTTACACTCATATAAATATATACGTACGTATGTGTGTATATATAGATTATATATATATTTCCTCATTAACTTATTTAAACTCAAACGTATTGCACGTATTGGCGGCGTATCGCCGAATGCTGAAACAACTAACCGCAAATAAATATAAAATTAAAGTAAAACAATGAACAAATTAATATCTTCGGCTTGCCTAAGATTAAATATCCTTGTAGACAATTGACTTACAGATATATGAGTAGAAGATATATATTTATATATAATGGTTTCCATGCAAAACTTAATTTCTTAACAGCTCTGACGAGAGCTATATGATTTAGTTGTCCGATATCGGAAGTAAAAATATTGTCTCGATTTCATTATTCTTCATATGATATAGCTTAAAAGCTCAGCAGATCAGCTCGTGTATCATATGTATTACAGCTTAGCTCAACTTATCAAATCAAATTTCCTTTATACGCACCAATCTCTACAAGTCTATACAAATGTACTCAATGTAAAGCGTGTCAAAATACAAAACTCTTTCAAATTATTGTTGATTGCATCGATGTTTGCAAAGTACATTTCAATAATGAACTAAACGAATACAAAACCAAGAACAAAAACAATACAAAAAATACAAATAAAAATAAAACGTTGTTAATTGTTATGTTGCATATTCGAAATGAGGCAAACCAAATAATATTATATACAATGTATGTGTGTACTTCAGATCATAATATAAGATTTCTTAAATTATTCTATTATACATATTGTACTGTAATTCCTAAACATTTGTTATGCGCATTCGCAAATTAATGTTGTTAATCACGAAGCTATATTAACAATCGTTACTCTTATTCAATTCTAAACTAAACAAAAAGGAATCAAATTATACACGTGAAAAAAAAAAACATAAAGAACAACAGCTGAAATAATACTCCACTTGTATTACCTATTTTATTTTGAAGTTTTTTTTGGAATGTCTCGACGTTATTTGCTGACTTATCAGGTTATCAGCATGGGTAAGAGGTGAGATGCTTGGAATACCAAGGTGTAAAAATATCCCTCATATGACGTGAGTCTCTTTATTGAAGAAGATATATAGATTTATATTTAATACTAGAGTAAATCAACATGAAGCCCTTAGTAATATAATTTTGATATGAAGCTATCAAACGTACAGAGTGATATACATACATATATGATCATACGCCATACCCTAAACTAAACAATTGATTAAGTTTCCATTTTCTCTCTCTCTCTCATATGTTTTTGCATCACTCTCCGTGCTCTGCTGTCTAAATATATAGCTATATTCGCTCTCTGCTCTATTGATATATATTGAGATCCACTGATTACTAATCGGAGACCCAAGCAAAAGCGAGAGCGAAAAGAGAGAAAAGCTCACGAGTTGAAGATTTACTCACTCGCAGAGCATTTAGTCGATGACAAGTGTTGGCCGCGATCAGAACCCACGGAAAACGGAAAGAAAATAAAGTATTGTTTGTTTGTGCTGTAATTTAAGTATTTACTTGTAAATGTGTTCGTGCTGAAAGAAAAACTATGCGGCACCCGCATCATAATATATATATTGCTTTACGTCCCCAATGCGCCCAATGAACAATACAATAACTTCTTATCCATATAAGAAATATATCCATGCATGTATTATATATATATATATATATATATATATATATATATATATATATATATATATATATATATATATATATATATATATATATATATATATATATATAGAACTGTTAGACGTAGAGCCCTCTGAGTTACACGCAGATTTTAGATACCACGTCCACTTCGCCACAGTTTTGAAAAAACGTATATCAAGTACTAGAGGTATATCAGGATATCTTCTAGTCGAGCGGAATACAAACATTTCTTATCGTATGCCCATCGTGTGGTATTCAAGGGCTTCCTCAATGCCTTTAAGATTAGCTATAAACTGTGATAATACAATTTTCTTGGAATTGTTTTCTTCCAGTCGATTTCTTACCCCTACAATAAACTTGTTTCACCTTGCAGCGTTAATCAGTAAAAAGCAAAATGTCGCTGTAAGTGCAAGTTGCAAGAGTACATACAAGAACTTTTAATTATGCTCTTTATAAAAATGTTAACCCACAGCTCCAGGCTGAATAATCCTCATTTAAATACAATGACCTCTGATTTTCTATATCATTTGAACATTAATGTGGCCTGTAGCCAAAACGCCACCGATATTCAGAAACAATTTGGCGATATTAGGGTGAGTAGACTAGACGAGAAATTGTACACAAATATTTAAATCTCTATACAGGTTATATGCACAGGAGGCACTAGCCAACGCATGAAAGAACTGGCGATATATTTGCGGCCTCTACTAGGAATAGCTGACGCTAGCGAGCCTGTTGATCTATGCGAGAGCGGACGGCGTTACGCTGTCTATAAGGTGGGACCGGTTTTGTGTGCCAGCCATGGCGTTGGCTCCTCAACATTCTCGGTGGTGCTCCACGAGCTGCTCAAGCTGGTCAGGTATGCCAAGTGCACAGATGTCGTGTTCCTGCGCATTGGCACATGCGGCGGCGTGGGCGTGGAGCCGGGCACAGTCATTGTCACCGAAAATGCCTACAATGGTTGCTTAGAGAACGTGCATGAAATCGTAAGTAACCCAATTACACTGCACAACACAGTTGTGATAGAGTATGGCTTTGAATGTCAAAAACATCAAATCACATTTATAAGAGGAGTCAACCACTCTTTAAGCACAACTGAAAACTTATTGATGCTCCGTCAGTGCAATCAGCATATCGACTGCTTTCATACTGCTTAGAAAAAGAAAACACAATTCAATACAAAACAACTATCCAAACAAGTAAGAAAGCTCTTGTCGAGACTGCTCGACTAGGAGATACCCTGATCCCTACAAAGAGCTGATATTCACGCACGCATAAGCACGCGCTCTGCTAACTGCGCAGTAAGCAGCGACTGCGCTTGGGCTGCGCTGCAATGTGGGCAATATTATGAGAATTTTGTCTCTTACAAATTGGGGGCGAAGGGGGGCGTGGTATCCAAAATCTGTAAATGACCAAATTTGCGTATTGATCAGATGTACAAACCAAATCTGAAGTCTTCAGGTCTAAAAGTATCAAAATTACGACGAATAAAGAAAATCAATTTATCGATTATTCTCGATAAAAAAGTAATCGGATGAGTTATCGAAAAAAAAAGATAAACTTGTACTGCGTATGGTATACATGAGTATGCATACAAAATTGAAGTCTCTAGCTCTTATATCTTCTTCACAAAACCATTATACCCTGTTTTCCCATTTTTAATGGGATCAGGGTATAAAAATGAATACAGGCCAGGTTGAACCCAATCTGATATATAATATATATTATTTTTCATGGTTAGCCCATTTTAGGAAGGCGAGTGAGGCGACCCGCTTTCTTTCCATCGGACATTGTCGAAGGCATTTTAAAGTTTGGCACACAACCCAATGATGACTTCAAAATCATAAAAGCGAATACCATGTCAACAGACTGTTTCTATGAGGGTATATACAAAATAATAATAATAATAAAAAAATAAAAAAAAAAAATATATATATATATATATATATAGACATTTTTTTTATAAATTGCCTATATCTATCTGAGCATGCTTTTATCAGGTCAAGGACGCACCGATGGCGCAGTGTGTGAATACACCGAAGAGGATAAAATGAATTTCCTGAAGAAAGCGTACGACCTGGGCATTCGTAATATCGAAATGGAGGCCACCATGTTTTCCTCACTGACCAAAATGGCTGATGTTAAGGCTGGTTGCATTTGCGTTGCGTTAATTAATCGACTGAACGGCGATCAGGTGGGAACTCATATATATTTAATCTAATCTAATTTGTCAAGAGGCTAGAGAAGGGTCTTAGCTTGATTCAACTTTTTTGATGACATATATATATATATATATATATATATATATATATATATATATATATATATTTATTTTTTTTTTTTTTTTTTTTAAGGATTTTTAGAATATTCAATTCACTCGTTAATATTGTATTATTTATTTATTTTTTTCTTTTAGGTGACTATTACAATGGAGCAAAAACACCAATTTGAGCAACATCCATTTTTAATTGTGGGACGTTACATTAAGCATCTGCTTAACAATTAATAAAAATAACAACAAATACGCATTATTTTACAAATCTAATCAATTAATTGTTCATCCACCCAAATCTAGCTATAATAAAGCCTTAGATAATATAAACCACGTGCAAAATCGTTGGAGCATTTCGAGTAATTGAATTTTTTGGGATCTAAGTAATGGGGAAATCATTCGAATATTTAAATTAATGTTAGCTGCTCCAAATTCTGATTATTGGAAAAACTTAAAATTCAAAAAAGAAATTACTCAATCTTTGGTAAAAATGGGGGACAAATGTAAAGATAATATGCACAAGAATGTCTGCGATCTAAAAGGTGGGTATCGGCAGTTGTCCTTTGATCCCTACTGATAACGCAGCCCTGCAGCAATGGTTAATGCACAGAATAAGCGGATCATGGAGCTCATCAGATTTATCAAGGAAGGTAGCAAAACCGATATTCCACAGGAATTGACCTCGTGCACATGCAACATTAATCCGTATCTTGAGTGCCTAAATCCAGATATCCTTTACCACCTCAGCTTGGATACCAAGACAACGGATTTTCCAAAGGTCTTTGGCGATGTGCGCGTAAGCTGTTGAAATCTTACTTAATCGAATTGTGCCTCAACTGACGATCGACTACCACGCCCACAGTTCGTGTGCATGGGCGGCACGGAAGACCGTATGGAGAAGTTCGCCAACTTTATCATAAGTGAGATTGGCCTTAAGCTGAGCACGGCCGTCAAGCTGAGAAATATTTCCGCGGATGGCCATCGATACGCGCTGTTCAAGGTGGGTCCCGTCCTATGCGCCAGCCACGGCATTGGCGGCCCCTCAATCAGCATAGTGTTGCATGAGCTGATCAAGCTTGTGCACCATGCAAAGTGCAAGGATCCAGTCTTCTTTCGCATGGGCACCTGCGGAGGCATCGGCGTGGAGCCCGGAACTGTGGTGATCACATCGCAGCCACTGGATGGCCAATTGCGGCCCGTATACGAGGTGGTCGTCCACACACATCCGAATCTACGGCCAGCCTTACTGGATCAGGCCTTGGCCAATGAACTTATAGCGCTGTCCAATCCCTGTGAAGATGGCTATGATACGGTATTAGGCAAGACACTCTGCGCCAATGACTTCTACGAGGGCCAATCACGCCTGGACGGTGCCTTTTGCGCATACAATCCCCAAAAGAAGATGTGTTTTCTACAGCAAATCTCCCAAATGGGCGTTGTCAACATGGAAATGGAGAGCACCGCATTCGCAGCAATCACAAACCAAGCGGGAATACGTGCCGCCGTCCTTTGTGTGGCCGTCATCAATCGCCTGGAGGGCGACCAGGTGGGTGCACACAGCAGCTCCCAGAGAGCATATCTGCGATTAATTGATGTTCCCCACAGATTGATTCGCCAGCAAGCACCCTAAAAGCTTTCGACCAGAGAGCACAAATCCTAATTGCCCGCTATATGCGAAAGGTTCTCTTCAAATGTGACGAGGATGAAGTGGAGACCTGCCCCTGTGCTGATGCCCCTGAATGTCCCTAATATTACTGTTAAATTGCCTGTTTCTATATCTTGTCTTTAAAGAGTGACTAATTTGTTTTTGGAAAATACATTTTCGATTTAGCAGGCTGCCTGTCGAGTAGCAAGTATTTGATCATGCATAGCTCTCTCTCATAGGTTCATCTGGTTGCGCCTGCTGAGCTCACAATGGAGCTAATGGAATAACAAGATCAATTGCTAATTTGCGTATACAAGTTTTTTGCATTCTCAGCCTTGGACAAAAATTTATGTTTTGATTATAATTCTTTTTGTTGATATACGAAAAAGGTACGAAAAATAAAATATTCTGTAGAATTACGATCTTAGATTGTACAATCCCCCTTAGCAGATATAAATAAATGATTTTGTTATTGCAGCTCCTCTATTAGGAGCTTGTTGTTTGTGGAGCCTGAGCAACTGCTCTGTGGCAGACGCAGCTGGGCCTGTGCGGTGGCCACCTTCTGCATCATATGCTGCATCTGCTGTTTCTGCGCGTTGGCCATGGAGTTTGTATTTTTCAATGTGCCACCCAGGGCTTCTGCAGCAGTAGCTATTTTACTTTTAATCACACGATTCGGTTTGACCAGCTCGGCCAGGTCATAGTCCTTAGGCAGCTTAACAGGCTCGACAGTTGCCGGCTTTGGAGTGGCCGGTTTCTCTGCTTTCTTTGTAGTTGGAGCTGTATCCGATGGAAGCTCCTCAATGACCATGCGAGTAGCATGAGCGGGAGCCAGCTCGCCCACCTGTTGGCGCAATTGCTCCAAAGACTTCTTCGCGCTTGTATTATTGGGCTCCAGTTCCAATACACGTTGATAGACGCCATATGACTAGCAGTAGATCAATACGAATATATTATCCATGGATTATTCCGTTTGCTACTTTACTACTTACCTCACGTCGGTATCCCTGGCTGTAGTTGGCATCAGCCAGACGCAGAAGCGCCTTTACATTGTCTGGCTCGAGCCGTAGACATGCTTCACAGTCCTTTATGGCTAGTAAATAGTTATTCAGCTTTAAATCTGCAGGGCGAATGGGAGCATAGATATATGAAATGGCATTGTAGATGAGAACTTTAATTCAAGTACTCACACGAGATAGCGCGATTGTTATAGGCGCGTGCAGCCTGAGCTGGATCGAAAGTTATAGCACGAGTGTACTCCCTAACGGCATTTTCATACTCCTTGGCCTTAAAGTACTCGTTTCCGCGCAAGCGAAATCTGTTTAAAATTTTGCTATAATAACATATATATATATATCAATAAGAAGATTGTTATGCTCACTTCTCGGCATATTGCTCGCGTTCGACCTGACTTAGTTTAGCGATTAGTGCGTTCAGACGCTGCTGCTCAGTGCTCTCCTCACTGATCTCCTCACTTATATGGTCCGATTTTTTGTTTTGATTAATATTTTTTATCTTTATTTGTGCCTGCTCCTTTTCACGTTCCTGTTCCAAGTCCATCCGCAGTATTTCCTCATCCGGATCGTACTTGTCCCATTTGCTGTAATCCGTCGACTTGATACGCTGTTCATTCGTTGATTTTGGCTGCGGCTTTGCGCTTGGCTTAGGCGCCGGCTTATGCTTTGATGTCTCAGTTTCCTCCTTGTCAATATCTATTTTGGTGGTCTTTCGAACGGGTGGTAGATCCAGCGAAGGAACACTATCTTCTTCCTTGAGCTCACATAGCACATTGTCTTTGTTCTTAATTTCATTCGTCCAGTCCTAATAACAAATTTTAAGTTAAATAGAATGGTTTAAAATCATCTACATATATGTACATACATATATGGGCTTTAATTCGTGTTGAGCCAACACGCTGCTTTGTTGTATTTTCTCTTCTGTACGAAACAATTTGCTGTCCGGCTTAAGTTTCTTAAGCTTTTCCTCGGCACAGCGCGTCAGATCTGGAAAGTAACCTTCTTCACCGGAACGCAATATCATCACAATCTTTTCCATTTCGCGTGCGTTTTCACACTTCTCCACATAACCGAAATCCAAATTGCTTATTGGTATTTGGTATTTCTGCAACAGAGATTTGCCTTTCTCCATGATTATTCAATTATTATCTAGAACTCTAGAAATATAATGCAGTCGAGTTTTTAAATTTGTTTTGATGTATGTTTCTCTGCTGTTATTGATTAAATAAATTTTGTTCATCATTTTTCTCTGCTTGACAACGGAGTTGTTTAGTATTAAGTTACATTTGAACGACAAAATACCAAATATAATCGCCGCCAAGTATAAGTACCAATTGTAATGGTACACAAACGTTACTTTGCAACACTGAATATCACCAAAAACAAAAAAACTATGTATTGGCAGAATTTTGTCATGGCGGTTCTATGGTGTAATGGTTAGCACTCTGGACTTTGAATCCAGCGATCCGAGTTCAAATCTCGGTAGAACCTTTTAATAATATTTTTGCCATTTTATAATATATTTGAATGCTTACATTTCAAAAACATTCAAAATATAGTATAATTTTGTTCTAACGATTAATAGCGTTCAGAATTTTATTTATTAAAAACGTGTTTTCTATCATTCATTGCCATAATACCCCTGACACTTGGAATTTATTTCACTAAGTTCATCCCTGCTAGCACGGTTCTATGGTGTAATGGTTAGCACTCTGGACTTTGAATCCAGCGATCCGAGTTCAAATCTCGGTAGAACCTTTGGCCATCTTTTTCCTAAAAATTATTTTAATAATTTTAATTATACGTGGATAAGACCAGCATTTCATTCAACATAATTTTTTACTCAACATAATTTAATGCAAAATTTAAAAACCAAAATATTTAAACTCGCCCAACGTGGGGCTCGAACCCACGACCCTGAGATTAAGAGTCTCATGCTCTACCGACTGAGCTAGCCGGGCACTTGCAACACTTATGACAGATAATTTAAAAGAGTAGCATCTTTGGTCGATTTCCGTCAGACAACACTAAGCGCATCTTTTTCTGCTTTAATAAGCAAAAACATTTATTTCACTTTTAAAAACTGAAAAGATTTAAGTCTGCATTAATAGATAATTTATTTTGAATTATTTAATTGAAATTTTTATTTAAATTTGAGTTTATTTCAAGGATAATTTAAAATTATTCGATTAGTACAACGTTGCGAACTATTCAATTATCCTCTTAAGGCTATTTCAAATTTATTTTTTTATATACGTATATGCTTCAATGGTTTCCTTAGAGCTACCAACAATTTAACGCGAATCAATCGCTTTCGTTGTTCTTTTCGAAATAAACATCACCGTAACGATGAAGACGATCGAAAATATCGGAGTCGCTGCCACTGCCACTGGAAGACAAATAATCCACAGACTTGACGCCTGCACTCAACGCATTCGCCATCTTCTCTGTGGGTCGATAATACACTGAATAACGATTATCAAAACTGCGAGCGCCCGTGTAATACTTCAGAAATTTGCGGGCCTTATTCTGTCCAATGATGGGGACTAGATTATGCTCGGTAAGCGTAAAATTTCCGCTCTGTGGGCGGACGGTTGGTCTATACAGTAGATAACCCTTTTTAGTTAGTATAATATTAGTTGGAGGCTGAGGCACGTCTCCAGCAGGCTTCGCAACTGCAGGGGCTGCCTCGGAGCCAGTCGTAGAAGTGACGATGGTGCAGTCGCCATCACTGTCTGATATCTCCCCGATTTGTTTGAAAGAGCTCGCAGTCGTATTGGCAGCATCGTTAGTGTGTTGTATTTTCATCAGATTTTTCATGGAATGTGCACACGCCGTATCAATAGACACGGCCGTGGAATTGCAGGCCACACTGTGGTCATTAAAAGTCGATTGTTCCGGCAATTTGGACGATGAATCTGAATCTTCATCCATTTTCTTATCAGCATTTTGAATCGATTTCTTTTGCTCACTCAAAAAGGTTTGTTTTGAAAGCGCAACGGCTAGTTTAAAGTCTTCATCGGAATTTTCTGATTCTTCAGAAGTCTGCTTGGCTTCTCTTTTGAGTTTCCGGCGAATCTTATCTGTGTTGCTAGCCACAGCAGTTTTCCCATTTTTTCCAGCTGCTGAACCTTTTTTTGCTGATTTCACTGCTTTCTTTTTCTGAGTTCCTTTGAGTTTACTGGATTCAGTAATTTGCTTATTATTGGTAATGGTTTTCGTCTTCACAGGTTCCTCACTTATGTCTGGCTTACAGATGCCATTTGAAGGCAAATTTGTAATCGATTTTGCTGCTTCGTCCGAATTGATACATTTGTCTAATCGTTTTCTCTTGGGCTTATCCTTCGGAAGGTGTTCCTTGTCTATATTGCTGTCTCTCTTCAACACATCTTCGGTGTCTTCGTCTGTTTCTTCAGCAAGAACATCAATTGGGCTAAATGCTGGTGCGATTTTCGACTTCAACGTTGTGTTTGTCTTGAAGCGACTGGTGGTCGGTGTCTCCGTTAGCGCTTTTAAATCCTGTAGATCTGGACTGCTTCGATTCTCAACCAGCCACTCCTCTGTTGAGCTATTGGCGATGTGTACCACATTCGAGCAGAGTCGATCTTTGTTGCAGCACTTACATTCACTCTCCAACAGACGCGGACGCAAATCGTCCTCGAATGAGTGCTGACGTCGCAAGTGGCGCACGCTACGCTTAAAAGTCCTGTGCGAAGTCCTCGATCCCATTTCAAGTCGCTGATGATGATATAGGCTATGACTCTGGTAGCTACGATAGCCACAATAAGGATGGGATGACATGGAAAAGACGTGTCTCATACAGGCATTGCAGTCACAATGGCTGTGAGCAGTCTCATCTTCGCTGGAGGATGTTGATGGAAAATGTGGAGAGCTGTCCCGCCGCTTACGTAGCTGTTTACGACGCTGCTGTCCATGGAAACTGGAAGCAACCCTGAACGGATAATGCCTTGGAGTCGGGTGATAAATGATATCATGCTCCCGCTCACGGTCACGCTCACGTTCCCGCTCACGGTTGCATCTGTGCAGCTGATCACGTCGATGGCGTAATGCCTGCATGTGGTGACGATGCTCCTGATCCTCATTGTACTCACTGCAGCTGTATTTGGCACGCAACTCGTCGCGCATGCGTGGCTGGGTGCGATACATTTTGATTGTTGTCATGGGGCTGCTGCATTTGGTGGCAGTCGAAACAGTTCGCTTGCGACTGGCGCGTATGTAGCGTGCTGTGTCCACGGAATGCATTGACTCAGTCTCGCTATCGATGCTGGCATCCGGAGAGAATACATGATCGGTTGCCTTGAAGTGCCTGTGACACAGTATTGACTGCGAAATTGGCTGCAGAGTCTTGTCGCCATAGGCACTATTGTGACGCCGCAACCAATCACCGACATGCTGTTCTATCTTCTGCTCATCGAATGTGTTTAGTATGCGATCTAGGCCAGCAGCCTTCCATTTACGTACGTGTTCTTGAAAAATTGGCAGCGTTTGATCTAAAATCTCTTTATTATCACTGCTGCATATCATTAAGGTAAGTTCTGCCTTACTCATGAAGGCCGTTGTATTGTGTACTTCGTCCACTTCGTCCACATCTTCTACGGCCTCTTCCATATCAACAATACTTTCTTCATCGTCATTTTTATATATTTCTTCGATATTACTCATATTTATTTCTTCGCCATCTTCCATATTCTCACAACGCTAAAAAAAAAAAAAAAAAAAGAAAAAAAGAAAAAAAAAAGAGAAGACGAAAACCGTGAAAATTTAAATGGCGATCGTGTAAATGGTTTTAGGATTTACCTTAAGAAAGTTTGACCACAGTTTCGAACGTTCATAGGTTAACGTTTCCAAAGATTCTTCATCTACTGGTAAATGCGACATTTTCGCAAGGTATCAAACTTAAACGCCGCAATAATTTCTCCTTGCTGTTTCTAATGTAGCTTCCTTTTCTAATAGGGTTGCCATATTATTTGCGCAATTCAGTCATACTTTTTATTATCGACCAATCGATATTTGACGCTACGCACTAAACTTAATTCGAACATACATTTCTAATACTATTTATAAGTGTGCTAAATTTTGGTGCGAGTAATCGACGTATTTGGAATAAATAAATTTACTCTAATTTAAAATTCCATAAACCCCTTTGGAAATACTGTCAAAATAACCGTTTTATCGATCAGCCGCCACGAATTAAAGTCAAGGCGGTCAAAGGCGGTAAATCAAATGTAAATGTAACCTTTTTATTTTGTTTTATTTTAAAGTTGCATATGCTTTACATTATATTAATAATATTAATATTGCAGATAAACAAACGAATACATATTATATGCCTAAATAACTGTCGGATAAACATTTGCCACATGGCTCAGTTGAAATACGTAATGTACAACTACATAAGTATATATAAACTTTCGTTTTTCATAAGTCTAACGCTGCTTGCTCCATTGGCCACTATGTCGGAATATGTTGGTTACTGCCGCTGCTACTGCTGCTATTTGTTGTTGCTTGTTGGGTTTTATTTAACATGTATAGTATTTATATAGAATATATATGATTTGTTTTGGAATATGGGTAGGCCGTTTCACGGTCTATTTGCGATTGCGTATGGCGCGATCCATAATATTATTAATGCGCGTCTCCGAATAGCCCGGCATCAGCATATGGATTAGCTCCTTCATGAACAGGTCACTAACGCCCGGACTGCTGCGCTCGGCCAGCTCAAACACAGACTTCAAATCGCCAATGTCACTGCCGACGCCAACGCCGTGCATGCTCTGCAAATTCTTGCTGCTGTTGCTATATTTGCGCTGTATGTCACCTAGCACCGGGAAGAGCAAATTGTTCAAGCAAGCGCTGTTCGTGTGATATGGCATGCGCTGGCCCTGCCCGGCTGCATGCTTGCCGTGATTGGATTGATTGGAAGCCAGTGAATCGTTGTGTTCTGCAACGTTTATGCCGCTGCTGCTGCTGTTGCTCATATTATTGGTGTTTGTCGCATGGAATGATTCACGGTTGTTGCTACGACGTTGCTGCTGCTGCTGATGGTGGTGCTGGTGTTGATGCTGGTCCATTGTGAGTGGCAGGCCTAGGGAGGCGCGACGCTCCTCAACTTGGTCCAATGTAGCAACCGAACGTGACTGACGCAGATCTGGCTTGGAGCTGGCGCGTTTCTGCATTATATCAGTTGCCGAACTGGATGTGCTGACCGGCAGCATTCTTCCACCGCCAGATGATGCATTGCCAGCTGCCCCTGCTCCTGTTCCACCTCCACCACTCAGTGGCGCATTCAGCATAGTTGTTGTGGCATGTTTGTTGCTGTTCAAGTTGTTGTTACTGTTATTGTTGTTATTGTTGTTGCTACTGCTATTGCTGTTGCTGCTGACCATCGCCGGCAAGTCGTTGCCCGACGCCGTCGCCGCCGCCGTTGCAATAGCATTTCCCACATTAGTTGCACTCGGAACTTTGCTGGGGCCTCCAACACTGTTACCAAGGTTGCTGCCCGAGGCTGATTGACTGTTGGTGCTGACGCCAGTCGTGGGCGAATGTGTCGTGGCCATAAGTTTCTGCATGGTCAGCTCGTGCTCCTGCAGCTGAAAGCTATTAACTCCGGCACGCGGTGCGCTATTGATGTGTAGTCCCTTAACGGTCATTATCCAGGGCTCGTCGTGACCGCTGCCGCCGACGCCGCTCTGCTTGGCATCCGAATCGGAATCGGAGTTCTCCGACTCAGTTTCGCTCTCATCGCCTTTAGATAGTTTCCATTTCTTGAAGCGATCGATTAAGTCAATCAGATAGGCATTCTTTTTTGCCTTCTTAATAAAGGGATACTTAAGCAATTCCTTGGCTGTCGGTCGGTTCTCTGGGTCCTTGTTAAGGCATGCCTCGACAAAATCCTTAAATGATTTGGTGTAGTTACCAGTCAATTGGGGCGGATTGTTTTTCGGTATTAAGAACAGTACACGCATCGGATGTAGCTCCGAATTAGGTGGCTCACCCTTGGCCAACTCAATGGCCGTGATGCCCAGCGACCAGATGTCCGCTTTCGAATCGTACTGTGACTGCTTAATAACTTCTGGTGCCATCCAGAAGGGTGTGCCTACAAATGTATTTCGCTTGGATGTCGTATTAGTGAGTTGCCCAGCTACTCCAAAATCGGCTAGTTTCACATCGCCCAGCTCGCTGAGAAGCACATTAGCCGCCTTGATGTCACGATGCAGCTTGCGCTCCGAGTGCAAGTAGTCGAGACCTTTGAGTACCTCTCGCAGTATGATGCCAATGTGCATCTCCTCGAAGGAGCCCGCTTTCATTAAGTCCAATGCAGACCCGCCACCCAGGTACTCCATAATTATCCAAAGTTTAGTGCCTTTCAGAAAGGATCCATAGTATTTGGTGACATACGGCGAATCGCACTGGGAGAGCACCATGATCTCCTGCTGTATGTCATCGATCTCATCCTCAGCTTCCTCCAAGTCGATTATCTTGATGGCCACCACCTGCTGCGTTCTATTGTCAATGCCTTTGAAGACTTCACCAAACGAGCCTTTGCCAATGCGCTCTTGCTTGGTGAAGATCAACTCCGGGTCCACTTTCTCAGTCCAGGACATGATAGCTTCTGTCACTTTTTACACCAGGCCAGCTGACTTCAAATTTCGGTTCGTCTATAAAATTTTCAAGCAAAAACAAAAGCAAGAAAAGGTAGCAACAAAAAATCCCAAAGCAAAGTGAGTTACGGGTACGGCTGGCTATCGCTCTCGCTCTTTTTTTATTTTATTTTTTGTTGTTGGTGTTGCTGCTGCTGCACGCACTCGAATCTGGTTGCGTTGCACTATTGTAGAGACTATTTTGATATCATGCACAACACATAGACACGCACTCATCAACTATTTGTCGTATTTTAATCCTTTGCGTTCACATTTAAAAGCATTTGAATAACGTACGAGCTATGTATTGGAGGAAGGCACAAAATTTTCGCAGTTGACTTCGTTGGCTTTTCTTTTGCTTGACTCTTCTTCTCTCCTCGCTTTTTGTTGTTGCGCTGTGCTGGTTGTGTTAGTGACGTACGACGGAAGCATCGATAATAAGTTTTTATTGGAATTAGATATCGATATTTCAAACAGCATTAGATTGATCATATAACAGGAGTTTCCATACCTTATTGACAGTTTTAATTATATGATTATAACACACACAATTCTTAAACCGATTTATATGATGGTTACAGACTGTATTTCTAAATACAGTGCTTGAATTTGCATATGTTGATTTCGAGGTTGAAACGATAAAAATATACTCATCGATAGATTTCTTTAAATATCCAGCGCAGCAACAGCATGTAAATGTAATTTAGATATGATTTCATAAAACCAGTTCAGTTTATTCAAATACTTAATCCACCAATCAATGAATGAAACCAACATCGCAATTAAGGTGAAAACTGCAAAAGAACCTGGCCCAGCCAGAGTAACCTCAGCAGTGGAAGATTAAGAAAACCCTCAACAAAAATGATGTACCTGCGCCGCCTATTCACCCAGGAACTAACACCCGTCGCACAGAGCGACCTGTTGGGCTGCCTACAACATGCACCCCAACAGCTGTTGTGTGGCGGTTTTGCGGGTGCATCTACTTTGGACAGCCTATCCTGGTTACACAATCTGGCGCCCTGCTTTCCGCTACGAGGAGAACAGATACAGGTTATCCATGAGCCGCATCACTTCTATCAAACATTAATACAGCGCATCGCACAAGCCAAAAAACGTATTGTGTTGGCCAGTCTGTACCTAGGTACGGGTCAATTGGAAAGCTCCTTTGTGCAAACGTTGCGTCACAGCCTAAAGGCGGAATCGTCTCTCCGCTTAAATGTTCTCTTAGATTTCACGCGAGGCACACGTGGGGTGACCAATTCTAAGACCATGCTCCTGCCTCTTGTACGAGAGTTTGGGGAACAGGTGCAATTTTCGCTCTACCACACGCCGGATTTACGCGGTATGACCAAACGATTTGCGCCACCGCGGTGGAACGAGCTATTTGGACTGCAGCACATGAAGGTGTACTTATTTGACGATGCGGTCATCATTTCGGGCGCCAACTTGTCCAATGACTACTTTACCAATCGCCAGGATCGCTACATATTAATTGAGGATAAGCCGTTGGCTGATTTCTATGCGCAATTAATTGAGCGTGTGCAGGAGTTCAGCTTGGCTGTAGACGCTGATGCGGCTGAGAAACTGCATCGCAACTGGCGCATCCTACCCTACGAGGGCACTAAAGACCAATTCATTCGGCTGGCCAAAGAGCGCATAACAAATTTCATACAGGATGCATACCAAAGACAACTACAAATCAGGGAGCAGAGTAGCCAAGCCGACACGTGGGTGTTCCCATTGTTAGAGATGGGTCAGATTGGTATTCACCATGACAGCGTGGTGACCAAACAGTTGCTGTCCAAATGCATTGCCGGCTCACGCCTCAAACTAGCCACCGGCTACTTCAATCTCACCCAAGAGTACATGGATACCATCACGCACAAGTGCCTGGCGCAATGCAGCATTCTCATGGCGCATCCAAATGTATGTATTGGTTAAGAAATACACTCCATTTCCTAATATTATTTGCATTCCTCTGATGCAGGCAAATGGTTTCCAGGGCGCCAAAGGACCCGCTGGTGGTATTCCTGCTGCCTATACACTAATTGCGAAGAGTTTTTATGAAACCTTAGTGCGACGACAGCAAAATCATCGCGTAAACTTTTTTGAGTACGAAAAGCCTGGGTGGACGTACCATGCCAAGGGTCTCTGGTACTATTTACCCGAGGCACGACTGCCCAATTTAACACTTATCGGTTCCTCAAATTTTGGCGAGCGGTCAGTCAATCGCGATCTGGAGACCCAGGTGTGTTTGGTGACTGTCAACAAGGAGCTCAGTCAGCGACTTCAAGATGAATCAGATCGCCTCTATGACCTATCTACAACAGCGGAGCGTCAGATTGTTCAGAGGCCTATACCGCGCTGGGTACAGGCTGTAGTGCGCATATTTAGAAATTTCTTTTAGCTTTAAATACCGAGTCACATGCTAAGTTCAATTTGTTGATGTTTAGGGCTAATTACTATAAATATGTATGTGTAATGTTTCAAGTTTGGTTCGTGTATATTGCTGTAAATTTATTTTCTACAGTCATACAATAATAATTAAAGAACAAGTTTCTAAACAACATGCCTTTGCATATATATTTTCTTGAAAATTTATTCTTATCGGCATTTGTCTTATTGGTTATGTTTATTTAGCCCAATTACATCATGTCTAACTTATTTCATGATAAGAGGATTTGTAAAAGGAACTAGTACATTTTGCACGGTTCGAAATGAACTGGGTGGCAACTCTGTATAACGGCGCTGACTTTGGCATTTGTCTTGTTCTTGTTATTCGGTTCGAAGAGAAATTGAAGAAAGACAACAAATTACGAATTGGAATTGCGAATGAGCGAAAAGTAAGATTTCCTCTAGTGCTAAAAAAGATCAACAAAACAATAGATAATTGGAATACGAGTGTGGTGTTGCGATTCTCAGCTTTTGTTCACAATTCAAAAACTCGTCGAGATGACCAAAGTCGCGGAGGAGCGCGAGCCCTGGATGGTTTCAAATGTTGAATATGGTAGTGGGGTAGCGGCACTCCATCAAGAAATTGAGCATTTCTACAACTACATGATTTTAACGCCCACGGAGTATATGATGCGCATGGAGGCTGTACATCGTATTGAGCGTGTTGTGCTGAGCATTTGGCCCGATTCCTGCATTGAAGTCTTTGGGTCTTTTCGCACCGGTCTAAATCTGCCCATCTCCGATATCGATATAGCTGTTAACAACTTCTATTGGCAAGGCGCGCCATTGCTTGAGCTAAAAAATACGCTGATCGCACGGGGAGTGGCCGATAATGTCAATGTCCTGGACAAGGCTTCGGTGCCGGTTGTTAAATTTACAGAACAGATATCACAAATAAAATTTGACATTTCATTCAATACGACGTCGGGCGTTAAGGCGGCCGAACTGGTGCAGCAGTTTATAGAACAGTTCCCAGAGCTGCCCAAACTAGTCATAGTGTTGAAACAATATCTACTGTTACAAGGCCTAAATGAAGTATACAGCTCAGGCGGTATTTCATCATACTCCGTCACACTCATGTGCATCAGCTTCCTGCAGCAGCAGTCTCTAAGCGAGGCCAAGAACTGCAAGAATGATAACAAATTGGGCAAGCTACTGCTCAAGTTTTTGGACTTTTATGGACGCAAGTTTGACTACTTAAAGTATGGAATCTCTGTTCGCGGCAGCGGGGGTATCGTAGAGAAGTGTGTGCTGCAAAATTCCTTCGCTGATGGCAGCTGGCTATCGATTCTGACTATTGAGGATCCTATTACGCCGAGTAACGATATTGGACGCAGCTCGTTTGGAGCACTGGATGTGAAGCAAGGTTTTGAAATAGGGTTTTTAAAGCTGTCGAAGCAGGTTGACATGGACGCCTCAAAAAGAAGTGGATCTATTCTGGCCAGTATTATCAATGTACCACAGTCTGTGATGAGCTATAGAAATTGGGTTCACTACAAGTTTGGACATTTGTCCAACATAAATGCGGAGCCTGTCGATGGCATAGAGCGGTATTTTGATATTGACGTCAAATTTCAATTAAATTCCACCACATCGGAGGATGAAGAGGAGGATAAGAAGGAGATAGGCAGCAATCCCAATAACATGCCTTTGACCCACAATGGTTGTCAATACAAGGGCTTAGGATTAAATTAAGTTATTTACAATAATTTTAATATAAACAATTATGTCATATATACTTTAATTAACTGCTCGCATATTAGAAATAATGTTTTTTTTTTTTTATTATTAGATTGCATTATTCTGAATTCATCTAATTTGTACATAAATATATACATACATATGTATAACTGTAGCAAGAAATCGCTACCAAAACTGAAGAATCTACATTTGGCGCCATATGTTAAATTTCGATATGTTTTATAAATCGATATTGAACCTGGGTTAGTGTGTGCTATCGTTCTCGAAGTCACGAATAGGGATGTGAACGATATATATCGCATGCCGGCTAAGAGGTAACAGAACAGCTGTGAGTGTTGTGTAAACGCAGGCCGTCAAAAAATTTGGCCGCACGCATTTTTCGTAATTGTAAATAAGTAGTTTTAAATTCGCAATTAAGAAATGTTGCACATATTGCGTCAGCGCCATTCGGCACTAGCAAATACAGCGCAACGTTGCCTACACACAAGTACCAGCAGGCCGGGCTATATTGTTCTGTAAGTGTTGAATTCTTGGTTGCGGAACAAGTTCAGCTAACACATTTTTTGCGCCCATAGTGTGCCTGAAATCGGTGAGGATGGTCAATTGGGTGAAGGCTTGCTTATGCCAAATGGCTTGCCAGCATTTACCGACATTACTATCGAGATGTGCCTCGGAGCCATTGGACAGCAGGCGGCCGCCGTGGAGAAATCGGTCAAAGCCCTGGATCTGGATATAAAAAATGGGAAGCAACTACAAGGCTCTGATATATACAGAGAACTTGATGCAGTAACAGCCCCTTTGGAAACCACCTGGGGAGTGGCAAAGGCACTTTATCTGGGTAACAGCACGCTAATACCCACCAAATCCTATATGAACATACACGAGCGAGCGCGAAACGCGCGTGCTGCCAAGTTCTGCAACAAAACGGTGTATACAGCTCTAATGCAGCAAGAGGAGCAAGCGGGCGAAGCAGAGCAACGATTGCGTCAAAAATTTTTGCTTGAGGGCAAATTGAATGGCCTGACGCTGAGCAAGGAAGGTCAAGATGGGCTCAAAGAATTGATTACACAGCTGGGACGGGAGCGTGGTATCTTTAAGAACAAAGTTAATATGGCTGTACATGCGTTTGCGCATGTCATTAACGACTTTCAGCTAGTTCGGGACTTTCCGGATACACTACTGGAAGCCACGGCGCGAGATCCCAAGCAAGCACTCGAAGGCCCTTGGAAAATAACACTACAGCAGCCAATTGTGGAGGGCTTCCTTAAATATTGTCCCGATCGTCTGCAGCGCTGGAATGTGTGGCGCGCTAACGTTCTGAAGGCATCCCAGCAGCAAGATAAAGCACTGGAGAATAGCACGCATCTAGAGAAAATTCGTGCCTTGCGCAAGCGACAGGCCAATCTCTTGGGCTATACCAACTATGCAGACATGTCCATGCAGACCAAAATGATTGGCAGTGTGGACAATCTGAAGCAAATCTTTGCGCAGCTGCTGAAATTTGCGGGTCCTGCGCAAAGCGTTCAGATAGAAGAGGTGCAGAAGTTTGCCAGTGCTAACGGTGCAGAGCATAAGCTAGAGGCATACGATGTGAGCTACTGGGCACGCAAACAACTCATAGCCGAGCATCAGCTACAGGAAGACAAGCTGCGAGAGTATTTCCCACTGACACGTGTGCTTTCCGGATTGTTCGCGCTGAGCGAAAAACTGTTTAATATACGCATTGTGGAGCAGCCCAAGACTGAAGTCTGGCATCCGGCGGTCAAATTCTTTAATGTGTACGATAATGATGTTAGCAACAGTTCGACACCAGTTGGAGGCTTCTATGTCGACTGCTATTCGAAACAGCACAAGTTTGGCCGCAACAATGGCTGGATGGTTGGCATACGGAATAGAAACAAAACAGCTGATCTTACTCCGCTCTGCGCACTTATCTTTAATTTTACAGATCCCACTCCGGACAAGCCCACGCTGTTGGGCTATGACGACTTGCAAATGGTATTCAAGACCTTTGGTACGGCGCTGCAGCATCTGCTTACCCAAGCGGGCTACAGCGACTTGGCAGGTATCTCTAACATCGAGTGGGATGCCTCGCAAGTGTCGGGCTATGTGATGAGCAATTTCCTGGACGACGCTGCTGTGCTACAGACTTTATCTGGTCACTATGTCAATGATGACATAATTGATCTTGAGCTTGCGAAGAAGACGCGTCTGCTGAAAACACAATTGGCTGGACATAAACTGTGCAAGGAATTGTACTTAGCTGACTTGGATGTGGAGTTGCATCGCTCGAGCGCCTTTTGGCTGGATGTTGTACGTAAGATTTGGCCAGTCTATCAGTGTATGCCGTTGGACAAGAAGGACTCTCATCCCTGTTCCATGACCGATATATTTGCTGGCGACTGGGCGGCCGCACATTTTAGCCATTTGTATTCCAAGCTGATTGCCGCTGATATCTCGAGTGGATTCGCAGAGGAGCGCAGTGATGAAAACTACGCCACAGTAGGTAAACGGTATAAGCAAACATTTCTCAGCTATGGCGGTTCGGTGCCTACGGCGGAGGTATTCCGCCGTTTCTTGGGTCGCGATCCGTCAGTGGTGGCGCTACTTAAATCGCTGGACATATTTATTACTTCCCAAACCACGGAGCCCAATTAGATCGTGATCAGAATTCACTGCTATCTGTTGTTGACCATTTAGTTTAGAAAATGATGGCATTACTAAATCGATTTGCCACGTTTGTCGCGTTGGATTAACTGATTATCGAGTCAATAAACGACATCTTATCGTGCACATTGAGGAGGGCGATATCAACTCAGGTGTTCCTCAATGTTCATGACCGATTCGATTCTTTTCTTTTCTGGCAACAGTTGCTTTATTTAAATAATACTTTACTAATAAACTGAGTAAATTTTATAACATTGCTCTTTGGATTGCTCACGTCTTTTTTTAGCGGAAGACAACGACGACGACAAAGAGTCAGCTACCTCTTTGTTGAAAGATTAGATATTGCGGCTTCATTTCGTATTAATTGTGTTTACTGTTAAAATATATTCGGACAGCCGCTCCAGTCTTGGGCCGCCTTGGCCTGCCAGTACGTATTCTTAGACACATGCATCAGTTCTGTGCTGCCCTCCACTCGCTCCCGCTTGAACCACATGGGCTCATAGGCTGGATAGGATCGTCCTTCGGCGATCGCTTGTTTCTCCTTTAGCTCCTGCTGTTTTCGCACCGCTCGCTGTTTCTCTTCGAGCCGTAACTTCTCTCGATTGCTCTCATCCCAGGCACCTTCCTCCATGCAACGCTGATCGGGACGAAATCGCGAATCCGTTGGCGCAACACCCTCCTCCGGCTCGTTCAGCTGGCAGGCAAACACTGGCAAGTTGTAGTACTTGTCCGAATCAGGGGCAGCTGGACGTCGCTGCCAGGCCACCTTATACTCGCCAGTCGTGTAGCTGGGGTTCTTTGCCGTCCCGCTGATGTTCAGCACAGGAGCTATTTCGATTTTGTCATTCCACGTGCCACGCAACAGCCACTTGGCCTCATTTTTCGGATTGAGCACCACGCCTTTGATGCTGCGCTGCTGCTCACGACCGAAATATGAATATGGTATATAGTTGAGGATGCACTTGTAGCCCTTTGCTGCATTGCTGCCAACGATCTCCATTTGGCCTTCCAGATCGACCCACAGCTTGCCCACGATTATATTGTTCACCGTTGTTGTCACACGCCGATAGAAATAACGACGTCCCGTGGCGGGGAACAAGACGTAGGCCCCGCCAACTGGATTTACCTGTTCCATTTAGAAACAATGGTTGAGTTACTCAGATGAATCAGCTGCGGCAATCACTCACCTGCAAATATTTTCCCCGAAACTTGCTTGTCAACGAGAATTCTTGCCAGCTTACCCATTCTTTGCTCTCACAATGCAAAGCCGTAATTGGCGGATGATGCGACACTTGCTCGGTGAGACAGCGCCAGCCGAGATCGTCAGTGCGATCGCATTCGTAGGTCTCCCCCAGCAGAGGATTGAAAGGCTTGTTAATCCGGGTCTCTGCCGTGGCATATGCAGAGACCGTGAACGCTCCCAAATAGGCCAGCTGCTCGCACACATCGCTGCAGCTGGCGGCGATATCGAGCACGTCGGAGTACTCATAATCCTCGACCAGACGCTGCAGCATCGAGAGCGGCTCGTTGAAATTTACGGGCATAGGTATTTTAGAGAGATCCTTGCCAATGCAGTTCTTCATGAGCGTCCACAGGCTGAGCGGGTAGTTGGGTTTGTCCGGCACACGGGTGCGACGATTTCTGATCATTTTAACCTCAGTTGGAGCTGGATTAGATGGATCAGAGGCTGGCATCTTCGCGCTTTTGGCCAGCTCTATCGACGTTATCCACGTCTGCCGTTCCACCTCAGTTTCCGCCTTGACGCGAAAGCTCAGCTGCTTACTGCTATCCGAAATCGCAAACGTACAGGGATCCACGTGTTCGATTACGGCTGCCTTGAGCGTTATCGACCCGCGCGACGCCAGATGGACTTCAGACTGATCGAGGTAATAGCTAAGCACGCCATTAGAGAGCACAAACCAGCGTCGCTGATACCCCTTAACATAGTTGGTCCATTTCAGTAGCCAGCCCTTCATTTCCGTGTTGCTTTCGCTGGCAGTGCGATTTGTCGAACGGCTTCGTCTCTTTTTCTGCGACGATCGTAATTTGTTGCCCGGGGAGGAGGCGCGGGTGGCGGGCACGGAGTCCATGCTCGCACTTGAGCTATTCCGCCGCTGTCTGTGGTGCGCTCGCTCGCCAGACATATTCAATTCCTAGCGAACAACTAAACGCAATTAAAACGTCGACTCCCTGGTTGAGCGTTGCGACCGCATTTTGCTTGCGTTATCGCGCGAGCATTTCGCTAGTCGAACGGCACAGATAAGGTATGGCAGCATTGCGATTCGCGTTCGGCTCAGTTTTTTGACAGTGAGTGAGTCAGCCAGATAGTACATTATCGCGGACGGTGAGAAAACTGGTACCATTGGTGCGTCTCTTCTCGTCGTCTTCTTAATTGCGTGAGTGCATGACATATGTATATGTATGTACATATATATGTTGTTGGATTAACCACAACACAATTGGTTTATTTTATTTAAAATAATACTTTAATAATAAATTGCATAAATTTATAACATTTAACATATACTCGTTGCATTGCTCAGAACCTCATCATATATGTATATACATACGTACATACATACAACGAAAGTGAAAACAATTTTCGGTGAGGGGAAAACACGTTTCTCCTTGTTGTTGCCGTTGTTATTATTGTTTAGAGTGAAAAGCTGTTCGACTTTTCACTAGAACGAATATGTCTACATATGTATATAGATTAGATATATATATATATATATATATGTATGTGTATGTATGTATATGTGTGTGTGTATGTTTCAATGGATGGTAAGGTCTATGTGCCATAAGTATTTAACTGATTAAAGCAAAGATTAAAATAAAACCCGAACAAGGGAAAACAATTTTGATAAACGCAATCAATGCGATGCGAACTTGAGATTGAGCTCGCAATAAAATCATTTCAGTATCAGTATCAACATTCGCAGCTACTTTACAGTAATTAATTTATATATGCACTAAGTAGTGAAAAAATGTCATTACATTGATTAGCTTTATAGTTCTGTAAGTTATTGATCCTCTCAAGGAGTGGCTCTTTGTTATTAGTAGTTGACAGCGGAGTTTAGTTTCAAGGCTTGCATATTCAATTCATATTCATTCACATAAGAGTGCGGCGTTTGTTTCTTAATAGATATCTGGACAGCCGTTCCAATTCTGGGCCGCTTTGGCCGCCCAATATGTATTTTTCGTGACGTGCACAAATTCATCGCTACCCTCCACTTTCTCGCGCTTGAACCACATCGGCTCGTACGCGGGATACGGCCGCCCCTCGGCAGCTGCTTGCTCGGCCTCGGCTTCGCGTGCTCTTCGCACCGTTCGCTGTTTGTCTTCAAGGCGCACTTTCTCCTTATTGCTCTCATCCCACATACCCTCCTCCATGAGACGCTGATCGGGTCGGTTACGAGAATCCGTTGGCGCTACGCCATCTTCGGGCTCATTCAGCTGACAGGCAAGCGTGGTGAAGTTATAATACTTTTCCGAGTCCGGTGGCGGCGGACGACATTGCCATGCTACCTTGTATTCGCCTGTGGTGTATGTTGGATTGTCCGCAGTGCCGCTCGTTTCCAGCACTGGCGCTATTTCGATTTTATCATCCCAGGTGCCGCGCACCACCCATTTAGCTTCATTATTGCGATTGATGACCACGCCTTTTACGCTGCGCTGCACCTCACGACTGAAGTAAGAATATGGCTTAAAATTCAGGATGCACTTGTTTCCATGCGCTGCATTGGTGCCCACTATTTCCATCGTTCCATGCTGATCCACCCAGATCTTTCCAACGATTATATTGTTCACAGTTGTTGTTACTTTGCGCCAGGTGTAACGATGTCCACTTTTAGGGAACAAAATGTACGAACCGCCCAGAGGATTCACCTAAACAAGAAGCGAATGAGTCATAGCTTTCAAAACAACAATGAAGAATCGTAGCCTCCTTACCTGCAAATACTTGCCACGGAACTTGCTCGTCATGGAAAATTCTTGCCAGCAAACCCATTGCTTACCCTCGCAGTGCAGAGCGGCTATTGGCGGATGGTGCGACACCTGTTCAGCCAGATAGCGAAAGCCCAGATCGTCCATACGGTCGCACTCGTAAGTCTCACCTAGCAGTGGGTTAAACGGTTTGCCCGTACGCACCGCTGTAGTCGCATATGTGGAAACTGCAAATGCCGCCAAATAGGCCAACTGTTCTGATTCGTCTTTTAGCGTGGCTGCACGATCCAACACTTCGGAATACTCATAGTCCTCCGCCAAGCGTTGCAGCATGGAGAGCGGCTCATTGAAATTGATGGGCATGGGTATTTTGGACAGATCCTTACCAATGCAGTTCTTCATGATGGACCACAGGTTAACCGAGTGATTTGGCTTATCCGGGACTCGCGTGCGGCGATTGACCACAGCACCCTTATTGCTCGCTATGCTAGCTCTGATCGTTGACGACCTGGAATTTCTCACAGGATCTGCATGTGATTTCGAAGGTTCATCGACCTTATCTCCATCATTGTCATCGCCGCCGGAGGCAACGCGCGCGGCGCTAATGAGACACACTTGCTGCACGGTCTGGATGGTTCGTCTTTGCTCGTCACTTTCCGAAGAGCTGCCTGTGTGACCCTCGGAGCCGACTTGATCCTCGGAGCTGCTGCGCCGCTTGTTAAGCTTCAGTATGAATGTACTGTCTATGGGCGAGTCGCCTGTTCGATCATAGCCATATTCCTCGGCGTCATAGAACTCAGTTTCATCGTCGGAAGTTAGGTTGGTGCCAGGAGCTCCTGGAGTCATGCACACCATTGTGCTAGACGATGATATTGGAAGCGGCTTATTGCGGCGTACGAATACGGCAGCTTGCTCCATTTGAGATTGCTGCTTGGCCATCTGCTCGATGATCTCCTCCAGTCGCTGGCGCTGCTCACGCTCGTGGTGCAGCATTTTGGACCATTTATGGCCTTGTGATTCAGCTGAGCGCAAATAGTCGTTGCCCGCATTTATCATAGCATTTGATGTAATCCTAAATAACGTTGCCCGCTCATTGACAATCTTTGTACGACTGGCCAGAGATTCCTCTTCGTTAGATTCTAGATCATTCAAAGCACGCTGGAGAGCGGCACCATGCTTCGTTATTAGGTCGTAGCAGGTACGCATATTTTCCAGACGTTCGGTTAGATCGCGCACAACAGCGCTGATCTCCTGACTGGGCACCACTTGTGCCGTCTCCTCTTCCTCCTCCTCTTCGCTTTCAATAGCACGAATAGCTTTGGCTTTGGCCAGCTCTAACGATGTCACCCACGACTGCCGTTCCACCTCGTTGGCTGCCTTAATGTGGAAGGTTTGTGTGCCCCCGTTCGAGATGACAAATGTGCATGAGTCCACGGTGTGGATGAGCGCCCCATGGAGCGATATTGTGCCGCGACAAGTGTGATTGATCTCTGATTGGTTGCGATAATAGCTTAGGACACCCTTTGATAGAACAAACCAGCGACGCTGGTAGCCTTTGATATAGTTCGTCCACTTTAAAAGCCATCCCTTCATTTCGGGATCGCCTCCGCCCTTTTCGGCGGCTGGCTTTGCCGCAGCGTCCGCCATGCTAGTAATCGGACTGCTCCGCAGTCGTGGCCGTGCCCACCGTGACAATAAAAATCTATTAGCACTTGCTTGTTTACGACCTCCACCGCTTGTTGACCGACTCAGACTCAGATTCGGTTTCGCAAACGCCACGTACAATCGTGATGGGGGGGTTGGGTATGACAACAACTCCAAATCCAAGTCCGTAACAATAACTTTAATGAGCTGCTGTTTTAAGCAGCTGCTAGCATTATAAAGTACACTTTTGCAGTATTCGTAATCACGTACACAATGAATTTCGTTTGCTTAGCGGCAATACTAAGTTATTTTTTCTGCACAAAATAAAGAAACTGTGGAAGTCAAGTGCGCATTTGTGTGCGTGTGCATAAGCGTATGTGTGTTGCCGTGTTGTGTGAGTATTTTATGGTGTGACCGACTCTAACAACTGCAAAGTGGTGGTATTTCCACGATATGCATTTTATTGGTTAAGTCAATAAATAAAAATAAAAAAATACTTTTTTATATTAAAAACACGCCTACTATGTAAGCAGAATATTTTAAGTCTAATTATGGCACTATATTCTTTTCACTTTTTCCTTCTTTTTTTTTTCATTAAATACTCCAACTAGAGCTGCCAACTGCTCTTAAAATATACTAAATACAGACGCAACGATTCATCAGACCCGCGACAATTTAAAAATGTGTTTTCTTTTCGAGTAAATAAGTATTAAAACGAAATGTAGCTTTGTTAACGATAATTGAAAGATGCCAATTGCACAAATTATTTTTAAGTCTAGTCAACGGTGACGCAAAGCAAACTTGTGTAATGTTAGAAATAAACAAAGTTTAAGCACTTCAATTTATATTTGCCGTGGACCCGTTGATTAATTGAAAGTTGGCTTTTACAACTTCCCGCTTGCAGCTGCGGCTGTCGCACACTCCCACTTACAGAGTAAGATAATGAGTCACCCAGTTTGGTGGCAATAAAATAAATATATTAATATTGGTATCGAATATAACATATCAAATTTTATAAGCTAATTAATTAAATGTTTCGTGGGTAGCACATTGAAAATAAAATATAGGTGGGGTGTCTCATCAAGGTTCGGTGCCTCACTTCTTGCACTCGGCCCAGGAGTAGCGAATCGTGGCTATCATGCGGTAAAGGCTGCAAATACAAACTTGGTCGTAAAAGCTGATGGCAAAGTTCATTGGACGACACACACACACGCTTCCAAATAGACAAACATAATGTTAGCTGAGTCAGCTTACCAACGAGACGGGGAACAGGTGGAGTCAGAAACACACGAACGGATGAACAACACACAAATCACCACATGAAATACATACATATGTGTACACATATAAACATGTATATACATATCCTTATATATATATATATATATATATATATATATATATATATATATATGTATATGTATGTATATATGTATATTCGTATATATACATATATATATATTCGAATATATACAATAAATCATTTATTTATTCGTAGGCAGTTCTTGCATAATATAAAATAAATATATGTATATAGTTACAAGTAATTTAAAATACAAAATACAGTTTCATTTTCATAGTTTGTTTTTTCTTTTTTTTTTTTTAGTCCCTGACGGCACTTTTCACAAAACATTTAGAAATTGGATGTTGAGATGGATGGATGGGTGGACTGTTTTAAGGATTGCTGAAACAAATGCTTTACAAATAAACAAACAAATTTAAGGCGGATCGCATAGTGCTTTATAGATTTTTATGTATAGACACTGATTGATTGTGTATGAGAGGGTGCCGGAGAGGGAGGGATGCGATGAAGGAGAGCGAGAGAGAGACATATGTAAGGCAACGTAATAACAATGATGAATAAAAGCGAAAAATACATAAAATAAATACAGAGTAATAGGCAAGTGTTGAGCTGAAAAGCAAAAATAATAAAGAGCTTTATGGGCTTGCTTAGTTTTGTGTAGACGTGTGTTTGTGAGACTGTGTGTGTGTGTGTGTGTCTAGTAAGAAAGATCATTCCTTTACATGGTATTGTATGCAGCGGTGTTGAAGCTTTGCTTTGGTAAACTTAGCCTAGTGAGTGGATGGGTCTTTCCATGCTGCGCTAGACGGCGATGCTGCACTTGCTGTTGCTGCTGCTGCTCGGATTGTTGCAGGTGAGTTATGGTGTTGTGCTGCTGCAGTTGTAACTGATTTAGGTTGCTGGCAATGTGTCGGGCAGGTGCGGGCGGCGGTCGGTTCTCACTGTAATCGTGTGCTCTGTTTGACAGCGATCGATCGTAGTAGGAGCGCGGGCGTTGCCTGAAGCTATTGACGCTTATGGTGCTGTTGATGGCTGTGCTGGCTGTATTGGCGGCGGTGGCGGTGGCGGTGGTGGTGGTGTTGGTGTTGCTGGTGGTTGCTGCTGTGTTGTTGGTGGGTGGCGGCAGTGTTGTGGCTATCGGTGTTGCCGCAACAGGATTGTTACTACAGGAAGTGGTTTGATATTTATGCACTAGACCTTTTACATTACGATCACAAGTTTCGCTTACGCTGGAGTCGGATGAGTTGGCCGATGTGCTCGATGAGGACTTGGCCGCTGATGCAATTGCAACCACATTGTCAACCAACACATGATCGGCATGCTGTGCAACCGGTGATGAGGGCAGTGATTGATGTGTCGCCTTCTTGCTTGGAACAATTGCGGTCACATTTGTAGCGCCGGCAGCTGTGCTGCCAATGCCCGACACACCCACCACGCCCGCTTTGGCTTCAAAGTTCTGCTTGAGTATTTGCACATTGCCCGAAATGCGCTGATCCTCGGCCACAGCAATATTGTGCGCACGCAACACCACAACCAGGTCAGCTGCAGTGTTTTTGTTCTCAATATCGCTGGTGTGCATTAGCTCCTCGCTGTTACAGCGCAGCGGCTGGCGCGGCCGAGTGGTGCTAGCCGAGGACACACTGCGAAACAGACTGGCACACTTCTTCTCACCCGCTACCGTTGTTGCTTCGCCTGTAGCTGTAGCTGTATCCAGGTCATCCAGCTCGTTCTCCTGGCAGCGCTTTTTGAGGGAAGTATTTTCTTCCAACTTTTGCTTGGTGCGCTTCACGGTGCCCAACTGCGATTCGCTGGTATTGCAGTTGCTCGTGGTTGTGCTACTGCTACTGCGCTTCAGATCCTGAATCTCACCTTCAAAAATGGCTGTGGTGTTGCGGTTGCTGTCGTAGTAGCTGCAGGAACTTGTACGCAGCGGCAAGCTGCTGCGATTGTCACCCGATCCCCAACTGGCATGTCGCGAGGGCAGTTCGCGCTGTCGTGGACCGCGCGTGCGAAGTACGGCACTGGGAGTCACATTGGGCTGTTGCAGTGGTGCATCGAGGATGATGCCACCGCTAGGTCCAAACGATTCCGTCCAGGATTGCGTTTTTCGGCGTTGACGCTTCTCGCGCTCATCCACCTGCCCCACCGCGGTGGTAAACACATCCGACGAGCTGGAGTCGCGGCGCGAAAACGATGTTTGCGTAATCAGCTTAGATAGTGAAGTCCATACAGGTCCTTGTGACTGTGCTGTTTGCGTTTGGGCTGGAACTTGCGACTGTAGACTACGACGAGGTGGCTCTTGATGAGCCTCGAGATCATGGACACGTGTACGTACCGACAGCGGTGTATGTTTCTGGATGTGTAACACCTGATTCTGTGTGACGCTGTAGTTCTCACCATTGCTTCCCGGGAAACGCATATTTTTTGGCTCCTCTGCAACACTTCGTTCTGGTGTTAAATTCTCCATAGATTGACTCTGCTGCTTTATCACCTCTACGGCACATTGTGTTTTTGGCGATGTGCTACTCGAACGACGCATCATGCGACGCTGCTTTTGTGCGCTGCTGCGACGATATGGACCATGATCGCTGCTTCCCTGTTGCTCACTGCCCGACTCGCCCGTGGATTTCGATTTGGCCTGATTGAGCGCCTGTATGAGTGGCGTTGGTTCACTCCCCGGCAGAAGGCGTGCATCCTTTGTGCTCTTCAAGTTGGTCTCACTCTTACTACGCTGGAGCTTTTCCTTATTCTTCATTGCATCTAGCATGCCGCTGTACGTTTCCAGCTGATTAAGAAAATTTTTGTTTGGCTTGATGCAGCTGCGACGCATCTTCACATGCTCCAGGGCACGATGGAACTCCCATTTGTATGCCTTCATTGCATACGCAATGACCACAGAAGCAGACCGACTTACGCCCATTTTACAGTGCACCAGCACCTTAGAGCCTTCGGCCTTGGCGCGCGTGATGTACCGAAACGTGTCATCCCAGTATTTGAGGAGATTCGTCTTCTCATCATCGTAAACACGCACATTGAAGTACTCAAAGGTGCCCGGAAAGAAGTTATCAATCTCCCGCGTAACATTTAGAATGTGCCGAACACTGCATGAAAGACAGGTTGAATAGATATATAAATAATTCGGTTAACTTGATGCACTTACCCATTCTTCTGCAGCTCCTCCAAATTGCTTGCATTCCATTCCGAACCCAAATAGACGTGGTCAAATATTTCTGTAGGCGCATCCATTTGGCCCAATATACGCAGCATTTCAGCATCTATAAACGATTTGTATTCGCCTAGATCCATATCTAATAAATCTTCTAGGCGACCGCGTATATACTTGGAGGTTACTTCGTCCAAATCTACCGACATCATGATTGCTTTGAGCTTCATTTTAATGACACTTTCAGTTTCCTCCTTGGCGGTTGGTCTGCAAACCGAACAGAGAGATATAGATACATAAAATATTAGCTTATACATTGAACGGCAGTTGACAATGCCGCAACAATTTCATACTTGTTTCTTATGGCATCTGGTGAGGGCGGGCGTCGGCTCTCGAGCGCATCCATGGCATTCCATTCATTTAAACACGACTGATCTGACTCAATGCGACTTTCGTATATGGATAACCAATCGTGTGATGGTCCGCTTGGATAGAAGTTGTTTTCACGAGCCTTTCGAGACACTTTGTGCAGCGTTTGCAGCGCCGACCTATAAACGCAGTAAGCCATATATCAATGAAAGATTTATGTATTTCAAAAATGCACTTACCACATAGCTTGCACCGATACGGGCTTAAATATGTGGGTCTTCTCGTAGACGGCGACACTGAAGCCGCTGCAATAATTGAATTCGATTAATTATAATGATTTAACTGAATGCCACAATTCGACACCCACCCGTCGCCATCCAGGTGAATGGTGGTATCCGCGAGTATGGGCACGACTAGGCCGATGGTCGTGCGCTCGTTGCAATCAATGCCCAGCAGGCAGGATTCCTCCATGCCTGAGGTATTCTTGTTGCTGTCGCCGGCGCCACCAGCAGTTGCCGTTTCCCGACCATCCACATCACATTTTAGGCTTTGACGATTGGCGGCGTTACCTGATAGACGCTTTGCCGTTTCATCTTGGACAAGTTGCTGCGTTTTGTGGCTATCCACAGATAGCTGGCGTTGCGCAACAGGTGTCCCAGGCGGCCCTGTCGTCGACTTAACAGAATTGTGACGCATGATTTTGGAGCGTCGGTCACTGCTGGCCGCCGTGCGGCAACAGTTGCGCGACGCGATCACAAGGTAGCGTGTCCGATTCGGACGCTGCGACTCCAGTTTGACAGCCTGCAAGAATAAGTTCTTTGTGAGCAATTGATTGTATAATAAAATGATATTTATTATGTCATACCATTTTCAATGTGTCCTCACGTTGTAGTAAATAAAACATTGATTGTAAATGCAGCTGTATGTCCGAGTTATTGCTTTGCGTACTATTGGTGGATCGTGTGGAGTCGGTGCTTAGACGTCGCTCAGCATGCTGGGGTATGTCTTTGAGTGCTAGCACCAGAGCGGTGCCCTTGCCAGCAAAATAGCATTCGCTCCTTTCGCTTTTATTGTTACCCTCTTCGTCCTCGGCCTCGCCATCCTGTAAACGATATTCCATACGTTTATTTTATGTTTATTTCCCCAGTCAATTTCTTTTTCTTCCGCGCATCGCGACTGCTGTAAAGCGTGACTCAGACTCACCCAACGGTGTATACAAAATATAATATCTGATTGTGACATTTTTGGAGTTGAGTGAAATTCGTAACCAAACAAACTTGATGATGAATTGCTTTGCAAATCAAAAGAGAAGCAGACCAGAGAGCGAGCAATCGAGCGAGTGTGCGTCGCCACCTACATGGTGGGAAGCTTATGTTTACAATATTGTCTAATAAATACAAATTCCAAGGGCAGGCCGTAACCAAGGTCTTGAGAACAATTTTTGTTGTTTTTGTTGTTGGTTTTCGTTTTTTGGGTGGGGGCGAGGACGTTTTCGTTGGCGCGCTAACGGAACCAGCCAGAAAAATCACAGAGCGACGTTGACAAAACTACAAATAAGGCAATGCAAAATTTTCAATTTATTGAAAATGAAAGAGAGCGCGCGATGAGCCGACATGGTGTGGCAGCTGCGACGTCGCGAGGTCTGCTCGGATTTGCTTCAGTTACAACAATAAATAAAAAGAACAAGATGTGGGCTATAGAGAATGGCCGATAAGTGAACACCCTTTACCCTATCCTATTGGCGTTGCTCTGTCAAAACAAACTTTGCGATAATAACTGTAAATTCTATAGAGATAATAACTATACCAAATATAGATATCGATACGGTTTTAGTAAAGCACCAAGGCTGATAATCTATACAATGGTTTTATTTGTTATTTTATAAATGAACCATTAAGTCATTAACAATCTAAGAAATAATTTCTATATTAGCGTGTATAAATAGTCTCTATCGATGACTCCTTCGCTCTGCTATAAATGTTTACACAAACTGTAATATCCCATTTTAACCTTTTGCACTGTGTACAGGGTATTAATATAAAAACAAAAACAACAACTACCACAGCAAACAACAAACAGATGCGCGAATCGTGGCGCGACTGATGATGATGATGATGATGATGATGACGCTGATGACGCTGACAAAACGCCCACAACAGAAACGGTCAGAGAGTAGCGCATGGAGCGACGACAGTGGAGAGAGCCTTTGCATGATATTTGAATTTGACTAAATTGGCCATATGGACGGACGGGCAGCACACGTACGTATACACGACAAAAGGATCACTGACTAGCACGGAACACGCACAGGAAGCGTTTATAGGCGGTGGCTAAAGAACACAGACGTAAAACCCCCTGAACTCAAATAAGCTCCATTAACAACGCGTAACCAAAACAAAGCAAAATCATAGAGAGTGAGCGAATGTGAGAGAGCATGAGGCCGAGAGCGAGCGGGTGAGTGCTTGATTACAGCACACACACATACATACATACATACACACAAGCGCGCGTACACACAGTCAAACAAATGCGTAGCTAGTTGCAGCTGTAAAATTGCACCTTACATAGAAATGGGGCAACACAAATATTTCGCAGGCCGCCCGTTGCTCTCACTTCCTACTTCACATTAACTGCACACATATATTTATATACATACAATTTTATTTATATATGTATACATGCATGTGCAACTCACCGAATTTGAGCATGAGCCCGCCACACTTGGTGAACGCTGCACTGTCACTAGAGCCATTGAGTTCTGTTTAAGTCGTTTGTTGTTTCTTTTGCAACGAGTTCGTATCCAAGGCCTTCGTTGTGGCTTATGCTGGCCTTTTTGCTTTGCCTATCCTTTGCTGAGGTTCGTTGGTCTAATGTGCGTGTGTGTCAATGTCTGTATGTTGAGTCAAGTGTTGGGGCGAAAATTCACAAATGCATTTTCATTTTGTCGACGTCGTTTCCTCTCTCAGTTGTTTTTGCACTCGGCACTTTGTCTTCTCTAACTTAAAATACTAAGATTATGTTGGCGCGTTGCACCAGATGGTAAAAACAGCACACGCCCGTTGAATTTTTTATACTGCACAATGTATACGAATAAATATTATAAATGTTGTTACAAAAACGTTTTCAAAGAGCCAGCGCTGAAGGCAGTTTAGCACGACGACGCCATATTTAATTTTGTAGTCGATAACATGCACTCTTAGTTCTGAAACTTATCGAATACGTGCCAAATTGTAGTGTTTTGCACAGGTTGGCAGCTCTGCAATATTTGTATCGGCTGTCACGGCGAATTATAGAGGTTGTGGTGCGGCCTAAACAGATGGCGAAATTTCTTACGACAGAGATTGAAATTGAAAAAAAATAAAATTTCTGGTGAGCCCAGGCAACAATTTAGGCAAATGTCCGGATTTATTGAGGAAAAATCCTTTATGTTGCCCCGTGTGGCGCTCATAGCATGTGGATGCTTCAGTCCACCAACGCCAATGCATATGCGTTTGTTCGGTAAGCATTTTGTTTACGAGAGCCAGGTGATAATCGATATTGGCATTGACATTGACATTGTATCCTAATTTAAACAGAGATAGCACGAGATTATTTTGAGCTTCGTGGTACGCATAAAGTTGTCGGCGGTATAATATCACCCACACATGACTCATATGGCAAAAAAGGACTGGCCCCAGCATTGGATCGCTGCGCCATGATAAAGCTGGCTTCTCAATCCTCAAATTGGATTCGCTTGTCCGATTGGGAGGTACATCAGCCGCAATGGATGCGCACACAATCAGTGCTGCAGTATCATCAGAACTATTTGAACAACTACATCAATTCACCATACGATGAGGAGCCAAATGAGCTGCTACCGGGCTGGCTGCCACCGGGATTGCGTGAACGTCGGGATCCCATTCGTCTCAAACTGCTATGCGGAGCAGATTTATTAGAATCTTTTGCTGTGCCCGGCTTGTGGGCAGATGAGGATGTAGGACAATAATGAAATACCTAACCTAGGCCCCAATTAACAATATTTTGTATTAGATTGAAGAAATTGTCGCTAACCATGGATTGGTCGTCATAACCCGTTGTGGCTCTAATCCTGAAAAATTCATATTCGACTCGGATGTGCTAACAAAGTATCAGGTTAGTACATACATATAATAGTATCGAGAGTTGTTTGTATTTTAAGGAACATTTCATTTGTAGCAAAATATAACGCTTATTACCAACTGGGTGCCCAATGAAGTGAGCTCTTCTCTAGTGCGTCGTCTTCTAAGTCGCGGTGAATCGGTGAAGTATCTTTTAGATGATTTGGTACTTAATTACATCAAGCGCCAGGGCTTGTATAATATAAAATCGTAAGTGCTAACGTTCGTTCAGTCAGAAAGTAATTCATATTCGTGCACCCACGCATTCAAGTTGATACGTACACTGAAGGGGCTAAGCTAATGCCGCCTGCTACATCCAAACACTGCCATCGAAACACTATAAATACGTCACTTTGTCAGAACATAGCCACTATGCAATTGCACGCACGACCAACAATTTGTATCTCTCTCTTTTGCAATGAATCCAAACTGAAGGCTGGATACGCCGCCTGAGGGCAGAGAATGACGTTGCACGCACTGCACCTTACTCCGCTTAGATGTAGCACCAAGTTATCTAGAGGCACGGCGGCAACATCAAACCCAGCAACTCCACCATCGACAATCAGCCAAAAATATTCTCGTGCAGTGGCGCCTATTTATGGAGTGTGAGTGTGTAAACGCGTAAAGTTTAAAATCCAAATTTGCGAAAATTTGATTTACGTAATTTCCTACTCTTGCATGTAAATATATTCACTTTTAATATATAAGCATGGGAACACGTATGTACACTTCTTATACGCCTTAGTGTTATACAGTTTTCCAGTGTACGTATCAGCGTAGATTGCACCTATGATCTCTAGTTGAGAATAATCCATATTAATAATACGCTAAAGATCATCATTATTGTTGTTGTTATTGTACTGACACGCCTACATTGATAATGGCTTTTAGTAAGTATATAACGGATGCAGTGCGTCCAGATCATTTGAATTTCAACCGCGCATACATGGACAATAATAAGAATGCAATCAAACCGGACAACGAGCAATCGGAGCAGCTAATGGAAGACGAATCGGACAGTCCGCTCAGGCAGCAGACAGCGCGTGTATTTTGCTGCGGCGAATCGTCGCGCACCAGCACCAAGCTGCTGCTGAGTCGCCCTGGTCCCGGTCAGGCGGTGCAGGTTATGACTGTGCAGAGTAACGACACCATCGATGGCTTGGAGGTGAGTAGAGAAGAGCAAGTGTATCTGAAGAGGTAATACAAATTGTTTCATTTTCAGCAATCGCAGCCCAAGAAGCAGAAGATAGCCAAAGTGCAACAGGTCTAATACCAAAACTACGGAGTGATACAGGCTGGATAGGTATCCAGGACTACTGGGAATAAAAGACGTTTTATCGTTATTGTATACATAGAACATGTTTATCAGATATGTACTGGTAAAATATTAAATATATCCTATATAGAGACGTTTGCCATTCGCATCTATCTTTGGGTCAGTCTAGCAAACTGGAAGGCATTGAACTTACATCGTGCATTGACATTGCAGCGGCAGGGCTTCCCAGCTGCAGCCATCGCGCGCTTGTTGCCATATCGAATGACAAACTGTTGCAAGTCAACTGTGTGCCACTCTCTGGTTCTTGGTGGAGCTTAGAACCACCATCAGTTATGCGTTTTCAGTCGTCGCGTTTGGTTCGACGTAAGTGGCGTGAATGTTTTTCTTTCGGCGTTCGAATGTCAAGCGTGCACCACGTCCGTCGCGTGCTCCGTCCTTTGCACTGCCCAAGCGGCGCGCGCCCGTGCTATTATCACCCTCGAATCAGCATGATCAGCTGCCGTTTCTGCGACGCTCGCGGTTCAGCGCCTTGCCACACTTTCGCGCCCACGAGGATGAGCCCGAGAGTCTTTCCCTGTTCATTGCCATTCTCTACGTGGTCGACTTGTTTGGCATCTTTCCGTTTCTGACGCTGCCCGCGCTGCTGGTTCGGCTGGGCTACTTTGGAGTGTTGCTCGTTCTCTCCATCATCTTCCTGCAGATATACACATCCTTCCTGCTATCCCAATGCTGGACCATGGCCGAGTATCTGGATCCCTCGATACTGCAGAAACGCAACTATCCTTACGCTGCACTCGCCGAACTAGCCTATGGACCCTATGTCAGCCTCTTGGTATCCGTGCTACTGGACCTGAGCATCTTTGCCCTGGCCGTGCCCAGCATTGTCATGGCTGCCGAGAACCTGGAGGCAGTTGTCCTACGCATGAGCGCCGGCCTCTATAATTTCTCCTACTGCTATTGGGCCATTATTGTGGGCCTTGTCATCTGTCCACTCATGTGGCTGGGCAGCCCCAAGCACATGCGGTTAGGCAATGTTTTATGTTCTCAATTATTTTAAGGAATAGAATCTTTTTGATGCGGATAGTGTAACAGTACACATAGTACATATGTATGTATATTTGTATATGTAAATTTCAGAGGCCTGGCCATTACAGCCGTTTGCGTCATGATAATCATTGTTGGGCTGCTATGGTATTGCCTGCTCGATGCACCAGCCTTGGGAACGCCCTTTCAAGGAGTCTCGCTGGGTGCGTAAGCTCCGCCAAATTTTATAGGCAGTCTTAAATGAAGCATTTGTAAATGTATACTGTTTACATTCCACGTTTTCTAATTAAGAGGTCTCTCTTGCTGGGGACATAATAATGGAATGTAAACAAGTATTACGCAGTCGGCTAAATTCGGCTTGGTAACTAGTCTTATGTGGAATATAATTTTATATACTTTGGGTATATTTTTGGCACAGAGCTTCCTGGTTTTCTGACCATCCTGAGCAGCTACAGCATTTTGGCCTTCCAGTTCGACATACATCCCGTGCTGCTGACCCTGCAGATTGATATGAAGCGCAAGTCGCAGGTGTCCTGGGCGGCGCTCAGTGGCATTGCCAGTAAGTGGAGTTTGCTCTGGCATAATGTGGATGCGGATAGACGAATATATCAATTTCTGTTCAGTCACTTGCAGCGTGGCCATTGTGGGAGCCGGCATAGCTGCCTACAAGTTCGGCTCCATGATTTCGAGTAATCTGCTGCTCTCGCTGCCCACCAGTGTGCCCTTCTTTGTGATGCTCATACTGATGTCGCTGCAGCTGTGCTTCTCGGTGACGGTGGCCAGCTCGGCTATGTTTCTGCAGATCGAGAACTTCTTCAAGCTGCCCGAGTGTAAGTATGCGTGTAGTCTCTAAGAGCCCTTCCATATATGTGTATTTCTCATCCCTCTCACTTAGCTTTGTGCTGCAAGCGCATTCTCATTCGGTCCTGTGTGCTGGCTCTGGAGGTGCTCGTGGCGGAGTTTGTGCCCAGCTTTGATGCGCTCATGAATGTGATCGGCGGCACCATCACTGGCCCATTAGTTTTCATACTGCCTCCCCTGCTGTATCGTCGCATCCGGCGCATGGAACGTGTGCATCAGCGCATTGCCGCCGAGGCCAGCTATGGCAGCCTGCCTCTGGATCTTAACTATGCTCCCATTGAACTGGAAATGGAACCATTGCTCGTGGCCACGAAACCACAATCACCACAGGGTTGTTGGCTGCGAGTGGTGCGTCTGCTGAATCGCTTGGAATGCGACATCTCCTGCACCATGGCCGTCCTAATCTTTGGTGTGCTGGCCACCTTTCTATCCACCTATCTGAATTTGTTTACCCTGGCGGATCTGTTCAAGAACAATTCCCCCTGCCTGAGCAATCTAACGGCGCATTAGTCAAACTCATTCTTCTCCCTCACCCCGAGCTGCGATGAAGATTAAGATTAAGATTCAGACATCTCTATAATTATAATCTACAGCTCATCAGAGCTTTGGGTATTCTATTTCCGTCCATCGATAAGTTCAAGAACCTCAATTACCAAATTCGATGCAATATTTGTTTAATTAATATGTTCTTCATAATATAAACTACAAATTTAATACATTTATTTTGTTATATACTAGAAGCATGCAAAGATGTACTACCTTAAATGTACCCCCTGTTGCGTCTGTGTGCGTTGTGTGTGTGTTTAATTAGTTAAGCTTTATTAAAACATACGTAAAACATCTATTTTTTGGGTAACTGCACAACTGCGCATCATTTATCATCTTTTGGTCGCGTCGCAAATGTTTTGTTTGCCAAATTGTTGAAAAACAAAAAATAGTAATAAAAAGAAGGAGTTAAAAAGAAGCAATTGGCCTGAAGTTGGGGAGTAATCGATCAGCAGATACCCTGTATAGAGGAAGACTCAACAGTTGTCTCTGTGTTAAATGTATCGATATAAATCGATTTTAAGGGAACATAAATTTTGAGTAATTTGTGAGAAACGATAATCTAAATTTGTAATCTTCAGCAGAGAGGAGCAAGGCAGTTCCAGTTTGAGTTTCGGCCATTATTTATGGTATCTGAAATTTGTTGTCCAATTTGATTATACCCTATGGCTGGCTGTACAGGGTATATTGAAAATCGTACACTGTTCGCTTTGCAGCAATTCAAGACCAGTTCCAGTTCCAGCTACTACGATCATGCTATGTATGAAAGTAAGCACCGCTTTATGGAAACAGTCGTAAGCTGATAAGGCAGCTATCTTCGGGTTATGATTCTGGCCTAAGCACAATCGCTGAGCTCAGTGTTTAAATTTAAACACAGCTGTGTTGATGCTCATGCTGATGTTGATGTTGATGTGTAAAGATTCTTCCACATAAGATTTTTCTGCCTGCCTAGACCCCCACCCCTCCACTCGCCCCACACCTGCCCGGTGTTAGGCCAGCGCCTGTGCCTGGGTCTTATAAATAAATTTAATTTATTCTTTGGCTGATGTTTAGCTCCATGCATAACGTTTTTTTTATTTGCGTATTTGTATACAATTTTGTTATTTCTACTTTTTTTCTCTTTTTTCACCTGGCATTCATTTCCGTCTTCAATAATACGTTTTTAACCATGTTAAAGATGACTCAAGCGTCTGTCTAGATAACCCATGCAAAAGCCACAACAGCAAAAACAACACAAATAATCAAATCTTATAAGTAATATTTTTAATGTGATTATTTATGAAAATTAATACTCATTGTTCATTGATAGCAACGTTGTCGACACGTCATCAGTCGCAGCACTTTTAATGTGCCAACTCGGCCCTTACAGCGCACACACTCACACACACTCATAAACACTCACACACACCTGTTGCTGCGGCGCTTTTATTAGCTCGTTATTTTTATTCAGTTTTTACTGTGGTTGCTGGAATTCACAGCTCAAGTACACACAAAAGCCCACTGAACTCCACTGACGTTCTACGCACCCTTTTTTTTTTTTTAATTACGTCGAACTTTGGGTTTACATGCGAGTATTTCCCTATTTTTGATGTGATTTGTCATACTCTTTTGGAGGGCATTGTGATTTTGCCAGGAAGAGTGTAATGCGAATACATTTAATATAACTTTTAGACTCAGATTGTTAGCTGTTCATTCATGAATTTGTATATAGTGTTGTCATATATTAATATTACTTTTAGATCAGATTTGCCAGCTCTTGTATAAAGCAGATTTTTTTATTAAAATCCTGAACAATAATTTGGCCATGCACGACTTTATGATCGGCGTAATCTTATCAACATTCGATTTCTATACCATAGAAAAGTTATGTGTGTTTTATGAAAAGTTCAGGCTTTCTAATCTAAGTAATTACGAGCTTAACTATTCTGCAAAGCTTCTATTTTATAGACTACCACAGATTAGAGCATTCATTTAGGGTATATGAATGTCGGCTAGCCACATAAAACGGTCAATTCTACTTATTTTTCGTTTCTTGTTTTTTTTTTTTTTTTGTTCATCTCGACTGAGTCGCAGGTTCCAATGCGTCAACCCAAACTGCAGAAGGTCTCGTTTAGCACGAACTCTCTGTTTGCCATGGATGCTGTACATCTCATAGATGAGTCACGCTCGACGCTAGTCCAGGCAGAGTTGCTGCCGCAGCTGGATGGAGCGGAACTGCCGCCGGGTGGCAAGCTTTGTGGCAGCAAGTGCAACATAAATCGTGCTAATTGATTATATCGTAAAGCATTTGACAAGCGTTTTCTACAATTTACACAAAACATGCATAATTAATAGTTATTAACTTTTATTACTTATTCAAATACGTAGAAAATACAAAAATTATTCAAAGAGCTTGCTGATTAGCCATGCCGAGCCATTCTTATTTACATACTTATTTCTGATGAGTTGAGGATTTATTTAAATATACATATAGATATATGTATGAAATATTAACTTAGCCATAGACAAAATATTCAAACATACTTTGCAAGAGCCTCATACAGAATTAAGAAATAATTATTGCTATGAAAAACACGTCAAGGTCGATAATGATTAGATTTTTCAATTTATTTTTAATATCAATAGGCGAATCAATTTTTCAGAATATTCTAGAAATTATTGAAATTTTGAAACAAAGAAAACCCATTAGAAATGGAAACTTTCATAGACTCCTTTTATATATTGTCAGTTATATATTAGGTCAATTTGAAATAGAGTCTTAGACTGTTTTGTATTCAGCGTAATCATAGGCTTGGCCTGTCAAATATACATACATATGTATGGGTAAAGACATTGCTCAGCTATATTCAATGCTGTTCGATTTCTTCACACGACTTATTGGATTCGAACGTGGTCATCAGATCAGCTGAGTTGGTGCCTGGAGGCGCTCTCGTTGCTGTCAAAGACTGATTACACGGTGGCAATTTTCAAGTGCTCGCCACAAAGGCTTAACCCAGAAATTAATGATATTTAAATTGCCAGTTCCTTTGCCAATACCACAATAAAGCTGATCGTGTGTGTGTGCGTGTGTGTGTGTGTGTGTGTAACAAAAGTCAATTGGTCTCCGCCGGCGAGGTTTAACTGAAATTTCACTTTTCATTTCCTATTGACCCCGATTCATTGGCGCACTTCTTTCTAATTTCGCTGAGCATGCTTCTTCAGTTTGCTTTTCAAGTGTCCCGCAGTTCTTCAATAATTTTCTATGCGGTTCTATTTTATTTCTATTTCACTCATTTTTGCTAATCGAATTTGGCATCCAAAGATCGATCTGTAATGTCTTTCGAAATAGCATTTATGCGCCAAACTCTGGCTGCTTTCTGCACCGATTGAATACTCATTAGGCACATTCACACGTGCAGACTGACCGAGATCTCGCCCTGGTACTTGAAGCCCGGGAAGCTATCGCGCGATGATGACTTTTTGATTTCGTTTGTCTTGGCGCACAGAATCGGCGCACAAAGTGTTTTTGCCGATTACCCAGTTAGCCACTCTATATATAGACTATAGCTCTTTTCTACGGAGTAAAGCTGTCGAGCCACCGAATAATGCAATGCGGCTTTTTGCATATATATGGTTTGGTTGTCTCCCACAGCCCGGAGCACTCACCATTCACGGCCTGCTTTTGTTCCACTCTGTGCTGGGCACTTCAGCGTAATTGCCCCCGTCCTTGGGGCCCGGCTACCAGCTTGGCCCATTTAGCAGAAGGTATACAGCTCTATACGCATTTTCACATACATAATAAATGAACTCGCTAATGTATTGGGGCGTTAATAATATTGTTTATAAATAAATCGATGACGCTAGCTGTGATTAACTATCAGACAATACAAATTGTTTGCTAATAGTTAGACTTGGTATGGCCAGTGTCTGAGAGATTCGCATCGCATTATTCACATCAATTACAATATTCGGTGAGGCGCTCAAAACGTGAGCTATAAAGGCAATAAAAACAGCAACAGCAATCGAGATGCTCAATAATAATAAGCAAATAAATATAATTACAGACCCGTTCGATAGCTAAATGCACAGTCAAGGACGTTGAAGGCCATTCAACGGTGTTTTTTGCTTTTTGGGGGTTGAGGTCGTCTTCCCCCTCCGCCCCTACCCACATCAGCCATAGCCACATCCACAGCCACAGCCACAGCCACAGCAACCCGTTAATCGAGACGGAGCAGCAGCATTAAGCCAATAGATTGATGCTGGTCCATAAATTTGCTCCGGGCCAGCGAAAGGGGGCGGCAGCCACAGCCACAGCCACAGCCACAGCAGCTGCAAGGCCGCACGGCCAAACTGTAAATAGCCTACAGCTCATTACCATTGGCCGTTGGATGCTGCTGCTAGTTGCTGGCTTCTGGCTGCTGGCTGCTGGCTGCACTGCCGCATCGTTTAGTTTATTGTCTAAAAATAAACGTCCAGACTATGTCGACATGGCCCAAAGCCTAAGCCACTGCACGAGGCCGAGCCTTGTCTTCCTGCTACACGTAGCATTTTCTTTTTTTTATTATTATTAATTAGCACAGCTCATTGGCTTGGCCAGAAATCTGAGTGGAATGCTGAGTACGTGCGGCGGTGCACTGGTGCGGTGGTGCGCAGGCTAAGGCCATACAGCATATGGCATTTATGCTATAGAGCATATATAGCATGGGGTGTTGGCGCTTTGGCGCCTCTCATCAAGGGGCCCAGACAGCGTTTGGACAAAGCCTTGTTGGCCAATTAATTGCCAATAGCTTCGTCTTGCCAAAGACAGTCAACGTAACCAGGCAGAAAACTTTTAATGGCAACACTTAGGTGCTGCTATAAATAAAACTGCCTTTGCATGGTTTAGTCCGGCTTCTAGTTTGTACCTCATTTTCATTGTCAATCCTTCTGTGTGTTCTAAAATCAAGAATTTCCCCCTGCTCATTAAAAGCAATGAACGCTGGAGCCGGAGCCGGAGCCGGAGTCAGAGCCAGAGCCAGAGTGGACCGATGCTGAATGTTTTTATTGATGCAATCAAAATGTGGGAATTGCCTGAAAAATAGAAAACAAAAAGCAATCGGAAAAAGAATACACAGCATATCTGTTAAAAGAAAAAGAAGCTCTTTCGAAATGCAGCCAACGGCAATGGATCTTCTTGTAACTCGTAACGCATATAATGTCTATCTAGGAATTGGCAAAAACCCCAAACGCTATGCTGGTGCCATCTAGTGTCTTTATGTGGCCAGGACTCGTAAAACCGTAAGTTCTTGCCTCTCGCGGCCATTGCATTTAATGATGCTGATGATGAACAAGACAGGAAATGCCTATTCTTCGGCCAAAGTGCTCAACTTCGTTGCAGCTACGAGGTCATAGTAAGCTCTAGAATTACTTCAGCCAGATAATTAAGCTGTTGTTGGAAATTAATAAAGGTTAGGTAAACTATAATAATTCTTATTATTTTAATCTGAAAAGCTTCTTGAATACGTAAAATGAGCAGAGATGAAAGGTGAAGTTTTATCTTTCAATATGAGGGAAACGGAGGGAGAGAAAGACAGAGAGAGGAAGAGAAAGAAAGAGGGAGAGATAGAGAAATAGAGAGATAGAGAGATAGAGAGAGAGAGAGAGGGAGAGATCGAGAAATAGATACAGAGAGATCCTGGATGTGGAGTAGATATACATCTACATCTCTCATCCACATCCTGGATCTCTCATCAAGGTGTAAATGATTCACTCTGAGCAAATATACGTTTAGGCCTCCTACCTTTATATATAACTACTACACACATAAAGGTATACGATCGGAAGCTTTAAGCATTAAACTAACGAAGTTATAAACTAAGAGACCAGCTCACAGTTCATTATGTACCACTGAAACAATTCCGGTTGAAGTTGAGCTAAAATTCTGAATTATTGTCGCTCGTTCCATCAATGATTTATATAAGCTGGCTCTAAAGATGTGGGTACACAGCAGCTGCCGGTGCAAATCCGCGGTGGTCTGAGAACAAAGCGAAAGAATGACTAAGAATGGAATAGAACTCTTTGGCAACTTATCTACTCCAGCACTTTATGTAGTTGCTTGGATAAAACTATAAACGCTCTTCTAGGGAGTTCTCCAAATTAAGCTCGCTTACTCATAACATTTATAGCTGGCCAGTGGCCGAGCAGTCTGTCTCTCTGTCTGTCTGCCTGTCGGTCGGACGGCTGGCGATCGCATGCTGATGATTAGATAAAAACGCCGTCGCACGGTGACCGCGACGAACACAGCAGACCCGAACCCGAACCCAAAGTGCCCGCCCGGGCCAGACCCAGAGACGACACGCAACAACTGAACTGCTGTCGGAGTTCACTTTTCTCAGCACTGAAGTATTATAATTAAAAGTAAAAAGACACTCCCGACAAACGGTCTCAGCCGCAGCGGAATTAGAATTAGAATTTGAATTATGTTTCCTTAATGAGTGCCACCAGCTGCCGCTGCTGCTAAACATCATTCGATATGAGCGAAAGGTTCACTGAACTGCGCACCCGGCTTTGGGCACTTTCCCAACTCAATGCAAAAATACAAAAACAGATAACAAAACCAAAAAAGACTACAAAAAATTAAGAGCCAAAACAAGAAAAAGACACTCAACGCAGCCGCCTTTAACTGTAAATATATTTAAAGATTTTGTTTTTCCCTGGGTATTTCGGATCGACTAGGGCTGGGTTCTGTTAGCCATTTATGAAATTTGCATAAATTTGGATTTTGCATTCGAGAAAAAACGCTGTGCGAATTTGGATCTCTGTACTCGAGTGTTTACATAACACTACACTCGATATTCCATGAATGAACCTGAACCGTAAAGCAAATAGCTACGGGTTTTGCGATGCCGCTAGCCAAACACACACACGAATTTGCATCAGTTTCGACAAGCCAAATTAATCAAATGCCCCAGGTTGTTGCCAAGTGACAGGCAGTTGAGGAAAAGAGTGAGTGAGAGAGAGAGAGAGAGAGAGAGAGAGAGAGAGAGAGAGAGAGAGAGATGAAGAGATGTAGAGATCCACTGTGAGACTGTGTGCCCCAATGTGCCCCACGGTAGCTTAGCCGAGTTTACGCCCAATTACTCAAAGTGCTAGAAGGCCTTCTAAGGGTTATCCATGTCGGGTCTGACATATTTACTCAACAAACCAGCCGCAAGCGATGCTCCATAGAGCTCTACAAGCTTGTTCTAATCAAAAATTTTTACCCATTTGGGGCGTCTGCCTGCGTATATGCACGAGTGTGAGTGTGAGTACGTGTGTGTGTGTCTGTGTGTTTGTGTGTGCCAAATGCCCAAATAGCTTCGTGAATTACTTGGAGGCGCCATAAATCAGCCAAGTGGCTAGGAATCTGGCAAGCGGCGACTGCCAGCTGTAATTGTCGCATTAGAAACGCCAGCAAAACGCGCGAATAAATCAACACCTACGCGAGATCGTAAGCGCTGCACTGGGGCGAGGGGCGGCGGGTGTGAGCGGTGGGTATGTGGTACGTGGACAGGCACTACCGTTTTACAATTTAACGCGGCTCGCAGCCATTTGGCAGGCAAGCCAAACGAGCATAAATGCCAAAGCGGTCACGCCTCTTTTCATTGTGGCATAATTTGTCGCCCATTTGCCACAGTCTCGTAAATTTCGTATGGCGCTGCGCGTGCGCAAATGTCGGCCGAAAAAAAAACGCAGTAGCTGTGTCCGTCACGTAGCGATAGAGCAGGAGGTATTCTAACCACAGTTGCAATAGAACTGCACTTCCGTCTTCCGGTTTGACACGACATGAACTTCACACTCACACACACATGCACACACACACACACGCACACAGAGTTAGCATCAAGGAAGCAATTAGCCGCTGGAGTAACCACAACAAAAGCCAAAAGCCGTTTGCGCTGATCATCTTTGGACTTTAGCTTTGAATTCGACGGTCGGTCGGTCGGCTAAATAAACCCGGCTCAATGCAAAACAAATACGGGGTAAGTGTGTTTAACAGTTAAAAAATAAGAAGAAAAAACAAATCATGTTTGGGGCAAATTGATTCGACAAGTATTTAAGTTTAATTGAATTTGACGATAGTTTTTCGGCAAAACGCTCCAAGGCTGCTGATCTCCAGCTTCACAACATAATCATCGTCAGTGCGCGCACGACTTCACTCTCACACACATACACACACACACATGCAATTAGTCAGAAATAATATTTTGTATATGCGATTATTGGCAATCTAGGAAATCTGCTTTGGCATCAGCGGCCTTAGAATTCGGTCTGGTCTCTATGCAAGAAATCCAAGATCGGGTTAGTTGCCCATGCAAGAGCTTTGGCTTTTAGCTTGGCCAATAGCAATGCTGCTGCGGCTAAGGCGCTTTTCGATATTTCCGTTTGTCAGACGCCATTAGAATCCGCTTTAGTGATTCCCTCACAGATTACACGATGCTCGAGTGGCATTAAGTTGTCAAGTGTGGGGTGTGCGCGCAGAGCATGTTAGTTTTTCGATACCTCTTGTTTATTGTTATTTGTGATACTTCGATTTTTATAAGTATTGATAGACTGATTGATGCGCACTTCGATTTCAAGTAGATATTAATAAATATTAATACTTCAGATAAGGGGTATTTGATATACCATTTCACTGGCAGAAAAGATCTATCGTGAAGCGGAAGGTGTACTCCTATGATGTCGAACTGATCTTATTGGATATGATTCCCATTCAGACTCCGAGTGATTTCGTTTAATTATCTAAATAATCTTAGCTAATGGTACCATTATATCTTAAACTTGTATTATATTTCATATGATATTTATTAAGTAAATATTCTATTTCATCATTTTTCATCAGACTCACTCGAAAGCGCACAGAGATTTCCTTTAGACTTACCTAGGGCAATTTTTTGATGTATTCTTTTATAATTTGAGCTTTTTTCTCCGACTCGGTTTTTGTTTTGTTATTAATATGAGTAAGAGTTGTTTGGCTGATGATTTAGGGTTCTAAGTTCGCCAAAACCAAAGCAAACCAGTTTCTCATTTGTAACTTATTTTCGTTTGTTTCACATCGCCATTTTTGTCTTTTTTCAACTTTGTTTGTTTGTTTGTTGGTATCTGCCCCATGGATGGATCGCGTGTGTTCTCTGTGTATTTTTCTCTTTCGTTAAGGTCTATTTCAAGGTTCAACGGCCGCATCAAATGCCAGCGCTTAATGGATGTGTTGGAGCTCTTCTCCGAGCTCGGCCAGAGCTGATCTCCTTTGAATGCCACAGAATGATGTCTTCTGTTGTCTCATTAAAAGCTTAAACGATTCGAACAAATGCAGGCTCGACTGCAATTTGGCTCTTGTGGAAACAGCAACAGCAACAGCAACGGCATCGTCATCGCCCAATGAGTGTACAAAAGCTGGAAACGCTTTCTAAAACTCCAAATTTGTACTTGAATACGAGTCCGATTCCGATTCCGAATCCCCGAATACACAAATCCAAATTTATTTCGAGTGCAGCTGTCAAACGCTGCGTCGTTGCTGCGGCAGCTCTTCCTCAGTGTCAGGGCCATTGTCGCGGCCTCAGAGAGTCAACAGCATTTGACAGCTGCTAATTGGCCAACACGTCGGCCAAGCAGTCGAGGCGGCACCCACACACTGCGGCGGGGCGGGCAGCGCTGTCTGTTGTCTGCTCGCAGAGCTACGCCTCTCTAGCCAGCGATGCCCCCCATTCATATTTACGGCTTATTAATGACTTTTCTATTGACATGATTTTTACGCACGCAGCCAAGTTAACATTTGTTTACGGTATATTTCGCCTTCTTCTTCTTCTTCTTCTTCCTCTTCTCTTCTGCTGTTTTGTCGGCCTCCGTGTCCGCGTCTGGCCCTGCCCTTTGGGCACATTTTGCGGCTGTCAAGGCCAATTGCATTAATTTCATAATTTCATAATAATGTCGAACAATTATTTGAATTAGAGCCATGCGCCTGCATTGTCTTTGGACCTACGAATTTGGAATTTTCGAATTTTGCTCACGTCTCGGCTTTTGGGTTTTTTTTTTTTTTCATTTTGTTTTTGGTACTCAAAATAGAAATAGATTGGGACGACTTTGTTGCCATTCACTTTTCACCTAGTGAAGCGCGATTCGACCACTCATAAAATCGAACCCATTCCCGGGTAGTTTGCAGTTTTTTTCCTCTTCTTTTTCCATGTGTTTTTTTGCTTCGATTTTGAAAAGTTCTCCAGCAATTGTAACGGTACTTTTGTTACCATGCGCCGGGCAATTTGTTATTTTGTATGTATTTGCTCTAATTTGTATGTGCACAGGCGAGACGCAGAGGGGGCCACGCGGGGCGGCCACGAGGCAGCCGGCACAGCTGACATTTTTGCTTGCGCACAAAGCAAATACCAAACTGTGTCTAGCATGGCTAATTAGAACTCGGCTAAGCGTGTGCGGAGTCACATACATTGCGCTGGAGCTACAGCTACAGCTGAAGCTATAGACACAGATAGAGCGACAGACAGATACAGATACAGATACAGATAAGTCTAGGTTTGACCCACGCAGAAAACTACAATGCGCTGGGCTCATTGTTTTTGGTTTTGGTTTGCTGTTTTGTGTTTTAGTTTTCTTAACTGTTGCGAATCTATTTGCGAATTTCACAGCTCGACAACATTTGTCCTCTGCCCATTTGTCGGCGCTCTTAAGATGGCAGACACGTTGTCATCGACGCGTCGGTGGCGTTGGCGTCAAACGCTTTTGTTAAGCCAATTTTGTGAATTGTCTGCTGGGCTGGCGTATAAGTAGGCCACCTGAACGCTGCACTCTGGAGCTGGGAACGGGCATTGGGCCTGGGAACGGGCGTCGTGGCTGGCAGCACCTGGCCACTTAATTAACGCAACGCAGTCACATAAATTGATGCGTCTCGTGGTCAGTTGAACTGAAAAGTGCATCAGCATCAGTCTTAATGGAAAACACACACCACACGCTGCCAGGTTGCCGGGATGCCGGGCTGCCGGGCAGCCGGCTGACTGACGTAGACGAATTGCCAACCACGGAGGGGGCGTAACGACCATTCCAAAGTAATTAAAAACGCAGTTTTATTAGCCCGGCATGTTTACGAAGCGGCCTCTCGAGACTAGAGACTGTAAATCAGTTTATCTATATATAGTAAATTGCATATCTGCTTCGATTGTTATAAAACTTTTATTGCAAAACATCATCGGGAAGATCACCGAAATAAACGAGACGCGAATCCTTGAAGATTCACAGAGTTGCCTGTACGCTCAAGCTCAGCTTACCAAAAGTCCAAGGACCAATCTATAATAAAAGACTGCAAAGTGCATACATACTATATATATATATACATATGTATGCATATAAATATATTTTTTGTTTAGTAAATTATAAAGCGAAACATGACATCAGTTTGCTATTTTATTGCGCTGTTTAATTTTGGAAAAGAACTTGTCTGGCTATTATTCTTAGATAGTTGATTTACCATCTGCATATCTGCATAACTCGAATTCTTTGTCTTGGGTCCATTAAAACGATTAAATGGCTAATTTATAATCAGCTGCATCTCCTTTCAACGACCACTTTCCAAAGTCAGCTTTGGCTTAATCGACGGCTTTGGCCATTCGAAAGAACTGTCCAACTGTCCATTATTATGCTGCTTTCTTTGTCTCAAGTAAGTTATTAAAGCGTAATGAATAGCATTTTAAATTAATTAATTCTGCATATTTATTAAACAATTAATGAAGTTCGCAGAGCATTCGCCGTCATTAGCGCGAAGTAGAAACAACAAATTTAAAAATAAAAAGTATAAAAGTATGCAAAGCTCATAATCTACAGTCAGAATACTGCTGCTCATTGAGCTCCAAAAGTGGCGTGCGTTGAAAGTTATTTCTGATTGATGACAAAATATTAAAATATAAGAAATTAATGAATTCCTTGTAAGCTAACAACAAGACAAAGAGACAAAAAGAAAAAGAAAACAGATAAATGAACGCACACAGAAATATAGGCACAGAACAAACAACAAAAAGCCGAACACTAAATCGTTTCTTGGACTTTCAGAACCTGTCACTTTATCCAAATACTTATGAGATATATGTGCTTATTTGTTTTCCCAAAATGTTTCTCTAATTATTATTATGTAAAGTTTGGTATTATTTTTGGTTCGTTTGTTCGTTTGAAGCGATTAAGACTGCCTTGGCAGGGAATTTGCATAGGAAACTAGTTGGCGCAGCTTAGACAGAATGACTAGAACGTTGCGTGAGTCAGCAGCATCTGCGTGCTATGACATTGTGCTTATCTGCCAACTGCCCTCCCCTTCCCTCCCAACAATCTATTTATATACAGATTACGAAATATATTTGCATTACAAAACAGCTTACTGGCAGGAGACATGTGTATTAGTGCCGTTCAAGCGACATTTCTGGATCACCACGCCCCAAAGTCGTTGACTTGAGTGATGACCCCTGGCCGGCCCATTCTCCTATTCGAGAACCGTTAGCATGATGCTCATCCGCGCAGCTAAACGCGCCGCAGCAGGGCTAACGACCTACGAAAGGTTGCCAAATGTCAGCATTTAATAGTCGTTCACTCGTTCACTCGCTAAAGTGTTGTATTTATGAAACATTTCTATCACCACTGAGTCACTGAGACTAAATGGAAATTTAGGCGGTATGCGGCAAGTTTGTGTCCTAAGTCTTTTGATTCAGCATGCAAATTTTACAGCATTTTCAACACTTAACACCCCGAAAATAGCCATTACACATCAGCAAGTGGCAATAAAATTGAATTTATAACAAACAACAAAAGTTAAGTTACTTTGATATGTGTCAACAACAACAACATCCGCAGGAGCAGCATCAAATCGCCATTGCCCGTTTTTCGGGTTTAATGAACTGCGTGCCAAGCAGCAACAGCAACACCAGCAGCAGCAACAGCAGCAGCAGTTCTATTAATTAATGCATAAAGTTGCCGGCCAAAACAAGCATTAAACATATGCACAACATTGCCAACACTGATAAGACTCACAAATTAAATGGCTGCTCTGGCCACAACAGCCTGTATCAGGTGCCACTGGCTGCCAAGCGATTCACATGCTAATCGCGTGAAATTCGTGCGTAAGAAAAAATGTATATTTGGTTTTTATAGATTCCATGGAGGTTTATTGATGATGATGCTACGCAAAATCTGCTAAATGGTTGCGCATCTCGGATTAAGTTTTCCATTTGAATATGATTCGATTGAGATAAATTAGCCAGTCAGCCAGGCAGCCAGACAGCTAGCCAGATAGCCAGATAGCCAGCCCAGACCCGGCTCACACACAAGACCAAACTGAGGAGCAACAACAACAACAATGCGAGCGTTTTTGCTCTGCCTTTTGTTTGACGTGAAAGCTTTTACGCCAACCAAATTCAAAAGCCTCTCTTTTTAGAAAGAAACAAAATTCTTTCTTTTTTATATAGTTTTTTATTCTTTTTTATTTTTACTTCTTAACGTTGTTTTGTCAGCTAGAATTGGGCGCATGCGTCGGAACAATTGTAAAGCTAAAAGGCTTATGGGCTTATATATATACATATATATATTGTTAACTGGCTGGAAAGCGCTTTTCGTAGCTTTCCCTCAGAAACTCTGCTGCTGAAGGTCGTTTAGTCGCTGCGTGACGAATGTTGTGTGATATTATTTCATAGAGCGATTTGATCTGCTGCTCAGTATGACACCAAATTTGAGAACCAGATGAAAAGATGGGATGTCTGAGCTAGAATTTGCGAACTTTTTAAATTGTTTGCGAAATTATTTGCTAAATCAATTTATTGGCTTATAGAAAAGTAAGCCAATGCCCATTGAGTGTCATTTAAGCAAGATTATTTGACTAGAAGACACCCTGCACTTGCAGATTTCAAGTACATAGAATAGAGACTCATTTGATATATATATTATCTAATTTGATAAGCATAGATAATGCCCAATTAGCATTTTACTTTGAAGTTCAGTCCGTGAAACGGCTCTTCATATTAGTTCGGCCATTTATTATAAGAAGACATTATCTCTAATGATCTCATTAAATTTGCATCTGCTGCACCTTCGGCAAGATTGTGTTTAGGATTTTCGCATAGCTGACACTTACGCTTATTCGGACGGCCTATTAGTGCAAGGCTCATAAAAGAAACTGTCAAATTAGTTTAGAGCATAGTGATTAACGGTAATTTAGCAGGCTGCACAGCCAATTAGCAGCCTGCCACCACATGAGATACTTAAGATTGCGAAATGGTCTCGATGACGCTGCTGCTGCTAGAGATGGAGATAAAGATGACGATGACGACGACAACGTCGATGACGATGACTGCGCTGCATTGCAAACGAGAGCTAAGCACGGCTAAGGTGCAGGTGAGAGAGTCTATACGTGTGTGTGTGTGCGTGTGTATGCTAACAATAGAGGCAAATTTGTGGTTAAGCTTATCTTCAATTTGCTAACGAACAGTTGCCAAAAAATCAGCTTTCGAGATTGGAGATTAAATTGATTGTGCAACTGGGCGATTGGCGAAAAGCACGCAACGTGCCAATGCCTGATAATCAAAGATTTTCATGAGCTCCATCCATGTGGCAGTCGCGGCACCAACATCAATTGAAACATTAGCGTTATTGTTGGCCAAAACATTTGCGTTGACCCATTTTCAAAGTGCACGCGAGGCAAAGGCAGCGACCCGATCCGAGGCGACGGCCACGGCAAAGGCAGCGGCAAAGGCAGCGGCACAGGCAGCGGCACCGGCAACGGCTGCTGTGGCGGCTCTTCAGTTCACGATAGCGCGGACAAGTGTTTGTGTTTGGGCTGTGGGTCTTAGACCCGGTCAGTGGCAGCAGCAACAACAACAACAATGACTGCTATTGGAACTGGCCGTTCAAGTGGCGCTTAGGCGTTTTTTTTTTGTTTTGGCTGCTTTCGGGTTCGTTTTGTATGTCAATTGGTGGCGTTGAATTCAGCCGCAGGCGTTCCCGCCAGTCCATTGGTCCAATAGTCCAATGGCCCAATCGCCCAATGGTCGAATGGTCCAATGTTCGATTGGTCCCAGGTATTCCCGGCCAAAATGAAGCAATTTGAATGTGCATAACTTTGAACGCCAAATTCAATTAACATCGCATCCAGAGACGCAGGCGCAGAGCAATTGTCATCTCAGCAATTTGGACACCCATTGACTCACGCTTTTGCCGTTTTTTCCCCGCTGATAATTTGCACACACATAATTTTAATCATTAATTATTTGCCGCATCGCGGATGTGGTATGGGATTTGGGCACTGTCAGCTCGATAGAACCTTTGCACATAGCCGGCAATTAGAGGTAGAGTTTCGCTATAGAGTTGCGCTTTATGAATGAATCAATGAATCAGTTGATAATGCCTTGCGCGGCGCATCTGCTATTTATAGATATGATTCTATAAACCCAACAGCGGATATGTGAGTATGTGAAGCGTTTACTCGTTATCTAAAGTGCACACAGTGTTCATACCCTGTAGCCAAAGTCAACTGTCTCAAGTGGGCATGTCAGATGCCAGATCAGCTGGTCAGTCAAGTGGCTATGCAGCTCTGTACAAATTTATATATTAAATACACAATAAATTAGCTAGAGTATTTCTGGATCTCTTCATCATAATATTTAATACATAGTAAATATATTAAGTTATTCTTACACTCGACTGTATTTATTTTGTTCCGCGAAACTTTCGCCTTTCGTTTGCCTTTTCCCAGAGTATCTTTCAGTCGATCAGTCTTGCCTACTACTCGTCTTCTTGCCTGCTTTGCATTTAGATAATTACACATAACTATGGGCCGCAATGCGTCCTGCACTTGGCTAATACTTCCGCCACAATCTGTGGCAGCGGGCAGCGGGCAACAGGCAACGAGCTGCGGCATGTTGCTGGCAACATGTTGGCAACCTGCGCAGCAACATTTAAGCTGTTGGTCAGGCTATTTTTAGCCGCATGTTGCATTTATTAAAATGAAAGATTATTCAGTTAGCTGTCTCTTTCTCCCCCCCCCCCCCCCCCCTCTCTCTCTCTCTCTGGTTCCAGCTGCAACGTTTATGTATAATTTATTTTATTTTTATATTTACATTTATTCGTATATTTATTATTTCTGTTGTCGTTTTAATGTTTTCTTTTTTTCCTTCGTCGAGTTGAGTTGCGCACAGCGTGCAGCGTGCGGCTGCATTACATCATATTGGCTGGCTGGCGGCCCGGCTCTGATGCAATGCGCTGAAAACGAGTCTTACCGGCTTGCAACGGGCGCAGTTACAATTCGATATGCGAGCGCCACAATTTAAATCCTCAGTGTCAATGTCGCACATTGCCACGGCCAGCAAATCCTCGGCGAGGCGACGACCCCGGCTAACTGCACTTTAAGTATAAAACTTAAGTTGCAGTTGCAAGCTGAAGTTGAATTTGAACGTTTTGGCTGCGTGCATGTAATTTAAGCGGCCTGCCTAGGAATGTCATTTGCCAGTTGATAAGATGGAGTTGTTGCCATTGCCATTTGTATTGCCATTGCAGTTGTTGCCACATAAATTCATTAGAAACCTTGCCCCGCCGTGGCATATCTGATAACCGAGTGCTCAACGCTCGCAGCTGAGCAGCGCCTGTCTTACTGCACGACAGCAACAAGCTGCAAATTGTAGCCGCCATTTGATATATGGCCTCTATTTCCTGTTTATGCTGATGAGCTCTGCTGGCCAATTGGTGGGATCCCAGGCGATCCAATAGGAAAAGTATTGTTCGTGTAGAATGAATTGCATACGCATATGACTCAAATGACCCAAATTGCATTACAAACACACGCACTCACACACACACACACACATACAGCAACAACAGGTCATAATGTTGTTATTTGAATTTGGCAAATATCAACAAGAATAACAACAACAACAACAACAACAACAACAGCAACAGCTAGTACAGAAGAAGCAGAACCTGTTTGTTATTAAGTTTAGCACATATAAACAGAGTGCCCCAAGGAGGGACGCCGACATTTTTGGTTAGCCTCAATAAAAATGTTGTAAATTCCTAGAAGAAATGATTAATAAAAATGCACGCAAATACGCACATACCCTGTAAAATACCAGAGGGTAGTCCTGCATCAATAGTTAAAATGTAAAATAAATTGAATTGAAATCAATGCTAATAGAAACTATTTCGTATTGCCAGTTGAGGCAAGCAACTCAAGGGACGATTATTTATTATGGACTGCAGGTTTATTTAGTAAGTCATATCCGTGCTTACAGTTGCAGGGTATCTCACAGCTTGGCAGCTATCTAATTAGTTGTTGTTTGGTGTAAGCTGCACCCACTTGAAAGCTGTAAAAAAAGGCGCAAATGTTTTGGAATTTCATGTGGCGACATCTTGAACTTACCACTTGTTGTTGCAGTTGTTGTTGTTATTTGTCTGCAGTGAGAGTCGCTTGTTTGCCAGCCTCGTGTTTGTTAGAGAAATCGATTAGAACTAAAAACAACAGCAACAACAACAACAACAACAACAGCAGGAACAGCTGCATCGGCATTAACAAGAACAACACAAAGCCAACAATTGTATTTGGCTGCAGCAGAAACCAGAAACTAAGAAACTTGCAACGTGCTGCATGCAACCTGCAGCGACTGCGCATTTATGCCAGTTTCTGCCAAGTCATCATCAACACCAGCCAGCACTTTGATGAGCTGCGTGCTCAGCGCTGCGTAAAGGTGTCAATTTTAGCACACAGATGTCATTTGAGCCGGCTGCTTTCTACGTGGCCACTGCAGCATCGATTCCGCATGTGGCAAAGACATTTGCCTAATTAGCGGTGGCAAGAATCAGCAATACAGCCGACTCATAGACCACCACACACACACACACACTCTGTGCTATGTTTGCACATCAATCAAGTGAAATCAAATTGCTAAAAATTTTGAATATTATTAAAAATGTTTTTTTCGTTTTTGTTTGCTTTTGTATTTTGGCAATGATTGAAAGCCATTGTCAAAGAATAGATGAGAAGCGCAGAGAACGTCAGCGAAAATTTAATTGCATGCTCTTCACATAGTTCGATGCTGAAGATTCTATAGATGGAAAGACTCTAGAATGCGTCGTATTCAATCTTCTTAGCAGTTATGCAAATTGCAAGCAAACAAGTCGTAATAAACATTATGCGCTGTTTGGTTTATTATAGTATTTGAACAAATTAATTGTTGGCGCATAAAACAGGTTTTGGCAAAAGAGACAAAAAATAATAATAATAATGATAATTGCGCATGCATAGAATTTCCGTACATGCCCTAGCCCACACACATACACACACGTACGCACACGCACACGCACACGCACACACAAATTCAATAAACAACATCTCCAGCTCGAGTAAACAATCAATGAGGCAGAAGCAAGCCCTTTCACCGATTGACTTTCTTATAGAATTATTAGAATAAGAATGAATGCCGCGACTAAGGAATGAAAGTGAAGTGAAAGCCATTTGCATATCTTCTTGTATTTACATACATACGCACGAATGTCTGCATAATATATCAAAAAGCTTAGGGTTTGATGACTCCGGTTCCTCACTTGGCCGTTTGCCAAAAAAAAAAGAGAGTGAATGAAAAGAAAAACTGACGCATCGTAAACCAAATTTAACGCCCAACAATTTGCAAGCTGTAACATTTTTTTTTGCTTTTTTTTTTTTAATTTTTCCATATTTTTTATGCAGCGAAAGTTCAAATGAAAATTGCAGCGGAAAAACTTTAACCGAGTTCATTCGTTCGTTCATATTCTAAAAATCAAATGCGTTGTGAAACAGAAAGTAAATCGTAATTCGGAGAAAGTTTTTTTAGTTTTGGCCAATGTTACGAACATCATTTGTTTATGCCGTAACTTTTGGGCCAGGTGCCAGACGGAAATCTTGTACCAAAAATGTAGCCCATTAATCATGTATCAGAATAATAAAACATGCTAATGATGAGCTAGGCCGAGCTGTAACTAAAAGCCAATGCGAATCTGGAGCCTGTTATCAAGTTACTAAGAACGTGAGAAGCGCTCGCAGCTCTAGCTGAGGATCATTGAACCTCGGGCTGGGCGACAATACAAGAACAAGGAAGTGGCCAAAGAATTTGATGAAGATGAATAAGAGAACAAATGTATTCGAAAACCTTGAACCCCCGTGTCGGCTGGCCACGGCTGGCGCAGTTTTTTCTTTTCTATTTCTAAATTTGTATTTTTTTCGGCCAGGTAGATATAATGTTGTGGCAAATTTGTTGGCCAGCCTTCACTTCATTACTGTTATAAAGCTTTGGCCGTGTCTTCGTTTTGCGAATGAAAGTGCTGCAGCCGTGGCCAGAAACGTTCGGGCCATTTCGGTTGATCATTTGGTTTTACTTTCTAAATTGGCATTTGCTACACATGAGCAGAAATAATCACAGCCAGAGATGAACTCGCTTGAACTTCCGTCAAGTGTTAAGAAACTTTGAATGCCCGGAGATGTCATGTTGCCCAGAAAGGTGAATCACACTTTCTCCCTGGGCAGCAAATATGTTGCCTGCCTTGTTGCATGAATTATATGTCGCGATCAGAACCTGCAGCAGGCAACAGGCAACAGGCAACAGGCAGCAGGCAGCAGGCAGCAGACGGCAGCAACAACAGCAACTAACAACTGGCAACTGGTAAACTGGAGGCCGGCGTCAATAATCAAGATAAATGTCGGCCAGCTCATGGGTGCGTTGCGAAAAGCCCCAAGAACGCGATCTTGATGATGACTAATGGTACAGTTCTTAGCCTTAGTCAGCTGGCTCTGCAGCTTATCGGACTAGGGCTGCACTAAAGAGAAAGATTTGTCTGTCACGGTGATCTGCACTTTGGTGATTTAACATTTTACAGCAATCCAAAGCACTACACATTCTGAATATTAAGTGCTTCATATATATTAGCCAAAGTCACTTGTGTAGATCCTCCACGGATAGCCGAGAGCCGAGAGAAAGAGCTGCCCAGGGACATCGATCATCTGATAAACTGAGCGATAAACAAAACAGAGACTTGATATAAATATAGTACGCAAAGTGCCATTTATAAATCAGATGTGTGTAGAATGATTTGTTGAGCCAAACAAATCGCTCAAGAAGAGCGAATCATAAGGCATAATTTATGATTGAAAGTTGATCATTTTGAAGGAGAGAAACTTAATGTGGCAGAAGTGGCTATATATACATATCGATCACCGAGCTTAGCTCAACTTTTGCAAACTTCAGCTCAAACTTCAGCTATAAATATAGCTCTAAAATTAATTATTTTTAGTTCGAGAAACTCGGACTGCGATCTTTAATTATAATGCCACAGTGTGATAAATTAGATTATCAGCTATCGGGCATCAATAACTGATCACCGATCTGGACTGAAATTTCCACATGAAATCTTGAAATTTATTAAATCCAGCAGCTATTTAACAGTTCTTGTCTGGCAGAAGCACATCAGACTTGGAATGATATAATAAAACATAAACAGAATTATAAATGAAGCTATATACAGATATTTGTATATATACTGCGTACCCTTCTGACACCTGCTCCACTTTCAGCCCCTTTCTCCAGTTGAAATTCGAGTGGAAATTGAAGTCAGTTTTCGAGCTTGCTGTAATTTTCTATCGTGTTTCGTCAGTCTGTCAGTGAAATGGCTGATATTTGTTTATTTTCGTTTCGGTTTAGAGTTGAGTGGAGCGTTATCTTTATTGTTTTAATTAGATGCTGTGCTCGGAGTGAGCTGGCCAGCTATTTTATTTATAGAACTGGCCAACTATCTGCACATCATTTAGCCGTCGCTTTCTGTCACTTAAGCGAGGAACTCATAAACCAACCCATATACCATGCATGCGACTTATGCATGTATGTCGATGGTGCATTGGTGCATTGGTGCATCTGTATCTGGCGCGTGTATCTTTGTATCTAGGCAGCACAATGTAGCGTTGGGGCTGACATTGGGCAGCCTAATGGCTGTTCATGTGCCGCGATCAAGTTCGAGTTCGAGTTCGAGTCTGAATCGGAATCAGAGTCTGAGCCATGATTTTGTCGTGCCCCATGTCGCACAAACCGTTTTCGTTTTCAATGCTGGCCCTAAAGGCGGTCACTCTAAGCTCTCCAGCCAAGAGGAGCGTGTCGAGGGGGATGGAGAGCAGCAGTTGCAGCACTGGCACTGACTATGCATGGCATGCATTCAACACACGATACTTGGCATTCTTAGCAGGCCGCCATGGTAGTTGTTGTTGTTGTTGTTGCTGCTTCTGCTGCTGCTGCTGCTGTTGGTGCTGGCTGCCTGCGTGAGTTTGTGTCCAAAGTCTTTTGTTTTGCAGCCTTCCCTACTATCGATCGCGCATGATCATCATCATCGTCATGGCTGGACTCTGGCTGGATAATGCCAGGCATGCTATTTTTATTACATTATGCTGCAAAATAGTAACAACAAGGGACGCAACGTATTGCCACCCCGGCCCGCCTCGGCCTCGGCCCCGGCCTCGGCTCTCAACCCCTTCACTCCTTCAATGCGTTTCATGTGTTGTCAACGCCGGTTTTTGCATTGTTTTTCATGCGCAGTCCATTACATGATTTTATTATGTTCCTGGCATTCGCAGCGTCATGTAGAAAATGCGGCTGCGCTTTTGTTTTAGTGGTTGTCACTTTTTGTTTGGCTTGCGGCAAGAGTGGCAAGCAGTCCCAGTGTAGGCAAGCAACTCCCAAGACTCAGTCCAAAGATCGGCGGCAACACGCACGCTCTAATGAGCAAAAATCATTTAAGACGCTGCTATTTTTAGTTGGCATTTGCTATATATAGACGCAACCAGTGCGGGGCTGCAACCCGAGGCCATGGCCGAGCCCGATGCGGCGGCTTTATTGGGCTTCCAACTGGCAGCAGGCGAACTGGCTAACTGGCAGACTGGTTCCATCTATGCGGTCGCTGCGGGCGCGGGTAATGCGATCTAATGCATGCAGGAATTTTGCAATTCTGCATCGCCGAAAAGCAGAAGCAGCAGCAGCAGCCGAAGTAGCCGCAGCAGCGACAGACTCCGAGCATAGCACATGGAGTTCATTAAACAGACTATCGGTCAAGTACCTAAGAGACGGCGTCTGCCTTGGCTAATTGCGCGTGCGCAACCAACGGAAGCGACGCCAGCCAACCAGGCACAGTTCGACTTCAGCTCTAGCCTCAGCCCCAGCTCCAGCTCCAGCTCCAGCTTTAGCTCCAGAGCGAAGCCCGATCGGAGAGCAAATGCGGACATTGTGTTTAAGCAGCTGTGGCGGCCACTTCTCTCATGCTAATTAAAGCGAATTGGGCAAAGGCACAAGTGAAGCGGAGTGACGTGTGGTGAAAGAGCCCAAAGAACGGTTCTTAAATCCTAAATCGTTGCAGACCACAGCAACAGCAACAGCAACAAGAACCATAGCAACGGCAACATGTTAATTTCGACTTGTGCCGCCGTATTTCGTGGAAGAGTTAAGAGCACGAAAGTATGAATTACAACTGATGCGCAAAATTGAAGAACCGCCAAATGGGGCAACGGACGAGCGAGAGAAAAACAGAGACAGAGAGAGAGAGAGAGAGAGAGAGAGGCAGAGCGAGCAAGCGAGCAAACAAAAGGCAACCGTTTCATGGAGCACTTGGTGACTTACTCTGGAGCCTCAAGTCGTTGCACTTTCGCGTCTCTGCCAAAAATCGCGCTGCAGCTGAGATGGGACTGGCCCGATAAAGCTAATGATGGCGACGGCAGTGGGCCTTCTTAGTCAGCCAAGCGCAGAGCCGTTGTCGCTGTGGACACTTGGCGAGTGGATGCTAAAAGGCTTATGCTGCCTCCTCAATATTGTGCGCTTCTGATGAACTGCTATTGAAGCTACAAATTACGGTTATGCACACATTATATGTAAACACACACATACACATGCACACAATCACACTCACTCTCACAAATATGCTATTTGCTGAATGGGGCGTGGCAATGCAAATATCAAGCGTTAAATTAAAATTTCAAAGCTGCACCAAAGCAAACAGTGCAATGATAACACAGCCAGCGCGGAGTTGTCCCAGTTGATAAACACTCGACGAAGCAGCCAAATGCTGCTCAGACACTGGGCGGGCCAGTGCCAGTGCGGGGCGGTGGGCGGTGGGCGATGGGCGGACACTGTGTGGCGAAGCTTAATGCAGTGCAACGTTAAATGCTTTTACCAAGGATTTGATGCCCAAATCCAAGGCAGTCGAGCAGCCGAGCAGCCCAGACAGGCCAGACAACAACAATGCCATGAAAAACGATTCAGTTCGAGCAGCAGCTGGAAGCTGCGGGGAAGGGGGGGAGCAAGCCAGTCAAGACGGGGCTGCCTTTGCAGACAGTTGGCGACTCTTGTGCGGCAGTGAAATTGATGATGTGCTGCTCCTCCTACTACAGCTCCTGCTGCTGCTGCTGCTGCTGCGGCTCCTGCTGGCGGCGTTAGCTGCCACTTCTGTAGTTTTTGCTGCTTTCACTTTTTTGTTGTTGTTGTTGTTTTTTTTTTTGGTATGTTGTTGCTTGTGCTTCAGGATTTTTAGCCAGACACGCAAAAACGTTCCCCTCATTGTCAGGTTGTTGTTGTCGTTGTTGTTTTGGGGTAGCAAGGCGCCAGAGCGTGCTGAAGCCGTGTCTACTCTGCCTCTCTGCTCGCTGTTTGCATAGCCTTAGTGCTGGTTGCACTTGATCCCCCAAAGTGAAATTAGGAAAAGTTTCAATTAAAAAGCATTTAAGTAATCCACAGTTAATGCCAATGCAAAAGAGCTTTCGCCAGGCGGAGCATTTAGGGGTGGATTGCAGCTGATGGCCCCCACTCTCCTAGCAGGGTGTCTGTGTCTATGTGTGTGTGTGCAAGCGTGTATGCGCCTGTATTGGTTGTGTGCCATTTTGCTGGCTATATTTTATTTTATTTTTTTGTTCACAATTTTAGCGGGTCACTGCAATTTGCTGGGAATCTGCTAATGAAGCGCGCTCTAAGACGATGATGACGTTGTCTGTTGACAGCCTCGCTATAAAGTTAATTGAATTGTTAATTTGCTGGCATTCAGTTGGGCTAATTGACGTTTGTTTAGGTCCGAATTAAGCAAACGTGATTGAACTTCAAGTAATTTATCTTATTTAAATATGTATGCCATTAGAAATGCTTATGGCAAATATTATTTGTCAACTTTTGTTGTTGTGTATTCAATGAGCCAGTTTCAGTATTTGGGGAGAAGTTTTTAATATATCTCGCAATTTATTTATTCTTTTAAAATGAGTTAACTACTTACTGACTACATATAGGAGAATAACAGGAGAAGCCTGAAGCAGTTGATGACGTTCTTACATTATAATAGTAGTAGGATTATATACATGCTATAGATTGAATGCTGAGAATTCATTACTTTTAATGAATAAATTTAGACATATATATAAATGAAAACTTGCAATAATCATTGAATTCGATTTATATTCATTTAATGCTATTATATTTGTTTGTGTTAATTATAAAAACTGATTCTTTAAACTGCCAGAATTTCAATAAAATAAATCAATTCCAGAATTTAATCTATTTATGTATGTGCTTCTAAGCTGAAATAAGTCAGGCTTTAATTTATGCACACCTTTATTTTGTTTCTATCTGGAACTCTACTTATTATATTTTAGTCATTTCTGTTCTTGGCACTAACTGTATGTGATCCTGGGGCACTTCCCCCACATGGGTCTAGATAAAGCATCTATAGAAATTTTGTGGCAAGCGGCGTGGCTCTTGCCCTTTTCTACACCATAGCTAAGCAACAGCTCGAGGGTAATTGAAAACGCACGCATTCATTTCTCTTCCCATATCAAAGAAGTGGAAAGAAAAACACTTTTCGCAGCCGAGCTGCAAAAAATTGAAAACCAAAAGAGCCAACGAAAATGAATGCCAGCCATGGCAAGAGGCGTACATGGGCAAGTGCAACTGCTGCAACATGAGCAAGTGCAACACAGGCGCATTAGAAATGCAACAAATCACAGCGGATGGCAAAGCGTTAGCCGCAGTCGAGCGTGGCTGGGACAGGGGCGGGCACAGGAGACAGCGGCACAGGAAAGAACCAGAATCGGCCAGAGAGCTGCAGACATATGAGTACGCACTTTGGGTGCAACCAACAACAAGCCGCAACAGCAACAACAACAATAAGAACAAGCAGCAGCAATCACAAATAAACGAGGGAGACTGCAACAACGACGTCTGCATTGAGTTGCCCGGCAGCGTTTTTCCTTCCTGCAATAAGTCAGCGCTGTGGCGGCAATGGCGACGGTGGTGTCGGTGGTGCACCAGCAACGGCAACAGCAAACAAAGCCACGCACACAAACTGCGCTACAAATTGTATCTAGTTACAATTTGCAAACTACAAACAGAGAGTCGCGTCGAGTTGGGGCGCGACGAGTCAAAGTCAAAGTCGCAGTCGCACGCAATGGGGCAAGGCTTGCTGCTGGCAGGACGCGGTGGCAGCGGCTGCTGTGCGTGTTGAAGCGCAGTTTTTATTTGCTTGCCAGTTGTTGTTGTTCTCTTTGTTATTCTTGTTCTTGTTGTTGTTGCCCTCGTTGTTGCTGTAACAGACGAAAGCATTTGAGAAGCTGAGCGCTTGAGTCGTTGAGTTTTGTTTCTATTGAAAACATTTTGCTAGCGCTGGCAACGCGTCGTATGCGCAATTTATACCAACGCAGGTAATTTGCAATGGCAGTTGTTAAGACTTCTTTCAGCCACCGTTCTGGCCAATTCCCCAAACAGCCTTGCCAAATTGGCCGCTGACTGACTACCGACTGCCAACTGCCAACTGTCGTCCGCTGGTCAGCGGCAGCAAATCTAATGCGCTTGTTAACGCCAATTGCACACGATGTTTGGTCGCTCGCAATTTGGCCAACGGTAGCATTTAATGTCCAATTCGTTATGCTGCACCCAACTGCAACTGCCAGCCGAATGCCCGCGGCTGGAGTGGAAAATCAACTTGTCGCCGCTTGTGCGAACAAATTTCATTAAAGTGCGCGCACCAAACTGGGCGCATCATAAGTCAACTTAAAGTTGAGGGCAAATTGTGCTAACAAAAGCTGTCACAGCCAGCCAGCGAGTGAGATGCACTCAAGCAGCAGACGGCGGATCCTGGCCAGAACCAAAAATTTTGTAATGGCACGCGGACGGAGTGTGGAGAAGTGTGCGGCTGGCTTTGAGGCGCGTCAGACTGTGAAACGTGAAAAAGCCAAAAATTTAAGCATTAAATGTAAGTTGCACAAGCGAGCAGACGAGCAGACCAGCCGACGAGCAGAGCCAGCCTGGAATCGGAAGACAGGAGTCGGCAGACGGGGCAGACACTGTGGCAGACAGCCTGGCGAGACAGACAGACAGACAGATATGGGCTGACTGAGTAAGAGAGATACGAATAGAGACTGCAGATATGGCTTGGCTGGCTTGGCCCAAAATGAAGCACTTGAAAAATAGCCTCCAGTCATTTGGCGCGAAATTCAATTCCCGCCTGCGCTGACATGCGAATCTCTGTTTGTTTGCCCGCCACACCCACAGCCACAGCCACGGTTACGTCCTCATTCCTGGCCAAATACTTGGCTGGCTGCAGTCTTGATGATGATGTTGCTGCTATCGTTACCATTTTCGATGCCCCCCTACACATACACACACACACACACGCACTCACATACACACGCATACACTCGCATCTGCGCTCTGCTTTATGCGTAAATATGTATGGCAAACATGGCGTATGTGCAATCTACGCCGTGTGCGTTCTGCGTATGCTGAAACGTGACTGTCGCGACGGGAGCTCAGCTGGCTGCTGTCCTACCGACCGCCCGTCCGCCCGACCGCCCGCTCGAATACCATCTCAGCACGCTGGGCTCTTTCGCAAATATTTATGCTTTACATTTCGTTCGGCACATTGTTTGAATTTATTTGTTGGCATTGTCGCTGTTGCGATTTTGTTTGCTAGCGCGATGATTATTGTTGCCCGGTGTTCTGCTGGCTGTTTGTTTGAGTTGCTTTCGGGTGCTGCCGTTGCGGCCAGACGTGCTCATATGGACTGAGTGCTGCTGCTGCTGCTGCTCTGCTGTTGCTGTTGCTGTTGCTCTCTCTGTGAATGGGCATGGTGGTTGGGGCCAGCAATTTGCAACGGCTTTACGCGCTGGGACGAGCGCCCAAGCCCAAGTGACCTCTTTATTTATTGTTTCTATCAGCGCAGAACTTTTGCTGAATGGCCACTTGTAAAGCGATAAACATAATGCGTGGCTAGGCATTGTCTGCTAGATGTTCGCTTACTGCCTCCATTTGTATTTGTGAGTTTTCTAGTAATCAAAGCTGGCAGATGAACTGTCTGCCTCCCTCACTGGAGAGTAAGGGAACAGAATTGTTAATGTCTATTCAAATATTTTAGTAATTCTATAATTATGATTAAATATTTATAGAAAATTCATTTAAATTTCTATATGATTTTTAAGGCATTTCAAAAGAACATACAAGTATATTCGACTCGAAGATTTATTATTATATTTGACTCATGCGTGTAGCGCATTCACTAGCCCACGAACATAAGATTTAAATATAGTATATTCAAAGCTTATTTACTTTCTGCTCAGTCAATTCTTTTTTCGAGAATGTGTTCCATGTTGTTTGCCGAGTCCACAGCGCTGCGTTGACTTTGACATGAGAGTTTCAATGTAAATTGATTTGTTTTATTTAATGTTTCATTTGCTGAAATGTACCGCAGTCCATTTGTTGGGCTTGAAGAGCGCATACACATTTAATGAACTGTTCGAAATGAGCGGGGTAAGGAAGACATCCTGGCGTAGCGCTTGCAAATGCTTTTCGGTTATGCTAATTGCAATAATTATGCGCTGTCAACTTTTCACGGCAATTACGCAGGGATTTGGGCTTGTAGAATGCATGTCCAGCTGGGTATAAATAGATGTTTTGCGCAGTTGACAAATGTTTGCATAAAATTAAAATTCATGCGCCTTGCAAGTGCCCAAGAGTTGCCGAAATAAGACAATGAGCTGCCTAAATAGCTGCTAATTGTTGTGCAAATAGACAGCTTAAATTAGCACATGAATAGCAAAATCTCAGCCAGTTAGGTGTTTAGTTAGATGTATGAAAAAAAATTGTTTAAATATATAAAAAGCACAAAACGAAAAAAAAACGTGTTAAATTGTTAAACAATAGCTCTGAAATGTATACAAAATACTTTGGAGCGCTTTGGGTGGGTCGGAAAACGAAAGGGTGCCAGCGAAATCAAATTTACATGCTCATAAAATTTATGGTCAGTGCCAAAACACGCGACAATCATTAATCATCAATCATCAATGGGAGACAGCCCGGTTTTACAGTTGCTTTTTATACCAAACAATTGCGTTGGGCCCACAAACTTGACCCTGAAATGCAGCTCGGCTCAAACTGTAATTATAATCCATGTCACATATGGAGATCGAGCTATATAGCAACCGTTAAAACTGGCCATAAATATGCCGTATATGTTGCAATTTGCATTTGACCCTCACATTGCTGCCAGCAATTGTTATAGTTGCTGTTGCTGCTGCAATTGTCGAACCTGCTGCTGCTGCTGTTGTTGCTGTTGCTGTTGCTGTTGCTGCTGCTACTGATATTACTGTTGGCATTGCTGCTGTTGGTGATCCTGTTGATGTTGTTAGTATTGCTGTAGTCGTTGCTGCTGTTGTTGCTACTGTTGTTGCTGCTTCTATTGCTGTTGCCATTACAGTTGTAGCCGCTGCTTTTGTTGCTTTTGTTGCTACTGCTATTTTATATTTACTATTGCGGCTGACAGTGCTGTTGGTGCTAATCCTGTTGCTGTCTTTGTTGTTGCTGCTGCTGATTTTATTGCTGTTGTTGCTGCAATATTTATATCCTTTTGGCATTTGAAGCTGTGGCCGCTGATAATGTTACTCAAAGTTTTGCTACTCCTATTGCTACTGTTAACGTTCTAGCTGTTGCCACATGTAGCTGACCTGATGTTGCTGTTGTCATTGCAGAGTTTGTTGCCTGTACGTGCCGCAGCGCGTACATTTGGATTATTATTTTTCGGCATTATTATTTGGCAGCTTTGGGCCCTTAACACCTTGTTGTTGCTGTGTTGCTGTGTTGCTGCGGTATCTGGCTGCCTGCATCTGGCGAAAAAGAGTCAACGAGCCGTGTAAAGTGCGTGAGAACTTTATTTAAGATTATCAAAAGTTACTAACAACTTTTCACATTGTCTTCCATATTATTTTTTACTTTACTTTTTGCCAGCTTTCATCGTGAGCATCTTGATTTGATTCTCGATGCTTCACTGTGCGTTGCCTTCTCGTATTTATTCTGGCGATTTCCGCAGTTTGAGCTCTGATTGTTCTACTTGTCATCCCCCTCATGCCAAGCTGGCAAACAATAAAGCAAACTTATTACAACATCGGCGCAGGGGACGAGCAAAGCAAACAGTCCAACAAGCAAACAAACAAACAAAGTAACAGAGCTACAAATATGACGATGGAGAGTGTTTGACCCACAGATGATCTGTAAGTAGATATTGAGCTCAAATATTATATTATTATTATTATTTTCTGTTGTATAATAATTTAGTATTTTATTTAATTTAGTATATGTAGAATACTAACTTAAGGATGTGTTTGTCGTTTAACAGTATATACTAGCTTTTATACATGTGCAGATAATCTTCAGCTTTCTGTTACATAAATTTGCACAAGTGTATATACCCCATGCGTGAAGGAGCCTGAAATGCCTATAGGGCATAGGAACTAAACAAACCTAAATATATGACTGCAATTATGTTGCTGTCCAGTTAGGAGCGTGTGCTCCAATTCCAAATAAATGTGAGTATCCCAAGTGTTCTTTTTTTTTTTTTTTTTTGGTTATTTTTGGAAGAGAGAAAGTAGATGGATGCTGGGAAGGGTACGCTTATCGAGAGGCATCAGCGCTTGTCGTTCTTTTATGAGTTACTCACTCCGACTAATTGGGTCAAGCACTGCCAACATATTTTCAAATCAAAGATGCTAATTTTCGTTGCTGCTGCGGCTGCTGTTGCTGCTGTTGCTGCTGCTGGCAGTTTTAAACGTTGCTGCTGCTGTAGATTTGAAGATTTATGCTTGACCATAAACGCGCTGACTTCAACGGGCCGTAAAAGAGGGCCTTTTTAATTTGTTGAAGTACATCAAATGTTGGTCGTTAAAAGCTGATTTGCTGATCTAACTAATTTAATGCGCGGGGCGTGGTGCCATTTTAACAACTTCTCATACAAAATGCGAGTGCAATGGGCAGCAAAAGTTTTTGACAAATGCAAAGCAGGCACCAGTTTTACATAGTCAAAGCCAACATGATATATGGCCCTGCATATGCATGAGCATATCATAGTCTGAGCTACTGTGTGTATGTGTGCATGTGTGCATGTGTGCATGTGTGCATGTGTGTGTACCGCCCTCAACTACAAAATCCTTAGACTCTCCATGCATATATCTCTATTTAGAGCCCGCAAGGCGGCCAGCCATTCATTAAAAAACTGACTGGGCGCCTATTTGATATGCACTTCGCATTGCAGCGCTTTTTTTTCCTTTTTTTTTGTTTGCTGTTGCTGTTGCTGTTGCTAATATTGTTGTCGTTATTGTGCGCTGCTTATCCGATCTGTTTTGCTAATTCGTGGCGCATTCGAGGCGCCAAAACAAAAGTTTGCCCCGTCGCCCCGAACGTGTTGAGAAATTTGCAAATGCTAGCGACTTCATGTCGTCTCAATGCATGACTCTTTAGCCAGTGGAAAATCGCTTTTCCACAAACCATAGCAAAATGATTCATGAATGACAATTATATAGCTCGCCTGTCCATAACTGTAATTCTAGTCGTACGCACGTCTCGCGCTACAAATCGGGAAACATTCAAGAACTTATTGGAACTATACGAGATTTGGATGACTTTAGGTTTGCTTTACAGCTTTAATGGGTCGCTCGAATGACTTTTTTAATTACTTTTTTCTTATAGATAATATTTATTCATATTTAACTAGCAGATGAATTATTGCGGTAAGCTTCATAATCTCCAAGTAGGGATAATAAATTAGAAGCAGCCTGAACACAACACGTAAAAATTTCTATCATTTTATGGCGATTATGGCATAGTTAAGGTTAGTTTTAAAATTCCACAGGAATTAGTTGGGTAGAAAAATGAAACTGGATTTTTCCCAATTAGAATCGTTTCTTGGTCATTTGTAGCTTAATTGGATTTTCACATGGCTGCCAGTGGGTTAGAGAATGGCTCTCATATGGAATGCAGCCAGCGTAGGCCAGTTAGATGTTGTTGCGTGCCTTAGAGAAAGACCACGACGAGCACGAGAATAGCCTTTTGTTATGCACGGGCTGTGGCGCTTGTCTGGGGCACATTAAAGGCGCATGAATGGCCTGGCAATAAATATTACAACAAAATTTGCCTTTATGGCATGCTAAACGTGCTGTAACAACACCAGCAACAGCAACAGCAACAGCAACAACTACAACAACAACAACAACAGCAACTGCAACAACAATTGCGACACTAAGCCACCATAAGCCTATTATTTAATTTGCAGGGAGAGGGTACACAGTGGCTCGCAGTTTCGACGGTTTCCCGTGCAAATGAACTTTTCAAACGTCCGCAGAGTGGATAACTTTTTTCTGTTCGAGAAAGTGCACGAAAAGTTGCAGGCGACGCATTGATGCTGCCAAGGAATATGTCGACGGAGTCGCTGATATGGACACACATTTACCCAGAGCATCATCAGTCATCACCCTCGCAGTTTTGTTTTCGTTTCTTTTTATTTCGAGGGTTGCAAAGCGGCAACTGTGCTGGAGATACTTTTTGGGCAAAGCAGCAGCAAGAAGAACAGATAGATAGTACAGCAATTCGTTACGGTCAGCTACAGATAGATATAAAATATATATATATATATATATATATAGATACGGGCTATCTCTATATATACACATCGCATGCCCCCAGACTCTGCCACTTGGCAACAACATAAAACATTGATGACTGCCTTGTTGTTATTGTTCCCGTTCCACGATTGCGCTCGATTCTCTACTCTCGTTGTCGTTGTCGTTGGCAACTTCTCTAATGCGAAAAGTTGAGAATTTTCACAAAAATCAATTTAGCAAGCTACACTTTCATGTTAAATCAATTGAACTCAGGCGTGCGTCGACCGTCAGTGTCATTGGCAGCTAGCCTCAGTGCGACAGAGACAGAGATATATATATATATATATATAGAGAGAGAGAGAGATGAATAAACAGAGAGCGGCAAAGAGAGTGAGACAGAGACATACAGGGGGAGGGCATTACCTGACAGATACCGTTAGTAGCATATAGCTGGCCCATTGCCGTACCCCATAGTTTATCTCACTAACAAGGCTAATTGGTCATGATGCTTGATGCTTGATGGTTGCTGTTGGTCGGCGTGGCTCGAAGCGCTCATTGCCTGACATTGCCACACGCCACAGTTGCTGCCGCTGCCACACAAACGCTCCGCTATCTGCTCGTGCTCTCCAAGTCAGCTCCGGCACATCCTTCTGTTCGTTCACGTCCGTTTTCCACGTCCACCCACCGACGACACGCGGTGACACCTGTCACATCACACAATGAAAATCACTCGAGCTACGAGTGGCATTGCCTGCGAAATATTGTCGCTTGGCATTTTACAGTGAAGCTCGGACGAATGTAGTTGGCTATTTATTCGGCTGGTCAGGCGCTTGTCTGGTTAGTTGGCCAGTTGGTTGCGATGGATGGCCATGAGAGTGCTTTACAGTTGGTGATGATGATGATGCTACTGCTGCTACTGATGATGATGATGACCATACAGGGGCTGGCAGTGTGCAAAATTTGAGTATTCAATCAGATGGATAACTGTGCAAGTGATTTCGCTTCTCTTGAAATGGTTAATAAAACACACACACACATACACACACATGCACAGATAGTGCTTGGAAGCAATTGCATTTTTTTAGCATAAAATTAACTGTTAGCTCGCATCCACCATCTTCATGCAACTTTATCGGTGGAAAGCAACGCTATAAACACTGTGCACTAACTTTTAGTCAACACTAAGGATAGTTCCAATAAACACTGCAGAGCTTTAATTCGACTCTCATCTGGGCATCTGCATGTATTTTAAATTGAATTACAATTTCGTGAGGATAACAAGTCAGTAATTGAACAATATTTCAACTAGTAAAAAAGGTTGCATTAATTCAAGGTACCAAATGACAAATAGAACTTGATTTAATATCCATATAAGAACTACAACTCAACTACAGATACTTTGCTATATATATTTGATAAGCTCGCTTCCTTTTGCTGGAAAAGTAATTTAAGATTTCTAGCATTCAATAAGAAATTGCATTCAATTGAACACCTTGTGGCTATTCGTTATTGCCAACTAGTTTATCAATAGGCCAAGTTCGAAGTGCTCTCCTCAGCTGTTGAGTGCTTTTCTTACTTTGGATTGCACTCAACAATTGGACCCTGTTTCAGCGGCAGCAATCGCAGCAGCCAGCTCAATTCAACAGAATTGAACAGAACAGAAATGATAAAAAATAACAGACACACACACACACACACACACACACACACGCACACTTTACAAATGCACTAACCAACAAGGCAAGCAGCCAACAATGCATAAACCACCCAACCACTACTCGACTGACCCGCGTCCTGCTGCTGCTGTTGCTGCTCCTGCGGCTGTTGCTGATGTCGTTCATTCAGTGCCCTCTTTGCATGTCCGGCATTTCGCACCAATTGTTGCCATTAAATTTGCACGTATAAAGCGAAAATGCCAAAAAAATATTGCCAGCGACAACGAGACCAGAAAAACACACACAGAGCAAGCACACAACCATACACACAAACACACACACACACACACACACCGAACACACAATACAAAAACGACAAGCGACAAATGCCGGCAACACGTAGCCGGCAATCACTAGACTTTTGGCATTGGACTGGGATGCTGGACTGTGTGTGGGTGTGTGTATGTGAGTGGGTTTGTGTGTGTGTGTGGTTGGGAGGCTGGGAGCGGGTGGCTAAATTCATTTTATTTGAATTTCTTTATGTTAGACTGCGACAAATTTCACGCTCAAATGTTTGACGCGCGCCGGCGCAATGCGGCTGCAGCCTCCACCGAACGGACGAGCGAAAGGACCAAAGAGCAGCCCAGCTAACGGGCTAACGGGCCAACGGGCCAAAGGATGCCGGCAAAGCGGAAATGTTCAGTTCATTAGCGAAGCGTGCGCGTCGTGCAACGGACGTGCTTTTCTTGTGGCCGGAGCTCAATTCTAGTTGTAAGTCGCGTACTCTGTGGCAAGTTGCTTTGTTCCTGCCACGCCGTCGCCAAGCTAACGGGCTGTCGGTGTGAGGTGTGGAGCGCGCGCGCGCGACTTCTTCGTTTCATGTATGAGTGTGCGAGTGTGCGAGTGTGCGAGTGTGTGTGAGTGTGTGTGTGGTCGGACATACTCAAAGCCAACTAGACAAGTGCAAAAACCCGGCAAAATTGCCAACTTCAAGCGTAATTAAATAATTAATTAAATCAAACAAAAGGCGGCTAAAAGAATTTCGCAAACAATTAAGCAGAATCCGCGTGGTATATAAAAATAAAATAAAAATAATGAAAAAATACAAAGCTGGACCGCCTGGCTGGCTGGCTGCCTGGCATTCTGTCCGTCCGTTCGTCTGGCAGTTTAGGCTGTTTACTAGCAATAAGAAAGGTCAATAATCAGCCTCAGGCCACAAACAATAGTACACCCCAAAAAGTGCTGGCTAAGACGTGGGCTTAGAACCGGTTGCTCTTCTCCAACCACATTTGTCGTCCAGTGCGTGCGCTGCCCGTGTCCAAATCAACCAGCAAAGAGTGCTGCTTAATTAGAAACGGCGCTGGCCAACACCTGTGCAAGAAGAAGCAAATTATGTATATACATATATAGACACACATATGATATGTAAGTGTGTATATATGTATACATTGTAGTCTGCAGCAGGTCGAAGCAAAAACCGCAAAGCGCCGCTTGATGGCCAACTGACTGACTGACTTAAGAATCTGCAGTCAGTGCGAGCGCATCAGCTCAGCATCAGCATACCATCATCATCATCTCCATATCAATCAACATCATCATGAGTAGCAGCAGCCGCGGCAGTGCGAATTCTTCGTCTTGGCCATGGCCAAGAACTTGACGCCGCCACCGCCGCCGCCGCCAACACGCGCATTGGCCAAAGAGCATCGCGAGAGCCGCAAGTTGTTGGCCAAAGTTACATGGTTGCGTCTCAGTCTCCATCTCAGTCTCAGTCTCGGTCTTCGTTTCGGTTTCAGCCTCAGTCTCGGTCTCAGTCTCGGTCTCAGTCTCGGTCTCAGTCTCGGCCGCAGTCTCCGTCTCAGTCTCTGCCCGCAAAGCCGGCTTGCGCTCTCTGAGTCTCGACATCGCTGCCGCAGCGCTGCTGACGTCGTTTCGGGGCTGCCAACTTGCTGGCGCTGCTTCTGCGAAATTTCTGTGCCTAAGCGTGGGGAATTCTTGCAATGCATTAATGCCAACCAGCCTTATTCATTGACCACAGCGCAGGCGGCGTTCGCGCTAGCAGCGCCAAGGCACAGTGGGCCCAAGCAGTGACTGCAGCTCAATGTTCTTAAAGCAACTATTCAAATAAATTCAATTTGATTTATAAAATACATCATTTCTGTTAACTAATATTTTTAACCCAAGCTCTTCGTTTATCTATATATTTGTCTATATATTTTTAAGGTAATCAATATTCGTTTTTAGCATTTTACTTTATTTAATTAGATTTGCGCTTTGTTATTCTTTTCCGTTTTTATTTATTTGCTCACATTTAATTTCATTTTATTTAATATTTCAATCATTATTATTTTCGCCACTGTTCGCTGCCGTCGCGTCGGCGTCAGCGTGCGAGATCCAAATGATGAGCAACTTTGTTGCCGTCACTGAGCATTTGAGTGTGTTTGCTGGTGTCGACGTCTCTGGGTATGTGTGCGTGTGTCCGTGTGTGTGTGCTTGTGTGTTTGCGTTCACGTGTCGCTGCCGCTGTCGGCGTCGCTGCTGCTGTCTGTGTATGTGTGTGAAGTTCTTTTGCGCTCTCAGCGCTTGGCGAGTGTCGCTCTCAGCGTTTGGTTTGGCTCCGACCCGGCTTCACTTGGCATGTTCGTTCGACTCTGCTGCTGCGCTGCTTCTGCTGGCTTCGCTGTTGTTGCTGCTGCTGCTGCTGCTGTGGTTGTCGCTGTCGCGATGTTGGTTCGTTCGTTTCGTTTGATTTTCACCAAAAGCCGCTCGACGTAGGCTATATAAATAAGCGCTGAGAAGCTATTGGGTCCGAGTCTCTTTGAATTTTATGAAGCGGTTGTATCTTGGTGGTGCCCCAACAGCCAACCAAGCCAGCCGCCAGCGAGCAAGCCAACATCAGCCCAGCAACAAGCCACCAGCGAACCGACCAACCTAGAACCGAGTTGGTCTCGTTGTCGTCTGCAGCAGCTTCATTCAAAATTGTCGAATTTCTCGACAGTTTTGCTCTATCTGAAGCTAACGAACTATTGACACAGTGGATTATTTTTACGCAGCAATTGCTGAAATAAAACAGAATTGGTGATTTTAAATAATAAAATACAAGTTCCAATAAATAAACTAACTAACTAAGACTGTCGAATCAGTGCGCGAAATGTTAAGCATCAACAGTCAAGAGGAATAAGGATCTAAAACTGTGCAACAAAGTGCAAAAACGAATCTTAACTCAAATAACAAATCAAATTAAAAACATAAACTGCAGTACAAGTGGCAAAGTGTTGAACAAGAATTTTCAAAAGTTCTTTACAAAAATTAATTCGTTCAGTTTCTTGAGTGAAAAAGGTGAGTTTCAAGTGTCCTTCTGAGAATTTTAAAGCTTAAGTACATATTTAAAACTGTATTCTGCATTTGGAATACTTATAAAAAGCGTTTTGTGTGTTTTGCAAAATATTTTAAAATTAACCTTGGAAGTTTCAGTTTTTTTCTTACATTTTTGACAAAACTTAAAAATGTTTCAAATATTTTACAAAATTTTAATATATTATAAAGAAAAGTATGCAGTTAAACATTATAAAATCGTGTTTAAAAAATAATTTTCTAACAAAAATCTCTCAAGTTTCCAAAGCTTAAAATGTGTGTGTGAATTTAACTTAAAAACTAAGAATGCTGAAACACATTTTCATTTTTTATAAAATATAAATCAAATTGCAAATTTACTCCAAAAATATTCTAGAATTCTGAATTTGTAACTTTATTCATGTGCGTATGAATACATAATTTCTGCGAATATTCTGGAGAAAGTTTTTAATTTGCTTTAAATTATATAAAATAGAAATGATTTTGTATAGTTCTTTGTTCTCAAGTTTCTAAAAATATTTTGATTTAAAACAAAATTTTATAGTTTTAAGAAAAGGGGAATTTAAAAATTTGATTATTGACTTAAAAAAAAAACTAATTTTGTAAATTGCGTAACTCAAATACAATTATTTATGTGATTTAAATCTTTAAGTATTGGATTTAGCATAAAATTTGCATTAATTGAAATGTCTGTTCCGGCTTTGGCTATATGACTAATGTTCAATCCTCAGCACAATGATGCCCATTTAAAATATTATTAAATATTTCTAATTAAATATATATATATATATATATATATATATATATATATATATATATATATATATATATATATATATATATATATATATATATATATATATATAAATATATATATATTTATATATATATATGTATATCTTTGCCATTTACCGCAATTAGATTTGCACTTGTGCAAATGTCGCACAATTCTCAAAACTAGTTCCACTAATTATTCATTAGCTTAACTAGTTTTCCCAAGATGCCTAGGCTGCTGTGGGCAATGCGTTGTAGGGCACAGCCCGTAAAGGTTCCGTGATTCGGTGGGTTTCATTTAAGCGCATCTCGGCAAAGCAGTCAAGAACCTGCGGCACATTTCAATTACGTACTCTACGACAAACAATTAATACAAATTTATTATTTTACAAAAATTAAACCAGAGCCAACGAAGCGTTTAAACGACCAGCCAGACCGCCAGCCAAGCAGCCAGTTAGCCAGACCAGGCCGGGGTTTACAGGCAGTTAATGCTCGAAGTTATTCATTCATAAAAAATGGCAAACCGTTGGCGGGGACGGCGGCTGCAGCTGTTGGCGCAAATTGCAAACATTCATTCATTTACTCGACCATTCATTCATTCAGAATTGGCGAGGCGCCGCAAGCCGTTGCACAGCGCGGAGCACTGGCTCCCCCTCATTACGGCCCGCCCTTTTAACGCCCCGCCTCGGGCCCTTTGTGAGAAATAGTTTTTCCTGGCTATTTAATTTATGTGGAAAGGCCATTTACTGGCCACTTGCCTCAGGCAATGGCAACAGCAACGGCAACGGCAGCCCCGTGTGTCCTGGGCTAAAAGTTGTAGTGCAACTTCTAATTAGAATTTATGCCCATGCCACAAGTTCGTCCTGCACGGGCCACACTGTGCTGCAGCAACTTCTGTCAGGCACGTAAAAACTAAAATTGTGCGCTTGTAAAAGCTTTTAGTTGCCCATAAATAATACAAAAACTATGGCCAAGCCGAACCGAAAAAAAGAAGAAATATTAAAAGAGCGCCAACTGAAATAAAAGCCAAATATGGTTTATTTATAGTTGGAAAAAAAGGCTTTCGGTGCCTCAGCAATAAAAAAAATGCAAATAAAATGCCGCAATATGTGTGCATAGTAACTGGCATCCTTTGCCCTGGCTCCCACTCCGCCCCTTTAATATGGCCAACAGCCTGTCCGGAAATCGAAATGATTTTAAGCATTATTTGCTTTTGGCCAGATATTTCATTGGCAGCTGGCAGCTCGCCAGCCAGCCACGGTCGCACAGAGCAAGGACAGGCGTCAGGGTTAGGGCCATGGCCAGCAGCAGGTGTTCGGGGTTGTTTTTTCAGGGGCTGCTGCTGTTGCTGCTGCTGTTGCTGCACTTTAGCCAAAACTGTCCCTTGGCCATGTCGCACAGCAACTATGTGATTTATAGACAACATTTTGCTTGCCTCGAATGGAGTTTCTCTGCAGCAGCAGATTTATTGATGAGCCAACAAAACAGAAAAAGTAAAATGATTGAATCGAAACATGGCAAATAGCAGAACTCTGTAACAAGAGCCACGAGCCACACCATCCACATCTTGTGGCTTGCCACAGAGCTCAGCACTCGCAGCTGCTGCTGCACCATTTTAATTAAAAGCCATGTAATGTGGCATAAATAGTTTTTCCTGTTTCTTTTTTGGCTAATGGCTTGAATGGCTGCCTGGTGCTTTCGCGGCTCTTTCGATCCGTTCGTAGTTACTCAAATAGAGACACACATTGCGTATGCTTGATCTGCTGCCCCACGTGCCGCTCAACAGTTTGATGAACTAGCTGGCGGTGCTACCAATGCCAATGACCATTTCGGAGTACTTTTAATAGCGCATAGATACAAATGTATCTGTGTGGTCGGCTCTCTTGAATTTTCGTGCCAAGGTTGAGTTAGTTTCTTGATTCACTGGGCCGCTGCCTTTCTTTTGTGAGTTGGCCAAGCTTCCTCGCGAAATTATCATAACAATTAAAAGTGATTGCAGTCGAGGCCGCCAGAACGCAACACATTAAAATTATGTTGGTGGTTTTTTTCTTTCTTTCATTCCTTTGCTTTTTTTTTTTTTTTTTTTTTGGTAGGTTCTCTGACTCTATGTAAATTTTATTTTAATTTTTGCTAGAAAGAAAGATTAAAAGGCAACTGCGAAGAAGCCAACCCTTCTGGTGGTTTATCTAGCCAGAAAAAAAAAAGAACTGAAAAGAGATAAAGAAGATACTTTAAAATTCATAATTAACTGTCGCTCAGCGACTATTTTAAGCTATGATGAGGGCATCGCAGCTGACATCAGCACCCAAAGGAGCCAGTTGAGGTCGGAGTCTGGGAATCTGACAAATTATATAATGATAGACTCCCCTCTGAAGACTCTGGAGTTGTTCATTGTCTTTTGCCGTTAGCCGGGACAGAATTAAATTAGAGGCCGCATTATGCAAATCAAATGCTGCGCTAATTGACTGAAAAGTTGCAGCCCATATCTGAAGCCACATGCTGTACGTATCTATCAGCCACACCAATTAGCCAAATGCACGGCTCTGCTCGGCCCACAAATCAATTGTCTCGGGCGATAACAGTTGCCAAATTAAATGATGACGGCCGCTGGCTGGCTGGCTGGCTGGCTGGCTGGCTGCTTGGCTATTGAATGAATATATTTGGCAATAGACTGATTACCTTGGCGGCGACTATATCAATTTGATATATCTATTTGTTTTTCTTGCCTTTATGGCACCCACAACTGGGCAGCACTTGAGGCGAGCACAAAGCCAAAGCCAAAGCGTTGGCCAAGTCGTTATTTTTGTGATTTTTTCCCTTGCCATTTTTAACTATAATTGAGTAAATCGGTTTATGTGCAGCTTTAGCATTGTTGTTGGCCATTCTAGTTGTTGTTTTGCAGCAGCTGCTGCTGCTACTGTGTAAAGAAAGTAAGCGCAACTAAGCACATTACAAGTTATTCATGGAGTGACACTTGCCGCGCATTACGCCCAAACGCCAAGGTTAAAGCGTGGCATAGAACCATGCACACGGCTATTTACTGGTATTTACCTGCCACAAGAACTTGACTCTCGTGGCTATAAGTGTGTCGCGGGGCGCAAATTTCTCTAACCCAAATTGTTGTCGCTGCTGCTGCTGTTGCTGCTGCGACCGCCTCGTTGCTTGTTTCGGGCGGCGATCTGGTTTGTGGCTGCGACTGCTGCGACTGCTGCGACTGCTGCAGATGCTTTTAAGTTCAATAGCCAAAGAAAGTGGCCGGCGATAGAAAGAAAAAGTGTGCAGCCCGCTGGCTAATGGGCCACGACTGCCACTAAAAGCGAAGCGACACAGATTCCATGCTTACGCTCGCCCTGTCGACCTGTCGTATGCGTAATGCCAGTTATTGGCAATGCAGTTTAACAATTGCCCGTTAATGGCCAATAGCTGGCCAATTTGCATTTAGCCGAAAGTGTTAATGCACTGGCCATTAGCTTCAAACCGATTTTATTACCCGCGAGGATCGCGAATTCTATCCAGCGCGCAGCTTTTATGCTTTTCCTCTATAGACTTTTTATGGCCAACGCCCAATCCGTTTAATGTCTGGCTCGTAAAAAGAAACCCTTTTGGCATTCGGCATGCCACTTAAATGTTAGAAAATATAATTCCGATTTAAGAGCCAGCGCGCGTACATAATGGCCAATAAGGCCAGCGTCACAGCCAATTGGTTGTAATTCAATGCGCCAATGCGGTCAAGGTGTCAAAATCTACATCCACATCCACAGACAGGTTGTTGTTGCTGTTGTTGCTGTTGTTGATCTAGCTGTCTGTGTTTATTTAGTGTAATTTCCGATTTTGGCCAATTATTTGCTGCTTATTAGCTGTCACAATTAATGCGTGCTCGAATCGGGCCAAATGCCAAACAGTTATACCAGCAGCAGCCGCAGCAGCATCAGCTCGCTAATTAACCCAAAAACTAAAGAGCTCAAATGCAGAAATGGAATATGTGAAACATATAGCCCAAATTCAGAGATCCCAGTGACCAAGTTAAAGAAAGCCCATAAATTAATTCGATCGGCAGCTGCAATTGCCTCTGGGCCAATTCAAAAATTTGCGGCTCGATTGTCGCGGCAGATGCCAAGCGAAAATCGAAGAAATTCTTTTGTGAGAAAAATAGGCAAAAGAAATCAGCCAGTCGTAGTACGAAATAAAAAATAGAAATAAGAAAATAAAAATAGAAATAAAACAAGTTGTGAACGGGACGCGCAGTGCCTGTTGCGCGCTGCTCGCTGTTAGCTGTTAGCTGTTAGCTGATTGTGCTTCTGGCCATAGCATTGCCAATGAGCTGCTGTTGTTTTTGAAGATGTTTCTTTCAACGCTTCTTGAATGAAATTAATTTCTATTGTATGCCTAAGTAAACAAGCCAGCGAGGTGAGCAATAAAAATGAAATGAACAGTTACTTATTTGCAGCACTGTCTGCTCAGGGCGTAGGCTCGATGATTGAATAAGTCTGACGGGCTGACTGCCCGCCTGCTCTATGCTAAGCTGTAAGACTAGAAGCATCTGGCCAACGAATACTTTCTCTTTGGAATTCCGCAGTATTGTCATTTGGGTGACTCAAGCATTTGATTACCAAGATTTAATTACCTTAGCACACATCAGTCATAGGATATCGGAATCTCAACAAGATTTCAAAAACTTAAACTCTAAGTTTTTGAGAAAGCGTTGACTAATTTGTGGCTTTCGATTCAGCTGCACTTTTATTTTATATTTTAATACGATGTTTGCATCATTCAGAATTGGAATTTATTTGAGGAAAAAAAACCAAAGTGTCTTCGGGTTAGTCAGCGACAAATATGATGGGAAAATATTGAATGTAAATAAGTTCAATTAATCAGCGTGCATATCGTACATGACGTAGTTCTTGCTGACGCAGTTGTTGTTGTTGTTCTTATTGCTGCTGTTGTTGTTGCTGTTGCTGTTGCTGGTGTTGTTGTTGTTGTTGTCATTGTGGCACACGTTTAACTTGAATATTTTGTGCGGCTCGAGTTGTTTGGTTTGCTGTTTGTTTGGTTGCTGACCCAAATTCGTGGACTTGACTCTTGTTTTCTATTTTCTGTGTGGTGTCGTTTGATCTCGTTGTAGTTGTTGCTGTTGCTGTCATTGTTGTTGTTGCTGTTGCTGTCGGCATGATTTACATTTCATTTTGTTAGATTACATTTCGTGCCCGAGATATAACGCGCGTTCGCTCTCCACCAGCCAGCTTAATGTCAACTAATGACACGACACAAACAATAATAAATCGAGAAATAAGCGTTTAACAATAAGCATTAAGACCCAAAGCCTTATTAATCACTTCTCGCCCAAACTTATGCCAAATCTCTCCTTCTCTCTCGTTGGTTCCCATTTCTGGTTTCCCTCTTGCAGGTATGTAAATCCGTTGGGGTTAACAGATGCAATTGCAGCCGGCCAATTGAGATATCAAAACTTTTGGCGCTGCCCATAAAAGTATGCAATGATAAATTGGCTGGCGAGCAAATTGCAGCTGGCTGCAGTTTTTGCTGCGATTTAACTGCTTCAATTTGCATAAATAAATAATTTAGCTGGCGAGCAAACAATAAAGTCAGCAAATTGAGTCGCAAAAAGGTAGGAAATGCGAGTCGAGCCAAACGGCAGCAGAAGGCGGGCTGAGCTGCCTCTAATTTATGCAGGCAAAACAGGAGCAGCGCTTGCAACAGCCAAGTCAGCCAAGTCAGCCAAGTCAACCAAGTCAGCCAGAGTGGCTGGCTGCGCACGGTGGTGCAGCAAGGTGCGTGCCTCTGCTCAAGTGCCAACGCATAGCCATAAGAACGGCCACAGACGGGACTGTGGCGTTGCCAGTGTGGCCACAAAGAGAATGGTTGACTGGCGCAGCTTTTATGCACAGACGCCCCCAAATGACAACAACAGCAACAGCAACAGCCACGGCAGCAGCAACAACAAAGACGTGGCGCTCATTATTGAAGTCCGTGTCATCAGCCACGTTCTGTGTGTTATCCTGTTGGCTGCTTGGTTGGCTCCTGCTCATATCCCACATCCTTGTGACAAATTCCGACGCTTGCCGCTTTTGCATTGTTTTCATACTTGACTCCATTGCCCTCAAGTGTCTCCTGTGGATTGCTGCTTGACTCTGGCAGCTGGCTGCTACCCGCTTGCCACCTTAGCTTCGGCTTTAGGCATTCTGAACTTTCAATTAAAACATTCATTCACATAGAGCACAGCCCAGGCAGTAAATAAACAATGAACTCTCCATATGAAATAAATGTTCTGCCATTTACAATCGGACAGGCAGCTCTATTTTTTTTTTTTTCTTCTGTTCACTCTGTATGTGTCCAGACACAATGACAATGACAATGACAATTGAAATTAAATTCGATGTTCAAAATGTCAGGGATTGCATAACATATTATATTGCCATATAATGGAGTATTTATTTAGTCAGCTTCAATATTTGAAATGTCAGCAGTAAATAGATTTATGGTAGTAACTGTTGCTAGCGAGAAAAAAATCAATTTAAAGCCAATTTGCTGGCGCTAATAAATTGCATTAAAAATGCCAAAATAAATTCCTTTTTAATATGCGCAAATTGCCAACCCTCAGAGTGTCAGAAGCCACTCCAAAATATGGCCGTTACAAGCCGTGGGTCCTGGCCCCTGTCTGCCGCTTTACTCCTGACACTTCATCAATCACTCTGGCTAATATTCTCCGAGCGGCTAAAAGATGTGCCACAATATTAGATTCGACGTTATATAGCTTTAAAGGCGCTATGAGGAGGGCTCAGCCACAGGCAGCAGAGTTGAAATTGCTTTAGCCCTTGGCTCTGTGCCTATGGGCACTGGATAAGTTGGCAATAAAAGGAATCGAGATTAAAGTTGCTTGCTCTTTTAAATAATCTCTATAAATCAGAGATATAAGTCCGCTGTCCCTATTTTCACCTTTGTCTGAATCGGTCTCTTTTTAAGTTTTGGAGTTTTCTTTTGTTATACCTGATTTCGTAGTTCGTAGTTCGCTTGTTATATAACAAACTCTTGGGATTTCTATACAGCAGAACACAAAAAATCTATTGTAAGAAATGACTAAAAATTCTTATGTTAATGGGAGATGTTTATAAGCTAGTCTGCTCTATGATAAATAGCCTCATAGTTTACAACAAAACTAAATATTCAATTTTATTGACAGCCAGAAAATAGTCAGGTTTAGACACGCTTCAAACCTCAACACCTCCGTTTAATGACGAACCATATAAAAATTGTTAGATGGCAGAGTTCATGATGTTGCCGCTGTGGGCGCATACCGGACATGCTCTTTAATTGGAGTTGGCCGTGCACAGAGATAGACAGAGGGTGAGAGAGGGAGGGAGAGAGAGAGAGAGAGAGAGGGAGGGAGTGAGAGAAGACTTCTACATAACTTATAAGGCGGAAAAACCAGCTCATGTGGTGGAGAGTTCTAAGAACCCGACACTTTTTATAGGCCCAACGTAAACTAGTTGGCTTTTAATAGCCATACTTGCTGCTCGTCTGCGTAATAATAGAGCCGAATAAAATGAAAGATGACAGCCATGAAATTCAATTTCATTTAATTTTCAGTGCTCTGTTCTTTGTTATGGAGCTGAAGACATTCCCGGAAGGCGCTTTTAACGACGACAGCCCAAAGTGTAAAGTGCAATGAACAGCCGCAGCAAACAGAGCCGCGCTGCTGTAACTGCAGGGTTGGGGCTAGAACCCTTTGGCAGTGGCCACTTTTCAGCTGGGGCCACTTTCCATTTTCCTAAAGCCCTGTCCACTAATTTTAATGGCATCTAGTTCTGTGCTATACTGCGGTTTGCTTGGCCCGCAGAACACTTTCATTTGCATTACATGACAAAATAAACAAACTTGTTCCAGCCCGTCATTTCGGGCCTGTCCAAATAAAAGTGAAAACTACGTACGGTAAAAACAAAATTTTGCTCTTCAGATACTGTCTAGACAGACCAAATCTCACGTTCATCTCTTAATGATGGCGCATTGCTTTTAATTATTGCCTCGAACGTGTACAAATTTCCAAAAAGTAGAAACAAACGTTAAAGAAATGAAACTATTTTTTATGCTCGCTCAACTGGGCATTCATGAGGGTATGCAAAGATCCAGCATTTCCATTCTTCCCTCACACTCTCCCTCTCTTTCCTTCCTGGCTTATGCCAGGTGATTAATATACATTTACATATTTAGCCCGGGGCAAACACCTGCGCTATTTGCAATTTGTTGGGCTGCCAGGGTCGCTCGATCCATAAACACATTGCAGGAGAGCGTTCAGCTGACGGATCTGTCGAACGGACCCATAGGCGCCGTTCGAGTTGTCGATCTCTGAGTTATTTCTCGAGTGGAGGAAACTTGGCTTGGCTTTGGTTCATTTCAATCGATGCCTGGCTGGCTGGCTTTTCCTTTTCGGCATTTATTTGTGTGGAAATGAGCAGCTAACGGTATATGAATCATGACTTTGGCAGGCAGCATGATTTAAAACACTCACTCATATGCGCCGTACGAGCAGGAGGAGCACGAGGAGCCGGGTGAGGAGGAGGAGAAGCAGCCACGGGACCGAGTTGCTGATGTGAGTGGCCAGGGCTTAGGCGCTGCCTGGCAACGTTAGTCGCATCGCATCGCATCGCATCGGTTTCTTGCGCTGTTTGTGCATATTTTAGCACATTTTGTTATGTCCGTCCGGGGGCCAAGAGAGAACCCAGCGAACTAGAGAGCCAGACAGCCCAGACAGGGGCACAGATGAGCACAGCCTAGGCTCGATCGGCGACGACTTTGTAGCGCGTAGGAAAACGTGCGATTTGAAGTTGACAGGCACAGCTTTGAACCCTGCCCAGCTCCGTCCGCTATGCGCTGGCCGGACTGGCTCTGACTAGTCACCAGCTCGCTTGTTCTCCTCCAGCAACGTCTCCGGTGTACCCTTAACACTCTGCCTGAAATCAGCTGAAAAAGGCAACGTTTTTCATTTTCTACATTTTAATGCAATTTTTAATTTATTTGTTTTGGCCGAGGCCGCTGTCGCGACTCTTGCAACATGCGACTCTAGTGTGCCGAGGCTTCTCCATATCAAAGTTGCTTTCGAACAGCGCAAACGCATATTTCTCATTGATTGGCATTTCCTGGTTGCAGCATTAGACTGGCCAAGTGGTCAAGTGGATTCCTCGAACCGACTGCGTCTGCGCCCAGGATGAGAGCGTAGGGACAGCGCACACACACACTCAAACACACATGTGTTTATACATACATATGTATATATGCATATAGATAATATGAAATGAAGAGCTACGATTGCAAATACCTTATCCAGTGAGTTTTCAATTGATTCTTTTGTGTGCCCGGACAGATGGGACGGGGATGTGTGTATTTACATCTCTATCTAGGTGTACGGGCAGGCAGCCTTTAGCTGGCCAATCAGTGAGTCAGTTTAGTTCTCATGATCGTCGCTGACTTGCAGATTATAGCTAAACGTCAATTCCAGTCCATGACATCACGGCGCTCGAAATAACATCGCCGCTGGTAAATCCGGACAATCCACATTTGTCCGTATGCCCGTAGCATCCCCATCAAGAAATTTTGGCATACACTTCACTTGTTTTTTATGCGGCCAGCAAATTACATAGCCATGAGTAATCATATTAATGAGACTCTGGCTGCTGAAAACGCGCCAAAAACGCGCGCAATGATCCACTTTACGAAATTGCGATCGCAAATCACGTAGCGGAAAGCGTTTATGATTCGTCTAACTGTTTTGCTTAGTGTATTTTCGGGGCTTCTGGGCAACTATTGACGGCTGGAAGGGGCGGTGGGGAGGCTCGCGTTTGGCATAATTAGAACCAGTTTGCAAATCGTAGCCAAATACAAAACAAAAACGCATAGCCATTGTTGTTGCTTCCTATTTTATGGCTAAAATTGGCAAACCGAATTGAATGTTGTATAACACTGACAGCTGACACGTGTGGGCGGCAGAAATAATAACCTCCCCATCGAATAATAACTTTAGTTTTTGGGCCACATTGCCACATTGCAATAGTCATGCTTAACGCACAGTGGCTCTCATATTTACGAACACGTAGTGCCGCAATGCTTCATAGTGTTTTATGGCTTTTAATTAGGCAACTAGTAAATGCGCTGACAAACGGACAAAAAACAAAATCAGAATTAAGTGACTGCAGCTGAGCGAGCGAGTGAAATTAGAACGCTTCTGCCTGGCAACAAACTTGACCCCAAGAAAAAGAGAAATTTGTGACGAGCTGCATACAAAAAAAAAAAAGCGAAACAGCATAAAAACAAAAAAAAAATGAAGTTAGCACAAAATCAGCTCACGATCTGCCAACTGACCCACCACCAGCAGCCGCAACAGCAGCAGCATCCACGTCCACATATGGCGCGGCTGTTGCATGCTGCAGGCGAGCACACGGTAGCTTGCATCAAGATTTGTCACAAATCAAAGCAAGCAGCCAACTAATCCAGTTCAAGTGTTGGCCGAGCAAAGCCAAAATGGCAAATTGCCTACGAGTTGCAGCTGCAGTTGTTGTTGTTGCTATTGCTGATGCTGTTGCTGCTGCTGCTGCTGCTGCTGCTGCTATTGCTGCTGCTGTTGGTCTTTGGCGTTGGCGGCATCGGGCACGCTGCTCGTGCTCTTGTCGTGCCAGGCAGCTTGAGCAGCACCAACAGCTTCCGCATTGTCGCCATCGTCGCCACGGCTAGCTGACAAGTGACTCAGGCCGAGATTGAGAGACGACGACGGAGACGGAGACGAAGGCGGAGAAGCAGCAGAGACATAGCTTACATTTGGCGCGATTGTTTGCTCGCTTGTTTGCCTGCCCTGACTTTGCCACTAAAGACCGTTATGTTTGTGGATCGTGCGCAACGGCGTCCAAAGCTTTATTAATTTTCTGCACAAAGCCAAAAGAGAGACAACTCCTTCGACTCAATTGGCTGCTGCTGCTGCTGCAAGGTCGATCATTTGTAAGGCCAACTTCATGAACTTGGTTCAAGCTTGTTGATTGGACAGAAACCTCTGTGGCACAACTTTTCCATTTCCTTTTGCAATAACACACAGATATGTAAATCTAACGTTTGAGAGCCAAACATTCCTGCGGCCAGGAGGGCCGGAGCGCAGAGTTCTTCCAGTTCAAGCCACAAACAATTTGGCCAGCAATTGGACAAGACTATGCGCATTTATTGCGTTACTCCAAGCACAAACACACACGCAAGGTGTGAGGGCCCCGCGGTAATTGTAGATTTATGACAATTGACTTTGACGTGACCAACAAGGCAAAGGAGGCCAATTGGCATTGGCAGAAATGCAATTTGCAATTGCGCCGCCTCACCGTTAAATGGCTGTCCGAGAACACAAAACCAAATTAACGCCAAACAGCAACAGCAACAGCAACAGCAGCAGCAGCAACAGCAGCAGCAACAGCAGCAGCAAAAGCAGCAATCAATGTGTAATGCGATAAGCCAACAATTGCAATTGGCAACTGAGATGCGGATAGCGACTCAGATTGCATGACTCTTCACTCCCGTCCCTGTGCGCCCCTCCTTCCCGCCCATGCTGGTGAACGCATGAGGTTAGGTCAGCCAAGTGAACGAACATCGGTATGGAGCGTATGGAGCAGCAGGCACGAAGATCGGTTTCGGTCTTGTGTGCTAAATGTCAATTTGATAGCACAGCAGAATCCAATTAAAGCCGCATAGCTGCAACACAGTTGCAGTTGCAGTTGCAAATTGCCATTCAGCCAGTCATCTGTGTGGATGCCAGCCAGCTAGCTGGGTCGTCGTTAGATGCGTGCGCCAAAGTATATTTGTGGGTCATGGTACAAATCTCAAAATGCAGACAGTCGACAGCTGCTCCGCTGACAAGAGACACCTTTTGATGCATATGCTAACGATGCATTTCGCTAGCTCGCTGCTCGGTTGCCTGTTGCCTATCGCCTGTTGCCCCAGTGCTCGCCTCTCCCTTTGGCGACTGTCAAAATGTTGCGCATGTGAAATTTTCCCACCCTCCATTGAGGCCGCGACTAGCTGCGCCAGCAGCGCCTTTGTAAAATGTAAATTTCCAGAGCTCCATCTCTGGCGATACATTTATATTAGTGTGCTGCAGCTGGGGCACACTTGTGGCACGGCACGGCACGACGGAGAGGCAGCTGGCTGCTCAGCTGGCCACGCATGCTCCCAATCAGCACAATCACAATGGAGCCGCCTTAGACAGTGCGGTGCATTCGCACACACACACACACACATATATACATATATACATACATACATACATACATACATACACACACGCACACTCAGTCGCATTCACTTTAAGCCTCTGTAATTTTTCAACCTTAAACAGTTGCCTGTCAAGTGCTTACCCTTTGTGCGGCTCCAGGAGGAGTCGCCGCTGCCTTCCACCACTGGCCGGCCCACCATGTCGGGCGGCTGTGCAAATATTTGCATTTGTGTTGGCCGTCGACTGTCGGCCGTCTCTTCACGCATGAGCCACCGCCTCGTGTTGGTGGCATTGAGTTAGAAGCCAGCATGCATTTTTCATAACGCATATCAACGGCGTCCCATTGTTGGTCAAGAGGCTGCAGCTGATGGTGATACATTGCCATTGGCCCTAGCTAGGCTTCGACTTATGCGAGCCTTTTCGCAAAGTTCCCATGACCGACATTCGTTTGCCAGCATGTGTGTGTGTGTGTGTGTGTGTGTGTGTGAGTGTGTCTACCCCTCCATTCGGGGAATTCCCTCTGCCACTTGTTTTGGGCAACTGGCATGGGGTAAAAGTTAGCTAGTTGCATGCTTGAGCATTTGTGTGGAAAGCGTTTAGTTTTGGCTGCTTCATTCACAAATTGAATTTGTGTCACACACTCGGCCAGCAGCTGGCTGTTGGCTGCTGACCACCCCTTTATTTGGTCTTAACCCAAATACTGAAAGCGGCTGCTGAAATTGTTTACCATTTAGCAACAGCATCTAACTACACCAGCAACAACAGCACACAACATCTGCAACAAATGGCAGAATAATTACCGCAACAAGTTGCCAGTTGGCAGGCACATGTTGCTGGCCTGTTCGTGTGTTGCTAATAGCTTTAGAACAAGTGCCATTTTGGCCAACAACTAATAGCCAGTTTGTGTCGCTTCCGTTGTCAGTGGTAGGCCAGCAGCAGCCTCAACTCCACCATCACCATCAGCATCATCATCATCATCATCATCGTGATAATCATTGTGCCCGTGTGAGATTATCATTATTGTTATTGTCGCTCGTCATGTCAACTCGTCATCAAAATGCCGCAGCTAAAGCTGAGGCTGCATCTCGGCGGAGCAATCTTTCAAGTTGGTCGAGGCGGGTTTCGTGTGTTGCATACACCTTGTTCTGCAGACTCTTCTTCTTCCATAATGTTGTTACTGTTGCTGCTGCTGCTGCTGCTGCTCTAGCTGCTGCTGTTGCTATTGCTTTTAACATTGTCGTTTGCCACAGCACGCAGCAATGCAATTTGTGGCTCCCGGGGACCGAGACTTAGACTCCAACTCTGACTTCGACTCGGCGCACTCAGGGGGCATGCTGCAAGCAAGCAGCAGGAGGAGAAAGAGGAGGGGCAGGGGGCGCTGTGCCGTTTCCCTGCATTTTAATGAGCACATTTCGCGCATTTATGATGAGCCGCGCTCTGCCTGGCATTAGCTTATTTTATTTGCTTGTTTCGTTAGCGAGCAAACGACACTGCCTCCCATTCTACCTACCACGCTGACGACAATGGATGCGGGGTGTAACAGAAACCACTCGGATTTCGAAAGAAGAGCAGCGAAGAGCAGCGGAGAGCAGTGCAGCCGTTGGGGTCATTGTGACCTCCGGCACACACGCTCCAAACTGTGTCTGCAAATTGATGTCAGCATTTCAAATTTATCGATAAATCATTTACAATTGCTTTCTTGCCTCAGGCTGACACTCGATATATGTGGACGTGGCTATCGATAAAGTTAGCTCAAATCTAAGCCAGAGCCTCACGCAGTTGTCCCATGGTGCACGGCCGTTATTTTTATTAGCTTCTTGAAATGTATGAAATTGTATAACTTACGCATGCACGCCCACTACGGCCACGCCCCCTTGACAGGCCACCCCAATGTGACACGTCGGGGCGTAGCCACCCCCACTTCGCTGGAAATGGTATCGCACTCACGTGTTGCATCTCCAGGGACTTGATTAAAGGCACATAAAAGCAAATAAAAAACTTGGCTAATAAACGAAAATATGAAATGAAGACATTTCCCTCTTACTCCTCGCTGTTGTTGGCTTTTATGGCATTATGTGCCCGTAAGTACATAAGTACATTCTGCATTAGATACGGACAGTTGTCTGCCCCAGTTCATTATAACTTGGTTTAGGACTCAGGATGGAACCTGAAAGTTTTCTTGTTTTTTTCTTCTTTGGCGTGTGGCTGACATTTTCAATCAGGACGCAACAACTTCACAAAACTATATTCACATTTGGAGTATATAGCCGCAACATGAAAACGTAGTCGGTCCGTGTTTCTTTCTTTCTTTTGGTTTTTTTTTTTGTTTGTTAGGGGATTGTGGGCAATAATTGTGAGCCTGCGAGCCATGTCAAGGAAAATTGCACATCTGTCAAATCAGCAAACAAGTGATTTCCGCAAACAATTGAAGAAAAACAGCCAGTCAGGATGTCCCCTCCATCCACCTACACACACAAACACACACACACACGTTTGAGGGATGCCTGCCCACTGCGATTCTCCCCGAGCTCGGACGGTAGTGCTGGTGGTGGTGGTGCTGTCGGTGGGGGTGGCAGCTCAGTGTCAACAGTCACCCAACCCACCCAGAAATTCTTTTGCTGTTTGTGCACGTAAATTGCTTTTGTCGAGCAGTTGAGGCTATTGAAAATTTTGAACGACATACAAAAAAAAAAAAAAAAAGAAAAAGAAAGAAAAAATATGTGAACCGACATAAGGACATGTGCCCTGTCATGCTTTTTTAATGAAGTGCCGTCGTTTAAGAAACATATTGTGGCTCAATTTGATTGTTGTGTGCGGTTTTACATCTGTCTTTCAATGCTGGCTGCTGAAGGGTTAAACGGGCGAGTGTCAAAGGTCTAATGGATCAATTCGTTTTGTTGAAAATCATGCCACACAATACTAAAGTACATTTCGTTTCCCTCCTCCATTGCAGCTACACACACAAGCAAAACGATGACAAGAAAACGTTCGAGTCCGCTGGGACTCGAGGAGCTGATGTCTCTGGCCGTGCTGCTGTTGGTGCTGCCAGCGTTAACGCTAGCCGGTAAGTGGTTTATTATGTCAACATAAATTACAGTTAGACCGCTAAGTATCTGAGCCCGCAACCGCACTCCCCCTGCGGGAGATGCTCGCATATGCGCTGTCTATACTGATTATTTTGGCCATAAATTCGCACACCCTGCGGTCCGATATTTTGGGTACAGGTCGGGCTAATTAAAGCAGTTGGCATGTGGCTGTGGCACTGCGATCCTGTGACAAATTACCATCAGCTGGCCGCAGCTGGCACAACTCGCACTTGTCCGGGGTCAGGAGTGGCCATTCTGTCCCGTCCAGCAGCCCAAAGGTCGGCGTTGCATTTAACGCGAGCGAGAAGAGAATTCAATTTATTTGGCATGTGAAATGCGTGAGGGTGTCCAAAATTCAATTGAGTCATGCGCTGCCATTTAAATTGAAATTGAAATTGAGGCAAAATGGCATTGACCGTGCAACCGGAGGGTGCTACACATGCAGATACATGAGAATAGCAACAGATACTAAAATGAATTTCGACCCTTGCCATAATAAAGTCCAGTGCTAATGGCAACGCTCGGCAGATGGGTGGGCTGCACGATTATTTTGGATGCATCTGATTGAACGAGGTGTTAACTTTCACATTCCCCCATCGCTCAAAGGTGCAGTATATATAATGGCCCATTGGACGACGGACGACGGAGTGAGGAGCAGGGGTCTTGTCTATGTACAATTTAACGACTGACTTGAACTAAACTTTATGGCAAATAAACCCAAAAATGGTTAAGAGACATACCATTTCTCATGTCTGCAGAATATCGGTCAGCAGTGCTGGTTCCACTGCCAGCACAGTAATCACATGCAAACACGCTGCGACGTCAACGGAAACCAAAGGCCCATAACCAAACCTTAAAACTAAATTCCAGCCGCAGAGTTGTGGCACTCTTTAATGGGCATTCAATAAACAGGCAACAAATGCAGCTGCTTTTCAACTGATTTGGCCCAGTCTAAGCGATAGGCGGCAATAGTCCGAGTGCGAGTCCGAGTCGTAGTCGGAGTCGGAGTCATAGTCCATCAGTCAGTCATTCAGTCAGCCAGACTGTCTTGTTGACCCACATTTAGCACCTCTCGATACAGCGTTGACTTCTTGGAATTTTCATTAGCACATGCCACATGCCTAACACTGAGGTGCTGCAATGTGGAAAACTATCAAAAAAGAAAAAAAAAAAAAAAAGAAAATAAAGAAGAAAACTAGGGGGAGGGAAAGCAAGAAGAAACCCAGCTTAGAATATTTTTGATGATATTTTGTGAATGGCTGAGAGAGAACTCGGAGCGTGTGAGTCGAGAACTGATTATAGCTAGATCTGTGTGCCTCTTCTCGCACTTTTCTCACCCACTTATGAGTATTGTGTGCCACACGCACACACACACACACACACGCACACAAATCTGTTACACTAACAAGCAAACAAAACAATTCAATGGACCTAAACGCTGCCCGTGGAGCCCAACACTTGAGTTTGATGAACTTACAGAGCTGGCAGGGAACAGAGAACAGAGAACAGAGAGCAGAGAACAGAGAGCGGAGAGCGGAGAGCGGAGAGCGGAGAGCGGAGAGCTGCGATCGGCGATCGGCGATCTGCGGGCTCGAAGCACCAGCTCACTGGGCTTTACAAGAATTTCACAGCATGGTCTGGTAATTGAATTGTTCCATTATAATAATACACACATGACTACATAGTACATAACACCAGGCTCATGACTCAACACTTGTACGTATCTGTGAGATACATTTGTATCTCATTTAGCAATCGACAACTGCCCGCCTGTACAGCATCCATATAATTCAATATCGGCCACTCGATCGCTTCATACAGCCATGATTAATATGCGCAAATCGGCAAAAAGTCGAAACATGCACAAATACTTCAAAACAAGTGGCATTTTGCGTCATGACCAAAGACCAGTCAAATGCCAATTGTTTACTGGCAATTGGCAATTGTTTTCAGTGCTCAGTGTTCGGCTAAGACTTTCTGGTCACATATCGTGTCTTAGCCAAGTGCTTTACTTTACAGTTAAGTCGCAGACGCAGTCAGACGCGAGCGTCTTATGCAATTTGTAAGCAGCCAAGTTCAAGTTAAAATTCAAGCTCAAGGTCGATCGCAGTCCGTCGCAGTCTCGCTCGATTGGTCGCACCAACTGGGCTGGCCAAGTTAATGGACCAACAACAGCGCATGGCGCAGTCACCGTGGCAGATCCACCGCTTGTCGGCGTCATCGTCTGTCAGCAGCTCCGGTAGCCCCAACACATAATCATTATTTTATAAGCCACAAAAAGCAGACGGCAATTTTCAGACTCGGCTCTCGCCTTAGCGCGCTGCCTTTTGACTTTTTCGCGGGGCGTTTTCATCAATCAATTCGGAGCTTGAGCCTCTTTGCTTTGCATGGGGCATTTCAGTTCTGCCAGGAAGTATGTAACGCAGTTGCAGGCAACTTGCTCTCAACTGCGAGCAGTCTTAGCTGCCATACAGAGGTAAGGGTATTGCATGTTCCGCAATCAGTAAAGACTTATTTCCATTTTTTCTCATGGCTGCGAGAAACAGGTGCTGATTGTTTCTTTTTTTGGCCTCTGTTTGTCGAATCCCCAGATGGACCTGGAGGCTGGGCAATCGACACCAATGAAAGTACTCGGACTTATTTATAGTATGTGACGGACAAAAGTGATAAGTCACAGTCAGTGAGCATGAGACTTGAACCCGGCTATGGGTCTAATTGGAGACTCGACATTTGTCCGATGGGCCCTGCTTATGCTGTGTTCAAAGTTCTACATCATGTTGCCTGAGTAGCCTGAAAGTAAATGGCATAGAGAGAAAAACTCGTATCTAAGCATATTCTTTATATAAGTTTTGATGATGCTTAACTGATTGCTTAATTTATAACCAATTACAAAGGCATTAGTGCGCTCCCAGCTGGATCTTCCTATGCTTAATATATGTTGTTGTTATTGTTTCTGTTTATTGCGCATAAAAATCACCTGCTTATGGCTAACTAAACTCGTGAGTTGCGGAAGTCAAATGGCATTTTGGGATTTTATTGCCACTTGGCGCGCTTAATTAGCTTGTATTTGCTGGCATTTTGGCCAAGCGTGGGGCATAACTATTGACGACGGCCAGAGCTTTCTGGGCAGGCTTAGGCCGAGCCAAAACATCATTATGCTCAAGTATTAATTGCATGAGCGCTCGCTGATGATATCAGCCACATGCCAACGGCATCATCAGCATCATCAACAGCAGCAGCAGCAGCAGCAGCAGCAGCCGCAACGGCAACGGCAACGGATTTAATCAAGATTTTTGTTGTTGGCCCGTCAGCATATAATTAACATTTTGGCCAGCTACACACCATCCGACCAGGTTCAATGTCAAGGGGCCATGCTGAGGCGTATTATCAGGTGCTCGATAAGCCCCATAAGCCGCACGGTAGGCGTGGCGTCTTGAAACCGTAAATATTTCGTATGCAAACAAGCTGAAGCACACGGAGGCAGGGACTGTCTCTACCTGCACATATTCTTATTGCCATGGCTGTACCTCCGTACCTGTAGCATAGCCGCATACCAATAGCCATGCTTTATAGTCGTACTTGACGTAGTAGTCGCCTGGCTTATTTGCCTGGGCCAAACAACGGGCCAAACAGCCGCTGACCATTGACCGATATGGAGATGTGGCTAAGCAGCTGAAGAGCTATACAGGTGTGTGTGTGTGGATATGTGCTCGCTGCGTAGCTGAGGAATTTCATAGCCACTTGAAGAACAAGTACGCGAGTTAGAGATCACGAACTTGCGGGTTAAGCAGCCCACACGATGCGGCTGCGTGTGAGAGTCAACAGGATAAATCCGTGTCCACACGCGACTCTCATGCAGATTTTTTCCCTCTGCTTCTTGTTATTGCTGACCAACTTTCGACAGTGACACAATTAGGAGTCTGCCCAATCCAAGTCCATGGCCTCGCCGTGTGCCGTGTGCCGTGTGCCGTGTGCCATATGCTGATTTTGGCCATAAATTTTGATTTGACTGCCAACGACTTTCGTTTCGGCCCACCAAAGACGTTCCAGTCGTACATCAATTTGTCAAAGAAATATATATCTAAAAAGTTTGATGTTGCTGTAAAGCGCTCAAATCAAAACTGCGTTTGATAAATTGACCATGACTTGGAGACAGAGCCCAGAGTTATGAACCTACACACACACGTGCACACATACAGAGCTGAAAGACGAAAAAACACATTTATAACTCTTAAAGAGCCACTTAGTTTGTTTTGATTCAACCCACGCGAGCCACACATTTTGTTTGGCCTGAGGCCATTGACCAGAGTCATTTGTCTGCCCGAAAGGGCCATACTGAGGCTGTAGTCGGGGTTAGAGCTGCTTATTGCACTTGATTTCAATTTAATGAGAGTCGAGCATTCGGTTATCGAGAATTTGGAATGTTGGCGTGTGAATTGGCCAAGAATCAACTGCTTCTTCTGCGCTCGTCTGACGGAAGCGCAGGCAGCTCAATACGATTTTTATCGGCCATACAATTGTCAGCTTCCTGCGACAAGGTCAGACCGGCGGAATGTGTAGGTAGTGCAGGCGAGGGCGCCGGCAGGTGAGGCGTGTTGGTGTTTGCGGTAATTTCAATAAAGTAAATAATCAGCGAGCGAGTGGCGTTTGCGGTTAACTGGCAGCAATTTATATGTGTAACGGTTAACTGTAAGCCCCATTTGGCAGTGGCAGCGGCACTCAGAGCCTGCCCCACCACCACACATCCCACACCCCACTTCACTCAGCTTTAGCCACAGAAATTACACAATTTGTCTATTAACGCCTTTGGTTTGGCTTTCCCTCAGCTGTGCCTTGACAATGAAATGGCTGCTGTGATTGCCGTAATTCTGTAGCAATTGCTGCTGCTGCTGCTGTTGCAGTTGCAGTAGTTGTGGCAGTAGCACCACCGAAAGAAAAGACAAAGAGAGGCAACATTTTATGGCACAGCAAGTCCAAATGCAAATGAAATGCTGTTTAGTAGAGCAAAACGCCGGCAAACAAATGAAGTAACAATTCTCAGATTTCCCATTGTGATAAGCAGACTAACTAACAGATATATATAGCACTATATATAGCACTATATAGTCTAGGTGTGTGTCAGACTGACGTATAGCACAGTTGTGCCATAACCATCGCTCATATTATGCATATCTTCTCTCTCACCCTCTCCGTCTCATTTTCTTCACTTTTTTATTGTTTGGATGTCATTGAACTTGAACTTGCTGTTGGCCAAGTTGTTGGCCGTCCAACGCCGCTTGGCATCTATTTTCGTTTGCCTCTGTTTTTTCTCTCTTTCTATTAAATGCTTCATATAACTATTTGATTTTTTCTTTTATTTGGCATTTTATGCAAGCTCTTGGCGTGAATATGTTAATTTTCAATTTGTACAACACGTTGTTGACGAAGTTTCCGTTGTCATCGCTCCAAAAACGTGTTCGAAATGTTAATTAAATGCCGCCGGCAAACATTTACGTCTTTATTCATATTTATGGCAATTAGTTGAGATCTGACCCAATTTCGTGTCGCATTTAAGCACTTAGAACGAAATCTTTCGAACTACAGATTCGAGCTGACATTTTTTAGCTGGCGCCAATGGTTTGCCTGAATGGCAATTGGCAGTTGGCAGCTGGCAGTTGGCAGTTAGCAGTTCTCAGTTGGCAGACAGAAGCTGCTACCACGTACTGACCAGCCCAAGAGTGTCCTCGGTTCGATGAACAACAACTCAGGCTTAGACATGGACTTGGACTTGTACTTGGACTTGGACTTGGACTTGGCGTGTTAGAATTCATTTTGAGACACTGCTAAAACGAAAGTCTTGCAGCAAAGGAATGGTAATTAGCCATGTCTTGGCTGGCAGCTCATTCTTACACAGATCTCTATCGCATAGTGCAATGACTTCCCACAGCTTTTCAATTGTGTAACTCTAGCTCCATGAGCGGGACAACTATCCAGCCGCTCTAAAGCCCGGCCAAGCAGGGGGTTCAATCAACTCGCAGCCTGGCACCTCTACGCATGGCAAACCTACGACACCGACAGCCCGGCTCCATGGTGTGGGGGTCATGTTAAGTCACTTAGCAACGGCCACTAAATACGCTAGACGCCTCAGCAGACGGAGCCTGGACAAAATGGGGGCTGGGTGGGGTTGAGTTGGGTTATAGAAGGAATGAACTAATACCTTGTATAATTATCGCATTGCTGATCTTTTGTTGCTGTTGCTGCTGCTGCCGCTGCTGTTGCTGCTGCTGCCGCGCTTTGTGCGTTTGGCAACATTGAGTATTTTTCACGGTTGAAGCAGCTTCTTCTAATGCTGCAGTTGCCTCACACGCAACACATATACTTTATAGTACTATAATACCAGCTATAAAACAGCATTATCTGCATTCGCGAATCGCTGGCTTAAGAACAGACGCTGCTACAGTCGGAGACGGAGTTGGCGTCGGAGTTGTTGTCGTGGGAGCTGATACAAATCGCTAGCTGTCCAGGGGGCAACTTCTTGGCGGGGTAGGCAATTAGCGCTAGAATGCCACGTGAATGTTTTACCAAATGAGGCGCTCGACGTACACAAAAGTGCGCGCATCTAATTGAAACGGCCGCAAGCCGAGCCCTGCCCAAACGTGAGAATTTCTGTTGGACATAATCATCAATCTTCCGGCTTGTCAGCATAGTCAGCTGGCATTTCAGCTGAAGCTGTAGCTGAAGCTGCTCGTCGAGTGGATAGAGCTGAGGCTGGCCACGCGCCGCAAGTGCAAACGGTTAGATCTTGCTCAAATTCAAACCGAAATTAATAAACAGTTACGCATGCGCAGGTTGAAAACGAGTTGCAGCAACTGTTGCAACAGTTGCAGTTGCAGTTGCACTTGCGACCTGCATCCGGGCGTCTGAGCTAGCCGTTGATTATAGATCTTGTCTGTTATTTTGGCAAAACTCTAGTCAGCGCCAGTTGCAGCTCCAGATCCAGCTCGTCCCGACAGCAATTACAGTAATCAATGCGCTGTTATCAATAGCAGCTTGCGGTGCCAAGAACTAAATGCAGAGCAGCAGGCCGCACGCCGCACGCCGCACGTCTGACGACAATTTGTTTGCTTCGTGTCCGCGCAGCTAACGGGCCTTTGGAATTTGTCTAAAAAATTGCGCAAACAAAAATTATGATATATCTGGCTGGAGATGCGGCCAGTGGGCAGGATCTGTGATTAGCCAGCCGGCAGCCCGGCGGCGCTACGGCAATGGCCGTACACATATTACGACTGACGGACAGATTGATGGCCCGATGGGGTCTCATTAAAGCCATGCAGCGCAATCAAAACAAATCAAGCACAGGACACATAAAAAGCCACATCAACTGGGGAAATAAGCAAAAAGACCTTGTCTAGGATCCAATCCGATGCACATCAACTGTGGGAACAGAGCTACGGAGCTAGCCTGGCCTTTAACTGCTTAATTACAGCGCCTGCAGGCCGAGTGCCAAGTCCTAGTTGCAGACCAAAGTTACGACTCAGACTCATTATTATCTATTAAGCAGTCAGATTGGCAACAAAAAAAGAAAAAGAACGTCAAAAAGCAAAAGTTGCGCCCCAACTGACAACCTGACTGACTGTCTAATGACACTGCCCGTTCCGCAGGGATGCAGCGATACCCAGAGCTGGCCCTCGCCTGGGCTCCACTCGCCATAAATGCATATGCATATGAGCTGCTCGTTTGCCCGTGGTGCAGTTGCCAGCAATTACAATGCTCACATATAGACAGCCAAGGATTGCTGGGCCTGCGCCTAGCTCTTCGTAATTGTTTCATATGCATAGCACCAGCAGCCGCAGCAGCAGCAGCAGCAGCAACGGCAGCGGCAGCGGCAGCATCATTGACTTCAGCAACAGGCAGCAATTTCACGGCATCCTCGTCATGACCAACGGGCATAATTTACTTAGAACGAATCATGTCTAGGCCGGCTGGTAATAAAACACAGCGTCACGCCAGGGCCAAAGCCAAGGCCCACAACTAGCAGCATCACCGGGCAAGCAGAGAGCCTGGCGCAACTGCGTCCAATTTGGGTGCGCAAGGAGCCGTCGCTGCTGCTGCTGTGGATGATGTCGACGTCTACATTGCTACCTTGTCCCCGACATAATCATGTTAAATTACTCGCAAATTCATTTGCTGTGCGCGGCTGCTGCCTCCGTTGGGCGCATTGTCGGCGCTCCGCCAGCCCCCTTCCACAGCTTCCCCTTGCCCACAACTCATCCGCTTTCAACACTGATGCATGGCGCATGATATGGCGGCACACACACATAGCCTCTGCGACGAGCTTGGAGTTGGCATGGGCTTGGGCTTGGGTTGTTAGCTTGTCGCTCACTCCATATTGATCGACTCGGCATTATGGAAATTATGTGATCAAGGCCATAGAAAATGGAAATTGTTTTGCGCAAGAAAAAAATTTGCATGCCTCTTGCTGCTGCTGCTTGCCTTATGCCTGGCATAATTTCTGTTTTCCTGCCGTTGCATAATTGAGCCAGGCCAATGCGATCATCCAACTCGAGCTGAGCTGAGCTGAGACTGGGCTATTATGCTCGTTGTTCGATGTATTGCATGTGCAGTCGGTGCATCACTTCTTGGCGCATTGTTCTAGTCTCTGTCCAGGGAGCACTTCACTCTGGCTGGCTCTAATTACGTTCATCTATATCAAGGCGGTCTGCGAGCTACTCGCAACTTCCTCTTGTTGCCCATAGAAAGAAGAGGCACCGCAACGGCATTCTAGCCTTTAAGGTCTTATCAGCTAGCTGTACACACAAACACACACACACACATATATATATATATATATATATATATCTTGACCAGGTGGGGCGTATGCTGTGGGTGTGCTGCTGCTGCAGCTGTTTGGCGTCATCGCCAAAGTAGCGGTAAAGTTGCTGCCGCGTTTGACACCGCACAACAGCAACATACAAAAATGGCGCATTTGGGAGAACATGGCTATGGCCATAGCTGTGTCTGTGGCCCAAAGGAAGATTTGTGTTTATTTTGTAATCTTTGAAATATTTGTGGCTTGGCAAATATTTCACTAGCTGCGTTTCCGCGTAGCGCATTGCTGTCATGAGGACTGCCATGAAGATGAGAGGCAGAGAGCTGGAGTAGAATTGAAAAAGGAACGATTGCTATCAACGAAATATTTAGCGAAACTTCCACTTTTCACATGCCTGGCGCGCATTCCCCCTCTGCATGGTCCCTCCGGCTGGTGGCTATTGGCTGGTGGCTGGTGTCCCTCCAACAGCAACCGCCTGCGTATCCACCTACAGCACTAAATAATAAAGCGTAACCAGCAAAAGGCGTGCCCGCTGCCTTAGCCTGGTCAGTGCGGCTGTCGGAGACAGAGTTAGAGTCGCAGCCAGAGTCAGAGTCATAGTCAGAGGCAGAGGCAGAGCCAGAGCTACGGCACCTCAGCCCAAGTCTAGGCCTACTTATGTAAGTAAAGCCAGCTTGTGGCTTGTATTTTATGGTTTGTGTACACATTTTTGCACACATGCGCGACCGGGTCGTTCAACTTGTTGCTGCGGCGGCGGCAGCAGCAACAGCAGCCATCGAGCCATGGCCATGGCCATGGCCAAGAAACATTCGGGATGCGAGGCGTGCGAGCGCTTTCCTAGAATAAACAAAATGCACGACTCTTGCGACAGCAACAACAACAACAACAGCAGCAGTAGAAGCAACCAACGCCGCCAACAACTTTGGCTTGGCCCGACGCTGCAGTCATGTGAATGTAGCTGTAAGCTGCAGCCAAATCAACACCAACAACAACAACAACAACTAACTTGGCTGAGTAACTGACTGACTGACTTCTGTTTGTTGGACCGACACGACTATGTTTGATGTGTACCATCAACAGCCGCAGCAGCAGGCAAACGACCACGACGACGACGACGACGACTCTCATGCGTCTTGGTCATCGTCGTCGTGCTGACGCTGCCAACTTGTATGTGGCTTGTTTCAGTTGTTGCACTTGCAGCGGAAAATTGTTGCATAAGTTTGCATTACGAGGCGGCCAACTGGGAACTGGGAACTGAGAAACTGGGCAACTGGGCAGTCCGATTGCGGGGCGTGCTGCCAGGAAACCGGCTGCACGGCCGACTCCCATTGCCGTTTGCTACCAAGCCCACCCGTTGTCGCCTTCTACAGCCATCCTGCTCTAACTCGCCCTCGCTCCTCTCCCCCTCTCTCTCTGTTACCCTAAGCAGGCAATCCTTAACAGTTAATGTGTGAATTTTTATGCGTTACCAGGCTCGGTCGTGGTTCTTGTTGTTCTTCTTACCGCATAAAACGTAATTTACATCCGTTACTTTGAAAAAGTAAGATGTTGCAGAGCAACAACAGCAGCAGCAGTAGCAGCAGCAGCAGCAGCAACACCAAAATACAGACCTCAGTCACAGCGTGGCTATTGAAATTGCAACTCTGATTTGTTGCTGCCGCTTCCGTTGGCTCAAGCCCGGCCAATATAATGCTTATAAGCATTTGCCGTTAGAATTTTCATTGCTATTTCGGCTGTAGTTCACTGTAAATTATATTACCGTCCTGCGAATTGATACATGTGGTGAATTGTCAACCCTTCAACTAGCCGCAATTAATCATAGTTGGTCCAGCAACAACAACGTCAACAGCAGCAACAAAACCATTCATAATAAAATGCAATTTGTCAAATCGTTTTAGCAGCAGTTGCTGCTGTTGTTGCTGCTGGTGCTTAAACAGCATGTTGCTGTCGTGGTTGTGTAAACGCCACCGCAGCAGCAACAACTGACCGTCAGTTGGAAGGCGCGCGCGTTGCCGGTTAACTGTCAGCTTAAACAATTTGTTTGAGCCATTTTTTAGCGGCTCTCGTCGCAGTTGGCCCAGTGTGGGACACACACAGGGTAAGATTCTCCATGCTTAGAACCTGCTACGTGCCATTATTTCTTACATTCTCTGCTTTTGCTGTTACTGCTGCTGCTGTTGCTGCTGTTGCTGCTGTTGTTGCTGCTGCTGAATTTTGATTATGTGGTAATAATACGTTGCACGCACACAAAGCCGAGCACTGCAAAAGTTTCTGCTGCTGCTGCTGCTGCTGCTGCTGCTGCTGCAATTTGCTGCCCGCTTGTTGCTTCTTGCTTGTTGCATGCTGCCCGTTGCATGATGGCCAGCGGCGGTCGAGCCCTGTTATCAGACGACGCTGGCCTATCAACGAGTACCAGGAATAGAACGAGTGAGCCGAGCCACAAGAGCCAAGTGCTCAGACGTCGGCCTACGCAAGTTTACAGCCGACGTCTAATTTCAATTGCATGCAGGCACAATTAGAGGTCTGGCATTCGCTGTAATAGATAAATTAATTTATTATAGTCATGACGACTAACGGATATGGCCATCATGAAATTCTAACGTAATAGACCAAATACCTGTGGCATTTCCTACAAATATGAAATAGCAACTAATTTTTTCTCTTTTTCTCCTTCTTTGCAGCTCCCGTGCAGGAGTACACGGAAATAACACCGTATCCAGGTGAGTGAAATAAAACATATCTATCTAACACAATAGTAAAAAAAAAATAATAAATTTAAAAAATCCGACATGGATTTGGCTTGAGAGCTAATAATTCAAATTTGATAGCGAATTATAGCATTAACGTTAATTGAGCCTCACTTTACGCCCATTTAACACTGTTTGACTCTAGCCTAATCGACTACAAAAGACCAATAGCTGACCCACAACAGTCATAAAAAACAAACCCGGTAGACTGACTGGGGAATTATGTTGAGCATTATTAGGCGGTTAGCTGAGGTGTGAAAAAGCACACGAAATAATTTTAAAATGCGGCAGTTGACCAGCAGATGCCCTGTACTTTGTAAGATATGTGAGAAATTTCATGACTCAATTATTGTTTCCCGAGTATCTAAAAGTTTTAAAAAGCCCAATATTCAGCTTCCGAAATAGTAGATATTCTTTGTATACCATACTTGGAATAAGTTACAGGGTATATACATATCTATAATCAAAAAATTAAACAACGAAATAAACACTCTTTTAGGAGGTTTACGATGAAAACGTGAGCACCAGACAGACAGACAGCGACACCAAAGATTTCAATCAAAATTTGTCTAGCCAACGAGTGAGTCGAATAGGCCGACAGCAACAAAGCCAAAGCCGAAGACGTTGGCGGGGAGCTGCTGCAAGTTGCGCTTGACGTGTTAATAATGTGATTTGAAATTTATTGCGGGTGGACGGTAGTAAATTAGGTAGCAGTACCCAGTATTCAGTAACCATAGACAAGGCATACGTCTGTTGAGCGTTGCTTGGCGCTTGAGTTGTCGCTGTTTAACGACTCTGATGAGCCATAAAAGATATCTATGACTGCACGTATTATGACATTTGATGGCGCTGGAACTTAATTTATGTCCGACACGACATAGTAGCACACACGAGCTAGTTAAGACTTGAAGTGAATGCATAACAGGGAAATGCTGGGGAATTAACTGTTCATATTACTTGCACTGCCATATATATTAAGTAGTTGAGGTAGGCATTGTTCTATGGTTCCCAGGTCTGCTCCAGTTACACTTTGCTGGTTTTCTAATGAATCGCAACTTTCTTTTCGCTTATTGCAGAGGGCTGCTACTACAACTACGGGCATTACAATGAAGGTGACCGCATCATGACCAATGAGCCGTGTCTCAACTGCACCTGCCATAACCGCATGCTCATGTGCTATCTGCGCGTTTGCCCATTCACGAAGCCAATTGGTCAGGATTGCATTGTAGAGAAGCGCGAGGACCAGTGCTGTCCTATCGTTACCTGCCCAGTGGGTAAGTTCTATTAGCTATATTTTTATAGCCCAGTCATTTCAATTACGTGCTGCTATTTCAGTTCATGTCGAAGTGCCGTATCGTACGCCCGAGCCTGGAACTGAACTGAGCATACCCGAAAAGTTCGGCTGCAGCATTGAAGAGAAGTTCTACCCGGAAGGTGCCCAGGTGCCATCGAACCCGAACAAACCTTGCGAACTCTGCTACTGCATTAACAATCAGACTAAATGCGTTATGCAGGAGTGCACCCTGCATGTGGACGGCTGCACACCCATCTACAACAAAGGCTCTTGCTGTCCAGTACGCTACAGTTGCGGTAAGTTGTTGAAGCAGTTGCCTCTCAAAATCAAATCTCTTTAATGCTTCGTATTTCGCAGACCATGAGAATGATGTTCTTGAGCTGGAGGACCAATCCACAACAACGACAACAGTTCGTCCAACACCTGGATTTATTCTGACCACTACCATGACTCCGGCCGTGTCTACGGACTGCATCCACAACGGAGAGACATTCGCCGATGGTGCTTCCATCGAGGGCAAGAATGCTTGTGAGCATTGTTACTGCATGCGCGGTGATATTGTGTGTGCCGTCCAAGAGTGCGAGATGCCAATGAGTTCGGCCAGTGGCAAAACTTGCCGTCCCATGCCAGCTGCCGAGGGCGCATGTTGTCCCAGCAACTATATTTGTGATGATGATAGTACCACAAGTGACAGCATTCAATCCACCACACTGGAAGCAAGCCGAGATGAGGAGCCAATTACTACAGCTACGCCAGTCAAGGATATACCCGGTGAAATACCAAAGGAGGATCTCGACTTGCAAGAACACATTGATGATAAGAAGGAAGAGGACGCGACCACTGAGGCTCCAGCCGGGGAAGTTGGCAGTGGTGAAGTTGATCAAGGAGAGACCACAATTGCTCCGACTCATGAGGATAAGATTAAGGAGAAGGAGCCCGAAACCTCTACAGTGGTCACTGATGCTAGAATTGATAGGCCAGCGGAGTCTTCAACGACGTCAATTGAAGAAGGTAGTGGAGGGGAGGATGTCAGCAAGGCGACAACCCCTGCAGCAGAGGAAGCTGACAAGCCCGCAGAGCCAACTAAAGAAGGAAGCGGAGAAGACACTACACTCACTTCATCTGAGGAAGGTAGCGGGGAAGTCGACACTACATCCGCACCTTCATCCCAAGAAACCAGCGCCGAAAGTGAAGAAGATATTGCTAAGACTTCCACACCTGTTGCACCAACCAGTATTGCTGAAGATGTTCAGGGCACTACTGCACCCACTGTTGATGTTAGTAAGAAAGAGGAAGTTCCGAAAGAGACGATTCCATCTGTGGACCTTACTAGCGAAGAGGATGTTCCCAAGGGTACAACTCCAGTTTCTGCAGTCACTGATGAAGAGGACGCTTCGAAGGCAACAACACCAAGTGAAGGTGTTAGCGAAACAGCCGATGTTGATAAGATTACAACTCCAACTTCTGACATTAGCGATAAGGAGGATGATATTAAGGGCACAACTCCTGAATCAGATGTTAGCGATGAAGAAAAAATTGCCAAGCCTACAGCTCCAACTGACATTACGGATAAGGAAGATGGTGTCAAGGCTACAACTGCAGCTGCAGTGGCTAGTGATAAGGTTGATGAAATTGAGTCATCAACACCAGCCTCAGTTGTTAGCGACAGCGAAGAAGTTGCCAAGGGCACAACTCCAGCTGCTGAATCTGGCGACAAGGCAGAGGAAATCATTCCAACTACAGACAGTGCGAAGGAAGATGATGTTAAGGCTACAAGTCCAGCTGCAGATAAGGATGAGGACAAGGTTACAACTCCAATTGCTGACATTGACAAAGAAGAGGATCTTAAGGAAGAAGAGGAGGTCAAGGCTACAACTTCAGCCACAGATGTTTCCGATAAGGAAGAAGATACCAAGGGTACCTCTACAGCTTCCGAGCCCGATGAGGAAGATGTTGTCAAAGCAACAACTCCTGCCTCAGATGTTACCGACAAGAGTACATCTACAACTTCCGAGCCCGATGAGGAAGATGTTGTCAAAGTTACAACTCCAGTCTCAGATGTTACCGACAAGAGTACATCTACAGCTTCCAAGGCCTATGAGGAAGATGTTGTCAATGCAACAACTCCAGTCTCAGATGTCAGTGACAAGGAAGAAGTTGAAAAGGCTACAACTCCAACAATTGAAGTTGATGAGGAAGAGGCTGCAAAGGGTTCAACTCCAGTTGCTGAATATGACATCAAGGCTACAACTCCAAGTGCAGACAGTGATGAGGATGAGGTCAAGGCAACAACGCCAGTCGCTGATATTAGCGACAAGGGTGATGTATCCACGGGAGCTACAGCTGAAGAAGATACTGTCAAGGCAACAACGCCAGCCAAGGAAGTTAGTGCTGAGGAAGATATTATCAAGGAAACAACTCCTGCCGCAGAAGAAGAAATTGTTGAAGAGGATACTAGGAAGCCCGACACTTCTGCCGCAGAGGAAATTGCTGAAGAAGATACAGTTGCGGCTACAACTCCCGTTGCTGAGGGCATTGAAACTGCCAAGGATAGTACGGATGATATTGTTGGAGCTACAACTCCTGCTGTTCCTACTGAAGAAAAGGCTGAAAAGGCGACCACTCCTGCAAAGGATGTTAGTGATATTGATATCAATGCCTTCACGGAAAGTACTCCTGTGGATGAAATTATCAAATCTACGACTCCTGCAGGCGAGCACATTAAAAAAGATACTGACAAAGCTACAACTGCTGCTGAACAGGTCGGTGAAGATATTTCTGTCCAGACTACGCCATCTGCTGAAGAAGTTAGCAGCGAGAAGGACAAGGATGTTGTTAAGCCCACTGGAGATGCCAGTGACGAAGAAGTCATTCCTAGCACAACTTCTGCTGAAGACATCATCAGCGAAGAAGAGGAGGTTAAGGCTACAACTCCAGCTGTTCAGACCATCAAGTCAAGCACACCTAAAGCTGAAGAGGACCAGACAACAGAGTCTGACAAAGACTCCACAGAAGAGGAACCTGTTCAGACAACAACAACGACAGCTCATATTTCATCATCTACCACTGAAGGTATCAGTGAGAAGGATACCTCTGACATCAGTTCAGAAGAAGAGGCACCCGCTGTGCAAAGCACCACAGCTTCTCCCAAACAACCTGAAGACAAGGAAAGCGAAGAGGAAGAATCTGTCGAAGATCACACTGAGGAAGCCGAGGATAGGGATGAAGCCACTACTCTCGCAGCAGATAAAGAAATTGTGTCTTCCACTAGTGCAACACTTGATAAAGAACCAACTGAAAAGGATAAGGATGAAGCAGTACCTGTCAAGTCTGATATTGTTCCTTCTATCATTGAAGCTGATCAAAGTACTGCCCAACCTGAAAAAAGCGAAGAAGCCACAACCGATAAACCGTCAACAGTCTATCTGCCTCCTGTGTCAGAAGATGGACCAAAAGGCACAGAGGTACCAGAAACCAGTGAAGAAGATCTCACTGCATCTACATCTGAAGAAGAATCATCTGAACCAGCTAAGGTTACGCCTGAGAAACAAGGAACAGCTGATACCCGTCACGACTTCGCCCCAGAGAGTACAACATTGGCTCCCAGCTCAGAAGAGGATTCAACAGCAGCAGCAATGCCTGATATGCAGCTACCGTCTGGCATACCTGGTGAAGGTGACTGCCTGGTTGAGGGTAAAACATATACCAACAATACCGATGTACCAACAACCACCCCCTGCGATATATCCTGCAAGTGCATTAGCAGTATTGTATCATGCAAGCCAGTGGAATGTCGAATTCCTGCAGATAGTGAAAACTGTGTTCTGGATACCGACAATTCTGGCGGCTGTTGCCCAACGTATATTTGTGAATCTGATTCCACTACTCCGAAAGCCGTTGAAACTTCTGACGAAACCAAGTCAACAACAGTCCTGCCCGAAACAAGTAATGAAGTGGAACCTACTACCACTGAGAATATACCAAAGGATGTCATTATGCCTTCTGGCATTACTGAACTGCCAATGTCACATGTTAAGCCTGATGAAGAAATCTCACCCGTAACCACGCAAACTCCAGTTTCCGAAGAGGTTACAACACAAAAGGATATTAGGACGCCAACGGGCGAGCAACAAACTGAAGAAGAAGGTGAAAAAGTGGTGGATGCTACTCCTGCTCCTGAAAAAGAAGTTCAGAAACCTTCTGAGAAAGAGCCCACACCTGAAGAGGATGGCGTTAAGGAAACTGGCGTGCCAACAACAGAGAAAACTGTTAGTCAACCAGAATATGAGCCAACAACAACAACCGCTTCAGCTGCAGATGAAACCCAAAAGAAGACAGACGATGTATTGGCTACTCCAACCATTGCTCCTATTTCAATTGATAATGAGACTAAGGATGAGAAACCCGCTGACGAAAAATTGGGAGCCGCCGAAGACAAGATTCCCACAACTACAATTGTTCCAACATCTGCTGAGACAACTAGTAAATCTGAGGAAGAGCCATCTTCCACAGAAGCACATGTTGAGGATATTGATAAGAAACAAGTTGAAGATTCTGAAAAGATTCCCGGACCATTCACGACCACGCCATCTGACAGCGAGGACGTCACGACTTATGCTCCACCTGCTGAAAGTTCTGCACCTTCTGATGGTAAGCCTTATACCCCTGAAGACAGCGTTGGTGCGACTACTGCTCGCCCTGATGCCGAAGAAGATCAAGACAAAAAGAAACTTTCTATCCCAGAGGCAGCTACCGAAATACCTGATGTATCGGAGGAAGATGAAAAGAAGCCTACAGATGAGGTGGCTATTACTGAGCCCGCTATTGAGAAGAAACCAGAACAAAGCTCGGATATTTCAGACAAGGTTTCCACAAGTGACATTGAAAAAGAAACATCTGATGATCAATCCACCTCCACTCCCGCTGTCAGCAAGGTGCAGGATGAAACCACTGTCTCTCCTGTTGCAATTGATGAAGAAAGTGATTTGTCGACAGAAAAGCCCACATCTCAAGTGGAAGACGATGTTTCTAATGTTACCAAGTCTCCTGAAGACGACTTTGCAGTATTCCAAACAACTGTGCCCTCAACAGTGCCGGAAGGTGAAAAGAAACCATCGCAAGATGAAACTGCAACTGACAAGACTGAAGTCGAACTCGCATCAGCATCTTCAGTTACTGTTTCTCCAACAGCTGATCAGAAGGCTGAGTTATCTACTACAGTCTCACCATCTGCAGATGAGGAAGATACCCTTGGTCATACGACGGACAGAATTCTACCTGAAAAGTCAACAGAGGATAAATCGGAGGAGAAACCCTATACAACTGATGCTCCGGTTATTGACGTATCTAAGAAACCAGAAGATGAAGCTGTTCCATCTCAGGCAGATGATGAACAAGATAGTGAGGTGCCAGCAATCTCAACATCTACACCATCTGAAACAAAGGATCAAGAAGATGAAGAGTCTACAACGGTGTCCACATCTGTTAAGGATGAGCAATCACAAGTCCCACCTGAAGAGTCCACAAGTGTCGCTACCGCCATTCAAGATCACACCAAGAAAACAACCGACAAAGAAGATGAGAGTTCCACAACATCGGAGATTGATGAGGTTACAACCATTGGACCAAAAACTCCAAGCGAAGAAGCAGAGCTGTCGCCTGCTGAAAGTACATCAACCTCAGTGGCACCCACAGAGATTGCGATTGATGTCACAACTGCTGTACCCAGCACACAGGAAGAGGCAGGTACTGACAAGCCCATTGACATTGAAGGTCCTAAAACACCATTGGAAAGTGAATTGCCCGAGGATAAAACTCCTTCAACAACTCCTCAAACTCCTATCGAAGAGGCTCCAGAGTCATCAACTAAGATTCCAGAGGATATTGATATTGACTTGGACCTGCATAGAGTGCCTTATAAACCAACTGATGAAGGGGATAGCACGGAAGACAGCTACACCGCGACCACTGTGGAACCACAAGCTACAGATGACAAGAAATTCCCGTCTTTGTCTACAACTCAATTATCCATTGCGCCCGAAAAGGATATTAAGACACCGAGTACTTCCGATGAAGAAATTGATCACGAACCACCCACAGACACTGACTCCACAACAGTTGTTCCATCGTCAGAGGAAGAAGAACCTATTCCTACTAAGGTGTTCCCGACAGCGGCACCTGTTGATAAATCTGAATCAAAAACTACTACACCTGCCGACGAAGAGATTGTTAAAGTACCCACTCAGGACGAAATTCAACCTAAGCCAGATGACAGCGAAGAGTCCACCACAGTTTCTCAAGCAGATGATAAGCCATTCGACACATACCCAACCAAAGTACCAGCTGTGGATGAGCTTGAAGGGGATAAGGATATTGATTCTACAACTGTGCGTCCAGACGATAAGAAGATTATCTCCATTGCTACATCTTCTGATGACGATATTCAACAACCAACTACTCCTGCCGCTACTTCTATTAAAGTTGAAGTCACCACTTCGTCTGCTGATGAGGGGTCTGATGTTAGTACGGCTGCACCAGCGATTATTACTCAAGACGATGATACAGAGGGTACCACAGTCCGTCCACTTAGTGATAAGACAGGTGCAGCAGAAGAAGGTACCCTTGAGGATACCATTTCAACAACACCCGAGTCCGAGGAGGACCAAGAGCCTGCCCGTATTCCCACTACACCTAAAACGCAAAGCGCAGTGGACACTACAACCACTCCGACTCATATTCCTCCTGCTGAAGGTGATGTCACATCACAGACTGTTACTCCTCAAAGTGAAGATGAAAAGGTTGAAGCAGAATCTGCCACAACTTCAGCTGAAGATGCGGATAAGACTGTTGTTACAGTTGCTCCAGTTGCTGGTGATGTTGAAGCAACTACTGATATTAGCAAGAAACCATCTGACACAGAAGACGTCGGTGAGGAATCTACAGAACCAAGTGACATTGAGCATGAAGGCACCACTGACCAATCTACTGGTGCCAAACTGAAGCCACCAACATCAACGCCAACAAGAGATGAAATTTCAACTAAGCAACCTGTGGAGGATGAAGAGATTGTCGCAGAAACTGCACAGCCGGATCTCGAAAAGGAGACCCCAAGCAAATCTACTAAGGCTCCAGAATCGGATACACAAACTGATGCGGCAGCCGATACCGAAAAGTCGACTAAAGCTCCAACTGTTAGTCCCAGCTTAGATTCGACCGAGGATGCAGATGAGTCTGTTGAGTCGGAGGAGGAACATACTCCTGTGTCTGAGGACACCCATAAGGGAGAAGAAGCTGCTGAGTCTGCTGAAACTGAGGACACCGTTACAGAGCCTGCCAAAACGAAACCTGAGGTCGACGAGGACGAAATTCCAGCTGTCGTTTCAGAGTTACCCCAGACAACAGCTACACCTGCTGCCCATGATGAAGCATCTGCAGAAGTATCCAGCGAGAGCACTCCTACGACACAACCAGAAATCGCCAGTATTACAACGGTACATCCACTGTTCGCCCAGCGTTTCAGCACTACACGTTCCCCAGTCATCGGCGACAGAGTGTCAGAAGAAGAAACTGATGCTACACCAACGAAGCAAAGCACTGAGACATCAACAACAGAGTCTCCGCTCACAACAACTTCCGCATCTAGCCCACAGCCCGAGTCGATTACACCTCCGTCATATGGTCATCAGCCACAATATCCATCTTACCCAGAAGACGAATACGACGAAGAGGAGGTATTCGGCCCAGGCACCTGTCGCTATGCGGGCAAAATTTACGTGTCGGCGCAGCAAATCCCACGCGACGATCCTTGCGACTTCTGCTTCTGCTTCAGAAGCGACATCATCTGCTTGCAACAATCTTGCCCACCTCCAATTGCTGGCTGCCACGAGGAGCAAATCACTGGCTTCTGTTGCCCACGATACGAGTGTCCCGTGACCATGGCCGCCGTGCTTAATATTACGACAAGCACGACAACAACTAGCACCGAACTGCCACCGTTCATGACGGGCCTATCCCACGGCAGTGAAGTGACCCGCACCGGCTGTAGCATTAATGGCCGTTCGTACATGGTGGGCGAACCCATCAACTCAACGAGTGGTCCTTGCATGAGCTGCATGTGAGTATAAAGTTGATTATACCAAATGAAACTGCGATAATTGATTCTTATACACAAATTTCAGCTGCGGCGGCGATGGCCAGATGAAGTGTGACCCACAGCGCTGTGTCCCGAATCCAACAACGGCTAAATTGATGGCTTCAGCTACGACTAGCCGTAAAAGATGAACCACCAGCCATGCACACTAAAAATAGTTTTAACTAATTTTTAAGCACTGCAAACTAAACAATCAGAAGCACAGATGAACAAACAGCCCAAATTTCACCCACAGAGCTGCTTTCCTCACGTTTTTTGAAGGAACAACCAGAAAATAGAAAAAATAGACTCCGAAATAGCAACAGAAATGAAGCAAAACATATAAAAACAAAATCAAAAAAAAAAAAAAAAAAAAAAACACACACACACACAAGTAAAACAAAAGAAAGAAAAAAACTAAGGTGCCAAAACTGGTGAAATTGCAACCCCACTTGATTAGATTCAAATAGTATCAGATCAAATGAGAAAATTTATAACTTTAGATTTGCCATTAGATATTCGCACTTTTTTCAATGGATTTTCAATTTGTTTCGGAATAGGTTACGTGACGAAGCAACCAGTGATATTGTACTGTATACATAGTATAGGTGCAATTTATTTAGAACGCGCTCACTAAAAACGAATTACTTATATATTTTGAAAGAACCCCATATATAGCCAACCATAGCATCGTACGATGCGCCTTGTAAAGTTGTTCATTGTGGTCCCATAGAAAATGTAATAGCTTTCAGGAGACTCTCACGACCTAGAACAGAAAATTTTGGTATCCCAATCAATGACTTTACGAAGCCCCGACGTTTTGACTATGGACAAGCCGATTCTTTTTGTTTATTTTTTAATAGCAATACTTTCCTTCAATGCGCTTTTATAGTATTTTAGTCATCTTATTTTAAACATTATTATTTTTTTGTGTATAATTGTTGCTTCTAGTCTTCTTTTGTTGTAAGAGCAACGAAATCAGCCTAAAACATGCGCAAAATAAGATCAAATTAGATCAGTTCAATTGAGTTGAGATAATTATAAAAATATATATATACATATATCTTCTATGAACTTTCCCATGCTTTTATACTTTTATATACAACATGTGTAAAATGAACAAACGAACGAAACTAGTTTTTATAGCAATTTTACAAACGAACTACGAATTGCATAGGTTTTAATGGATTGAATTTAAAGTTGATGTCAATGCATTTGCGCTACCCACGCACAAATCCATCTGTGGTAGGAAACAAAAGAAAAGTAATTAACCTAGAGTTTTTTTAAAAGTCAACTGACAATGGACACTTTAACAAGCAATCGAATCAACTGTAGGCTATAACTATTGCTCGACTGATTGAAAAGTGCACTAAAACCGTAGATATTGAAGTAGTCAATAATTTTGTAAACTATATTTTGTAGGATATCAACATGCCGCGTTGGTATTAATTTAAATCGTGTAACATCAATTTACAAATATCAATTATTTCAGTCGCTTGAGCTTTAGAGATACGCTGAAAATTCGAAGAGTTATTAAACCGCACACAATAAATATGAACAACAATTAGATTTATATAATCTCTAAATATAGTTACAGTTTTTAAGTATTTAACTATAAAAATAAATAAATAAATTTTAATGTAGAACTTATTTATTTTATATGTCTTTTAAGAACAGCTCTTGTGTTTCCATAATTATCGTAATTTATATGCAAGCTTTCTTTGTAATCTTATAAATAAATAAAACGCTTTTTATTGAAATGTAGAGATGACCGTGTTAATATCTGCAAACAACTGAGAAACATAAAAGTTTCTGATTTTTTAACCAATCAAAAATACTCAGATAAGCCTAAGCCTTTTGACAAAGTTACTCATGCTCCTATGAAAGAAATTTCCTCGCCATAAAATTGTTGATAGGTTGACTGAAATTCATATAATTTTAGTTGCCATTTTATTCGTATGTAGATTGATTCTGACCACTAACCACGCCGACTGTATATCTATAACGGATTTTCCATTTGAAATTTCATATTTAAATTCATTTAGCCAGTTCAGATGTTATCGATAGCTCTAGTCGAGTAACTATACCTGTTATCGAACAAAGTGTCACCACCGAAAGTAGCCAAAACCATCTGCAGAGCAAATTCGATCAGCAACCTGCACTGCAGGTGCTAAAGCAATATATTTTTGTTTTTATATGGCGTGACGTAGTTAAAACACAGCTCGACACTTAGTATTAGAATAAGCTAAATGAAGATGGCCAACATATCAACAATAAACTGGCTGTTTGTGTGCGGCCTGTCCTTTTGTCTTGGTGGCATTGCGGTGCTCAGTTTCATGCCGCTCAGCTCAGGTAAAAGGTTTAATAATAAATATCTATAAATACACATTGGCATATTTTTTCATTTTAGATTGCATATGTCCGCTTAAGAACCCTCTAAGTAGCTTTAGTGGAGGCGAGCAGCTGAGCAAGAATATAATCGGCCCTCAATCGGGGCATAAAATGGCCATTCTAGTGCCATTTCGTGACCGGTTCGAGGAGTTACTTCAATTCGTGCCGCATTTGACGAAGTTTTTGCGTAAACAGGGCGTGGAGCATCATATATTTGTACTGAATCAAGTAGACAGATTCCGATTCAATCGAGCTTCACTTATCAATGTTGGGTTCCATTTCACCAGCGATGTCTACGACTACATTGCCATGCATGACGTGGATCTACTACCTCTCAACCAAGAGTTATTATATGAGTATCCCAGTAGCCTGGGTCCGCTGCATATTGCCGGGCCCAAATTGCATCCGAAATACCACTACGACAACTTTGTTGGTGGCATTCTGCTAGTGCGTCGTGAGCACTTCAATCAAATGAACGGAATGTCTAACCAATACTGGGGCTGGGGATTAGAGGACGACGAATTTTTTGTGCGCATTCGGGACGCTGGTTTGCAGGTCACACGTCCCCAAAACATTAAGACTGGCATCAACGATACTTTTAGGTAGCAATACTGGGTGTAGATCTCCAAGTCATAGCATTACAAGATTTTTTCTTTTAGGCATATACACAATCGCCACCATCGCAAACGGGACACACAGAAGTGCTTCAACCAAAAGGAGATGACACGAAAAAGGGATCACAACACGGGTCTGAATAACGTCAACTACAAAATACTGAAGGTACATGATCTGTCGATCGATGGGATAAGCATAACAGTTCTTAATATATTACTTGATTGTGATGTAAATAAAACGCCTTGGTGCGACTGCTCGGGAACAGCAGCAGCTGCTTCCGTCGTACAAACTTAGTTCTAAATAGAAGAAAAAGCCAAGTTTTGTCCATTGTGCCTATCCGAATCTTAAACTAAGTTTATTTGTCTATTAGCGTGGGGATAATTCACCGTTTGTCAATACACGTGAACCATGCCATACAAGAATGTCCAGAACAGCACGTAGGTGCAAAGGCCGCCCATGAATTGGTTCGTCAGTAGGTTTTTTCGATTAATGAAATACTTGCGCCACTGTGTGCCCGACTTGACTAACACCATCAACCAGAGCACGAAAACGGACAGAAAGTAAAAGAGAAATCCAAGGGTTCCGCTCAGTCCCAAGATACCTATAAGGGAAATGTGGGTTACCAACATGCAATAGCTAATTTAAGTTAATCAATTTACCAGCAGCGCAGCCGGAGATTGCAGCCATTGACGTACGGCAATACTCGACCGCAGATATATTGTTGCGGATGGCGCCCTCACTATACGCAACAATTTCGCCGGTTTTTGAAGTCCGTGTTTTCACGCGATTCATTTTATTCAATTTTTTCTTTCAGCACACGAAAAATATGATTATTTGCTAAAGTTTTTGGCAGTCACAGCTAATAAATGAAATTTTGCCAGTCACGTTGAACACATTCAACTTACAGCTGAGATGTATCGATAGTTTTGTGTCGACTCATTCGGGGAATGGTTCTTTCATAAACACGGTGCAAGAACAACACAGAAGAGGGCCCCATTAATTAAAAATGTGGTGATAACGAAACTTACTAATTTATACGTGTTGAAATCGCGGGGCGAAATGTGTAATTAAACAGGACGTCTGAAGAGGAAAATGTTTGACGATCAAGACCAACCATAAGTGCTACAAAAAGAAGTATCGCTAAAAGCTAAGCAAGTTTTCGCGGCCAGCCCACAACAAAGCAAAGCAATTAAAAAATCAATCAGAATTGTAATTGAAAGCTGGGGAGAGAGAAGAAAGAGAGGCAGAGGTAGGGCTCGGCAATATGTCACCCCCTAAGAACTGTGCTGTGTGCGGAGACAAGGCGTTAGGGTATAATTTCAATGCCGTTACTTGTGAAAGCTGCAAGGCATTCTTTAGACGCAATGCGCTGGCTAAAAAGCAGTTCACCTGCCCATTTAATCAGAATTGCGAGATTACCGTGGTTACCCGCCGTTTCTGCCAGAAGTGCCGTCTGAAAAAATGTCTGGATATTGGAATGAAAAGCGAAAACATTATGTCCGAGGAGGACAAACTAATCAAGCGTCGGAAAATAGAAAACAATCGTGCCAAACGTCGTATGATGGAGCACGGCGGATCCGATGCAGACGCAGATGCCGATGACAACAAGGTAGCCGGTGCTGTTGCCGATAGCAGCTCTAATGTGGACATGTATGGTGGTTCGCAAGACTCCCAAAGCTGCGGCTCACCCGACAGTGACGCCAATGGTAGGCCCATGGGACCAGCTAGCTCAACCACAAGCAGACCTGCCATTGATCGGTGTGCAGAGACCAACCCGCTGTTGATGACAGCCGATCAACTAGTTAATGAGATAGTAGCTGATCCAGATCGCGCTTGTCAGGCCATTAACAGGCTAATGCGGACCCAAAAGGAATCTATCTCCGTTATGGAGAAGATAATTGAATCACAAAAAGATGCCTTAAAACTTGTATCACATTTGATCGATTATCCAGGTAAATATATCTGTTCGCAGAAATGTATTTATAATGTATTAATCTTCTTACTTTTGCAGGTGACGCACTCAAAATCATAAGCAAAATTATGAACTCGCCTTTCAATGCGTTAACAGTATTTACCAAATTTATGAGTTCACCGACAGATGGCCTTGAAATAATTTCTAAGATTGTCGACTCCCCTAAAGATGTAGTAGAGTTTATGCAAAACCTGATGAAGTCGCCGGAGAATGCCATTGACATAATGAACAAATTTATGAACACACCTGCTGAGGCTCTCAAAATGTTAAATCGTATCTTCAATGGCACAAACACCACAACAGAAGCTGACCGGAAGCCCATACATGGGAAGGCTGACAACGATGTGTTGGATGGTGAAGACCAAGATTTGGGTCAATATCCGCAGTTTGACAAACAGTCGCAAGCAGTGCGCGTAGAGACTGTCATACAGACCATGCTGCATGGCAGTCCATCGGAGAGCATGAGTAGCATAAACACGGGAGAAGCCGGAGTGACCTCGCCATTGAGCAGCATTGCTAGCCCAACCAGTAATATTCCGATTGACTTGCACTATCAGTCACCCAGTACGAACTATATGCCAGACGAGCTGCCCAGCACATCGGGCAGTCATTCTCTACCCTACATAGCGAATTCGCCAGATTTCGATGTAAAGGGCTTTAATCAGCCCAACTTTAGTGATGAGTTCAGCATGGACGGAAGCGTCAGCATTAACTCTATAGAATCGGTGCTATCGGAGGTCATACGCCTGGAGTACCAGGCGTTTAATAGCTTGCAAACCCCCACTTCGCGCATTAAAGATGAAATGTATCATGCTGCTGGCGGCATGCCATCATCCTACGTGAGTCAGGAGCAGGCGTATGGCGGCTGCAAAGGCACGCAGCAGCATCTGCAGCACCAGCAGCCAATTTGCGCCCCATCGAGCATTTTTATGGAGCGCGAACTGAACGAGGCTGAGCAGATGAAGCTGCGCGAGTTGCGCTTGGCCAGTGAAGCCCTCTACGATCCAGTTGATGAAGATCTCAGTGCCTTGATGATAAACGACGAGCGCATAAAGGTGACCGCCTACTCCATATTTTTAGCAAAAATCCAAATTTACACTAACACCTGCACGCTTGCTTATCTAATCGAGCGCAGCCAAAGACGATAGACAGTTAGCACCTGGCGCATGAGTCAGTGCATCTGACAGTTTCTGTGTGCCCAGCACGCACACCCTGCTCAACGTAAACAGAAAACATTAGGCAATGTCGCTATGAAATACACACACCTGTTGCTGAGCTAGGCCAGACACTTATGAATATCAGCAATACGCACTACAGGCTGCTGATAGCTTTATCAGCCCCACGCAATAATTTCAACGGTACTATCACGAAATGTACTATCACCAGTCATAGCAGGCGCGCATAAATAACCCCCAGTGGCCGGAGAAGCAAAACCGATTTCATGTTTTGGCTGGCTGGTAGCCTTTATGGCCATTGTATTGACTGTTTACCTCTGGTGTTCCGTTTCGATTAGCACATTTTGTGCTGTTAATTAGGAAAACTGATATATTTCGAAAAAATGTAGAGCTCACAGGTGTACTACGCTCTGATAAGCGAATGCGACGGTTCTCAATATTGAATCATAGTTTATAGACAAACACGATTGATGTGATAATCAATGTTATCATTTTAATTTACATTCAACCCCATTCACTTTATAGCCCGACGATGCGCGACAAAGTCCAAAGCTGTTACAGCTTATCAATCTAACGGCAGTGGCTATAAAGCGCCTCATTAAGATGGCCAAAAAGATCAGTGCATTCCGTGACATGTGCCAAGAGGATCAGGTGGCTTTGCTCAAAGGCGGCTGCACCGAAATGATGATAATGCGTTCAGTGATGATATATGACAACGATCGAGGAGCTTGGAAAGTAAGTGACATTATTCCTCACATAAATATGTGTGTTGATTGTGGTAAATACTCACTGTACAGGTGCCACATACAAAAGAGAATATGGCAAACATACGCACCGATTTACTAAAGTTTGCCAAAGGGAATGTCTACGAAGAGCATCTAAAGTTCATTAGCACATTTGATGAAAAATGGCGAATGGATGAAAACATTATTCTCATCATGTGTGCCATTGTTCTATTCACACCGGCGCGAGCGCGTCTTATTCACAAGGATGCCATTAGGCTGGACCAAGTAAATTGTACGCTTACTCATTAAATACAAATAACATTGATTATTCGTATTTTCAGAATTCCTATTATTATCTTCTGAGAAGATACCTGGAAAGCGTTTATCCGGGCTGTGAAGCAAAGAACGCGTTTATTCGATTGATACAAAAGATTTCAGATGTGGAGCGTCTAAATAAATTCATCATAAACGTATATCTGAATGTGAACCCTTCCCAGGTGGAACCTTTATTACGTGAAATATTTGATTTGAAAAATCATTGAGACAACTTTGGAATTGAGCATCAAATGCCACATAGGATAATCGCTGGGCTGCTGTTGTTGTTGTTTCTATAGTCTATCAGCTACAATTGTTTTTGTTTTTTGCTTTTAAAGTTAGATTTAAATCGAATGTGATTATTAGATTTGCATATAAAACATAGTTTTTATATTTCTACATCAAAGAGAGTATATTTAGGTACAAAATGCATAGCGAAATATAACATGTACACCTTTTAATTAGTTTGCAATAAACTATATTTAAAATCACACAACCACCTGAAATGGGCAAAACAAAACTGAATGTGCAGCAGCTGAGACTTTTTTTTTAGTCTGCCAATTTCACAAATGCTTTAATGATTTAATTAAATTGGCAACGCAACCGTTAAGCCATAAGAAAAAGACATTCTATCAAATAATCATTCATATTTATTTTTTGTTTAAACGCAAGTCACAAATGTATTTTAAAATATTCAAAGCAAATGTTGATATGTCAGCTAGCCAAATATCTCAAACGGTATGGATTTGGCAAAACCTCACGCGTACTAAACCAGCAGAAGACGATGCTTTCGACTTCAAATGCTAGACCACGTCCCAATGTTACGTGTGCTACGGCTCTTGGCGGTAGCATACATAGTCAAATATGTCTAATGATGGTAATATTTATAGAACACGTTCGCTCTTCACAGCAAGCATGCGTCAGGCGGATGAACCTTTTACTTGGTAATTGTCAGAACGGTATCGCAATTGTCCCACAATATTGACGCTCAGGTTGATTCGCGGCAGTCGTTGGCCCATTGCAAAAACTCATCCAAGGCGCTAACAGCCAGATTGCGGGCCAAAGCCTTGACGCGCAAATTCCTATCAGTGGTGATGAGCACCAGTTCGGTTTGAATGAAACATTTGCCATCTGTAAGTAGACAATTCTTGGTATATCACAACTATCATTAGTTTAAAATGAGGGAGATGCACCTCTACATTGCTCTGAGCTGGCATTCTTTGAAACAGCAAGTGCGGTTGCGAGAATTTTATCATCATTGGAAGCATATTCTTCCTCAACGAGTGCAAACAACGAAGCATTTATAAAAGATCCTTTCGTTGTAGCACATCTAGAACGAAAGAAAAACATTAGAGGCGATCTTATGATCATTTAAAATTAATTGCCTTACTTAACATTATGTTTGGCTGCTCTTATAAACTCCAGTGACTTTTTGGCAAGCGATGATACTTCATCAAAATGATGAATGCGTTGTGTTTGCTTGGAGCTCCGATACGAATCTAATTTAACGCCCTTAGATAGTCCATCCAGCTCTTTTACCACCGTCAGTGGTATGATAATCGTATAGCGCTTGAATTCCATCGACAGCTTTTCAATATCTTCCAGACAATCGATAAAGCAATTGGTATCCGGTAACAGGTAACGTGGACGCACCTCAATGTACAATTTGGTATCGACTAAGTTTAGAATTTGCTCTAGCTTGCTGTTGCAAATCTGCTTAACTTTGGCCTTTGCCTCGAGCTCTTTTTTCAACTTACAGAGCTGGGACACATCTGCATCTGCAGTTATGGAGCAATGCGAATCTACTTCCTCTATATTTGGCTCCGAAGTGCCACTATCAGTAGATGTGGATGCAGCACAGCTGTCAAAGTTATTGAGTGCCACTTGCATAGCGGTATTTAAATCCTCAATTGTAAAGTTCGAATTTATGGGTTGCTGCAATGATTCCTGATGCTGTATGTAAATCTCCTGGAACTGCAATATTTTCCGTATGCGTTCAACGAACTGAACTCGCTGAGAGCCACGCTGGGTACCATCTCTGACAGCAATATCTCGACCTAATGGTTCGAAGCCGCTCAACAAAATATCCTCGTCCAACACGACATCAGCGCCTTCAGGGTCCCTATCCACTTTGGTGTAGATAATTTCAAGGTGATCAAATAGAATTTGTAGCTCCGCCCAACAGTCGATGAATGAGTGGCTAGTGAAATGTAAAGATTGTTTTACAAAACTGTAAAACTAAGCTAATAATGTCCGACTTACTCCTCTGAGCGAACTGGTTCCCAAAGATTCACATTAATGCTCAGCCACTGTGTATAGATCTTTATATATTGCATATAGATATTGATGAGTGATAATCTGCAAAGGGAAGACTTTTAATATAACGGCATATACTACGAGAGCACAAACATAACATACTCTTCATCTGTGAAGCATTGTACATCCGTTGATTCATCCGTTAGGCTGGCGAGCAATTGGTTGGCCCTACTAAGCACAACACCGAAAAATGTATTGGCAAAGTTGAAGCTATGATAACGCATCTCACGACGATCAGCTAGAAATATGCATTTACAGTTAGAAGTGATATGATATATTAATTCGGTATTTACCTTTAAGCTTGTTATGCTCCACAACAAACACGTTAAGCGCTACCATTTTCAAAATTTTACTCGACAACAGATTGTCATACTTCAAAGCCGAACTCAGTTGAATCTGCAGCTTACTCAGCTGCTGGTACAAGCACTCAATACTGAAACAAATTAATTCAATTATAATAGACGTTGGATTGACTCATTTATATTGCTTACTCAATGGCTGTGAAAAGTTTTCCGACCAAATACAAATACACCGACACAACGCGTGCCAGCAATTCCTGGGGTGGCATTACATCATAGCGGCTTACTTCCGATGTTGCTAGTTTGTTTTTGGCCTTGGTTTTGAAATCGGTTCTATGTAGGCGTCTAATACCATCTGGATAGATCCAGATTTCTGTACGCATTTGCTTCGACTTCTTCGACTTGCTTGGCGCGCAATGCATTGGCGACTGCTTCATTTCGGTTTCCTCATATCTCCGGCGTATTTCATCAAACAAATCAAGAAGGCTCTCCTTGGCTGATTGTATAACATTTGTCGATAAAAGACTACGCATATAATAATACACAGCATCGAACCGCTTGTGCTGTAAAACAAATGTGAGCAATATTGCTCATTATATAAATTCAATCCAAATTACTTAAATAAATGCATACATTATAAATTGCTATAATAGCCAGTTGATTATACGGTGCTCCATTGCCGGGAACTAGTTCCTGCGCACGCTGATAGTACTTGGACGCCTCTGCAAAGTCCGTTGATTGCAACTGGTTGGCGCGATAGCGTGTCAAGTCGCCTAAGCAGATGAGTAGACGTTGAGCGACTACCTTAACGGCGCTCTCACATCGCGCCGAGATGTACTTGTTCATGAGCTTGTCAAAAAGCGATCGATAAAACTTGATAGTTTGATCAATAAGCAATAAAGTGTGACTTTGTGCAGTATCTGTATGTTGTCGCTTTAGATACTCCCGCACATTATAGAAGAGTAACTTCCAGAAGAATACATCTACTTTATGCTCACACACGAATTTAAGCTGATCCAGCAACAGGCTGCAAAAAGCCTCCTGCAGCTGTGCGTGTAAGCAGCAAAAGTTCTTCCAGTTCTAGAATCAATGCAATTAATATTGGAGTCATTCACTCAATTACAAGCACTTACGATAAGAATAAGATTACGTTGTTGCAGTACCATTAGCTGATCGTACAATTGCACAATGATCTTCGCATTCGGCATATTTAGAAGCTGCTCAAACCACACCGGATGGTCGGTGGTAAGACGTACGCGTGACAGTGGCGACAATGGCGTTTGATCGTGCACTCGTGCAGAGTGTGTGCGGTTGCGTCTACGTGTTCCATGTCCAGCTCTCATGCTGTCTGCATTGGATGTTGCTATTATTGATGAAGGACTGGCGTTTACCCGCAGTATGCCAGGTATTCCCACATCCGTCGGTTTTCTCTCCAAGCTGCTGCTGCTGCCCCCGCTGGTAACCAAAACGGGTGCGGATGCTTCTCTTGACGTATTTCCAGCATTTTTCTTTGGCTTGCACAATATTTGGACTGACACAGATACGAACACACAATGAACAAAATTGTCAGTTAATTACTGCGCGCTTAAAAGTGAGTCATGTCTCAAAAATACCTGGCCTTGAAATGACTGGTGGAGTTGGTTCCGCATTTTCAGCATCCTCTGCTGCGTGGCTGTTGTGACTACAGCTTGCAGCGAATTTGTTCTGTAGCCGTTTCGGTAGAGTCCCAATGATTAGCGATATATCATTTTGATCTTTTGTTCCCTTTCGATTCATATTTTAAATGTTGCTTTTCCAGCTGCATTTATTCCGTTTTGGTTCTTTTAACGTGATTTGCCTTTGTTTTCGCTAATCAAAGTATCACTCTCCCAAGTATTACGCAGAATTATCTATACAACTTTCAATGTGACCAAATTGCAGACATAAATTACATATAGTATTTAACTATCGATAGAAATGCAGCCTGTCAATAGCAGATGCAGGTGCCGTTCAACTCCGGCATATAGCATCACTCGAAGCAATTTTCAATTGAAGCTACAAATATTTGTTTACATTATAGCCTACGCTATATGAGTTTTTAATTTTTTGAAATGGTATATAAAATTGAAAATCTACCCTGAACAGTGTGACCAGCGTAGAGAAATACTTTGCGGCGAATTCGCTGTATGAAATTGTTTTTCACCTCGTACTTATCATACAGAAAATTTGGATCCACGGCGAATTGAATCATAAACACGGATGTTGAAGAGCTCCTTTTCTTTTCTCATTAAAAATTCCTGAGCGCTACTTTGATATATTCTGTGTAAATAAAAATAATGGCCCAGGTTGCTTATATAGACAGCATGCTGCGAGAGTATCTAGTTTTTCGGGGGTATTCAAATACACTGAAAGCCTTGGATGTGGAGCAGCGAAACGAAAAGGATCAACATTTTCGTGCCGAGCGATTAATAGAACACTTTAATGCTGCCGTGCAGTCGTCAGATCTAAAGGCGCTCCGCGCACTTTGGTTGCACTTGGAGAACAATCTGTTTAGTAAGCTGGATCACACATATGCCACTGGTAAGCCTCAACACTTTTCATGTAATTTGATTTAATATTTAATTAAATTTGTAGCTGTCAAGAAGTTGGAAAACAGTCTGTTAAAGTATTATCTGGTGTCGGCGTACAGTAACAATAAACCTGAAAAAATTTCAGAGTTCTTCAACAAATTGGCCAGCGAGCTGCAGCAGCAAAGCGAATGGAAGGACTGGTTCTGTAAGAAAATCAACTATTTGGCTTTCCACGTCCCATTTGAAATGTAGTTCCTTTTCAGTCTTTTCATTCTGTAAAAATGCTGAGGAGTCGCCCATATTCGCCCTCTATTTTACCAAACAGTGGCAGGACACGCTGCTGCTGTCATTGCGTAACTTTCTGACCACTGTCTACCAGTGCCTGCCACAGCCAACCTTTGTACGAGCCGAGCAGGAGGCTGCGTACATGCAGCGTCTTCAGGACGACAATACCCGTCTGCGCGCCCGCCTGTTGCAGCTGCAGCAGGAACAGCAGCAGCAGCAACAGCAGCTGGCCAGCGCGTCTAGTTCGCAGAATCTGAGCGGTGGCGAGGGCAGCACTCGTCGTCGGAACACATGCCGACATCAACAGAGCCTGAGCGACATCTTGCCCTTTGACATCAGTCCACCGGGTCACATAGTTGATGACTTTTGTATCATTGCCTCCGAGGCGAACATTGTGGGCCAAGCCAGCGAGGGGCAGGCACGTGGACTTAAATTGCTCATACGAAACATTGGCTCGGGCAGCTCCCCGGTGCTGTCACGCAAGGATAATGGCGGGGACAAGTCGTCCAGCAAGCATAGATCCGGCAGCGTGGGCCGGAGTTGGATTTAGTTGCATTTTAAATAAAAATGCAGTGGGAAAGTTTTTGATTTCGTTAAATATTTTATTTATTTGCGCTTCCTCCAAATCGAATAGACGTACAAAATAAAGAGCAAATGCATGTAAGGTATTATTTAATTGCAATAAATAACGTAAAATTACAAATACATATCTGACGAGTCGTGTATAAAATACTTTGATCTATACAAGCGGCACATTTTAAAAAAATACAATTTATTGTATAAGGGATATAATTGTATATAGCATTCAATAAGTATATTTATATCTAGAGCTGTATAAGCTGTATAATTTTGCATAAAGTAGCATCGATTTTGACTCGGAACATAGAGATGCGTTCCATTTAATATATAATATAAGTAAATGCTATTTTCCAGCGTCCATCTATCTGTGCTGAGGGGAAGTGGGCGAAGCGCCAAGTGCGATTGCTTATCTAGATGTACGTTTGCTTATGGAATATCTATAAATGTACGTATGTATTTAGTTATGTATGCATATGTATATAAATATGATTACGGTCATTTCCCCGTTTTCCATTTTTCATTTCCCCCTTCCCTCGACGGACAACAGCGACAGGTTTGACCCGCATTTGCTGTCCCCAATGCCTTAGAGTGCCGTCTCAAAAGCTGGCAGTGCCGTGGGCGCACTCCCATATTTATTGCTCTCTGCGCTGATTGCTCCAACTACTGCAGCCGTGGCGCCGCCATTCCTGCCAAAGTTGGGCTTCAGCTCGCCCCGCATAAAGTTATTCTCCTCGGTTTGCAAAAAGAAATTCCGCTTCAGATCAAAACTGGAGACGGCCACGGAGCTGGGACTATTGTTGTTGGCTACGGTGCACGCCGCGGTCTCATCTGCCTCGGAGCCGGCCCGCGAGCCGCCGCTGTTATTGGAGTGATCCTCATCGCTGTTGGCCTCCGGTATTGTGCTTGACATGATGTCTGTGCGAGGCACAACGGACGCGACCGCTGCATTGGGTCCGCGTAGTTTCGGCACAAAAGTCTTGGAGGGCGAGCCGAATTGGCCCTGGCGCAGCATTCTGCGATTGGCAAACGTCTTTGGCGAGCCGCTCAGGTCGAGCAGCTTTAGGCTGGAGTTCAGCGTTGGCTTCGACGCACCAGGCGTCGCAGTGGCCGTCTTCTGACCCGGTCCCGTGGCATTACTCGTCGGCGCCGAAGACTTCTTAAGCAGCTCCACGGCAGACACCTTGCGCTGCACGGGGCTCGTCTTGGCTGATTTGGCCAGCAACAGCTTCTTGAAGTCCATCAGCGTCGTCTTGCTCTGACCAATACGATCCGCACATGTGTTCAGTCGTTCCGGCGCATCGTCGTTCCAGTTCCGTGACGGCTGCTTCATGGGCGGCACATTCTCCGTGGTGCTCGTCTCTGACCGTGTGGGCGTTGAGGTCAGGAAGACGCCGTTGCCGTTCCCTGGCACAATGGGCGACATGTTGCTGCGGCCATTAGCTGCTGCTGAAGCATTTCCGGATGTAGCGACTCCGGCGGATGTTGCGGCAGCTGCACGTGCTGCACGATCGGCACGTCGTATGGGCGTGGCATAGAGATCATCCCGGCATGTTGCATTGCCGCTGGACAGCGGCTTTGGCTGGCTGCGGCGGCTCTGCAGCGTCCAATAAACGGGCGCATTGCGCTGAAAGGGCGTGGCATCGCTGGCCTGTGTATTCACCTGTGCGGGCTGCACTTGCTCATAGATATTAGAGAAACGTTGATACCCTACGGAAAACAAAAGGTCAAACAAGATTCTTTAATGCCAATCGACGTATTTTTGCACGGAATTGCATTAGCTGTTTTAGTAAGCGCTTTGTGTTTGTTTTTTGTTTTGTGTTTTTTTTTTCTTTTTCTTTTTAAGTGCATTTACCCAGTAAAAGGAGGAAGATAACTCAATTGATAAAAGCATTCAAGCAAGGACAAACCGTACGTACCTGTGGGCCACTTTTACCTGCCTGTCTGGCTTGTCCCAAGGAGCGAGTGTATATATATATGTACAAGTGGTGCAATGGATGCGTTGCATGATGGTGGGTTGGGTGGGTTGGTGGGTTGGTGGGTGTGGTGCGGTGCAGTGTCTATGGTATAACCATGCCCATATTATGCAGTGAATGAATCAATTTTCTTTTCTATTTTGTGTTACACAATGCCAATGATTGATGCGAGTTTCTATTTTTCTTTTGCTTTCAGTTTTCTTCTTTTTGCAATTTTATTTTTATTTCTGCATTACTTACGATCGGTGGGTTTAGTTTTTGTATGGAATGTGATTGAACTTAGGAGCTCTACTTGGCTAAGTATGTCGCACTTAACTTAAGGTGTATAACTTATCGTTTGCAAATAGGGCGCTAATTTTTTAAAAAATTAAGCCAGTCAACTAGAAACTGTTATGATTCTCGTTAGTTGGGCAAGGTGCAAAAAACTACTACTACTACAATACATATATACACACATACATACATTAACAATCAGAGTTATGCAATAGAAGTTTTCTGCACGCTTGTTGATTGATAATTGATTCAAAACTAAAATATGGAAATGCAATTTTCAAATTTTAAATTTCGTTTCTTAAAAAATTAGCGTCTTAATTTTGGTTAAATTTATCAACTTAATGCATACAGGTGATAATTAATTTAATTTATATATGTATTTTTTTAACAAAACATAAAGGTGCAAAAAACTTTATCGAACAAATCAGCTTAAATAATACAATTAGTTACAGTTAGGAATTGACATTAGTTGACAAAAAATAATGAAGAAACATATAGTTTAAGTACACACACATAACACTTAATTACAGGTGATGGTTAAATAAGGGCAAACAGTTAGTGAAACAAGTCAAAATTTGTACAAAATTATAAATTTTAAAACGGAACAAAATGAAATGAAAATATGCTATTAACCCACTTTAGTTGATTATAAAATAGCTCGCATTTCAAGTGTACAGCTGAAAGGGAAGTTAAGCATGCGAGTTGACTCCTTTTGCAACGATCTGGCAACACCAACAGTTGGCAAGCACTTGGTAAATTGGCTTCGGCTAGCGCGTGGCAACAGCCGTTACAGCAGACCAACTCCTGGATTACTCTGTGAGGTCTGTTCACAAGTTGAATGGAAAGAGCTTGGGCAGTGAACCTACAGCCAAATGCCAATGGATAGCATTAGGAACTCGCTTCTGGCAGCACTAGCCCATTGAACACGTACGAAACAAAGAGTTGGCTGTGTCAGCTGACTAAGAGACTAACAGAAAGGATGCCAGCCACAGGCAGAGCACAGGCAGGCCACAGCCGAGATAGACAATTACTTTGTAGTGTTTGCTCAAGACGCCCACTTGAGAGCGTGCGGCAGAGTGGGGGCTGGCGTGGAATGGCTTCCAGCTGCATGAGGAGAGGCTGCAGCTGTTGTTGCTGCTGCTGCAGCTATTTTCTAGCTAAAGGTCAAGTTAAAGACAAGTTAATGAGCCGCTGCGCTTTACCAGATTTCCGTTACCTCAAACTTTTGCAAAAGGCGTTGGCGTCGAGCGCCGTTATCCTCGTTGGGCTTTATTATTCTGAAGGGTCGCAGCAAGACACTCTCCACAAAAGACCTGTGATATCTGCTCTGTGGCGTGGGCATGTGCGGCTCTGCCCCCGACTCGTCCTCCTCATCGGAGTCCGAGTTGCTGGCATTGCCGTTGCCATTGTCTGGCTGCACGTCGCCGTCTGCCACATGAAATGCGGTTGAGTCATCAAAGTTCTCTAGCGACTTGTTCTTCAAATAGGAGGAGTCAATGCAAGTGGTCGATAGCGAGAACTCATCGACCAGGCGCTCAAAGGATTTGGCTATTTTACGTTCGGCTGGGCTGCTCGAATTGGTTGCATTTGCAACCAACTGCAAGTTGTTCAGGTTGCGCAACTTGAGCGAACTTGTTGCATGCGACATGGGGGGCAATGCACTGTTGGCCGATGCTGCCTGCAAATAGTTTTCCTTATTCATCTCCAGCTTCAGCTCATCGTTGGCCAGCCTATAGCTGTTGTTGCGCTTGAGCGCCACAGAGCGGCATTTGCTCTCAGTGGGCGTGAGCGTGGAGCTGGTATTCGTCTTGGGGCTGGGGCAGATGCCAGTTGCATTCGAAATGGAAAACTGCGTTTCAGCAATTGGGTCAATCGATAATGTCGGCAAATCGGGTGTGGGCATTGCAACGGCCCCTGCTCGGCTGGCAGCTTTCCCATTTACTTTCATTCGGGGCGGCAGCTGTGGCGGTGGTGGGGACGCTGTTGCCAGATGGGGGCTGAATTGGGGGTTAGTTGCTGTGGCAACAGCAACCCTCACTTGCGTGCCACACTCTGTGGGGGGACTTGGCTGTACACTTGAAATGCTGCTCATTGATGCGAATTTTGACTTGCTCAGCAACAAATTTGTTTGACTGTTGTTGTTGTTGTTGTTGTTGTTGCTGTTGATGTTAAAAGTGTTTGTTGTTGTTGTTGTTGTGGTAGTAGAGTGTAGTAGCGTATTATTTACAATGGCAAGGCTTGGGTGTAACAAAGCGGATATGTTATTGCAGCTAGCATTGAATTGTTGTTGTTGTTGTTGTTGTTGATGTTGTCGTTGTTGTTGCAGCTGATGTTGCTCTGACAGTAGTTGTTGTTGTTGTTGTAGTTGTGTCGTTGTTGTTGTTGTTGCTGTCGTTGTCGCTGTTGCCTTACCTTCTTCCACGGAACTGACAGACGCCGTTGTCGCCGTAGATGACGATGAGCTGGTGGCCGTGGAGCCCGTCGATGAATTGGATTTGCTCGATGGCGACGGCATCATCATTCCACCGGCAGCCGGTGCAATCGTCTCGTAAAACGGATTCGTATTGTTGGCCAGCAATTGCTTCTGGTCCTGGTAGCTGTTGCTGCCTGGCTGATAGGCGGCTGTCATGGTGCTAGCGGCTGTCGTTTTACTGAGCGGGGATTTGGCTAATATGGGACGCACATTGGCCACTTTGCGATTGGCCGCAATGCCGCTGCCACTTAGTAACAATAATTTGGCGCTCTTTGTGGCTGCTGTCGTTGCTAGTCCTGTGCCCGCTGCTGTTTCCGTTGCACTTTCACCCGTGACGTCTCGCATTGCACTGAGCAACGCACTTTCGGTTTCCTTCACGTACGGCCCAGGTGCGAAGGTGGTGTGCGCTCCCTTGCGCCGCTTCAAGCTGTCCGAATCGTATATGATGCGACCCTCGGCTGTTGTGCGCACCCGACGCTGAGCGCCGCTTGGCGAGATGAGCGACTTCTCCTCACGCAATTCGCTGATCTCTGCATACATGGGCACGCCGCTCTCCAGCCCGCTGCACGCCACACCAGCCGACGGGGTGGCCGAAGCGGCGTCAGCAGGGGTTGCAGCAACAGCAGCAGCTGTCTCTGTTGGCTGTGCGCAGGCTTCGCTCTTGTTACTGCCGCTGCCGCTGCTGCTGCTGCTGCCTCCTGCATGCCGACGCAAATACTGAGGCAGCTCGTTGAGCGAAACGTATTCCGAGGGTTGCTGCTCGCTCGGCTTGCGAACTATGTCATTGGAATAGTAGATGGCGAGGTTGCTTTTGGCGCGATTCGGCTGCCTGTTGTTGTTGATGTTGTGATGGTTGTTGTTGTTGTTGCTAATGTCCGCTATGGTCACATACTCGCCAGCCAAATCGTAAAGCTTATCGTCATTCACGGCGCTCGCCGGGGCTGGCTTGGCGGGCGAGCTTTTGCCGGGCGACCGCTTGATGGCTGGCAAAGCCACGCGGAGCTTTTCCAGCATGCTGCCGAAAGCTTTCGTCGGCGTCTGCTTCAGCTCGTTGAGGTTGTGGTCTTTGCTGTCCCTGCTGTGTGCGTTGGTGGGTGTCAGCTGCTCGGGCACATCCGATTCGCTGTCCACGTCCAGCTGCAGGCTGGTCAGCGTGCGTTCGGCATCCGCATCCTGCGACTGCAGCTCATCGTCGTCACTGGTCGTGGGCGTTATGATGCACATGGAGGGAATGCGCTTGGCATTCAGCGCCGTCTTCTGTTTGATGCGCTCAATGCGCTCCACTCCTTCCAGGTCCGAGCACTCCGAGTGCTCCAGGTCGCCAGGCACTGGCAGAGCCGAGCGCTGCTGCTGCTGCTGCTGATCGTCGTCCATAAGTTTGGTCTGCTGCTGCTGCTGCCCTCCATCCTCGGACTTATTCGATTGCTTCACATTGCGCTTGATGGTGCCCGTGCGCTCCAAGGTGCTGCCAATGGTGCTGCTGCTGTAGCTACGCTCCAGGGTGCTGCTGCTGGCGCTGTTGCTGTGGCTCTGGTTGTGCTTGCCCAGCGAGCTGCTGCGCTCGGGTACATCCGGCCCGGTGCACACGGCCCCATTCATCAGGGTGGTGCACACAGTGCCCGCCGAGCTGGTGGTGGTCGATGTAGACCCGCGCCCGTACAGCTCATACTCGTTCTCCGCATTGAGCACCGTCTGATTGGACTGGCTGCCAAAGGAGTAGCTGCTCGTGTGCAGGCTCTGCTGCAGCGGCGTCATTGGCGGCTCCTCCTCCTTCAGCGTGCGCAGCCCGCTGTCCATGTGGAAGGACGTGTAATAGCCTTCGGTATCGCAGCTATAGGCCGAGCTGGTCTCATCGTCCAAGTGATTGGGATAGCCGCCCGCATCGCCCTGCAGCTCCGGCGTGGCGGTGCCCTCGCTGGTGACGCTGCTCGAGGCGGATGTGTTGAGGAAGCGCCGCCGGCTCAACATGGACGAGGGCGGACCGCTGCTGCTGCACGGCTGGAAGCTGGACACGTTTAGCGAAGTGTTGGAGGCGCTCGACTTGGGCTGCATGGTTATCTCGCTACCAATGGAGGCGCGTCCCGACTCTGAGCTGGCGCTCCAGTTGCCGCTGGACGAGTGCGGCTGTTCCTCCTTGCCGGCCGCATCCAGGCGATGCAGCCCATTGCGCCGCTGCCTGTTCAGCGTGGCCGTCTCTCGCATCTTGACGTGCGCCGCCGCCAGCGAGGACAGCTGCAGCTTGCCACGCAACTGGCCGCTGCTGGACATGCTCATGCTCTTCTCGGATGAGGAATACGAGGGTTTTCGTTCGTGCGAAAACCGAGATTCACTCTTCTGCGCAATCAGATCGTGCACCACGCACTCATCGTCAATGTCTCGCGTGACGGCATCGCGCTTGGACTTGGACACGGCGCCCGGAGCGGCCGTCGAGCAGTGGCTGCTCGGCTCCGCTTTCTCCGTGGAGCTGTTCTGCGAACTGCACCCGCTGGTGTCCAGCTGGCTGGACTCGCCGACGCCGCTCAGCTCGCCATTGCGGTGCATAAACTTGAATCGATTCCGTCCCCATTGCTTCAGCGAGTTCAGCCGGGTCAATGTGCTCTTCCCCTTGTCGTAGGGCAAGGCAACAGATTCCTTTTTTAAGAGGTCGCTGGATTTGCTGCGTCCGAATTTCTTCGATTTCTTCGTGGCGTCCGCAGCTGCAGCGGGCGCTGGCGAGGTGGCATTTGATGGGTTCTTCGATTCCGCATTGCTGTGGCGATTGGGGGAAAATATTTGTTGTGCATATTTTGTTGTTGTTTGTTGTAGTTGTTGTTGTTGTTGTGTGGTTGTTGTTGTTGTGGGGAAACATAAAAAGAAAATATATATATATGTTTGGTTTATGGTTAGCTCATTTATAAGACTTGATGAAGATGGGTGCGATATTTGGTTAGAATTTATACCCAAACAGATGCGCAGAAACAGAGAGAAGGAGAGATAGAGGAGAGGCTGATAGAGAAGTAGAAAGGGACAGCGAGAGTGGGAAAAATCATTTGCCAATCTATAAAAATTATTGTGAGGTGCGCGCCCAAAAGAATTTTCCGAAATCAATTTGCGTTTTATATTCTCGGTTTCTGCTTAATTTCAGATACATTATCATTTTTGTTACAGAACGAACGAACACACACACACATACACACACGCGCACAGCGTGCTCTGGGAAATTTAGATTAATTAATGGCACAGTTCAAAGTTGAATTTCCAAGCAAACATTTTCTGCTTTTCTTTCTGTTGCTGTTGCTGTTGCTGTTGCTGCTCTGCTTTATTAAGAGCGATTACAACATCTACATTTTTGAGTGGCTCCAGACTGAAGTTTTTATTTCGATTGTGGGGCAGCTGCTGCATGCACTTAGTGACGGCATAGGGATCACACAGACACACACACACATACACAAGCACACTATGCAACGCTAATTATGCCGATAAGCAAAGTTTTTCATTCAATTTTGTATAGTTTCAACCAAAAAAAAAGAATCTTCATTGAACGCTGCGCAACGGATTTGCTAGCAGGTCAGCAACATTTCCTATATGCAATGCACCATATAATATGATATTTGAGCTTGGCAGAGGTCGGTTCCAAAAATAACTAATATTATACAACCGAAATGTGACTTTAATATTGCTATGAAATTTATTTTTGTGCTTAAGAAGTGAAGAACAGTCAATAAATAGTTTAATTATTTCAAGAACAAACCAGACATGGGTGTATTAATATAATTTAATAATAAAATGATATAAATAAGTAAGAAAGTCTCTTTTAAATACATTTATGATATTTGAAGAATTCAGACTTGTTTTGTTATATATATATTTTTAGCCATATATTTATTAATCATTTTCTAATTGTGTATTTAAAAAAAAATAGTCATCATTTAATTTGTTTCTTCTATATGTGCAAATATTTTGAGCTGCCCTCGCAACTCACAATTTGACGGGCAATTGGGTTCAGTTGAGTTCGGTTTTAGTTTGCTTTGCATATTTAATGCTGATCGCGCAGATATTGAACAGCTTTGGCATATATAGCACACACACACACGAAACGTATAGCAACTGTGTGTGTGTGTGTGTGTGTCTGCAGTTTCATGTTGCATATGAAGCGCATTCAAACGGAATGACGACAACGTCGCAGGCTTCGTTCGTGGGTTCTGTGGGCAGACGACGCCAACAAACAAATAAGATTTATGAAACTTTTAAGCAAAAGGCGTCAGCCAAATCCACTGAACAAGTACGTAAGGAAAACAAAGAAAAAAAACAGCAAAACCTAATACGAATTGTTGTTGCTGTTGGCTTTTGACTGGTTGGCAGAAATCCTCAGCAGAGAACGTGGCTCCACGTCTGATTTACGCTGATGATGCGCGCAGGCCGAGAGTTCGAGTGTGGGCTGCAGTCAACATGTTGCTGGGCCTGCGCAACAATGTTGCCAAGGCAGTTGGCAAAACGATTTCTGTGTGTGGGTGGTTTGTGACTGCGCTGAATGCATGGGGTGAATGTCTCGGATATGAATGAATTTTATGATAAATGTGAGCAATGAGTGTATGTTTGAGTGTGTGAGTGTATGAGTGAGTGTCTGCAATTGTGTTGGTTTCTAATGTTGAGTAATTTGTTAGGCTGTTTTTTGTTTCTCTCTTTTATGTTTTAAATTTCATTTGTAATTTTTGCTAGGCGGTTTGCAATTTAGTTTTTAGATTTATTTTTGGCTGGCAGAAAAAAATTTGCTTTAATTCGCTTGGCTGAAAAGAAAATTATGTTGCTTGCAAATCTTTGTAATTGGCATCGCTTTGAACAGAACAAAATTATATATTTTAAACTATATATGCGAAACACAAACAACGATTAATCGGATTATTTACAATTAAATTTTGTTTTGTACAACATTCAGCTTAAATAATTTTTCATTTAGTTCGGCATGCGCTGTGCTCCTCATTTAGCAAATAATAACAAAAAGTATAATTAATTACATAAGAATAATTACAGAAAGGAAAATACAACAAGGCACGAACGAATAGATTTGTACAACTTTCGATAATCGTCTAAAAATGTTTGGAAAATAAATTCAAAATTGTTTCAAAAATATTTCAAATACTAAACAGCATAACAAATTGAACAGCTAATTTATCTTTGCGATTTTCACAATAATTTTCTAGGAAAATGGGTTATATATATATATTTGGATCATACAATATATATATATATATATATATATATATATATATATATATATATATATATATATATATATATATATATATATATATATATATATATATATATATATATATATTTTGAGTATATATATTTGTATATGTACGATATGTTGTATATGAGGTCTCAGTATGCATATGTACAGTTTGAGAGCCACTGCAACGAAGAGCTCTTGCGAATTGGCAACGAAAATTGATAAACAATAGTGGAAAAGAAACTGTCCGCGAGTTGTGCAGAGATTCGTAATGATCGCATTCACATACCCATTGGCCGCATCCTGGATCTCCTTCTGGTCGATGCCCGCAATGGTGTTGCGACGCTTGCCCCGCACCTTGCGCGACCTCGACCGCCGGCTGACCGTGTGCACGTTGTCATCCAGGTTGTTGGCCTCCGCCTGATTGTCCTCGGGACTGCCGCTACTGGGCGTGCCAGAGCCAGCGCCGCCGGCATAGCAGCCCGTCGTCGATTTCCGGGCGGCACACATGCGCTGGAAGTGCTTGCCGGACGTGTTCACCGAGATCACCTCGGCGGGGTATCTGCAAGGGGGAAATAAGATTAGGTTTAGAGTCTTTTTGTTTTTTTTTTTTCTTTTAGTTTTAAAGTGCATTTTGTGGTATTTTGTTGTCATGCTTTACGATTGTAAATCAAACATTTGCACGTTAAATTAACGAAGCGTTAACAATGTTTGCGCCCAATTCCCCACTCCCCACTCTCCTCTACCCGTTCCTCTGCGTTCAAATGTCTGTTTGCTGCGCCTCAAACAAATGAGCCATGGCCGCCGAAAGGCAGCTCGTGGGCGTGGCCCCCGGCCAACACTTGCATAATTGTGTGTGTGGCCACATTGTAAATTTACGTAATGCGCAATTGAATTCATTTATTTAGCTTTTTGTACGCTGCGGTTTCCCATTGCGTCCCATTGCCCCCAAAGCTTAATAAACAAAAAAAAAAGCCAAAAGGGAAATTGAATGGCCTATAACGAAGTTCAAATACACTAGCAGAACTTTGACCTTAGAGATTTATGAAGCTATTGATGGAACTTCAATATATTTATATAAGATATTACATGTAGTAATATATATACATATATATATATATTGCATATATTAGAGTATTAATATATTGAGCTGTTTTCAAACTTATATCTGATTAATTGTACAGTTTTTTCCTACTATAGTCAGCTTCGACTTTAGACCTTTGCTATATATCTCTTTTATTATATTATTATATTATATGGGTAATTAGAAAAGGCGTAATGACTCTTAGATACCCTACATTCATAAATTCTTCAGCCCAAATATTTGCTGAGGAACGTATTTTAATTAATATCTCAGCTAATTTGAAATACATTTTATGCACTTTGCTTCATTGTAATTGTAAATTTTTCTGTAAAAAAACAAGCTAAATGATATAAATTCATGGTATCTGTGCTTCGCCATGCTGCACACAGAAAAAAAGGTAATTTTATCTGTTCTGATTGTTTTTCTATGGCGGCTGGCTAAACAATAGCAACGACAACAACAGCAAAAAAAAAAAAAAAACTGTAAAAATTTACATAAAATGCCAGTAAAATGGAGTTTTCAATATAATTAGCATATGCACTGCGATAGGCTGCTGAGCAGCAGCAGCGCAATGCCTGTCAAACTGTCAGCTAGTGGGTTAGTTAGAGCTTAGTATGACTCACTGTACTTACTTTAAGGCAATTATTTTGGTTTGTTCCTCGGGTGAAGGCAGTCGATGATTCAAAGGCACATCTTTATTGATATCGTTCGATAGCAGCAGCTGTTGCTGCTGCAGTGGATGATGGGAGCTGTCCGCCGCCTGGCTAAGGTTGAGCGCGTAGAGCGCGTCGGCGGCATCGGCGGACAGCACGGACGGAGAGAGTGCGGGCGTTAGGACGCCATTATCGCCAATGGCCAGCGATGTGCAGATCGAGGTGTCCACGTGGTGCATGCAGTCGGGCGTGACGGTGACATCACCCAGCGCCTCGCTGGATGTCCATTTCCGCAAATCCTCGATGGCAGCGGGCTGCAAAAAAGAAAGGGTCGAACGGGTTAGAGTGTGGGTTGGGCATTCGTCGCTTAATTAGCCGTCGGCCAAAACGGGACATGCAAAAATATGTTTTATGTTTTATGGCCCTAATTGGTCCCGAGGCAGGCCCGCCACGCATATCCTTGAAAGGAAGCCACTCTCATTTGCTGAAATTAATGAATGGCCGACACAGCTCGTGCTTCTGCTGGTTGCGCAAACATTTGTCTGTCTTGTCTTCTGTTTGCCTGGCCAGCGCAAATTTGACCAAGTCACGCGATTAGCCAGAAAAAACACGCGTTTTCAAAACTTGATTTCGATTTGTGTTCCTCCATGTGGGCCGACCTCCTCCCCTGGCCCGCTCATCGAAATTCAATCAGTTTAATTAAAAGCAATCACACAATCTACAAATTCCCCAAAATAATTCCAAGCTCTATTTCCGAGCGCATCCAATCTCTCTAAGCAAAACGCGCAATCGTTTCGATTGATTTTCGGGGTCCCCATTAAAATCAATTGTAACAATTGAAAGTCAACTGGAGAACGGGCAGCAAACAAAAGGGGGAGCCCTGGCTGTAGTTTGGCCATGGGTATGTAAGACGAAGTTAGCCCCAACACCCCCAAGAAATTTACATAAAATTCCACTTGTGCTGCGCTTTCATTAGGAAATAAAACTTTGTTCGGAGAGAACAAACGAATCTATGGAGCGCACAGTGATGCAAAGTCAGTTTATTGGGTCGGAATTCAGATCCCTAGCTCGCTGTTCAGAATATTGTAGTCCCAATAGAATAATTCCAGTATTTCTCGCCGCATTAGATAATTTTGTGAGCAGTGTGCAGGAGTCCTGTCTAGCTGCAAATAATTTGTTGTTGTTTACGGTTCGTCGGCTTTGTTTGGCTCAATTGAATGGCCAAGTATGAATGATAAAATATTTGCACACAAATGTCGTGCCATATATAATAAAATCGAATTCAATGTGTCTGCTGTTGCTGCCGTCTCACAAATAAACAGCAAACAGTAAACAACAACAACAACAACAACAACAACAACAACGACAGCGACAACAACAATAACGACAATCTTTTTGCGGCCGTAAGCAATAAACCGCAATGCGCTAATGCGACTCTTGGCTAACTTGAGCTAAAGTCAAAGCTAAAACTGGAAAAGACGTTGAAGCTGAAGCTGAGGCTGGAGCTGGAGTTGGAGCTGAAGATGCGGCCAAGTGGAACTGGCGGCCACTAACGTCAAACGCAATGCGAAAAGGATTAAAAGTCATGCAATTAGGGAGCAGACGACAAAGATGTCGCGTTCAGGCGAACGGGCTAAAAGCAAGTCGTACATTTTGGGCCAACTATTGACAACTGGCTGGCACGTTGTTGTTGTTGTTGTTGTAGTTTCAACTAGTTTTGGCAAGCTGCTGAACAGGAAAGTCGCCGTGGCGTCGTCCATACTCCGATTTCCATTCCCATTCGCCACCTTGTCGTCGTCAGCCTCTGGCCACTGGCTGTTTGTCTTGGCCAGCTTATCTAATGGCATGGATAAACAAGGAAAGACAACGTTGACGCTGCCGGTGGTGTGGATGAGGAAAATGATGACGACGGCGACGTTGATGATGATGATGACGACGACGGCGGCGACGATGTTGATGACGGTGATAATGATGGACTTGCCTGGAACAACTTTGAAGCGCGTTAGCTCAAATTAAGTAACTGCGATTCGCAGATACGAGTAGAGATACGTGGGGCGAGGCGGTGCAAGCGGCTTTAACGGTTTAGATTGAAGTCGGTTTCAACTGGCAATTTCATAAGCTCAGCGTGGGACGGCACAATAGCAATTAAAAACGAAGTAAGAGCTGCGTTACATGCAGGCTAAAGACTAGACAATACCCTGTAAACAGCACTTGGGCTGATAATGGTTATCAAATGATGTTTGAAGTTACAAATGCATTTCTAATTGAAATATTTAAGATATAAGCACCATATGAAGTCACCGACAAGACCATACCCTGTAAACAGTTTACGCTGCAAGTGTTCGCCAAATGAATTCTTCAAATTAAAATTTAAATATGTAACATAGGAAATGGATTTTTAAAAATAAATGCAAAGGGCTATGCTCTAAGAAGAATGGAATAGAAGCTGCTAGGCCCTTGCACATATGCCAGAATAGTGTCTTAGATGCCACTGAATTGATTGGGCTGTTACTGCTAATAAGGCATGTAAAGCCCTTGGGCCACAGCTAAAACTCTTGGCCATCACAGGGTATACCAACTCAACAACTCCACTGAACTCGAAATGATTTGGTGACCAGCTCGTTAGCTTCAGCCCGTTGTGTGGTCTTGGTATCTGCTTTGGCTCAACTCGTTTGACAACGACAGAGGCCTCTCGCCGAGTCTGTGGCAACTAGACACAGTGTCAGTGTGAGTGTGTGTGTGTGTGTGTGTGTCTGCTTGTGTCTATATGGAGCACATTGTTGGAAGATGTTTTGGCCCGAGCTTTTTGAGCTGGCACAGCTGGCAAATAGCAGGAAGCAATGGCCACAACGTCAACCGCGAAGACCACACACATGGGGCCGTGGTCGGATTTTGGGCATGGAGCGGTGGGGGACTGTGGCCGGCACTGCCGTTGGCTACGCTGGAGTGCAGATTATTATTTATGCATGGCGCAAGCTCTAACTCAACTTGAACTGTTGCGGCTACTCCACATAGCAGTTAGCCGCATGAATAACGGCCAGACTGGCTGCGTCAGGTCGAGGCTACTCACCAAGCGTATTTCAATCTCGGCATCGATGCGCGTGCGCAGCCTGCGGTTGGCATTGCCGAAGTCCGAGTCAGAGCAGAGCAGCGACTCCTCGATGCCGGACGCTTCCGTAATGCCATCCAGAACGTCGTCATTCGCCTGTGTATCGGCGCTAAAGGATACCGAGCGTGGCGGTGTGGTAGCTGTGGACATTAGCACCACCTCCTTGCCCGCCTCCTTGTACAGCTGGCGCACGCTCTGCGGTCGTGTATCGTTGGAGAAGAGCTCCGTCTGGAATGACTTGTCCGACTCGTAGTGCTGCTTACGTTGTGCAAAGGTGAGCAGGTCGCTTTCAGCTAGAGGTTGAGAGGGGAGAAAAGAGCAGAAGAGCACGGTATTAATATAAATAATTGATATGTGAAAATACATTGTTTCTACAGTAACTTCATACTGGGCAACAGCCTTAACTAGTTGGGAATTGTAAGCGACATTTGTGCTCAGTGGTTGGAAGAATGGCCTATTAATAAAGCTTATCCAACAGCTTTATTATATACAGGTAATTCACAGGAAAGATTAGTTAATTTCCGAGCTGGCGATATCTTTGACATTGGATACCGTTCAGAGTGCCATATTATGAGTAGGAATAACAAGTGTAACACAATCAAGTGATTCATTAGCTGTTTGCAGTTTGCAGTCTGCTCCACATTGACTATGTATATGCTATAATTACCCAGCATGACTCAGTGTCTAACACATATATGTACATCACAGTTGTGTGCGTGATCAATCAAGCCTTTTATGCAATCTAAGCGAAATAGTCTGTGCACCACATTCCAGCTGCCCATTGCTCTCTGAAAGATCTTTAGCACAGCTGCCTATTTGACTCCGACTATTGCGAAATGATTGCGGCATTTGCTATTCGATTTAACGCCCTGCTTCAATGTTTACATCACGATGATGCCACATGCCGCACGCTGTTTGCTCTGATTTCCATATAAACAAATTCCAAACACAGAGGGGGAAAACCTCTCCGGCTGCCGTCTCCCGCACATAAATCAACAGGCAAATTAATAGAGTGGAAAAATCGGCAAAGACCAAGGACACCCCGTATATAAATAATAATAATAAAAAAAGCCGAATCTCATAAAGCTTGCTAAATAACAAAAACAAAAAATAAGGAAGGGGAAAAGGAAAACTGATGCGAGCCATGAAAAATGTAATTAACTTTAATCACCCAAGCGGTTCAGAACTTCCCAGCTCCATGGCCAGCAGCCAACTGCAAGTGCAGATGGCTGCGCGGTACAGCACTTGCATATTAAATTCATATGACAGACGCTCCAAGATGCGAAATGGGCGGGATCGGCGAGAAGCGGTGCTTGGCTGGTATCTGGGCTGACGACCGTTTGTCTTTCTTTCTGGCTGTCTGCACATTTCGCATTTAATAGGCGCCCATGTGGACGGTAATGAAAACAACAAAGCCCGAGGAGTAGCTGCTGCAAGTACCAGGAACAGCGACTGCCACTCGTAGATTAACAAGGCACAGGGCAAAGACTGAGGCAGAGACACCACTCGACGCGGCAGCTGGACCGCTGCCAGGCATAACAACTGGGAACAGTAGCCAAACAGCCGAGCGCGGCGTCTCTCGGCTAGCGTTAAATTCAGGCAATTTTATGGCAGCCGGGCAACATTTTGACGTTGAATGCCCCACTGGAAGATGCATGAGTCTGGGCACTGTGGGTCGACAGCCAGTCAGAGCCACAGCTACAGATACTTTGAGTCATTTTTTTGAGATTTCAAGTGCGCAGACATTGGCACGCAGCGCCTGCCTGGCCATGTTGCACTTGACAGTGAGCACATGCCGAAACGCACCAGCAACAGCAACAGCAACGGCAACGGCAACGGCAACGGGAACGGCAACAGCAACTACAATTTGCATACCCCAATCCGCGGCTCATTTGGGCCCGAAATTCAATTAAGCATGTTCAGGTGCTTTTGGCCACTGCCGGAAACTGTCAGCAGCTGCGGAAATAACAAATTAACTGTGCAAAATGAGTTTTCCTTAAAACGACAATTTACATCCTCTGTATTTTAATTTGCTAGACTTTTATTTTCCTTTTTTTTGGCGTCTCCCTGACTGTCTGGAGGATAATACACACATACATAATTTATGTACGCCCGATTGGCGCTGCATTTGCCGGCCATTTCAGTTCAGGGCCAAGAGCCTAAATTCTCTGTCAGATACGGCCAGTTGTTGCCTTACTCATCCCACAGGCCATATACATATTATTGTACATATACTGCAGGCCAGAACACAGATCGTATCAGACCAGCGTTGACCATTTCCCAGACAAAGAGAATTGGCTGATGGATTGAATAGCGCTTTCGCAGGCAAAGTAAATAATCAAAGCATGATGAACGTCAATACACAAAGCAATTGAGTAAACAATAAATTTATAGCCATGTATAAAAATTAAAAGCGAGCCAACAGCAAAGAGTCTCCTCCCACTGCTCGAATGACTTTTGCAATTAGAACTGATAATTGAGATTCCTACCTAAGAGATAAAAATAAATGAAAAGAAACTTTCTAAATTTATATTAAACGTCTGTTTTAGCCATTTTCTTCTATTATAATCCCAAACAATTGTCTAAAATACTATTAAAAACTTACATTTAAAAGCTCTGTTTTAGGGCTAGTAGAATTGCACTTTTTAACTAGTTTAATCACGCCAGACCTCAATTGGTTACTATGTGTGATATTAGTCAAAGGCTTTAGTTGCCTCTTCCAACTGTTTTCAAGCACGTAATATCAAATTTGAGCTGGCGCCGATGTCACGCGACAATTGTCAATTGTCGTGTCAATCCGTTGCAATTTATAGCAGGGCACAAATCAAAACCCAGACATGATGCGAACGCAGCCTGTGTCGTGTGTCTGACAAAACCAATAAGCCACACATATCTAGGGACAGAGAGACAGAACGACAGACAGACAGACTGTTGTGTCTGGTTATGAAATGATAGCTAGCTAAAGTGCATTTGGCTCGGGCACATTGACAGCAAAGCCGCAAATAACTGACAGATTCGCACAAGATGCCAAAAGCGTATCAAGTCAGAAACCAACAAAGCGAAAGGCAGGCGCTGAAATTCTGATTAGAAACTAGCGCTGGCCATAAATTGACACCGCATACTGCAACGAGCGGGGGTGCTGAGGCTGCCAGTGGTGCAATGTGGCTTAGTACGTGCAAGGCTACGACTGTGGCTGCGGCTGCGGCTGCGACTGCGACTGCGACTGCTGCTGCTGCTGCTTATGGTCTTGTAGCTGTATCTGGTAGATGCAATCTGTTGGGCATAGAGCAGCGCGTTCTGTCGCATAATTTGCGCAAAACAAGTTCCATACAAGGCACGTAGCTGCAGCACGTGGAACTGCGAGGCGGGCTGGTGTGGAGCATGCGATAATGTCGAAGCTAGCATTGAAAGATTTATGGGCAGGCATAGAAGAAGTACATCGATAATTGGTGGCAAGGCGGTCGCCTGGCAGCCAAGCGGGTTCAATGCACTTCAGCTGCTAAGCCCAAGCATCGCACTGCGGTCAAAAATGCCTTAATTGCAGTGATACCATAGGAGCAGGAGGAGTAGGAGGAGGAGGATGGAGCAACAGACGCCAACGGCTGCCCCACTGCTCCAATCAGTTCGACTGCCCATTTTAATTTAATTATTTAAAGCGAAAACAATTGAAGCCAACAAGCGCAACGAGCTTGCAACCACGAGCTGCCCTTGGCCCTTGGCTCTTGGCTCTTGGCGAGCTGCCAGCGCGCGACATGGACATCAGTGTTCGCTCTCCATGGACTGTGGACCCCGAACCACGCGCTAGCCACTCGCTGTGCATAAGTGTCATAATGGTATTTAAAGCAATTACGGGTCACATTTCAGCGGCACTGAAGCCATACGGCGGACTCAACGTAAAACGGACAGACGGGAAATGAAAGTCCTGCAGCATCCGTTGCGATAACAACAAGAAAAATAAATGAAAGTTGTTCAGCAATGAGTTCGTAATGCTCAAGCGGCTAAGAGATGCTCTCTTCAAATATGTAAATGAGGTTTTCGCTATTAAAGAGTTTGGCTTGATTGTATAGTTTTGATAATTCTATAATCCTACTAACAATAGCATATTATAGCACCTAGATGTAGCAGCTCTCGCCTTGATTTATATTTTTAACAGAAAATATCCGCCAATATCTATATATATTAATATTATATTAGATACTTAGCTTATTATTTAAGTTACCTTAAAAAAAGTTCAAGTTAGGTATATTTTTCTCCATGAAAAATGGATTTATTCAGAATCCGTTCAATATATATACTGTTCCATGAGCGAACTAACTTTTTTTGCTTTCTCGTTTATCAAATTGAGAAGAGAGCAGAAATTGTTCAGCTTTTGGGCTTCTATCAATTTATCAATGTTGCAGGCTTATCGAAAGAGGAAAACAGCAAATGCAACAAGCCAAGTCGCGCACTTCTTATGAACGATGAGTCTGAGCCGTAACCTGGTGCAGCCCGAAAAGCTGCGCTTATCGCATTGTCTGCTTAGCTTTGGTAGTAGATGATTTATGAGCCAGTCAGGCATTGCATGCCGCTGCTGTTGCTAGTTAAGCTTAAAGCTGAATTTGTAGCACAAAGCTTTAACTTAATACATAAATAGCACACACACACACACACACATACACATAGGCACGGAAACCGTTACATTATATACATATGTATGAGCATGGGAGAACGCAAAGTGTATTCACATGTGCTTTATGGGCAACGGCAGCGGCAGCGGCAGCGGCAGCAGAAAGTTTTTATGCGGCAACACTGGCTGCCGGCTGCTGGGCGCTGGCTGTTGGCTGCCTCTGCTGCTGCTTCTGCCTCTGTTGCTGGCTGCTATTTTAGCGAATTTTCGCATGCCAACAAAAGTCAGGCGACGTTTTGGGGGCATAAATTGTAAAGCCGCCAGCCAGAGGCAACAACGACAAACAACGCAAAATAGCAGCAACAACAAAAGCTCGACAAATTTATGCAATGTAACAGCCAGCAGCAGCAGCCGCAGCAGCACCGGAGCGTGAAAAGCCAAAAGGCGTGGTGTGAGGAGCGAGAGAGAGAGAGAGAGGCATTGAGTGTGAGTAACAGTAATCAGTGGGCAAATGTTGCTCGTAAAACGCCAAAAATGTTGCTAGCAACACTCAAGCGAGGCACAAAATTAAAAGAGACGCAAAATGTTGACAACGTTAGAAAGCAACAACAAAGTGAGAAAATTGCTTTTTCAGTCTCGTTTCAAATCTCATTAAAACCGTTGCTAAAACCAGGCTGAGCCCCCGGCAAGTCGATCAGCAGCCACCACAACTGACACAACTTGCCGATTGACTCGACTCCTGCAGTTGGGCTATTAAAACTGATTTATGCGAATAGCTCGCATCATTCGGCTCATATCAATGCCCTGTGGGCGCACCCACGCACTCACTCTCCGCATCGCCCGAAACTGGGCACGTCACGTGATTTTTGCCGTACCATAAAACTCATAAAAGGTCGATGCGACTGCGGCACACGATAACTCAAAATATGAGATTTTTGGGGCTTGCCAGGCGTGCAGCTGGCAAGGGTTTAGCCATCGACCCTCTTGGCTAACCATGTGACCTCAGCGCGAGTGCCTTTTTAGAAGGTTTTGAACTACTTATGAAGATGCCAGATAACGCACGGCTGCCAAAAGACCTAATTCAGAGCATGCCAGATTAGCATCGCGTCGAATTTTTTATTGTAAGACAAATAATTGCCAAGAGCTGCTCAAACTGTTATTCAAATCAAAATCGAAACTATTTGTTAAAGTTTACAAACTTTTCACACATTCAAATAATTTACATAAAAATTAACCATGACGGAATCTGTTTCTAAAGGGCGTTTTCTAATTAACTCAGGGCTAGAAATAAAACCAATTTGTTGTATATAACTTTTTATTGTTTAGCTACAGTTATAAAGAAACTTTACAACAGCTAAGCTTTTGCCGTTATATGAATTGAGAGTTTCTCGAGAAAAATATAGTGAAAACCGCACAGAGAATCTTTTGATATTATCTGATGTTAGATTAAGTCGAGAGGCAAAGTTCTAAGATCAAATTTAACTAGAACTGAGCAGATTTCATTAAGCTGCGTTACCTTGATAGCCTGATCATCTTTATTTGCCACAGCTCTTTAGATGATAACTTTAAGGTAGAAGTTGGAAAGACAACAAACAGCTACTGTCTCTCTTTCTCTCCCTTTATCATTGTCTGTTGCCTCTGCCCTCGGCAATTGAAACTATTTATTAGGCAATTGACAATGCGGACCTCCCACACAGTTAATTAAGATCTACGTGAGTTTTTATTGTTTCTGTTTCTTTGCATGACCTGACAATTTGGCTTTTTATTTAAATTAATTGACCTCTGTCGCCAGTCGTGACAGCAATTAGCCGATATACTCTTTTGCTCTAATTAATCAAGCTCGAGCCGGGCTTTAAGTTGATTACGGCGTAAGACTTCCGCTCAGCTGAGATCGGCTCGTCTGCTCGATATTATGACCATGTAACCTAATTAAGAGACGAGCAGTTAAATTTGCTGCTAAATATTTGAGTGTCTACAGAAGAGCGCCAGGGAGCTGCAGCCCGACTCCTCCCAATCTCAATGCACACCCACGCTATGCATGCGCTGGTCTGTTCAATTTCAATCATGGGTCTGCTGTTCCGTCCGTATCAATCGATTTTACAGCTCTGGGGACGAAGACACATAAAATCCAGCGTTGGGAAATTGAATGAAAAATGCATTTCACACTGCAAATGCCAGAGGCTGACTCTGTCTGACAGACAGACAGACAGCCAGAGAGGCAGATGGGACGGACACAGTGCTGTTTTCTCGGGCCATTGTTGTTGTTGTAGTTGTGGCCAATAAATTTAAGTGACATGCGTTTTTCAGCGAGTACCCGCGGGATAAACTTCACTTAACATTCCAACAGCTAGGGGCCAGAGGGAGGGGGAGCGCGAGTGTTCGAGGGAGAGAGCGAGACGGCTGCAGCGATCAGCACATCTGATATCATTAAGGGGCAACATCCTCGAGCCTAAAACTCGTGGCACCCTCTGCGGAAGTGTTTGGCTACGGGGTTTAAAAATAAATGCAGCTAACAATTTTATTGGGTTTTGCTGCTGCTGCTGCTGCTGCGGCTGCTGTTGCTGCTGCGTCTAAATTTAAACGAATTATGCCCAAAAATGCTCACGAGAGTTTTTCACGTTTTTCCGCCCCCGTCGAACAGCAACCACTTTGGTGGTGCGACATTGCAATGCTCTGTGACATTTTCCGACTTTGCTTTTGCTTCCTTTTATTTTCTTTTTTTGGGGCACGTTGTTCTCCATTCTTTACAGCTCATTTACTTTGCACCTTTGTGTGTGTGTTTGCATTTGCTTTATTTTAAGCATATGTATTGGATTTGCCTTTTTCATAAAAAAAAGGCAGATGAAAATATAAAAAATGATGCAGCTGACACTTGAAGATTATGGCGAATGTTTGATTTGAACTTGAAAATGCCAGAAGAGCGAGTGTGTGTGTGGGAAGGTGGGGGTTAAAGGAAGTGAAAGCAGGCTGTGTGTGAATTATGGGCGCGATATCCGGCTTAGATGCCAGCCATGAGCTCCACAAATGTTTATGAAGTCGCTCAGAATAACAAAAAGCCACAAGGCAACGCCTGTCTCTATGCATGAGAAAATCTACATATGTGTGCGTGTGTGTGGGTGTATGAGTGTGTATCTGCTTCAATTGACTATAAGTGTGTATGCTATGGTAATGGGCAGCAGCAGCAGCAGCTACGACGGCTGTTGGCCCTAGGCCTCACAGCAATTGAGTTAGCATTGAGTAGTTCAATTGAAGTACACTCGACAAAAATGCTGAGACCCAAAACGGGTTTCAGCAATTCGTGGAAGACTTGTTCAGAAATGTGACCAGAGCGGCTCGGGACTTGTCAGAGAGCAGCAGCGAGCTATCTATCCCGCTGTGCCGGCCGCAGCCACGCACAATCTGTAAAAATGTATCTTCAGCCCAAGCCCTCTATCTGTATCTGTATCTGTTAACTACGTAGTCATATTACAGGCCGAGCGTTGAAAGACTTTGGAAATTACACGACTCTCTTTGAGATCGGCGGAGTGCGGGCTATGGGGCACCGCCTTGAACTATGTTGAGGCATAGAGACTGAGTGACGCACGGACGGACGGCTGACTACCTACCTTAGGCTGCCAAAGCTTGGGAACATGACGCGAGCTTATTTTCTTATATAAGCACAGAAGAGAAGCCCTTCCAAACTGAGAATGGGAATCGAAAGCCTATGAGGCTTGGGTATTTAATAGATGCGTGACGTGATGGGTTTATTATGAAAACTTCAATAAAGCTGGGGAAATGCCTAAAATGCTGTTGCTTGTAAGACGAGAGCTGCGCAGCTGAAATGATTCAACCGATTCAATCGAAAAAATAAAGAGTTACGCTATATTTTATCTCTAATCTTTAAGTCAATAAGAATTTTAAGCAGCGTGGTTCTTATGTACTCTTATCAGATTTCTAAATCAGACTACTTCTGAAGGAAACACATATATTGTTTCATGAATATATCTTTAAATATCTTCTTTATAACAGTTTTTCTGTGAATAGAAAGAATGTTCAAATGGGTTAAAGAAGCGCTAACTATGGGCTAACTAAAGGTTTCAAGCTGCGATAAGTTGGGTCAAAAGCTAAAAGAAACAGCCGAGAAGATTGTCGCACTTAAAGACAACAACTACTCGATACTCTTCAAAGTGTAAGACATTTTTGCACTTAGTAATGTACTCTATATACTATAAGTAAATATACTATATATAAATATATATATTGCTCGACTTCTGGTCAGCAATGAAGCACATTCTCATCTTCAGTCCATGCTCCATTTCTATTTAGCTCACACCAAAATACCACTCATCAAAAAGTTTCCCATTGTAATCTTGTTTATGACTTGCCCTCCAGTTAGTTTTAATCAAAATTAATCACAATTCAAGTTTAGTTAGCTGCCCAACATGAATTGTATTCACGAGTTTCTCAGTGAGTCCATTAAGCGTTAATTGACTTGGCAACGCAATAAGCCACTATGCTTGTGTCTTAACAGCTTCCTGCCAGCCGCAAGTTTGTTTGTTTCGCCCCAAGTTTTGAATGAGGCGGCAAGTATGCTAATTGACAGCAGGCTAAGAGAGTGTGGTGGCATTAACTTGATGTAATTGAGACAAGAAGCAAACCTGATCAAATGAAATCCTGTCAACTCTGTGCCTAAGCCCCTATTCAATTACCGAGTCAGGGCCCATTGAAAAATGAATTAGCATTAGACGCTAGTCATTAGGCATTTAGATTTATGCGAACTGCTGCCACTCCACTCCAGCTCTAGATGCTGTTGCCTCCTGCCTGCTGCCTGTGAGTCGTCCGTGTCACATTACGTGCTCGGCTGTGTCACAGCCTGGTTCAAGCAGCCGCGTAATGCATTTTACATTAACTTCTTGCTGCTGCAGCGCGGAAAAACAACAACAACAACAGCTGGCAACAATGCCAAGTGCTAAGTTGCAAGAGGGGCGCAGGACCCTGCGAGGGTCGCAGCCTTTAAGGGTCGCAGCAGAGCGCCCAAGCGAGTGCCATACAGTCTGCAACTCCTGCAACTTCGCCAACTGCAAATGGGTATTAAATTCACTCGGTACTCAGCACCTAAAGGTTTTTGTTTTTCTTGTAAACTTTATATAACATTACACATACATATACATTTCCTTTTTTACGACAGTTTTTTCCAACTTATTTGACACGTGTTAGTAAAGCCAGGGCAGCAAGTGGAAGATGACCAACAAATACCCTGTCTGAGGAGTGGTTCAATAGCAGAAGCTGCTAGAAATTGTGAATAGTAATAATAAAATATATAATAATTGAATAATTTAAAACTATATGTTTATTAAACATATTATTTATACTGCCCTACTGCCTTAAGCATTTAATATTATTAAAGAGAAACTAATATATCCTCGAGGAAATTTGATCAAAGGGTATGCGAAACGAAAAGTAGACAACAGGAAATGCTGCAAACATTTGGCAACACTTAGCCAAAACATCCCAAAGAGCAGAGGTGACAGCAAAAGAGAGAGAGCTAGAGAGAGAGAAGCAGAGACAAACAAGGGTGGGTATGCCTCAAGGGAAGTAGGGGGGCAAAAAAAATAAACATGAGAACAAAGAGCGGCAAGAATTCCCCTAAAAACAAAGGCAGCAAAACATAAAAATATATTCCCAGGCAGGTACAAAACAACAGGAGGAACATAGGGCACGGGAACAGGAACCAGGCAAGGAAGCAACTCTAAGGATAAACAAGTACCAAGCGTGCCCTTAAGAGAATGTGTGAATATGTGTGTAGCAATGTGTGTGTGTGTGTGTGTGTGTGGGTATGTGTGCTTAAGGCATGTCCTTGCCCTGCGCAGCTATCTCTTTCGAACTGAGAACAGACATTGCTGTGAATGAAACTCAAGGCACAACGCAGTCATCATTCATTTCTCATATGCCGCCGCTTCACACTTAATGCTGGAGGATTTTTATGGTTTCCTGTATCGAAAGGCAGCGGCAGCCAAGCAAAAGACATCGCTGCGAAGCCCTGCAGGCGATCGAGTTACAGCCCAAGGAACACAACCCACACGACAATCTGTCTCTCCTTCTCTCGCTCTGCGAACTGCACAAATATTTGCATGCAACTGCCTTTTGCCGCCTGCTGCTGCAATGGAGATTTGTGCGCATTTCCAATTCATTAGATGACCAGAGTCAGAGCGAGAGACTCAGAGATGCAGATACAAATTAGTGGCTGCAGTTTGTTTGCCTCTCGATGAGCAGTTAATTGCTTAAACAAATGAATTTGCCTGCCACAATGTGGCACTAAGCTGTCCCATAATTAAATTCAAGCAAAACAAACTATAATCTAGAATGTTGAATATGTCGACTATGAGATACCCAGCCAAATATGATTCTCATGTCAGATTTATGTTCAGATTAATCTTTAAATAAACTAAACAGCGTTTGCCAAATTTTATTGTGCTTTAATTCTCAGCTGTTCTATAAATTACAGGGTATATATAGAAAATGAATTAGTATAAAAACACACAAAATTTGTTGACATTAATTTATTTTTAGAGCAGCTTGCGAAACAACACGGCGGGGGGGGGGGGGGCAGGCAGCCAGCTTTGTTTGCAGTGGCTCCACTCGATGGCTCCCCTGGGCCACATTGCAATTGTCAGTGGCAAATGTTTTCGTTATTTATGTTGATGTACAAATTTAGAAAGTTTCTGTTTTTTGTTTTATTTTTTTCCCTGCCAGCTTGGCTTTGCTTTTGTTTGTTGAACTTTTGAACTTGTGGTTTGAATTTGCTGGCAGCGTATCGCATGGCCGGCAGCCTATCGGTTGACAATTGCAATTGGAGTTAGTCGAGCGACGAGCAACCGCAAGTGTTGCGGCTACCACAGCTGGCAGCAGCTGCTGCCATTGCGGTTAATTAAAGCCCAGCGACAATCAAATGTAACTAATGCCAATCGCCATACAGTAGAAAGTTGGCCAGCAAATATGCGATAGGGGCAGCACATCCTTTAACTGATTGCATTAAAGACAACAACAAAATGCGGCCAAAACTGATGCACAGGCGACGATTAGCTGTGCCACGAGCTGCATGCGGCAAGGTGCAGTAGCTGCCGCAGCGAATGTCCTTCCCCTCAGCTCCTGCGCCGTTGTCTGCACACGACCCAAGTGAAAGGCTGGCTCGCTCACGGTTTTGGCCTGAGCCTATGTGGGTTCAAACTATGTCAACTTTCCCGCAAGCCAAAAACTTAAGAAAACTGGAAAATTCACTAAAGGAAAATAGTACAAATTTGTTAAGAATGTGACGCTGCTCTGAGCTTTAAGAGCTGTAACGCAGAGGGGTTGCCTGGCGTAATTTTAGCAAAGATTGCCAGACACTTCATAGCAGACACTGGCCTCCAATCCCATGTCGCTTATCGTTGCCCATTAAGTGCAGACGAGGCGCAGATAATCACAAGAGCCTTGCCGAGTCTCTGTCTGAGAGATGCAAATGGATATGTTAAGAGGTGCTACAGAAGGTGTCCGTCTGTCAACGCAGCAGCAGCAGCTGCAGCAGCTGGCAGCGCTGCGCCTGTATTTAGCGCTAATCTCAACAAGCTCAACTGCGGAGCAATCCATGTGTCTGTCATGGCGAGAAGTGCGCAGATCCTTGAGCTTTCAAGTTGCTGCAATTGCCAGACGAGCGCTCCGCCCCCACACCCAGACCCTCTCTCTAACTCTCTCTCTCTCTCTGTCTATGGCTGTGCTGCGTCTAACTCAAACATAATTATGTCACATTATGCCACAAACTCGTCGAACACAGCGACTCGTTAATGCATCTGACAAACAGCCAATGGAATTGTAAACAGCTATGGAAAATAATGAAATTGTAAATACATCGGATTGTAAACATTTGCGCTGTGTCAAGCACAAATATTTGGCTCTCAACTTGCGGCTTTAATCATGAATTTTAAGTATTTTTGTTGTAGTCTCTCCACATACCCTGTAGCTGCAGCAGTTCGGGTAGCATGTTAGGCAAGGCAACTGCCCTTCAATTGACTGCTTAAATATTGTATTTAAATAAATATATTTTATATACAATACAAGCAAATTAGGCTAACAATATTCAGTAATTACGACAAAGGTACGAGATATATGATCCATGGGAACTAGGTTAGCTTGGGTTACACAAATAGCAGAGGGTGCTCGATTGGCCTATTGTAATAGCAGAAGGCGTAGAAGGTAAAAGGAAATTGGATGGGATCTACGTTTCTCATTGTAATTAGAGTCACTTCTATGCTACTGAAATTACAGAGTATCTTGTATTTCATAACTCAAACACAACACAATGTTGTTTTCTTTTTACAATTATCTATATTTTTCAATATATATATAAATTCAATTTTGTATTGCTGTCAGCACTTGGCGAGACTTTTGACATTTCGCTGTCCGTTGCAACAGAACAAACAAACAAATAAATAAAACTGATAAAAAACATGGGGAAAGCAAACAGAAAGAAAAATCTTGTCGAAACTGTTTCCCTGGGAATTTGAGATGTTACAATTATGTGTCTTAAAATATTGGAATTGCCTGGCATAAATTATAAAAATCGAAATGGAAAACGATAAGCGCCTTGATGACTGCATTAGGCACGCTTTTAAATCTGTGTTGGGAAAGTTTCGGCCATAAAAAGTTCTATGGTCGAGCCCAAAAATGTTTACGATGTATAAAACAGGCAGCAAAACCAGTTAGTAGCTCGTCTAGTTGGCTAATAGGCTGGCTCATTAGGCGGGCATTTAGTTTTATCACCTGTTGCGAGTTCTCCATGCCAATAAAACCTCACACACACCCACACACACACACGTACACACAGCAGCGAGTAGTTGCTCTTATCGAGCTTATCAAAGGTCACGCGGCTAATGTCAACAATTGCGATTCTGTTTTATGAATCGATTTTACAATGGGCTTTATCGTAACACACCCTTGGCTTGTCTCTACATCAAGCTAATTTTGATTTATTAATACCCTGTAAGATGCGCTGATTAATGAGACCCAATTGTGCCTTGGGTTCTACCAGCATGATGAAGGCAGCCCCAGCAAATTAATTTCACTTCTCCAATAATCAAGCAACAAGTTCGAGTGCTCTAATCAACTGGGTGCTGCTTGCACATACCCTGTAAAAAGTTGTATTACTATTTATCTAGACGTTACTTGACTTTTTAGTTTCCGAGACAGTCTCTACTCCACTTACATAAACATAATTAACTTATAGAAATTATCTTCTGCTGTCAGCTGTAATGCATCCATTACGCTCAGCCATTACTATCTCCACAGGGTATCTCAGATGAGGAGTCCTCTCCCGCCAGAGCTCCCCGCTTGCTGCCGAAGACAATTAATTATTTGTCGCATTGCATTTTCATTCGATATTATGACAGTTTTATGTGCACATGGCTTGGCCAGCGGCTCGATTATTAAATTGAAATTGAAACATAAATTAGGCAACAGATGTTCATAAAATCATTTATGGCACTTGTCATATCAGCAAAATGGTACGAACTGTTTTACGAGCTCCCAGGATCAGCTGCGCAACACTGGACACGCCGCTGATAAGAAGGACCTTCAAGCAGATGCTGTGTCTAGCTAGAGAGCCTGACCACATGAAATGAGTTTTTAAGGTCTTCTTTCCGCTTGGCATCTCCAATGCCAAATCAATTTTCGAACTCATAAATCTGTTCGAGCCGAACCAAAAATCAATAAAAAGTTACAGATAAAAGTAACAATAAATTAAGCACAGACATAAAGTCAATAAAAGAAGAAAAAAAGGAAACATTACTGGAGTGGGCAGTGCATTAACGAGTTCACATAAATCTAGAGTTCGAATAGAACTGAAGTTAACTTAGACTGAGCTTAGCACATGGTTAAGAGCGCAGAGAACTTTTAAGAGGCAGCGCCTAAGATTAGTTGGTAATTTGTTTCATTAACAAATCCATTAATTTATCTTGAATAAGTTCACATTCACTTCGTCCTATGCGCATCTGTGGGCATCAAAAGAAAAACATTTTCCCACCACCAGAAAGCGGCACAAGAAAACCAAATTCATCAGGCAGTATTTTATGCTCTTTCGTACTTTTTTGTTTGTCTACTCGGAAGGCAGTTAGCGACTAGGCAATACCCTAGAATGCAGCTCTAGCTGCTGTGTGTCTAATCTATTATATATTTTCTCTTTTGGGACTCCTTGGCATATATGTTTAGCCTTGTTTTGTCTCTCTTTTAATATCATGTTCTCAGTTCTCACATGCCCTTTGGCTACTGGGTATTTGTATGCTTAAAAGAAACTGTTGCCGCTACATAAAAAGCGCACACACATCATGCTACATGGAGCGTCCATAGATTGGAAACGCCACGAGAAGCTGACGGCAACCCATTTGCCCCATTCGCATACGGCAGACAGTAAATCAATGACACCGAAACTTTGGGGCAAGTCCAAACGAATTGCCAGGCGACGGACAACTGGCAACAAGCAGTGGCAACAAGCTGCGGCAAACAGCGGCTCATCATCATAATTAAGAACAAATTCATTTACACTTTCAAAATGCTGCACAGCGGAGCCCAAGGGAGGCGAAAGGGGGCGGGCCCTTTCATTGGACTTGACATGTTTTGAACGCTTGGAATTTATTTGTTGTGTGCTGTGCAACAAGCTGCATGCGACCCGGCCGGCAGACAGAGGGGGCAGCGTTCAGATTGTCGCTGAAGCGCCGCAACAGCTGTGTCCCTTAGGGAAATTCTGTTTGTTTTCATGTGTTTCGGATCTGCTGGCAGTTTGTTGAACTCCGTCTTGCAAAACAAGCCCCAACAAGGCGAAACAGTTCAGCCTCTGCGAAAAATTATAAATAAATTGTAAGCAGCACGCACATATGGGCAAATCGATGCAGCGACGCCTGCCGCTAACTGGGTCAGCGCTCATCAAAATGGAACCTTTGTCGATCGCTGATCTTTCGCATGCGTTGCGATGGCGTAACAACGACTGCTTAGTCCGCCCGGCACTCTATAGTTGCAGCTAACGTTCAATTAATGCAGCACACGTGCTGCCACGCCCTCGAAGCGGCCCAAAAGCGGGCTAAACAGCTCGTTAATGTTGCCATTGTGCGCAATTGGAAAGCGGCATTAAGACCCAAACTAAACTGCCAGGTTGCACTTCCGGTTGTGACAGTTTTAAGCGCCACGGCGCACCGGAAGTGCGCACGCATAAATATGACTAAAATTTGTGTACATACAAACGCATACAAATGGTAAAAAAAAGAAAAACTCTAAACACTTTCATGTTTCCAACAATGAATGCACAGCACTTGAAAAATCTCTGCATCAGCGTATGAAGTGGAACCTAAACATCAAGTTGAAGTTTGGATTTGCTTTCAACTCGTGATATACCCTATACTTTTGTTTCGAGTAGGCATTTGAGTGCTATATGTGTGTACATTGGGGTGGGTATATAGGAGAGCCCTAGCCCTAATGCTATTATATAAGACTTGTATATAAAGGCCTTGAAAGTCTGCTATAGGCTCTGATTGAAATGAGTTTTTGTTTTGTTGTTGTTTTACATAATTGAGAAAAGACCGAAAAATACAAAGGATTTAAATTTAAGTACAAAATAATTTCAGTTTAGTCTACTTATAATTCTAGTAAAGAATCTACTTTAGCCATAATTTTCCTTACCAAACCTCTTTTGCATTACAGAGTATCTATTAGTCCTCCTGTGCAATTTCCAATTGCACTTAATTATACTTTAGACATTTTTATTATACATTTGTGAGAGCAAAGCGCAATCAGCAAACCATTTGATGACATTTTGAGTGCCTGTCAAATGGTTTGCAACCCTCCGGCAGGGACGGCTGGCTGAAAGGGAGGGAAACCCTATTGGGGCAGCAGCTGTTGCACCGCCAAACAGGCAAGAGACTGACCCAGTGCGAAATCAATGGGCGAGCAATTGAATTGCATACAGTCAGCTTCCGCATCCGCATCCGCATCCGCATCTGCATGAGCATTGCGCGTCAGTTCACGGCTCATTGGCGAGCGGCTGCTGCCAAACAAAAGAGTCGAATTGACCCAATTGATGCATCGTTATAGATTGGGCGCAACCAGCAACAACAGCAACAGCTACGTGAACTGTAAACAATCATTAGGCAAGCCAAAGGTTGCATCTGGGCAAAGCGTATCTGACAGATACAAGGAGCTCACTGCCGGGCCGAGAAGCTGAGCCATCCGGCTGCCAAGGAATGTTGTCGCTAGTCGTTATATCCGCCCGGCTTATAACATAATTTACGTCTCTTCCGCTTGGCCGCATTGTAATCTGAAGACAGCCAACCGAGTGGCTTTTGGCCAGGTCTGCAGCAACTGCAGCTATTTCCAGCTAAATATATTTTGTGACTCGTCAGTCTAACAGCTCCCTACAAATGCCCCTCGCTTCCTCCGCACTTATTTCGATTTGCCCTATTGTAATTGCATTTCGTGGTGCCAGCCAGCCAACCAGCCAGCCAGACAAGTCAAGGCAAGAGCCGGGCCAACACGATTTCAACTCAAATTCAGTTTTGTCGGGCTGTATCTGTGCATCTGTGAAATTCATAGCCAGAGACAGACTCTGGCAATGTCTGCTCAATATTCGTATCTCGGCGTCGGCATCTTTGGTGGGCAAGATTGCCTCAGATTTCAATCAGTTGGCAATTTTTATGCGAGCATCAAATTGTGGCATGCCGCACAAATGGAATGCGAGCTTGGTTTAAGGCAGCGCTGCAACTGCAGCTGTATCTCTTTATCAGAGCATGCGGCTTAAGGCTTACTTAAACGTACTTAAAAGCATAATGAGTGGCTGCCACCCCTAATTACACACGCACACAAACATACACGCCTTTAGAGAGTCACATGCAACGCCCTTAAGTGGCACGCATGCGCCCTGTCTGGACACCACGTGAAGGATGTCAGCGCGCAGACAAATCTAATTATGGGTTACGGTGTGCATTTAGCGTAAATGATATTTGCCTCCAGCTCCAGCTGCCATATAACGCATGTGCCACATGGCTGCGCACAGCTACACCTACAGCCACACACCCACACACACTCTCACACACACCTGCAGCTTTAACTTTTGAAGCTTTGCTGCAGAACCTCCCACTCCGCCCCAGCTCCAAACGGCAAATGAAATGCGCATGACTTGACTTCTTTTATATATGTTTCTCTTTTTTTTTTTTTTTTGAAAGTGGAGCTTGGGGTCCCACGCACTGGGCGCTCTGTCGCCGAATGTTTAATGTGTTTCCTGCTTAACTCGCCCAGCGACTGATGCATTGACTGACTGACTGAGCGAATGACGCTGCTTAATTGGCCATTACAAACGCAGACGTCGCTAAGCGGCTTTTGGTCTTGCGCAAGTGTGGAACTGAGAGGCAGCGGGGCACAGCAGGTCTTTGTCTTTCCCAAAGAGATTCTCGAATTTCTAGTTTTCAAATGAATTTCGAGTGCCTGCCGTATGCAAATCGAGTGAAAGCTGCATGCAACAAGTCAAGCACAACCTTTCCCTTTACCCCCGCCCCCATTCCTGCTCATGTTGCTCAAGACATTGACAAGCTATGGGCTATTTGATTGAACTTAACCCAATTGCCAAGTGTCAGGCATGAAAAGTGAAAATGCAGCAAGGAATCCTACACAACAGTACTCATTGTTGTTGTTGTTGTTGTAAAGGATTTTCATCTATATGTGTTTGTGTGTGTGTGCTATCTCATGTCTAGTCTGCTGTACATGTCACGTCGTCTGGATGCTCTTGCCAGTTGTTAACATGAAAAGATAAACATCGGAAATGATGTCAGTCAATCTGCCTCTGCCTCTGCCTCACAACATCTCCCTCTCGCTCTAGCTCTAGCTCTACCTCTCCCTCTCGCACACACACTCGCTTATAGCAGCGACAAAACAGCAAAATTCAGAAAGCAAATCAAAAGCCGGCAACTGTCAGTAGTCTTACATGCGGCAATCAGAGCAACAACAGCAACAACAGCAACAACAACAACAACAACAACAACTGTCTTTTGTTTCGACTGAATTGCAATGCAAGTTGACTTTGTTGTGCATTTGCCAACACTTAGCAGTGTTTGTAAATGCTGGAAAGTGTTAAATGTTAAAATCCACACGCGATTGCAGTGACTGTTAAGGCGAGGAGAGGAGGAGAGCAGAGAACGAGAGAAAGGCGCAGTGCATGTCGAAAATTAGTGGAGAGTAATGTAGACACATGACCACATGCACATACATTTACGTCTATGCATGTGTATGTGTGCGTGTTAAGCGCATTATTTATTTCCTCACAGTTTTTTAGAAGCTTATGACAGCAGACAGCAGACAGCAGCTGGACTCTCGGCCCCTGGGCAACCCCTATGTGCAGCATGAGGCAATAACAAACCAAGCTGTGATCTATAGCTGTATTATTATCTGAAGAGTACATATTTACAAAAACTACTAAAGAGCTAAAGCAAGGCTGGGAATAGCTTATATCAAACATCAAAAGCTAAAACTCTAAAAAGATGTACATATAACATGTGTATATATAACCATATTTTATAACATATATCTTTCAATTTGAATAAAAAGCTATGTAACTATATATTATAAGCAATATCTTTACCTATTTTTAATTTGGGAAAATACCAAATTAAAGCTAAAAATAAGTTTAAACATTTTCCACGCACATTTTTTTTTTTTTTTTCGAGCTCCAGTATTATTATTATTGCCCCAGCGTATTATGACGTAAGTTTTTTATTGTCTCTGGGCTTAAATTTGACATTATGTGAGAAAAGCGCTTATTGGTAGTAAAATTTATTAAAACAGTTTCTGTCAATTATAAAGATAAGTACATATACATATATTATGTTGAGGACATATCTACAAAAACAATTCTATGTAACTATAAATTATCAAATAAAATATATATACATATATAACATATATCGTTTGGAATATTTGGACTCAATTTCTAAGCTAGCCTCTTCAGCAATTTAAAACGACATTTTAATTTAATTTACTATACAGTTACTATATTGTAACTTTATCTTTTCACATAGATATCGCTCACTAATTTTCAATAGTTGCCCAACTCAAGCACCTTGGCAAGTTGCTGTGGCGCAAGGTATGTGATAGTGAAACAGGTGTCTACGATAAGATATCGGTGTGGGGACGATTACAATAATTAAGTAATATGTTAGCTTAGTTAAGCACGACAGTTGCTCACCGATATTTCAGCTCACGAGTTCAACAATCTATTAATACGATCTGATCTAATGCTCTAACAGCTGCCAGCGACAGGGTTGTTAAATCAATGCCTCATTAAGTCCGTTAAGCACACCCAAAAAAACTGATTAATTTGCATATTGCGTGTGTATCAATGTATGTGTGTGTGTGTGTGTGTCTGTGCTTGATAAGATCAACGCATCAGCTGTCGCGTTCGCCTGTGGCACGGCATAGGCAGAACTTGTTTTTGTGCCACAAACAAAACAATTTTCGCACTGTCGCGTCCTCAACTCGTCCTGCACCAGTTTAGGGAGCGTTTCCCATTTTCCCAACTCGCACAACAAAGCACAGACACGCACACAATAACAAAAAAAAAAAAAGGGGTTGTTGAAACAACGTAACGAACTCTTTTGGGTAGCACCTTTTGCGGTTACCTTGAACTGCTTTTAGGCCCAGGTAGCAAGCGCTCATCTTTGCTTGCGTGCTCAGGACTTGATGAATGAGAGAGTGAAAACTGAAACATAAATTGCTGCTGCTGTCGCAATGTTGCTGCCGCTGTTGGTGTTGGTGTTGCTGTTGCTGTTGCTGTTGCAGCCATTGCTGCAATCAGCCGTCCGGAAATCAACATGCGGACCGTGCAACAGACAGCCAGACAGAGACTGCATTTAGACAGACTAACAGGCAAGCAGCCAGGCAAACATCCAGGCAGGCAGGCAGACAATGTCATAAACAGTCGCAGGACAAAGTGTTCTTCCTTTCACACATACACACACACACACACATACACACTTATGCAATGTTGCTGTGCGTAATTGAATTCAAGATCTGCGCGCTGCTAGCAGCTTTTGCCAAAAGCACTTGAATCGCTCGCACGCTCTTGGCCAGAGTTTCCGAGAAACAAGTTAAAGTTCTTCTTCCACACAGCCAGCATCGACCAAATGGGCTATGAGAAATTCCAATGGGTTCGGGTAATGCAAGTAATGCCACAATGCTGCTGCAGGGTTTCGGTAACTCCTCTCCGCCTCGACTGCTCTTTATTGTTGTTGCTGTTGCTGTGCGTTCTGTGGCACCGTCGCCGTCTGCGCTTGATTAGTGCCGCGCTATTTACCTGTGGGACGCTGTACAGGTTTCTGGAACGAATCTATAAACTGAAATCGCATGCCAGCGCATTCCTCTCTCAGCAAGAGCAACACAATTGCAGATAAAGTGAAATAAAAACTGAAAACTGGAAAATACCAACGCACAATTTTCGCAGAGTCGAGTCTGGGCAATACCCATTTGGGTTTCACCTTTGTTCTAACGCCTACAAATATCCTGTTGTCTAGCTGCCCACGCCGCATGCCACATGCCACATGCCACATGCCGCATAGCATATGCCTCATGCAACAGCCAGTCGCAGCGACCCTCTCGCCAGGCATACCATTTTAATGGGCATATTTAGAAACACGTTTGGCTTTTATAAATTAAATTTAAATGCCATTAAATTTCAACTGAAACCAAGAGATTGCAGCCAGCTAAGGTGCAAGCAGTCGCCAGCCTTGGGGCAACATTCTCATGTAAATAAATACACACCAACACACACACACACACACACACACACACACACATGCAGGGAGAACATATAGATTAGAAAGTCGTCGTGCGGCATGGAGACAGTTTATGGCTAAGAAGCAAACTGAATTTGACTGAAACTCTTGCATGGATAAAATGCGGGTGTTTTGATTCTAACAAGCTGTTTATAAGGCTGTCGGCGAACTTGCCTGCAACGCTCTTAGCTTTTTGGACTATTTATTGCAGCAGCGACAACAAATCACATCCGCTGCAGGCAAACAAACGAAAGCCACAACAAAAGAAAAGCTATTCATGTGCCACGTTTTGTATACCCTAACAGAGGGTATTTCAATGATTATATAGATTATAGGGAGATGGAGTTAGATAGATAGAGAGAGTGAGAGAGAGAGAGGGAGAGGGAGAGGGAGGAACAGAGCGAGAGAGAAAAATATAGACACAGAGAGAGTGAAAGGAAAGGATAAAGAGACAGAGTGAGACAGAAATACATGAGAGGGAGAGACAGACTAAAAGGAAATAGAGAACGATAGACCAAGAGAGAAAAATATATCAGACATATATGTATCAGTTTATTGACATATATATAATCAACTTTAAATCCGCACATATATTTTCCTAAGAAATCTCTCTCTGAGCTATCTTATCTGTCAGGTATCTGCAGATAAAGATTCTATTTGCTGTAATTAAGCCAATTCGGAGCTTTTGCATTTCTAAAAATGAATTTTAAATCATAAATATAAAAATCACATTTTGCATGCAACAAATAATCTAAATATCTACAGGGTATTCTGTAGTCGTCAGCTCGCTGTCATTTCAGTCGTTGCCTTCGACTGCGTCCACAAGCCAACAAATAGAAGGGAACTGGTGAGGCACATCAATTTAAAGTTTTTTATGAATCGATTGATCGGATCGAAAAAGCGCCGCACTTCACAACCGAAAACTAAACCCAAGCCGAACCAAACGATATGAAACTCAAGGCAACGATCTTTGGTTGGTTTGGTTTGGGGCGAACGTCGCGACGGCTGTGAATGAAGCCCGCTGCAATCTGTGAGTATTGACGTTCTCGACTGATGTCGGTTGGTCGGGGCAACGCATAGCTTAAAGTTCAATGACTGAAAGGTGCGTTGTTATTGTTGTTGTTGCTGCTGCTGCTGCGGTTGCATAGAAATGCATCAAACTGAAACTGCGGCAGCGACTTTACGAGCTACGAGCAGCTCCATGCGGCAAGCTGAAGCTGGCAAACGTGCAAAAATGCAGCGAACACAGACGCAAACGACGCCGATCGGCAATCAATCTGCAGATTCCAGTTGCCGTTCTTAAAGGCACGCAACAAGTTTCTTAGCCGTTGAACTTGTGGCCTTAACTGCGACGACGACGACGACGACGACGACGACGACGACGATGACGACGTTCGCGCACTTTTCAGCTACATTTGCTGCCCAAGCTAAGCAAACAACGCAGCACAAGAGCCACACGAAGAATGTTATCTGCCAGAAGAGCAAATATAGCATAGAACAGACCGGATAGGTTCCCAAGTGCCCCAACGATCCAGCCTTGCCGCTTAGGCAACCTGACGATTGCCACACGCTGCACGACGCAGGTTCGTCGAGACTCAGCTGCAGTGTTTATATGCACAGCGCTGACAGGGCGCATCTATATATGTATCTATGCAAGTGTTTATCTCTGTCTCTATCTCTATCTGTATCTGAATCTGTAGCTGTACATATGTGTGTATATATCTGACTGGTCTGGCTGCGACTTTGCTTGGTTTACATTTCGGTTTTTCGCTTCAAGTGAGAACGAAACGCTGTTTGGGGAAAATAAACAAAACAAACAGGAATGAAAAAGAAAAATTAAACGAAAAATGATTTCAACCAGCAAACTAAAGTGCCCACCCCCACCCCGCTACCCACTCTTGCCCCACAGGCAAAAACTTGGCTGCAACAATCAAATGCTCATCAAGCGCACTTGAAATACAATAATGCATCGAATGCTTAAGACACAAGAGAACAAGAAAAAAGACTAAAAACCAAAAACTAACACACAATAACGCACAGTATCTGTATCTGTATCTGTATCTGTATCTTTTCATTCTTTTTTTTTTGGGTGTGTATCTCATTTTTGTTGGTTAGTTGAAATTATTTGGCCGTAGAACGCAGCGTGTATTTTCCTTAAGGTTTATTTTCGTTGGCTGGTTTGTTTAGTTTTGTGGCGGCACACAGACACACACACACGCACACGCACACGCACACACATACATATATATGGATGTACATACACTCATGCAGAGCGACATGTTGCAGGTGGGAACAGGTTTTGTGCGCTGCTCAGATGCGGGCCATATCTTTTGGTAGGCTGCACGTAATTTATTCCCACTGTGGCTGCAATTACTTCTTTTTTTTTTTTTTTGTGGAACAGAAGACAGCAGCAGGCAATAAAATAAGCTCAGAAGTCGCAGCTTATATACTCTCTCTAAATAACGGCTAACATTTAACTGTAACTGCGCTGTTAACATGCCATGTTTTGCTTGCATTTTTTTCTCTTAGGAATTTTTACTTTTATGTGGCATGTGCTAGCTATAAGCGATTGGCAAGTGTATTTGATGGTGTTCAATTCGCCAGGCATTGGCTAACACGTAGCAAATTAGCCTAACAGCCAGATGCCATGTGTGCGCAAAACTATAAACTGCCCATGCGCACACACAGACACACCCACGCATACACACGGATGTACGACTCGTGTGTGTTTTTCACATATCAATTGTGCCAAGTTCCAAGTAAATGGTCATCCTTTGGCCAAGTGGATAGCGGTCGTGTTCAAAGTGCAGCTGCCTCCATCAGCAAGCAACAACTCGAAGTGCAAACAGCAGCGGCCGCAACAGTAGCAGCAGCAGCAGGAGCAGCAACACCGGCACCAGCAGTAGGAGCAGCAACAGTGGCAGTAGCATTCACTCATAGTCTAGTCACGTATGCGGCAGGCAGCGCCTGCTTACATGTTGCCGAGCAATATGGCCGATTGATAGAAGTAGAAAAAACGCAGCCAACGGTAACAGTTGCACGCCCCTCCTCACTGAGTCGCCAGCCTTTGGCAAAAAGAAGCACCCCTGCCAGTGCCACGCACCGCTGCACAGCCCCCTCGGTTAGAGGCAACTGCGGCTTTGTTAACATTTGCCCACAAATGGCAATGGCGATGGATGTCGCGCTGTAATGGCATTTTCTAATATGGCCACATTAATGAGGAGCGACGCTGAGCAACACTGGCAAAGCGGAGGGGGCAGAGCGGTCGTCGGCAAATGCCAATTGCAAAATTACCAACTACCAACACATGAATGTATGAGTGTGCGTGTACGTGTGTGTGTGCTACGTGCATGTAATTATGTGCTTCTCTTGTTCTGAACGCTTCATACCTGAGCAATTAGCGCGCGCTGCCTTGGCATGCACAGCAGCAGCAGCAGCAGTAGCAGCTGCCTTTACTCAGCAGCTGTCAGCTGTCAACTGTAAGTGGAGAGAGCGAGATGGAATGCGCGCTGTTGCAAATCGATCGCATTCAATCATCTGGCAACACTGCACATTGCGGTAATGCATGACAAAGCAGCAGGAAGCAAATGAAAACTGCAAAAAGCTGCTGTCAGCGTCGCCAGACAGACTCTACTTTTTTTCATCAGTTTTTTTTTTTTTTTTTGTTTCTTAAAATTTATTGCACAGGCGCAAATTTCCAGCGAATAGCCGAATTCTAAAAATGCAAACAGCACGAAAAAAGGTGAAATACATACATACATACTATATAAACTAGAAACTGCTGCGCAGAGGCAATTTAGTGCAGTTCGACAGGCAGGCAAAGCCGAGCAACTTGTTGCTACTGCTAGAAATCTTAGACACTTTGCAGCATTACACGGAGCTGTGTGCAACATGAATGGGCAAACACGTTGGCCACAATTTAACACAAGGTCGCGAAAACAATGAGCCAAAGCAACTTTAGCCGCTTATCTGTAATTGTAGTAGCAGCTAATTGTGTGAACAGGCCACAGCCACAGCCACAGCCCCAGCTCCTCCACCTCCTACATCGCGACGGTCCGAGTGAACGTGCAGAAGAAAAGAAGTGGAAGAAGAAGAAGCTAAAGCAGAAAGTAAACAAGGTGTTAATTTCGCGCTTTGCTTTTGCGCCTGGCAAATTGAATTTAATTTACAACAAAGCAAACGAAAGAAAAACGCAGTCCAGATAAGATTCCAACACGGCCCATTGCCAGCCACCCACAGCACACTCACACACGCACACGCACGCTCACACGTACACCCACAAAAGCTCGACAGGCACGCATACCAAGCAGTCGCAGCTGAGGGTGCAAGACAGAAAGAGATGACACGAGATAAGCTGCCTTGTGATAAACGCACTTGACTTTGCCAGCGCGACTTGCTATGAATGGCAATTGAAGTACGCATGTATATATACATGTGTTGTTATATAGGTATGTATGCGTGTTTATATGTACCATATACAGTGAAAGCTCTGCCAACGGACATCTCAAGCAGCAGACTGATATATTTAACCCCAATTTTTCTCATAAATCTATTGTGTAAACCTTTTTTACCCCAAATGTTTCTTTAAGAAATATAAAAGGATTTTTTATGGAAAAATCTTGTTGAAAAGTTGGCTAAGAAGGTAAGGATTTTCCACAATTTACATTAGATTAAAAAGTTGTCATTTGAAAAAACTAATTGAAAATCAACTAAATATCTAAATTAGATGTTTGAGAATTGTAAGCTAATCAATATATTCATGAATTATAATATATAAAAGGTGCACAATATATAAATTTTGAAACTTTGAATCGTGACCATTTTAAACATTCGCTTAAAAGAGCTTTAACTGTAGTGTATGTGTGTATGTGTGTATGTGCTTGCAAGTCTCTAAGTTTAAGTAATAGTGTTAACGGTTCTTTTCCCTTGGAATACTTACGAACTGTGACCATTTTCGGGTCGTAGGCACATACGCGCCGCTCCACGGCCGCTATCTTGCGCTGCACGCGTCCCGCCCGCTCGCCCACGGACTGCAAGTCCCGCTGCAGCTCCTCGAAGATGTCGCTGGCAATGAGCACAAGGCTGGCCAGCTGGCGCAGCGCATTGCTTAGGGTTATGTTGCTGATCGAGTCGAATTCGTAGCCGGAGACGATCCTCGTCGCAGTCGGCGACTGCGGAGCGCTGGCGTTGCGTGCGGGCAGCGCCACTCGCTGCTGGCTCGGCTGCCGCGAATTGGGCAGCGACTGCGAGGCACGCGACCGTGTTGGCGATGTGGGCGTTGTGGGAGTGGTCGAGGGTAAGAATTCAACATGCTGCTTCAGTTTCTTCATGGGCAGAGCGGCCGGCGGACGCGGCTCAGCGTCCGAGTCGACGCCATTGGGCAGCCCGTGGACCAGCGCTCGGGTAAGACTGGGCGAAGTGGGCGCGCCGGCGTCCGTCTCATCGGGCGACTGGTTGTTGATGCAATTGTTGTTTTTGCACTTGCCCGGCACGCAGTGGAAACGCGTGGAGGCATGCCCCAGGCTGGCGGCGGTCGCTTGTGCCACATTCACCGGCTGCACAGTGCGCTGTACAAAGGGCATATCGCTAGCTGATCCACCCGCTCCTCATTCAGCCTGGCGCGTCTCCAAAGGCCAATAAAAAAACAAAACAAAAGAACGCGCAACGGGCTCAAAAAATCTCACAGCCGAAACTGGTCAAACAACTTCTGGAATTGGAATCCTCTGTAATGACGACGACGTCGACAGCGGCGGCTCCTTCCAACGTTCGGCGTTGTCTTTGGCTCTGCCTTCGCCTTCGCCTTCGTCTTCGCCTATTGTTGTCTGTTTTGTACTCTGCGGCGATGCTGCGCCAACATAAATTCCTTTGCTTTTGGCCGTTTGCTCCAGACACTCACACGCACACACACACTCGCACGCATAAACTAGTTGGCCGCCTTAGAGCGAGACTTTTGGCCGGGTTTTTAATTGAATGTAAGCCGAAACTACGCTTACACACACACTCGCACACTCGCATACACACACGCCGGCGTTTTGGGCGGCAGTTATTTATGCACTCTGAACTGGTTTATGCTTTGCACTTCGTACGGCAGCATTTTACACGCCGAACACGATTTGGTAATAATTACGATTTTATTGCTTCTTATGTTTCTCTGGCAAGCGCTCTTCTTTTCTTTTCTTCTATTTTATTGCCGTTACGCGTGTTTGTCGCTCATTCACAGTCGACACATCATTCAAAAAGGTGCGCACAACAACAAACATCAACTACTGCGACAGCGCCTACGTCCGCGCATACGTCCTACTCGTTTGCCGGTCTTAAGAAAACTGTTAGCTACAAATGTTAATGTTAATAGCGGCAACAAACTGTTAAGCTCAAAAGAGGCGGTTATTCATCGATAGAAATATCGATGATAATTTTTGATATATGTTCAGACTTTACCACACTGATTTTTTACGAATTTTCCAATGTTTCCAGTGTTAGTATTTTTGTTGATTGGATATTTCTATGTTTGTCGACTACGGTCAGTCTGTCAATAATATTTTGTTGTGCGTCTTCATTTTCATTTTCATTTCTGAATAAAATATTTTCCGAGTTTGTAAAAAGTCAGTTACAAATTAACCTACTGGAAATTGTTGACTATCAACATGCCCAAGTATTACTGCGATTATTGCGATACATATTTGACACACGATTCGCCGTCCGTGCGCAAAACCCATTGCACGGGCCGCAAACATCGTGATAATGTGAAGTTCTACTACCAAAAATGGATGGAGGAGCAGGCACAGCATCTGATCGATGCGACCACAGCGGCATTTAAGGCGGGCAAGATTACAAACAACCCATTCGCTGGACCTGCACCTGGCAGCAAGCCAGCCGGAGTTTCCATACCGCCACCCAACATGGGAGCTCCGCCGCGCCCAGGCATGCCCAACATGCCACCGTACATGCCACCCATGATGAATCCACTGATGGCACCCACAGGGATACGTCCACCGCCCATTCTCAATCCGATGGCCATGATGGGACCGCCTCCACCGTTGGGAACGCTGCCTCCACAGATGATGAATGGACCAAAATGATATAGAACATGAAATAGTGGATTTAAGTCAATAAATAGTTAAGATCAGTTACAATTACATAAACCATTTGTAAAAATTAAGTTAAAGAAAATAACTTGATGTGTTTCAAATCGAACTTTTCGCTTAAATATGTTTAAATGTACTTATATATTCGAAAAGACCTAAAAAATGCCGGGAACGCTCAAGAATGTACTAGATTTGTTCAATATTGGTTGGTATATAGATCTGCACTCTTCGCACACAGCGAGGGGCAGGCTACACGATTCTATGAGTTTGAAATCTGTCAGCTGTTGGCAATGCAGATGGTAGGCGGCTAGCTTTCCAATTCCTCCCCCAAACAAAAAAAGCTTGTTCAACTTGTTCGCATTTGCACTTCCAGCGTCTTTGCCGCGTCACAATAATAATCTTACAAACGAACAATGGTGGTTGTTAGTGTTTCGTTCGAGTTGACGTCGGCAAGGGAAACGGGCGTAGCATTGGATGAGCTCATACAAAAGCGTACAAACAAGTTTAGCTTTTTGGAAATAAGACACGAGTGCACAAACACACACATTTGTATGTATGTATGCTGTGTGTATGTGAATGCGAATGGCGAATGCGAATGCGAACGCGGTGTGCCGCAGTGTTGTGCCAGTCTCAGCTTCAGTTATACGTGAAGCGTGAACAACGTCGGAGCGCCCACGCGGCAAATACGAATTTGTAACAGACACGAAAAGTGTGTGTCAAGCTCTCGCATATGTGTTAGTGGTGTTTCTTGTTGAGCGACTGAGTGAGTGAGTGTATATGACTAAGAATAATAATACTGACCGTTGTGCTGTTTTAGCAGTCAAGCTAATTGGTTCATTCTGTCTGTTACGTGGCTGCAGTGCTGACTTTAATTAACTAACTAGCAGAGGAGCTGGCACTCCAGCCTGAATGAAATAAACACATATACTGTTTATATATACATATATATATAGTATATATATATATTTATAAAAAAGAAGCACAGCATTTCAGTTTCGAGTTGCCAATAACAGCACAGTTAAAAAACACATAACAAAAAATTAAAAAAAAGTTCTGAAAACAAAATTGTATGTGCCGTAAGGGGGGAAGCTAAGCAAAATCAATAATTGGCCGAGCCTGCGTGTGTTTGTCTGAGCGTGTGTAAGTCGTGTATGTGAGTGTGTTAACCTTGCACGCTGGACAACTGAAGCAAAGGCCATGCTGATTAAGCAATAAGTGTAAGAAGAAGCAGACTCCAAAAACATAACAACTCTAGCAGACAATATGCAGCAACAACAACCGCAGCAGCAACAGCAACAACAGCAACCAGCTGTCACAACCCATTCGAGCAGCGGCAACCACACGCCCATCAACTCAGGTGTCGGCGCTGGTGCTCTACCAGGTAGCAGCACACCCATACGCATAGGCAGTGCAAAGCATGCGGGCGGCGGGGACACACTGGTGCCGCCAGTGGCCAACGCCGCCTCCCACTCAGTACCCGGCACACCGCAACAGCAGCCGCCGCAGTCGAGCAGCGTGCCCACGGCCACAGGGAGTCATCTGCAGCTGCAGACGGCCGGAATAATGTCCATGGCGGCCTCCAATCAGTCGCTCGGTGTCAGTGCCGGCATTGGCGCCAGTGCAGGCGGCAGCAGCATCAGTGGCATTAACATAACACCTCCAAACAGCGCCGGCCTAAGGCAGTCATCAGGTGAGTCGTCTGGTGATGAGTTGGTCATCAGGACACGTCCATTCAGCCAGCTTAGCCTCAATTGATATTCAATGTCGTCTCGTGTCATTTTTGCGTTGCTTTTCTGTTGGCCTCTATTACAGGCTCACATTTTGCGCTCTCGTTTTGTGTTTCGTTGTTGTTCTCCTTTTTCGTTTCAATCATTGACACATACACTTAGGCACACACACACACATACACACACACACACTCGTAGGCCTATACATGCATATGCTAATCTTTGTTTTGTTGCCGTCTCAATATGCATACCCTGCACTCAATTAGAGAAGGTATATTAAGGGCAGGCATATGTTTTTACTCTGTTCAATTGTAAAATTATATACATAGTTCATATATAGTTATATTCATTACCAAATTTGTGTATATAATTATAGGTAAACATTCACTCTCTTCTGTCATGCATATAATTTCAAAGCTCTGAACGAGCTCGAGTGAGGCTGCAGCATATATTTATCGATAATAATAAGGGAATAGCCAGACAGTTCTCAGATGCGTACAGGGTATATTTAAGCCAGTGAGCTTCAGCTTTGGCACTTTTGCGTGTTCTGTTTTGATTTTATTGTTTCTCGCATTTTAATGCCAGTTCCCGCTACGCGACTAACATCGACTATCGCATCACACTTTTAACTTTGTCTGGTTTCAAGCACTTCCGCTCTGTCAGTCAACTGGTCGAAGCTCGAGTGTGGGGAGAGATGTAGATAGAGAGAGAGAGTGTGAGCGAAAGAGAAAAATTGGAGGAGGTGAGGTGTTAATTGTTGATTGAGCTTAGTTTGTTTTTGCTATGACTATGCAGCAACTACAATTTGAATTGAAGACAAAAGGCAAACAAATCGGATTTTCCCCGTGTCGCTTTGCACTTGCACCTGTTGTCATAATTCACGTTTCAACATCCATATATGCTACAACACACGCTCGCTAAATGGAATTGATGACTTTTATATTCATACTCACACTGATCAAAGCTGGACTAATAAAAGTTAAGACTGTGATATTCAGAACAGCTTTTTGATGTATGTATGTTATAATTGTAATATGTACATACATAAATGCACTTTATGAGCGACGGGTGAATCCATAAATGTGTGTATCTTTGTGTGCGTGTCAGGCAGCAGGTCGTCATAGTTGCTTGTTGCTTACCCCACAGGGCCTTTGTCGTCTTAAGTGCATCCGACCAAACAATTAATATTAGACTTAATTGCCAATTTGCTAACGAGCTCGAATTCCTTTTGATAATTGTAGGTGTGAAAACGTTGTAGTCTCGTCTGGCAATCGAGTACGATTGCATTTTAAAGGTTTTGCATCTTCAGTATTCATTGCTTTGCATAATAAATGCCTTATGCAAGCAGAGCTGAGATTACACAAATTAATTTACGTAAATACGTGCATAAGAAGTGGTTTAAGTCTAAACAGCTTGCAAAGGAAGATTCATTGTAATTAGATGTAATTTCAGCCTAATATATACTATATTAGATATATAATAGCTTGTATCTGTGCATATTATTTTTATGATTGCTTACACATACATACTTATATTTAGAGCTTGGCCTAGAGAGTATGAATAATTCGTTAAGCTGTACTTTTGTCGCTTTTGCGCTTCGAGCTTGTTATATGTTTTATTGTAAGTAATTGTCATAAAATTTTTAGTAGACATCTTTTATTGTTTTGATACGTATACATGCACAATGGGCATTGTGCAAATACACACACACACACTCAAACATACACAAGCAATTAGCTGACACGCGCAAACTTTTAGGCACTTTTTAGTACCCTCTGGCTAGGGCACAGTGGGGCCAAAGGCGCCGAAAGGGCCAACTGCAGGCCATGAATGCTGAGAAATGCAGCAGTTGGCACAATTATACAAATATATATATATATATATATATATATATATATATATATATATATATATATATATATATATATATATATATATATATATATATATATATATGATGTGATGTCTGTTTGTATATTTGCATTTAATGCCCCGCTATACTCCCCACCGACTCAGCGGACAAACGAGCAAAAACAAAAATCGATGCGTCGCTGCGTTTTGTGATGTGTCCATCCATTTTAGTTTCTTGCTTTTTATTTCAATGTATGTATATACATTTTTTATTTATTTCTCTTTTTTACATACGTAAGGGCCTACTTGGGGCGGATGGGAGTAGGGTTGGGCTGGGCTGTAGTTCATAAGGCATGCTGCATTCTATTTTTGTTTCGCTTCCAAGCTTCGGTGGCAAAGGTCAGAAGTGAGATGTGCACCATGAACTTTAGCTCTAGTCCTTATTCCACTTCTCCGCCTGGCCACATCCGGTCCACTTTGGCTGTACCCGTTGATGAAATTCTCTTGTACATTTGCATAACCAACGAATTTGATCGTCGTATCTAGCATAGGGCTGAATAATTTATCTATTGAACGAATATGCATCACTTATCCAAATCAATAAGTGTGTGTGTGTGGGTGTGTGTGTGTATGTGGACGAGTATCTCATTCGTTGAATGTTTTATAGCATGCTTTTGGGCAAATCGCCGTGTAATAAATTAGAGACTCGATGCACATATGCATATTGATTGCCAGCTCCACCTGGCATTCGCCGTTTGCATATCTAATGAATCGCCCATCCATCCCTCTAGTGAAATCTAGCTCTGCCTCCACTGTAAGAGCCGTGCTCCACTTACATATGCCATTGGCCAGCACTATAGTATATAATTGGATTATATGCAACCTACACAGTGGGAGGGTGTGTCTGTGTGCGTGTGGCACATACGGATGCTTGCTGTGACATCATATGTAACAACAAAACAAAACAGCAGCAGCAGCAGCAGCAACAACAAAAGTTGGCATAACCAAAAGTGCATTCGCATGTTGATGTCATTCATCATTTGCGGTCAGCTCTTTTTAATGCCATCGCCCATTGGTCAGCGCCAAATTAATAGCCATCGACAGTTGACCATTAGCCGCCACATGGCTCACAGGGTCGTTCGTTTAGCACTTTGAACTTTGGCTGGGCGCTCCTTTGGCAATATCTTGGCTAATATTAGCCAGGCGTGGCCAGGCGAGGCGCGCTTTGAAATTGCGTAATTGAAATTGCGTAATTCTTTATTGGAAATTAATCAATGCAATCTATCGACGCATCCTTTCGCCTGCTGGCTGTAGTCTAAGGAGCGCTGGACTCGCCTTGTTTGTTGAAGGCTTCGTGCTGTGCGCCATACCCGATGACAGCGAATTGATAGCAGTACTTAATTAATTCACAGCGGTTAATCGACACGTCTAATATGGTCTATCCCGCAGCTACACAATGGCCGAGATACATTGCGATAGGGTTGCACATGAATTGTTCCAAGTTAACATGAATTCAGCTTGATTAAAGTTGACTTTACTATGCATAATCACACCGATAGTTCTATTACAGCCAATTAATGTTTGAGATAAATGTAAACAAGATATCACATGAGTGTGAGGACTACTAATTTATTGAACTAGAGCTGCAATAAAACAATCATAAATGTATTGCATCGATTATCATCGATCGCTGGGTCATTCATCGAACTCTCTTTGAAAAATCCATTAAAATGTTATCATTGTGCTACTTTTACCGTTAGAGCATACTCAACTATATCATATTTGGGTTGATAGTAACTCACACTATGAATATAAATATTTTGTTTTTAAACTAGTTCTTTATTCATGTTTATTGCTTATAATCGTTTTAGTTATGTATATGTTCTAAGATGAGAAGTTCTATCAGTTCTTTATTTTGATATGGTTTTCTGCTTTTGTCAGTGTCAAATTATACTTTCTAAAGTCGTCTCGATGTTGTAAATGTGTCTGTAAATGTATGTAGTATCACTATACAATTATATAACGACATTTGTGTATTGATAATATATGAATACTGAATAGTTATATTGCTCGCTTTCTCTATTTCTTCCTCTCTTTTAACATATTTCATCCTATCCTGTATGGGGCTAACTGCTCACATTACTGCAGTATTCGATTTTAAATTCAAGCGTCGACCCTCGCAAAAAGTGCTTTTAACCAAACTGCCCTCCACAGACAGTTTGAGCAACAGCCCAGCGCCATCATCGCCAGGTGAAGTTTTATCCACAAATTTTGCACAACTCACCGATCTATCATCAAATCAATTCTACAAGATATTTCACTGATCATTGCACCGACTAACATTCTCATTCATTAATCTACAGTTCATTCCGCTATTTCTCCTATTTAAGATCATTTTAATCAAGCTACAAAACTTCTCAATTATCATCTTTCGAATGATCATTCTAGCATTCCATTAGTTGAAATTACTGATATTTCATTGATCAATTTACGTATAATTTTACAACCATGTCGCCGATCATTTCATTGATAATTTCACTGATCATTTCACTGAGTTCATGCCACAATAATTTCATCGATCTTTTCACTGATTATTCTACATTGATTTGACACTACGATCATTTCACTCAGTCTAAATTAAGATTATTCCACTGATCGTTCCATTGATCATTCAATATATCATATTACATATAAAGTTATTCCCTGATTATTCCAGCAGTCATTTTATTAATCATAAAAAGAATATTCACGGATTCCACGGACCATCTATGGCACATATTTTGCACATTTATTTTGGTTTTGCTTTAGCTTTTGCTTTCGCTAATCGTGATCATCAATGCGTTCGGCCTCCATGCAGTTGGCCAACGAGCGCATTTGTATGCATTACTCGAACATTTAGTTAAGCACTCATTTAGCCATGACCGCCGCGTCAAGCGTTGCCATATCTGTGACGCATTTGGCTGCCATTTGTATGATTTTGCTTTCGTTCCCATCTATTGTGTGCGCAGCGCACGGTGCATTATCAAAAGCTTTTCTGTTATTATTGGACGAGTATTGTATATTGTATTGTATACATGTTTTTCCGTTGGGTTTGCTATATTATGACTTGAAATTGAAGGCAACAAGCCCCGTCCCGTCGCGCTCCATCCGTCCCATTTTAGTGCCTGTCTTGGAGCTTTGCTGGATAAAAGATTGCCCACGTCTAGCTGAGGCAGTGCCGCCTCTGCCTGTCAATCTGACATATAATATCTTATCGTCGGTGTTTGTAGTTGTATAGAACTTAAAAGCGTTCGCTCTCGATAAGCCCTAATTAATGAGCAAAAACATAGCGGTGGCATTTCACTGAAATAGCCCGCTCGTACAACATTTGATTGCAAAACTTAACGATAACATTTTGCGGTCCGATAAGAGACTTCTGCTTTCATTCCTTTTTTTTTTTATACTCTCTTCGAACAGTCTGAATCATTGAGCTGTCAGCAACATTGAAATAAGACAAATGAGTTTTGCGAACATTCGACTGACTTACTAATTGGTTCTATCTACAAATAAAATAATACAGCTAGCACCAGGTTTGCAGTCCGAAGTTCCGATTTCAAAGCACATCTGGCAGCCAACTTGATGAATTTGTTTATTGTTTTTTTTTTGCATTTTAGCAGACATATGAAATGAATTATGAAATAGCGCCTGAATCAACAAATTGAATATCTTTCAGAGATGGGACGCAGCCTAACTTATATTTTTCTTATAAGCTATATTGCACTTGTATAGTTTAGGAATTGAGGTTTCTTTTATGTATATATTTTTTAAAGATATATTCTTTTACTAATTGTGTTTGCTTTTTGCAACTTTTTTAACTTATTTTTGGTTGTTAAAAAGAAAACACGGCTTTAAAAAGAGAAATGGCTTAACTAGAAATACGTTTCACTTCGGTTTGGTTTGTTGGGCGGCCACCTGAAAAAACCAAATCAGCTCTGGCTCATAGGAAAACATGTATATTAATTTTTCGGCATTGACTCAAAACTCGTTTTTTATATATAATAATAGTATACTTAAATGTATTTCATAGATTACATTTCATAGATTACATTAGGTCTTTAGCCTCTGTAAAATAGTGAAATAGAAATAAATAATTAGCGTACTTTTCAATATGTAAATTTGATTGTTCATTAAATATTAGTAGGGCATTTCATTTTCATTTCCCTTCTCATTTCCATTCGTTCATTAGCGAACGACTACTGTATTTGCATTTGTACGTTGAGTAAGATCATGTCAGGGAACAGATGTAGTTTAAAGTTTGTGTGCACTTAGAATTATTGAACTGTTTGATCTGAAGACTATAAATATTGTAAGGCACACTTAAGTCGTAAGCCTTAGGTAATACGGCGTTTGGGATCACGTCTCATGAGCTCATTGTAAACACTTGTGTGTAGCTTATACACCCACAAACAGACACACATACACAGAGGCAGCATGTACATGTATGGGTGTACATATGCACATAAGGAACTTAGTAGCTAATAACCTCATCGATAACGCCCCAAATGTTTGGCACATGGAGAGTGACATTGAACAACATAGAGAGAGAGAGAGAGATAGGGAGACTAGACAGCCAGTGCGAGTAGGCTAGATGGCAGCGACGCGTCGACGCTGACGCAGAAGCCGACGCTGATGCCGACTGCGCACTGATATCATATCTGCGAGTTGTCTAAATTAACACACGAGTACTTAATATCGGGCGTTCGTTGCAGCTCGCCAGAGACGCGCCTCTCAACTGCTTTTCGAAATATTCAAAACATTTCTCAAACAACAAATAAATGTTTTGATTTTTGTTTTGCTCTTTTTTCATCTTTTTTTTTTTTTTGTTTTTGTTTTTGGCGAGCATGCAATCGTTAGCCACAACAACAGCAACAGCAATCACTACATAGCTAATGGCTCATTATTATATGGCGGGCGGTGTACTGGGCTATGGTGGCAGCGACGCCAGCGCCAGCGTCGGCGGCCGTGTCAGTCGCGTCATCGCCGCTGGGCCAGCGGCAGCTGCTCGTCGCTGCTCTTTGGGCATATTCAGTTGTCGTTGCGGCTCCGGCTCCGTAGTTAGCTGCGTTTTGTTTTCGTTCGCTGCGCATGCCGACATATATCTCTCAATCGGCGGGTCTGACTGGGCATCCCAGCACGCATTCGCGCGCCATCTCAATACAGTTTCACAACAATTCGTTGACGGTTACGTTTACGGTAGCGGATACGTGTTATTTCTGATTCCGATTCTGAGTATCGCATAGCGTATACGTCATGTAGTACACGCGTACGTTTAGCAAATGCTAAGGCGCCAATTAACGTAGCTCGCAGCCCGTAGCCCGCAGCTCGCAGCTTCTACGCACATTCTTCAGTTCGCTGGCCAGTGTGGAGAAGAGTGAATACCAAATGAATCTACTACAAAGCAAGTGCCAGTCGCAAAGCCTCCACGCGTCTTCCGCATACTCTGTCCAATTATGAGCTGAAATCTAATTGATTTTTATTTTGTATTACGTGCGACGCAGCAGACGCGACATAAGCTAAAAAAAAAACCCAGTCTAGTTGGCTTGAAAATTGAATGTGGAAAACATAAAAATAGTTAAAAATAATAATTTAATGATTGCGTGCGCAATTATGATTAAATTGCAAGTGCGAGTCGCTTAACCAGACAAACTGAGACTGAGAGATCTCAGAGAAAGTGAGAGAGAGAAAGATACAGAATGAGAGTGAGATGCTGAGCATCGGAGCGAACATTCCCACCAGCTCATTTGCATATGTACTACGTGTTGTGTCTGTTTGTCTTGCGAAATAAATTAAAACATATTCGAAAAATAAATAAAACAGAGCGCGCCGCATTTGCTGCTGCTGCCGTGCGGCCTACCTTGAGACGATGTTGATTTGTTTTTATGTACTTTCCACATCTCTCTCTCCCTCTCAGACACACACGCTCTTGAACACATGTATGTGTAGACATAAGCATACACAATACCCAAATAGGCTGTGAACATCTCTCCAAATTGCTTTTAGATCTTAGCCGCTGCTAACCCAATTCAATTTGGGCCATAAATAGTTAGAGAATCCGCCAGCACAGCATTTATAAATTCGTTCAATTCAATCTCTTATTGCAGGAATCGCCAACTGGGCCGCAGATAATCGCGATGGCAATTCGGCAGAAAAGGTAAGTATTTCTCTGCACCTCTCCAAAAAAATCAAAAACAGAAATGCGCTTGAATATTCTTAAATATATAACAAAAATTAAAGACTAATCAGAAATTTTAAAACTGGGTCATGATGATGATGATTTCTGTCCGCATGTACTTGTCTGAGGCGAGTTATCCGATAAGAGCTCTCTGATAAGAGCTGACTAATGCAGCTCTAATCAATGTGCGGTTCCTGCTGACGCTAAAAGCACAGATTGCATATCTATAATAGATACAAGCGGACCACGTGCAAAGTTGATAAGCCATAAAATATTACTTATACGACTTCCCTGCATACTGAAGCCAAAAAGGGGCTTAGTCAATTTGTTGTTACATGCCGACATATATATAAATATGTATATATATTATATATAGATGTGCGCGTATGTAAATACTAATATTTGTAATACTCGCTAAAGCTGACTGTATATTTCCCGATATCTTCTGTGAACTCCAATCAGATTATTCCGGTTTCAATTTGCGGTTTCCACTGGAAATGCCGGCGATTTCCCGGGACTAAACAGAATTGCTTTATGTTTATAACGTTTCGTTTGGCATTCGAATGAATTTTAATGTTTATAAATAATTTCACCTAAATTCTCTATCTTTCTCTTTCCCTCTGTCTATTTAGTTTTGGAATTTCAAAATATTTTAAAAGCATACTGCGGTAAATTTGAATTAGTTTCAATTTGTAAAGCTAATGTACAGGGTATCTTTCAGTGAAGCTGTACAGATAAGTGCTGATTTTTACTTTTTGGCTTTTTTTTCTCTTTTTTTTTCGTGTGTGAAAATTTTGTTTTAAGCGCTAATTAGATTAACATTTGCTTTCTGAATTAGTTGGATTATCCGAGTGTAGAAATGTTGTAGAGGAAGTTGGTCGTTAGGTGCGAGCACACACATCCTCGAGACAAAGAAGTGATTGCGAATGCTTTTGAAATTTTTGAATGTATGCCGAAACTGTAGACAGGTGCAGACAAGTGCAGACAAATGCTCTGTTGCTTGATTATACGCTCTAACTAAATAACCAGCCGCCAGTCCACGCACCTAATCATCTCTTGTTTTCACAGTCTGCTGCAGACGCGGCCAAGCTCAATCGCAAGGAGTCGTACAAGGCCCAGCGCAAGAACTATCGGCGTGAGAAGAAACGCGTGGCCAGTGAGTTGATGAATTCTCTGCAGGATCCGGCGGTCATAGTGCTGGCTGATTGGCTAAAAGTAAGTGTTAATTAGTCTAACAGACGCTCAGTCGAACTCTTGACACAACTCTCATTTTTTTTCGTTCACAGGTGCGCGGCACCCTCAAGTCGTGGACGAAGCTGTGGTGCGTGCTGAAGCCCGGCTTGCTGCTCATCTACAAGAGCCAAAAGACAAAAAGCAGCCACTGGGTAGGCACAGTAATGCTGACCTCATGTCAGGTGATTGAGCGGCCGAGCAAAAAGGACGGATTCTGTTTCAAGCTCTTTCATCCGTTGGACCAGCCCATTTGGGCACCCCGCGGACCCGATAAGGAGACCATAGGTAATTGTACTCTATACAGCTCGTCTTTGGTAACTGCTCATCTCCTGGTTATCTTGCAGGCGCTGTGGTTCAGCCACTGCCCACAGCCTACTTGATCTTTCGAGCACCGAGCCAAGCCGCTGGCAAGTGCTGGATGGATGCTCTGGAGCTATCGTTGCGCTGCTCAGCCTTATTGCTGCGGTCCAACAGCACCAACACACCGTCCAGCAACTACGCCGAAGAGCCGTTGCCCGTCTCGGACGAAACTCAGTGGTCGGAAGCCGACTATGAGAAGCATTTCAACGATCATGGTAAGTGGATGCAGCACTGGCTTGCGCCGCCGGCCGAGCAGGAGAATTCGCGCCCATCGTCGCGCGCTCAGACGCCGCAGCTACTGCAGCAGCTGTACAGCAGCGCTGTTAGCAACTGGGAGCGCACCAAGCGCCTGCCACGGTTTGCCCAGATGCGACGCGCAAGCGATGTCTCTAATGCCTCTGAAATGAATCCTGGCCGACATATAGGCAGGAATCTGTCACCCATCAGCAAATCGCTCTCAATAGGCGCCGCACTCGGCGGAAGCAGTTCCAGTGACGACGAAGAGGACTACGCCAGCGGCAGTGTGTGTCCTAGGGGAGCTGGCTCCAGGCCAGTCAGTGCACCACCTGGTTGCCTGCTGCTGCCGCGATTCCAAGTCAACGTTCAGGGTGAAGGCCCCCAGCCAGACTCACTTTTATATATCTCTCTGTCGTAGATGTTGTCATTGTTGTTGCTAGCAAGTTCGAGCAGTTGAGTGTGTTGCTGCTTCCGACACGCAGTAATCTGGGCGTTATTTGTTCAAAATTTATGTAATTGCATTATGAAGCTAGTCGTTAGTTTCGCATCTTAGCCACTCATCTACCCATAAAATAGCCGATATATTTACATTAGTTAATGGAATAGGTCATTGTTGAGGCCATTGCCATTGCCATTGCCATTGCCATTGCTGTTGCTTCAGCTAGAGAGTTTCTCTAAACAGTGACGAACAGAAGGTTGAGGGTTTCATCAACTCTTTACAGATCTGGACGCTGACAGTCAAAATGAAGCGCCCAATGCGGCAATGTCGGGACTGGAGACCGATTCAGAATCAGAACCGGCACATGAAGATGATGTGGCTGAACAAATACCATGCGAGGAGACTACCTATGTGCCATTTCAAGAGGAGGAGTTTGGTGAGGTAAGTACAGCCTATTTAGTGATCGATCCAATCGTTTCCATTATTTTATGATTACGTTCTTTAGCAAGGAGAGCAAGTGGAGGAGCTGGCCGAGGAAAATAAGAGCCTCATCTGGTGTATCGTGAAACAGGTGCGACCCGGCATGGATCTAAGCAAGGTGGTGCTGCCAACGTTTATTCTTGAGCCACGCTCATTTCTGGACAAGTTGTCAGACTCTTATTATCATGCGGATTTACTCTCTAGGTATGCGCTCCTCCTCGTTTTATTTTTATTCGTTTCTCACAATTTGTCAATTGCTATTCGGCAGGGCTGTCCATGAAGATGACGCCTACACACGCATGAAGTTCGTCGTGCAATGGTACCTGTCCGGGTTCTACAAGAAACCTAAAGGCCTCAAGAAGCCATATAATCCCATATTGGGCGAAACGTTTCGTTGCTATTGGCAACATCCAAACGGCAGCCGCACCTTTTACATTGCCGAGCAGGTTTCGCATCATCCGCCGGTATCGGCATTTTATGTAACGAATCGCGAGGATGGCTTCAGTATCTCCTGCTCCATCTTGGCCAAATCGAAGTTCTACGGCAATAGCACGTCGGCCGTACTAGAGGGTATGGCCACGATGACGCTACTGCCACGCGGCGAAATTTATACAGCAACCACGCCCTATGCCCATTGCAAAGGTATTCTCATGGGTACATTGTCCATGGAGCTCGGTGGCAAGATAAACATCGAATGCGAGAACACCGGTTACAAGACGGAGCTCGAATTCAAGCTGAAACCATTCCTCGGCGGCTCAGATACCATAAACGTAGTTGTAGGCAAAATTAAATTGGGTAAAGAAACTTTGGCTACTATTAACGGTCATTGGGACAAGGAGCTACGCCTCAAGGATCTAAAAACCGGAGAGGAAAGCGTGCTCTTGAAGGTCGATGCAGAAATGCGCTCAAAGCGGCTAATACGGCACGTTGTGCCAATGGAAAAACAATTACCAACGGAGTCAGAGCGTCTTTGGAGTCTTGTTTCAGAAGCCATAGCACGGGAGGATCAAGTGGCTGCTACTGAGCAGAAAACAGTGCTGGAGGAAAACCAACGAGCAGCGGCCAAGTCACGTATGCAGAACGACCAACCACATGTTCCGGCCCTCTTTGAGCTGAACGGTTACGGTGAATGGATATACAAGTATGCAGATTTGCGGCCATGGGACGTTCGTAACGATGTACGTCAATACGAATGTGATTATAAGGTGCTCACCGAGACGCGGAACAAAACGGTGCCGATCGTGCACGGCACCGAACTAATGCGTTCCACTATAGACCCTGGCGTCCACTCCACTAGACGACTTCCATCAGACACCACAAAGGTGTCCAAAGCTAACAACAAGCCCGTGGACTCGGACTCAAGTCCATCGCCGCAGGGTGCTGTTAAGCGTGGTTCAAATACCTCAACCATTAGACAGTGAGTATCCGATCCATTGAAACAATCATAAAGTATTTACACTTTTTGTTTGCCAATATATTTCAGACTCGCCTTGGCCGTTGACCAGATGAACACAACGTTGGCCAACCATTCAAAGCAACTAAACGACATCACAAACCGGCTGGAACGAATCCAGTTTGCGCCGCACTTGAGGAATGGCAGTATCAATTCAAATGACTTCATTGGGGGCGGCGTCTCGATATCAACGGTGGTCAAGTCTCTATTGTATGCTTTAATTGGGCTAACATTCAGCGTGATTCTGCGCTGGTTCTTTAAATAGTTATTTTGGTTAAACTTTCTACATATAAGTACAACTTTTGAGCTATGGTATATACAAATATAGTCTATTTATACACGCCCAATATTATTCTAAAGCTATACCACCATGCCTCTTTTATTGTATATTCTGACCCACGCCCCTCAAATAGATTCAGTGTTCAACTGAGCGTCCTGTAAAGTCAATCAAGAATTATGAATTAAGCTAATTGGTATATGTTAGTCCCAATAAATGTCTATAATGTAATATTAGCTACTGCGGTCACAGAAATGTTGAAAGTTATTCATCAGGTTAGATGCCGGATCAGGTACGTTTAGGCTTATTCGTTCTACAAAGGATACGTATACCTACAATAAAAACTAGCACCAAAATTTCGCAACAATTCCAATTCACGGACACTACAATGCATTCAATTCCTGTTACTTTCAAGCGCAAATGCATAAAATATATATACATATATATTCATATGAGATCATCTGACAGAGCCGCTCGAGAGGCTTTCTCACAAACAAGAACAATGTGCAACACTCATAAACATTAAGAAACTTTAATGCTAAAGTGCTTATTATAAACTTAATGTACTATATACACAAAATACACGTTCCTGCGTAACATCCACACCAATTGTACTACCTGAATACCATATTTGAATCGAAATAAACATTTAACACATTTTTTCCTTTCACTTGGACAAACTGTTTCCAATGAAATGTCGCCCCTGAAGATGAGTGAATGAAATCATGATTTAGGGGATATTAATACAGCCATCGAATGAAAGGGCACACGAAATTTAATTGAGGCCAATTAAGGGATGTTCCTTGATGATGATATTCGAGTAGCTCAATTTGAGAGTAAGATTTTCTGAGGCCATAGTTGTTTTGCATTTATTCGTTTTATTGTTGCTGCTTTTTGCTTACAATTACAAATAGTTTATATATATTTATATATATACTATATATTTTCTACAACATTTACGGTCATTCTCATTTTCAATTTAGCTGTTTTACAATTTTATTTCACTTAATATAGGACCTCTTGTCTCTCCGTTTACTACGTTTTGTTCTATAAGCAATCCGGTTTTAAGGGGATTTATTAACGCGATTGCGACTATACGATATTTTCATCGTTCCGGTTTAGTCATGTGAGTAAAAGATGCTGCTAAATATGCGTTAAGAGTACACTTATTTAAATAGATTTTTTTCGTTATGATTTCTTTTCTTTTCTGATTACGCCTTATATTTAGCGGGATGGCGTATGGGATGGGTATTACACAGTATAGTAGCAATAACTAGATTTTTCATCATTATATATATATATTAGGTTCAGCTTAACACTTAACACGACGAGAAGCTATAAATCAATCTTTCTCCTTCGGCACTGAAACTGAAAGGGTATATGAAGTTCTGTGTGTGGGAGGGAGGGTAGGTGACAACAGTTAAGAAGCTAATAAGTAGGATTAGATTAGAGTTTAGTTTTCTTTAGGCTTAAACACCCTGTATTATGTGTGTATGTATGCATGTGTTCTTATTGGTTATCTGTCTACACACACACAGTTGTATATGTATGTGTATATATGCATGTACAAATATGTGTGTACGAGTACGTCTAGACTTAACTTACAGTTGGACATGCACGTGGATCAGCTCTACTATAGTTTACATACAATTGCGCTCTGCACAGCAGGTAAATAACACTTTTCGAGTATATATTCAAATATATATATATATATATAAGCATATATATTTATATATATATATATATATATTATGCATATATGTTTATGTATGTATGTATTATGCATGTTTATATATGTATTTTATGTATGTATGTACTTTACGTACTTATGCATGTATCCGATCGGTATCTGTATCTAGTATAACTGTGTGTGCTTATGCATATTGCACGATTCCTCAATGGCTGCTTGGCTGACTGGCTGACAGACATGCGGGCGGGCGGGCGTTCGGTCGAGCGAGCTGACTCGGGCTTGGGGACTCTGGCTGGGTGCTAACCTAGCACGTGTGGACCCGCAAATGGTTTTGTAGTGTGCTCTTTTGCCGGAACTGCTTGGGACAGTAGGAACAGTTGTAGGGCTTCTCTCCGGTGTGGATCTTCATGTGGTTATTGAGCGTGGCCACTTGCCGGAAGCTAACCTCACAGATCTTACACTTATACGGCTTCTCGCCCGTGTGCGTTTTGATGTGGTTGACCAGAGTGCTCTGCTGGGAAAAGAACCGCCGGCAGACGCTACAGCCAAACGGACGATCCGGATTGTCACCCTTCAGCATATTTATGTTGCCCACATTTAGTCGAACGCCCTGCGCATTCTGATAGTGCTCGACTTTGGTGTTGGCCGCCGCCGCCGCTGCTACATTGCTGGCCACCACAGAGCTCACCGTAGTGCTGCCATCGAGGAAGTGTAGCAGCGGATGATGGTCCAGTTGAAGGATGTTGGGCGTTGTGCTGTGCAGGTTGTTGGGTAGCAAGCCGCTCGTGAGCTGCTGCGTGCCGGGAACAAGGGGCGCTGGCATGGTTGAGTGATCCACTAATAGTCCATAACATTGATGTATTGATCGTTGCATAGATGGGGTTGGTTGATTGATAGACAGTTCGATTAACCGTTCAGTTCAGTTCAGTTGGTTGTTGGTTGTAGATCGTTGTTGTAGTTGTTGTTGTTGGGGTGTTGGTTGTTGATTGGTTTGCATGCGTACAAAATTTAAATAAAAGCTTCGTTAGGGAAGTGCGTTAATGATCAATGCACACAGTGATAACAGAAAGCGGCTCAGTTGTAGGGCGAACACACAAGCGGCTCACCTGTGGCTGTGACTGTGGCTGGCTGGCTGGTTAGATGTGTGTGCGTCTTCATGTGGTTGGTGAGCGTGCTCTGCTGCCGGAACTGCATGTGGCAATAGGAACACGTGTATGGCTTGTCGCCGGTGTGTATCTTTTTGTGATTGGCCAACGTCGCTAGCTGGCTGAAGGACTTGTCGCAAGTCTCACACTTATACGGCTTAGGATCGATGTGCGTCCGCTCGTGATTGTGCAGCGTGCTCAGCTGCGGGAAACGTCGCTTGCACACACTGCACTGATACGGTTTCACCAGCTCCTCCGCCTGTGGCGAACTGTAGGTGCCCGAATATAGAGTCTTTGAGATTTGTACACGCTGCTGCTGATGCTGCTGCTGGTAGGCGTTGTGCATCTGATTCGACTGCGATTTACGGCTGTGCTTGCCGGAAGAGGACGGCGGCTGATAGTTGAGTAGCGACGTCGGCGTGCTTGACTCAGCCGCTGTAATTGCATGAGTAGATGTGTGTGTGTGTGTGTGTTTGGATTAAAATCAAGAATTGAAGTTATGATACTGAATGCTATATCTTATAATATATATTTTTTTTTTATATATACAGATACACAGATCAATTCGATTCGCCTTTCCCGCACTTACCCTTATGCGTCTTGATGTGATTTATGAGCGTGCTCTGCTGGCGAAAGTCCTTGGCGCAAATATTGCACGTAAACGGTTTTTCACCCGTGTGGATCTTCACATGATTGGTCAACGTCGAGATTTGGCGAAAGGCCTTGTCACAGTGCTTGCACTTGTAGGGACGTTCGTCTGTGTGTATTTTCATATGATTGCGTAACGTGGTCAGTTGCCGGAACTTGTTTTTGCACACGTGGCACTGTTTCTTCTTGCGCGGATCGTCCACCACAGTCTCATCCTCGCTAATGACGCTCTGCACCTCCTGTTTCATGGGCGATATGGGCGTATGATTGCCACCGCTGTTCGTTGTGGTCGTCGAGATGTCGAGCAGGTGGACAAGCGGATGCTGTGGATGAAGCATGGCTTGATGGGTGGGATGCTGTATGGCCTGTACGGCAGTCAATTGATGCAAAGCAAATGGGCTCTGTTGCAGGCTCGCAATAGTCGTTGGCTGCTGTAAGCTATTGGGTCCGATTCCCCCGCCACCGGAGCCGCCGCCACCACCGCTGCCACCTCCTCCGCCACCACCCCCACCACCACCACCGCCCCCGCCGCCTCCGCCAACGCTATGCGTGGCAAGCTGTGCAGGCGCATAGTGCTGATAATTGGCCATAGCAGCTGTCGCGGCAGTCGCATGGTTCAAATGCATTTTACTTGCTTTCGTTAATTAGGTTGCGCCCTTTGAGGTATTCGAGAAAATCGTCTGCGCGAGCGTCAGCTTTCTTATATTATTGTCTGCTCATGAAGGTAACGTTATACAATTAAGTCGAAAAGTCGCAGCCATTTGCACAAGCACCCCGTCGGTTTGTTATTTTAGATGTCTGCTCGTTTCGGTCGCGGCTGCTGCTTTGCCAACGGCCACACGTTGCGTTCCACGTATGCGCTGTGGCGCTCAATATGGTGTACACTTTGCGCGGCACAACATTCCACACACTTTGCAAAGTTTTTGCAATTGCTTGTGGCGTTTTTTGTCTGATTTGTGCAAATTTTCTCAGGCCACGCTCTTTTTTATCCTTATCAAAACAAAAATGACTGGCGTGGTTTTCCAGGGCTACCGAATGTTCAGAGCTGCATCGACAAGGTTCGGTATTCGTTCGATTACCTCCTATCGATAGCTGAAAATCAAGTGCAACTTCTCATGAGGGTTGCTAGCTCAAATCATCGTTACCTCAAAACAACAAAACTATCGATAGTATACATTGAATGCATTTCGATACTTTGCACACTGATATTTCTCATGTTGATCAATACAATTTTTTAAATACAATTACATGTAGTAATAATCTTTAATGTGATAATTTTTGTATTTTGATTGATTTGTAAAACAATGATTAAGCTAATTTAAATGTGCAAATCCAAAATGTTATAATCGTTTTGTATCATGTATATAAATTGAAGTAAAGTGCTACTTAAAACAACAATAAAAAATGTACTGTTAATAGTAACTACGTTAAATATGTGAACATTAGTATTTTGCCATGTTAGTTGCAAGGCCAGCCAATCATTCTGAAATATGTAAATATTTATGAATACTAAATATGTTACCTTAAACAAGATTTACTCACAATGGGTTCCAAGAGCTCACAATTTGCATAAGGATAACGCAGTATAAGAATCGTCCTTTCATGAATTGATTTGATGAGATCTGCGACACTAACAAAATTATATAATTCAATTCCTTCAATAATAGTTAGAGATACTTGAAAAAATTGGGTGTGACAGGTTTGTGTATCAGGCGTTTTGCCAAAAAGAACTTGAGCAATTGTATAGACATTAAAATTAAAATGATTAACAAGAAATACAAGGTATGAAAACAATGGATATTTGAAAATTGCACAAAACTCATCCGACATTCGAATAAGTCTATAATACGATTGGTGATATTTTAATATTTTCCGATATTTTTCTACTACAGGAATTGTTTCTAGAAGTAAGTATTCTATGTAAGTTTGAAGTTTCAAGAGGATATCACACATTTGAAAGGTTATAAGAAAGACTATGAAATGAAATCCGTATCGCAAAAGCCTTGAGAACAAACTATTCAAGTAATAAAACATATTCATGCGTCTCTTGTGAAGAAGTATCAATATTAAAAATAATCGAGGCAAGAAGAAAAATAATCTTATCCACAAAATTCGTTTGAGATATATTTGTTGAGGTTTTGCGCCGGAATCGTTGGAATCGAATACAGAGTCCTTTAATTTTATCAGATCATTTATCATTTGAATTATCCTTTTTTGCTGGCGCTGTGAACAGATTATACAACTTAAGATCGACATCAGTCGAGCATAGGGATATATCTTAATTATGAAAGTCATCAATTTATATTGGCTAAGATCCAACGGCAAGTTAATCCAATATGTGTTTAATGTAAATGATGTGGTTGCCAATATGAAGAGTATCAAACATCGACAATAATAACTCCACATGTGCGACTGCACCATGCGACCCGTTTGCGTATCGTAGCGGAACTCTGCAACTCCACAGAATACCAAGAAATATGTAAACCCAGTGTAGACGTAATGCTTTTCCCAGAACATTTTAACCAGAACTGATGGACGCCAAGGCGCTTGCAACGAATTCAACTAAATCGATTAGCTAATAGGACTTAAAAGTTTTGTAATGGGCGTGTAGCTAGTAAATAGCAAATGACAGCTCGATATATCTGATTAGCTCGATTTAACTGATTAAGTCAGAATGTAGTTGAAGAGCAGTTTAGAAATTTTACGTCTTTATCAAATTATCAAAATAGAAGACTTATCAGTATGGTGCCTTTTGGAACGTTGACTAATTGGAAGGTGAGTGAAGATGTAGCGTATGTTATTTTATGTTATGTTATGTACATATATAATAATATATAAAGTAAAGTAATCGTAAAGTAAAATAATTGAGTAATATTCGATGTTTACAACAACTAGTGTAAGAAGAAATGCATCAATTGAACATATATTCACAAATAATCATAGTCACTTTGCATTATGTATATTATATGAAGGACGATGCCCGTTATTACTGTAAAAAACAAGTTTAGGTCGATGTCAAGAGCTCCAAAGATGTTAATCGTCTTATTTTGCCACTTTAGCTGCAGAGCTAGCCAGTTATTCTATAGAAGAAGAAAGATATCATCCATATTATAATAAAAAATTTAAATGGACTACATACACTTCGTTCTATTACATCAGAATCAAAGCGAGAGTAGCGTAAAATTATAAATGTTTCATTATGAAGTCGATTAGCCGTATGAGCTATGCTGGCCAGAAAGTAAATTTCAAATATATTACCGATATTTACAAAGAATAAAATCCATTCATTGATGGAGGTATTCAATACCAAAGGTTTTCCAAGCATCATCCGACAAAATGAGTATCCATTTATGCAGGCGTTGCATATCAGATGAAGCAAATAACAAGACAATTGATATTTAAAAATGTCGCACAGCTCTTTAAGCATATGAAGTAGCTTATAGTACTTTCGATGCGCTTCAAAAACTTTCGGCACTTTCCTGGACATTGCCATTGTATCAACAAATAGCCACTCTAGGTAGATTTGCAGTGCCATGAAAGAGTAGCAAATTTGCCAGATGATATTAAGTAATAGAAAATACGTGCCACGCAGTACGTTTATTGCTCCTTGAATGGCTAAAGTAAGTAGAATCTCTTTATTTGAAGTAATCATCCATAAGGTTATTATAACTGTATGTTGTATTAATATAAATATTTTGATCCAGTAAAACTTTTGAAGTCGTATTTTCTTTGATTGATTGAAACAGCTATTGGATACAGCTATGAACTCGTCTATCCTTAGCAGATCTCTAACTATCTCGAATATCCTTTGTTGCCCCATTTGTACACAGAAAATACTGCTCACAAGTGATAGCAACATTATACTAGGTCTTCCCAATAAATAAAGAGTCATTAGCTTCGATCGCGTAGAAAATGTCTCCACATTATAGCAAGTTAGAATTACTATTGCACCGAAATGGCACAAAATATAGAAACAAAATAGTCGCGAATATATACGCAGCAAACGCGACTTTCTAACATTGCCCGTCCGAATATAAAAGTAGAATTCAGAGACGCCACAAAAGGCTACGATATAGGTTATCCATGCGTATACGTAATGCTTTCGCGAGGTCATTTTTGCGACTACTTAAAAGCCTTTAAGAGAATGCTGTTGAGTGCATTTAATCAATTAATACTCAAACTACATTATAGCCGAATGAAAACTGGAAAATAAATAGGAGGTGACAGCTAGCGTCATATGAGTGGTATCTAAAATCTCTATCATATGCATACGACTTAATCAAGTTAAGTCATTATGACGATAATGACATTAGCCCTTTTTATTCCTCTCTTTCTCTCTCTGTCTCTTACTTCAGCTCAGTTAATTTTAGAGTACAAGATGATATAATCATATATAACAATTATTAATTTTCAATAACAAAAATTGAACTGAGCTTTAAAGTGAGTTTTTTTTAAATTATTACAGTAGTTCTGAAATATGTTAGTTTTAACTCAATTTTATAATCCATTTGCTTATATTTTTGTGAATCAAATTTTTATTTCTATAGTTAGGGTAATTAAAATTATAGCAATTACAGCATTTCATTAAAGTAAATTCATGTTTACAAATAATTGTAGTCGCTCTGTATTATGTATATGATATTAAGTGCAATGCTAGTGACGACTAAATATACCAAACGGGGATTGATGTTCAGTACGCCGAAGAGGTTGATATTCTTATTTTGCCAGGTTAACTGCAGGGCTAGCCAGTCATTCTATAAGAGAGAGATACATACATGTATATACCTACATATAAATATGTTGAACTTCAAATTGGTTGACATACTCTGCGCTCCAACACATCCGAGTCAAAATTAGAAGAACGTAAAATCTGAAATGTTTCATCATGAAGTTCAGTAGCCATGTTAACGATGCTAGCCAGCACCAAGAGCTCAAATATTTGATTGACGGTTTGAAGCGTCAATAGCCATTCAGTCGCAGGACTATATATTTCTAGGGGTTTGCCAACCAACTGTCGACAAAATAAGTATCCATAGAGACAAGCACTACAGAGCATGAAGAGCAAATAAAAAGATAGCGGATACTTAAAAATATCGCTGAATTCGTTTGTCATTCGAAGTAGTTTGTAGTACATTCGATGGACTTCCACAACTTGATGCTCCTTCCGTGCTATAGACATTCTATCAGTAAACAACTGGTTGAGGCATGACTGCAGATTCATGAAAGTATGGCAGATCAGCCAGATGATATTAAACGACAGATAGTAAAGCCCACTCCTTATAAGCTTTGATTCGATGATGCTACAATAAACTATAAACTCTTCACCAACAATGACCGGTTGTAGCAGGAGTAAGATGATGTGTGAGACAAGTATCAAGAATCTAATCCAGAATAGCCTTAGCAGTCGTGGGTTATCTAGGCGAGTGGCACAACAGCTACATGTGGCTATCAGCTCATCCATCCTTAGCAGATCTTTGAGCATCTCGAAGATCTTTTTCTGCCACACTCGCGCACATATAATACAGCTCAGAAATGACATCATTGTGATACATGGAGATGCACTAACTAAGAAAGTCATTAACTTCGATTTCGTGGTATATGTTGGGAATTTCTTCCCATGCGCAAGTAGCACAGACAAGAAAGAGCAGAAAAAAATCAAGCTCAGAAGTCGACAATAAATGCGCAGCAGGCGCGATTTTACTAGTCTCCTGCTGCGCATGTCAAAGTAGAACTCAGCGATGCCGCAAAAGGCCAGGAAATATGTTATCCAAGCGTATACGAACTGTTTGCCCGAGGACATGGCTGCGACTACTTGAAGGACTTTGTGGCTTTGTAGCGAACTGCATTTACTCAATAAGTCGTGTGATAAAGTGTAAACTTAATAGAAAATGACAGTTTGTACAATATGACTGATATCAGAATTCTTATATTTATAAATAGTAATTGACTTAAATCGATGATTACGTATACAAATTAATGATAATCAAAACTTATTTTTACTTTGTAATTGCTTGTTAATGGAGCAGAAACAACATAGAGTTTTGACCGATTAACCTTATATATAATTGTAGTCGCTCTGCATTACGTATATTATATTAAGAAATGTGTTTACTACAAGCAAAAAGACCAAATGTAGGTTGATGTCCAGAACCCCAAATATGTTGAAACTTTTATTTTTCCATGTTAACTGGAGAGCCAGCCATTCCTTCTATGATTGAGGGAGAGGTTAATAAAATAATAATAATAAGTCCCTATGTAAAACCTACAATTCGTTCCTCGACATCCGTGTTGAAGGTAATGCGTAAGATTTGACAGGTTTCATCATGAACTCTAGCAGTTAAGTTAACTATGCTGGCCAGAGCATAGAGTTCACATATGCCGAAGCTTCTTAATAATATCAAAATGTAAGTGTTGTAAGGAGTTGATGTTTTTATAGGATTTCCCAACAGTAGCCGAGAAAGTAAGTATCCATTGCCGCAGAACTTGGTGATCATTAGGAGCAGGCAAAAAGCAGTTGGATATTTGAAAATCTCACAGCTATCGCCAGTGATACGAACAAGTTTATAATACATTCGATGCGCTTCCAGAACTTTTTTCTCTTTTCTTGGGACTGGCATTGGATCAAGATATAGTTGATTTAGGTAAGACTGAAGTTTTATGAGAGCACTGCAGGTCTGCCACAGTACATTAAATGTCAGGAGATAACATCCATACCTCACAAGTCTAGATAAGAGTATGATAAAGTATACACCAAATTCTTTACGAGCAAGGAACGTCTGTAGTACGACTGTTAAAACTCGCGCCAATGCAAGCAATACTCTAAACCAGAATATCTTTTGGATATATGATAACTCTGACGGTGTGGCGAAACTACTATGTTCAGTAACCAGCTCTTCTATCCTTAGTAAATCCCCAACGATCTGAAATATCCTCTGCTGCCAGCGCTGTGCACAAGAAACAGAAGCTACATTCGTTATCAACGTTATGGTAGAAACGGCATTCAATATGAAAATCAATAGTTTGGAATGCGTGGCAAATTTTAGGGATACAGGTGTATTCACAAATGTTATCCACGATAAAGAACACAAACTCAATGTGCAAAATAATCTACAAAAAATACGCAGGAAACGCGACTTTACAACTTTGCTCACTCCACAAAGCGCCAAGAAATATGTTGTCCATGCGTATACGAATTGCTTTCTCGAGGCCATTTTCACGACAACTGAAATGCTTTTCTTGAATGCAGCCGACTGCATTTAATCAATAGGAAACGGCTGACTTAATAATGTACTAGCGCATAGAAAGTGGAAATAAATTGGAATTGACAGCTCGTTTCATATAAATACGATCTGATATCTTGTGTCTATGATTTACTCTGATATATCACATGCAATGCACGTAGATCAAATATGGGCTTATACCGAAAGGCAATCCAATAAAGAGTGTAAATAAAATAATAAAAAATATAAATTAATTAATTAAAATTAGATACTAAAGATAGTCTTATAGACCTTCTCTCCAACTGAGCTGATATTAAATAAGAAATCTGCCAGATGAGATTAGCCACAGAAATATGTACTTATAATAATATAATTTATAAATCATTTAATTTGTATTTATTTTTAGATGTTCTTTTTATACATAAATCGACAATTTTGAATTGATAAATTGAATTTTCAGAAAACCGATTATTAGATAAGTTCAACAGTTTTTAAATGATGTTTACAACCGAAAATATCTGTAGTCGCTCTGCACAATGTATATGATATGAAGTACGACGCTAGTGACGATTAGAAATATCAATTTATGGTCGTTGTTCAGAACTCCAAAGATGTTGATCTTCTTATTTTGCCATGTGAGCTGCAGGGCTAGCCAGTCATTCTTGGATAAAAAATAACTATTGAAATCTTGGCATAACATTGAAATGAAGGACTTACAGTTCGTTCCAATTGCTTGGAGGCATAGTTAGAGGAGCGTAGGGTGTGAAATGTTTCATCATGTAGTTTACACACCATGTTGGCTATGTTGGCCAAAATTAAGAGTTCCATCACATTGAAAGCGTTTATCAGTATCAAAAACGTATCTGTGATACGACTTTGTGGTTTTTGGATTATTCCAAGCAGCTTACGGAAGAAATAATATCCACTCAGGCAAGCGTGGCAAGCGAGCTGGATCAAGAATAATGCCAGCGAATACCTAAAATTGTCACAAAATTTGTTTATCATTTGAATGAGTTTATAGTACATCCGATGCATCTCCAGAACTTTTTGCGCTCTCCTTGACATTGACATTGGTTCAAGTAACAGTCGCTCCAGGTACAGTTGCAGCTTTATTAAAAAATAACAGATGTGCCAGACAATGGTGAACTGCATGAAAAAGAAGCCACACGATAAGATTCGTGCTGCAGTAACGCTAAAATGAAAGATAATTTTTTTGCTGTCCATGAATGCCCGTGATATCAATAGAGTTGTTCGAACTATCGCAAGTAATAGTCTGACCCAGTATAGCTTTAACAGGAATGACCTGTTTGATGGATTGATGCAAAAAAGTGATTCGGCTATCAGATTGTCTATCCTTAGCAGATCCTTAAACATCTCGAGAATGCTCAGTTGCTTGAATTGTGAGCTGAATATGCTGGTCATAAACAATATGAATGAGATTAAGGGCTGGGAATAGACTAAGACGTTCATCAGTTTGGAGTACGTAGGAATTATCGGGTACATTTTCCAATTTATTATATTGACTCGGCAGAGCGCACAGAATACAGTTACACAAATTATCCGACCATAAATACGCATTACGCGCGACTTTCTGAGTTGGCCCGTGTGGACATCAAAGTAGAAGTCAGTGACCCCGTTATCCACGCGTAGAGAAAGTGCTTTCCCGAGGACATTTTCCGCCGACTAACAAATGTAGAGCTGCATTCGCCGAGCTGAACGAAAATTAATTTGAAAAATGCATTTAAGATGCGTGAGTCGATAAGGAATTGTGAAATGTGACAACTCAGTCAGAATGATATTTGTTGTTATTTGCATAGTGTATATAGCTTAACTGTCTAGTTCAGAAAGAGCTTGGTATTGTCAAGTAATGTCTTATAGTTGAAGTCAAGAGACTTGACTGACAAAGCTACTCAACAGACATTATAGTCTTGTCCATTTATAGTCCATTTAGCTGTGCCGGGCTCATCGAGTCTTAAGAGGGTCTATGGACAGAGGGGGGCTGTATCTTTTCAATAATGCCGAAACACGCACGAAAGCGTCACAGCTGCCGAACACATCGATCGGATTGGATTTGACGCTTGGAGCATGTGCCGCGCGTTCAACAATGTTTAGTGTTTTGGCAGCGATCACGGCAATCAGTCGGGCGAGCGGATCGAAAACTTTAATCATACTACAAAAAATAAACAAATAAAAATAAACCGTTTGGCAAACCAATTGCAAACGAAAATGTGTGGGGCTGAGTTCGCTTGATAGTTGGGAGAAAATTAGAGAACCTTGAATTCGAGCTAGCCATTTTCAATTAGAGGCGAAAATAATGCAATTTATGAACGCGCACAGAATTTGCCACATTTTTTGCTAAACGGATTTCATGCTTCAGTTACACTTACAACAAAAACAACAACGGGAGCATCCACTAATAACACTGAATTAAAAACAGTTAACGCGTTTATCAATGTGCAAGGTCAGAGCCAACATGACCTTCGGCGCACACCTGATGTGCAGCTTGATTGGGCTAGGGCTGCTGTTGTTGCCCGGCCACGCCCACTACATACAAATCGATCACGAAGAGTTTCGGGCCAGTGGCTATCCCCATCCACCGCCGCCGCCAGCTGCACTGACGCCGCTGGAACTGGAGCGTCTGCCGCATGTGCTGGCCAAGCAGCTGACGCCGGCCGAGGTGATGGTCGATCTGACCAACGATCTGACCCATCGGCTACTCCACTATCACTCCATACTCAATCGGAATAACTTTGCGTTCTCCCCGACGGCACTGGTCAGCGTGCTGGTGGCCCTCTACGAGGGCTCTTCGGCCAGGAGCGCCACAGAGCTGCGCAATGTGCTTCAGTTGCCCAGCAATCGTGACGTCATACGCGTCGGCTACCGTGACATACACCGACGACTGCGGGTAAGCCCTACCCCACGCACAGTTTTTAGCTACAGAAAAAAAAATATATCACATGCTTCGCTTCACATTCTACAATCCACTCCCCTCCACTCCCACACGAAATAAGTGGCTAATATTCGACTGATAAATGAAAATAAAACCAAATCGTGTCATGCTGCGGCGCTTTGTGTTAAACATATTGATACCAAATAGATCATTCGGAATTGTGCCGCTGGCCAATAGCTCCAAATTCTGCTTATCGCTGCCCAATTGTGGCTTAAAACGCTTTCGACAGTTCGTTGACCCCAATCTGCGATGAGTGGCCGAATTTTTTCGACATGAATAGAATTTGTAATTGATAGACGTAGCACAGTTGATCTTATCTGATTATAGCACAATGCATATTTGTGATAAGCCTCCATTACTTGCAGACCTACTTCTTCGGCTCCGATAATCCCTTGAAGGGGCTCAGCCTGAGCCGCGGCAATGTAACCGTGCTGAAGGACTTCGAGACTGTGCTCATGTTCTATGGCTACGATCTGAGTGTTGACATGGCCTCGTCGACGCCAGCGAATATAACTGTGGGCGTGGCCAATGGCACCGCGGTGGGCAATGCGACGGCTGAGGAGATGCTGGCTCCGACGAGCACGCCCCAGGATGTGGATACAACAGCAGCAACTGAGCTGCCCACTAGCACCACCGCAGAGCCAGTCCCCACCACTGCCATGCCCACGACCACTACAACAACAGAGGAGACAACAACAACAACAACTGAAGCGGAGACTACAACAACCGAGGCGGCTACAGAGGCCGCCACCTCCGCTGAGGGCGCTGAGCCAGCCGTTGGCGAGGATGAGGCAGCCGAGCTGGTGTCCGCCTTCGTCGCCGAAGAGGATGCCGAACCCTTTCTGCGCATACAAAAGGCTCGAGTCTCGCGTCTGCCCGTTAGCAAGCTGCAGGCACCGCTCAAGCACTCCAATCCCATAACGCCTAAGTCCGTCTATTTGCCCAGCGCTCGCATTAGTGTCCTGCCCATGATGGCCCGCCAGATGGCAGAAGTGCGCCCCACGCACAGACAGACTGTGCCCAACTATGGACCCCGATCAGCTGCGCCCACATCCATGTCGTCTCCCAACACAACGCGCAGGTCGAATGTGACTCGGCACAAGCGGCATGTGTTGGGCTACAAAGAGCTGGACGCGAACCTCTTTGTGACGCTGTTCAGCCCGCATGCACCACATGTCCCACCACATGGTCCACCACATCCATTGCCCATACCGCCCACAGCAGCCTTTGCGCATATCACAAATGACTTTGATCCGCACTTTATCAGCGATGGAGCTGAGGGAAAAACCAACTACAATACGGATGTGATCAGCCATGTGTTCTATTTGGGCAGTCAGCAGGTGGTGCACACCACATTTAAGGTGTACAATGCGGTGCTCTACTACAAGTACTTCGAGCATCTGAAGATGAGCGTGTTGGAGCTGGAGCTGGACACACCCGAGTACAATTTGATGATCTTGCTGCCTGACTACCACATGGACATTGTGGCTGCAGCTGCCTCGCTGAAGCTCGGGCCCACGCTGCGGCTGATGCGCAAGCAACTGAAGCCACGCTGGGTACAGGCCATCATACCCGACTTCAAGCTGCACGGCACCATGTTCCTGACCAACGATCTGCAGAATGTAGGCTGCCAGAGGAGATCCTTAAGTTGTTGTATTTATTAATTTATTTCCATTTACAGATGGGCATGTAAGCAGGCAGGGCAACTATCTGTATATCTATATATGGTGAATGCACTTTTACTTTTTCTTGTAATCAATTTTTAGCTGTGATATCTTCGAGCCGAACCGTGCCGACTTCCGACCCATGACTGAGGAGAAGGGCGTCTATGTGCGACACATTGAGCAATCGATCGATGTCAACATCCGAACGCATCCGATCAATCAGCTCAAACGTAAGTAGCTGTTGCACTGCCCTGTTGCAACACGGCAGCCCACACCTCGACGCATTGAGGCGCAACGCACTGAGGTGTTAGCCAGCAGCCCCACCTGCAACTTGAATTGCAACAATACCAGCGGCAGTAGCAACAGCAGCAGCAGCAGTGGCAAGATTAATGTGCAATAACTATTTCCCTTTTTGCTCAGGCAACACTGGCGCCCAAACGAAGCCCATACAGATCTCTGTGAATCATCCGTTTCTGTTTTTCATCATCGATCGCGACTTAGACGTGGCCGTCATGTCGGGTCGCATACTCAATCCGCTCAACGTGCGCATACAATGAGCTGTGGGCACTGGAGCACAACGAAGGTCGACGGATTGAACAGCATTGAAAGCGAAGTTGGGAGCAATGCTTGCTTCCTGGTGCCAGCCTACCATACATCTTCAGTTGTACAATTCTAATGTAAATAATGCAAATGTTTTCTTTTTATAAATGATGCTCACTTTTTTTAAACACAATAAAAACATATACTATACAAAACTTATATACTGACTTATATACTGACTGACAGACAACTGTACTCAAGCAACATAAATCGTACTGTTGGTCTTTGGTTTTTTCTTAATCATTTAATACATATGTATATTATGTTTCAACTCCATAGTTCCAAATTGATCATAACAACATAACAACATAAAACATTAAAACGCAATTTATTTTATTTTATTTTTTGTTTTGTTTTCCGTTAAAAATTAAATTTAAGTTGGTTAGCCGCCACTGGTCATTCGATATATCGATATAAAAATTATTAGTTTTGTATCAGGCAGCTTTGCATTGTATATGTACAACACAGTCTGGCATCGCTATGCTCATGGCCTTGAAAATTTCGTAGAAGGATAAGGAAAATATTCGTACAACGCACTTCAAATCAAAATATTATTAGAGTGCAAATTTTGTTTAATTTGTTTTATTAGGTACATGAAGTTACCATTAAATATAGCTTGAGTGAGAACTAATCTAGAATGAGTGACAGCGACGAGAACGAAGGGAAAAGTTCCAACCAGGACGGGCTGCCCACCAAGCCGTCGACGTTGTTGTGTACGCCGACGTTGAAGTCAGCAGCGACAGCAACAGATACAGATTCTGGCAGTCAAGGCGAAGAAGGTTTTGAGCGATTCAACTAGTTGTTGAATTTGTTGTCAGATAATTCATTTTCAGATGGCACTGTGGACATGATTCGTCGATTCTTTTCACAGACTTTCAGCTTGACCTCGGACAACGAAGCCCCAACTGTGGACAAGGTGAGTTATTGAAATTTGAAGTCTAAATTGCTTATCCACTTCATTGCTACAGGTAATTCCGGAGCTTACCTTCGAGGGCCTATCGATATATTGGCGCGAAAAAGGCTTTAAGAAGATTATAACTATGGTGGGTGCTGGTATCTCTACTTGTGAGTTGACATTTCATTGAATGTTTATTTTGCAAGTGTTAATTTTTGTACAAATATGAAGTTCTTTAGCTGCGGGTATTCCTGACTTTCGTTCGCCTGGCTACGGTCTGTACAGCAACAAGAAGCAGCACAAGTTGCCTCACCCAACGGCCATATTTGACGTGGAGAACTTCCAGAGGAATCCGGCCCCATTCTTTGAACTAGCCAAGGAACTGTATCCGGGATCATTTGTGCCAACTCCGGCACATTACTTTATCCGCCTGTTGCACGAGAAGGGCGTGCTACAGCGTCACTATACTCAGAACATCGATATGCTGGAGCGTCTGGCTGGTCTGCCGGAGGAGAAGCTTATTGAGGCGATTGGCAGCTTTAATACGAATCATTGTCTCAATTGTAAGAAGCTCTACGATATGGCCTGGATGAAGAAGAAGATTTTTTCGGATCATCTGCCCATTTGTGAGCAGTGCAAGGGCCTGGTGAAGCCGGACATTGTTTTCATTGGCGAAAATCTGCCAGATAATTTTTACTCGAGTCCCGAGGAGGACTTCAAGGAGTGCGATTTGCTTATCATCATGGGCACATCTTTGGAGATGCAACCGTTTGCCTCGCTAATCCATCGGGCTGGTCCACGCTGCATTCGCCTTTTGATTAACCGGGATGCGGTTGGGCGTGCCAGCTTCGCACCCTGGATGGACGCCAATGGCGAGGCACTGCTCTACGGTGAAACTAAGAATACGCGTGACGTGGCTTTCCTTGGGGATTGTGATGCTGGTGTTTGGGCTTTGGCCGAGGCGCTTGGATGGGAAGACGAATTACAGCAATTAATTAGCAATGGACAACGAGAACTGGAAGAGGAGAAGGACAACATAGTTGTCTATTATGGAAACGAAATACAGACTGCGGTAATTGATAGTGCCAAGAAATAGAGAGGGTATGAGGCTAAATTGAACTGGTTTTTCCGATTTCATTATATTAGATGTTGCAAATATATATTTAGTGTTAAATAGAAAGTTTATCTTGCGTTAAATATGTGTGTATATGTCTATTAGTGTGCGTTACATGCAAATTTTTGTGGTTATCAAATTAAAGCATCCAAGTATATTTATGTGTGTTTGGAGAAACGAACCAAGTATTTGTTTCACTCGGTTTTTAATTATTCAAGCCCCATTAGCGTCGCTGTAAAGCACCGACCGCAAAAGCTCTCTTTTCAGCTTGGGTCAAACTTCCGGCCCAGCCTGGCCGACCAAGTCGGCAACAAAGGTTAGTCTCTCATCTCAGCCAGGCAATTGTAGCCGCACACACACAGACTTACACATACACACTACTACATACACACTCTTAAACACAGTCGATTGGCAACAGTCACACTTACGATTGTGGGTGGCCACCCATATGTTGGCCATTTATTTGGGCCGCTGCATCAAGTTAATGACACACAATCTGTCCCAGGGCCGCCCACACCGAGAAGTGTAGTCGGCTTCCGGCACCGGTTGGGACTTGCAATTGAAGCATCTGCAATGAATTGGCCAATGGAATGTAGGTAGCTGGCAGGAGCCTTCAATGCGGGCCACTCGTGTGCACTAATTAAAACCTAGCTGGGGCTCCAGAATAATCGAGCCAGCAGACAGGGGAGCGATGGCTACATGTCAACTTTCTGCTTTCTCGCTGTTTTGTGGCCAAATGTGCAAATGCATTAAGTAATCAGATGCAGCAACTGCTGCCGCCACAACGGAAATCACATCGAATCTGTTGATAGTGGCAATTCGTTGCAGTTGCAGCTGTCGTTGCCCATGCAGTTGCAGTTGCAGTGCCTTGGTTGCCTGCCGGCTAATTAAACTAATGGATTTTCTTAACGATGCTCTAAGTTCTGTCAGTCCAGAGATAAAATAATCAACTGTCATCTTATAGCGAACCGATAGATTTCTTATATATGTACGTCATTTGGCCTGAATGGCTTAACTTGTTTTTAGTTTCGTTCGTTTGAGCAACATAGCAGTTTCTATGAGTTACTATATGGGTGTATGTGTGTGTGCATTGGAGTTGAAAACACTATTAAATGCATTCCACACACGCACACACACACACACACAGTTGCCATTGCACAGTGGGGCAGAAATTGAACAGAAACTCTTATACAAGATACAGTATATAATATGTTGAGGAATATTGTAGTAAAATTTATTTAAATTTGATTTATAGCAATAATAAATTACTAGCTTCAAAAACTCTTTAAAAAAAAAGTACAATAAATTAAGGTATGGGTGCGGTCAATATAATTTTAATGAAAAATACCTAAACTTATCAATGTACATATTAAAAATACCTTTAAAACAATTTATTATTATATAAGTGGATAGAATAAGTTATAATAACTAAAATATGTAATTTTAAAATATGCATAATATGATTTACTTTAAGTATGTGTAAATAAATAAATATATATATTTATATATATTAAACAAAAATAAGCTATTTACAATACATTGTGCGTAATACTTATGCTTGAGTATGTTTCGTGCGTCATATTTGTAATCAAAACGCGAGAAGTTCCTTACGCCCCTCGCCGAGCGCCGTCTTTGGCTGAAAGCCAGTTCATCAATAGGACCTCAAAGAGGGGAGTTTTTGGGCTTTGGGTGCCGGGTGCCGAGTGCCGGATGCCGGGGGCTGTTGGTTCCCGTGCGTTACTCGATGTCATCAGCGACAGCTGTGCGCGTATTTTGATATTGAATTCTTGACATGATTGCGGGCCACAGCTTGTTGTGGCCGCCATTTAAATGAACATATCGCAGTTCCACACAGGCACGCGCTGAAGTATTTTAAAATGCTCAGTTACCCACATAGCTCATGCATGCCATGTGCTAATAAACTGTCGAATTGCTGTGGCCGGGGTCGTGGGTGGTCCAAATAGTATGATTAAATAGATTACATATGTATTTATATATCTATTAGATGTGAGTGGGTCTAACCTATTTACAGGCATTATTGTAGAATGGGCGGTAAAATGTTGTCATTGCTGCGTAAACGAAATCTTTATGAATATTTTATTATTGCTTTAATAAAAAGCGGGCAAGAAAAAGGAGAAGAAGAAGGAGCTCGAACAGGCACACTTACACACACACACACACACACACACACACACACAGCAAGCAGACAGGCAAATGGCATGAGAGCTGAGCTCTGAAAAGCAATTTGTGTCAATAAATATATATATATATATATGTATATGTAGGTGTATGTGTGTGTGCATGCGTGTGGGTGACCGTTTAGTATTGCATGTGTGTTGTTGCTTGATATTTGGTGTAATATCAACAAAAGCAGCAGCTACAACATAATCGTCATAATCATTTTATGCGCATATTTTGTAGCATACTTTTGTGGTCATAAATTTTTATTTACGTCGCTCCAAGTGTGATTCTCAGGGCTGCAGAAATGTGGCAAGCAGAGGGATTTGCAGCTGCTTTATATTATATAGAGAAATTAAAGAGCGATAAGCTTGGGTTATTTTCATGCCTCGTGTTTTACAAGCACCTTAAAATGTCCTGCTACACATGCACATATGTATTGTGAGTGTGTGTGTGTGTGTGTGTGTGTGTGTTCAGCTAGCAATTGAATCAAGCGTTGTATTTTGATATTGATAATCATTGTTATATCTCTGCCCATGTGTGGGTGTGTGTGTGTGTCAGTGGGCTATTTGTGGGCGTAGTTATGGCTGCAGCCACACTGGCAAATTGGCGGTTTTGTTGGCTACAACGGCCCCGTGCGGCTTCTGCGGTGGCCTAAAATAAATTCTGCTTGCGGCTACTTGATGAACTATTGTTATTTGAATTGAGTTTTTCATATAAAACAATTAAAAGATCAGACGGATAGCCTGGGTTTAGATAGCCAGCCATCAAAAAACGGAAAACAGGAAAAAACAAACTAAAATTCGATGATATCCCATGCAGGCGCAATAAAAAAAATTGGACCATTAATTAACTGAACGCTGTAGTGAAGTGTAACGAATTGGAAAACCAAATAATTCGCATTGATTTTGTTCGTTTCAATCACTTTTGGTACAGCCACACGCACACGCACACACTCACACTCACACATTCATAGTAGGCACCCACAGCAACCGCATGTGCATTGATTTGCTGTGGAAAATCTCTGACAGCGATGGAAACGAACTGCACGGGACGCACTAGTCCATTGATTGCCAAAGCCAATCGGATATGAATAAATGAAGGCCCGTTTTGTGTGTCACCCAGCTCTGATCCCAGGCAAGAGCCGTGCCGCCAATGTGCAGAGTTTTGTTTGATCTCACGCCGTGAGGCCGGAGCGCAGCCTGCAATGCAATTGGTCGCATTTAATTGTAGACCGTGCACTGTCGAAACAAAAGGATTTACGCTGTGTTATCAACAATGAGCTCAAACAAAAAAAAAAAAAAAAAAAAAAAAATGCTAAATTAAAAATGAGTCAAATAGAATAGACAGTCGATACAGATGGGATGAGCTTTAGAAATGCCATTCAATAGTTTTTAATTTAGATTTTCGACTCAATTTAGTTGCATTCAGCGCTACATATATTCCAATAAACAATGTTAGCTTTGTTTTTCATCTTTGAACTATTCGAAACATTCAAATTTATGGCAATATTTATAAATACACATATATGTATTTTGTTTGCATTGATTTTAAGGCTGAAATGGCAGAATTTTAATTTGTTTGCTCAAAATATTTTAATATAAAATCCACACACATTATCGCATTTTTCAAATTTAAATTATTTAATTAGACCAAATTTGTACTCAACTTTTTTGAATTGACTTTTCAGGCAAACACACTTTAATATTATTACTATATGCAAAAGGATTTGAATTTTTTTAGAAAATGCTAATCTTGATTTTCCGATAAATAAAATGAATAAAATAAATGGAAAGTACACGAGTGCAAAGTGAATTAAATAATCATTCGAGTTTCATAGAAAACTGCATTTAAGATAAAAATAAAAAAAAATTGTGGTCACATTTTAGATATATGTATGTAATATTAATCATCTCGATGCAGATAGAAAAACCGATTTACAAAAATAATTATAAATATTTAATTTATTGGTGGTTTGGCAATTGAAGCGTTAATAATGTATAGCAATGTGGTTCAGACAGATAATACCTGCATATATAGACGCTTAGTTGAAAAAGTGCTTTGAGTAGCTGACAAGTGAAAAGTGAGCAACACAACTAAATTAATAAAATATGGACATCGATTGAAATTAAAGTGAATTCGCAATATCAAATATTTTGCAGCATATTTTTTGTTTCTCGGCACGTTTCACTGATTTTTTTAATGCTTGACAACATTAAAATTAAAAGCATTTAATTAAAGATATAATTTAGAAAACAGAAAGCCATTTGGAGCAGCAATGTCTGCCATTACGAAACATTTCCTTCGTTTTGGCCACGTTTAACTGCCTCGCACCGTTTGGACGGCAACAATAGTTACCTGCAGGATGTGAGCGTCTTGCATCGCCTCCTTTGGCTCGCCTTATCGCCGTGTCGACATTGGTAATTTACAGAAAAGTATCAAGACTACGATGCAGTTGTGTGTGTGTGCAAGAGCAAGAGAGAGAGAGAGAGAGAGAGAGAGAGAGAGAGAGAGAGAGGTGTGTGTAAAAGGAAGCAGCATTACAAATGCCTGCCAGCCTTGCAGGAGTATTTTGTATTGCATTTTCGATTTGCACTTTACACGCTTTCATTACACTTCGTTTCCGCTGCAAAGCACTTGACCGCTCTCCCCCACGTCCGTGGCATTGTTAGCGTTTAAGCTGCTTGCTGATGCCGAATCAACTACTCGCAACTTCAGCTGGATTGCACACCTGATCCTGATAGCAATTATCAACTAAATCCAGAATGCCTCAACGCGCGGCGCTCATGTCTCAATCATCGAAATTATGCTGGACTTCATAAACGTCAGACTGAGTGCTTCCAACGGGTTGCTGCCTGGCTGCTTGGCTGTCTCCTTGGTCCCTTAGCATTGATGCGTTAAGCTGCAATTTCGTTAAAAACAAAATTTCCAATCGATTTTGTTGGTTTATCGCCAAAAATTGCATTTCACTTTGCTGCTTGTTGTTTGGTTGGCTGCCACTTCTTGTTGCAGCTATTTTTCCAGTGTGTTTGAAGTCTGTGCACAGTGGTTGCACAGTGGGGAACATGGAAAAAGCACGAGCAAAAGCACGTACTACAGCCAAATATGAGAAATTCTGATTTTAATGTCAGTCCATATTCTGTAGCCGCCATTTTCTATTGCACTCAAACCAATGTGATACTTATAACCCATACATTTGTGTGTGTGTGTGTGAGTGTGCCTGTTACCAAAACTTACGGAAATGAAATGTGTTTCTATTTCAGTTTTATTTCTCTCTTTCTCTCTCTCTCTCTCTCTCTTTGTGTGTGTGGGTACATATTTACGATTTGAAGTGCTTGCGCTCGTACCGCAAAATGCGAGTAACTGCGAAGCCAACGAAAAAAGAAGAAGAGAAACAAACTGTAAATACAAATATCAACACAAATACTCGTAATACTTAAGTCTATTTACAAATCATGGCAAAAATGCAATTTGCAACTCTCAAAAAAAGGAAAGGTGAAGTGAACAAATACACTCAGCTGCAGTCGGACTGTCAGGCAAATATGACGTTCGGCTTCTGCTGGCAAATATTTGCGCATATTACGTATACGACCCGCTGTACAGAAATTGTTTCATGTGCTGCGTCCCTTTCAGTAGTTGGCCAACGAGCCTAGTCAGCCTCGTCTGCACAGCCAATCTGCATAATTGTGCGGGAAATATTATAGCAAAATTCCTCGGCCTTGCAATTTATTTTGTTTCACCCACACATCCAGCAGCAGGCGGGCGACGGGCGACGGGCGACGGGCGACGGGCGACGGGCGACGGGCGGTGTCGTTTCAAGGACAAATTGCACTACGTGCCGTTGGCAATGTGTGTGCAAAATTTGATGCGCCAGCTAATTAAAATGTAAATACTGTCCCATTTCTATGCATTGCTTTGTTGTGTGTTGCGTATCATCTGATATCTGTCATATTGTATATAGCGGCCGTCGAGCGTGATGGAGTGCAATTGTTTTGAGTAATTGTGCACTGATGTGTTAGTTATTAGTATTAATAAGGAATACTATGTATATATATATGCTAATATAAATACGAAGTGGAAGACCGAATAACAAGTTATGCAATTATTTTTATAGTATTTATTCTGCCACCTCATTTCATGGCATTTTTTTAAGTTTAGTCTCTTCACATTCAACCCGATCGATAATCTCTTTCATTTAATTTCTGCAAATTTCATAGCTCACTAGCCCAGCGCAATAGTTTAGACAAATTACTTAAGCTAACATAAACTCCGCAATAACAAATTGTTTTTTATTACCGTACGCACAGCGAAATTAAAGTCATATTCAGTTTTGTTAAAACAAGCACCGCAACGACTGCACTGGCTAACAATTTTGATTGGCTTGCGATTGGGTTTCATGTGTATCAAATTGGCCATTGGCTGGCAACATAACAGAAAGCAGAAGTAGAGGCAGGGAGCTTAAGCCAAGGACTAGAAAAAATATAATCAAGCTCAGCGCATGGCAGGTGAAAAGACTGTCAACTGCTGCCAGCTGGTGTTAGCTGCGTTTTTGGGCTATTTGCTGCAGCTGCAGCCATCCACGAAACAAAGCCAGAGTTCAATCTGTGGTCGCTTTGTCGGTCAGCCGGTGGCGCAGTGGGGCTGAATGCGAATGCTGCTAGATATTTGGCTGAGTAAATTCAAACGGCGGCACACGCCAAACACGCACCTTCCATACCCAGACATATTTTCATGTCGATATGCAGGCACACAGTCGAACATGAATGTGCGCTTACTAATTTGGACAGCACTGGCTTCCCTCGTTACATACCTAATTTTGCCAAGTTGTTTTCGGCCTGATCTGACTGTGGGCCGCAACATTTTTGGCCAGCCACACGCCATTCAGGAGTCTCTGGCCCCGTCTCCCCTCAATTGATGTCCGTGTAGCACACTTATACGGTTTAATTGCCATGCAACTGTGGAGTGGATTGGGAGTGGTTACATCCGAATGCGAGTAAATCCTCCTAGCTAGTTAAATGGTCGTCTGCTCTGCTTCTAAATGTTTAATGTGACTGTTTCAGCGACTAACGGCCTCTCTTAAACTCCGCTTTTATTCTGGGTTTTCTAGCTTTTTGCTCCTTAGTTCTTCTTTTTTTAGCCTGTGTAAATCCCTTAATCTGTCTCGGCACTGCGAATGACCACACGCATGGATAGCTCTCTACACATATATATATATACATATACATATATATATATATGTAGACACACGTTTACCGAGCAATTGAATTGTTTCAATTGGTACTTTGCCTGGGCTCAGCTTCAGATCTAAAGCTCCATATCGCTTGGTTATCCACATTCTTAATGAAAGTCAATGTGTTAACTGCTCGCATTATGTGGGCCACGTAAGCTTGCCTTTTGACTGGAGGTCGGATGTTGTTGTGTTTGCTTGTCCCTGCGTTGTTTGTTTGGTTAGCTTAATTGACAATGCATGGATATTGAAATGTCAGCTTTCAGGCAAGTCGGTTGCCCTTTCCAGAATCTATGCAGTTACTTCGTGCTTCATCTAATATTAAAGGCAACGAAGAAGCGAGTTGAAATTGCAATCTCGAAGCACACTACAAATTTATCATTCGATATATGAATAAGAATAAAACTTGGTATATTTATTTATTACCTTAAATTCATTTTTTTGATAAGCTTTAAGTTGTAGTGTTCATTATTGTTCGATATATATCGATTAATGTAATATTTCGCCCCAATTCTCTCACTTTTTACTTTCGCAAAATTATGTTGATTTCTCCTTTTCTCTTTCTCACTGTTTAGCTTTGGCATTTCTCTCTCCCTCACTCTCGTTCTCCCTGTTCCTCTCGTCCCTCTCTCTTTCTTATTCAATATGTAACTGAGGCAACTCTCTCTCGCTCCCCTCTGTCTTTCTTTCTCTGTATTTAGCTTAGGCAACTCTCTCTCTCTCTCTCTTTTTTCTTTCTCTCACTGTTTAGCTTTGGCATTTCTCTCTCCCTCACTCTCGTTCTCCCTGTTCCTCTCGTCCCTCTCTCTTTCTTATTCAATATGTAACTGAGGCAACTCTCTCTCGCTCCCCTCTGTCTTTCTTTCTCTGTATTTAGCTTAGGCAACTCTCTCTCTCTCTCTCTTTTTTCTTTCTCTCACTGCTTAGCTTCGACATCTCTCTCGCTCTCACTCTCGTTCTCTCTGTTCCTCTCGTCCCTCTCTCTTTCTTATTCAATATGTAACTGAGGCAACTCTCTCTCGCTCCCCTCTGTCTTTCTTTCTCTGTATTTAGCTTAGGCAACTCTCTCTCTCTCTCTCTTTTTTCTTTCTCTCACTGTTTAGCTTTGGCATTTCTCTCTCCCTCACTCTCGTTCTCCCTGTTCCTCTCGTCCCTCTCTCTTTCTTATTCAATATGTAACTGAGGCAACTCTCTCTCGCTCCCCTCTGTCTTTCTTTCTCTGTATTTAGCTTAGGCAACTCTCTCTCTCTCTCTCTTTTTTCTTTCTCTCACTGTTTAGCTTTGGCATTTCTCTCTCCCTCACTCTCGTTCTCCCTGTTCCTCTCGTCCCTCTCTCTTTCTTATTCAATATGTAACTGAGGCAACTCTCTCTCGCTCCCCTCTGTCTTTCTTTCTCTGTATTTAGCTTAGGTAACTCTCTCTCTGTTTTTTCTTTCTCTCACTGCTTAGCTTCGACATCTCATTCGCTCTCACTCTCGTTCTCTCTGCTTCTCGCCCATCTTTCTTTCTTTCTCTCTATTTAGCTTAGGCAACCCTCTCTCACTCTGTTTCACTGTTTCTTTCGGTCTCTCTACCTCGCTTTCCCAAGCTCTTATCTCTCTTCATAGATTAAATACATATTTGCAAGAAAGCTTTGCTATCTGGATCTGTAGGCACCGGTCTAATTGAATAGGCTAAGGTAATCCAACCATAAGCCCAACGCCGACTTCTACAAATGCGAGTATCTATGCCAAATTATATGTATTATTACAAGCTCATATTTAATATGTAAACAACTTATATGGCCAACAATGTTGGCCATTGAGTGCACGCACTTCCGGTTAATTTGAGGGTGACCTGAGCCAGAACCCTTGCCTGTTTATTTGCATTGTTTGTTGACTTGAAGGCCTAACTAAACAGCATTGATATGAGCTGCGCTGAGCTGTGTATCTTTAATTAAGCTAATGCCAATGCAAACATGGCTGCAGGTAAGCGGACGGCATTTTGGCTTCGAGTGTCATTAAATTCAATTAGCCAGCCAATTGCTGGTCGGCAATTTGCAGAGATGCACCTTGTGGATATATATAGAGGGCCGCACGGTTGCAGAGCTCGTCGAAAGTGCCTCAAGATGTTGCTAGCACAGCAGTTGGCTCACCTGACCAAGCTAATCCAGATTATTGGTAAGTTTCAAAAATATGTTGTTTTCTGTTTAGCTTTCTGCATCGGTGCATTTGCCACACAGTTAGCCAGCACTTTGCGCCTCTCTCCTCGCTGCTCATCGTGCACAACAGCACGCATGCAACAGAGCTGCAGCAGGCCTACCTAACGGCCTTGCAGCAGGCTCTCCGGAGTGCCAGCCAGCCCCAGCTGCTGCAGTGGATCAACGTGGCCCAGCTGCCCAATGACGAGTCTCAGCCGGATGCCATAGAATGGCAAGTGCTGCGCGCTGTCAATGCTAGCGTGACCGAGGTGCATTCAACGCTCTTAATTGTAACGTCACAAAGAAAAATCTAGCTGCCTGCTCTTGACAGGGATTCATCACTCTGCTGCCGGACACCAGGCACTTCCTCCACGCGCGCTACTTTGCCACACGCAATGCCAATGTCAGACTCAAGGACAAGCTCTATCTATTTCTGTGCGAGCTCGAAGAACCAAGGGATCTCTTGAGCATGGAGATTCTGCAGTGTATGTATCTAGTGCTACAAGAAAAAGAAGAAAAGAAAACAAAGCACTTTTGTTAACAAAGTTCAAGTTCCTTGGCTTGAGATGTCCCTAATCGACATATCAAATATCTGTTTTTCTTCAATATTCACTTCCCGATTAGTTACCCTTTTCAAGAATGTGCAAATTAACTGTGACTGCATATTTTATGTAGTTAGCTTAATCCTTTGCTTAGTCAGCGAACAGAACGTTTAAAATTTGGCAGCAATTGCGAAGAGTGCTGTCTTTTTACTTAGTTGGCAATAAAACGCAGACTTGACGGAGATTCCCTGGGGCACTGACGGAACAAGTCCAACTCAAAACTTTGACTCACACTCGCCCACACACACACACACACACACACACACACTCACACAAATGTGGCAAAAACAGCCACGGGGCGCATCAGTTGATCAAACTTTCAACTTTGGCACTGGCCAATAATTTCCACGCTTGACGGCGCCTTCTTCAATTGTAAACTTTTTTTGGCTGGAAGTTAATTTGATTGTTGTCCTTTTGGCTTGTTCTTCAATATTCCCATGTTTGCAATGCGCTTTAGTCTACCCGCACCATCTGATGGTGCGGCCCGCAGAGCAAGCAAATAAAGGATGCGGCGAGGCTGACGTAGACGTAGGTGGATTTGTTTCTGGAGATGGAGATGGAGATGGAGATGGGGAGGCCGCAGTTAGGTTGCCACACCCATACCGCGACATCAATTTGGAGCTGTGGACACAGAAGTTTGTCGGTGGCAGTGGAAATTTGGATGCTATATTCTTGGACGCATTCTTGCCGAACGAAACTTTTGCCAACCGAGCCGAACTTTATCCCAACAAACTGCTCAATCTGCAGCGGCGCGCGCTACGCCTCGGCTCCATTACTTACGTGCCATACACAGTTACTAATTATGTGGTAAGTAATTGCCGGTTAAGTTTATATTTATCGTTGTGTCTTGTCTCCCCTCTGGTTGTTGTTTGTTTGTTTGTTGTTGTCGGCACGCCCACGGGGTGACAGCCTCAATCCTACTACTCCTCATTGTTGGAGCACAAGCACAAATGTCGTTGAGATTTGCACGCAGGCATTAAGCAAAGCCAATTGGTCGTGCTCGCCACAATGTTGTGTCCTTGTCGCATTAGGCCACTGTACGAAATGGTCATGAATAAATGCCCAGACGTAACGTGCCCCAGCCCCAGCCCCCACTCCCGGCCTCCATGTCTGAGCGGGTGCTCTGCCAGTGTGTGGATCGCCCGCTGGCTGGGCTGATGGAAAGTTATTTCCTGTTGTGTGCAGGGATTTCGGTAACTAAAACTTTAAGCATACGCTTGCTCTTGTTGTTGTTGTTCTGTTTTTTTTTTTTTTTTTTTTTTTTTGGTGGGTGTGTCGACTTCTGTCAGTAGTTGTTCTGAATTGTCGCGTGGGGGGTCATCGCACAGTGGTGCACAAAGTAATAGGCATTAAAAAGCAATTCAGTTTCATTATCAGAAGAGTCCACAGTAAAATGCAATCAATTAAATATTTTAAATTTGTATTACTTGATCTTTATTAATTATAAATCAGTACAGTAAAATTAACTTTTAGTTCCAGGCAATTTATGTGTTCTCTTTATTATTGTATTAATCACCCTGAATTGCATGTCTAAGTTTCACTTCGCATCACTTGTTAACCACTGTGCACGCCGCACTCCAATGATAAAACGGACAAAGGCAAACAAAACAGTTGTTCAACAAAAAAATATTCTTTGTTGTCACTTGTTGTAAGTTTTGTTCGCACTCAATTGTTTGCCTTAAGGACATTTGCACATTTGTAAACACACCCATGCCAAAAATAACAACAATAGCACGCATACACACATACACGCACACACTCCCACTCACACATGGCCGCAAGCTTGTGCATGTGGTTTTGTTTATGGCCAGCTTTAGCACAACATTGATTTAAATTACGTGTTTCCATTTAATTGGTGCCGAGTGTCGATGTCGATGTCGGTGTCCAAGTCCATGTCCATGTCCATGTCCATGTGCGTGTGTTCGTCTCTGTGTCTGTGCGTGGGCGTGGCATGTGCTGTGCCGGGCCATTACGAGGCCATTTAGTAAATTAGAACAGACACTTGAATGCCCAACAATGGGCGCCAATTAGGCGCTGCTGCCCAAAACTTAATAAACTCCCGCAACTTCACAGGCAGCTGGTGTCGGCAATGAGGATCCAATTAACCCGCATAAAGCCAATCGGACAATTGCCTACGACGGCTCCGAGGCGAACATTATGCGCTCCTTCTGTGAGGTGCACAACTGTCATCTGCGCATCGAGGCCTGTAAGAGTATAGAAATTTATTTATTACAGATTAGAATTAATATTTAGTTAAATTTATCTTAAGAACTAGTAAGAAAACTCTAGTCGCGACTGCTCGACGAGATCCCCTGTCGAGGTAATTCTTCAATGATTTCCTGCCAGCACATACAAACGCACAGGCTAGATCTAGCCTCTTTGAAAATGGGTATGGGATGGAATAGCCAGAAATTTTGGCAGACTATGCAGACGTCCTAGTCCTAGATTTGTATCTCCTTTTAAAGGTCACCTTATAGCTTGATTTAAAGCTTCCATACCAGCCCATCTCAAGCTCTTGTGCTTCTATAAAGGCTCAGCCTAAAGTTGACTTCATTTTGGCTTCAGAGATTTACAATCCTCTCGCTATCCACAGATGGCGCCGACAACTGGGGCAGCATCTATGACAACGAAAGCGCCGATGGCATGCTGGGCGACCTCTATAAGCAGCGCGTTGAACTGGCCATAGGCTGCATCTACAATTGGTACGATGGCATCACGGAGACCTCGCATGCCATAGCTCGATCGGCAGTGACCATCCTAGGACCAGCTCCAGCGTAAGTTGCCGGTAGCTCGCTTTGTTCACTCCACTATTTATAATATTTTTGCAGTCCCTTGCAGGCCTGGTGCACCGACATTCTGCCTTTTAATGGCGGCACCTGGCTCCTGCTCATATCCACGATTGCCGTGTGCAGCCTGGTTCTCTATGTTGTGCGATACTCGAACTACATTATGAAGAAGCCGAAGGGAAAGACTTCCTTCCTGCATGGCGAAAATGTGGAAAAGTCTCTGCTGGATGTATTTGCGCTCTTCATACAGCAGCCATCCGCGCCCCTGACGTAAGCTTCCATTAGCCAATCTCTCGGATCAGTTTTCAGGAGTTAAATTGATTTTAGCTTTGATCGCTTTGCCACCCGCTTCTTTCTGGCCACAATGCTGTGCGCGACAATTACGCTGGAGAACATTTACAGCGGGCAACTGAAGTCGCTGCTCACGGTGCCTCTGTATGCCGATCCAGTGGACACCATTGAGAAGTGGGCGCAGGCGCAGTGGAAATGGGCTGCGCCGTCCATCATCTGGGTGCACACAGTGGAGCAATCGGACCTCCTAAGGGATCAGATACTTGCCGATAACTTCCAGGTCCGCGACTACGACTACATGTACAATGCGAGCTTCAAGCCCAACTATGGACTGGGCATCGAGCGTCTGGCATCTGGGGCATTCAACTTTGGCAACTACGTGACACGCGAGGCTGTGGAGAATCGCATGGTAGGCGAGATTTGGATGGCCGGCGGGGCTATTGATCATTTGATTCTCTTTAAAGGTCATGCACGACGATCTCTACTTTGATTGGACGCGCGCTGTATCCATCAGGGGCTGGTCGCTGATGCCACAGCTGAACCGGCACATTCGCGCCTGTCAGGAGTCGGGTCTCTACGTGCACTGGGAGCTAGAGGTATCTCACATATCCATTCCCTCTGCCTGTGCCTAACTATTTTCTTCTGCAGAATGTTGACAAGTATTTGGATAAAAAAACGGGCCAGGTGCTCTTCAATCAGGCCATTGGCTATGTGCCCAAGAAAGTGCCCACAGCCCTTGAAATAGACGACATATCCGCTGCCCTGTTCGTGCTGGCCTTTGGCTACACCATTGCCGGCTGTGCTCTGATGCTGGAGGTGCTGCATCAGCGGCTGCTGCACAGGCGCAACTAATTTGTGGTCTGCAGTTGAAGTTGGAGTTGGAGTTGCAGTTGCAGCTGTAGTCTAAACTGGTCACTGATTGTTTGCCCAGCGGCACACACGTGTCGTACACATATCAAATCGTACGCAAACGCAGACACTCCTACACACACCTGCACACACCTTCGCACACCTTCGCACTAACAAGCAAAAATGTGTTAGCCAGACTGCGGGACCAATTCGGTCGCCTCCTCTCCCCACTAGCAGCCAGGAGTTTCGGTTCAGCCGGGACAGCGGACTCGGTCTGCTCACAAATCCACAGACAGGCGTAATCGGGTTGCTTATGCTGTTTCAGTTCCGCACGCTTGTGGATATGCAAACTGAAAATGACTTTTGCCAGAGCATGGTAATTGGAAAACCGTTTAGAGCTACACACACTCTCACACGCAGGCTAGACGTGTGGTGTGTTGGCATGACATCAATTTCGACCAATTGCAGTGTAGCAACTGCTCCTGGTAATTAAGCACGTTTTAATGATGCACTTAATTACCGCTGGGGAAATTATTCATTATCACTAATTTGTAGCGGTTTTGATCGCACTTGCCTGCCAGCTAGATAAGCTGCAGGTGTCAGCTGCCACCTGCCACCTGCCACCTGCCACCTGCCACCAGCCACCAGCCACCTGCCAAATGGAAGCTGCTGCCTGCTGGCTGCCACCTTTGCAATCAAAGTAATTTTCATAAGTCGACGGCTAAAGGATGTCAGCGTCTCATCATTTTGCATCCTTGCCTTGCTCGTTAGCGTTTCGCTTGAGCCAGGCCAAGCCAGTGGCTAGCAATGTCTCGACTCACGCTTACCCTGTAGCCATTAGATGTAAGTAGATTCAATTGCTGTTAAATATATCGAGCTATATATTCGTGGTCAGTGAGTGCTTTACAGGGTATCGCTAGGCCAACAAGAACCTGAGTATGGCGGCTGGGTCATTTCCGTTTGTGACCCCAGCTTTTGCATATTTCCGTTTTGTGTTTGGAATTTTTAAGTGAGTAACTCAACAGCGCTTAACTTTGCAATCGTTGTTGTTGTTGCTGCTACTGCTGCTGCTGTTGCTGCTACTGCTGTTGTTGCTGCTGCTGCTGCTGCTGATTTGCGTCTGCTAATGCAGCTGTTTGTTTCCGTTTGTTAGCATTTACTTGTTTGCTGTTTGTTGCTATTGCTGCCGCTCTTGATGTTGCTTGCTGTTTTGTGGCACGGCCAGGTTTTTGCATCTGCGGCGACTGTGTTGCACAACTTGGCTTTTATATTTTTTGTACGACTTTTGAGTGTAGCATTTGACAGTTTGGACAGCTTTTGCTGTTTTGCTCCATCTGCCGTTTACTGACTGCAAACAATATGCTGTATCTTTTGGCCACGGCCAGGCGGAGCAGCACACGGCAAGGCAAGGCACGGCCCGACACGGCCCGACAGTCAAAGTGCCCGCTGAAGTGTCAAGGAAATTTGTGACCAAACTGCGAGATTTGTGCAGCATTGTGTGCTCGCAGGAGCGTAACTGCCAGATAGGGGAACAAAGAAAGAGCCAGCAGGCCGTGGGCCGAGGTTCGTTCAGTTTGCAGTTAATTAAATCGCTGGCCAAGAATGTTTCACGTGCAATCAGCGCAACGGGCGCCGGCCCAGATTTATGACGTTGCCAACAGGCGATAATTGAGATTACATAAAGGATGCCGCTGAATGAAATAAATCTGTGCAGCAATTCACTTGCTGCCCTGCGGCACGTGCAACTGCAGCCAGACGCCAGCGGCGTTAATATATGAGCTGCTCGCACTCTCTCGCTCTCTCGATTGGTCGGGTCTTGTGGCTCTAATTGAATTAGCTCAGGCAGTTCGAGTGGCTGACAATTGGAATATCTTTTGAATTTTTAATAATACTATCATGAAAGCCGTTAGGGCAGTTGAGTAATGCCTCAGCTTTGTATGCCTCTCACATCGATCCAATTAGATGTTGTTCCTTTGGCTGCCTTTGGCTCTCTGGCTGCTGTCTCAGCCAGTGGGTTGCCTGCAACAACCTTTAGTCGCGACCAGGCTCATTATCAACGCCAATGCCGGCTTCGTCGCGACAAAGTTTTCTTCTTTAGCGCGCCTGCAAATTTATCGCTCATAATTATTTCATTTTACATTCTGCTGAAGCTCTCAGGCAACGACCTATACGAGACGACTCGCCGTCATCTTAAACATTGCGCGGATGCTGTTCAAGTCGAAACACTTAGAGGCAGGGAAAAACAAAAACAACAACAAAATCGTTCAAGGCGTTTTATGCATTTCATACACTTAACGCCAACTGTCGTTAAGCCAGAAGACAAATCTGCATTTAAAACCAGATTTGAAATATTCAAAATTTGTCCTCTAATGATGATAGGCTGTAGCACAGTTCAGTAGCTCAAACAATATATAGAACTGTTGCACCTACTTATTACGCTCAAAAAGAGTAGCTTGCGGCTTAGGGTAATGCTGCTTAGAAAGTATTACAGAATTGCATTGCATTTGCCAACAGCTTCTGACATAGTTTTCAACTGTTCCCACGGCAATTCTCACAGTTCCCGTACCCCTAAAATATGAGTGTGTGTGTGTGTGTGAGTGTATGTGTAGTTGCTTCCAATCAACACACAGTGCATACAAACAGTGCTGTAGGTGGCAGGGGGTTGGGACTGAGAGCGCAGGATTCTGCATTAGGATAATAAAAGCGGAGAGGCGCTCGCTGACCGACTGAAAGAAGCGCCGTAAGCTTTTCAGTTGACATTAGTGGCATGCCATAAGGTAGTATTACTCAAGCTATTAATTCAGCTGAATTTTTTTTTATGAATTTATACAAATTCACAAAATTCCATAGCAGCTCAGCATATTCGCTTGAGTTCAGTTAAGTTTTTTCCCGGGCTAGATCTCTTTCCTGGACTACTGTTATACGACTGTTATGGCTTGGTATGATACTGTTCACAATTTTAGCAGAATTGTTGCCGCTCTAATAACTGTTGAATATGTTTTAGATGAAATCGATGAACCTTCAGAGTTTGCATAATATTTCTAATAAGAAAATTAATCTGCATTCCGTAGGCTATACAGCCTGCATGATACATTCACAGGGTATAAAGCAACGTTGCAGAGTGTGCAACTAGCCAAGTTTTTAGCAGCTTTGGTTGATTTTACAAGCATGCCACAAACAACACAACAACCACAACAACAAAGGACGGCCTGTGTGTTGGAGCGGCATTAGTTGGGGCAACAATTAAGTGTGTGCCTGAATGTGTGTGTGTGTTTGTGTGTGTGGGTGTGCGTGGAACCACAATGTGCATGCGTACTTGGGTAAATTGTTTTGCACTTAGCTAAAAGTTGGGCGCAAAATAAACAGAGTGTAAAAGCTGTTGCCAGTTATCTCTCATGTTGTTCCACTTAGTGGGGTTACTCTCTCTCTCTCTCCCCTCTATTTTGATTTTCCCATTTTTTGTATGTTTTTTTTTCGTTGAGTAGGAGGATTGTCGGTGCATCAGGTCGATGGAGGCCATTAATCAAAAGCCAACTGAAGCTGGTATAAAACTGTCGTCAGGCAACAAAAATATTTATAGGCATTGCATAGACACTCTTATAATTGAGGAATTACAATTTGAACGGCACTGCAGTCGGTAGGCTTTCAGTTCGATCTAAGCCCAATGACTGACAGCAGCCGCAGACAAAGTCACAACATGCAAAAACCTATAGATATGTATATACGCCTGTGTCTTGAAGCTTCGAGCTAAAAGAAAAAAGGAAAAAGAAAATGCCATTGGCAATAAAGCGAATGTAAATGGGCTCAGCATTGACTCTCGAATCTGCTGCCAGAAGACAAATTGCGCTTTGGTTGGCCTCTGCCGAGGCCGATGCTCGATGTACGGCTACAAAATGAAACAGAGCTCAGGCTGAGGCTCCTCTTCTTTTTGCCTTTCACTTTATTTTGCCTTTGTGCTAGTGCAAAGAGTTGATCCATGGAGAAAGAACTTCGTCTGCCGCCCCTGCCAGCATGTGACTGACATTTCACATTCAAATGCTCTGACAAAAGCGAAAACATGAAGAAAACTGAAATGATGTCGAACAGTGACTACACTATAAATCTATTTGCAACGAGAAAATGTTCATTATATGTGACTTACCTTTATGATGGACCATGAAATAGAAATAGAAATTCCCACTCTCTACATTCCATTTGATGACTCTCTCTTATTACGGACTCCATCTTTTAAGTAAAGAGCTGAATTATTTCTAATATGCAAAACATTCTGTGCATTGGATATGCTCAAAGCAACTGGGCCCATATTGAATATGGATTGCAAGTAAAGACAAGCCGGCGCCGCAGATGCGTTTGAATCAGCAAGAAAGGCGACTCGCATCGCCACTTCTGTGATGGCATATAAATTTTGCGGTCTGTGGCCATAAATCAGCGTTTGGCTGTCGCCCGTTTGTCGCTGTAAATCGCAGTCGCAGTGCCACGCCTCAATCTCAATCTCACTGCCTCCAAAGGTTGCTCTTTAACTGGTCATTAATTACAAATTATGTGCTGCTGCTCTAGATGTTGATGTAGTCGTCGCTGGAGCTGGAGCTGGAGCTGTCGCTGAACTGTAGCTGTAGCCGTAACTGGAGCTCTGTGGCTGCCCCTCAGTTGTCTAGTATGTGTCGCCTGAGCAAATTAATGTTGAACGATGATGGCGACGATGACGACATGGTCGTTGCCAATAGGCAACAGTGCAGCAGCAGTGGCGCGGACCTCATCATCTCGCCCTGGAGCGTGGCTTCATTAGGCGTCGCTGGCCAAGTGTGTTGCCGTGAGGGCCACGCCACTTGCCAGACACATAAATAATTAATAGAACTGTAGAAAAATGCGCAAAGCACTAGCGCACCGGCCCACTCCCCACTTGACACTTGCCAGTTTTCAGTTCTCGGTTGCCAGTGGTCGGTTGCAAAGGATCTGACGATAAACTTCCAAGTTCTCTGGGTGTTTCAAAGTTGTGTAAGCAAATATTTGGCCTCATCATCATGATACTTGCCGCAACGCACTCTCATATTCCGTTTCAAATTCAGAAAAGTCATTAAATAATTTTCCACATTTGCACTTAACGTGGCTGAAACATAAGCAGATCTCTCTCTCTCTCTCTCTCTCTCCCTCTCTCTCTCTTTTGCTGTGTGTGCTGCAGTATTTTGATGTATAATCAAAATGCCTTACTGTTTACATTGCGTTTCGTTGTGGCACCTCTGATGCCACTTGCCGCAAAAGGCAACTGAAATAAGTACACATGAAATATGCTGTAAGGGAACTAGCTGACGTCGTGTGAAATGTTATTGCGGCACACACGCCGTATACTTAATGTGTACCGTTTTCTATTTTAATTAGTTTCTAGCTCATTTTCCATCTCATTTTCAATGTCAATTTCAATTGGCAGCTTAGCAGTCAAAACTTGCAGACACGTGACATTATTTACCCAAGATGGGCGTGAAGAATCCGAAAATGTGCTAATATAAAGTGGCAAATTCCAAGACTAGGAGCCTCAGGGGAAACGCGCAAGCGGCAGTCCCGAACGCCAGCTCCGGCTGGATTGCGGCTTATTTGATTTTCATTAGGCATAACTCAATTTGAAACAAATAAAACGCGCTCAGCCGCAGATGAGCTACTTATACAACAAACGTAACAACAACAAAAACAACAACAACAACAACGACGACAACGACGAAGCCAATTCCTTACCGGATTATAGTCATGACGAATGAAACGAACGGAAACGGAGATACGGTGAACGGCAGCCGGCAGTCGGGACTGACGGAGAGGGGCCACAAAACCAAACCGAGCTAAGCAAGTTGCCGACCACCAAGTGCAGATGATGAAGCTAAACTACAAGTTGCACGAACAATAAGGCAGCAGGAGTGGCAGCAGCAGCAGCAGGAGCCGAGGCAGTGGCAGTGCTTGGAATTGGGGGAAAATCAAGTAAAAGGCAACCTTTTGATTTCATTTCCTGTTAATATTGCCCGGACCAGAGCTCGCACAGACGCAAAGCCAACACTCAGACAGACCGACAGACAGACGGACCGACAGCCCGACAGCCCGACAGACCGACGGCCCAATAGGCGGCTTGGAATGGCAAGCATAAGCAACTTTGTCAGGCGATTAAGGTGATGCTGAGAAATGCCGCAGGAATTTCAATGGACTGTAGTTGAGGGTCAGTTGCCGAGGCTCTGCTGCTCCCCAGGGAAGATTATTATATCGTCAGTTTGCCTATGCCTCCGCAGTATGGGCATAAAACTTTTTAGCCTTTCGACTTCCTTAGCTCTTTGCGGCTGATGAAGTATTTATGAGCACGCATGCCAGTAAGTGTGTGAGAGTGTGTGTCTGTGTGTGCCTGTGTGTGAGGTAGACTCTTTGTGCATGCAAATGCTAATGTCTTATTAAAAGAGACAGGTGACTAAATTGATTAGCTCCATTAAACAGAATTTTAAAATCAACAGACGGAAAAGAAATTTTATGTGTTAAGTAAATAAAAATGTGAAACAAATCTTACATATATAAATAAATATATAAATATAAATATAATATAGAATAAAATAATACATTTAATATGAAATAATATCAATAAATTGTAAATATATAGAATGTGTATTAATTTTCTATTACAATAAAATAAAAATGAGCAATTGTCAGAAATATATCTATTTAAAAATATAGCAAATTCATTATACATTTTGAGCTAAACCATTTCTTTAGAAACAGTTTTGTTGGCTGTGTATAACTACACCTTCACGCACACACACACCCACACACAACTTGTCGAACACTCTCATTAAATATACTAAGAATTGCTTATAAACTTTGTGCTGAAGCCTTAAGGGAATCGGAGATATGTAGCATTTAGTTTGTGTGCAGCTTTCCTTTAATTTATTTTCTTTATTTCATTCTCTTTTTTGGCATTCTCATGGGCAATTTTCCATTTGCGGAAGTAAGACAACTTTTGTTTGGGTTTCACTTGAGTTTTTCTTTAGCTATTCAGCCACGTTTATCCTCAGCTCAGTTTTCAATTTCATTATATTTGCTCATGCTGGTTGTGTTCGCTCCTGTGGCCCTTGTTGTTCTTGCTGTTATTGTTTGAGGTAAGGATTTATGAATTGCGTGCGTTATCGGATATTATCAGCAAATATCATGTCATGAGACTTATAAGTTGTTTGGCACGATTCTTGACTTATCTGACGGCAAGAAAGTTGGCCTTGGCTGGTTTTTTAATTAAACGGCGGCTGATGAAAGCTCTAGCTCTGGTGTATCTTAAAGATACATCTGTTAAGTGGCTCAATTAAATCAAAACTAAATGCCGCACTTCAGCATTACAAGCCATTTATTAAGCGACCCTTGCAGCCACTCCTGCACCCACACCAGCACCCACACACTCACGCACACTCAGTTGAGTTGTGCCCGCAAAACCATAAAACAAAAGCCCGAACAAAAGCTAATTAAGTTTATGTCACCGGAAATTTGTTTCACCTCAAAAACCTCGAATTGTGTTGAGTTCGGAGCAGAGATAAAGTGCACGTGGTCCCCGTTCGGATGTCACATGGAGCGAATCTCAACTGGAGAGACCAGAAGAGGCAAGGGCTCTGGAAAGGTAAAAGGAAGGGCCAGGGCAAGGGCAGGGGCAAAGGGAAGGTGTAACGGAACAATCGACTGAACAGGGAAAACTCTGAAAAACTTTTCTACTCGAACTTGTACACACTCATTGGCAATTAATCTGCAAGCCACGAACTAAGACAAAGGTAATGCGCTGCGGGTGCTGCACCACTTGCCCCACCGCCCTCTCGCTCGCTCCATGTGACAGTGTCTGTTGCAATTTGGATTGCATTTGAGCAAAATTTGTTTGCCATTGTAGGCGACAATTTAATTTTCATGCGCAGCAGCGCGAATGGCACTCAAAGTTGCCATAGGGACAACGGGAAGGACGCGATGCGTGTGGGGTGCCAGCTGCGAGGTTCGAGATGGGAGCTGCTAATGAATTGATTGGCTTAATTTGCAGCTGCTCAAGTTCAATGGGCATAACTTACTCGGGTGTCAACAAGAATTATTAGCTGGACCGGCAGCTAGTGGTAGCCTGCCAGCAGGCTGCCTCGGTTGATTAACGGCTCTTTGAGTGGCCCGGAAGCAGCTTGGGCGACAGGCTTTATGGTATATTTTTATGGCCTTGCAGTCAAGTTGGCAAAGTGCAGCGGGCGAGCGTCAACTTATGGGCCCTATAAACGATCCGAGCCAAACGACGACTGTTGGCACAACTTTTGCTCACCTGGCCCGCTGTCACCTGGCCCAATCACAGCTGCCACTAAAAAGTGGCTACCTCTAAAGTGGGCGTGGCGCAGCAGAAGCAGCTCTACACCGTGAAAGCACTCTTGACGCTCCATTGACGTTGGGGTCGTGTGACTGCTGTCAGGATTCAAGCATGTACTTATGACGCGTTTCCTTCTCCTTTTTCCCTTTTACACGTTGCTCTCAACTTCTCGTTTTTTTCTTTTTGTTGTCGGTCATAGTCGTTTTCGAAACTTTGGCAAGTTTTTTGTTGGGCGTGTTTGCACCTTGGCGGTTGTCGCCTGTCAACAACTCAAAATGTTTCCGAGCAATCGCTTTTTACAGCTTCCGAACAATTTGATTTGATTCCATTAAAAAACTTGCTCTAGTGATTTCCTGTGTCAGCCAACCAGCCACCGCGCCTTCAAGCGTTAAGCTGTAGCAATATGTATATATACATATATACATATATAGTATATATATGCGTATATATCGCACCTCGCAGCCCGCCTGGCTCTAGATAATTGTGACATTGGCTGCGTCGTCAAGTGTTGCATACTTTTTTGCGCGATCCTTAGAGTCATCGTCGACGTCAATGCATGTCATTTGCTGACAAACTTTTGTGCGTCTGTGTGTGTGTGTGCTGGCTGATGTATTAGTTGCGCGCCATATTGCACGTCAGCGCGTAATGAAAACTTATAACTTTTGATACGATGCAATTTCAATTGATGGCACTCGACGACAGAGCCAATTGCCGGCTTAATACTGACAAATATGCCATCGAGCGAGAGCATGTTGCCAATGGCAAATAATCATGATGGAGCCTGGCACGAGAACTTGTGATTGTCATAAAATGTGCTCGAGAAGAAGCAGAGCTCTGTGCATAAGTAGTTGAAATGCGGAGCGTCCTCCTCAACTGACACTTGACCTCTAAGAAATGGCACAGCTGACTCAAAGCTGCCAGTAAGCTGTACGCTCTTAGCTGTTTGCGTCTGGTGCTTGTAAAACAACAGTTATTCTCGTTTCGGCTTCTATGCAAATCACAAATTGGATTAACAACGTTGTTGGCAAACAAATCCCTTTTTGGGTTTGCGTTCCAAACTGTTAGTTATATTGCCATCATTTCTTTGAGCAATTTACATTTGACATCAGACCGTTTCGAATTGCGGCCAATTGCAATATCGCTTCATATATGCCAAGTATACGCTCGACTAGCAGATATCCTTTCATACATTTTGATGTGGTCTAAGTCCGATAGCAGCTGATTGAGCTGAAAGCGTAGCTGTTTATGTCATTGCGACACTTTTTTGAATTTTATCAATGCCTCTAGTTGTGAAAACGAGCGATAGTATTGACTGGCATTAATTTATGCGATAGTTCGTTGGATACTTTTCTCAGTTTTCATAGCTAAAACGATGTTTATAAAAATCCGCGAGGATGTTGAATAGTAGATTCCATTATTGTTTTATTTGTTGGAATTTTTTACAGACTAATGCAAATAAATTTACCTGGCTCGATAATTGTGTCCACATATATATGTGCCTGATTAGTTAACAAAAATTGAATCATTAACAGCTTAATATCTAAATGAATTTCTTCTGTATATATAAATCAATTGAATAATCAATTCATATCCTGATGATTTTTAGAAATTATATTAATTCCCTGATTAGAGTAGTCATCGATCGATCGATGTCTTTGCTGCTTTACTACTTCTGGTTAGCTTCGGGCTGCAGCCCAATCGATTGAAACTGTGTTTACAGGGTATGCGAATCTCTGGTAGCAGTTGCGACACTTTTTGAGCAGCATATGAAAAGTTTGCGTTTAGCTTTGGCTCCCATGCTGCCGCATAAAATTTATGATGAATTTTCCCCTCGACGCATATTGCAGAACATTTTTGGGACCGTTACATGCCTATGCGTGCATGTGTGCGCAAGTGTGTCATTGTGTGGGTGTGTGCAAGCGTGTGGGTGTGTGTGAGAGATTTCTGTGTACGTTGGGAATCGTTGCCATGAACTGCAACCACAACTGAACCGGGCAGCAGCTGTTCCATGCGATGTCGCTCAACATTTTGCTATTTTTCGGTTTATGCGTGAAGTTCCATCAGGCTTGTCGTTTATCCTTTGTCGTTGTTGCTGCTCTTGCTGCTGCTGCTGCTGTTGTTGCTGTTGTTGGTTAGTCGGTTGTTTGACCACATGACGGACCCCATTCCCAGTGCTGCAAGTGTGTCCCCAGCCCGTTGATGAGTTGTACAATTGAAATTGTTTTAGTGCTTTCATGGAATTTGGAATATGAATTGCGTTGATAACTGGACAGTTGTTGCGATTTTGCCTATTTTTGGCAGACTAACTAACCCAAATTTGGGCCAACAATCCTTGCGTGAGCTTAATGAGGATTCGAGGCTCTTAATTCGTGCCAGTATTCTCAGCTAATGCTCAATAGCTACAATTAGATAATGTGCTTTAGTATGGACTCATCTATTTTTGCCGCCGAGCGCTTAAATTGAACTGCACATATTTATGTGCCATAAAATATAATACATTTCACAACAGCTTTGGCATTAGTCCATTTAGGATTAGTCCATAAATCACATGGAACTAATGCATTGCGACATGGGGGATAAATAAATATTTGGACACATAAACAAACTCGCCGATAAATCGCAATTGCGAGCTGATTGGCGTGTAAACATAGTTAGCCTGGCTGCTGCGGCCCGTGCAGGGCCTGGTCAGGGTAATTATTGAAACGTCCTGTTATCAAAGAACTGCCCGCCACAGGCCGTAATTGAGCGTGAACATATGATAAATAGATCTAATGGTCCATAATGGCAGCGCTTTAAGTGGCACTTGGCTTGAGCCAATTTGAAATTAAAATTTCGAATTTTTTGGCTAAGATGGCTTCAATGGCTCGGTGCTCGGCTCTTGCAATTAGCCAAACAACAAAATGGCCGAGCAAATTGTCAAAGGGCAAGTGAAATTGTTTACAAACCAATTACTAGCGAGCGCCAGACAATGGCAACAGATTCAAGATTTCAGATTTCCAACTCGCTGACCTTTGGCTCAGCCCGGCTGGGTCCGCTTTGGCTGTGATGGTGGCAGCTGCGACAGCAAAATTAAGCAGAACGCCAAAAATTGCGTTATCTTAATGAGTTTAAACGTTAATCAGGCTAGTGGGCGGTGGGCGGTGGGCGGTGGGACAGTGGGGCAGCAGGCACTGCAAGTGGACACGCGGAAGTGGGCCGTGACGCAGCGGAAATGGTGCAAAGTTTGTGGCAACTGTGCCACAGGTCGGGTCGGGTTTGCTCGGGTCGAGGACGCTGCGGGCCCGCCTGCCAACTTTCAAACAACAAATTTGAGCTGGCAAAGGAGTTGCTGCTGCTTTCCCAGCTACAGCGGAAGTCGAAGTCCGAGCAGCGCGGATACATATTAAATTAATAATTTGACCTCATCCAGCTGCAGCCCACTCAAGGCACAAGCGCAAGCCAAATTACAAAACATCCGCTCGAGAAGATTTCGGTTTTGTGATTGCGGCAAGGACAATGCCGCAGCAGAGAATCCGGCCCCTCCGCGGCTGCCATGTTGCACTAATGTTCCGGGCAAAGCTACAGCTACAGATACAGCTACAGCGTCTGGTGAGATAAACAATTAAAAACTTTCGCAATTTGCGGTAATTTCACTCCAACTAAGCGCACCACCACCCGCGCCTAATATGAGCACAGCATTTTAGTGGGCCAAAGCAATTATGATGATGCCATAATTAGGACAACCACGCTTCGGTTTGCCGACTGTATAAGAGAGTGTAAAACGGACTGACTGACTGATGGACTGACTGCGGTGCTTGTTCATTGAACCAACTGTTCACGACATTCTTATCGCTTTCTTCTTATCTCTTGTTGACTGATTGAGGTGAGCTCGCATCGAATTGCATTGCACACGTTTTTGTTGATTTTGCACACGCCGAACCCACCGGCTGCGATAGAATGAATGTTCAACTGAGTGCAAAAATACTTCACTCGGCACTCGGCCAACCAACGCTTGCTATAAATGAGTCCAATGGAATTGTAGTAAAAGCCAGTAAATTCTTAAGGAAGAACCTCGAAATTCTTCTCAATACTTTTAAAGGCAACACAAAAATGGTTTGCAAGGGCTGTGGTACAAGTGAGTATAAAAAAATACAAAATAAATGATTTTAACCTTCAACTGAAATTGATGGCAATGAATTATCACACCTGCGCAGACTGCAAATGCACCGACTCCAAGTGCGGCGACAACTGCTCGTGCAATCAGGACTGCAAGTGCGTCTGCAAAACGGGCACCAAGGAAGAGTGCTGCAGCACAAAGACCAAGTAAACAGACTAAGTACACAGATATTGTTGCAATTAAGCAAACAAATGGAGCTGCTCCGGATGTGTAAAATAAGTAAATAAAACAAACAGTTTAAACTATGTGTTAAAGTCTGCGTGAATATATGTTTGGCACCTTTTGATATGCCTTGATTGATGCAGTTGGCAGTTGTTTCTTTTGCCTCATTAGTTGAAAGAGACATTTAATCATAACCTACGCTTCATATTTATAAAGTCAGTCGGACCTGTGCCACATCAGATATATATACATTCCACTTCTTTAGATCATATCTCGAAGCTAAATCTTAAACATTTCTATCTTTACCCGCGGTCTTCTTCCTCCATCTCAGCAGATCAGTTGACAATTCTAATATTCTATTTTTGACTCTCTAATTATCGTATCTCCATTGTGCGCTCAACCCTACTTCATTCCTTATATTCTATTTAGTATACAATATAAGAGTACAAAAAGTTAATATACGTTGACTGGTGTGTGGACATCTGTCGGATTTGGTGGCCTTACGATGTCATATATATACACATTTATATCTAAATGAGTTTCATTGAAATGCACAATGCATTGTAGCTATTTTTGTTGTAGTTGGAGCATGGCGCTGACAAACTGCAACTGCAGTTTATGTGGTCTCATTTGGGCAATGGGAAACAACGTGCCACACAAAATGATGACACTTGTAAGTGTGCGAAAGTAATTTACTAGACAGATGTATGTGTGTGTGTGAGTGGTGGGGGCAGGGATTTTGCAGTTGGCCAGAATAGCTGCCAGTGTGCTGCCAGTGGAGGGTGAAGTACTTAAACAATTAATTAACGCTGCTTGAGCTAAACATTTATGCAGCCAACAATGAGGCACGGCTAGACAAAAAGACGCCGACACACCACAAAATGTTAAACTTGCCACAATGCGTTGCCCTCTTAAGCTGCAATAGCGGGGGAGTGGCAGAGAGAGAGAGAGAGAGAGAGAGAGAGGGGGGGGGGAGAGGACAGAGCTCCTCTGGGTCTGGCTCATTATGAGCTGCAGCCATTTTAGCCCGAACAATGAACGCGCAACATTCCGCAACCGTTCCGCCGGGACTGTCTGTTAAGTTTTGCTATGTTTCCTCTTCAAATTTTCTACACATTTCTAATTAGCAGCTGCCATCAGCAAAGCGTTGTCTCCATATATATATATATGTATATATATATATATCAGCTGGCCAGCTTAGTACGGCTGTTAAACGGTTTGATTAGGCCGTGATTCCTAATCAATTAAGACTGATGGCTTATGCACTAAAGTTGAGCTGAGACGATTAAGTTTTGGTTCTTGGCTTGTTGACCAATTGGCCAGCAAACTAGCCGCAAACATTTGCAGCACTCTCTAACCAAGTTTACTGTGCAACACTAACGCAAAAGTTTGCTACACTTTTTAGGTTGTTCTGCCACACTTCCTGCTCCTGCTCCCCCTCTTCCTGCCCTCATCCTATTTATACAGTTTAATGAGCATCCCTAGCTCAGTTTTACTTTACTGCGGCTGTGGCGGTGGTTGTTGCTATTGTTGTTGTCTGGCTTATTGTTGTGGTACAGCTTTATATTCTTGATGTTGATGTTGCTGTTGTTGTTGTTGTTGCTGTTGTTGCTGTTGCTGCTGTTGTCTGTGGCACTCGTAACTTTGCCGCAAAATTGCTTGTTTCCGTTTCCGTATTCTCGCCTCTGAGCGGCCCTCGACGACTTCTCGACTGACGCCCCCACTGATAGATGCCATTATGACCCCCAGGCGAGGCGCAGGATTCGCTCTCTGTGAGCTGTCAGTAAAAGTGGGTACTGCCAGCAATTAAAGCCAATTATGCTGAAATGTAATTGTTTTAAGCAGATTTCTTTTTCGGCTGCCATGGCTGCCTCCACTTGGCCTTTGACTTTCTGGCGCCACGCACTTCTGTGGATTTGTTAGCTCTTTCGCTTTTATCATTTGTTTTGGCGCATTTTCGTTCAGTTTTGTCAGCAGAGTCGCTTGGGGCTCTGGCTGACATTAAAATCAACTAAATGCGTTCGGCTAAATGCAATATGCAATGAGCCCGTTTAAATAAATTCTCACAATTGTGTTTAATTAAAAACTTTTGAATGAGTGTGAGCGCCAATGACCATGTGCAAATGTGTGTGTGCTGGCCATAAAAACAATTAACGCATTCGCATTGTGCGCATATACATACATGCATGGCATATATCTATTTATATATGTATGTGTGTGTTTTCGAACAGCTTGGAAAATTCAACAATTTCATTTTGGTTGCTTCGCAAAAAATAAACATAGGAAATAGTACACCAAATTGTGTCCCCGAGGGACAAATTGTGTGCGTTGTCCATGTGAGTGCGAACAATAAAATTTACTGTGGCCGTAGTTGTTGTTGCTGTTGTTGTTGTCGTTGGTGCAATGGCTGTATTTGTGTCTGTGTCGCCCACAATGTCGGCCGGAACTTTTATTGTTGAGCCACATAATTAATTGTCGTAGTTTCTGGGTGTTAAATAATTAGAAAACAAGTTTTCAAGCCATTAATCACATTGAGGGCCACAGAAAAAATGTAAAAAAAAAAAAAAAATAACGAACTGCTGTCCAATTTAATAGCAAAAGCTTTTCAAACTGCCAGACACACACACACACACATCGACACCTCTGCGATGGGGCACAAATTGAGACAGGCTGTTTGCCTGAAAATGCATTAGAGGAGGTCGCCCCCGACATGGCTTCTGGCCAGCAGCTGTAAGTTGCTCCAAATCACAGTATAATCCCGTAATTTACATAAAATATGGCCATAGGTCAAAGGGCGGGGTATAAGAGGTCCCCCCATACACACACGTACACACACAAAGGTTTATATATATATATACATGGCCTTGTGTCTATTTCATTTGGTCCCAGTCAAACATCATTACGTCATAAATTGCTGTTGAATCCTTGATCATTTATTAAATTTGTCCTCATTTCGACTCAGTGTGCGTGTGGGTGTGTGTGTGTGGGTGTGTGTGTGGGGGGGATAGGCAGGTGACATTAACAAGTTCAATTTGATATGCGCTGCGTGTATTAAAGCTAATAAGGGTTTTCATGACTTGACCAAGCCGAATTCACGTCAGCCTTAGGTGACCCTATGTTAATTATGGGGTTTCGCTTTAAACTGAGGGTCCTCAGTAAGGTTTTTCTCTGCTCATGACTGATAGATATTTACATGGTAATGCGCTTAAAAATGCTGCTAATGAAACGTCAATTATGTGCGCCTCTTTGGGGCGACGCACGTGACCGACTTGTCAACGCAAGAGGCATATCCAATTTAACCCTCAAATGACTGTCATTATGACAGGACCTGTGGCAACGCCAACAATAACAACAACAACAACAGCAGCGCCAACCGCAATGGCAACAACAATAACAGTAACAACATCGTCGAGGGCAGCTCTCGTCGCTTTGCCACTGAGTTATTAGCGAATCGTGATTGGCATAAATCAGTGCAACTCGAGGCAATGTAGAGAGAGAGAGAGAAAGCAGATGACGAGCAGGAGTATGCAGGAGTATGCGCGGCAACCTAACCTGGCGAATGCACCTGACCAACACGCTTTCCACCTAACTCTACTTGGCGCTTTTTCAACACTACAATTTATGAGCTAAACTGTCACACAAGTCGCTCTCTATCTCTCTCTCTCTCTCTCTCTGTCTCTGTCTCTTTCTGTGCTTGTCTGTTCATCTTTCTCGCTTGACATTGTTAACTCTAATGAATAAGTACTCGACTTATGGTTGACCTATCCCGAGAGAGGTGAGTGAAAGAGAGGTGCGCTTAGTTGACGCGCGCTCTTGATATAAGTCTGTATTTAAAGGAGGCAAAGGACGAAGGAAAAGTTAGTAATGTAATATCCAATTTCTGCAACTTATCAGACCCCACTTCACACACCTCTTGTGCACAGGGTATTCAAATGCATAACTTAAGCACACTTACATCTAGATGGATGTCGTTTATGTGGCATTTATGCTGAAAACGAAAGCATATTGATTCGCTGCTGGCATTTACATAACCGAAACGATATTTTGGAAGCTGGTTTGCCGCATTGCAGACAACTGGGCGAAGGCATCGATTTGCATGGCATTAGAGAAGCAGAGCAGCAGCAGCAGCAGGAGCAGGAGCAGCAGCAGCCGCATCATTATGCAAAGCCATTGTGATAGCATCTGAGCCGCTGAGCATCTGCTTACCCGGGTCAAGCATAACAGATAAGTGACGACCTGTTAATCATTCGCCTATAAAACTAACATTAGCATTAGCATTGGCATTAGCATCGGGCGAGCACACATGCATACATACATAGATATATACATATCAATCGCATTAAGCGTGCCACACTTTGGTTTCATTTTGCAATGAGCTGCGCGTCTCTCGCTTTGTTGCACAAAGGATTTAATTAGTTTTTCTTTCATTTGCTCGGGCGCGCACTGTAATTGCTTTTAACACTTTGGAGCGTGGCGCTGGCCAGCCAAAAATGAAGCATTTAAATGGAAATGGAATTAGGAGCGCACCAAATGACGAGTGGCGTTCAAGTGGCGTCCATGGCGTCCATGGCGTCTATCGTTGTTCTAATGAAATACTTCGTGTCGTGCGCCTGTCCACATTATTAACAGCTTCCGAACTTTTGAATTTACGAATTGAAAGCGGAAGAGCAGCAAAGCAAAAAAAAAAAAGGAAAAAAGGATGAGAAGCGCATTCAAGCTAACAAACACACGGACACACAGTCTCTCACAAATAACAGTTTTCATTGCAGCTGGTACAATCGCAGGACAAAGACAGCGAACGCTTGTAAAGTGTTTAGTTTAAATTGTGGCTCAAAGGAAGCAAAAGTTCCATAAGTAACTCTAATGTATTGCTTTTTTTCGAGTCGCATTCAGTAGTCAGATTCAGAGTCACAGTCAAAGTCAGAGTCAGAGTATGTGCAGCAACAACATCTATTTATTTGCTGTTTGTGCCTTGGCTCCTGCTGTTGCCATGGCTATAAGCATAAGGCAAGTTTATGCTTTCGTTGCATTCTGAGTGAGTGCGCAATATTCTCGTTTTTTATTGGCAGCACAATTTATGCATAAGCATTCTGATAGCTGTGTAAGCATGGCTTAAGACAAATAACTGTTGTTGCTAAAAAAGGCTTAAGATCGTCAATTAGTTGTAAGCTCCTTATCAATTAAATACAAATCAATTCAGCTTTGTGATACGCGAGCCAAAGTGATGTAATCAATTAAAAGTCATCTTAAATCGTCTCTTTTCAATATTTATGCCTAAGCGAGCTAAAGACTTCGGGCCATGAACTGTAGTTTAAAGAAAAAGCTTAAAACGAATGAGTGCAATTTCTTATATATGCCAATTGGCCATCTTTAATGGATATTAAAGCCGAGTGGCTGTGGCCGAAGCTGAGGCCGAGGCTGAGGCTGCCAGTTGATGCCTGATGTCGTCCTCGACGCTTGTTAGCAATGTCAGAGGAAAGGCCATAAATACAGCCACATGAATAACAATATATGATATACGATTTGCCTTTAGAGTATGTCAGTTAAGTTATTTGTATTTTTATTTATATAAAATATCTGTGTGGGTCGGTGGGTGTGGCAACTGCTTGATTCGTTTGTGTTGGCTTTTTGCTTTGTTGTGCGATGCTTTTAAGAGTTAATAAATCCTTTTAACTTATGCCATATTTCAATGGCATTCCTGCCGCTGTTTCTGCTGCTGCTGCAGCTGCTGGCATTTGGCATTTGGCTTGAACTGAGAGTCATATGGAAATCCTGTGCCGGCAAGGCAGCGGCAGCGGGTAGCCAAGGCAGTGAAGGCAGTGAAGGCGCATCACCGCGCATTCACATGGCCCGCAAAAAAGGGTCGAAGGCAACGGGAAGCCAACCGAATGAAGGCAATTCCATTTATTGAACAGCATTATTCAGATGTGGATGTGTGCACGGCCTGCTCCCGGAGCTCGGAAATCGTGTCTGACAAACGGAAATATTATTAAGTTGTATTGTGCTTTTGATTTGTGTTGTGCACAGAAATTTGTTCAGCATTTGTCGGCTCAATTTAAAAGACTCGACTCGGCCCGACTCTGCTGTCCGGCGGCATCATTCATTACACTTAACTTAGTTGGTATTCTACTCTTGACTCTCCATTAAAGAATCTATTTATTTCAATTCTCTATCCAGCTACCTCGGCCAACACGGCCACCACGGCCTGAACCCATCTATTAATGGAGCTGCGTTATTCAAGCATTTTTGATTAGTTGAAGCCGCGCACATTTATATTCCTTTATAGGTATGTTTTAACAATTCATTTTTTATAAAGCTCGAGCTGAATTACTACTAAGCCCAGTCGCACAGCCCGATTCCATAGACAGGCGCTGGCCCACTTGGCGCTCTTTTGTTGCCGGCTCCATGTATTTTTATTATTTATTATCCGCTTTAAATCCCAGCTAAAGATCATTATACACATCAGTGCGTCCGATTGTGAGAATCGCAGCTATTCCGATTTCTGATTTCTTGTTTTCGACGTTTGCGCCTCCCACACAGCCGAGCTCTAGCACCACCAAGTACCACGGAGCACCACTCCACCACCACCACCACCACCACCATCTCCAGCCCCAACCCTAATCCAAATCCCGAGCACAAGGCTTGCCCGATTCTGTGTGGGTCGTCTCAGGAGCGGGACGACTCCAGCTTATGGGCTGGCAGCGCACGCCAAGCCATGGAAAACGATTTAACTGAAAATTGAGGTTGAACTTAATCATAAATCAATGCTAATGATGCTAAAATGCTAGAAAATTTCCCAGGCATGCCATTTCGAGTGGATATCACTTGGCGCTCGAGTCGAGGATTTGCAGTGCTGGCATTTGCCGAGCGGCTGCCCTTTGCACCAGCCGCCAACCGCCAGTCACCCACCGACCCACCGACCCACTCGGCGCCAAATTTGCAGATGTCTGCTGTCATTTATTACAATAGCTTTGACTTTTGTTAGTATGTTGTCGTTGTTTGCCTTCTCTCGAGCGCCGCCTTGACTATTGGATTCTGACTTGGCTTTACTTGCTCCGAACTGTGATTAAATTTATTATGAGGAGGTGTCATGTTTACTTGGAGTACTTTGACTGCATGTGTAATACGACTTTAAACTCGAAAGTTTCTTATGTTTACTTTGGGATACATGAATGAAATATGTCTAGCAACTGCATGTAAAAGTTTCTAAATATCTCTGGATTAGTTTTTTAATTTCTTAAATTCATTATGTTGCATGAGTAGCTTTAGTAAATTTGAAAATATTTCTAATCAATTTACTTACTGTTACTTTCATTACTTTTTCAATATCTGAAATTATATGTATAAAACAAGTGGTTGGAACAAAATTTTAAATTATATAGATATTAATAAGACTTAAAGTATTTTTACAGAGTTCTCAAATATAAATTCTGAATATAATAATTTTGTTATTAGGTAAAGCTGATAATAAAATTATTATTTAAATAGTAGTTGAATTAAATAAATATGCTACTGAAAATTATTGCTCAAACAGTCGATTAAAATATTGAATTACGTTAGCTTTAAATCGCTATTGGATTAAATAAAATATGTAAAAAATTTCTATATTGAATTTAATTGAACATATTATTTGCATTATTGTATTTTACAAACAATTGCAGTGAGATGATTTCAAAGCGAATAGTTTTAAGCGTAATTCGAGCGAAAACACGTTTCTGTCTGAGTTGTAAAAATTGAAATAAATGGCAATGGGACTGAGACACATATCAGTGTGTATGTATGTGGGTATACATGTCTGTATCTATGAACAGATATATGTGCGTGTGCCTAACTATAACATAAGTTATAAGCTGCTGCTGGCCGTGTGGGCAGAGGGCAGCGGACTCGGAACCTCATCACGCCAGACGACCAAGATTTACCAATAGAAAATTGAGTTAGCCGGGAAAAAACGAAGAAAAACAACAACAACAAACGAAGAGAAATACAGTAAATGTTTAAGTATGCAGAGGTGAGCACTGGAGGTGCGTCGAATTTGTGGAAATTGCCTTTTTACGAGCATATTAGCATGCGTGTTAGTGTATGTATGTGTATATATGTGTATGCATACGTGTGTGTGTGTCTGTGTGTATTAGCGTATTTGCATTTGAGCTCAGGAGGGTGTGCGTGTGCTGGTCACAGCATTGGCGTCGGTCTTACGGCTAATGTGTCCCCAATGAATGCCTGCGGTACCAAGGACGACCCTCGCACGCTCGCCTCCGCTCCGGGTGTTTCCTGTGTTGTGTGTGCTGTGTATTGTGCGGCAGATAAATCAATTTACTTTCATTTTATTTGTGTGCATAAATTTGTGCCGGCGTGTGTGCGTGTTGCTCAGCTAATGTATAGCTGTGTGTGTGTGTGTGTGTGTGTGTGTGTGTGTGTGTGGGTGTGCGTGTGTGAGGGCAAATAAGTAATAAACAAAGTGACGCTGACGTCGCGACGGCGCAATCGGCAAAGGCGTTTGAAATGATTTCATAAAAACGCGCACCGTCCATAATTCTCTTTCTCGCTCACTCTTTTTCTCTCTCTCTCTCTCTCGCTCTACCTGGATGGCTCACTCCCTGTTGGCTCTTGAATTTATGGTCCGTATTTGAAGAAAATGCCTAAAGAATATCTGCGTTTGATAGGAGATATAAGGCTGGTCTTTAATAGTTGAGAGGTGATTGCTGAGTTGAGCTGGACTCCTCTCTGATAGAGACTTACAATTTGCCATGCATTTTATTTTACTTATCTCATATACATATAACATTCCTCTGCAGGTAATTTTCCATCAAATGTATGCTGAGTATCTGCTGTTTGAGCAAGTCCATCTAAAACCTAGCTTGCTTTTATGTAATTTAATGAAATTCCAATGCTCACATGCCTGCTGCTGCGCTACAACCTTACATATATATACATATTTATTTATTTATTTATGTGATTTTGGCACTTTTCTATTTTCTGTTGTATTTTTTGTTGCCTTTGTTGCTTTAATTTGCATACAAGAGTATTTGCACATAATTATTCAATTTGCGAGTGCTCTAAATAGAAAAGGCGACGCCTGCCGCCACGGGCAGCAGTTGGCGAATGCCTTTGTTTCATTTTTATATGTCAAGCCAGATTTAGCTGACGATTTGTTCCATGGCAGCTGGGCCCTGGCGCACCCTCGAAAGTAGGCAATGCTTTCGGGCCACCTGCATGTCTGCCACTGAATAATGACAACAGCTAGGAAAACATTTTCCAATTCATTGAATTTTACAGTTGCCAGAGCCGTTTTGCTGTTGTTGTTGTTGCCTGGTGTTGATTTAGCTTTGCATTCTGCTTGTGTGCCCCGCTGCTCTTTGAAGCCTTGGCCCCAATTGGATAAGACAGCCAAACGCAGCCCACACTCTGTCACACATGCTCACATTGTCACGTGCCAAAAGTGTGCTAGTATGTGTATGTGTGTGTGTGTGTGCGTATGAGAGGCGCCAACAAATGTCTATACACGATTTGTCAAGTTGTCAAAAAATTGCTCGAGCACAGTGGGCCAAGTGGCTGGCATCCTTGGCCATATGCTGTCATTGCCTCACTGTAGACCTCCACTGCCGATTTGCTGGGGCGTAAAAATGAAATTAGATTGACATGTGATATATATGCATGTATGTATGTAGATAACTCCAAGCGAGCCAAGTGATTTTCTCGCCCGACTACTGTCAGCTGCCACTTCGCGTCGGCGGCAGTCTGTCACAGCAACATCTCGGGAATAGCCCGGCCGTAGGCCGGCACGCCCCCCACCATGAGTTGCGAGCCCCTGCATCGATATCGGAGCAACGCTTGACATGTTTTCGATTTTCAGCCAACAGGAAAATGTCGCCGATAGAGATCAAAATAACACAACACTAAAGCGATAAGTGTGCTAAAACACGGAAAACAATTTACAATTGACATGTGAATAAACGCATGAAACGAGGACGAGTGCTGCCAGCGAAGCAGCCCCCTGGATCTTCAGGTGGTTGATATGGCAACCGCTCCGGGTATAAGTCCTAAAATGCAAACACCTGCGGGCTGGCCGCTGGCTACATGTTGTTAAAGTGGCTCCAACTAATTGAGCGTTGCCACGACAATCGTCCAAAGGGAGATGTACATATGCTCTGTAAGAAGGTACTTCAGATTCTTGGGCGAGGTAACCTCAACACGTTTTCGCACTCAAATGTTTATGCGGCCCAACGCGTATCTGAGCCATCAAATATTTAAACGCATCATCATGCACTTTGTCACCTAGTCGCGCTCCTTCTCTCAATCTCTGTCTCTGTCTCTCCCTCTCTCTTTCTCTCTCTCTCTCTGTATACGTACTTCACTCCTTGACACTTTTCTCGCATAAATTTGACCTTTACACGGTTTTTAGCACATCAATCTTGAGGCATGCCTCTTGGTGAAATTCCATCAGCAAAGTGGAGCTCTCAAGTTTCGCTTTTCTTCTACGCTGCTTATTTTTTTTTTTTGTTCTTTTCTGCTGTTGTTTGTGGCGTTGACTGTAGCCTGACAAGGTCAGCATTGTTGCTTGGCTGCTGGCACTAGCTTTTGTTTATGGACAGGCAGCCGTTGCAGTGATTGCAGCGCCCACATTCCGGCAAGCTGCTGCTCGCACTGCTGCAAGTTCCATTTTTCTTCATTTGAACGAGGCAACATCCCCGCTGACTGCCTTCCGGCTGTGATTTATCTGACGCTGCCAAAATGTTGCATTTGCTGTTGCTACCTGCTGTAGCTTATAAATATTTTAAGTGCTTGCATTTTGTTGCACGTGTGCCGCATTATCATCATTGCTCTACTCTTGAAACACACAACATCAACAAGCTCCAACTCTCCAGCCCAAGCAGCGAACACGCTTTTAATATGCAACGAAATTTCACGGTGGCTGACTCCAGCGTCTTCGTTGCCTTTGTCAGCGCTCGCTCAGATTTTTACCCACCAAGACGCATGGCGGCCATTAAAAGAAACATGCAGCAGCAGCAGCAGCAGCAGCAGCAGCAGCGAGCTAGAACATTGCAGCAATTGGGAACTTAAAAAATGTTGGCCACATTTCGACGCTTTGTCAAAAACTATAAAGAGCTTCATTTGGCTTTGTGCAGCAATTGGATTATTAAAGTTTGCCCAAAGTCTAATTAAAACAGATTACGCAGCACATTTAAAGCGACATAAGCAGCATATTGCACATACGCATAAGTTTATGGTTGAAGTAATTTAAAGGCAACAAACAAACGCGCACACGCATACACACACGCACTCACACACACACTCACACACACACTCTCTTAGATACGTGTGGAATATTAACTAACGCACACACGTACAAACTAAATGAAATTCATGGCATATGTGCGTGCGTACAGTGTCTATGTGAGCAAGTGTGTGTGTGTGTGTGTGTGTGTTTGTATGTGGTGTAAAGTGGCTGGCGTTGCATAGTGATAGTGTCTGGTTGATGGTAGCCGTTACAGCCGCAAGCCTTAAAATAGCCTTTTTTTATGCTACTTATTCGCCCGCGCTCTTTCATTCTCTTTCCCATTCTCACTATGGCTCTAGCCAAATTCCTGAGCCGCTGCAGGCCAAATGAGATTTAAAGTACATGCAGAGCCACATATACACACGCACACACACATACACTCTCACATATTTCTAGAAAAGTTTTGTTGCACTTTGTGGGCCATACTTGGCCCTATTTTTCGGGATCTGGCCCCGACTCGGTCGTCACCACGCCGCGCCACATTGGCCTGGCTCTTTAGCATATTCCCCTAGCATATTTTTATTTTTAGCATTTATAAGTGAATAAATGCGCGCATTTAAATGCCACTTCTTGCACACTCACATGATTCGGAAGTCATCGTCCAGCCAGCTAGCCAGACTCGGGCTTGGGCTTGGTTTGGGGCATGGGTTGGGGGTTTGGGTCTGTGTTTGGGTCTTCGTTTTGGGGCGTAGATGTGTGATGGGTCTCTAGCCTCATTACGTATGCAGTGGAAATTTTTTGTGCTCAGCATTTTATGCACGTCGTGCCAATTTATAAATCATTTTTGTTTGTCTGTTTGCATTTGTTTGTGCTCAACGTGGCCGGCTACGTGGCGTATACGTATTCGTATACGTATACGTAATGCCAGCTCTTGCATATGTCTGCCCGTTTCTATGCCGCTCGTACCGTTTGCTCTGGCGCCAAAAAATGCTTTATAATATGATTTATTTTAATCATTATGCTAAATGATTTTTTGCTACCTCATTTTTCACCACTCGACTTCTGCATCAACCAACAAAATAATTTTCATTCCGCATAAAATATGTATTATATGCGTGTATAATATATGATGCAGTGTATTAGGGCACAGCAGTAGGACTTCTGCAGGTATATTATTTAATAAACGGTATTTATTTCTACCTGTATGTCTATTCCACTTGATTTTGAACATGGCTTTGAGCATAACTTTCGTCGTTCTCATCGCATTCATCAATTTTGACTAGCTAAAAGCTTTTGCTTGTCGCAGTTATTGATTCTCGTGTCGTTTGATTATTGAATTGCTTTTCGTTTTATTGTACGTCTCGTGTTGCGTGCTGTGTGGCAAAAGCAGAAAATGTTGCCAAAATAATCCAGAGAGACTTGCCAAGCACCATCGGAGTATTGTATCTTTGAATTAGAGAAAATCCTCGGCACACGCCGGCAAACAAATGAGCAGCATACGCCGAGCTGCTGCTGTCGTGCAGGCAGATGGACATACGTTAACTGAAATCAAGGGCACGCTCGAATGCCCATAGGCAGCAGTTGCGCCGACACATCTGAATAGATTTCAATCTGCTCTTAATATTGAGGAGCACAGGACTCGCAGGACGCAAGGCTGTCAGAGCCGTTCGACCAGTGGTTGATGACCACAGCAGCTGGCATGAGTGGCTGCCGGATGGATGGGTGGATGGGTGGATGGGGTTGGCACCGCAAGTGGGCTTGTTGTCCGCTTGTTGCGCACTGAATTATTTATTAGGCATGTTTCTGCACTAGGTGTCATCTTGCTGGCCAACAGGACAGGAGATAAGGATATCTCCCCCGCTCTCGCTCATATTCCATTCGTTGTCCGGCGTTTGGGTCTTCTCTTTTCCGGCATGATGGGCAACAAACTGCGACAGAGTGCTTGCATGTTTTATGAGCTCGCAAATGATGCACAAAACATGATCAAATCATTTGACGTTGACATCGAGACGCACGTCGACGTTTTTTTTTTTTTTTTTTTTTGCTGTCATGCATCAGAAATTGACTTAAAGCTGCTACGCGCTTCGCTCTCCTAATTGCGCTCCGGATTTGAATAATTTGATTACCAGCAGGATGAGCAGGCGCGCTTCGTTTGACATTAATTGAATATGCCTGAGCATCGGATATGAGTGGCATGAAGAGTGGGCCTGGAGGGGCTTTTCGATTGGCAGTGCCTCAAAAGCGAACATTTTGAGAAATTCCCAAAGTTGCCAACAAGAATGTGCAAAATTTGCACTCGAAGATTTTATATCACGGCGGGGTGTTGGCCTCCAGTGCTGCAGCTGCCTCGGCTATGGCAGCGGCTCTTCTTGGCACTGGAATGCAATCAATTTGCAAATTTTCGCTACTTTGCCGCGTTTGCAAATGTTCAAGTATTTGGCTCCTTAGCATTTTTGTTTCTCTTTTCTTTTCTATTTTTTTTTATCCTTTTGTTGCTGTTACCGGTAACCCAAGCCCCTTTTCCATCTATTTTGTGTGTGTTTTTTGTAGCCTTTCTACACTTGAGCGCATCGAACGGCTGTCTGTCTATATTGTCCGCATGTCCAGAGACTTGCTTCGCAGCTTTGTTCAGGCAGGCAGCCCGACCCATGGGGCTATGCAAATGATGCATGGCTGGCTCTTGGCTACCAGCTCTCAGCTCCCAGCTCCTAGCTCCCAGATCCCAGTCACAGCTCCAAGCTACTGGCGCCTGCCTTGCAGTTCCTGCTCCAGTGCTTGTTTCACTCGCCCATGTCTGGGTCGGGTTTTGGCCAAAGGTGCTGAGCTTGGCAAATGGCGTTGTAATATTCGTTGCAATTGAATATTGCACAATTCACAGTTTGGGGCGCGGCTCGAGCCAAGTTATCGGCAATGGCCCGTTGTTCATTGGCCAACAGTTGCATCTTTGCAAATGTGTAGGCCCTTCGATTCTTGGCTCCGACATACCTTCACTGGCAACACAGCCATGTCTTTCGCTCAGAGTCGCTGCTTAAGCAACCTTTTGCTTTTTTGCCCTCCTCCCACGACGATGTGTAAAATCGACAAATAATGGATGCTGCCAGTGCAGCCGTTGCCTCCTGCACTGGCTTGGCGTGCTGGCAATGCGCATTTGAATTTCAATTGAATTGAATTCTTTGTGCTGCAGCGCATATTCTACAGTGCCACTGTGGTTGCATGGCAATATAGATTTCCTCAGTGTTATGCAAAGGAATTCCTAATGGATAAATGTGCCTCAGCATGGGGCACTCGAAAGGATACGTTTGCTCTCGCCCAGCAGGCGCTGAAATATGTTGCATACTTTCAGGCTGTCAACTTGAAATTGCAATTAATAAAATATAGCAAGTCGATATATATATATACGCCGATAAGCCATAAAAAAGTTAACTCAATAAACGGCTACAAATGCTTGGCATGAATATGGCCATTAATTGCCTGGATTCCAACTCTCTCTCTCAATCTCTCTCACTCTCTCACCCACACGCATACGCGCACATTCTCGCATTGCTGTTTGTATTAGTCTGGCATTTTATTTTGTATATTTGAAATAAATTATTCTGCTCACTCATCAGCATTTTGCGCTGTTATAAACACGTTTTTAATTAAAATTGCAAAAACAGGGGAAAAGTAGATGCGGCAATAAAAGCAAAAAATAAAAGCAATCCACACACACATACGAACCGCCTGCTACTGTATGCGTAGTGTGTGTGTGATTGTGTGGAGGGGGCGAAAGGAAGAAAAATGTGATGGCAGCAACTTCAATTAACAGAAAATAAAAGGCAATTCCAAGCAGAACAAAGCACTGAGCAGCAGCAACAGAAACCAAACAAAGCTAACAGACAGATAAGCGGACGCCAGACAAAAGTTGCCATTACACTCAAGTTGGTGTGTGTGTGTGTGTGTATGGTAAGGTAAGTAGCAAGCATGTGGCATGGAGCAGGAGGCAGGCTACACAGTGAGCATCCAGAGAAGCGCAACAGTTTTAGTGATAAAATGGCAAACACGTAATCATGGCAGGCAGATAAATGTGCGTGCGCCGCGGCCTCGTGCTCAACCTCAATTCAGGCATAGCAACAATATGCACACACACACACACACACACACACACACACACACACACACACACACAGTGATGGCTGTGACACATGGCGCTGCCTATGCCAACGACATCGACGCAATAATAAACTGGCAACGAGAAAAATAAAATACGAATACACGTCGCATTCATTGCGATTCATTAATTTGACATTCACGTACCACAGAGACCACACGCTCATTCATCCACCCACACTCACACACGCACATGCATAAACGAGCTGCGTGGTTGGCCTCAGAAAATTTGTTTACAATTTTAACAGCTTTTATTGGCAATCGAATTATTTGCTAAGCATTCGCCAAAGAACACGCTGAAAGATGAGATTTAAATTCGAATTTCCCTCCACTCATTGCGAACCGGAAATGTTGGCAAGGCACACCACCACAATAATAATAATAAGCTGTGTATGCGTGTGTGTGTGTGTGTGTGAGGGCCTCTCTGTGTGTCTGCTTTCATATTTGTAATACTTTGACGCCTCACGTGCCAAATGAATTGGCTGCTTGTCAAGTTCTTTTGCTGTTTGGTTCGCTTGGCCTGGTTCTTGGCGTCCTGCGTGCTATCGAAATTGCTCTCACGTCTAGACATAATTTCTTCAATCATTTATTACCTAATTAAGTGGAAGTATAAATGCTAAGCTCAGCCACCCAGCAGCGTCGGCAAAGTGGGCGTGTCTGAACATTCAGGGTCGAATTGGCAACTGTTTGTGTGTGCTTCGGCCATACCCGGCAGCCAGTTCCAATCTCTGTTGGCTTGGCGCCTTTTGTGTATGTGAATTAACTGGCAGCATTCCAATGATTGACCTTTCCCTCTCACGAGTGTGTGTAGCTGTGTGTGTGCGTGTATGTCACTTTGTGTGTGTGTGTGTGTGTGTTTATGTGTCTGTGCTGGTTGAGTGTGAGCACTTGAGCTTAAGACTCGCCTTGAGCATAGCAACTGCCATTGTCTTCGGCTCATCTTTTGTTCCATCTTGGCCAAGACGGCGCCCAGGCAGCTAGGCAGGCTTTGTGTGCATTTTGTGTTTCTGCTGCCGTTGTTTGTGGCATTGTTGTTACTGGTGTATCTTTTCTTGTGGTTATTCTCAACAAACAGCCGCTTCAATTGTTTTCTTGCTACTCTCTTCTATTCTTTTCTCTTCTGTTCTGTTCTGTTCTTTTCTTTTCGATTTTGTTGTATTTTGGTGCCTTTCAACATTTGGCCATTGTTCGCCTTTGGTTTGGCTCAATTGTGTCACAGTTTTGATCGCTGTATGGCTTTTTGGAGGTCAATAATGAAGTGCAGGGCAAAAAAGCTTGATAAAAAATAACTGGAAATATCACACAACTCTAGATATGTAAGATTTGCATAAAATTTAATAAGTTTGGTGAAAACCTAAAAGTTAAAGACGTGAGCTCGTAGTAGTAAGATGATTCGAGCAAGGCTTATCAATAATAAATAAAACTTCTTTTCTTTTGTGAAGGGTATACATAACTGCACTTGCAGTAAATTTCAATTGATACTTACTTTTTAACAACTTACTTCAGCTTCATCCAAATCATTTGCACATTTATTATTATTTTCCATACTTTTTTTTATTATTATTAATTTGTTGTTTGTTTTTGGTTTTGTGTGTTTCTTTTACAATGCTTTTTCAGTATTCATCATAAATATGCCACGACCATCACCTGGTTTCCTCATGGACTGCAGTTCACATAGTCTTGAGTGAAGCCCTTGACATAGTAATACATCTATCTCTTACTTAAGTTCTATATACCATAGCATATATATCTATATTCTATATTGTGTTCCATTTAGTTTGCTGTCGCTAGGCTTAACTTGAATTCCTCAACTTATTTGGTATTCCTCATGCATATTTTATGTACTTTTTCCATTTATTTTATTTGCTATTTCTATTTCCATTTCCATTATTTTCTTGTTTCTTTTTTTCCATTATTAAACATAGGTTTCTGCTACGTTTGCCTAGGTAGCTTCTTCCTTAACAGTATTGATCTAGCTGCAGTTTTCTAGACTTTTTTTTTTATTATTTTCGTTTGACGGTACTTTACAATGTAGCTGCGCCTCGTGCTGTGCTGCCCCGAGAGCACAATGACAAAGTAAAAGGGACATAAACAATAATCGAATTGTTAAAGCAGTTAGATTTACATATATGCAGATATCGGAGGCTGCAATGCAGATTGGATGTCTAAGTATGCCCGCCAACTCTGACTGCTGAATGCACCACTCGCAGTGGCCAACGACTGCCATAGAGATAGCCGATAGGTACTTCCGATACTTATGCGAAAACTGTCTGACAACGGCTATTTGTCTCGGGGTTGATAATTATCTTTAAATTCGTCTAATATTAATTAGCTACAAGCTGTTCTATAAGCAGGTTCTCTTCATTAAAGGTCGCTTGCAATTGGGTGGCCTAGGGAACTATTCAAGTGCATTGCAATTTCCCGATAAATATATATATTTGTTTAATTATATATGTATATTTATTTAGGATATATGTATAATTCTCTCGTATGTATTGTAATATACTATGCATTTAATTGCTGCTTTTTGGTATTTAATTTGATCTATAATAGTGTCAACAGTGGTATAACTTGTAAGCTATAATCGAACGTCGATAGTTGGTAATCGATATTCATACGACTTCTGAATGGTTGGTTTATATTATTCTTCTTTTTGTTTTCTTTCTTTTTGTCTAATATTCACTAACTGAAGCGTAGGCTAGGGTGCACCAATAGCGTTATAACATATAGTATAGTATAGGTATACGAGTATATTTAGGTATATCAAGTTAGCATGTACTATATGTATATATATATATTTATATATATAAATATGAATATGTAACACATATCGTTATCTATATGCATTAAGGAAGACATTTTTTCATGATTGTGACCATTTCTTCAGCGCACATTACACACTACACTTGATGCACATGTATTGTGTGTCTATGTGTGTATTTCTGTGTGTGTGTGTGAGATAGCTCAACGCTCTGCTCAAATGGTCAAGCTTAGACTTTAAGTGTGTATGCTTGTCTGTGTGTGTGTTTGTGAGTGTTTGTCTGTTTGTGTTTATTACTGAGTGTCTCAGAAACACTCACTTAATATTCATAGATTTTACGCATTTATAATTCTCTATACGTACATATTCACAAAATTGAATAGTTTTTACATAGTTTATTAAGGCGCAACTGAAGTTCGGTTCAATGTACAATTATTTCTCGTTTTACTGTTGCTGCTGCTAGGGTAGATCATAATAGTTATTATTTATATATTTTATTCTTTGTTTAGTTTAATTTGCATACATAGACATATCGTTGTGTATATTAGCATGTACATATGTATATAGAGGTATGTACAAAGGGTTAGTTTATACGACATTCCGTGTATATTTAGGTGTTCATATTGATATGTACTGTTAGTATTTGATAGAACGTAATAAATTCTCGACTTATTTACAGCATTTTGGAAAAGGGCCAAATGAAACGATTGCATGATATGAAACCTCTTCAAATGAAGACATTCAACAAAATTGCAGAGCAAATACATTAAATGCGCAGTAAGAAAAGCATAATTACTTAAATACTCAGCCATGCAAAGTATAATTGGCAATGAAACCGTAATTCTCTTCGCACCACGAAGGGCTGCATATTGCGTGGAAAACTTTGAAATGAATTTTTATTTCACATTAATTATCAGAAGGGAAAACGTATGTGCGTAAAAGATGTTCGCACCTCAAAACAAAAAAAAAAAATAAATTAATAACGAATTTAACAACAGTTTAATCCACTCATTGTGTATACCCTAGAAAAGGATGCTGAGAATCTTAACATGAATTTCAAACAATTGCTAAGCAAGTGAATTATGGCAATTGCAAATGATATAGATTATGGAATTGCATATGAGATCAACTTAGAGTAGTAAAGAAATATTGTAAAAATATATTAAAATATTAGAAATGAAGCAGCGAATTAAGTAGGGTATTTGAGCTGCAGCTTGCCAATGTCAATATTTTCCTCTTGCTTTTAATTATGTCAACAATAAAACAATAATGGGCCATAATGTGCAAAAACTGCAATTAACTCTGGCCTGTGTGCTGTAGAGATGACAATGAATGTTGAATGTAAGTGAGTAAATAATTTTTACACAAATATATGTATATATATATATATATATATGTATTGCATACCTTATATCGTATAAAGCACTAGCTACGTCGCTTGTGTGCTCTCCATATACATATGTAAGAATATACATATGTATGTGTATGTATGTACGTGTATACCTTAAACAAATATCAAGTCTATATACAGTTTTCTGTCAGATGCTTTTCATTATCAGTGTGTATATAGTTTAAACGCTAGCTTTAGTAATTGTAGATAATTTCCATTAATTTTAAGATAATTATTATATAGACAGCAGTTTCATTCCCTCACTTGTTTGAGTATATAAAGTTAATCGTTTATCGCTATCGCTATCGTTATCGCTATCATTAGTCGAATGGTGTATCAAGTACTTAATGCCTCACAGATGTAAGTACGTATCAAAAAGTAAGATCGCATCTTCAAGTTAACAACAAAGCGCACAGATATCTGCTAGCCCCTAAAAGTATACAACACATTTTGCTAATTCATTTCTCATATGCATAGGTATATGTATATGTATATGTTTATGTATATGTTTATGTATATGTATATGTATCTGTATCTGTATCTGTATATGTTTATATGTATATGCCTAATACTAAACTAACTCACATTTAATGCTGCTGAATATTTAAGTATTATGCTCATATAGATTTCACTATCTCTTTCCTTTAGCTACATACACACTTAGACATCGCACAGACACATACACTCTAAATGTACTTTCTAAATATATATATATAGATATTATATATATATATGTTAGTTTAGAATCGTATTTGGTGCGCACTGCTTAAAGCGCCCACGTTTGACCCCATTCCCACTACCCTTACTCACTTACACAAATAAACTACATACAGTTAGTGAGCACTATAGCTGCTGCTTTAACTGCCGTGTCATGTTGAGGCAGTGCGCCAGCTGCTCGCTGGCTGCTCGGTCAGACGCAGCGTGCCACGGACGGTTAGGGCCAGCGAGAGCAGCAACAGGGAGACCAGGCGGCTGGCCGCTGTCTGGCCACTGCGAGCGGCGCTCGTGCTTTCCGGCCAGACGACATCGACTTCGGACATTTTGAAAATGCTCAACAGTCGGTGGGATTGTAGCTCATTGTGCTCGGTGTTGATATGATGACTGATGGTCTTCAGTATCGAGGTGCATTCGTCCTGCAAGTGGCCAGATAAGCAATAGTATAGGTATGAGTACAATTCGCACTCGTTCACACTGGCAGCTGCTTAATAGAATTATTAAATGAGCTTACAAACCTTCTCACGTCGCAGCAGATCAATGTCCTTCAGCTTGCCATCGTGCGGCAGCCGCGCTGCTATGATGATATTCTCCTCAGTCATATTGAACAGCGTCAAAGTGCACTGCGTCTGCGGGTCGACAACAACAACACAATCCAATTAACATTCAAGGAACTTGAAGAATTTGGCAGGTGCGCTGTCTTACCTGATTGTTAATGTAGGTTGTCACGTATTGTTGCAGAGCGCGCACAGCATCCTGCACGCCCAGATTGGTGTGGGGGCGTAGTAGTGCCTCATCGGCGGCGCTATAGCCCAGCAGCAAGAAAACGCCTCCTGTAAAAAGCAGCATACCATAAATCTCAAAAACATTATAGAAAACTATTGATTTACACCACTCGCTGGTGCATTCAAAATGCACATAAGTCGACCAACAGATAGAGAGAGACAGAGTGTGACAGAAAGAGGGGTGAGGAAGAACCTCTTATGTGTCTGTCGACTCGAAGAGGAAACAAAGTGCAGCTGGCTGGCCATGAGAATAATGTCTTATATTCGCGGTGCTGCTTTAAGAAGTATTGTTGGCCTGATGCACGCCCTGAGAGCAGATGCCTCAAGCGCTGGCTGCCAAATGAAACACACTTGTCAGCCACGCACCGTCATTGCCTGTCGCGAGCAATAACCGTAAAGTGCTCAACGGGAAACAGAGACGATGCTGGTAACGGCAATGGAATCTTGTGCAGAAGTCAAATGGAAATGACGACGGATCAAGTGAAGTGGGCGGATACTACTAACCTGGCAGAATGTATTCCCCGAGCGGTGGCTTCATGCAGATAAAACGTCCCGAGTAGCAGAGGCAACGGCCGCGGAACGCCTGATAAGCCGGCGAGGCGTGACTGTAGAACGCCAGGGCGGTGCGACAGGGCGCAAAAGGCACGCAGAGGGCGTGACAGGTGAGTGTAAGCGAGTCGCCGCAACTGCACAGCTCGCTGCACTCGGCATCGTCCAACGAGTAGATCTGTAAGTAGAGCCGACATCTTATGAAATCCGAGAAATATCTTGGCGCCGACCTGCACCTAATTAGGCAGCTGGCATTACATTAAGCATACGCCCCGCATGCAGCTGCGAGCTGAAACAATGCGAGCACTAATTGCATTGCCGCTTGCCATAAAACTGTTGTTGCTCCAGCAGCACGTAGAGGCCAAGTGAAAAGAAAAGTGGCTAAAGTGCATTCGCGTCGCATTGTTGTTATTGTCTTTGCTGTTGCTGTTGCTGCTGCTGCTATTGTTGTTGTTGTTTTGCAAATTGTTTTTGTTATTGTTTCGATGTCGTACATGTTGTTGCTCTGTATGCGCTACCATTTTCATGGCGTTGTTAAATGTGGTAATATCTTTTCGTTGGGCACGTGCCGGCACGTAAGCCATCCACACACACACACACACACGCAGACGTACACATACAGCTTCAACTTGTTGTGTGCTGGCAACTGAAAGTTGTTTCGTTTGTTTTGTTTTGTTGGCTGCCGCTTTGCAAACTTTTAGTTATGCAAATGCATTTTAATAACACTTTCTGAACTTCCGTTGTGTTGAAAAAATAATAATAATAAAAATAAAAACAGAACGAAATAAAGAGAAATGGAAGCTTATATAAATTTCGCGGCAGTGCTAGAAAAACACTTGCGACATTTTTTATTGAAATAAAAAATGTTAATTGCTGCAAATTGTTGATGATTTGCGACAGTTATGTGAACGTTCTGCCATTTGCATAAAATATTGATTTCAAACTATTCAATTGAGGCTCCGCATTTCATTGCACTCCACTTACCCGCTTGCTGCTGCCCTCGCGTATGTGTTGATCGCTTTGATGGGGTCGCTGTACCACACAGTTTCCTGCGAAAGAGATCATTAAAGGACTTCCTATAAGGAACTGAATAAGCATAATATCTAAGCCTCTGGGCTTAGGCACAACAATGTGCGAGAGCTACAAATACCCTCCGATGACTGACGCTCGGCCCACCTATTCATTCATCATGCACTTCGTTCATTAAAGAGCGTTTGCTGTGAAACGTGCCAGAAAGTTGGGCAGTCCCCTGACTGTTGCCGACAGAGTATTATCTGTTTTTGGAGAGTGTGCTAATTGCTGTCCTGTAGGCATGTGTGAAATGTTGCTCAACAATAAAAACTAACGAACCGCATCGAGAGCCAGAGCCAGAGCTAGAGCCAGAGCAGAGCCAGGGCACATTTAGTAGCACCCAGGGCATTGCTGGTCCGAAAATCATTTAGGAAACTTTATCAATAAATCAACCGGAAAATCTTATTTGCATTTTTAATTTTTAATAAACGTGCGGCTCAAGTGGCACACTTGATGGCATTGAATAAATATTTGAGCAGCGTTAACAATACAATTTATTTCACTGAATATTTGAGTGCGGAAGCTTCAAATTGTTAAATGCTGATGTCAAATGATTGAAGCACTGTCACGCTCGACCAGCTGGTCGCCCGCTCTCCACGATTTAAATCAATTATGAATGAGACATGCAAGCTGCAGAGCTCGACGCTGTCCGGTGACTAAACAACAACAATTTATACAAAATGCACACGCAAATGTCCCAACGGCCTGAATAATTACAGCTTATACACATGGCTCCTATCTGTCCACCTATACTCGTGCATGTGTGTGTTTCTGTTTGTGAATTATTTCGGCGATCGACGTGTGGCAAGCAAACAAGCTCATTTACATATTTAATGCAATTTGCAGACAGGTTTGCTGCCCAGCTGCACAATATATGGAAAAGACTACAAATAAAAACTGAGTTGAGCCAAACATGTCAAAGAAGCTTACAAATACATTTATATAAGTTTTTGGAAATCGGAGAGAAATATTAATACATATGAAGTACTATATATATCGAGCTCCTAATCGAATTATATATATATGCCTATAGGTTTGGCAAATACTGTCAGATTTTCAAATCACTGTCACGTGAGCAAACTCATTTCCGGCAACCCACACACACACACACACACACACACACTGACATGCATTATAGCCATTTTACATGAAACAGTATATCGAAATACCCAGATATATGTAATTCGTGCCGTTTGCTGCTTCCGTTTCAATTTGCCGCAGAGCGCATTAACCACATCAATTAAATTGCAAATTAAAACCGAGAGAAAAATTGAAATGAAAATTAGGGCTAACATTATAAGGACTGGTCCGCCCCTTGACACACGAGCTAATTGTGACAAAGCTGACAAAACTTTAATGAGTATGCATTAGCCAAATTTTTTGAAATTAAAAATTGTACGTGAAAAAAGTTTGGAAGAGCTCGGCTCATAAATGTAACCGGAAGCCTGGCTATATGCCCAATAATATCATCCCTGTTGCTGTATCGCCAGTTATCACCACTCAACAGTCTGCGGTAATACGCATATTGGGGGCCTCGCCCACACTGTCCCACAAACTCTCACACACACACACATACGCACATACGCACACGCACACAAAGGGATCGCCCACATGCATTTACTTACTTGGTGGCTGGGTTGTTGTTGTGGTCGCCATTGTTGTGGTCGCTGTGGTTGCCGGCTCTGTGTGGCTGATGCTGTGCACCAGCTCTGTTGTTTCCATTTGGTCAACAAAAATTACCGGATCATCGAAATCTACGCCCTGCCTGCCAAGGCCAGCGTTTTGGCCATTGCCATTCTTCTTGCCCTGTCGCCGGTGGTCGCCCTTGCCATTTCCGTTACCATTTCCATTTCCATTCCCGTTCCCGTTGCCGCTGGCATTGCCGTTGCCATTACCGTTGCCATGCCCGTGTCCGTGTGCATGCCCCTTGCCGTGATTGTTGTCGTGTTCATTGCCGCCATGATAATCGTTATTTCCGCCATTTCCGCTGGCATCGTTTCCGCTGTGCAGCGGCACTGAGTCGGGCGGATCGAGATAATTGTGCTCCACCGATGCCGGCTCTGATTTCTCCTTTGCCTGTTCGCGTTGTCAAGCGTTTGGGTTGTTATTTTATTTATGTTTTTGCGTGCGATTTATTATTTATTTTGGATTTTTTAATTTTGTTGCACGGTTATTCGGTATTTTTTTTATTTTTTATTTATATTTTATTTTTTATTTATATTTTATTTTTTATTATTATTGTGGTTTTGCGATTGTTGTTCACAATTGTTGTTGTTCGTATGGTTGGAAACATGAAAAGAAAATGTTTTAAAGGTTTTCAATGTGAACTCGACTATTTGTGTGCACTGCATTTAATCTGTGAGCTGCAGCAGCAGCATCAGCAGAAGGGCAGAAATTGATTGCTTTGTCGGTCTGAATTCATAGTCGATACTCCGATACTCGAGCGCTGGGTTTATATTGTGCGCTTGGCTTTTCAACTCTATGCAGCTACTGATTGAGTGCTGATTGGAAAACAGACGGATTGAAGGATAACTGAATGATGGGACGGTGGCCGGGCGACTGTTGTTGAGGCTTGTTAATCGGATTGGCTATCCTATCAGATTGGCAAAGTGCGCCCAACCACAGCACAGTAGTTGCCCCGCAATTAGTCCCGTTAATGTTCCTGCCAACTACCGTAACGCAAGGTTCCGGTGCATAGTTCTCATAGGCACCGGCTACTTACCTTGAAGATATGCGTGGCGGGCTTCCTTGGGGTTTGCTTCGGCTGCAAGCTTGTGGTTGTTGTTGTTGTGGTCGGAGGCGGCGGCGGTGGGGGTGGCGGTGCACGAGTTGTAGTCGTCGTGGTCGTCGTGGTTGTTGTCGTCGTTGTGGTCGTCGTCAGGAAACCCAATTCAGCCAGCCGCTTCATATGAAAGTCCTTTTGTGCCTCGACTGCAAAGTGCATTAGATTTTTGCTGCGTCCTGTCATGCAATTATCCAGCCGTTGCAGTCTACTCACCCACACACGGATTCATCCAGAGCAGGCGCCGCCAGCCTACGCACTGGTACAGATGCTGTGGATCGGTGCCCTGACAGGCGCATGTGGTGCGCAGCATGGTCCCAAGGATGCCAATCATTGCGGTGCGACAGCCACTGGGCCGGCCGGCGCACTTCTTGGTCACACTGTCCACGGCACAAGCCTGCTCGTAATACTCCAGTTTGAGTCTGCCAGGTTGGGGTTTGCGAATAAAACAAAAGTGGAAATCTGAGTATTAACATGTGTGAGCCGGCAGCAAACTCTCGGATCAGCTCGTCAGTTTGTAGTTGCAGTTAACGTCTGTCTAGTTGTCTGAATACCTGCCTGTCTGTTGGTAAGTGTCCCGTTACCCGTTACCTATTGCCTGCAACCACAGTAGCTAGCTTGAGTCTGAGATTGATGTCCAACCATTTATGTTGGAATTACACTTGGTATCCTCGTGCATTTCATGGCTCTGCAGTTGGTTCTACCGCCGCAAGTTGCTACACAATTTATTGCATCAGGTTTACGACACTGCCGTAAAATGCGAGCTCAGCTCCTGCAGCTCTATCTGCCATGTGGCGTATGCGTAATATGGCTAACAGAGCAGACAAGTGTGGAGTGCTCTCTTGCCGTTGGCATTTCAGTCATTTCAATCAGCTGCAACTTTACCGCCAAATAACATACAGATGAGCACTATTAGACACGCATTCAATCATCATCATCAGCATCATTTAGCATTTATGGTGTCTTCGGGCAATGAGATGCATATGATTGCCAGCAGATAGGGGCAACATTTACTGTTCATTCCAATGATAATTGATAATCAACCCGACTATATAAATTATGACGATTGACATTGTTTGTGCTCTTTGGCCAGCCAGCTGGTGGTTATATAAAGGCGTGCATTGCCGCTAGAGAGGCTGTGGCACGTGGCACATCGAGGCAGCCATCTAAGGGTTAGTAGAACAATCTGCCAGGCAGCCAAACAAGTGAGCCACGTCCAGCGTCTAACAGTCTAGAATGCACGTGCTTGGATGCAACGCGTCGTATACGTAATAAGCCAACATAAGCACTCGAGTAGCAAGACAAAACAAACTGGGAGCACATCAGCACACACACGCACACGCACACATACTCGCACACGCACACACTCGGAGAGTTGTTGTGTGTAGGCAGCGCAGCATAGAAAATGAGCGCCATTAGTCCAATTTAGTTGTTTACTAAAGCAAGTGAGATTCACTTAAAAGGCAATTAATTTTCACAGCCACAACCAGAGCCACGTTCGCTGCGGTTGTTCAGCTGTAACATGACAACAAACACACCGACACCCCACCCCCTCCCTCCGACACACACACACACACATGGCGCTGCAAGCAATCAACGGCTGTATCGCATTTATCACTTAACTTTGTGTTTGACACATTCGCGGCCTGGCTTGAAGTTTTCAGCCGCGCGGAGCGCAGTGCAGCCTGGCTCTGTGCTCTGTGGCATCCTTGTCGCTGATGTGTTTAATGAAGAGCAGCGCACAAAGTGGCAATTTAACGCCCGGTTTGACAGTGACGCGTATTTTTGGCATCAAAGCCGAACAACTTGAACTGGCGCCTGTTGGCTATGAGTTTGGCTTGTTGTCAGCTTAATGACTTTCGCAAAAATGCCATCGAAATTGCGGCCGTCTTAGCAGCGAGCTAAATATGTGTAATTCTATAAGCACACGAAATTCAATTTGCTTTAATTGAATAACAGTTCAAAAACACACGCTCCAGATAGTGAGAGAGAGAGAGAGGGAGAGAGGGAGAGAGGGAGTGAGTTGAAAACGAGCTGCGGATTTACATGCGATGCGCATATTTCCGCTTCCGCTTAGCAAGCATTTGAATTATGGACACAACGCGTCGCCCTGGAGTCCTGGGTCCTGGGTCCTGGGGGCATATCTGCCATGACTTTATATTTAACCCACCTGCACTCGCGAAACTCTTTGCAGCTGTCGGCTACAACGTGGCAAGCGGGCGGCGGATGGTAGTAAATGCCATTGGAGCTGGCTGGGTTATTGTTATCGGGCGGCCTCTGAGCGCAGACGGGATGCAGTTTTTCCTGTGCAATCATGCACATGTCGGGCCGATTGGCGTTCTGCAGGCCGGGACTGTTGTTGCTGTTGCCGGATTTTCTGTTGGAGCAGGAAAGAAGACGCCGATGGAGTTGTATTTGCATTGTATGTTGTTGTATTTGCTGTTGCAGTGGTTGACCAACAACGGCTGCCACTTACTTGCATAGACAAAAGGCAATGTCCAGATTCAAGTCCTCGTGCGGTCCTTTGTAGAAAGACTGCAATGATGTCATGCACGCATTGCGATTGCAACGATGCAGCTCGCAATGCGTCAGCATTGGCTGCAGCGATGATGAACAGGCTGGATCCTCCCGGCAGCTGTCCAGTGCTGTGTGGCAGGTACTCTGCACGGTTGTGGCGAAACGGGAGAAGAATGAAAAAAAAAAACTGCATTGTTGTTGTGTACGCAAAATGTAAAAGGTGCTGCAACATATTCAGAATACTTTTTGCATCTGCCCTCCGGGAGGTGGGAGCAACTGCTGTGCAGCAGAATGATGCATAGCCCTGACCACGCCCACTCCAGGTCGAACTTACCTGAAAATGTTGCTTGATTATTTCCGTTGAGAGGTCAACTTCAACGTCCTGACCACCTGCAGCAGGAGCAGCAAGAGCATCAGTGGACGTGCCCAAGTGACCATCGCATTGCCGTCGAGCGAAAGTTGAGTTTTGCCGAGCGAAATCACGAGAGTATTCAGAGCCAACATCGTTTGCCATAATTGTACGATGAACGTAGCAAGTGTAGGAGAATGTTGTAAATGAGTCCATTAGTTATCGGCTTAGATAATGCTAAAGTACTTGCAAATGTTTCAGAGCACTTTAAGGCACCTTCGATAGCTGCACAGAGCGTGTCCGCCAACATGAACGAATCACTTCGGAGGGGACGGAGATCTAATGCAATGCACGTAATTGCATGCAAATGTTCGTTAAACATTTTTAGAATATTTTCATTGATTGGAGCTGTGTTGCTCTTTTTTGCTGCGCCAAAAATGTTGCATATGGGGCGGAATGTAATCAATGAATAATGTTATCATTTTTTAGCTCTGCATATTTATTCATTGTATTTATTGCTAACTAATTAACAAATGAATATGCTTCATATTTGTGGCTCGAGCTTATCAGCTCGTCGAGGGATGGTTGGCAAATAATCCTAATTAGAAATGAGTATCAACGCGCGCTCCCTGCTGAGCGCACGCATTGTGAATGGAGCGGAGGGGCTGGGGTTGGGGCTGGGACTGGGGCGTCTATTTCGCATCATGTTGGGGAGCGGCAACAGCTGGTGCCTGTTACAGATTACATTTTAATTAACCAACTTGTTGGCTCTCGTTTCTATCCAATGCCATGGTTAAGTCCATTGCGACCCGACACAGATCCACCCATAAATAATCCAAAATAATCGAATAATAAAAACGAAAGGCATAAATAATGAAATTAAAAGCAAATATATTTATACATTTATATATCTATATTATATTCCAAATTTGTTGCCTATAACTTGAAATGGAGGTTTGGGGCACGTTCAATGGGGAATCGATTCTCAACTGCGGGAGGAGCAGGGAAGGAGCGTAGACTTGTTTTGTTCATATATTTTTGTAGTGAGCATCAGGGCTACGGGTGCAGCGGGGCTGCGGGGGGCGTATCAAACACAACTATGTATACTATGTATTGTATTTAGTTTTACGCATAAAGTATAGATTAAATATTTCAATAGACTTGTCGGCCTTTTAAACTACAACCTACTCATCAAAATACGTATTTTGGGTAACGCGCCAGGAGCGACGCTTAACTAACAATGAAGTTCTGTTTTATGTGTCTTCAGATATATGTGTGTGTGTGACTGTGGCTGTGTGTGTGTCTTTGCTCTGATTGGGCCACACCTGTGCGCCCGAGTCAATGGAAATGTTTCAAATGAGAACTGAGTATAGCTTAATCTGGTTGTTAAGTATTTTATGTAGTTTCTGTTTGATTGGAAAGAGATTATGTAGAGATTTCTGAATGCACGTAAAATAAATAATAAAATGTAAATTATTTGAATGTTTCCGAAGCAGCGAAAACTTAAAAACTATTTCAGATTCAACTCAAAAAGCTTAAATCAAATGTAAGCAGCTGCAATGCAAAATGAACAGTTTAATAGTAGAATTGTTTTTCTGTCTTATTTGCAAGTATCAATTAGAGCTGAATCTTCAAAATATCAAAATGATTTTCCACTTGAGCTGAGTTCGTTGGGCTTGTATCAAATGTGGTTCGATCTAAGACCAGAGCTCTTCATATGTCTATGTAAATTTGTATGCAATACCAATTTCGGTATGGATGGCATGAGTGAATGTTTCAACTGCTTTTGAGTATATATTTGTAGTCTTCTTGTTGTAATGATAGTGTCGTTGTTGTTGTTGTTGTTGTTGTTGTATATAACTTGAACACGCAACATATGAAACATATTGGTTAAAATTTGCATCTGAACAAAATGTTTTAGTTGAATAAGAAATGTATGTAACGCATGTTGTTTGTACTTAGTATTTGAATTATTTGTGATTGTAACTGTTTATTGTTCTTGTTTCAAAAAACGGGTGCATCGAAGAATTTTGTAAAAAAGTGTGCTTGAATTAAATGTAACAAAAATGTATTTTTAGCTTTTTTGTTTTTAATGAATTTTGTTTAAAAGTCTTATAACAAATTGTACAGTTAAATTTATTGTTTTTATTAATGGTATTAACAATTTGTACAGCTCTCTCATCCGTCCATTATAGCTTTCGCTTTTGGTTTTGGTATATAAACAAAATGGCAAACAAAATTCATTATTAGAAATTTTCATACCGAAGTTGAAGCAATTTTTGTTGTAAAAACTTTTAGAAAATTTCCAAAACATTTGAAAAAAACAAGTGGCAAGCTACATAAGGAAAAAGAAACGTAACTAAAAACGAATAGTAAAATATTTAAGTATTCATATAATATATATAAATAGATGTATATATACGAGTATGTCGGCAGTTTTTGTTGTTACTGTTTGATATTTATAAAGTTGAGCGATTGCTAAAATTATGCACAAAGCCATGACGAGCTCGGGGCGCGCCAGTAGTTAGATATTTGGTTTGTTTAATTCGTTGCTTTTCAACATTGAAATCAAAAGCTGAGCAGTAAAAGTTGATTACTTAAAAATTTACCTGCAACGGGGTGTGTTAGTTACAGGGGACGACACAACACGCGCAAAACGCTATGAGTAATAATATTTCTTTTATTGAAAATGAAAATCAAGGTAAAGAAAAACGGTAAGAATAAACTCTATTGAAATAATTACAGAACAAACGCTACCTGTCGGGTGAAAACAAACAGAAACCGTGTGCCTAGCAGCATCTGCTCTCCTCTTTGTTTTCTTCTGCTGATCATATTTATTTTATTGTTTAGCTATTTTGGTTTGCCTAGTTTGTGGTCTGTTATTTATTTATTGATTACGTTCATGCTAATACATGTACACATACTTTGATAGTAAACACCGGCATTTCCGTTTCCGTTGCCATTGCCATTGCCATTGCCATTGGCATTGCCGGCGTAGCCATAGCCCGTATCAACAATATCGAATGGCGATTCATTTCCGGCGCCTGTCGCCGATGTACCCGCCGCCATGTGGCGCTGATGAAAGCCGCTTATATTGAACGGATAGCTGAGCACGCCGTGCAGCGAGTTGGACACCGAGCCCGGATAATTATAGCTGCTCGCCGAGCCGCCCGTCGCTATTAATGGCGTATCAATAACCGCCAAATTATCATCGAAGATTCTCTGATGCAATTTCTCGTCCATGCCCAATATTCTTACTGGAATTTTAAGTAGCAAGAAGAGAGAGGGTAGAATGGTTGTTGTAGTTGTACAATGCCTGTTACGTATGTTGTTGTTATTTTTGTTGTAGATACGAGTAGCTGTTGTTGTTGCTGTTGTTTTGACTATAGCTGTTGCAGTTGCTGCCAACTTGCAGCACATCAACATTTTGGCCATCCAATCAAGTGCACAATTCATTTTCAGTTCGGGTTTTTTTTTCAATCTTGGCGTAAGGTTTTTTATTGTATAAAAGAAAATTAGCTTTTTATATGTGTGTGTACCCATCGAATGGCATGGGCTCATACTTTTTGAAAGTATTTTCTATAAACTCAACTCAGATTAATTAAACAAAAATACAAGTGAAGATCTTAGAAAATAAGAGAGAGAACTTGAAATATACATGGAAAGATTGGGAAAATGGTGCGCTCTATATAGGTGCGGCTAGTATTATTATTAGGACGTGTGTGAATGTGCGGGTGGTTTTTCAGACATTGGTCATATTATATGTATTCAATACCATTTAGTTTATGTGAAAATAAAATAAAGCAAGTTCTGAACGGCAACAGCTGCAATTGGCATTAACTTTTATGACAAGCCGTAAAAGCAACAGAAAATAGAAAGAAATTTAAAATTAGATATGCGACCTGAGCCTTGGGCAATTGAGTGCTTGTATAAATAACTATGAACATTTATTGAGCAGCGATTAATCGCACCTTGAAGCAAGTGTCATTGGTACTACGGCCACATGGCTCTGGCGATACTCAGTTCGATTTAGCCAATTGCTTATTGTGTGGCTCGCCACGCACCAATTGCCACTGCAGGGCTGCCGTTTCCGCTATCAATGTCAATAGCAGCTAACAGAGACGTGCTGTGCGTGTGTCTATGTGTGCGCGGCTGTGTGTGTGTGTATGCTTATGTGTTTGTGTCTAACTTTGTGTATCTTTCAAATGTCATGCGCTGTTAGAGCGAGCAAATGGTAAACGATTCAATGGAGATGCTTTGCAACCACCGCAGCATTTGCTTATCTCGCCTAGCGCACGCCAAAGTGCGCTTCATTTGAGGGGCCTGCTCAAAGGATGCGAGACCCTTCTGTACTTAAGCTTTAGCATCAGCATCGGCATCAGCTTCAGCTCCTGCATCAGCTTCCGCAGCTGGCAGACGGTCAATGCGGGGAGCCAAATGGGAGGAAAATGCCATGGATTTGCCATTGCCTTTCGTCTGCTGTCTGCCGTTTGGTGTCCGCCTCCTGCTGGCAGCTGGCTGCTGCCTGCCGCCTGCGAAACGTATTTATGTTTGTCGCTTATTTTGCCAAACAAATATTTGCACAACAAACTGTTGGGGAGCGACAAAATTGGCGGAACTCGAAGCTGAATCGGAATCGGAATCGGAATCCCAATCGTAATCCCAACTGTAGCTCCTGTGCAGCGAGGGGCGGCAGAAGGCAGGAGGCAGGAGGCAGGAGGCAGGAGGCTGACGATGAGATTAGCGCTGTTTGCCAAGTGTTATCGCCCATGTAAACAGCTGTCGGTGAGTGGATCTGTCGCCTTCAAAGTCGCGCAATTGTTGCGTATACGCAGCGTAGTCGGCATCATTGCAGAACAGCTTTAATTATTTAAGCGAGAGTTGCATTTGGGCCAATTAATGCGAGTGTTTGCTCCAGTTCATATATTTTGGAGCATGAGCTCTGTTATTTAGAAATTAAGTTAGCACAATGTGTGCATGAGTGCAATAACAATTGCAGTCCGAGCATTGGTGGCATGCAACTATGTGGATTTCACAATGCAACAAAAATATTTATTGCCCGCGAAACAAACGCTAGAGCCAAATAGGTGTGCATATACTTGATGCAAACCCTGTTGGCGTGTTGGTGAAAATCACATTAATTGTTTTACGTGTGCTTAATTAAATTTCCCCAACTGGGCTGGGCGCCTATCACAACGAGATCCACTGCAAAGCTTTGCGATGATGCTAAGCGATTGGCAAACGAATATGATTATTATTATTCAAATTGTGGGTCATCCGGTTACCACTTTAACTGGCATTAATTATCTGTATCGGATAAATTGCTATTGTTGCTATTGTTGTTGTTTGCTGTCTTGCAACGACGTGTCATTCAAAATTGTTATTGCTGCCGCTGAATTGGCTGTGTGTGCGTGTGTGTGTGTTTGTGTGTTTGTGTGTGCGAGTCAATGTATGTGACATGCATAGATATCTGGCAATATTTGCGCAAATTTACAATAGCTGAGTGTGCGTGTGTGTGTGCGTGCGTGTGTCCCACAGCTGCATTGGCAAATGAAGTTGCCCAGCCTTGAGCACAATGCGAACAGATTCAAATTTATAACCATCAGCAGATGGCCAACGCGTGCCCTAGCGCATGCAGAAACAAAAGGATCCACATGGATGACGATGTTTATAACGATAATGATGTAGATGCTGCTGATGATGATGGACGACCTATGACAATGGCTAATGAAATTTGTGGAATGTGCAGAAGAGGCAAATGCATAAAATGCGTAACAATCAAAACGCCAAGCATTCGGAGCGAGGGGCGATCGATCGATTAACATAATGCGGCATGCAGAAAGTGTGTGTGTGTCTGTGGGTGTGTGAGTGATGGAGATGTGGAGTGTTGAAGCGGGAGCTAGAGATAAAGCCGCATGTGCCGCTGATTCTGTGTGTGTGTGTGTGTGTGTGAGTAACTGAGAGCTGTAAATAAGCAGCAACTGAATATAATACACATAAAGGATGCCAATTCAAGCCAGGAGCCACTGCAATGGGAGGAGCGTGGTGCACTTCATATCAATAATGTACTTAGTTATGTTTGTTTGGAGCAGATTTGGTTTTGGGGGCTTGCTCGGTATTTGGCGCTGGGGCACAGAGCTAACAAACAAAATGCTTATTTATGGCACTTCGGTGCATTCCAAGTGAACGAGCGTGTCTGATTGTGTGTGTGCATGTGCGTGTGTTGCATTACTTTAACTGCAACTGATTGCAGTGGAAGATAGCCATAACTATACCCCAACTGCCAAATGCCAAGTAAGGTACAGGACAGCAAGGGGCAGACAAACAACAAGGCGCACGATGCACAGGACTCAGGATGAAGTTGCAGTCGTCGCTATTTGCCCGCCGTCTGCTTGTCTAATACAGTGCCACAAAAGGATGCAATTATTTGGAGCGCAAGAGATAGATGGCTAAATAGAGCGAGACGCTGTGAGTTACTGTCAGCGAGTGCCTTTGGTGCAGTTGTGTGATAGTGCGGTTTGGTGCAGTGGTGCGGTGGTGCTGTACTTCAGTGCTGCAATGTGTGTGCGCTTCAATTGTCTAATGTGCTCTTAAGTTACCCCTATTCAAGCCCCGTAACTCGCATAGCTTTATTTATTACCTGAACGGCCTTACAGTTATAGCTAAGTGTATTTGTACAGCTTACCAACACTGAGCAACCAAAGTTACCTTTGAGAGAAGATCTAGAAATCATTAAATTAGTATGGCTTTGCTTTTAAGGTAAATGAAAATTCAAAAAATCATTTCAAAGCGAATTCAACACAGATTCTTCTCTTTTATTATAGATTCTCCCCGTTAATAGTATAAAACGATAGAAAAATAGTAAAAAGAGAGAAATATACTGAAATAAATAAAAAGTATAAAATGCAATCTCACTTTTACTAAAAACTTTCACTTCGAGTATACAATAACATTACATAAGATAAGAAATAGAGTGGAGACGAGTGAAGAAGAGGGTCTTGCAATGGGAGCCCCTTTAATTGAGTGCTTAATTGAAGTGCATTTGATTTATTGAATTGAATTAAATAATTTATTTACTTACCCCTCTCGTCCATTGTGCTAGCGGAGTGGGTGCGGTGGATAATATCGCTACCGGCGACTAAATCGCCCAGATGTGCTGATTTGTGCATGTTGGTGCTGGTGCCGGTGCTAATTGAAGTTGCGAGCATTGAGGAAATTGCAAGTATTTGGAGATTAAGTGCAAAAAGTCATATAATAAATAGATAATATGAGGTGTTTACGGTGAGGAGTGTAGGGTGAACGGGCAAATGAGTTAGCTCTACATGGCAATTGAGATAGATCGAGTCTGCAAATCGAAGTGCAGGTGCAAATGTGGTGCAGGTGCAGGTGCACGTGCTGTCGCATGTGCATGTGCATGTGTGTGCTGTATGAATTAGCTGTTGTTGTTGTTGTTATTGTTGTTGTGGTGGGGACATTTGCAGTCGTTGCTCATTAATGTGGAAAATGACTTAATACGGCTGCAAATCGGCTTAAAGTATTAATAGACCAAGTCGCTTGACATTTCACTTCCGCTGACAATTGACAAAGCATCTGGCATTATAAATTCATTTTTGACCACGGCCAGGGCAAGAGGCTCCGTTTCGGACATCTATTTAGGCTCGTTGCTCGTTGCAGGCAACATTTGAATATCGAATTAGATGGCATGCATTAGGTGAGTCGATTAAGTATTTAAATGGCCTACAACTGCATCGAGAGCTGCTGCCCAGGAGCAACTGCAACCGACATGTTTCTATTCATTTCCTTGTTGCTGTTGTTGTTGCTGTTAGCCTCATTCATTAGCTTACTACTGTTGGCTGTTAACCGGAAGTTGTGGTATACCCAAGAGAGTCAATTATTTTAAAAGCTTTGCTGCATAAAGTTTTCAGCTGCAGCCCCATTGATGTGGTTAAAAGTGTTTTTGGTTGAGTTAATGAAAGACTTGATCCGCCAGACGGAGAATGGGAGATTGGCCAGGAGAGCCAGCATGCACTGCCCACTCGAGCAATCATATGTGAAGAAAGTTTGAACAAAGTTGGCGGCTTAAAGATGCCAACTTTAGCTCGGCCAGGCCGAATCCCACTCGCAACTGCATACTTAGGCGGTAAGGTTGAGCTGAAGCCGCTGCTGCTGCCTGCAATGGTTCCAACGGTGCTCGCTGGCTCCATGCCATGCGCATAGTACGTGTGCGTGTGTGGATGCGTGTGCGTATGCTGACGAGGTCCTGGGCCAGTGTCGACAACGACCACCACATCGTCCACAACGCTGTGCTCTAGGTCGTCCGCGTGAGGTGGCGGCGACTGTGGCTGCTTCTTGTGGCTGTGGTGCGTGCTGGTGGTGGGCACGTCGACAACCACATCGTCGTCCTCGGAGGTATGCGGGCTGTGGGAGGCGAGCACTAACGGATTGTTAATTCCCCACGAGGGCGGATGCAAATAGTGCGGATAGTTTGAATAGATTTCAGCGCGTATGCGATCATCGTAGTCATCATCGTCCGAATCGTCCTCATCTTCCGCCTGCTCCTCCTCCGCGTCCGCCTCCTCCGGACGCTCCCGACCGCTGTTGGGCTCGTCATGATAGTGATACTCGATGTTGTTCGACAAGAGTTCCGTTCCATTAAAGGCGTGGCCGATGCGTTGGCTGTGCTTTTGATTCTGTTTTCGCGTTGGTTTCGGCTTCGCTTTTGGCTTTGGTTTTAGCTTCGGCAAACCGTTGGGGAAAAATATTATTCTATCTGTAAAGAGCCAAAGAGTGGAATAGCGGGAAAACGGGAGAATGGGGAGGAGTGGAGGATGCGCAGACATGCGTGAAGTGCAAATACAGTTTAGTGCCAAAAATGGTGCAAATTCGTTTGAGATGTGTGCGTGGCTGTGGCTGTGAGTGTGGGTGTTTGCTTGAGGGTCGTGGTGCGGGTACGCTTATTTAATTAGTGCTATTTGTGCCTGGGGTGCATTTAATCCAAAGGTGCGAATAGTGTTGTAGCTGGTGCTGGTGCTGGTGCTGGTGCTGGTGCAGCTGCTAGCGAAGTGCGGCTGTGACCCCACAGCGCCAGCGCCATCTGAACGTGTTCTGGGCTTAGCCCAAATTGAGTTGAGCTCGGGATTGGATTTGAATTTGAGCTGCAGAGTTTTACGGGTTTGCTTTTGGGTTGTTTGAAAATGTGAAGATAATGAAGTAATTTTGGTTTAGCGCCAACAAAAGCATGAACTAAGCTGACAGTCTATGTGATAGGACAGCTAGGGTGATACCTCAGCAAGTGGACCCCGCTAAGCCCGGCCCAAGTCTTGTAAATTAAGAAAACGATTTGTACGGTTTTCGGAAGAAAGACAGAAGCGAGAGCTAGATAATACAGCAACGATTACGATTAAATCAAAACTAATTATTACAGTTACCAGCAATTAGTTGATAATATTGTAGTTCCAAATGTGTTTCGTACTTTGTGCAATCAATCATTCAATCAATGGTAATGTCAATATAATGTCAATCTATATGTAAAGCACAGTAACAGAGCCAGTTAGCGTGTGGCATATGAACTCGAATCGGCTAGCAGTTGGTGAGGGTATTCGGGTAACTCTTACTGATAATTATTATATACTGAATAGATAGATAGCGAGGTCAATTTTACAGTACTTTGATAGTTGAATGGTGAGTGTGTGTGAGCGAGAGAGAAATATATATATATATAGAGAAGAGGAAGAGAGAGAGAGAGAGAGAGAGAGAGAGAGAGAGAGCGAGGGAGATAGAGCGGTGACAGTAAACACGGCAGTTTTACATATATATAATTATATATATAGTAGATGTACGTATACGTGATATTTACGATATTACTGAGCATTGCTAATACGTAAAGTATAACCATATATTCATATACTGATATAGGCATGTTATTGCTAATAGGTTGTTTACTGATCGCATGTCACGCAAATGTGGGAATTGTTTTTTTTTTGTTTTTTTTTTTTTTGTTATTTAACTAATTTGTTTATTAATTTTTTACTGTTTTGGGTTTGATGCAAAAGCGTGCGATTTTAATTTCAGGTTTTTGTTTTTCATTGGTATTTAGATTACTTAAATTATTAGGCTAGTTTCAGTTTTGAGCGGTTCACAAAGTACCAAAACGGAAAACAACAAAAGTACAAAATCGAAATCGAAATCGAAACGAAAAGTAGACAGAACTAAGGAGAAATTCATATGTGTTGAGTAAAGAACGTATAACACATAATACGATAATAAGATAGTACTCAAAATGGTTTTGCTTCTTCGCTTAACCATAGATAGAAGAAGGAAATCACATTTAATGTTCCAAGAGATGAAATAAAAATGTATTTTCTTAGCATTTCGGCGAATGTTTGAGCACTTAACGCGTTCTTCATTCATTTTTTGTTTGTTTGTTTTTGTTTTTTTTTTTCCTTTTGTCAGGATTTCGTGTTCTTGTTGTTGGCTGTTGTTGTGGTTGTAGCTGTTGTTGTTGTTAGTGGCATCAGCTGTTGCCGGAAAACTTACCCACACACGGATTGTGATTAACAATATTAAAAATACGATCACAGCGCTTTTTCATATGATTATTCGGACAGATGCACCCGAACATGGGCGACAAGCGCAGATTAGTCCAGGCATCGTGACAGGCATCCCTAAAACGAAAATACTCGCAGTCAGTAGGGCTCGGTGGTAGAAAAGCACAGCAGGAAAAGCAGCACCTAAGCCGACACACAACCACCACAGCTAATTGAAATTATATTCAACCCCAGCGCCGACCCTTTTCGCATGAAAAGTGCGGAAGAAACTCAGCGAACTAAACCCCTTAAACCCGACCCGACACCCGAGACCCGACTTCCGCTCGACGCAGCAAACTTTAAAATTGGCAATCGCATCAAAAATGCATACATACGGCAGTTCAATTAATATTTTATCGCATAGATGGTAGCGGTCGGGCTGTGGGCTGCACGTGGGCGCAGAGCGCCCGTTTGCCGCATGGCCTGTGCGTGCTCAAAGTTTAGACGGCGGCAGTGAAACTTAAAGCCAGGCCAAAGACCGCGCCGGGGCCGCCGCAAAAAGTCATTTCGAGTTATTAAAACATTCAGAACGTTTGTATTCGTGGGTATTGAGCCAGGCGCCGCAAGCAACTGGCGTCAGCAAGGATATGTGAAGGCTGCAGGAAGCAGCAGGAACTCAACTAGCAGGAAATTTCATTTCGCTACTCTTGGTTGAAGTTGGGCGAACATGCCACGCCCGCTCCCGATCCCACTCCTCCCTTCGCCCCCTCTGGCTATCGAGTATCGAAATTAAATGTTGCTTTTGCAGTTTGTGCAGCGTCGAAAGTTTTTGCGGCATCAAGCTGGGATGCTCAACTAAAATGCCATCACCAGCAACTAAATCCATTTTCTCATTAAGCCAAACAGTTTAATTGAATGATTTTATTATCCGCCCCATTTTCGCCAAGTTCGTAGACTGCCGGTGCACTTTTTGTGCCGCTGCTCTAATTAGCATTCGTTCCACAGTTTCCCCTAATTTGCAACATTTTGCGGCTACCGGCAGGACGAAAGCGGCACAACGTGGAATACTAAGCGAGAGCTTGTTGCTTAGTATGCAAACTGAATAATCAATAATTATAACTGATACGGCGGACGTTGCTGAACTCACTTATCGATTACACAGCCCGTGAGTTGGGGGCAAATCTGAAAAGCTAATATTGCAGCCAGGACAGCAGTTCAGTTTCGTCAGTTGTCTTCCTCAAGTAGCCCCGAGCTGCTTATCTGCACTTAACAGAGATTCGCTCTTTTATTAATTTACGTAATTCACTCACCTGTTTTCCATTTTGCACTTATTATCGCGCACCTTGCAGTGCGTCTTGAAGTCCTCAAAGAGCTTTAGGCATTTGCGTTCCTGCTGGCAGACGGACAGCGCGTGGTTGCACGTGGGCAGGGCGTCAATCGGATAGGGATCCTTTTCGGCTGTGGGGAAGGATTAAGAGAAAGGAAATAGAGCAAAACGAATGTAATCCAAACGATTTGAGTGGGGATATCAGAAGTTTAAAGAGTCATCATTGCCTGTGGCATGTAGCATGCTGCATGCGGCATGCCACACGCATTTGGTGGCACTTGCAATTCACTTACCTTTTTTGAGCACAAATCCGCACGGATGATCGAACAGAAAATCCCGGAAATGATTGCAATCGGGATCCATGCCGGGCTCCTTGCACAGGCAGGTGGGGCGAAAGAATTGAAATGCCTGCAGCGTGCGGAGCGCCGCTTGGCATTTTGTGACCGTCACCGTGCTGCAGGACACTGCAAGGACAATGAAACAGACATCCAGGCTATAAAAACGAGCAGCGACAGTTATGCTTAATGATCTCTAAATGGCAGCAGCGCTTAAACTTTGACATTTCGCTGGACGTGTCCGTGTCCGTGTCCGCGTCCGTGTCCCTGTCCGTGTCCCTGTCCGTGTCCCTGTCCGTGTAGCTGTCCTATTTGGAATCGCTGCTCACATCGATTACCCAAGTTGTAGCCAGTTGACAGTTGTTATAAATGGCAGGCGGGCGTCGGCCCAAAAACAGACCACTACAAACCAAACACATGTCATAATACCCAACAATAAACAACGACACGAACAGCAGCAGCAACAGCAGCAAACAGCAACAACAACATTAACAAATATAGCTGCAACAATATGAATAATTGAGTCCCCAGCAAAATGGTCGATTTAAGCGACCAATGAAGCGAGCAAACAGTGTGCAGCCAGCGCCCGTGCTTGTTGGTAGAGCGATCCGATAATATTTTATAACATAATAAATTATGTTTCATATATGACAGCTTATTCGAGCATATGACAACTACTGCTATATATACACTCATCCGCCCACATACACACGCACACACACTCATTCGCACTCGCTCGAGTGAGTGGGGCGTGCGGGCTGTCGAAACAAACAAAAGGCCAACAAACATCTGCTGGCCATCCATTGTCCCTTTGACCATAAAACATAAGCCCTACTAATAAACTCGACTACGACTACACTTCACACACACACACACGCACACACACACGCATACAGACACACATCGAGACGACTGTGGCTGGCCATAAGCCGTAAAATCGCCAAAAAAGCAAAGCGAGCCAACAGCCGCAACGTCCGGACAATGGCCAATGGCCAATGGCCAGCATATGAGCTGGACGGCCCATTGCTCATGTCACTCATACGACCCGTTGGTCGCTCGACCCCGAACATGATTATTTGCTACTCGAACATAAAGTTGACCCCCAACCCCAGCCCCAGCCCCACCCCTCTGGCGATTTGTGTGTGTGTGAGGCGTGATGCCCGAGCTACGCAACAAGTGACATTTTTCGCAGGCATTCATCATATTTATGACATGGCCAACACTTGACATGGCCGCATTTGTTGCTTTTGGCCCGAGCTCTGCTCCGCAGCCGCAATTAGAAGCCATTGCCAGCTTCAAGAGCAGGTGTTGGGGCCACATCTTTCGACTTGGCTTAAACGGACTGTGACTCCTAGGCACTTTTAGTTTTGTGGCCTTTCATTTCCTATGTGTATGTGTGTGTGTGTGGCTTCTCATAAAAGTGGCGAGTGGGTTTTATGGCTCGTTGCCATCATCAACTGACGCCATTTGCAATAGCTGTTCCCTCTCTCTCCGTCTCATTCTCTCTGTCGCTCCTTTTCGTCCTCTAACCGTGAACGTTAAGTCCTCAATTCGTTTTTATACGAAACGCGTTTCCGGTTGTTGATTTGGTCGCTGAATCGGTTCAATGATTTCTTTGTTGTTTCCAATGTGACCAACAAGGGTGCACGTGCACATGTATGTAAGTGTGTGTGTGTGTGTGTATACTTTTTGGCTGAGTTTGATTTGATTTTAACTTGTTATTTGTTCGCTTTTTCTATGGAGTATATAATCATAGTTGTGCTGGCTGAAATTTATATGGCATTTATTTAGTTGGCAATCGAACGGAAATTCGAGCATGTCAAGTTGGCCCGCTTCGCATAAAATGTATTGGCTTTTATTTGCACAGCATCAGCATCAGCATCGGCGTGCAATTAATTAAATTAAATAAACTTTTGTCTTTGCCTTGGAGCCTTTGTGCATGAAATTTTTACAATATTTATTGAGCGGCATGGGGGTTCCCCTCATGCAACACATGTCCCTTTGTCACATGAAACAGCCGTGCCTTAAGCTGAAAAGTGTGTGTGGGTGTGTGCCAGTGTGTGTGTGTATGCGTGAGTGGGTGCATGTGTGTGTGGGTAGTGCGTGGCTGTTTGCCTTGTGCTCAGTTGGCTGCTTGCTGATTTCATTGAACCATCGGCAATCGCACAAAGCGAACGCAAAAATGCGAGTGCAACCAACACACACGCATAGCTGCACACACCACAAGCGCGCACACACACAGGCACACAAACACAAGCTAGCAAGCAGCTGGAGTTGGAGCGCATGTAAAGAACGTCAAAAAGTACGCAACGACTGCAGCAGCAGAGAGCAGGACCCGCACCACAGAGCGCCGTTGCTTGTCAAAATATTTATTGCTGTCAGAGAGATAGAGAAAAGGCGAGAGAGGGAGAGAGAGAGCGAATTGAATAGAGAGAGCGATGCTTTTAAAGGCTTCAATGCGGTTATGTCGCCGCATAAAGGCGCCAAGAGAAAAGGCAACAGACACGCTGCATAAAATGCAATTATCATAAATATTCAGGCCGCCTTGGAGCGTGTTGGCTTAAAGGGTGCGTGTATGTGTGTGTGTGTGTGTGTGTGTGTGTGTGTTTCTTTATTCCACTTTCACGTGTGCAATATATGTACATATTTTTTGAGGACATTTAAAGGACAATACGGCTGCCATTAAACTGCCCCCATCCCCTGGCCCAGCAACAGCCAAAAAGTAATTTCAGTTTTTAAATGAAAAAGTTGAAAGTGCGTTTTACGTTTGTTTTGCTGACGCCAAATACCATTTTGTTGGCTCTCAGCACACACACACAGGCATACACACACATACACACATACACACACACACACACACGCACGCATACAAATCTGCAGAGAGCAAGGTCTTATGAGACATTTGCCATAAAAACAAATGCCAAATGATATTTGTTGGTTTCTTGTTTCGACCTCGAATTAGACGCTGTCCACACACAATTGTAATCGTAATTTTTTATTGCCATGTATTCACGACTGAGCTGCAATTGGCCATTGCAATTGGCCATTGACATTCGACATTCGACACTTGGGATCCGAGTGGCTGCAACTATTCGATGAGGCCAAGTGTGCGCGCCTTACTCTGAAAGTCGGTGCGTTGCACGTAGGCGCCGCTCATTATGCGGCGGCCCGTGTAGGCGTGGCGACCGTGGAGCACGCGCCAGTTGTCGAAGATCACCACGGTACCCGGCCGCAGCTTGAACTGCCACTGCTGCTCCTCGTCGCGCACCAGCTGTAGCAGCTGGCGCAAGCTGGCGTAGAAGTTGGCCATCTCGCTCTGGGGCAGCGTGTTGAGGACGGCACGGTCGTAGACATTGAGGCGCAGCTGGAGCAGCTCGCCGGTCAGCGGATCGATGCGTATGATGGGCGCTGTATGGCAGTGGTGCTGGCCCTGCTCGATGTACTCGGCGGGCACTGGCACGCGGCACAGCAGCTCGTAGGCAGCGGGAAAGCGGCGGCGCAGCTCGTGCACCACGTGCAGCCCGTCCACAAAGAAGTTCTCGCCGCCAGTACCGTCGGCGGAATGCTCGATGCAGTGCAGCGCCTGCAGACCGGCGGCGTCGCAGAAGTACGTGTTGTCCGTGTGCGGGCCCAGGTACTGCTGGGTGTACGCCGTGTCCGCGTGGTCCTGCTTGTCGCTGAACGTCCACATCTCTCCGAAGAAGGTCTTCATCAGCGGAAAGCAGCGGCGCAGCGCCAGCTCAGTCATGGTGGGCGTGGCCGCCACGTCATCTATAAAGACAATGCCGTAGCGCACGAGAGCGCCTATCAGCTGCTTGACCTGCTTATCGCTGGCAACAAGGGCGGGCAGCGAGAAGCGCAAGTGCCGCTCGCTCTGTAGCGCGATGCTGCGGTTCCAGGGCGTCAGCGCGGTGGACTTGGTGCGCCGGCTTATCAGTTGCTCCAGCTGCGAGTCATAGATGAATGCCCAGTCGTAGCTCGAACGATGCCCGTCGCTCCCTTAACGTAATGTAAACACGTATGAGCATTGCGACTGACTGTCATCCAGTGGTACTTACATTCCACCAAGAACTGATCCGCCGACTCCCAGCTGTGCTTCAGTGCGTGCACATCGGCTGGCAGTTCTAGGAGATCATAGCGCCGCTGTTTCGTCTCCGTGTTGAAGCACTCTCCGCAGCGACAATGATTGCGCAGCCAGAACTCATCGAGCTCTATAACCTTGCCACTCGGAACATGCGTCAGCTCCAACATCATTGTTTATTTGTTGAGCAGAGAGAGACTCGACCGATCTGCAGCAACTAATCAGCGCCACTGGCCGATTGCCGTTTGCCCCCTACCAAATCGAATGCTCTTATCACTTAGAGCTGCGAACTACACTTGAAGAAATAACGTTGCATGTTATGGGTCTTCCATGCTTTAAAAATATATATAAATAAATCAAGAAAAGTATACAGAAAATATATAAATAAATAAAAAAAAGAATTGGAGTTGCTCTTGAGTTGACCATTCAATTAATTGAATAAAAATATATATAAAAAATAAATAAATGGACAATTTCACATAATTTAATCTATTCTTCCTTATCTTCCACAATCCAACCATATCTTAAATTTATTCAATCAAAGTAGCACTGGGAAAGGATGACAGAGTTGACAGATGTGGCAGACTTGACAGTGAACAGAAATGAACTTTTATTCACTAAACTTAACTGGCACAGTTCATCACAGACTTTTTGAAAGAATTTCAGAAATTTTCACAAATTTATTGGTAGGTAAAAAGAAAATCCATATCAGTTAGTCCGTCTTAATAATACATGAGCTCAGCACGAATATAGAAATGAAGCCGACAATCACCTCGTGGGCCGATGAGGTAGAGGAGGACTATGTGGACGGACTTCCGCCCTCCAAGGAGCAAGTGGATGGCGACTATAAGCATGTCACCGAGTACAAGTTCAACGATGAGGGCAAGAAGATCAAGGTGGTGCGCAGCTTCAAGATAGAGAAGAAGATCGTTTCGAGGGCAGTGGCAAAGCGCCGCAATTGGACTAAATTTGGCGACTCCAAGCTGGACAAGCCGGGCCCCAATTCGTACACCACCAAGGTGGCCGACGAGATCCTCATGAACTACATGGGCTCCAAGGACTTTGAGCACACCCAGGATCCGCTGGACGCTGGCAAGCCCATTGCCAAGTGCCGCATATGCAACGGCGAGCATTGGTCTGTCAAGTGCCCGTACAAGGGCACGTCCATGGACATCGAGAGCAAGGCCATTGCGGCAGCCACTGCAGCTGTGGGAGAGAGCAACAAGGCGGGCAAGTATGTGCCGCCGTTCCTGAAGGAAGGCGCCAAGGGACGCGAGCGCGACGATTCATCGGCTGTGCGCATTTCGAATCTATCCGAGTCGATGACCGAAGATGATCTCGAGGAGCTGGTCAAGAAGATTGGCCCACACACCAAGATGTATCTGGCGCGCGAGAAGAACTCGGGCCTGTGCAAGGGCTTTGCCTATGTGCACTTCAAATATCGCAAGGACGCGGCGGAGGCAATCGAAGTACTCAACGGCCACGGCTATGATCACTTAATCCTAAGCGTGGAGTGGTCGAAGCCGCAAAACTAAACATACACACGTACATCTCTCCGATGCCCGGCCGCATATGTCCTTTGGCTGGGAAAAGCGCAAAGCTGCGCAGGAACTGAGGCAAAGTTGAAGCAAACTAAAAAGTTAGAGTAAATGCGATAATGCCACGTTTTAAACGCGAATTTTTTACACGTGACAGCACAAAGAAATTCTCACACAAATGTACACGTAAGCACAGATACACCGACACACACACACACGCTCACATATAGACTTAAATAAAGGAAAGGAAAAGCCACTTAAATGAAAGACAAACGTGGAGAAGAAAAGCTGGCGAAACACCACTAGACTTTGGCTGACTGGAACATTAATAATTAAATTGAAGAAAAGAAACGTCTTATGCACGGGTCACAGGCCAGCTCAAAAACCCAGCGCTCACGCCCACCACGCCTACTTACCCCCAATAGTGCTGTGGCCCCTGGACAGCCCTGGCCTGCCGATGGTGGTGCTGGCGTTAGCGTTGGAATAGTGCACGGAGAAGTGAACTTGAATACACTTTTAAATGGCCTGGCTTGGCCCTGCCTGTGGAGCGGAGGAAGTGCGGGGACAGATCAAAGCGAAACCCGCATACATAAGAAATGTATACCTGCAGCAGCGAGCTTTGTTCACGTGTGTGTGTGTGTTTGTTTGTGTGCATGCGTGTGCTTTTGTCGGGGTATGGGCTGGGGGCTGGCGACGAAAGCAAATTCTCAAACAAATTACTGAATAATTTATAAATTAACTTTTTCTTGGGCTCGCTCGTTCATTCGCCTTTGAGCGCGCCCACAATGGAGGAGGCATTGACGAAGCTTAGCTCGAGTAGCAGAGGAAGGAGGAAGAGAGACGGGCGATGGGCGATGGGCGATGGGGGCCTGCTGGCCCTTTGTTTGCTTTTTTCTGGCACCTCCCTCTACAGTCTGACTATGTGTATATATATTCATAGTGGTGCGGCTGGCACGCACATTCGCCCGCTGGGCAGTAGCCACAATGGCAGTTGGCTGCGCGGCTGGCAACTGGCAACTGGCAACTGGCAACTGGCGGCTAGTGGGTGGGTCAGTTCTCAGGGGCGTTTGAATATTCAAATGGTATTTCGTGGCATTCGCTGATGTGGCTCCTGCTGCTGTAGCTGTTCCTGCTGCTATTGTTGTTGCCATTGTTGTTGCTATATTGCGCTTTAAGCATATGACCGTTATTTACTGTTTTATTGCACGCGGGCGCACACAAAAATTGCTAAAATAATTACACTGTTGTCGGCACAGCAAACGGTTGGCGGGCTCCAGGAGGCAGCCACCCAGCCAGCCAGCCAGCCAACCACCGACCTCGACAGCAGCAACTAAATAAAATTAATCCTCAAATGGCCTAAAGCGCTTGCCCCAACCAAAAAAAAAAAAAAGCCATACTTTATGAGCGTGTATGTGCCCAGCAGACTAATGCAAACTATTGCTAGAAAGTTGGCCAGCAAAATAAAACCGCTTTTTAGCCATTAATTCGCTAAGCACCTACTCTCTTACCTGGTATGGGTCCGCAGACGCGTGGTATTATTTCCAAAATAGCCGAGCATGAGGGATCCTCGAAGCATAGCTGTCTAGCCAAAATGCAGTTCAAGATCGCAACGGCACCTTTAATGGTCGAACCTGCAACAAGAGACAGATAATTAGGTGAAGGGCAGTTGCAGGAGTAGGATAAACATTTAAGGCATCAACGATAATTAACCAAACTAGATTCAAAACAAGCAACCGAAAAATAAATAATTTCTCTTATTCATATCTCTGTAAATCTGTGAAACGAAAATAGTCATCAACAAACAAAAATTGTATTGCAAACATTCCGAGCATCAATATGGAACTGGATCCCGACTTTGTCAAGGAATTCGCTTGCCTCAAGATCTCCACGCGCGACATAAGCGCCGAGGAGCTGGCCAAGTTCGATTCGAATGCGCCGCTGAAGGCACGCGCCCAGGTCAAGCACACCTCATACGAACACGTACCGCAGTTCTTCTATGTTCCGCCGCCACCGGATGATAAGCTGCGGCATTTGTTGCGGCGGGAGGCGCAGTCGCTGTTCCTGCAGCAGAAGTCCGAGGAGCTGCTGAACAATGAGGAGCTGCAGCAGCTGTGGCGCCTCTTGGAGCAGCATGTCACAGAGACAACCGCCAAGCAGCAGCTGATCAGCTACGACGACTACTGCAGGCTGCGGTCTGCCATCGACAAGAAGTGCCGCAAGTATCTCACGACGCGGCTCTTCGCCCAGCTGCTCAGTGAGTCGCCCTACCTGGGCAGCGTGGAGATCGCCTCCGTGTTCAATTACACCATGCGCAAGGTGTGGCTGACGCAGTGTCGCATTGGGCTCTCCTTTTACGATGATGTCGGCCAGGGCTATTTGCGCGAGTTCGACCTGGAGAACTACATTGTGGACCTGATACCCACGCTGGGGCAGATCAGCGATTGCTTGGAGCCCGCGTTCGAGAAGTTCTACGTGTGCACGGTGGTTAAGCGGTTCTACTTTTTCCTGGATCCTCTGCGCACGGGTCGCATTCGCATTCGCGAGATGCTGGTCTCTGGTTTGATTCACCAGCTGATGGAACTGCGCGACGCGCCAAAGCCGACTGAGCCGGGGCCCATGCAGCCGAATCCCTTTTCTATGCCCGCCGTCCTTGCGGTCTACGGGAGCTTCCTCACTCTGGACCTGGATCACAATGGCCTGCTCAGCAAGCAGGAACTGAGCAAATATGGCTCAGGCACGCTCACATCAGTGTTCATGGATCGCGTCTTCGAGGAGTGTCACACCTACGATGGCGAAATGGACTACAAAACTTATCTGGGGTTTTTCCTGGCCCTGGAGAATCGACAGGTGTGAGTTTAACGAACGGTTATTGTTAGGATAGTGTGCTGCATTTTCATCTTAAAGTTCTTTGGCTCCAGCAGCAGTTGGAGTTCTTTCATTTTATTAATACGATTATCCTCTTGCACAGACATCCTCCTCGTTGCACTACTTATTTCGTATGCTGGACGTGCAGCACACTGGCTACCTGACGGTGCAGACGCTTAATTACTTCTTCAAGGGAATAGAGGAGCAGTTGGCGCATAGGTCTACCGTAGCGGTGCGGTTTGAGGACTTCAGCAATGAGATATTCGACATGGTTACACCCAAGGATCCGTGCAAGATAACACTAAAGGATCTGAGCAATTGGTAGGCTTTGCACATTGAATTTCCCTCCCCCTTTTGTATTATCCACAAAAATTGCCGTTTAACCATGTCCTTCGTGTGCAGCGGCCAGGCGGAGACTGTGGTGTCCATATTAATTGAATTTCATAAATTCTGGGCTTACGAGAACCGCGACGACAATCCGCAGAATGCTTAATGGGCACATGCAGCATGGCGGCAACAGCAACAGTAGCAGCAGCAGCAACAGGAGCAACAACAGCAGCACCAGTGTAAATACGGCAACAACATTAAGCGAAATTTAATTAAATTCCCGAACAGACAAATAACATCAGTAGTCGACACATTTCTGCAGAAGAGCCGTCAGTCCTTTGAGTCTGGCGTTGACTGCAGAAAGGCTCGTTCAGACTAAGTCAAACTGATGTGAAGCCCCTTGTCCACTTTTTAAATTTAGCCTTTGAGTAGAGCTCTAAAATGTTGCTCTGTTCCGCTTTAGTCAACAGTTAGTCAACACTTTGCACTAGACATTTTAATTAGCCCATCATAGTTTTTACTTTATAATGTTAACAGATAAGCATATTCTCAGCAGTGCAGCTGACAAATGCAAGCAAATGCAACCCATCATTGTCAACCCAAGACAGCCACACGAAAACTAAAAAATTATTTTATGTATACTTATATAGAGGACGTGTATAAATTATTTGTGCATTGGCATTTTGCGCTCATTAAATTCTCTGCAAACAAAAATATTTACTTAATTCGGCTGGGCCTTAAGGCCAAGTGATATTTGTTGCATCTGCCGTAATGGGGAGAGGGGAGAGCGCGGTAACTACGGCCGCAGCTGCCCCAGAGATTATAATAATTTTATGACTCTTGGCAGTTGCAGGAGCGGATATAATGTAAAATTTCCTACTCTCTAACCGGGCAACGGTTTATAAAACATTCATTTCAATTTCATTTCATTACGTAGAAATAAACCAAGTCATTCAGCCAAGCTGGCAGCCTGGCAGCCAGGCAGCCGGGCAGTTAGGCATTCAGGCAGTGGGACAACCACATGGCGGAGTGAAGGGGCTCAGTTGGTGCTTTGCTGGCTGCTGTCCACCTCAATAGGATGTGCTGCGACCAGCGAGCAGTCCATCCGCCGGATGCTCAGTAAAAGTTGTAGCTCCTTCTGACCCCACCCGCCTCCCCATCTCCTGCTGCTGCCAGGCGCTCATTAACGAAATGACCGCTTGCATATTGCAGGCAGCTGCGGCTGTTTGGCGGCGTGGGGCAGGCACAAGAAATGCTTTAAAAAATTCAGGAACTGCATGCAACGGCAACACCCGTTTGCAGGAAATGGCCTACTGCCAGCGGTAGCTGGAGCAACAATGGCTGCTAACTGTAGCAGTCAGTGGCAATGGCAGTGGCAGTTGCACTTGCATTTTACAGTTGCACCACCACAGCCACCATCACCACCACCACCGTCACCAACAGTGCCAAATGCCGCACAGTCAAAAGTTTTGTGGCAGTCGCGGCACTCGAATTGTTTGCGGAAATACAAATAAATAAAATGCTGAGCGAAAATTGCGGCAACTTGCAGTTTGCAACTTGCAACTTGCAACTTGCAACTTGCGCCTTGGGGCAAAGTTGCCCAGCACCAAGAGTTCCGCTACGTATGCGGGCGGTCTCTCATTCTCTCTCTCTCTCTATCTCTCTCTCTCTCTCTCTGTCTCTCTGGTATGTAAAGTGTTTTATGGTTATTGGTCGCTTAGTGGAAGTAGTTCTGCATAGCCAGCAATGCATCTGGACTGGCCAGGCAGTCCCGATGACAGCCTAGAAATTATCAATGCCAGCTAGGTGACTGGCCCACTCACACACACACACACACAAACAAATAGTCGCCGACGGCCCGATTACCGAGCCCCATGCGACCCATTCGAAATCACTTAAAAACACAAATCAAGCAAAAGTTGAAAACACACAATAACAATTGTTTCGGGACACCCCATAAATTTACATGGCAACTGCGGGGGCAGGCAGCAGACACTCTACGGCTGCTACGGCTACATAGAAAAAAAGAAGAAATAGGTACATAAATATGGCAGTCGACGACGCCTACGCCTCCACCTCGAAAGACAGGACCAGCGACCAGCAACCAGAACAATTCGTTTCTGTCACAATCAGATTCGGATTGGGCACAAAAATTTCGAGTTCGCGTTCCCATTTCGCATTTCGTATTTGGCGTTTCACATTCGCGATTCGCGTTCGCATGTTGCCGCCATGTTTCATGAATTATTTTCCTGGCCAAAAACTTTTCCAAACTTTTCAATGCACAATGTGTGCGAGAGAGAGAGAGAGAGGGAAAGAGAGAGGGCAATATAGAAAGTAGTAGGCAAGACATTCACTACCGGCTGTCCCCCTTTCCTGACTCTTTGCTGCGCTTCTTTGGCCTGGCGCATATTTCGATTACCATTTTGCCGGCTGCCGGCTGCCGGTTACCGATCGAACTTCGGAAGGAGCTGAAGGCCTGCGCCAATGTTTCACATTTTCTGCAACTTAGCTCCCGCTGCTGCTTAAATTTCAATTGTGTGGCATGGGCCGCGGGCCTAGGGCCGCTCGACTCGAGAGCACTCTGGTGCAGGCTTTAATAAATTATGGCAACATTCCCACAAGCGGGAGGAGGCGGGCTGCATGGGTGGGCTTGCTGCTACGGGTGGGGCTTTGCCGTGCACTGGCCGGTGCCATTCACATCACTTGGAAAAAGTTCGTACAACAAATGCGCTTCGCAAGACCAACAACAACAACAACACTCAACAGGGCCAATAACAACGACAACAGTAGCAGCAGCAACAGCAACAACAACGACAACAATGCTGTAAAACGACCGCATTACGAGCTCGCGAATTGCTGGCGCTTCACATTGGCCGTAAGCTAAAAGAGTCCGACACTGAGTTGGGTTGTCCGACCAACCGCTGGCAGTGGCAACAGCAACAGCAATAGTAACATCAACAACAACAATAACAACAATGAAAACATAGCCAAGAAATGGCAGCTTTACAACTTCCGCCAAGCGACTGTGGCGAGTAGACACGGACGATGAGGAAAAAGAATGGGAGCAGCCGCAAGAGGAGCAGCAGGAGAAGTAGCTGGTAACTGTAAAATGTATGCTGTAGTATTTCGCTTTACTTTCTTTTTTTCGTTTTTTTTTTTTTTTTTTTGTTTTGGTGGCGAATGGTGGACTCATCTCATGTCATTCGAGATTATTTTGTGGGTTAAAAACTAATTTGCGGTCATGAAGTGGATTTGGTTGTTCGTGTGCGTCCTTTTTGCTGTTGCCTCTTGGCTGCTCTCTTGGCTCTTGGCTGCTGTTGACACTGCGCCCAGTCCATAAATATGCAACGAAACTGGCGACTAACTAGCTTTGCCTCATGTTTGCCCGGCCCGCTGACAATTGGCCGTACTCGCCATGCACTTCATTAGCATACCAAAGCCGGTTAGATTTAAGGTACTTATCTTGTATACACACACGTAATTTCAATTTGAAAGCAAATGTTTGGGGTTCAAAGAGGCGGGCCCGGCAGCTGACCTGTTGAAAGTTCATGAGCAAATTATATTATTTGATTTCGTTTATGGGTCAGCATCTCGTGCCGGCATTCGTGCGTTGACATTTCAATTTTAATGGTCGCATTTAAATTGACACGAGCTGGCTCGAGAGCCTTCGACTCCGACCAATCAACAACAGCAACAGCAACAGCAACAGCAACAACAACAGCAAACGCAACGATAACAACGTCAAATTGTCGCCATGGGCATTTTTAATGTGCGATCCCTTGAATCGGGTGCAGAGGCTGAGTTCGTGGCACTTGCCAGGAATCTGGCAGCAATCGCATGGAGGCGGAGGAGGCGGAGCAGGCCTACTGTTGTTGCTCTGGACTATGGTCAATTAAGTGAAAATAGCATTATTGTTATTATCGTCACGACAGTTGTTGCTGTCGTTGTCGTTGTCATCGTTGTTGTTGTTGTTGTGACTGTCCTTGTTATTGTGTTACTTAACTTTATTGGTTTCAACACATTCTGCTGAGAGTTCTCAGAATTTTATATTGAATAATTTGCATGTGCCACTAAATTTCACATAAAGTAAAATGTTTTAAGTGAATCTTTGCCAATTTGTGACTTTTATTTTTTTTATTTATTTATTTTTTTTTTTAATTCTTTAATTTTTAATTTGATCAAATTGATAGAGAAACCAGATGGCTTAACTTGGCAATTGATGAGTAAAAGCAACTCTAATGCTGGTATGCTGAGCTCTTCGCTTTGTAAGTAAAGAAAAGAGCTCTTTAAAGTACATAATTTTATATTTTTTATGAAAAATAAAAAGAAAGAGCTCGTAAGTCAAAGTCAAAGTAAATACAGTAAAAAAACATTGACAACTGTTCCAATGTTGTGCGCGGCAATTATCGAAGGCAAAACAAAATAAACACATCAATAAACAGAGTTCACAGTGATTTGATTACATTATTATAAAACAATTTGCATTCGATAAAAGCCAAAGACAGCAGCAGAGAAACTCATAAAAGTCGCGCAATGAAAATCGAGCGACTTTTTCTCGTCGCCCCGACTCGACTTGATGGGCCATTTTTGTTGGCTTTGACGGCTTCACAAAGAAAATATGCAAAACGTGCATAAATCTCGCCCCTTGATGGCTGAGCACTTGAGGGGGAGCGAGCAGGGCGAGGGGAGAGCAGTCGGGAATCACAGAGTCGGCATTCACAAGGTCTGTCGAAATCGAAACGCGTTAGTGGAGAAACATTTTCCAGGACGCACGGCAGCTGTCCGGGAGGAGACGGTAGAAGGCTGCGCATGCAGAATAAATGATTTTCTATTTGTTAAGTCAAAGTGAAAATTCTTGGCCTCAACGAGAGTGTGTGTGCGTGTGTGTTTGTAGGCTTTGAGTGTTGACATTTCTTTGAGCCGCCATCACTCACAGCAAATACAAACGAATCCGCTTCGAATGCACAGAAAACATTTGAGCGTTTACATTTTCTCACCCGCCTGCCGAAATTGTGTGTTTGGAGTGGAGTGTTTGAGTCCTATTTCGTCTCATTTACGAGTCGCACATATCATAGGCGTGCCAGGCGAGTGCCTGCACATCCCGAAAGAGGTCAAAAGCTGGCACACATGTCAAGTGCTAGCAAAGAACCGAACTAAGCGAAAAGAGGCCAGCATTTTGTGACCGAACGACCAGGCGACCAGGCGACCAGGCGACCAGGCGGCCAGGCGACTAAGCGACGCTGTCGCATGATGCACGCCTTGCCCCTGGCTGCCGTGCTTAGGAAATATAAATTTTTATTCTTATCTTTTGCATTCTTACTTTCACTTTTGTTCCATTTTTATGCGATGCTGCTCTGCTGCTCTGCTGCTCTGCTGCTGCCTTATCCTTTTTTCTTTCTCTTGTTTTTTACGTGTGTTTCGTTCATTCTTGTAAATTATTTATGCCTGCGTAAAATATTCAAAGCTCGGCGCACTGACGCGAAACGTGAAAGAGAAAACGCACTACAGCCAGCAGCAACTGACGGCGTTGGCAGCGCGAGGGCAGCGGCAACAAAAAGCAGTCCAAGTTATTATTCATAACACAGCAGCATTAAAGTGTAAGGGAGTATGCGACAATTCCCACAACCATTTGTCCAGCCGCACGGACTGCCGACAGCCGACGCGGATTGCCTACCGACTGACGTTGCTGGCTGGGAGGGAAGTGGACGTGACACGGCAGGCTGCTGGGTTGGATGACTGGCTGGCAAGTCACTGGCATAAATCATTTACAAGCTTCACGGCGCCAGCAGCAGCAGCAGCAGCACCAGCAGCAGCAGCAGCAGCAGCAGCAGCAGCAGCAGCAGCGGCAGCAGAAACAAAAACAAAATTTGACAATAATACCGAACCATCTAATTCCGGACTTTGTTTGCCGTTTCGATTTCCCGGCCCGGTTCGTGTGCGAGCCGAGAAAGGATTTGTTGTGTTCGCTGTTTATTTTGACAACTTTTCAGGGACGTTTCTTTTTAATTAATTAAAGTGCTTTGCTCGGCTTATTTTCGGGGCACTTTGTACACCTCGCAATTAGCATTGCGTCAGCGAATATTGTTTCTGGGCTCCGTTATCAGGCAGGCAGCAGGTCGTAATGCTGATTTAATCAAATTTTCTGCTTGGCAGCTGGCTTAAAGTCGAGCCCAAAGTCTTAAAGAATGCGGCCCGATTGCTCGACCTTAATAATATCAAGCGAAATAGGTCATTAGAGCATGGCGCAAGTTGTCCGCTCAAAAACTTACATTACAAATTGAAAAATTCTACACGTGCGCAAAACCTTTCGCACTGCAATGGCAACTGTTGAAAGTTAAAAGTCGACACCAAAGTCAGGTCTTTGTATTTTAACCTAACATTTTGACACCCACCCACCCACAAGACTCGCGTGGCCACACTCGAAGATACACTCGCCCACACACACGCACACACACACACACACCCACACAAGTGGTGCCTGGTTGAGGAGCGTAGCCATAAGGTTTTAAGTGGCAATCGGTTTCGGCTTGGGCTATCAAGTGTGCCTCTACAGCTACACCTACACATCTCAAACACACACACTCGCACAAATACAACTACAACTACAACTGCCGCTCCTTGTAGCATTTCTCCGCTTTTTGTTCTGCAACAATGGGAGCAAGCGCCCTGCTTTTCTTTTACCTTTGCCAAAGGTGTTCGCGTTGAATTCAACACCGAGCATCCGTGCAGAGGCAGCATTGAGTCGGCAGCCGGCATCATTATGCTGCAAACTGAAACCGGGTATATTAGCTGCACCTTAATTACAGTTCATTTCTATTGCATAACAGTCGAAGCTACTAATGGAACATTATTTATGTTGGGTTTAAGTTCGCTTCTAGAAATGTGAACCTTTTGCTGACTCTTCAAGTATCATAAGGAGTGTTGAGTAAAACTAACTAATATTTTCAATTTTGTGATGTTTTTATTATGATTGTTTCATTATTATTAGAATGTGTTGTTTTCATGTCATTTAAATTTTGTATTTTAACAACATAATCTCTTACTCTAATTAATTATAAAACATTTATTTATTTTATGTTTCTCCCCAGATCATACTCCAGAGTATCTCAGCATCAAATGCTGATGCAGCAGTGGCCACTGTTGCCGTTGCCTACTTAGAAGTGTTGGCTGCCTCAAGAGCGGCTGCCCGAGGGCGAATGGTGAATGGTGAATGGCGGCTGGTGGGTGGGGCAAGTGGCTGAAAAATATTGTCGCGCATTTGTTCGCAGCTTACGAAAACATTTTTCTTAACACGCTCAGCCATTTTTTGCACGCTGCTTGTAGTTTTTCGCAACTTTTGTTTGTCGCCCGCTTTAAGCGACGCGTTCTTCTTGCTCAGCTTCAATTTGGACCGCAGAGTGCACAATTTAAAGCATTTACGAGCGCAATTTGTCTGCGGCGCCAAAGACGCAGACCGCAGTCGCCGTCGCCGTCACCATCGCCGTCGCCGTCGCCGTCGCCGTCGCCGTCACATCCAACTCCAGTTCCAGTTGAGTTTACATATATATAATCTTCTCTTCTTCCCTTCTTTGATTTTGCTTTTTTTTTTCTTTGCTTGGTTTCGCCCCGGTTACGTGTTCTGTGCAGGATGCAGGTCGGATAGCCTGGCTGACTCTCTGGCTGACATTTTTCTTGGCGTAAATCTGGCAGCAGCAACTTTAGCTGCTTTTTGCAGCTCATTGAATTTCGTGTACTTTTGTCTGCCAGTGCCATAAAGGTATATGCACTAGCATCAACATCCCAGCCCATTGCTTTGAGCCAACTTCGATGCAACTAAATGCCAAACAGAAACTGTTTTCGGCCCTTCCCTCTCATGACAGTGCGGCGTCGCCAACCTGCGGGCTTTATCAGAAGTTCTGGAGTACTCTGCATATGCCTGACTCTATTTGGCAAGCAGTGCCAAATACTTTGCATTGGTCTCTCCTCACCCCTCCTCACTTCCCCTCACCGCTCCTCTGCTCGCTGTTGCCGCTTGCTGGCGCTTATTGTCAATACGAAAGTTTTACACATTTTACCAACTTCTTTTCTTCCTGGCTTGTGCGTAAAATTGTGTAAGCGGATTTTTGCTGCATATCCTGCGGGCACCATTCCGAACGGGTACGAGGATCTGCGGTGTCTGGCGTGTGGTTAGACCGAAGTCGAAGTCATCTGCAGCTTGTGCCACACGTGTGTGGGCTGAACTCCAATTTAAACGAGTTGAACAAAACGCTTTAGCGTTTAGTTTGCGTTAAAGTTTCATGGAATTGCTGTTGCTTGTGGGACCACGATTCCACGTCCACACGCCCACACGCCCACACGCCCATGCGCTCTGTGGCGTGTAATTTATGGCCCGTTGCCACACACAACTTTGTATGCAGCGCTAATCGCAGGTCAATTTCATAAACAAATAACACAGCTGCTATCTGACCATAAGTGCCACTCGTAGGCCCTTGCCCCGCACCTCCTGCTACTGCGGCTCCTCCACAGCCCCACATGCGAGCCATGGTCACAATGTGAGTTGCAGTGCATACACCGACTGTATCTTATCTTAATTATAGATCGATACACAAAGCTCCCATGTCCAGAGGTGTCTGCCCGTGTCTACCGGCGGTCGCCCGCCCCCTCCCGCTGCGTGTCAAAACTAATTCCTGCTGCCAAAGCCTTGTGGGCCGGCGGGCAGCGGCTCAGTGCAGGGCCAACAGTTTCCCGTCCTGTCATGAGCTGACATAATAATTTATACCGATTGTCTGGCTACAGAGCTCCACCTATTGAGTGACTCCGTCTCTGGCTGTCTGTCTCGTCTTGTCAGTGCACAAAGTATGACTCAATCTAAGCTTGCCAAGGCATTAGGCAAAATGTCAATGTCACCCAGCGTTTGTTTGTTTGTTTGTTTGTGTGTGGGTGTGTGTGTGTGAGTGTGCGCCAGCTGCTGTGAATCTGAACTGGGGCTCTGCCAGCTGTCAAACCAGTGCTAGAGATTTTTACCTTGAGGCAGCCCAATATGCCGACAGTGCGCAGCCAAAGGCCAACAGCTTCATCAGCAGTCACTTTCCTAACCCTCAATTCGCTCCTCTCTTTCTCTATATCACTGTCTCTCTCTGTATGTCTCTCCCTCTTCCTTTCTAGTTATCCATCACCGTAATTGAGTGTAATTCCATGGTAATCAGAGCAAACATCTATAAGTGCAAGGTATGAAATTTACAAATAGACCCAAAGCATCCTCAATTGATTTTCCAAGCCGCAAAATTAAATTCTACCATTCGTTCGTTCAGGTTCTTCCCAATTGAATGCATGCACTTTGCATTTTATTACCGCTATAATTAGAGTCTGATATTCGTAGCATTGATGTGCTCAAGGTGGTGTTTGCCTATGAGTGCGGCAAATTTAGACTATTGTCAGCTGTGCTGGAAGGTACGGCAACGGCAACGGCAACGGCAACGACAACGACACGACACGACACATAACAAGGTGAGCCAAAATGTATGCAGCACTAAGCAACGACCTAGTGGAACACAAAACACAAATGCCAACAAAGACAGCAACAATCGAGGTGGCAAGTCGTCAGCAGCCAACTGTTTTATAGCTAGCAGCAATGCAATGCGAAGAGGTGAAAAATAAAACACACTAGGAAAAAAAATCTATTAACTATGGAATTTGGCTTTTAAATGTTAAGCTAACAGATTAGATCATAAAAAATTAAATTTGATGAGTCGTATAATTATAATAGTTTGGTATATTGATAATTAATGACAGGTAGTGCACTAGCCTTTTGTTCTCTATTCAGTCTTTGTTATGTGCACAACTTTAAGTGAAGTGCAAGACGAAACCGTTACAATTGACCTAAAACAAAGCAACCAGCAGGATTCCTATTCAATACTTGTGTGTGTGTGTGTGTGTGTGTGTGTGTATTGGTTGACTGGTTGGACTGTCTGCGTGTGTGTAAAGAATTCTTTACAGGCCGTAATCCGAAAACCACAGAGAGACAATGCTGTAGCTACAATGTCATGAAAGGCACCCCTTCAACTCTCTCTATTAGTCTGTCTTTCTCTTTCTCTTCATGCACTCTCCAATCAAGTGTCGCCAACCATTGGCCGTTACTCATACGCATCGTGTCCGCTGATGAGTTAACCGATTGACCAAGGAGCGTCGCGTCGCGCCGCGTCGCTAACGTCATCATTGCGAATGTGGCGCCACTCGGCGGCTACGTGACACATATCCAATGGCATTGGACCCACTTTCGAAGTTCGCAGGCACGCATCGCCTGTCTGACAAGCCCAGCGCTGTTGTGCTCGGGGCTGACATGGTTTCTTAAAGCCAGTAAGCCGCTTTGTAATCGCTTTGGCCGCACAGAAGTAGACGGAAATAGTTGGCTAAGCTGGGCTCAGCTCGATCGACTGCAAGGCAGCCCTAATATATATATTATTTACCTTGGGCTATCTAATCAGCTGATAAATCAATCATAATTGTGGCATATCTGACAATCACCGCTAGGCAAACAATAGCCACAAGATAAACAATTAAATTAAGCCCAAACGAATTGCCAAACGACTGTGTCCTGGATAATGACAGCCCAATCGCCAATGATTCCCACTGCTTCGTTTGTTTTCTGCTTGCCCAGCAGATTCGTAGTCGCGCGCACCCAGAGAGCGGGGAATGAATTTCTCTTCTTTGTTTTTTTGTTGTACTCAATAAACGACGATTTCGGAGCCGAAATGGCAATAAAAACGGCAATTGATAAGCGCAGGCCCACCAAATAAGCAAACAATCAAGTGAACTGCGAACGGCCAGGACAACCGAGACCGGAAAGCCGAAACCGAGACCCGTACCGAAGCCGACCATGAAGGAGTGCTGGGGGAGGGTCTCAGGGGGTGCTATGGTGGAGCCAACAAGCCAACAGGCAAACAAACAATCAAACGATAAACGGATGCCAAGTGGCAAGGGGTTGGGGCCGGAGCAGGCCGAAAGCATTTCAACCTCAATTTGGCAAATTCTATTACGATAATAAGAGAATGATGGGTGGGAGATGGGGATGGGGGAGTGGTGAGGGCGGACAACGCCGCCAATTCGTAGTGTATGGGAGGCAGCAAATAGCCGGAAAATGTTTTATGTGTCGGCAACAACAACACCAACAACAGCAACAATAGCAACAAAAGCCAGTTAAAAGCAAAACAATGCATTGGCCGCCACTTGAAGTGTATACAAAAATGAGTGAGATCCAATTTCAGTTCGATTGTTATCCAATTTCTGAGCAAATAAGTGAAAATGTTTTCATTCTCATGCCTGCGAGGCATATAACAATGAATTTACTGAGAGCTCGTGGCTGTGTGTGTGTGTGTGTGTGTGTGTGTGTGTGTGTGTGTGTGTGTGTGTGTGTGTGTGTGTGTGTGTGTGTGTGTGTGTGTGTGTGTGTGGATGTGAGTGTATGGGCGTGTGGGTGTGTGAGTTAAGCATGTCAATAATTTGTCTAGAGCTCTGTCGCCAGACTAACCGAAGCCAAGTGTAAATAACAGGCGAGTCGAAATAGAAATGGTGCAAATATCAGCAAATGAAAGAAATGAAGCCAGCACAAAAGGATTGCGATACAGTTGCCGAGAAGCAGCTGCGGAACAAGGAGCACGGAGCGCTAGTCCTGCGTTAAGCGGCTTACCAGCTAAGCTCTATATCTATCTCAATCTCGTACTCTGTCGCTATCTCTATCACTCTGTCAGCCTGTCTGTCTGTCTGTCTGTCGGCGCATAGCATTGACGAAATCTATGTCAAGACCATTTTCTGGCTCGTGCTCTTTTTTGTTGTTTCATTTGGCTTGTGAGCGTTAAGCATCTTTTGATTTTAAGCCCGATTAGGAGCATTAAAGCGATGCTTATCCAAGTGGAAAAGGCAACAACAATAAACAGCAACCAGTCGGAGCCATAAAAGTGGCAGCGTCTGATTCGTCGTCGCCTTCCAGGCAAGTGCAAAGCATAAAATGCAAATCTGCGATTTGGTTTGTTAAACATTTGCTTAACCACAAAAATGAAAACCAACAAAAAGGAGAAGAAATAACACAAAAAGTAGCTCAAACACAAGTCGCTCGTTGTTGTCACACAAGGGGAGTGACAAAGTCATGACAACAACAGCAACATCAACAGCAACATCAACAGCAACAACAACAATGGGAGAAAAACAAAAGCGGAAAAGCACATGGCAGAGGGAAATATGCCAGATTATGAGACAAGGGCAACATATGCCAAGCAGCCAAGAGTCTTGAGAGTGGAAGTATATAGAGAGAGTGTGTGGGAGAGGGGGAGAGACTTGGAGGGAACATAGACTGGCCAGCAGGCGAGTCCATATTTGGCTGAGCGGTGCGAGGGAGCGGGCGCCGGAAGGAGCTAACGCAAATGAAGGCAAATTACGTTAAATAGAAAAGAAAACTTTTCCACTTTTTAACTTTGGCGTACGACGCAGAACTGGCAACCGGCAAGCGGCAACCAGCAAGTGGCAAGTGGCATATGGCAGGCAGCGTGCGGCGTGCGGTGTGCGGCATTGCGCGGTTGTTGAACATTTTACAAACAATTTAAGCGTCGCATTAAATTATTGTTACGCTTAGGCTTTAAGGCAGCTGCCAGAGCCAGGTCCAAATGTTTTCCATTTGCCTGATGCCTTGACTTTTATGGCTCAAGTCGAGCGCACTCTCTCTCGGTCGCGCTGTCTCTGTCTGGCGCAAAGATGTGCGATAAGAGTGAAAAATGGTAAATTAGGCTAAAGAAAATCGGCTTCATCTTGAAAACAAAACCAAAAGTCTTTGTTGTTGCTGTTGTTGTTCTTGTTGTTGTGGCTGTTGTTGTTTCTTTTGTTGCGGCGTGCGTCAGACTAAATTAGAGCAAAAACTTAATTTGCCTTTTGGCTGCGCCCAAAAGTAGGCAACAGCAACGGCAATGGCAACAGCAAAGGCAATGGCAACGTGAACGCGAACGCCGAATCAAAAGGGAAAATGGCGCAAAATAACAATTATGTTTTAAGGCAATTGTATTGCTTTGTTTTCTTGTTTTTCACCGCCCAGATTGTTGGTGTTTTCTTTGTTGGTTTTTTTACACTTGTAATTGAGAATGAAATAAGGTTAATTAGAGTAATGACCACTTTGCTGCTCCGACTCTTGGCTGCTTTGCTGCTTCAGTCTCGCAGTCGCCGCCTCAATGAAGACATTTCAATTTCGAAACAGCGCCAACAATGTTTTTTGGTCAAGGCTGCTGTGGAATGGTTGCTGACTGCTGTTGCACAAAGCATTTAAGTTAGCTTACTTATTTATGCCAGAAAGTTTCCAGCAACTCAGTTTGTTGACTTGTCGACGGCCAATCCGAGCTGTTCATGCGTAGAACTTAGTTCTCTCTGGAGTAAGTAGCCTCGCACAGTATTTAGGCAAACACTTTTCAACTATCAAACACTTGAACCCATTTACTCTACTGGACCTGCTCCAGGCTCCAGGCTCCAGGCTCCAGGCCATGTGCTCCACAGTCCAGGCCCCCACACTCTATGGCGCTGCTATGAATGAAACACGTGTCTTTTATACATACATGTTAAATGACTTTTAATTGGTGTTAGTGCATTATATCTTCAGAGCATTTGCTCTAACTTCTTCTTCTTCTTCCCCCTCGTGTTGTTGTTGTTGTCAACGTGTTGGCTTCTTGAGCAATAGTTTGCATGGCAATGGGGCCCAAAAACTTTATGAACAGCAAGTTTTTTGTTTGTACCTATTACATGTGTAACCACACCACATGGCCATTCCTGCCGAGAACTCTTCTATCTTTTTGGATGCAGCCCGTAAACTTTTCATACAATAATAATCACTTTGTGAAAGTTTTGCGTAAGCCGTCATAGCTACCGATTCGGTGACACCCAAACTTTGGCTCTAAGGCTGAAATTACTGCGCCCCTTCCACCCACAATATGAGGGCAAACTTTTTGCAGACTAACTGTCCACCAGCAGTCAGGCAGTTTGCAGGGCAGTTAACAGAACTGACACCCGGCCCACCCCCACCGCCATCGACCCGAGCCAATTAATACATGTGTCGTAAAGTTGGCTGAGATTTTCACATATGTCGCCTGCCAAATGATTGTGTTTATTATGTCATGTGCGGCCCTAAGAGCTACATGAGATTGTAACACCGCATAAATGGCTATATGAATGATTAAAGCTTACAATTTGGATATCCTAGCTGTTATGGGTATTATAATTTAGGCGAAAATTGAGGAATGCATAAGATTTGTTTTTAATATGAAGTAAAAGATAGTTAAGAGTATCATGTAGACAAGTCGTACGAATTTCTTCAGTAATTTGTCTTAAATGTGTACTATGTTTTATTTACTATTACTTATATTTGCCCAGGGTATAAAATCGTTTGTCAACCTTTCTTTTAGCTTGAACAAAAACTGCTGTCCGAGGATGCGTCAATTGTCATTTGCGCATTTATTTATTTGATTTTTTATCCAGTTTTTTCTTGTTATTTATTTTGGCATGCTTAAAAATTTATGTACAAATTTGATGTGCAAATTTAAATTAAATTTTTGCTGTGTGTGTGCGCATACACGCCATGACTTTGCGACAATTGAAAGGCATGCACGCACACACACACACACACACACACACACAGAGAGCGAGAGATTTCACAAACACGCTCAACTCCAAGCGATGCGGCTGTATTCATATGGCAAAACTAAAGCTACATATTTCATGGCGGACGGAAGCGCAAAAAGCAAAACAAAATAAAAAAAAGCAACAAAAGTCGACAAAAAAGGGTTGGCAACAACAACGCGAACATTTGGATGATGTGTAGACCTATTCAGAGGCAAAATGAAAAAATATGTTATATAAACAAACAAAAAAAAAAGCAAACAAAATAAAATAAACAGCAACACGCAATTTGTTGTAGTTGCTTTTGACATTTTCATTTCGAGAATGTGTATGTGTAAGTTGTGCCTACGCACACATTGCAATAGCGCTCATTACACACACACACACACACACACACACACACACACACACACACACACACACACACACACACAAATAAACACACACGTGTAGAATGTGGCACTACTACAGAACGCACTCAATCATAAATGCACACACACACACACCCAACAGCACACGCATGTGATAAGCCGGTCGAGTGGCATGTGACCAGCCGTTGAACATTTACACAAAAAGGAAGTTGTTATTTCGGCTTCCGGTTAAGCGGAATTGTTATTATTTATAAGCGCACATGAATCAGGTATATAAACATACATATGTGTGTGCTCGTTTATATGAATGTGCGTGTGTGTGTGTGTGTGTGTGTGTGTGTATGTAGAGTATCAAGCGGTTCACTTCAATTTCGTCAAAATCACTTCCTGTTTAATCATACCCAAAACATAGCCTCAATGGCGAAACTGACTACCAGAAGGATATCAAAGATATTCAACTTAGTTTATTAATTTTTACATTACAGCGTATGATAGTCCAGTAAGCATGAAGAGAAGTTTAGATACATCCCGATTAAGGAAAAAGAACTTGTCCACTGTAAAATTATTGGGCTATACTGTCATTAATCATAGCCCACACTTAATGATCAGTTTGTAGGGTACGGGACAGTCCACATTCTAATTTTCATTCAGTTCATTAACTACTTTTGTCTAATTCCTGTATAATGTTATATCAAATGAGCTGTCAATCAAATTAATCGGAACAACTTACTCTCGTTGCACTGCACGTTTGCAACTATTAGCAATATAGTCAAGAGTCAACGACTTTGAGAGTCAATGCCCCTTTTAATGTGTCCCAAATTGACCGCTGCAGATAAATTAGTTTTCTCATTGTCAGTTTATTTCTGGATGCTGCATATGCCGCAATTACTGCTGCCATTTATTGGCTTATAAAGTTCAAGTCCCAGATGGGCGGAGAATAGAGAGAAGAAAAACTCAATTCCCTGAATACTAAATACAATTACTGCTCGAATTGACTTGTCCAAATATTCAGTTGTTCCGTGTCCAACAATTTGTTTATCAATTTGGCAATTGGCAATTGGCAATTGGTGGTGGAACGTGAAAGTGCTGTAAATTTATATTTTTGAATAATAATATATTTTTAATAATATAATTAAATTTTACACATTAATATATTCACAGCGCATTCGAAAGTGTGCTTGAATCAACTGAATACTCAAAAACCAACAATAAAGTATGTCAATAATATCAATTATTTATGTGACTGATCGAACAAGGGAAAGGGAGGCATGAATAAATAAATATGGTAATAAATTAATTATTAAAAATATTCCATTCAAATTAGAAATTCTGGAAGCCATAATTATAAAAAAGATATGTAAATAATATATGCTTAAATTACAAGTAATCCCTTGGCTTATCATTATAGCAAGCACATGCGAAATCCTATGGGAATCGATATAAAAGCTGCTTTCACTATATTGGCTTAGGAACTCCATTTGTTTGAGGCAAGAATGAATGTGTGCATCACATAGATTACTTTGATGTGTCAACCAAGCGCTGAATGGAAAATGTAAACGCATCAAGCGGAAAAATGGCATAAAAAAAGGATGTGATATGTCTGCTGAAATAAATGTTGCAAAATGTTTTCCCAACTTCGGAGACACGTGACTCCAGCAGAAATATGCAAAGCAGCTGCGCTGATTGCTCCACAACGAGCGGCAAGTGGCAGGAGTCGGGTGGATGCATTCCAACAAGATGTCAACAAAAATCATCGACTTGCATGGCGCGGAAATGAAGCTGGAAACGAGCTCCACCAAAAGAAGCTGCAGCAGGAGCAGCAGCCACAGCAGCATTTGCAAAATGAGGCAATAGGAAGCTATCAGCTAACTCAGCAGATTTTCCATTAAAAAGCAGCACAGATTGAGCGAAAATTGAATGTTACCACCTAGTATAGCTACCTTCGCACTATGGGCCTGACTGAATTTATTTTAGGTAAAAAATATATAACATTTTATTTATTTGTCTTCTAATAGGAGCAATGCAGATCTTTCGAATATAACATTTAATAAGAATTTTTATTGTAAAATGTATTTGCCATTTGATCTTCTAATCTAAGCTATAGGCCGAGTATTCAATAATTGTAAGTTATAAGTAAAACCAAGAATAAGAGAATAGACTACAGATATTCATACTGCACTCAGGTGAAGGAACGACTGCGTTCTAAGCTGTACTGATCCTTGTTTCAAAGAGCGACTAAATTGATCCAATTGGAACATTCTTCATACAAATAAATATTCGATTTCTTCTGTTGCCATGGCGGTTGCATAGGACAGAAGTGCTCCTCTAGTGGCCCCATTGTCGATCGTATTGGCGCTTCGGGTTGTCGTTAAGTCCAGGTTCATTATTGAACAATCGATATTAGCTGCTGCCATAGTTAATTGCTCAACATTCCCAGCCCCAATGCCTTCGGCTCTGCCCAGCAATTAGTCAGCCAGTACAAACATTTTACTACAGAGGAAATTGATTTTTTACAGTGGATTTAGCCGATGCTGATGCACTGTGAGTCGCCTGCCTTTCGGTCGTTAGTGGCTCGAGCAATAAAAACGCGCTCAAGTGTCGCCTGCTTAAACGAATTTGGTTCATTTCGACTGTTGTTGTTGTTGATGTTGTAGGTTGGCTCTCGCTGCTTTGTTATTACAAGAATCCCGTGCAATATTCAGCGAGGAGAATGCAACTCACAACACTCAACACACAACAAACAGCAGCAGCAGCAACAACAACAACAACAGCAACAACAACAACTTATGTATAAAGTTGCGCGCACGGAACACTTCCGCAGGCGAAGAGCTTTCCGCTTCCGGTTGTGTACGGCGTATGCCGCGTATGGCGCGGCATGGCAGCGCTGCTTCCTTCTGCCACAGCTGCAACTTTAAATATTAACAGCTAAGTGGCGTGTGTCGCGACTCGTAGGTGTTTGCCGAGTGTGTGTGAGTGTTTATGTTTGTGTTGGTGTTGGTGAGAGTTCGAGTGCTGCTTCGATTTTTCTTGCGCTTATCGCTGCCAGTCATCGACTGCGTGCAGCAACCCGAACTATGAGACCAGCCAGGTAAGCAGGACCGCCTTCGCCTTCGCCTTCGCCTTCACCTCCGCCATGCCCCATGTCGCTATCGCGACCCATTGCCGCGCCCCTGTCAAAGTGTCATTTAGATCGTAATGGTTTGATAAGAGTGCGCGCAAACACATTAAAACTCTTGCGTTACAACAGCAACAATCAGGAGTATCGATATTCGGCATCGGTTGGCATAAGCTACTCATAAGCTGATTGCCAGCCATTTGTCCTGCGGCACAAATTCACTTACTTATTGTACATCCGCATTGGTGTGCTCTAAAAATAGCTAGCAATTAATTGAAATCAATCAAAGAGTGGGCCACTTCATGAACATGGCTCAGTAATTACACAAATAAGCCATTTGCTCCCAGAGATCGCCGGCAAGTGGAAATCAGAGTATGACTCGTACAGCTGATCAAAACGCAAACGAATTGAGATAATTAATTGGATAAGGTATTCAAATTTGCGTCTCATACACGTGCTCTAAATAAAATAATATTGAAAGCGAAAGAAAATTCAAATGCCAGGCCAAAAGTTGGATGCGCAACAATTTTTTAATTTTATGCCCAACGATTCTGCAGCTTTGAGGCAGGCAACCAAAGTGACTTTCTAATTAGTTTGGTTTGTCAAGCGAGCAACCCCAAGACGAAGATGACACACTTGACTCAATTTACACACACACGCCTGTGCGTATGCGTATATCAAAACTCATATTTGCCTTAGCTTTTGAATTTAAAGAATGCTTCTCACACGCATGTGTATGAAAGCAGAGAAATGGGAGGCCATAAAAATATGTTACAATGCTTCATCGTTGCCATATAAAAGAAATTATAAGGGAAAATTCGCCCTGTCTGTCTGAGTATATATGTGTGCTGTATGCGAGTGTGTGTGTGTGTCTTAGTATGAGTGTGGGATGGCAACGCGATGCCACAATTTCCGCAATTAAATAAAAACGCAAACTTAAGCCGCGGGCGGCGAGTGGTGGCAAATGAATGTCGAGTGTGTCGCTGTGGCGAAATATTTACATATGTTGTTGCTGGCTGCGGTTGCTGCTGCTCACACAAACATAAACACAAATATAGGCGCACACCAACACTAAGAGAAGGAAACACACCTACGCAGCGACACGCAACGCGTTGACTCTTTTTTTGATTTGAACCTCAGCACCTACCATCAAATGCGCCCTGTGCGTGTGCGTGTGTGGGTTCTTAGTTCATTTGAATATCATACACATGCAATGGAGGTGTAGATACACACGCATGTTAATAGCTATCAACACGGTTGGCCTCTGTTTATTTCTGGCACGTATATTTAATATTTCTTGCTGCCATTGGAAGTTAACTTTTTGCCGTTTGTCTTGCTGGCAATGGCTGTGGCAGGGCTGAAGGTAAACAGCTCAGGAGCGAATATTTTTGGCAGTCGAGCAACCAGGCTAAATAATCAAATAACAGCACAAAAACAGAACTTTGCTCATTTGTTGCTAACTGCGTACAGTGAGTGAGAGTGAGTGAGAAAGAGAGAGAGAGAGCGAGAAAGATAAAGAGGCAGACAGTGAGTGAGAGCGAGCAAGTGATACAGGCAATGCAGTGCGTATCTTGTATCATTTTATCTTTGGAGGCTGCCGCTGCTGTAGCTGGCAGTTAAAAGTACAAATTACAAATATCAACAGCAGCAGCAGCAAAGCAAAGTAAACTCCTTGCCTGGGAGCCTCAAAATATGTTTTTAATTTTATATGCATAACAAATTTACGTAAAGTGCGCTCTGCCAGCGATCGCTAGGTGCGAGGGCGATATAAAGAGAGAGGAGAAGAAATTGAGGGAGAGAGAGAGACAGCCTCATGAAATTATATAAAGATGCTTACTATGTTGTTGATATGCCTTCTACCAAGAGCTGCCACGAGGTTCGGCCTCTGCCTAGCTTGTCATTATATTAAAATTGCGTCTACGCGAGGGTTAAAATTTATGCCAGACTGCCAGACTATCTGACAGAGAGCCAGACAGCTGGGTACGGCCTAACTACCCGTCTGCTGCGAAAAGTGAATTTTGATAGATGAGGGCTGTGCTCTATATAAATATGGCGCTGCCTCACAGCGCTTGAGGCATGTTGACTCCTGATTTATTTGGCAATGCGAAATGCTAAATTATTTTACATTGCGCACTGGCTCCAATTTGTTGGGGCATTTTTTAATTAAACTAAATGTGCATACGAGTTACAGCTCACACGCCAAAGCCCGGCCGAGTGGCGACGTGATTATATATGTGCCACAAAACACGGCCACAACGCACTTTGGTGGCCAAATAAAAACCATAAATCCCTCAAAAATTGGTACTAAGCTCAGGATTTAAAACGACACACGCAAACACACACACTCACGCACACACACACATAGACAGACACGTACGCCTAAAGCACTTTTAAGCTCGCTTAATATGATGCAAATCTGGGGTAGTCACCTTTACGTCGATATACGTGTTTACCCAAAAAAGAGGGAGAATAATATACGCATATGAATATATATATTTATATAGAAATAAGAATACAAAATATAGCACTTAATTAGCAACCTTGACTTTCAGCGCTTGCACGTCGAGTTGCGTGCTGTTAAATGTTAAATTTAAAGCCGCTTCAAAGTTGGCAGCTGGCTTTAAACTGATTTCCAGGTGGCAACTGGCAGCTGGCAGCTGGCAGCTGGCAGCTGGCGACTGTAGCAAGCCAGTTGGTTACCTTAGGCGAGCCACCCGCTGCTTGGTGGCTGGTATTTTGCCTTTTCCTACGTTGGAATTTTGTGCAAATAAACACACACAATTTTTAATTTACCTTTTGCGCTCTTCGCTTGGCGCATTTTTTCTCATTTGAAGCGAAATCGAGACAGCTAGAGACCCATAAGCAGCGGTTGCCCCACAATTTTCGTGGTGCTACTGCCTGCCTGCCTGACTGTGGCTACGACTGTTCTGTGCTCCACGTCTCCCTCTCTCTATCTCTCTCTCTCTCTCTCTCTCTCTCCCTCTCTCTCTCTGTTTCCATCTTTGACTGTGGCTACTGCTGCCAGTCATTGGCATCGCTGCAGCTTTTTGTCTTGTGCTGAATTTTTAATTTGCCTGGCAACCATCGAAAGAAAACGGCAGCAGATACAAGCTGCGAGCTGCGAGCTGTGAGTTTGGGTTAAATGTCTGCTTTTACCTTTTTCTACATTTGATGAAGGTCAGGCCCAAGTGATTCGACACCATCAGCAACAGTAGCCGAAGGATAAGTGCTGAGCTCTTCTACTTGGCGGCCCTATGTATCGCGGCTCGAGTGCGCTACAAATTGAAATATTACGTTGTGTTAGCTGGGCGAGACTACAGAGACAGACCGAGTACAGACCCCAGAGACAGACAGGCTACAGCAGCAGCAGCTGCTGCAGCAATGTGGCACATTCGTATGGACACACATTTAGCATTAAATTTACATTTAATGCTTCTTTTGTGAAGCGTCGCATTGAATTTAATTACAATTTTAACGGCTATAAACGCACAATGCTCAACTATTGACACTGCCTGAGAAAATGGCATGCGGTGAACGCATGGCCAACGGCACGTATACGCAATAACGCGAAAGTGGCATACGCGCTGCACAAATATATGGCAACATTCAGTGGTGCACCAAACGTGGCGGCATGTGGCAGTGAGGAGAGCGGAGCGACGGAGTGGGCAGAGAGTTCACCAATGCAGGGGCAAGAAATGCTGACCCAGTTTGACTTTGGCTTCATAACTAATTCACATACACAAACACACACACACGCACACGGCAACACACACACACACACAAACACGCAGATCAGGCAGAGTACATAAAGCATCCCTGTAACACGGACCTTCTAGCACCTGTGCGCGTTGTGTACACACACACCTGGCCAGGTGGGTTGTTGGATCGAGTGTTGCAATATAATTAAGCTGAAATAATATAGGAGCATTGTGCGTGGAGGCTCACTAGATGCGTGTGTGCCTGAAAAGTTTAAAATTGTTGCGACTTTTCCGATAGCGAATACTTTAAGACGAACTCAATGGGAATGAAGAAAAATGGGAAATGCTTAGATAAATAGCACGAGACAAACACTCGGAGATAAGAATGACAAGTAAATGGGCAAAAAATTAAGCATAAGATTATTCTAGCCCCTGCCGCTCTCCCTCAATCAATTTTGCATAGGACGAGGCGGACAAGTGCAAAGACTGAATGAAATTTTATTCTGATTAAAATCATGCAGACCTGTACATATGTCATGCATAGTTCGACTGTCACAAGAAGCACGGGCAAACACTTGGGGTCAAAGGCTCCTTTTCTTGGCTACTAAAAGAAATTCCAATTCAAATGCGAATACGAATACGAATACCAATGCGAATGCGAATGCGAATGTGAATGCGAATCCAAGCTAGTCATACATGTACATGTGTGCAAACTCAATCTAAATGCTATAAACTGCAAGACGTACTCGACGTTGCAGACGTCGTCTGTGTCGTAGTTGAGCTTGTCATGTGACAGGACCAAGGACTTGGCCGGACTACGTTGCTGCAGACTATGCCATATGTCGATAAAAAGGCATACGGAAATTTTTATGTCCCTCAACGTCAACCTCATTGCAAATTGTTATGTATGCCGTCCGTGTGTGTGTGAGTGTGTGTGTGTGTGTGTGTGCGTGTGTGTAATGTAATTGTATGTGTGCGTCCTTTTACGGCATTTGCAGTTTTCTTACCGGCAAACCAATCGATTTTGTAGTGCTTGTTCGAGAACGTCTTGGGGCCGAGCATTGAGTTCATTTTTTAATGACTAATTCTGCCAGCCAATTTAATTGGCGAGTGTCCGTGTGGCCTGGACCCAATCAATCATTCAATCAACCAATCAATACATCAATCAATTCCCTGTATTTGTAGCTCGCTGGTTGCTAGCGTTTTGCATTTCTGATGACCATTTGACATTTTTATGGCGACATCGCGCACCGCATCGAATTGGGCCGAGTAAAAACTTAAACTCAGTTCGAGCCCGAATTCGAATCGATATTTATGATTATTTAATAAATTCAATTATATGGCCAGCCGCTGCCATTGCGTGTCACGCTCCCTCGCTCTCCCTCATCCCCTCTTTCCCACACTCACACTCCATTTGTAAAAGAGGTTATTTCGCTCGAAGTTTCTTTTGAATGATAGGCAGGTTGTAGACTCGTTCAACTTGCAGGCAACTGGCATTTTTAAATTGTTGCTAATTTGACATTTAAGTGTATACGACAAATGCAATGAAAACCCCATTAACAGTAGCCACTCAATAAAATATTCATAATTCCATTTGCGTCCATTATGTTTTGGTTTTTTTTTTTTTTTTTTTTTTTTTTGTCGACTCATTTTTTTCCAGTTTCATTTCCTTTTTTGTGTCTCAGAATTTTATGCACTTTAGCCAAACTTTTTACAGTTTGCCATTTGGCATGGATAAATGGATGGCATTCGGCTGAGAAGAGCGGGAAATTTGGGGGATCATTGGTAGAGAGGAGATGGTGAATTAAAGTGGAGCCAGGGCAGGGAAAGGGGCAAGATTCGAATCGATGGCAATACATAGCCTTTCGCTATGTGAGTGCAGCTGAACAGTTATTATCGATGATTTTCAAGATGAATTTTTAATTTGAATTTCGATGGTTATTTGGCTTTTCCCTTTTCATTTCTGGCATTTTTCATGGAAATCTCGATGGACATGAAAAGCTCGTTAGCCGCTTTGAATTCATTTCGACTCCGACAATGCCACACAAGTGCAACAAACTCAATGGAGTGGCATGTTTATTTACAAACAAAAAAGAATAGAAATAAATAAATGTTGTTGTTCGCTATATCTATTCCTGTTTACGGCACGTAGCAACGCTCAGCAAACATTTAAAACAAGTCAAGCTGCCGTGCCAAGATAGCAAACTTATTGACACACACACACGTACAGACACCAGAGACACACACCCGCACACACCCACACAGACACCTCCGTGCTGTCTGCAAGTGAATAAAATACAAAACAAAACCTCAATTCAAAGTGAATAAAAATTGTTTTACAGCTGACGTTTGCTTTGCATTTCAAATAGTTCAGAGACTCCGAGTCGAGGCAGACAACCATGCAGTCAGCCCCAACTGCCCCACCTCGAAATGAAACTCAGTGCATGTCAAACTGCTTGCAGTACTGCTTGCCCCCGACCCGATTCCTTACCCAGTTGCTCCTAACTAATTCCCGTCGCTGGCTCGAAAGGTCATCGTGTTAATTGGAGCGTAAGTGATGGCACTTGCCGCTATCTCCGTTCCACCCGATACAAAAGCATAGCCGCTACATTTACCCATGTGGGTGCAGGCTGCTTGTGTGGCCAGCGAAGCGTTAAGTGTTGCTTACCAATACTGCATCCACTTAGCTGCAGCTAATTTATATTTAGATATATACTCTGTAAATAGCAAAGGTGTTCGACTCTGCTTTGCCAATGACTGCACAGGCTTTGAATGTCTGTAGACTTAAATTTGTTAATTAATAATAACAATAAATTAAATTGAAACTCTTATTTATTCTCCTTCATAACAGTTCAGCCTAGAGCCATTCACTCTTATTGTCACTTTTTTGGCTTTACTTACCCGATCGGCCTATCGTTAGATTCAGGTCTGTGTCCACGGCCGTTGTGGCCGATGATAGGGACTTGTCGGTGGGCAGGGCCGGCGGCGGCAAGGGCAGCGGACCCACTGTCGAGGTGGTTGTCAAATCGCAGCACTCGCGCTCCGGAAACTCGCTGCAGCGTGCCAGATGAAGGGCGCCGCCAAAGAGCATGACCCAAACACTGAGGCAGCATGACAGAATTTTTAAATTTTTAATGCGAAAGCGGGTCATGTTGGCTGCTTTATCGGGGCGCGCTTTGTTCCCGTGGACGGTGCAGGAGACGCAGGCGTTGCGTCCGACAGGTTGCTGATTTTAATATCTTTCCCACTATTGTCGACACTTTGTGTTCTTCCTTTAACTTTGTAGCGCGCGAATCCTTTCGCACTTTATAAACATCTATTTGTGATTGTATGAGTGTTTTTAATGTTCCATTTGTGTCAACAATGGCATTATTGTTGTAATTGTTGTTGCTGTGGCTATTGCTGCTGCTGCTGCTGCTGACATCGTTGACTTAATCCCAAACTGAGCTGGCTTCATTATGTATATTTTTTGCTTTAGTTTGCACAGTGCTCGACATAAAAATGCTTTGTATTACACCTGCTTACAATATATTTTACTATTTTGTGTAATCAAGACTTTGCTATAAAAGCAGAAGCGTAAAAAAATAATATTTCAAGGTTCGTTTCCTTTTCTTTTATTTTGTTGCTGTTTTCAATGACTTTAAAACATTGTCTAAATTGTTAAAAACGAAAATCTCTTGAAATAGGCAACAACCAGAAAGAAATAGGGCGAGCGTGAGTCAGCCAGTCAGCCAGACAGAACGACTATGAACAGCATTTACAATTACTTTCGACAAAACTTCTATAGACAACAATAGACATAATGCAGCAATAACGACAACAATACAAATACTCGTATCCATAGTCGGCCTTAAAAACGGAAACACACACAGCATGAGGCTCCAGGGAGAGAGAGAGAGAGAGAGAGAGAGAGAGAGGGACAGAGAGAGGGGGAAGCGAGTGCCATGATGGAAGAGTTGCCCACAGCAAACGCTGAATAACATAAAAAACTTTTTCATTTACAATTTGCTCACTGGGTCTATGGCAATGCAGCCAAAGTAGCAGCAACGCCAACAGCCACAACAACAACAACGACAACAACTAACAAGAAATGTCGAAAAGTTTTAGCGAATGCGAAAAGTTGTTGTTTCTGTTGCTGTTGCTGTTGTCGCGACTTGCTGCGGTTGTTGAGTTGTGGCAACGTTTTACAACTGTTGCCATTGCTGTAGTTGTTGTTGTTGTTGGCCAACTGACGGGACTGGGCGATGCCGCCTGGGATCGAGAACCATGGCGTATGCGCAGTGTGCTGCGACTGCGTTCGAGCTCAACTCAGTTAAATTAATTCACTTTGCTGCGCTTTTTATCGAACAAATCGCTAGCAAATGTTGACTGAATCAATAAAAATATAATTTGCTGTGATTTTGCTCAAAGAAGAGTGCAAACTCCTGCCGCCTCCTGCCGCTCGCTATCGCTAATGCACTCACAAGTGCCGGAAATCGTCAGCAGGGGAAAGCAAACACTTCTGTGCACAATCATGTAAACAAACAGGCGACAGCGTTGGGACAGACAGCAGGCAAATGCCGCGTGCGTCTGCTCGAGCGTTAAGAAATTATTGCCAAACAACAACAACAATAGCAACAGCAACAGCAGCAGCAACAGCAGTAACAACAGCAACAACAAGAACAACGTTGACAACAAACAACGATGAACACAGAGATACAGACATGTTGCAGTCAATCACCAGCGGGCGCGAGTGCACAGGCGACGAAAGTTGCTAGTCAACGAAGCGAACGTAGTCAAACACAGTGACACACACACGCACACACACACACGTACGGAGAGATAGATACACACACTCACTCAGACTCATGACATTAACAGTGCATAGTTGAGAGGAAGGAAACTGCAAGGCGCGAAGGCGTTTTCTGCATTTCCCTTGTTGTTTCTGCTTGAAATGATTTTTTTGCTGCTGCCTCATGGAACATAACGAGCCGCACACCACGCAATAACATTTTTTTTTTTAGTTTTTTATTCTGTTTTTTTGTTTTTACATTTTGCAGCGCGTCGGCCGTTTGAGTTGTGCACGTTGTCAGCGTCGTTTGCTTTTGAGCCAAAAGTGTTGCCATAACGAGCGTAAAATGGCGGCAAAAGGACGATGAGGCAGAGGAGGCAGAGGAGGCTGCCAAAGACAACAAGAGGCGTGCTCTAAAACAAACACAGTGAGTGTATATGTATATGTGTATATCTATATGTGTGTGTGGGAGCGTATGTGTGTAGAAAAATAACGAAGTAAAAATTGAAACTAAAATAAAGCCATGTTTGCTTCACAAATTGTTACGTGTGCCTGACTCTGCCTCTGTTTCTGCCTCTGCCTCTGCCTCTGCCTCCGCCTCTGCTTCTGCCTCAGTCGCTCCCTCTGCATCTGCCTATCTGCAGCAGGCAGCACCTTTGGCTCGGCATTTGCCTCGAACTGAAAATGCATTTATTTAAAGTTGCAAGCTCAAAGTTGCAAGTTGCTGCTGCACCTGAACTAAAAGTCATTGCCAGTGCTCCGCTTCGTGTGGCTAGGAAATTTGTTGATTGTTGGCAAAACGTTATAAGCATATTAAAATATATAGATATATGTATTTGATCAAGCTGGAAAATTGGCCAACACAAACTAAACTCGACTCAGCAGCTGTGCAAATAAGTGTGTCAATGGTCATGCTTTGAATTTGGTCAGCTTAACAGCCCAACAATTCGAGCATTAACTTTAAATAGTTTTGCTCTGTCTCTCTCTCTCTTTCTCCCTCTCTCTCTCTCTCTCTCTCTCTCTCTCTCTGTCCTTCTAGCTCCGTAGCTTACGTGTGTGTGTCTGTGTGTGTAGCTGACCAAACAAGCCAATAAATATACCACAAATTGTATGCAGCCAGTGTCAGGCAGAGAATTAGCTCTGCATGAGACATTGGATTGACTTGAACAAGCTTTTGGTGCAGAGATAAAATGCCCAACCGCATGCCATTCACATGCTGGCCAAAAAGCCGATTTAAATTGAAATTCTTTAGTTGCAATATACAATACTAATAAAGACACAAAGCAGACAAATCAACTCTGCCACACATACAAACCGAGAGAGCAAGAGAGCGAGAGGGAGCGATACAGAGAGAAATACAATCTCATTGTATATGCCACGGGCAGCTACTTAAGTGCATTTTCCATATAATTTACTAAGGTGTTTCAGGTCGTTCGCAGCTCGTAGTTTGTAGTTTGTAGTTGGTAGATCTAATTAGGCCTCTGTCAGCGTCTCATGAAAGTTGCATTCTCGTCGACTGACTGCCGACAAATTACAACTGACTTGGAAGGCTCAGATTGCACTGACTTTTATGTAATTATGTTTGGTCTACCAGGCAGCCGCCGCCCTCAACAACGACATGAATACGACTCCCGCGTGAATACGACTTCTACTGAACAATTGTCGTCTGTGCATTGCAAATGCAATTTGCCGACTCGCAATGGCATTTCAACAAACAATTAATAACCTTAAATTACGCAATTTAATAATGTAAATGACCATTAATATTTGAATTATAATTGAAGCATATTTCACTCATACGAAACAGGTCTGAGATATTCTGCTTTAATTGGTGTTTAATTTCGGGCAATTACTACCATAACGCTACGCTGCAAGCTTTAATAATGAAAAATTATTATTATAAATTTGCACTATTGTTAATTATTTACAAGAGCTGGACAGAAGTATCTGTATTCAGAATTTATTTCCATGGCAAAAAGTGAGCTGGCAGCAATCGTCGACCACAAAAACCGATCGAATCTACTGCAAAATTATAGCTCCAGATCATTTCAGTCTTCATACCAGCTTGAATGTTGACTTTGGCTAAGTTAATGACGCTTTATTTCATTTAATTACATTTGCAAGGTCTAATGAATTCGTAATAATCTCCATGTAAAACAAAAATATTTGCGCAATTTGCCAGCAAAAGGGATTCAGCTGCTGTTGCTGCCACAAACGCTGCAAACGGCGGCTGACAGTATTTGGCTGAGAGTAACTTCTGAAATTAAAGTGAGTCCTGCTTACTTTTTGATAACAACAAAATAATAACAACAACAACAACAACCATAACAGACACAACAGGAGGAATGTTGAACACGAGTTGAGTTACTGGCAGGCCGGGTTTCTGACTGTCTGTCAAGGGGTCGCAGAGTCTGTTTCATATATTATGTAGTGCGAGCTTTATTGTTTCTGAAAGTTGCAATGAGTCGGCTCATCTGATCGTGTTTGTCTGTGACCTTGTCCAACTGCTGTCAAGCGCTGGCAGCCACCTGCCAGTCTCAGTCAGTATCTCTGCTTGTGTGTCGTTTATTGCATCAGCTCACTTTAATGGAAATACACATCACAATTATAAGGCAAACAGAGGGCAACTCACGCCACGTGGCGTATGCGCAACGACGCCTATTTTAAAGAAACTCAAATTAAAATCCATTAGCCTCCCGACAGCCGCTGGTTGAATCATTAATTCATGTGGGCCTCACGGCTCTTAGTCCGTTATGAATCTCACGTTGAATAACCTTTCTTTTACTTGAACCTCCATACACAAATATTTGACATTTCTGGGCTCGCTCCTAGCCAACTGCCATTTTATGGCCCAATTTTACGAGTATCGATTGCAGAAGCTATGATTAAACTGTATTGTGTGAGTGTGTGAATCGGGGCAGCTGACATATAAGTCAATCGATGGAATTGGAAACTAAATAAACCGTTTTAATTGCGTGGCTGTTGATATTCGTGGGGCGAGCCACTCGAGCTGAAAACAGCAATAACCTTTTGGATTTTAAAGCTTGAACTTTCCATTATCGATTCGAGCGAATGCCAAGAGGCATGGGCCAATTAATATGATTTCGAGTTGCGATTACGCAAATCGTTTTTAGGTTGCGACTGAAAGTGTGCGTAAATATATATATTTATAGGTATATGTGACTGCCTCTGTCTGTGTGTGTATGTGTGAGCGACGAATTTCGGTCGTATCATTAATAAATGTCGCAGGAAGGCAGCCAGGTCAGGCCAACTCCAACTGTAGTCTGGCTGGCTTGAAGGTTCTGCAGGTTGTAGCATAATCCAATAGACGACTCACACACCCCCCACACACACACGCACACACGGTCAAACACACTCACATCCACGGTCACTCTCTTGGGGCTTGGGTTGTGCTGGGCAAGGACCTGCTTGGCATTAGGATAATGGATGATTACTGGCAAACGTGTGGCATGCGGCGTGGTGCCCATTTACATGCAGCAGCAACGTTAGTCAAAGTCATGTTTCGGTTTACGGTTGCACCAACTATACACAGACACACACTCACACACATACACATAGGGGCACACATACTCCCAAAGTCAATTTCATGTACAATTTTATTTGCATACGAGTACTAAACACACAGATAGAGAGAGCGAGGGCTAGAGACAGACGGCACTTAGACACACATTTCGGCTCGTCTTATTGCATGCCTTGCAATTTATTTGTCTGTTGCCTCGGCCAAGAAAAATAGTTGCTAACATCACAGAATAAATTTTATGCATTGACATTCATTCGTACGCCCCACCAACCGGCAACCCACGTTTGTTGTTGCCCCATTGCCGAATGTTGCAACGAGGCGGACGTCAGGAGTTGCTGCGACAACTACATATCAAATTGACCCAGTTATATACCCTTATCCTGCCGCCCATCAGTTGTCCGCTCTTGCGCTCATTTTTGTGGTGTGTCTGCATGAAAATTTGGTCAATAATTTGCAGTGCTGCACCACGGCCATAGCGGACCACGGTGGTGCGGACCACTCGCCCCACAAACAGTGTCGTCCTCTACACACCTTCTGACTCCTCCATCAATCATGCTTTCTGTTATTGTTCTCGATACTCTGCGCTGTTGTTGTTGCTGCTGCTGTTCGTGTTGTTCGACGTCTGCAATTGCATTGATTTTCAATTTTTTACCATGCAATATTTGTGTTTACATTTGGTCAACAGCACTTACCGGCCCACACTCACGGTTTCTTTGTGCGGAAATATTTTAATAATTGTTTACTAAAATACACATGTTTCCATTTGCTTAATTTATTGTACAAGTGATTTAAGCAAATTTAAATGCAATTTTAAGTGAAAGTTTTAAATACTTGCAGGAAATGCTGAAGAAAATAGATGGAACGAGGCAAAGAATTTTAAGCAACTGAATTTCATATTATCAAATTTCTAACTAATATATACCCTGAAAAAAAGTTGCACAAAATTAAGCAACCAATATTCTTCATACAATTATGGTCTGTGGATTCAATTATATCTGTTAAGTTTTTAAAAATATCCATATATTCTGCAGCTTTTTCTGGACCCTAATAGACACCCACACCCACCCAGATACAGCGCGCCACTTTATGTGCAATATCGTAAATTGTGTATTATATGACACAGCGCTGAGATGAATGGGTGGATTTGGAGGTTAGCTGACCTCACGTCAACGCTAATAAATAAGCCTCATACAATTCCATTTCAGCAGCGGCCACGCATTATTAATGCAAATTGCCCACTGATGTGTGAGTAAATAGGTTGGCTTGCAATGCGCTCTATTAGTGCATTAAGTTGCGGGGACAGGCAGGTGTTTAAGCCATTTACCACTTGCCATTTATCAACTGATTGGGTCAACAAACTGCTGCACTTTGCTACAAAATCAATTTGTTAATAATTAAGGCAGTAACACGTACACACGCACACATACACAGGCACTCTCTCGCTGTTATGAGCAGACAAGCAATTTGCATTTGAGTTAACAGCCAACTCGAAACAATTTTTAAAATAAAAAATAAATAAAAATTTTTAAATAACTAACAGTCCAGTGCAGCACACAGTCTGGCCAAACATACCGCATTGCAATGGGACGACGCTGCGCATGAGGTATTGAGCAGCGAGCGATGCTTCTTCAAATTCCACACAGTTTTTCGTCCATGTTTCGTCTTGACACGATGCCACTACATGCACACAACACACATACACAGCATGTACATACACATACATACATAAAGTAATTCAGTGTTGTTCCAATAAAGTGCTTCATAAATATTTATTGGATTATCGAACGTATCGAACGCACACACGACCATATAAAAGCAGTCGAAAGCGTTGCTCCTGCCAGGACTTCTCCTGCGACCTGGCGCTCCTGGTCCTCGTCCGTCTGCCCGAACGCAATGAGTGCCATTGCCGTAATGAATATAAAGCAATGAACATTGCAATAAGCGCACGTATGAATAAATGAGTGCAGCATTGAATGCCACTGACCAAGTGGATGAATTTGTAGACTGAGACACATAAAGAGGGAGAGAGAGGGGCAGAGGAGTGGGCAAGAGTTATGCCCATGTCTACGCGGCTGTCTGTCCGAATTCTACCTGCTTTGAATGAATGAATGACTTAATACGAGTATGAATGAATACATGACTGCTACAAATCAACTAATAGCCAACGTACTGTCTAGTGCGGATTCTCCCATCCGAGAATACGCCAAAAGTGTTATGGCCAATTAATTAACTGAATAAATGAGGGTTCACAGCTAATTGGACTATCAATTAACACGCCTGAGCCCCAATTATTATATCAAAAGCATAAAATGTCAACGTAATCGACTCTAGTGTAGTTATGAGAGCATTAAATGGATATTCAATTATAGATCTGCTATTAAAGCCGTTTTGAAACTCATCAAAATCTTGCACAAGGGCCAGCTTTCCAATTTCACTGAAGCTAATAAGATTCGTATTTATTATTTAGTTTCACACCTGGTAGTTACCCCCCCAAACCTTCGAGCCCCAAACGGACTGTTTCGGGTGCATATTTTATACCCTCTCGCTGTTTACATACAGTATTACATTCACCCATGGAAATGTATGCATGTGCGTGTGTGTGTGTATTGCTTTTTCTTATTGTGAGTTCTTTTTCACATTTTACAAAAACATTGAAGCGTGTAATTCAAAATGGGAGCTGCTGTTGCTACAAAAGTCAAATAAAACTTATGGCAGCGGTGCAGCTAAAAAGCGAAACACACACAAAGATACATGTATAGCATAATGTATTCATAGAAAATGACAACTGACAAGAGAATCAGACAAATGGAAAATTTGACTTGCTGAGCTTCACTTTGCTTGAATTTTTAGTTCATTTTGTTCCGTCATATTTTGTTTTCCCCGGTCATGAGACTAAAGAGACGACAGCGCGACAGTTGGACAGCTGGCGGAAAAAGATACAACACAAATCACAAAAATACTCGAATAAGTGACATTGACTGCAACGGTGAACGAATCACGCGGCAAAGCAGGAGCCACAGCACGAACAGGTAGCCAAACGATGAGCACCGTTTGACTCCACTTAAGCTTCACATTGACTCTATTTAAGATTCACATTCTGGTTGTACTTGCTTCGTAGATTCTAATTTGATGTTCCCCCCTTCAGGCACTTCCCAAAAGGATCAATTTATTATGGGAGAAATCCTTTAAGTGACGACAGATATTTAAATGTCAAATATTTAAAACTATAGTGTCGATACATTATTTCAATAAACTCAAATGCTAAACTCATTAAATGTTGGAATATCAAATATGAATATCAAATCTCGTAGTGTATTGAATCGTCGACACCCGAAATAAATCGTTTACACTTGGAAATTTAACTATGCGATTTTAGTTGTCTGCAGTTCATAAACCACTCGGGGCAGGGACACAAATTACATGCTCAGCATTATGCATATTCAGCAAGTTTTCAGCAGCTTGGCTGTGCAAACTTCTAGCTTCTACCTGCTACCTGCTACCTGGTGCATGGCATATGCCACACACATATGCTAAACTCGAACACTACCTGCGTGCTGCCTCCATTGTAAGCGATGCAAGCGACGATAAAAAGGCAGCAAGGAGTATCGAATACAATGCGCTTAGTGGCGTCAATATGGCCGCACAATTCATACATTGTAATATCGATTACGAAGCACTCGAACTCGACACACGTTACCCACAAGACTCACACGGACACACAAACACACACACTAACACGATATACATACACACATATACATAGAACTGTTACGAGGCAACTTCTGCCTCTCTTCTCCAGTTCAACTCGGCCACTTGAGCCCAAATGCCGTGTGGTTTGTATTTGGGCCACGCTGCGTATACGTATTAATAAAGTGCTGGAGGTGGCGGCGCACATAATTGCAGTCATGAAAAGCATTATAGTACTCCACCCACAGTCTGCACACACTCATAGCTTTATGAGGACAATGAAGGGGAGCCCAGCAAAGCACAGTCCGGCGGAGCGCATTGATTGATTATATCATTGGCGATTGATCGCTTGAGTAATTGTTGTTGATTTAATAATTTATGATGGTCGCAACTATTTAAACTATTTAAGAAAGCGCAGTTTACAGATGACAGAATCAATTTTAAGCTGGCACCACTTTTGCAATGATATCATTCGCTCTTAAGTAGCTCATCGATCGGACGTGAACAAGGAACGTAGAGCTGCAAATAGAATTCATTGTGGGGCGACTTATCTACATATTGCTTTGTTAAATCTGCTTAGCAAGGGAAAAAGGAAAGCAGTCGAGAGTGCAAGGGTGGCAGACGCAAAGCTGCATTAAACCTAACTAACAATCGCACACGTTGAAGTAGGTGCAGCAGAAATGATTCATGATTCATTCGAACCCAGACGAAGGAATGCAAAGTGGAAGGACCTGGACAACAAAAGCTGGGAAGGATATGAACGGTTTGCTAGAGCAGAAAAGCAAATATTGTTAGACTTGTGTTGCAAAATGTAAAAAAAAAACACGTAAAAATACAGAGTGAAAGCAAAGAAAAAAGCGCAGGTAACTAAGCAAAGAGCTACAAAACAACAACAGCATAAAAAGTGGGCAAGTAACAGTTAAAGCAGCAGAAAAAATGTCAAGGTAAAACTAACAGAACTGGCGTCGTTCTGGCCGTCGTAACACCGGAAACGGAAATGGCAACGCCATACAAACACTATATATATATATATATATATATATATATATATATATAAAACATCAGCAACTGCTGCGATGACTTTAATGCAGGTGCTCGGATTTAGTTTTCATTGATAAGCAGCGCAAAGGCAAATAAAAATAAATAAACAACAACAACAACAAAAATAAATATATATAATTAAACAGGTTCGCTATAAACGGGCTTGTAATTAGAGTGTAAAAGAGCGACAGGCGCAAAGTTCGAATTGTCGTTCAAAAGTAATTAAAAAGTTCGCAGCACGGCAAAAAGAATGAGGCGACATTTCGCGATTGCGCGAAAATAAAGTTTTTCACAGATTTGCTCAAGTTTGGCCAGAGCTAAAAGTTGAATGCATTTAAGCCTTTATTTCATTTAGCAGAGCGCCAAATGCGCACAACGAATGAACTCGTTTATTGCCAGCCCGAATTCTGCATTGCTTAGCGTATTTCTGTTTAGCTCTAGTTCATGCCACAAATATCACAAATTGTGACAACAGCCACGGCACAACAAAACCAATGCGTCAACGACTAACGGCGACAGCGATAGCCAAGGAGGGCTAAGCGAGGCTTGCCATGTGCAATGGAGCGCAATATATAGTGCTGTCGTTTCCCGACCGAAGCGAGCCTGCCAGCCTATGTGTATGTAGTTCCAAGTGTGCGTGAGTGTGTGCGTGTGTATTTTGGGCTTGTGTGGTGCCTGGGTAATCACGTCATTATCACGTGAAATTTCGGCATTAACGTAAATTTACGATTTGCACATGAGCACGAGCGCAAGCAAGAGCCGCTAAAAAAAAAAAAAAAAAAAAAACAAAAAAAAGAACAAGAAGAGAGAAAGCAACGTAAAAAATAAAAATAAAAATATATGGGTATAAAACTACTAACATGGCGGCAGCCTGAGTCTCAGTTTGGAACTCAGTTTCCGTCTAGCTGCCTGGCTGCCAGCGACGCACATAAACTCACATTAAATGCGATTGCCAATTTATTTACTAAGTGAACCGGCAGCGTGGCGAGGCGTGTCAAGGTGCTGCAGGTCGGGCCAGCCAGGTGGCAGCCCCAACATGCCGCAACCCCCAAAAATACAAAAAAAAAAAAAGTAGAAGAAGCGCACGTGGTGGAACGAGCGCAGCTGGCTCAAAACTTGGCTCAAATTTTAGAGCGGAAATAGTGCTGTTGTTCTTCCACTCGTTGTTGTTGTTGCTGTTGCTGGCTGGCTGGCAGTAATTGAAGCAGCGCCCAAAAAGTTGTTGCAAAAGCTGTGCCACAAAACACAACAACACACGCACACTCACACACACAACACACAACACACAGCACACACACACACACATTCATATGGTTTGGCAAGTTTTATGCATACAATTAACGAATGTAGCACGCCTCCTCTGTTATATAGTCAACTATATATGTGTACACTATAGACGAACAGACGAAAACAATGTTTAGCTTAGCACTCAGCTGGCTGGGAGCAAGTGGGGAACCACATTAACCCATTAGGCTTAAGCTGTAAGTAGCAGCAATCTTCGCTGATGGCGGGGCAACTCTTGAGGAGCTGGATGCCTTTACTTTTCAGCTTCAGCGAGTCTCAGTCCCAGTCTCAGCACTGGTCCCTGGTCTCCCTATAGCTTTCCCTGTCCCAGTGTCTCATTTGTTGGCGTTGCGCTTTTTCGCTTTGCTCTACAATTTTCCAACACATTTGCCAAATTAAATTATATAGCATATGCAGCAGCAGCAGCCAGAGCACAAATCTCTGTATTTTTTTGGCATTTTTTCGGGTTGTTTTTCTGGCTTAAATCATATGAAAATCACACTCGACTGACTCTGCTGACACTCGGTGATTTACACGCTGTGTGCCGGCTGCCTGACTGACTGGCTGGCTGGCTGGCTGGCTGGTTGTTGTTTGTTGTTTCACTTGGCACTTGGCAGCACGATCACTCCACGTTCCATGTGCACGTTTACGTTCACGTTTTCTTTTCCATCTACGTTCGCTGCTTGGACTTTGACACGCACAAGGCTCTTTGAGTTGGAGTTGGGCATTGCCTGTGACACGCACGGAGCACCAATCAGTGTTAGTGGGGTCCGAGCCGGGTCGCAATTCATTTGCATCAATTGGCGTCTAAGGCCACTCACACATATGCTGGACGAGCTGTCGAGTATTCGTAATTTTGTTCGCACGCGTACGCAGCACGCTTGCCATTGGCCGCGCGTCCGTTCCACACGAGTCTTAGTCGCAAACTGTTCTGTCCTTACGCCTGCTGGCTTCGTGTATCCTGCCAGCCGACCATTCGGCTCGCATCGGCAGTGTGTCGCTCGTGTCGGCAGTTCGGCACGACGGGTGCGCTCGTGCCTGGAGCGGAGAGCCGTCGCGTTTGGCGCCAAAATCTGTTGAGTGTAGAGTTGCCCACAGTGGCTCCCAAACTGTGCGTGCCGCAGGAGACTACGGCGAATGCCGACACACAACTTGACATCTATATTTATAAAGTAAGTAGCACAATTATGTTAAGCATGCTTAGCATGCAAAACTGACAATTCTTTCTGCAAGTCCACAGTGCGTTGGCTGCGCTGCACTTGAACGCAATGCGAATTCAATTGCGGTTCGATTGCCCGCTCCATCAATTCCAATTCCAATCCATCAATTACGGCAGCGAGTGCGCTAATTTGCAATGCTTATGAATCAATTACAATTACGAGTCGCTGCTCTCGAATGTGTGTCAAGTGGTGCAATCAACCAATCCCCAACCCACCTCCAGCAACACAGGCGCCAGTGTGGAGACTATGCAACTGGAGTGAGTACGGCAGAGAGCGAGCGAGAGAGCGTCGCTGCAATTATCCGTTTTGTTTTGATATCGTATTCGTAGCGTAGGCCGCGCAGTTAGAAAGAGAGCTTTTCATGTTGGCCTAGGCAAGTAAAGCTCATGACAGCCGCCGCCTGGCAGTGTCCAATAAAAGCAATGTGTACGGCGCGACTGTCCGCAGCGTACGACCGGTGCGGCGCAAGCCTTGTGGTAATTGGACAAAAATGTAGGAGCCGCAATGTCGTAGGTGCTGCGCTCCTTTGGCGCTTGCCACCTTCCGCGTGCAACTTGCAGCCGTTTTATGCTCGGGTTCGAGCAGCAGCGACCCATAAAACAATGAGCTCGAGTTTGCCTTTGGGCGCACGGAGACTCGGGGGCGGCTTTTAGAAATGGACTCAAGACATGAGGACTGGACGACACTGGCACGGGGCATGTCAACGTGTCGCCAACGCAATAAATCCGTAACACCCGCCCGGCCGTTGAGCGCACGACTGAGCAGCCGGCGCTGATCCACCCAGCCGGCCGCAACCCACTCGTGTTTCATAATGACGCATAGTTGCACGTAGCAATCGGATTTGCTTTTCGGCTGGCGCATGAGGGCACGCAATTATTATCGCACGAAATCAAAGTATTGCCAGGTCCCCAGCCGCCTCCTTTTGAGGCCGGCCCAACCCTACCCCAAGGGGCAAAGCCACGCCACTGACTGGGGCATTAACGACTTCCTCTCGACTACGATTTGCCCATTTGTGAATTCGTAGTCGACCACAATATCAGTTATAATTATTTTAATACAATAATAATAAAGATATAATTAGCCAGCGAGCCAAGTGGATGAAGTACTCACGATAGCTGAGGCAAGAGGTGCACGGTGAACAGCTGCCAGACTTACCTGTAAGGAAACAATAAAACATTACTTTAATTACGAAACTTCTGAAATGTATTTGAGTAAATATTAAATGTTATTTTATTGTAATTCTTAACTAAAACTAATTAAATTTTACGTAAGGCCATTGAAGCTCATAGAAAATCATTAGAGTTCTTCGTTACATTCAGAACATTATCATCGTTCTCTACTTGTATATCACAATAAAATCACTTTGGTGCCCGATAGGAGGGAAGACACTAAATACAGTTACTTAAGTTTGATTAAATAATTAAGCTTTGTCAATATGTCATCAGCAGGAGCTCTTGATTATGAATTCGTAGAGATCAAGATTAAAGTTTCTTAAGGAATATGGGCGCAAAAAACAAAAAAACGCATTGACGGTGAAGTGAAATATGCGTTTGTTTTAGAGGCGAACATCAAAGAGAAGGCAACAATATGAGAATCACACACACCAGCCAAGCAGGTATAGCAGCAGGAGGAGGAGATAAAACAAAAGCGGGCAAGAGAAGAAAACTTCAATCGATTGTGTAGAAAAATAAACCAAATGCGTGTAATAAACAAAAGTGAATAAAGTGAATGCAGAAACATCCTGTAAAACCAGAGCAGAGCTGGCCACACACACAAATACACACACACACGCACACATAAGCACAACTACAAGCAGCTGACTGCAAAATTTGGTTTCTTTGATGTACAGAACACTGTGCTCTGCTTTGTATGGTGCAGGTGGCACCACAGCCGCCCTATGGCAACGCGGGCCAAACAGCTGCTGAAATTGAATTTGGAGCCGGGCTGGGAGCAGACACAACAGGACGTCGAGCCACAGATGAATACGTGAGAATTGCTTATTTTGCGCGAAATTAAAAAACATCAGAGGCAAGCCACACTCGCACACAAACAACGTCACAGACACGTAGCACACACACACACGTACACACACGCATACACACAAATAGGTAGCTGCATTTCTTGGCGCTTGAAGCAGAAATCTCAACGCAACTGTGACAGTTGCAGGCACTTAAGAGCCCACTTGCCCGCGCTCCAATGGGCAGCGGTTTGTTGCCCTGCAGAAGGCGCATAATTAGAAGCAGCAGCGAAGCAGGCAGTGGGGCAGGCTGTTAGGCAAGCAGCCTGGCCAGGCACTTGGAGAGTGGCGCGCGCGCAAACAACCAGGAAGCCGTGACAACAATGCGTATCCATGTCAGCGCCAGTCAAGACAATTGCACCCAGTCACTCAGTCACTTAGTCAAGTGAAGCAAAACTTTAACATTTGCCAAGCCATCCGGTGCTCAACTAATTGACGCGTAGCCAGCCCCCAGCCACACCTCAAACACACAAAAAGCCAAACATATTTGAGACCTTTTCTTTGAGTGATGCATCAAATTATGTGTATGTGTGTGTGTGAGAGGTGTATGGTGTATGGTGAAAATGTTAATTTCCAGCAATAACACGCACACACACACGAGGTGCCTGATGAGAGGGACATACAAGGCAAATTGTGTGCACTTGGGCCAGGCACAAGTGGAGGCACTCAAATGAACACCTTTCAATAAGGGCAACTCATCAGAAGGCAGTCGGAGTCAACCGGCTGAAAGGTAACATTGGGCAATTTCTTTCGGAACTATGCAGCGAAAGGCTACGGTCAGAGGACACGTATAATGGAGCGCCTGTTAGTTGCCACAAAAGGCGGCCCGGCTATGGAGTTAACAACAACAGCAAAATAGAACCCTTTGCGTATACGCTATATAAGCACACACAAAAGTACTCACACACACACACACACACACACACGTGATTTAGGGACATGCGACCGGAAGAAGCCGAAGCACAAAATTCATTTAAATAAAATTTTAATCGCATTGTTCAAGGAGCCCGGGCAAGTGAAATTGTTGCTAAAAAGGTTCAATTCACTAGGGGCAAACGGTCTATTGAATAATTTTGATAGACTAATGAGCTGCCGGTCTATTCAAGTGTAAGCACACGCTCGCAATTATGCGAGCGAACTTTTGAAAAGGATGCCAATGAGACTTGTTGAAAATTCAACTTAATTACTGAATGAAAAGTGCTCAATGAATATGGCTGAGATTTTGTAAAATAAAATCTTCATCTGTATATACAAAATGTAGCCCATTTAAATATTAAATATTTATCGCAATTATTTGAAAGCACCTTGAAGCTATGAATGTTCCCTTTAACTTACCTATATGATTTTTATAAAAAGTAAAGAATTTTCTTTGTATTTTTTAATTACACTTTACTATTTATTTATTTATACATATATCCATTTTAGTTTGAGAACAATTATATACAATTTTAGATCATTAAAATCAAACTTGAGAACATCGCTTAACACTAAAGCTTCAACTAATTAAGATTTAAACCAATGCTGGAATACATTTCTGAGAGATTAATGCGCTTTATAAGCCAATGTCATTGCTAGCCGTGGCCAATAAAGCTGTATTGTGTGTTGCGCAAAGTGCACCAGGCAGGTTGATGGGAAATGGTAGAAAAACAGTTATATGTACCTGTGCACCACTTCACACATTCATCCGGGGAGATGCACACACGCACAGACACACAGCGAAACAGAAAAGCGGCCAACCAGCCAGCCAGGCAACCACTTAGGTCGGGTCTGTGGATCGCGCTTGGGGTAAATTTCTTGACAGAACGCATGAATTCAAAACATTTGCCAACACCAAAAGCCGTCAGTTTCAGGCCGGGCCGTACCCAGGTCATGACGGAGCAACTCTAGCGTACACACACACACTAATATTCGCACACACACAAAGGGGTCGGGCGTCAGGGTTGTCTAGTCGCTTTGTCTGTAGCTGTGACTGTGACGAAGTATTGTCTGTGTCTCTATTTGTCTGTGTGTCTGTGTGTATGCGTGCGTGTGTATGTGAGTATGTGTGTGTGTTGTCTGCTTCCGTTCATAACTTGACTCGACTCGACTCGGCTCTTGTCGCCTCAAGTTGACTTGACGGACGTGGCTTATTGTTTCATTTTGGGCTGCCGTCTGCGTTTATGACTGAGAACGCATACAATAGCAATTTATCACGACTTAATTGTGTGTGTGCGTATCGGTCTGCGTATGTGTTTGTGCTTGTGTGTGTGTGTTCAGTGTACTTGTCAGTGGCGTGTCAAGAAAACTTAGATGTACTTAGTTTGTTGCACGTTCGAGCTGTGGCCAATTCAGCTTTCGCTTTTCATCTGCCAGTCGCTGCCTGCCGTTCGCCCCTCTTAAGCCTATTGCAATTTAGTTGCCGCTGACAATTGACAAAAACTTAGATTGACACTTTCCATATTCCCGAGGCTCTATTTCACATTTTAGCGGCATATTTCATGCACGCGGATAAAAAGCTATTAGGACCGAACAGAAAAAAGAGAGAGCACCAGCCAACGACAGCTGTCTTCAGCTGCAGACCCAGTGCATAAATCTTGCGCCTGAAATGTCAGCCAAGGCACAAGGACACTGAAAAGGACGAGCGGGTCACAAAAACAGAGAAAAGAAGAAAAAAAAAACGTCGTGCTGTGATAAAATGTCGCCGCATGCAGCTTTTATGTGGAACTGTAACTGTAACGCTCTCCGCTGGCAACTGTCTGGCATTTCTTAAGCCTGCAGATTAACTCTGGCTCGTCGCGGGGTCCCTTCAATTGTTGGTGGCGCAACGCCGCCACGCCACCACGCCTCGCCCGCTGCGCTTCGGCTCGTCTCGCGGTTTTTGGCCTCGTCAAGTCAAATTGCAAATTGCATATTCAAATGCGCGAGGCTTTTTCTAGTCAGCGGCTGTCTCTTGTACAAATAGCAAAGATTTGCGCATGCAGCGCAAAAATAAATGCAAATGGAAAATGGTAGATGAGAGGCGGGAGACGGGAGATGGGAGATGGGAGCCGGGAAACGGGAAACGGGCAAATGGAAAATGGCAAATGGAAAATACTTGACAGGCGCAGCGCAAATGTTTTGGTCCTAAATTGAAATTAAATTCGCTTCGCTGTTCCCCCGAAGGCAGCGCTGCACAATCATATGCAACTGCTTACATGTCTCATATCTGAGATCTGACCCCAAAAACACAAATGCAAATGTCTTGCAAGCGCCCTTTGTTGCTACGCTAACGTCTTGGCTGCTCAGAAAGAAATGTGCCCAAAAACCAGGAAAGCCGACAGCCCCAACCCCAGCTGCAGCCACAGCCACAGCCGGAGGCGACCAAGAGACAGCAGACAGTCGACAGCCGACACTAATGCTGATATGACTTCATCTTCAAAAGGCGACATGGCAGCCGCAGCAGAAGCAGCATCAGCAGCAGGATTACGAGCTGAAGCTGCAGCGCAAGTAGCAGGAGCAGGTGGAACGGGGATAGGTGCAGCAGCGTTTGCGCAATATGTGGGCGTTTTTTGTAGAACTCGATGTTGTGCGGCTGCTGCATGGAGTGTACGCTAATGATTCCACTCATTTTCTTGCTCCCAGTCAATTTAATATTCTCAGGAGCAACAACAACAACAACAGCAACTACGACAAGGATAACAAGTTCGGCTAGCTAAGGAGGCTGGCAGCGACAAAAGGCAATGCCAGCACCTATTTAAGTTCCAGTTTTTGGTTGCGGATGCACTTCGCCGAGTCGACTCGAGTCGAGTCGAGGCGAGTCGAGGCGAGTCGAGCGAGTCGAGTCGACTCCTGGGCTGCCAACCACTAAACCACTGATGACAACTTAAGAATGTCATTAAATTCTCATACAGAACACAAAAGCTGCATGTGCTTCATGGCGAAAGAATTGCCACGAGGATTTTAGGGACAATTTAAGTAGCACGGATTTAGAGACAGCTTCACCGCCCGCAACTACAACAACAAATTAGAACAGCAGCGGCAGCAGCACCAACGACAGCAGCAACAACAACATCAGCATCAGCTGCAACGACAACGTTGACAACATGAAGAAGCATGAAGACGCGGCCCACTAACAGCACGAACAACAACAACAGCAACAATAACAACTAGGGGAACAACTACAAATGCAACCGAAAGAACAAGAAAGCTCAAGAGCAGCCACAAAAGAAGGATGCGGCATGTTGCATGTGGAATAGCAAGCAGTTGTCTGAGGCCGAGTCTATGCTGCCCTGCCCCAATGGGGCGGTAAGGAAAATATAAAAAATAAGAGTGCTGTACTTCTGAGCGGTCAACTAACAGATACCCTGTAGTCAGATCTAAGCTGCGATTTCAGTCTCGCTAGCTTGGGAAAGTTTTTAGTCAGAATTTATTTGGTATACATTTTTCTGCTCTTCAGACTACATAACTAAAAAGCATGCCAATGGTAAAGCTGCATATGCCAAAAGACAGTCGAAGTTCTGATTGATTCTCAGTTCAGATTGAACCTATCTGTATATAGTTTTGTATATTTGATCTTTGGTTTATATGATCTGAGCAGAAAAACTTTACCTAAAACTAAAACAGGGATATGGCCCAATGAAGATACTACACAGTTAATATACTGCCTTTTAAACACCTTCAACGTGTACAGGGTATATACAAAAAAAGGACTGAAAGTAAAGGCACAAACTAAGAAAAAAAGATTTGCTTGCACCAAGCTGGGAAGAAGAAATGAAAGCAAAAAGGAAAAGAAGACAATGAAGAAAAGAAACGTATTGCTGCAGGATTCTTTCTTTGCGCTTGCGTTTGTGATGAAACTTTTTCTAAGCGTTTTCCTTGCGATATGTGCAACGCATTCGCATTCGCATTCGCATTCGCATTTGCATTCAAAAAGTCTATTTCCCGTGCAATTGCAACAATGCTGTGCGGTCGTAATTGCATGTGTCTAACTGTGTGTGTGTGTGTGCTTGTGTGTGTGTGTGTGTGTGTGCTTGTGTGTGTGTGTGCGAGTGTGACTGAGCATGTCCTAGCTTTAGCTTCTACTCATTCCGCAATTGCTTCTTGTTGTCGCTCGCCTTTGGGCGCAAAGGAAAACAAATGAGTGGCGGCTGCTCCCTGCAAATGTGGAATGCATGAGGCTTCGCCCACCCAGACAGCCTGCCAGTCAGCCTGCCGGCTTATTTAGTATGCAAGTTTGTGGGCGACATCAACTAACCAAAATTATATGTATGCACACACACACACACACACACATACCTACAAGGCATTCAAACATTTACACACGCTCCGCCTGGTTCATCTGCATTTTCTTTTTTTTTTTATTCGGTTTTGGGCACACAAGTCTTAAATGCTGTCAGCAATTTAATAATTTGCTCCATATGGCGACTAAGTTAAGAGACTTGAAATGAACGTAAGGAGTCTATAAATGTGTCAAAATAATTTAATTTAATTCTGATGTCGAAAACAATACAATTCAAGATAATTTATATTAATGAATAATGTGATCTAATGAATGAATTTGAATTGCATACTTCAATCGATTTATAGAAATCCCCTTTTGTTATATAAGCTTAATAAAGAAGCCAAGAAGATGAGTATTGCCCCTAAGCGTAACCATTCAGACTTATATTACAATATCAAAAGAAATAAATAATGCAAAGCTAAGACAAATGCACATCCTGATAGCAACGACACTGCCAAAGGGAATGTGGTCAACGCACAGGATGTGGCTAGAGTCGCAGTTGCAATCGAGAGACATTACTTGGTAATTTTTATTTGCTTATGCGATAAGCATAAGCTGGCAATGGCAGCTGCAATGCAACGCATGTCAAATCGAATACAAGCCAAAGGAAAGCTCCTGTCACAGGACTTGCACATATCGAACGCTTATTGACGACAGCCCACAAAGTCAATGCGTGACAGCGGGCATTTATATTAGACATTAAATGGAAACTGTGCAACACATTTCAAATGCTCAGCATGCCGCACTGTAGCAGCAGGAGTAATAGCAGCAGCAGGAGTAGGAGCAGGAGTTACTGCCTCCAGCAGCTGTAGCAGCGGATGCTGGATATCTAACCGACGGCTACCATTGTTGATTGCGCATAAAAATATTTATAAAATGCAGATTGCAAATGTGAAATGTGGTGCATCCCAGAGAGATCTCCAGATAATGCCATGTGGCTAGCTCCTGTTCCTGCCTGTGCCTTGGCTGCATGCTACTGCTACTGCTCCTACCCCTGCTCCTGCTCCTACTCCTGCTGTTTGTTATTTGTAAACGTTTATTTATTTATGCATATTGATTAGATGTGCCTGGAATGGACGCAACGAGTTGTTAGCCATGCCCTGGGCCTAACGATACATTCCGGTATTGTTACCGCAGCGATTGCCAATGTAATTGAAGCCACACACGCACACACACTTGCACGCAGACACACACACACACACGTGAAGACAGTTGAAGATAAATGCTTGTATAAGCCCTGCGGCAGAGGCAGCGTCAATGGCCATGTTTTTGTTTTCCTTCTGCCTCGCCGCAACGCGATTTTCATTTTATTTCGTAACAGAATTTTCTCCATTTTTTTTTTTTTTCTTTTTTCTTCATTTCACACATGATTTCTGATTGCCAGCCTAATGCGTCGACAACGACAACGGCAACGGTGGGAGCCAGCGGCAGCAGCAGTGGCAAGAGGAGGAGCTCGACTTGGGGCAGGAGGCGGCTGCGACTGAGACTCAGTAAAAGCGAAAACCTCAAGAAATACGTGAAACCAGATAAACGAAAGTGAAAGCAGCTAAAAAAAATTGCATGTAATGAATAAATTTGGAGTCAAACAGGTGAATGGGGGCGGCAATTGGGCGGCGTGGAGGCGTGGCAAACGCGGTGAAAATGAGCCAGGAAAAACGTGTAATGGAATTGCTGTTGCGTTGAATTTTTCAATTTCATTCAATTTAGAGCCAACGACGCTGATGCCACAGCAGCACACGCAGGAAATTTTTAAAGTGGTTGAGTGCTGCGGTCTGGCGGTGCAAGCCGGTGGTGGTGCACGGATGAGATGGTGGGAGAGACGGCTCAAAGTTTCCAACGGAAATGTAGCAATTTGTATGCTGCGCCTAAACGAATTTTAACGATATGTGAAATGATATTCGACTTGGGCACTGATCAAAATTGTATGTTCACATTGAGAGTAGTCCAAGGCCCGCCCCAAACACACCCCCTCGCCACACATACACACACATTCACACGTGTATCTATGTGCGTTTGCGGTTCTTTACGTAATTTCACCTTTCGGCAAATTGCCCGACCGAAAGCTCATTAAAAAGTCAACGTATGGCGTCGAGGCTCTTAAACTTGTAATGCCATAGAGCTGCGGGACATGGCGTGGGCAGCGAGGGCAGCGAGGGCAGCAGTGGCAGCGAGAGGGGTGAGGGGGTGGCGCATTCCCATAGTATGACCAGCCAATTCACACAACATACTCTGGCAACGCCGCTGCGTGACAGCCACAAACAAGCTGGCAGCTCAAATGGGCTTAAGACGAGCACAAGGACGAGCCCAGCAGCGGCGGGACATGTTGCCCATGGACACGGCATCCAGCACTCAGCTGGTGGTGGGTGGCAGTGGGCGCAGGGGTGCTGGTGCGACAGCAGCGGGGGCAACTTTGTTTTTGCTTTGAGTTGTCGCCACAAACTGCAAAGTGTCAACAACTTGTAATCACCAGCGCAGGCTGGCAGGTAGCCGAAGGCACACGGCCGTAGTGGGCCGGAGTGGGGAACGGTGTTGGCCTGCAGCCTACGCTCGGTCACATTTTAACACCTGCTCGTTATCAACTTTTGCTCGCTGTGCAAAAACAAAAACCAGAGCTGCATAGTAAAAAAAACCAGTTGCAATACCAAAAACTTTGCTTTCTGGCTATGCCATACATATTATATATAAATATCACACACACACACAAACACATATATAAGTATGTCCTTTTTTTGGTTACTTTCTGGCTTTGGCCCAAAACCTGTCAGGCCCGTCCAGAATTATGTCAAAGTTTGTAGCACACGAAAAATGAGCAGAAACCGAAGGCCATGTAAAAACTGCATAAAACAAATGCCATAAAGTTAGAGTGGGTGGTGGGCGTGGCGGCTCATTAGTGTTGTCAGCTGCGACTCCGAAAACGGCAAACGTGGTAACCCTGTCATTGGCATGCGGTCGAGGCCCAGCCCACACACAACTTTCACACCTTTGGCAAACGAACCCAAAATTTGTAAGCTTTCTGTTCTCACTAAATGCCAGATATCAAATATCAAATCAAATGAATTTAATTCTGTGGACTGTTTTAGCAAAGATTATCGAAAGCAAATATCAAACAAATTCAACCAAACTAAGTCTTTTCTTATATGATATGCATGCTGTAAGGTACGCATGCAGGAATGTTGCATACGCATGCATAAAAGCTTTTGCATTTTATGTGTGTTTGTAGCCGTCATCAGACATGCCAAACGTGATTTGCAGCAATTGCAATGAGTTTCATAAAGGTATTTAATTTAAAGACGCTTTATTGGCTGCCTAGTAAATATATTCCTTAGCATATATTATAATTGTAGACATATCAGAGGTATATTTAAGCCAACATGGACTAGCAGATATTTCATAGCGAAAAACTACCCAATGTTAATAGCAATGACTATAAGTCATATAATCTGTTAATTTGAATGCCCCCTCTAAGCAGTTAAGCATATATTACGCATCGATCGACCGATTTCGCTATTTCTAGCTCAGAAATGTGATACGGAAAGCAATTGTGTAACCCAGCGAAATTATTTGCAAGCAAGGAATGTGTGAACCGGAGTGGGACATAGATAAATTAGGTTGGCAAGGCCTGCAGCCGCTGCCGCTGCTGTTGCTGCTGCCGCTGCCGCTGCTGCTGCTGCCGCTCCTGCTGCCGCTGCTGCCCTGCCACTTCCTTACTTCTTTGCTGCAGACTTTAGAGTGTAAAGTGAAAACGAGAACGAAATCGAATCGAATTTTATCTGCTTAGCATATTTGGCGGTGGCAACAACAAAGGCGCAAACGACTGCCGAGGTATGCCCCTGCGAAAGGCATAAAACAATTTAGATTCGATGCGAGGGATATGCGTTCGACTATAGCCAAGGATATATCGAAGGATATACAATATACGAAATTCGATATGCATACGCCGTGGAGGCCGAAGCGGCGATAAATGTGCAAATTTCCTCATCGCTCGACTGATTAAATGCCACTGAAAACATAAATTGCCACTGAAAACAACATTAGCCAAGGGAGGCACACACACATATACACACAGAGCGTCGCACGCACACACTGAAATACGTACGAAGCCGCCTTTGACCTTAATTTGAATAAATACTCCAACATATTCGTACACGCAGAGATTAGGCGTCTGGCAAACTACATCGTGAATGGTAAATCGGCTCTTTGTGGGCTTTTCGGCTCGTAGTTTGGCAGGAAGCGACTTCAAAGCAATTATTATTACCATATTTGACTTTGCCCTCCTCTCCCTGTGCGTGTCCCTGTCCCCGTTTGTAGCTCCTTCGCCGTTGCCGTTGCCGTTGCCGTTGCCGTTGCCGCTAATTACTTGGCACACAAAACGCAAATGCCGACTAAACAATGCGTTACGCATACGCCGCGTGCTTTAGCCACGGCTGCCGGCATCGACTCGAAATATCTTCATAATACTATTAATGGGAAAATGAAAAATGCAAACGGAATTGACGAAAAAAGCCAAGCCACGCCCATTGGTCAACCAGCCTGACAGCCTGCCTCGACCTCAGCCACCTCAGTTGTCTGCTTTGATTAATGGACGTCCATTTCGAGCATCGAGAGTTGGCCTCAGGTCATGTCCTGAGCGAGCAGACGTCAAACGTCGAACGTTTTATTCGCTGAAAGTCGAGACGAAAGTGTCGAAAAGTGAGCAATCACTGCGAGTGCGACGCGTCCAGCGACGAGCACGCAATTTACTTATTACCCATTAATGGCCAAACAGCAGAAGCAACAACAACAACTACAAGAGGTGCCACAGCACACCAGCTGGTTGAGAATGTCAGAAAACGTGTTGAGCAATCGATCAAAGCCGCAATGAAGTGAGCTGAAGTCCGCATCGGCCAAATCGGGTGCTTCATTAAACGCGACGGCGGATGACAAATCATGTCGTTGACAATGCGCGCACAGGACGACCGAGCAGCAGGACAACAGTCAACAATGACGCAAGGACATTGAAATAATCGACTGCTCACCTGCTCGCCTACCCAGTCGCCGGATCATGGAGCTGCTCAGAAGCGCAGTAAATAATATTTCAAGTGCGTAGCTCCAGACAAATTTCAAATCACAATCTCATGCTCAGCCCTGCGCCGAGCTGAGTCGCCTCGAGGCAGCCAAGAATTGTTCGGCCACACGCAAATATAATTAAGCGCAACACAAACGCACGAGTAATAAAAAATATATGCTGAAGGCCCAACACGCCAACCCAATCCAAACGCTTGCAGCCGACTTCCGGCGCCCGCAGACGACAACTGGGCGGAGTCGACATTTATTGCTTGAGTCGAGTGACACTTGGCTAAAGCTGAGCAGACGGATTAGATTAATCAAAGCCAATAAATGCAATGAATGTGGAGTTTTGTTGGATGGAAATAAGATTAGATTCTATTTCTATTTAATCAGTATAGAAGGCGAAAGTTAGTTAACATGTAAATAGATACGGGGAGTATTTACTTAATAGACAGTTTAATATCTGATAACTTACTTTATGAGAGCTCATGCATTATAAGAGTGTTCAATCCAAATCTAGAACCTACTGTCATTAGGCTCGTCGACTTTTTCATTAGCTTCGTATCGCGTGGGCTTCGTGTATTACTCAAGTGCGGCTGCAATTGTCGCCCTGGCTGCCTTCTGCACTTAAGTGCATTTTCAAATATTTCACTGTGCCGCAATCGAAATACTCAACCCCCGCAATTAAAAAGTGGTATGCCTCAGCGAAATCATGTCATAAACGTCAATGGGGCACAGCAGGCTCAAGACGCTCAGAGAGTTGCCCCATACAAGGCAGTGCATTGAACTGCAGCGCGTGCTACGGCTTGGGGCAACTTTAAAAATCCGAAAACTTTGCGTACATTGACCACCCCGGAGAACAAACAAATATTGCCTATCATTATATTTTATGAACTTTGGCGGCGCAGTGTGCGCGAAATGGCCTTCGCGGAGGCTGCCAAGCAGAAGCCGCCAAAGTGGGCCGCGTTTTTCAGTGCGTAGGCTTTAAAGATGCCCCACACACATACACACACACACACCTACAGAAACAAAACAAGCATGAGAGAGCAAAAGAGACAGGCTCCAAGCATGCCAAGGGCTACTACCCCGTTATAGGGAAGGGCTGGGCTCGCAAGCTTAAGCAAATTGCCATAATGAACCCTTTTTTCAGTCTCTTGGCTGGCTGGCAGGCTGGCTTGACGCCTTGCCAATTTGATGTAGGCATGCCAGCTATGCCAGCTTGCCAAAGGAAATGTACCCCCCTCACACCTCGACACACCCACGCACACCCATGTACATACATATACATACAGACTTGATGCGTTTGCCTTTTCGGCGTTAAAATGAAATCTATAAAAATAAGTGTGGCATGTTCTACGCCATTTCTCTTTTTTGTGTTTTTTTTTGTTTTTGTTTTTTGGTTTTTTTTTTTTTTGCTTTTGGTTGCTCAAGCTGTTGTGGGCCCTTGTAAGTATGTGCGTTGGGGTTTAGCATTGGTTGTTTTTGGGGCCAACAGCCGGGGCTGCCTCGGCATTTAACCAGCTCACTTTTGGGTTATTAAATGATGAAGCAGTTTGCCGTTAATGACTGCCAACGCTCGCATCGAGCCCTTTTTGCCGTCGAAGGAGCCTGTGCTAGGTCGATGGGGTCGGCCAGCTCGTTGGGGTTTATTGAGCCTCTAAAACGTTACCAGTTGCCAGTTAAGACCAAAGCGAGAACGAGAGAGGTAGAGAGAGAGAGAGAGAGAGAGAGAGAGGGGAAGGGAAAGCAAACGAGAGAGAGAGTGCCGCTGCTGTCTTGGCCTCAACTTGTCTGCCATGTCAGTTTGTTTAATGAGGGTAAAATTAGCGCTGTCTCAAGCTTATTAGCCCCACTTGAGACTTTGGTTAATGCCGCTCAGTTTATTGCACGGCTTGCCTTCGATACGCTCTCAATTTAAAGCGACTTAATTATTTTGATTTATCCCGGACTGCCTCTACCACAACTATTGCCAATTGCATAAGACCGAGCAATTGATTTGGCTTCTGGCTAACATAAATGAAATGGATCAAGCGGGCGCTCAAGGGATTGCCAGCTAGCTGGACAGTATTTGCACTCGATAAGCTTTGACAATCAATTTCTGCCACTTGAATCAGCGAGGTCTCCATCTCCGTCTCATTCTCCAGCTCAATGCCCAAGGTAATGACGTGCACTTTGATTTGCGTGAGCTATAAGGGTCAGAGTGTTGACTTCGAATTGCGCATACGCCCGGCCAGCCGAACAGCAGAGCAGTCGAGCAGTCGAGCAGTTGAGCAGCCAGCACGCAAATGTGGCGAGTGTGCTTAATTTCTTGGCATACCTTTTGGAAACAGCGAGGCGCAAGAAATCACAAAAACAAACTAAGCAGTCCCCTCTGTCCCCATACCTCGACCTTGCTTGGCGCCAACACACGCTTTATATGCAAATAAAGCTAAGGACGAAGGCGCCACTTGACCACTTGCTGGCGACTTGCCGGAGCGTGCTGTGATTCCCACACGCGACTCCAACTCCGACTCCGGCTGCTATTGCGATTGCGACTCCCGGAGGTGTGTTTGAAAGGACTGAATGCGGCTAGGTGGCTTAGTGGCTCAGTGCTTGAGTGGGTGCCCAGGCTCTTTGTATATTGTAATAATTCCACAAGGGCTTTCACGAATATGCATGAATCTATGTATGGATGTGTGTGGCTCGCCTGATTGTTGTGGCAGGTGACTTTGTGACTCGGCGATTTTGTTGCTTTAGCTGCTTAATAAGAAACTAACGTCACGCAATATAATTAAGATAAACATAATTATAGTTTGCTGTTTGCTGTTGGTTTTTTCTATTTTTCCACCCCTTGTGTGACTTTCTTTTCTAATTTTTAATAGCACCACTGTAAAAGTTATGTTGCCGACAATAATAGCGCATTCTGAGGCAGTAACTCTTATTCAAATGTGCCAATTAATTGGATTTAATGCATAAGTTATGAGTGAAAATGGTTGGGTGTTTTTATATACTAAATCCAATTATTATTATAAAACATTTGATTGCTCGATATATCATCAAACAATCTGTTGAACATTTTTATATGCAAAATATTTGAATTCCCCTTATACGTTAGATAAAAAAGCTCTATCGATAAATTGTCATATTTCATCGATACAAAAGCTTTAGCCGCAGCAGTTTCGTTAAGTATAAACTTAAATTTCCCTTAGCTCAGCCACAAGCCAAGAGGAAATTTCTGAATCGGTTAAGTTTATTCTATTCAATTACCATTCGTTCAGTAGATTGATTCGTCAAATATATTAGCTGCGTTAAGGATAAAAGTCGTTCGTTTCGATAAGCAAAGTTAGCAACCATATATTAATAAAAACTTCAAAGCACTCAACCTAAGTTAGGACACACTACTGGTTGATGTATTCGCTAAAAAGCTTTATTGGGCTGCTGTCGTTGGTAAGCAAGCAGTTATAGAGCCATTCGTCGCACAGTGGATCTGCAACCTGTGAAGCTAATTAAATTTCGAACTGCAATTTGCAAATGAAATATTTTCTAATAAAATAATAAGAAAAAACTCAAAATTAATTTCACAGTTACAAATACAATTAATGAACCGTTTGTTACAGATTTCATTTGGCTTAATTAGCAAAAAATGTTCGCGCTCAAAACGTTTGCTGATTTCTGTCAAATTTAATTAATTAATTGGTCGCACATTTCGCATGCCGAATTTCAATTAAAGAACATTTATTAATAATGCAAATGGGTTGGATAAAAGAAATAAACGGTTACGCAACTCACCTAAATAAAAAATGCCAATAATGAAAGTAATCGGCTTCAACATCTTGTCATCGGCTGTTGCGCAATCGGCGTCCAGTAGACAGGTGCAGGTACTTCCCCTCACCTGTGAATAGATAGAGAGAAGCGACAGATGAGCATAATGTTAATTAAGTAAATTAACATTTATTAAACGCCTACAACAGCTGCTGCTTTCCGCATAACTTACAACTGAAAATAAATATTTACAATTTGCACTTGTGCAACCAAATGGAAAGAGGTGAAAACAAAATAAAATAATAATAATAAAATAAAAACATGAAAACACAAAATCTAATTTAGTCTTTTTAAAATTCTGCTTTTAGTTGTTTATGTCAATTGCAAATTGCTAAAAAGTCAAACTGGCAAATGCATCAGAAATTATGCGCATTTTAAGCAGACAAATGACAAGCAGTCGAGTTGGACGAGCCATTTCCAAGTGCAGTAGAGCAATGGCTATGCAACATTTTATTATTTTAGTTATTTTATTTTAGTTATCTTATTTTTCATAAGAAAATATTTTTCTTGTTAATTTTAGTTTTGCGAACAAACAAACCAAACTAAAGTGATTCAAAAAGTTTCTGAAACTACACGTTTGGGTAAAGGAAACATAATTTATTAATCTTTCTACTTTCAAAAGAAAATTTATAGTTTCGATTTGTGCAATGTTCCGTGCCACTGCCGGGATGTCTTTTGGTGCTTCGAATTTGACAGATCTGTTGGTTTCTACAAACCAAGTGTAGAAATATATCTATTAATATATATTCACAGAAATCTAGTAAAAGTTGTATCTTTGTTTCACAACTAATAAGAGTCACAAAACAGATGGCTAAGAATCATATATAATTTTTTAATAATTATTAACAAAGGACAACGCAAAACTATATCAGCCTGCTATCAAAGTTTTAACAGAATTCACATTATCAATTCATTTCGTTTCTTAATTTTTTAATTTTCTATATTACTCAAACTGTTTCTCCATTATTAATATGTAATATAAAATAATAATATGAATATAATTTCCTCTCTTTAGTCAATTAAACGTAACGTAATTTATTATAACCACAAATACATGAGGTTTTCAATTCACTATTTAGGCCTTGTTTGGAATATTTCATAACCAAATAATATGCCATTAACAAATCATTTTTCCTGATAAATCCCATAAGCTCAGTTCTAGTAAAGAAAGAATACATTCTTTCTTTTTTATATCTATGAGGACTTGTTACTCGTTCTCCACTAGAGTATTCTGACTCTGTTAGACAAAGCTTTAAAATTGGCTTGAGATATCGCAAGTTGTCCATTAAAGTGTCGCATACCTTTGGGTTGTGCCATATAATTCTTTAGAGATTAAATCATTTGCAAATTTAATTCCCAGCCGTATTGGCATTTTGTATTTATATAACTTATGCCGTCGCTTTATTGATTATTGAGTCCGTGAAATTGCATTAATTAATGCTAATGAATACTATACACTGCAGCCGTCAAATGCTGTTGGAACGCGATGCCAGTAAGCAGCAGCAAAATATGCAATTTGGCCATAATTAATGCACATTCACCATGCACACTAATGCCCATTATTCAGTTACAATATATATAACAGGGTCGAGTTCCCACTGAAAAACAAATTGGTTCGCGCCGAGGCTGCATTAGTTTGGGCGCTGCCAATGTGGAATGAACCTATGTAGACTACTCGAAACTTTAGTACATTAAAGTTATATCCCAATTTTTCACAATGGACTCTCGCATACCCCGGGGCCGTGCATCTCAGAGTGCGTAAGAGTTTCCACACAGTCGAGCACATTAATTTGAGCGTGACCTTCTCGACGCCCCTCCGCCCTCGCAATGTACTCGGCTATAATAACACCCAATTAATCTTGCCTTTTCGCACATTTACAACCAGCTCAACTCAGCTCAGCGCGAATCAACTCTTTCCTTGCTCCAGCTTATGGCTGATGGACGGCACTAAAACTGCAAAGAAAATATCACATTTTTATGCACAGTCCAAAGTGGGCCGCATTGGCGTCCCATAAATTAGCATTTAATACGCGCATGGCCACAAGCTAATTCTTACTCTTCATGCAGGCACGATAATGGGCTCTGTGGCCCAGACCAGCAGCTTGCCACAGACAATAATAAATAAGTTTTACATAAATCTGTTGTTAGGGCTACACGCGCAAGGCCCGACATGAGCTAAAGCAGGAACCAGACACAGAGGAGAGGAGAGCAGCGAACTGAGTTTGCCGCATGCCACAAGTGGAGACGACTTCAAGTTGTAAGCAAAATATATTTCACATTTGCCAGAGATGAGTACAACAACAACAACAACAACAACAACAACGACAACTGGATATACGCACTGAGCAGGCAGTTAAAGCCACTGCAAGGTGAACAAATTAGAAAGCAGTTCGTAAATCAAACTTCTCATATGTGCAGTGAAGCCAAACAGGAGGAAGGTCATATGAAAGCAGCAAAATTATGAAGCGAATAAGTGAATGCATACTAATGAAAAGTTATTATGTACTTATTATGTTATTATTATTATTATTATGATTAGGTATTCTGTTGTAATCTGTATTTATATTAGATTTCTTTTTCAATTCACATCACAGATGTACGAAGTAAGTTGATTAATGCGACTTTCAAGTTCGTACAAGGTTCAACGATTATTATGCAACTTTCCGATCTCTTTCACTCTATCCGATTGCTCCCTGCCCCGCTCTTCTCAATCTTTGTTCCATTACAAGTAAAATCCTATAGATGCACATACAAATTCGAGCACATTTTTAATCATATATAAACTAAAGACGCTTAAAAGCTGATTATAAAACAAACATTATTTTATAGCTACAACACAAGCAAGAGGTATTTAGATAAGAGATGAAATATTTGGCCTAGTAAATACCTTTTCAAGTTTCAACGTGTATTTTAATCGCCGAGATCCAACAAAAAGTGTCAAGGTAGCCCAGTGGCCCAACAGGAATACGAAAGTAGCTTTGCACACAAGCACAAACACCAACACACGCACACTCAAACATACGTCGTGCTGTGCGCTCGACCTTATTGAATTATCACGCTCGGTTTGCATTTTGGTTTTCGCCAAATTCAAATGAGCGCAAATTGATTTGAAATTGTCCTTGCATGAATGCATAGCATGTGTGTATGAGTATGAATGCAGGAATGCAGGGGTATTTGTGAATGTCCGATTGTCTGTCTGTCTCTCTGTGTGTGCGTGTGTGTGTATGTGGGCTTATTCAATCAAATCGAAATGCATTTATGGCACTGCGTAAATCAATTTGGCTGTAAGCGCTGCCTAATGCATAAACCACGTTAGCAAACGTTTCAAATTTTGAGCGACAGCAACAGCAACAAATACGAAATATTCAGAGTTGCAATAAAATGAGCGCCCCACAGATTTCTATACCGAAAATATAGCAGCCACTTTGTTCATCATCGCAGTGGAGCCTCGCTGGCTATTGGCAGTTAACTATTTCGGTTCAATTTGCGGTTCTATTACCAAAAGCCATTGACACATGCTCAGGTCCAGGCAGAAGCAAGTCATAGCCATCAAAGACTCTCATCCCTATAGTGTGTGAGTGTGTGTGTGTGTGTGTGTGTGTTTGACCACTCGTACCGCACACATCAGTGGTGCACTCACGTAGCCAATGCCATTTTCGGTTGCCCAAAAATACGCCCCATATGCCAATTTATGCTGTGCTGATGGAGTGGGATAGTGGGGCTAGTGGCATAGTTGGGTGGATGTCGCATGGCAGCTACGTGCAGAGCACACGCCCACTGGAATGCATACAGGCCGTCAAGCAGAAAAACTATCTATGACGCAGAAAGAGTCCTTTTGCACCGACGAGGATGTAGCTGTGGCTGTGCCTGAGGATGTGGATGCGGCTTGTATTAGGAATACAGCGTCTACGTGCCACCAGCCGAGCAGCTGCGTCGGTAACTGGATTCAGCACCGGCAACTGCCCTGCCTGTTGTGCCTGCGCTCTAGCAACACCAGCAACAGCAGCAACCGCGGCAACAGCGAGACCATCACGTATACGCGGAGTTGGCACTCTCATGGCTGCCAAATGAACTCAAGCATTTAAATTCAACATTAATTGGATTAAGTCTGCAGTCAGCTTTGCTCTGTCACAAGGCAGCCAGGGTGCACGACACTTGACTTGGATAGCAGCAAACACACCCATGTGCACACACACACACATTCACATGAATTCTATTTATGTGGTTAATATAATTGCATATGTGCTTATTCAATTAGCAACGAATTTGGTTTGATTTCTGCTTTGCCACATCTTCATCAAACTGTAATTAAACGCCAACTGCTCATAATTTGCCAAAAATCTAATTAATAGTTGAGCACAACAATATTTCGAATCAACTAGCGCTATACATTCCACAGCAGCTCTTCAATTCTGCTTCAGAGGCTATGCCCGTGAGGCCTAAATGCTTGGTGCTCCAATCTAGGCGAATTGCATGCGCACAATGTGAACGACTTTACCCCAAAATCAAATAATCAGAAATTTTCAATAGCTAAAACTGCGTAGGCAGCGGAATAAGGGCTACCAAGAATTTGACCTATATAGACTTGGAGATACTCTCTGCTGAAAAGGTATTGAAAGTAATAAGAATTTTTAATTTGCCTTGTAATACAAATATAGCAAAAAAATGGGGCAGCACTTGATATTGAAAATCACATTTAAATTAGTTGAAAATGAAAATATTGTAAAATAATTAAATAATACAAAAATAAAAACTAAAATTGGAATTTTAGATATTCATATGTTGTTAGGTATAAGTATACAATAAATGAATACTGTAAAACATTATTTTAATTAATTTAAAATAATAATTAATCTTAAATAATAATAATTTTAAATCATATAAATAAATTGTATACAATTCAAGGCAGAGTTTCAGATTATGGACCCAGATATTATTCTATATTTACAGGAAATATTAGCTACTGGAAATGGAAGCTCAAAGAGGAGCAATTGTAAGTAATTCTAGGCTCAAGTAGATCTTAATGTTTCTTCTTCTTCTATTAGTCCTCTGCTTCTATCAGCTGAGCTTGTAGAGTCGTCTCTCTGAATTGCACAATTTTGTACACTGTTTTATATACGATATATGCATATACAGGGTATATAAAACTAGGCCAACAACTTTTATGGGTATTGTGGCAAAAATTAGCTTGCCAAAATACCAGCGTGTGCTGCTTACGTATGTATGTATGCGTATGTTTGTGTGGATGTGCGAGTTGCCCAAATAGCAGCACGTAAACAACAGGGCGTATGATGAACCGCCCCCTGATCCCGCGCTGTACAACCAACAGAAACTTTACAACTTGTTGTTTTTTCGATTTTCTTTTTGGTTGTTTTTTTTTTTCGTTGCTCTTTGGCACGCTCCTTTGCCGTGTTGATTCGATTAAAACGTCAACAGCAGCAGTAGTGGCAACAACAGCAGCAGCAGCAGCAGCAAATGACAGCAGAAACAATTCACAGACGCCCCCAATTCGACTTTATTATCACAGCATATAAGGACGTGCGTGTCTCTATGTGTGTGTGTTTCTCAGTATACGCATGTGTGTGTACGAGTGTGTGCTTTTGGCCTTGTCATATCCATCCCGATGCGTCGCAAACTTGTCACACCACATTTTATTTGACTTGTATTTTGCCATCATTTGCTGAATGTTGTTTTTGTCTTTTCAACGGACTGCTAGGCCCCAAACGAAGCACTCCGCCAGCACCCGCCCTCGTACCATCAGCTCCATAAGCGCCACCAACACCACACTCCGTTTACCATGTGGCTGGGTTATGCATGTGTATGACAGCCTTTTTGACATTTTGTTGTAGCCGCAGGGCATAGGTCGAGGCGGGGCAGGACAATGTTCTCGTCCTGCCATGTCGTTTGATCTTTTATTGCGTTTGTTTTACGAGCCGGCGTAAATCCCCTTTAAATTGCAAATTCTTTATGCTCGAATTTTCAGCTACCCTCGCAGCACCTAATCCATTCGCACTTTGTATCTGTGTCTGTGTGCGTGCGTGTGCTGTATTCGTATTTGTATTTGCTTTGCGCTTTCATCGAAAGTGAAAGCGTAATTTTTCCCATTACAACTGCCACGCCCACATCATGCCCCCAGCCACGCCGGCTTTATGGGCATGCGTTCGCATTGAAGAATTTGTCACGCTGACGAATGCGTGATAAAAATTTATTGAATCGAAAACAATAAATATTTGATTTGATTCATTTCACAGTGCGACACTCCATTGTGCGTCAGTGTGTGTAGGTGCGTGTGCGGAGGTGTGTGGGTGTTTGTGACTGCGCTACTTATCATTGACTTCAATTGATTTCGTGCCGTGTCCAGGGAGGTAATTGAAAAATAAGAATTTTATGGGCTCTGGCTGAGCCATAAGCCTACAAAATAAAGAATATAATAAAAATAAATTAATTAAAATGGGATAAGATATCTTGTTTTGCCAAGACGATAGAGAATCACCCTTGAAGACAAAAAGGAAGCATTTATATTTAGGGGTTCAATATTTATTTACATGGTCTCCTACACCGGATGCACTAAACTGAGATGAAGACGCCACATTTCAAGTATAATTTCACTTCATCGAAAAGGAGCACGTCCTGTAAAAGCTTTCTACTGACAGCATCCTCTCTCCACTCTCTGTCTGTAGTCTGTAGTCAACACCCATAGCTGGAGCAGAAGTACATGAACTATAAATATACCATAGGATGTGATCTACCTTTTCAGTGCTATTTCTGTCCCATTCACATCACCCAAACTGCTCGCTCTTGCTGTAGCCTACAGTCCACAAGCATTAAGGGGTATAATGTGTTCTTCAACAGACAAACTAGAATCCAATTCTCGCTTTCTCTCACTCTCACTCTACTTACCTATGATTTAGCTGTAGCCTACAGTCCACAAGCAAAAAAGAAGCCCCATATAATATGTTCCTCAGTAGACGCATTACTTATTTGACATAGGACTGCAATCCATGTCTCTCAAGCTACTTGCTCTGCTTTAGCTGTAGCCTGCAGTCCACAACCATAGTTGTCTCTCTTTCGCTCACCCCATTCCAGCACTCGCTTCATGCCGTAGCCTTTGCCATACGCACAACAGAGTCCAAACTCCACAGACGAATTGTTCATTTACCACACATCCACATTTTAAATAATATGTGTGCGCCACACCGTCTACGCTGCTGGCTCTTTGCTGTTGTTGTACCGGCAGAGGCTACACCCGTAACGTGATCAACAAATCATGTATGTATAACCATTGGACGAATTATTAATTTACCACTGTAATATCCACATTCAATCCACATCAAATACCTCTCCCCCTCCTCCTCTACTATAAACTCTGCTCGCTATGTGTTGTAGCGCTTGCCTGCAGTGCAAAAACGGATAGATAGCAACAAATCATGTGAAACCAGTGAAAGAATTAATCATTTATCAGAATCCACAATGTCCACTCACCGGATAAATGTTGGGATGCTTGTGTGACAAAAGAAGAAAAGATATCAAACGAAACTGTTCGCTTTTTTGGTGTTTAATATTAAAGAGTTTTCGCTTGAGGTTGGCAACGGTATCTTGGGATGCCTTCTTAAATTACGACTTGTCGTTAGCTTAATTTGCAGCTCATAAATGAGACCCGGCAAGCCGGCCATCCCAAGTAAAGGATGTGAAAATATCGCAATGAAGAGGCTAAATCCCTGACATTCCGACGCCCATTACAACTGCAAATGAACCCGTAAACCCATTTAGGCAATGCCCGCAACACGAAAACTTCCGCGACAACTTTGTGGGCGAGCGAGCGTCCAGCCTTTCTGATTATTGCTCAACACTTGAAAACTTTGTTTTTTTCTGCCCTTTTGTGGAAGGTGGACTGTCGGGCAGCATTGGGATAAGGACAGGGATAGGAATAGGAATAGGGGTTTAATTTGCCGTGGCTTACTTGCTGCTGACTTTTTAAGAGCACGGCATAGGGGGCAAGGACATCGGGCATGGCAACAAAAACGCTTGGGCGCAACTTTGAATAACAGATAAAAATGTTACGTGCCCGGGCGCACGCTTCCACGTAAGCATTTCGCTTTCAGCTCGTGTTGTTGTCAAGTTGAATGAAGAAACATTTCTGTTATCGCAGTAAAAAGATGTTTCGTGCTCTGCGTGTTTACCTAGCCATTGTTATTGTTGTTGCTGCCTTTGTTGTTGCCTTTGTTGTGCTTGTTGTTGGTTGCTTTTGACGGGCAACGTCAAAGAAGCAATAGCTAGAATTTTAGGTTGAAAGCAACAACCTTGCCGAATTCTATGGCATCCGACTGCAAAAGCATTGTGCGCTTTAAAGCTAAATGAAATTTTCACCTTGTACAGAATATGCTAGCCGTGGTCGCTGAAAGGCGAACTGCAGGAACCCCATATAGATAGTGGCACCGAGAACGCTCTGTCCAGTTCGCCCACGCCCACGCCCACACCCACGGTCACTCGAGCTCTAAGCAAAAGCAAGCCGAGTGCTTGAATCCGTCTGATTTCCATGCGCATTCCCTTTGTGGCGTTGGCCCTTTGCCTGCCGCACGAGGCTCGCCCACAAGCCTTTGTGGCAACATCATCAACAAATCGTCAATAACACTTGACACTCGTTTCGGTATCGTGTCCTTTGCCTCCGCAGCCCCCTCTCCTGCCTAGCCGCTATGAGCTTTCTCAGAAATTACATTTCGTTTGCAGATAAACGTCGGTCTCTCTGTTCGTCCATTCGCCCGTTTGTCTGTGTGTCCGTTAGTCAGTTGCTCTCTCCGGCGGTTATTCTGTCTGTGGTGCTGCTGTAAACTCTGCTATGGGTCCTGTTGGCTGTCAGCTTGCCACACGCACTCAGCTCAACCAGCGAAGCATTGAGGCAACTGTCAGTAGCTGAGGCAAAGACCGTGGTTAACCGAAACCTGACCTGAACAGCTGAAACCGTAACCGTGACGAACCCAAAGTAGTGTCAACATCTTTGGCCTTGAGCAAATTCTGGGTCTTGCCCTCTAAAATGGAGGAAGCCCTGCCCCAAAGCAACGTGCAATGAATCAAGAAACCAGCACAAAATATCAAATGTAATCAAAATCGGAAAACGCCAAAATGTTCTTTACTTTTTTTTTCTTTTTTTGTGACTTTAATTATTTGAAGCGACGCTGGAGGTTTTGCTTAATGTTTTCGGTGACTTTTTCTTTATAATTTTTATCTTTTGCCCTCTCGTCATTCGTTTGTTTGCTTTGTTGATTTCGCTTTTGGTTATTTCTTCTGTCGTTGGCAGTATTTTCCATTTAACATTTTTCATTTGCCAAGAAGCAACAGTCTAACAGTGTTTGAAATTCTGCAAGCGTTTTTCACGTATTTTTCACTTTTATTAGAGTGTGTGTGTGCGTGTGTGAGCGGGTGAGTTTGTGCTTCCGTGTGAGCTGTGACTTGTATGCAATGAATGAGTTGCTTGACTGGTTGCTTGCCTTTGTTGTATTTGTATTGCCGCTGTGGCTTGGGCTCACATAACGCCCTGACAGTGGCACATGTATGTTAATGTCTATTGCCCCTGTTTCGAATCGTGCTCCGACTGCTGGCTGATCCAGTCCATGGCCCTCTGTCTGCGTTTCGATAGTGACACTCATATCCGTGAAATGCAAATGTATGCGTGCCTCTTGAACATTATGAATAATTCCGGCTAAGATTCCACTTCAGCCATTTGCCGTTTATTTCCATTCTCATTTCCATTGTCTGGCTCTGCGGCTTCCACCTGCTGCATAAGTAATTGTTCTTTCTTGTTATGCTGTTGTTGTTCTTCTTGTTATTTTGCTGCTGCTTCAATTTCTGCTTCTGCTTCTTCTTCTTCTTCTTAATTTCTGTTGCTTTTCCGCCCTTGTTGTGCACACTTTCATTGGCATTGTAGTTCATTCTCGTTGCTTGACGTGGGCTCCCTGCATTTATTATGCAAAATGTGGGGGAACACATACAAAACACACAGAACAAACAGACCTGACAGCCACGCCCGCAGTCTGTTTGTGATTGAGCCCGTTAAGGCAAGGTGGAGCGGAATAAATGCATTTTTTATTATTTCCGCAATATTTTGAATGCTAATGAACGGATGCTGATAAAAGCCATTTGTGCACTTGACTGATGACCGAGTGGGCCAATTTGACCCAATTGCTCGACTCAAGTGGAGCACTTCAAAGAGTAAAATTAATGATCAGCCATCAACTGACACTCGCAACACACAACCCGACCACACACACACACAGCCATCCATATGTCCAACAAATTACGAAAAATAAATCCAATAGCGTGACCAATGGTCTATCAACCACTTGGCCAGGCTGTCACACCACGGCAATCATTGATGTCATATGTATTTGGTGTGCGTGTGTGTACTAAGATGATGATATATGTGCCACAGGTAACACTGTCCAACAACAGTTGATAGATGATAAATGATCAATCTATATTGGGTGTTAGACAAAAAGCTATATAGCAACAACAAAGGAGCTATATATAAAATAATCTTTATGTATGTATATATTCGAAAACTCATACATTTATGCTTAAACTCAACTCTAACCGCTTCCCCCTCGCTTCCAATCATATAACTAACGTCATCACTAGGTAAAGTTTTGAGAATCGCCTAGAAAGTCTCAATTCATGAAAACTTCTTTACTTTGTTGACTAGTGTAGTGCCTCCAAGTGGCTGTCATTGGGCGTGTCTGGGACATGTACTAACCAGACCTGAGAAAAAATGGCCGGCGATGAATATACAGGCGATTCATTTATCAGCATCATTACAATCATCAGAAACACTATTTCAATAGTCTCAGGCAAATGTATTGTGAATTACATTCAATCAAAGGGCGCTTAATTATACTAAGTGACGCCAGAGCGACAATGACGACGCTGATGGCCACCTAGACTAAAATTAATAATAATGCCCTACGCCCCATCTCAGTTCGTGTGTATGTGTGTGTGTATGTGCGGTGGTAAAATGTCACATGGATAATTGAAAATTAATTATGTTGACATATTTGCGAAGTGATTGTTAAGATGGTGCCACGTTGATGATGCCGCACAGTATAATTTTGGAATCAGTCCCAGCAGTTACCCATCCCCATCCCCAGCGTCACGAGCTGACGAGCTGGCCTAACCCAACAGCAAATTGCCTGGCTCTGGCCTGTCATGGGGCCATTTGTTTGGCCAGCACCGTCGCTGAGGAGAATCAAGCTAGTTGGCTGGATGGCTGCTCCACCTTTTGGAAGTTTTTATGAGAACAACGCACGACAGAAAGCATTTTGCTCTAATTAGCTAACGGCGCCGACCTCAAAGGCTTGTGTTGATCACATTCGATGGGCTCTGAGCGCCACAGAATTAATATTAACTGGACATTTCAGTTGAGCTACTTAATTCAGAACACTGAACGATGTAAATGTTAAACTGCACAGCAACACAAGTAGGAAGGATGCTGGCCAACTGCCACAGCCGGTGCGGCATTTGTGTGCGAGTGAGCAAACATAAAGGCGGAAATGTCGACGTAACGGCAGCAGGAGTAGCAGCAGCCACAGCAGCAGCAGCAGCAGTTCAAGCAGCAGCAGCAACAACAACAGCTAAAAACATTAAGACGAATGGCAGGAGCAGTTGCATTATAAAAAACTTGAAGCCATGCAGCGAGTAGTCGACTGCACAATACTCTATTTGCAACGCAAGACTAACTTTATATAAGTTAATGATATCCATAAAACTCTAAGCAATCTCTAGCTGAATGATGGCTTTAAAGCTGTGCTATAATATACAAACTTATCAAGGTACTAGTGGAGTCAGTGGCCAGCGAACAACAAACAGCTATTCAAACAGACCGTTAAGCCAATGTACTCCACGAAAAAAAAAGTGCCTCAGGAATATGGAATGGGCGAATGCAAAAGGCAAAATAATACAATATTTCTAAAGAGCAGAAGTTTACGTTTGCATAAAAAATTTCAGTTTTGTGCCCATTCTGTGTGCATTCTAAATGCATTTCAACCTTTTAAGACAGCTCGTATTAAAGCGACTCGTCGCTCAGCAGAAAGCATTAAAATGGTAGCAAAACCCAGTGTAATGTCAAAAATGCAAAGTGCAACAAACTGTAGCCGGCTTCCAGGCTGGCGCAACTTTAATTGCAGGTGATTTACGCTTGCAGTTGTCGCACACTTGACAATTCTACAAAATGCTTAAATTCAACAAACAGCAAGACAAACAAGTAATCAAGAGCGACAAACAAATGAACATGATACAAAAATGGGAATGAAAACAAGTCTTAATAACCCGGTTCATTTCGGCCGTCTCTTAAAGCACCGCATTTTGGCACTAACGTGCAAATGTCACGCGAACGTTGTTTTTAGCTCGGTGCAATGTGCTGGCACTTAAACCACACACAGACAGCTCTCACATATCAACACCCACCCACCCTCTCTCACACACTTCTATACACACCTCTATTCGCAGCGATACCCACTCGATGCGAATGCGGATGCGGATGCGGATCCATGGCGGTGACGCTATCAGGCGGAAGTGGCACATGTCACGCTCCACGCTGCCTGCTCATTGAATCGCGATGTGCCAGTGAAGGCGAAAGACTAAAAAGAATTCACATCCTTTGGGCAATAGCGCGGCAATTATGGTTGAATAGTTTTCACTACGGAATATACGGTTGTAATGCAAGTGCAATTAACATTTATGATTGCACATCAACATCACCAGCAAATACTAAGAGCCCAGCATTTTCTATAAATATTTAACAATTATTTACAGCTTCGACTTGCAGCTAGCTCCACGCACTTTATTCTGGGTGTGCTCACATAGTAATAATTATATGGGTTAAACGGTTCCCCAATGGCAGACGCTTCATGTGTGCTCACTCAGGCAACCCACATAATCACACGTGCTACAGAGGAGCACGGGCCCTGCTTGTGTTTTTCTTTAACAGTGTAATTCCAGTTCAGGCTGTCGGCCTGCCTGTTATATAGGCGCTGGCTGTCATCCACCGAGTCGCTGACTATCTGACGTCATCAGCAGATAGCATGTAAAAGGGTTAAGTGCCTGCTTGCCTCCACTCTTCTTTATGTTCACTTTTCATTAGTAAATAAAAATCAATAGGCAACTAAGCCAAACAAAGCAGCTCTCATGCTTGCCCATGCCAAGCATTTATTTTTATTCGATCCTATATAAATAGACGAAATTTTACGAATTTATCCATCTGCAAATGAAAAAAGTCGGCGACTTCTGTATTGAAGTGGGCTAGAAAGACTTTAGGAATTAATTAGAAATCCCCTCGGAGTGCATTAATTATTTCGTGTTTAGTCTTCATTCAAGCTTAATTTAAATGAAGCAAACTTTGAGCCAGCAATTTAAATTGAATGGCTGTTGATATTATTCTTCTGTTTCATATTGGCAGCCAAAAGCCGTGTGCCGCAGGCAGTCAATAATTGTATAAAGACATTTTCGTGTACGTCGCCACGATGAGCTTCAGTTCGTCTGTTGATTTTTCAAATTTAATTTGCTGCATGGCTACGCTGCGTATGCGCAATATCAAATGACAGTCGGATAAACATTTACATTTGTCGCAGCGCGTGGCAAATAATTGCATTCAGCTGCACAACAGCATTAATTAATTATGTTTCTGCAATTTCGCTGTCAGACCAATCGCGAGCAGCGCTGCGTATACGCGACGCGCACAAATTGGCAGAGCTAATAAAACTGCACAAAGGCAATAGAAATACTAGTCGACTGATAGTGAACGGTCACGCCCACAGACGAAGCACGCCTCCTATGTGGACGGCAAACATTGCGCATTTCTTTTGCAGCTGCGTTTTTTTCTCTTCATTTTTTTTTTTTTTTTTGCCCAACTGCCTTTAGGGTATTGCTTCAAGCCCGGAATTTCGACGCGCATAATGTGCCGCAATGCGGTTTTTCCCGAACGCCAGCAAAAGTCGCGCTGAAGACAACGCCAAGCCGCAGGATACACACGCTCACACACACACACTCGAAGAGGAGGACTCAGATACATTTTGCTCAAGTGAAATTTCAACTTTGTGCGCTAGACCAATACATACAAAGACCAACTGCGACCGTGTGTGCGTGTGTCTGTGTGTGGCCCATGTTGAGCTGAATTTTGAGCATAAACGGCATAAAATATGTGTGCAATAAAACACACGATTGAAATGCTCAAGTCAGAAACTTTGCAAAATGCCTTTAAGCGCCATTGGCTTGTGCCTGTTTGTGGTTGTGCGTGTGCTCGTGTGTGTGTTGTGTGCTGTGTGTGGCCTCCATGGGCTTGATTTATGCCACATATTCGCATATGCTGCCTTACTTAGTGTGTGTATTTAAGCCGCTCAATGGCTGCCATCGCCATTGAATCAAGCCGCGCGCCTATGAAATTGCATGCTTTTCAAGCTTAGCCCGGCTCACAACGCTCAACGCTCAGCGCTCAGCGCTCGTCTTTCGGGCTTGTTTTCAGATTCACTTCATTGGACTTTTGAATAACGTGTGTGTGGTAGGATTTTGGGTAAAAGCAAAGCTTGTGAATTGAGCTAAAATTAGATGAGTTTGCCAAGATTTTTTCCCTTTCAACTTATTTGTTTTGGCTGTCCAATTTTTGGTAAACAACATGACAGGCCTCAGCTGCCAGCATTGAGCATGTCATTAATGTGGACCTTGGCTGCTCCACTTGTCTATGCATGCTTCAGCCCACATCACATCCAACAATTGACAGACGGCAACACACGAGGCACTCGATTCGAACACACTTTGAGATGTAATGCAGCCCCTAGGCAAATGGTTCCGATCCAATTTCAAACCCAATTACATTCGCATCATAAATGTATGAACGTTCATAATTTTGCATACAATTTGCGTTTGTAATTTTTAAAAAGCCTCAAAATGGCTCAGTAAAATTTAAGCCTTAAAGAATGAGTTGACCCATTTCCAAGAGAACTTTGAAGTGGTAGTGGATGGAGAGCTGGTAATGGATGCAGTCTACTGGGTAAAACGCGCTCATGGCTGTCAGCCAAGGTAAATAAAATGATTGTAAAAATATTAGCACTGGCTGTAAAACTGTACAAGTTATGGTTTTTACTATACGAACTAAATTATAATAAAAAATATAAAAAGTGCACATCCACAAACTAATCTAGTTTTCTTTATTTTATAAATTGGAACCAAAGCAAATATATCTCTAAATAAAATATTTAATTAGCTAATGCATTCAGTTATGCACGAAAGGTTTATGGACTAAATAAGCCCACTCATCAAAAATATTTGCATTTGCATGTAGTATAAATAAAAACATGAGCCAAATGCAATTAAATGCTTACGTATTAAATGGAATTAGATATTTAATTGATTTGTTTAAATGATATTATGCTGTTAGGTTGTTCACAGCAATATGCTTGATTGGTTGCATCTGATGTGCAACTTGAGCCAAGCACTTTAATGGCTTAATTTAGATGAGCTGCATTCACTTCCCTCACAGCCAATTTCAGGTTAGCATTATTGACAATCCTATAAATAATTGAAGAGGTCTTCCCTTTGCTATTCCTTGTCATTTCAAATGCAGCTTAAAGCCGTTCGAACTCGCCCGAGAGACAGAAAGTTGGATAGTTGCGAAAAGTCAAAGAGAAAATGCATAAAAGAACATACTCAGGAAGGCTCATCAACTTACTTGAAATTAATCAGCAACATTTACCCCAGCTGCACGGGTCGCTTCTGCTTATAGATCACTCGCTGTTTGTCTGTCTGTGTGAGCGGCTCTTAAGTGCACGTACATCGTTAACAGCTTAATTGCTTGGCCATTTCCAGTGCGTTGACGTCATGACAGGTGGCAGAGCGTGCACGAGGCTAAGTCGCAGCCAGGAGGCTGCCTTCTGGCTTCTTCTTTTCCGTTTCAATATGTGTGTATGTGTATTCTTATGTTCACGTCTTCTTTTCTTTCGTCTTGTTTTTTTCCTTTTTTTTTGGCTCTGGTTTGCCTTAGTTTTTTCTTTTATATGTTGCAGCTAATCCGTTTGCGTGTACGCGGCTAAACTTCTGCGGCTTCTACGACGCCTCGCCGTTCAGGCTGTGTGGGAGTGGGGAGCATGCGTGTGCTCGCCTTTATGCATATAAATCCATGGGAGGCTTTTACTTAGCGTTTAAGCACTTGATCCGTTGCGCGACATAAAGATATTACATGACAAAGCGATTTTGCTGCTTAGTACACACAAAAACACATGTACAAACTCACACACACACACACAAACACGATTACACTCGCGAAATTTCACGTTTTATGGTTTTTACGACTAATTTCGATTCGCTTTGGAATTTAATTACGTTTTTGGCCTATTATTTGCTTAAATCGTATTCGGTTTAATTTACGGGAAATATATTTATAAAACGCTTTAATTCATAGAAAAAATTACAATAAATATTTTATATTTGATATTTGATATTTGATATTTGATATTGCATATTTTATAGCTTATGTACATTAGTTTTTGATCTATTGATAAATCAAAATTCAGACTGAAATTGATATGTATCGTTAAAAGTTAAGTTATTATTAAATTATGTTTTCATTTGTAATTTTGCTCTCCCTTTTTTCGTAGTTCGCTTCACATTATATGTGCATCAGAATTTATAAGTTGCTAAGCTGCAAATAGAAAAGCAAGCAAATAAGAGATTTATCAATTATCGGGCAGTGGCATAAAATGTGAACTGAAATTTGAAATACTTAAAACTTATCTAATTGTCATTTGTCGGTCGCTCCACTTGGAGCAACTTTTATCTGCGCGCGTCTGCAAAGTTTTTATCTGCCGCTCAGGTGAGCAACTAAAATTAAAGCCTTTGGCAGCCCCGTCAACCACCTAGGCCTTTCCACACAGCACGTTGTAATTATATCAGCTCTGAGATTTTATTGCCACACACACATACAGTACAGTTGCAAACACACTCAAAGGCACACACACACACACTCCACACGGAGTGGGCATATAATTAGAGCATAATTACGGCTCGACTAATACTCGAGTATCAAGTAAGAGTAGCAGAAAAAGAATTAGCTGCCGGAGGGGAAGCTTCAGTCGGTCATCTATTAACTATAATCAACGCCAAGGCAAGCGGAAATAGACAGATTTCCGGCTATTAAACACTCAGCAGCGCGGCAAAAGGCCCCAAGACGGGATCTCAGACGAGTACACTTGAAGAAAAAGCAATCTCAGTTGGCTATTGAGAGTGCCTCTTGACAGTAGAAAGTTGTCATATATCCAGGCAATTAATATTAATTTTAATCGAAAATGCAGGTATTTCTCATTTATATAAATAAATGAGGAATATTCCACTGCTTGGGAAAAATTATTAAAAGCAATTATTTATATTACATTTTTCACAGTGTAATTATGCTTGGCGTACGGCAAATTGTGTGGTATAAATTGAAAAAAATGTTAATTAGCCGTAATTTGCCTGCAGCGCGTAGGTGCCGGGCAGCTCTTTTGTGTATGCCTCTTTTGACATTGACACACACACACACACACACACAGTGACACAGGCGGGCACACACACATACATGCACGCAGCAGGTGTTGCCAGCATGCTTAATTTAGTAATGAGCCCACTCCCCTCAATTGGCACACTCTCTGGGCCTGGGCTCCATCCATTCGGCTATCTTGCCAGTGAGCTCATATATTAGCATAAACAGTTCATTTATATCAAACTGAATTTCGACTGTTGGCTGCCAAATGAGGCGTGGCACATCGAATGCGTACACAAAGGAATAGACAGAAGGAGAGAGAGAGCGAGAGGGCGGGGGCTAATGCGGATGCATGACAACCAGGTTCGATTAGCCCAACGTACCCATTACTCATGGCAAATGGAAGAGCGACGGCAGCTATGAAATGTTATAGTAGCGAAAATCGAAAACAAACAATTCCATAAACGAAACTAAACTCTGGCTGAGTAGCGCATAAAACGCTATCAAATTTCTTGTTAGCAACAATTTACACATATTGCGCGCTTATTGTTCCAGCGGCCCCTCACTCTCAAAATATGAAATAAGAAAATTTTTTTCGATTCAGTTGACTCGAATTCCTGCACTCTAGTTCATGTCTCTGTTATATTCTCGTATATTTATTTGTTCTTGTTCTTTGCTTCGTTCGCTTTTGGTAATATTTGGCGCGGCTGAGCACGCGATATGACAATTGATAAAACGTCGGGCATTCGATACTTCCTATTGCTCGCTTGCGCGCCTTGGCGCCGGCTACGACTCTGGCGGCAAAAAATAACCAATCCTCGGCACCCACTGAGGGGCAGAGGTAACAAAAAGAAATCTATAAAATTTCTTTGTTTTTGCCGTATTCCATATTTGCCTCGGCACAAGCATTTAACTATTTGTATTTCTACATTCTGGTAAATGATTAGCAACGACATGGCGTTTGCCTTTTGCTAATGATGAGCTACAGCAGGCATTGATTTATTGTGAGCCCCGTGAAACGAAAAGTAATGGCCACCGATTTACCCACTGCTTACGCCTAGATGTAGGCAACGAAAGTGAACTTTACCTGTTACTATTACAAGAAAGAAACTGTCGCTGAATCTGTCAGTTTTACTACGGTTCTTTAATGGTAGCTGTTAACTATTGACTGTTAACTGTTACATATGTTAGTATTGCCATTTTACTTGCAGTTAAGCACCAAGGTTAGTTCTACTTTAACTACTCATAATACTGTTAACTACTGACTGTTAACTGTTACATTGACTCCAAATGTTACTACTGTTATTGATCATCACATTTTACCCATTTTATGCCACTTTACCTGCAGTTCCAATTATTTTTAATCATCATCATATTTCTATGGCAAATAGTATCAATATATTTTTTTGTTATTATTTTTTGCTCTTTGTGCACACATAATATATCTAGTTTCAAATTTTAGTTCAATATTTTAGTATATTGAAAAGTACGGTAGTGGAAAATGTTTGAAAGTTACAACAACCAAACAGAGAAAACAATAATATCAGATGTGCGTCCGGCGATGGGCAATATGATGCATGGCCTCCACATACATAAATCATGTCCGCATTTTGTACGTTCTAATGGAGTTTGACTTAGTTTTTGCCAATTTTTCAACGAGCAAACTGAGAAAACGGCCCGCGGCTACAATCGACATGGCTGACCATCGCATCAGTTTGCTATTATTGGACAAAAAGATTGAACAGAAACATTACGGAGCCGGATCGAATGATGTAAGCCCTAACGAAGCAAGGCAGCAGCAGCCGACAGCAGGAGGCGCATCAGCCAGAAACCGTGTCGTAAATTTTGATAAAACATCTGAAATTTAATTAAGGTTGGTCAGCCCAACGTCCGTTGCACATAGAGCAACGACGACGGCTACAGCTACGGCTGCAGCTGCTGCTGCAGTTGCCGGACCCTGTCACTGTCGGTCGTGTGCGCACAGTCAGGTAATTTATATTGTGGCACGGTGCGTTGCCCGTGGCACAGATTGCAGCAGGCAGTCGAAACTAAATATCTATATAGTTAAATGTGCACTAGCATATCACTTACACAGCCAACGCGACTGGAGGCTCTTGGGAGCTGTGGTGGAGCCTGCTGGCAGGCATATACGCATATCTCGCACACGCACACACACGCAGGAAGACACACACGGACACACACACAAGTGCGCGCAGATGATAGCATAACTAAAACCGAGTTTTTTGCGGATCGGGCGACGCGACGCGAAATGCGAATGGAGTAGACGTAGAGCCACGTATGCTTATGTAGGTGTCAGGGCTCTATTTGCGGCTGCTGCGGCGCGTTGCAAGTGGCACGTTGTGAATATTGCAGCTGGAAGTTGAATTTGCGGTTTTAACAACAGGATCCTATTCGACCGGAATGTGAACGTTGTCGTTGCGGCGCAGAAGGATACCGAATTTGCCGCTGTGGCGAATGTAACGCCTGTCCGCGATTAAATTTGCGTGGGTCATAGTTGGTCAGCGAGTCAGAAAGAGAGAGCGTTACCCAGTGAGAGAGAGGGAGAGCGAAAGAGAGCACAAATCACACACGCACACATGCACGCTTAATGCATGTCCTTGTATATATTTAACGAGAAACTTTTGTTTGACGCCTTTGGCGGCAACTGAACAAAATTACGTCAAGTTGCGTTGCCGATTTGAAATTTATTAACGGCTCACTGAGTGCGGCTAACTGAACTCTTATCCTGAATATCCGCGTGCTGCGCGTTCATTGCTGGACTGCGGCAAACTGACAAACGCGCCCAAAACGTCGCTGGCATTAACCTAGCTTGTGTTGTGCCACGAACACGAGTGCCACATGCACTCCGGATAAAAGTGCGAAACCAAAGAGAGCAGTACGCGCCAAAGAGAGTGCTGGCTGCTCTTTGCCTGTGGTCGGCTCTTTTTGTGCTTGAGCTGGGCAGACATCACAATCGGTTGACTGTGTGCCGACGCTGAGGCTGAGGCTGAGGCTGAGACTGAAGCCGAGGCTGTGGCAGGGACTGTGGCTTGGACTGTGGCATGGACATGGCCTTGTTTTTTGGTTTGTCGTGCGCTTAAGATTCAATTTGGCACCCACACACATACAGCGTGCTCCTGCACCCACGCAAGCCTCCACAAGCCCCCACCATGCCCCACTCTCCCACTCGAACACCTTAGCGCATGCAAACCATTTGGCGGAAACAATTGGGTCAATTGGTCATGGCTGTCAAGGTCTTAAACTTTGGTATTTATGGCATGGCATGCATTGTAATTTTTACAATTTTCCCCTCTATATTTTTTGTTCCTTTATAATTTGTTAAAAACTCATTCCAGCACATTCTGCTGCATGCAGAGAGCGCGTTTCGCTGCGGTCTACGGGCTGCCTGCCACCAGCTGCGTGTGTTGCATGTGCCGACAATTTCCGTCAGAGTCGCGTGCTTCCGCTTACAAGCCGCACACACGCAGAGGCCGCTCTGTGGCACTTAAGTATCTGTTGGCGCTGCCAAAGCTAGTGACACCCCTCCGATAGTATCCGCAATTTGCCTGCCATCCAAAGGGGATGCATAACAAATGCCTGCAACGTTGTCTCGCTTGCCTCGGTTGTCGCGACAACGGCTGTCGTTGTCACAGCAGCAATTCATATCAACTATTCAGTCCCTAAAACAATACTAAACAGAGACCTCACAATATTTGCCAAGCCATTCAAAGCGTTGCCCGGAGCACAGTACAGCCATAAGCACTTTAAAATAATCTGCTATTGAGGATCCTTTAGACGGGATTAAAGCAGATGCAACTCATTTTAAGTTGAACTTTATTGTGAAAGCCAATTGTAAAACAATTCGAAGTTTTTAAAAGAAAATCAAATGTGAAACATTATTATTAATCTCTCAGTATATTATAAATTATATATATTTCGGTGCCTTCATAAATCTAGCTTAAAGTTGGCTTAACGTTCTGAGTGAACGATTAGGATGCGTCTGGTGTGCTGTGGCGTGGCATGGTACTAAATGTTATTTATTATTTAACTTTTAGCAGCCGCAACTTTTCCTCTGCTTTATGTCGGCTACATATTTCGCCTGTCAATAAAGCAAACAACTCTCTTTTCGCACTGTCGGCGTGTGTTTCGGTTCTGCTGTTGTAGTGCGGGGGTCATAAATGGCGGACAGTAAATTAATTTACGTGCGTCACAAGTGTGCTTAATGGCTGCATTGTGGGCGTGACCAGCGCCACGTACACTCCACAGCCGCCTGCCAAACTGCTTACAAATCTCTAACTCCTGTCATATGTTGACTGGTCGGCCGTTTGCCCATCCTTTCGGCATGTGAAATGAGTGTTTGCTCACATCCTGCGAACTGGATCGGCTGCGTTTCGTACGCCTTAAACATTTTTGTACCCCATCGCCGGGTCAAGATTCGCTGACATTTTAATTGCATTCGGAGAGCGCGGCGGCTTCACTGAAGAGCGATGATTAGTGACAGCCAACAGTCAACCAGGCAGCCACCCACTCAGCCAACCAGTCGGCCAGTCAAAAAGGGCTGGCAATTTAGCAGGAAAGCTGAATTCACGGACCAGACCGATAGCATAATCCGGCCCGTTTGAGAGCGCAGCTGAAGAGCAGCTACTAAATATTTCATTGGCGTATCGTGCAATTGGCACAGATACACACACACACACACACAGAGACAGAGGGAGAGAGAGAGAGAGAGAGAGAGAGACAGAAACACATACATACATATATGAAATTTGTAGTCCAATGACCATTAGGCGTACTTTTCTTTTCTGAAGTTGCGCTTTTGAATCATTTTTTTGTGACTGCCACCCCTGGTGCATGAGCTATTTTTCTAACTGGACCCCAAGCCCCATTGACCTCCATGAACCCAGCGTCCGGCCCGGCCAGACAATGCAGTTAATCTTTAATAAGCGCGAGTGCAGCTCCAGCTGCGCCGACAAAGTCTGCCTCGCAGCAAAGATGTAGCACTGACTCGAAAGGCAGCATTTGGGCATATAAATAAATAATTTCTTGCAGAGGATAAGAAATGCAGTTGAAACACGAAAGAATCATTCAGACGGACGCAGCGACTGCCAAACACTCTATCCCCAGGTGGCCAACCTAAACTAAATTATATTTAAGCCGAACTTAAGGACTAGCTAAAAGTTTATACCTATTATAAATGTTATGTTAGTATTCATTAAATTGTAGACTATTTTTATTATTGACGAGAAACCGTATACTCTATTTAAGTAAGGTAAACTGTATGGAAACTACGAGGCTTATCATTTCTCATGCACATATAAGTATTTAAATTTACTAAAAGCATTCGCAGTAAAGCACGTCACGAAGGACTGACTGTCAGTTGCCAAGAAGTTGAAAAATTGAAAAGATAAATCTATAGCTAAACGCTCGAGTCATTTCGGAAATTGAACAACGAATATCCGCCTTTCGAGCTATATGCCAGTCAGTGAGTCAATATTTGTTTAAGAATCTAGCTAGTGAGGAACTAGATTGGTGCTCCATAGAGAAGCCAGCTCAAATAATGAAAGAAACTGATGTGAGGTCAATGACCAATTCGGTGCTCAAACACTCTCGAGCCGAGCATCTGTTGCGGGCTCCGGCTGGTCTATAAAATGCTGTCACGTATTTCGTCGCCTTTCACGTATATTCCATGTGTGAGCAAAGTTTTCAACTGGCGCAAGTGCAGGCTCAGGTTTCTAATTTAATTGAAAGTCCAGCTGGAAATAGCTGAGAGCCAGCTTGTGGGTGTCCAATTTGGGACACTTAAAACGGACAACATGTTACTTTGCTCGATTTCCAACTGAGCCACGTTTGATTTGACCTTTTCAGTTTGGTGTCAAATTGCCAAATGTGCTCAGCCAAGCGTGGCCACATCGATTGCTTCAACTAATTTTAGCTCATTACCAACTCGAACCAAATTAACTTACACTTATTGAACCACAAAGGCACATAGCGGAGCTATAGAGCATCAAAATATTTATATATGTGTATGGGTAAGTGAATTAAGTTTCAATTGGCCTTTATTAAGGACGAAAATAGTTCTGGCTCTTCGTGTAAATAAAACTTAGTTTGCAAATGCTTTGAATATTTAAAAGCAAACACACAAAGCAATTTACACTTGGCTGCGTTCTGTACTTGTTTGGGCATTACTTCCACTCACTTCATGCAATTTTGAACAGTGCCCTATAGTAGAGAAGAAAGTTATAGTAGACTAACAAACTAGATGTTCATTAGAATAAATATGTAGATATAAATATATTCCATATAATTTATACTTCTCTATCTTAAATTATATAGGCAATTCATATGATCATATGTAAACAATGAGTAATAATATATCCGCTCTTCCAGGATTACAGGGTATATCTTAGACTCTGAGCAATGCAAATGGTCAGCACACATCTGTTCATTGTTTTGCTGAATTAAAGGAACTACATTAGAGTGCACAGTCAAAGCCAGAGAGACGGAGTTCTGCTCCACACACAGATGCAGGTGCCATACCGTGCTCACCTGCCCGCCTTTTGTTTCTTCAATTTGTCCAGCTAACAACAAAATTGCTACACAATGAGCCAAATCACAGAACGGCCAGAAGCTGCCACCTTGCGTCAACAATGGGTCCCGAGCTCTGTGGGAGCTCATTTATTTGAAGCATTCCGTTTATTTTTTCGGCGAAAGTCTTGGCCAGACAGTTATCGGTTTTTGACAGTTCCGTTTGCAGTTCAGGACGTCTCAATTGGCGAGTTCTCACTTCAGCCTTGTGGCAAATTAACAACAATTTCCATTATTGGCGCAATCGATTGGATGTAAAGGGCTGCCCTTGCCCGTGTGCAGACATGTAATATTTACTCTGGCAATTAGCTTAATTAGTTTGTGAGTATTGGCGGGGTTGCGGGTCTCGGTTATGCATTGCGTTGCATTAATGAGGCAGCTGCATCAAGTTGCTTATGCAGTGCTCTATACGCACACTCGAGGATGCTGCGAAGCCTTGACAGGGTCTCGGCTCTGCGTCGTTATCGTAAGCATTTCTTATCCTGCCAAAGCTTTAATCGTAAGATAGGACGCTACACTGGGTGTGCGTGCGTCTTAAAGTAAACACATCAATAACAAATTAAACACCTGCGCCCGGGCTTGAATATAATCGTTTAATTGCCAGCTGAAAGTTTAATGCCCAAGGCTCGACGTTTGGCAAAGCGCCAGGGGAACTAAAAAAAAAGAAAACACCAAAAAATAACTTGGCTCAACAAATTGGCTTGCGCTTCGGCTGCATTTTGAGTGGCACTTTAAGCGGCAAGGAAATCAGCGCCCTTTCCTCCTTCTCTGTCTCTCTCTCTCTCTCTCTCGTTCTCTTTCTCTATCTCTCTTTGGCTATCTGTTGTAGGGCTCATACATTTTTGTGTTTTGCTTCTGCAATTTACACCCCCGCCGGCTACATTGCCCCCAAGCGGCGCCCCAGCCAAGCAGCTCTTCAACGGAATATGAAATTTGAATGCCGCAGCCGGCTTCAGTTACTTGCTGCGGCGGTGTTTGTGCTGCGATTTCGCTTCGCATTTGAGCCAAGTGAATGGCCGTAAAAACTTTAATTAAAATGGAAACCTTACAATTGCATTGTGGCCATGACGCTGTCCGTCGCGACTTTTTAATTTAATTAAAAAGTGCGCAGCTTAAAAGCAAGCAGGCCCAAAGCACCGCCAAAATACCGCCTGGGCGCTGTCTTTAAGCCATCTCTAATAATTCAATTGAGTCGTAATTCATCTTTTGCAGTTTTGGCGTGGCTTTCCTTTAAAAGGTAAATAGAAACACGGACAAGTTAAGCAAACAGGCTGAAACTGATTGTCAAACTGTCCATGTAATCGGAGATACAAATGAAAATCAATAATTCAGCCACACAACGGGCTAACACGGCGCGGGCAGGGCGACTGGGGCTCTTAAAGTGACTTTCACAACAACAACAAGAACAACAAGAGCAACAACAACAGAAGGAACAACAATGAGAAGAAGAGCAGCAACAATAACAACAGTCAAGTCTGTGCAAGGCATAAATAAAGTAAGGCATGGGCCCATGAGCCGAGGCACCTTCTGCGCCTTAAGCTGGCAGGCAGGCGACCTGCTTATTGTGTTGTACCGGCTGCTGTTCCTTTGTGCCACAACAATGGCCCAGCACAGGGAGTGAGTGCGAGTGGTAGGCCAATAAATGGCGTAGAGCATGAAATACAGTGAGCGGGTGCAGTCGTCGAAGGCGTGTCTATGACAGACAATAAGCGGTTCAAAGGCTATGCCAATGCCGGCGTTTTAATTGGTGCGCTTGCTTTTATCTGGTCTCGACTTAAAGCCATTGAAGAGCAGCCCGCAGCTGCCAAAGCGGCCAAGGCGGCCAAGGCTGCCAGCTGAAAGTTGGCTAGCACGCCTGGTGTATTAAATAATTGAGTACTTGAAATTGTAGCCGAGTAGTATATTCCCATCACATCCACCCACACCCACACAAGCACACACACAGTCGAAAAGAGCAGCACAGACAGAATTTGTAGCATACTTTCATGCGCGCTGCTTGAACTTTTCAGCAAGTTATAAATAACATTAAATGTTTGATAAACAAAGTAAATCAAGTCTAAAATGAAAACACCAAACACAATGACAGCACTGCCACCGCCACAGCAGTGCATTAAATTTGCCCAACAGGAGCAGCGGCAGCAGCAGCACACACACACACACACCAGGTAAACGTTGCAACATTCTGTAGCGCATATAAGTTTACTTTTGCACATGCAGCGCCCCACGTTGTCCCTCCCTGCCAAATATTGTTTCACACCTTGTGGCAGCCGAAAGAGAGCAAAGAGGTGGCAGCTCGAATGACATGCAAACTTTTGGCCCGGCACACACAATTTAGCCGCAAGCCCGCCCCAGGCAGAACATAAGCAACTGGGTGTTAGAGTGTGTGTTAGAGTGTGTGTGAATGGGTGCGGGTGCAAGTGCTGTCCATTAGCATTTGTCAAGTTGCCAATAAAATGCCTGTGAATGGAGTAAATTGACTTTGGCATGACAAACAATTCCATGAACGTTATCCTGCCGGCTTCAGTCCTGACTATTGTATTAAAATATTTTCCTCGCATGACTTGCACTATCACACGGCATCAATACGTGTGTCTGTGTGTGTGTAGCTATCAGTGGACTACCGAGTTACTTATGGGTAATTTATGAACACACAATAATTCCTAGAAATACAAGGTGCGACTTGCTGTAATACCAAGCTCTGTTAGGGTATCTCAGCCTGTGCACAAACTCAACAGTTACAGAAACTTGAATTAGATAAATATATGCTAAGTTATTCAACTCAAAAGATGGCTTATGCATACTGAATTTCTGATTTGTGGTATTCAATAATATTTAATATAACATAAGTAATGCTAGTTAACCGCTGCATAAGGGAGTTGCAGGATGCCTGAGTAGCGGTGCCCTATGAATAAGTAATCCCACCTCGCAACATGGCAAATTAGTTTCACTTGAGCTCAGCTCAACTCGCTCTGAAAGTCATGTAGCAAACGCAAAGGCCATTTAGCAGTTTTTAGCATTGCTTAGCTCTCATTTAACCAGTTCCAGGAATGAGTCGCAAATTAATGATACGCAATTGATATGCGTGTACTTTTCAATGACAGCAGCAATCCGCATGTGAAGTGTAGCTATCAATTTGTCAAGAGGCTGAACATTGCTTCGCCAGCATTATACAAATGTTTGCGGGCGTTATCGTTATTGTTTACACGAACATCAACAATAAATCCATACAGAAAACCAATTAAATGTGCCGCCCACAACACGTCCAGCTCTCCACTGGGCCGAGCTTGTCCGAGTGCCTGTGATAAATGGCTGGCCATATTTTTACACTGCCAACAATTAGTGCAAACGAAATCAAATTTAAGCAGCAATACTCCGGCTCCAAATTTAGCAAATCATTGTATAATATAATTGCAATGCCAACGACAAAGCTACGGCCTCCGCCTGGGTCCTTGAGAAGCGAGTAGTGGCATGCAGCGTGCCTGACCAACGGGCGGTCCCTGATATTAGACTTGGTAAAAGGAATACATAATAATGATGTTTAGGGCCGTCAGGCATGTTGCGGGCCTCACATAGTTGCCATTTTATTTATGACACTTGCACGTAACGCCCAGCGGCAAAGATAATAACAGACACACCAACACCAACACCAACATCAACACACACGAACACACACACACTCACAAATTACTCTCGCACAACTAGTCTCCAGGGCACAACTTGCCAACAGGCGCAAGGAGCATAAAGCGCTGAGACATGAAAGTAAAAGTAGATGCGGATGCGGATATGGATATGGATGTGGATGTGGATGTGGATATGTAAATGGAAATGGTAGGCAACGGCCACTTCAGAGAGCACACCAGGCCAGGCTAGGCCAGGCCGACCCCGGTCGAGCACGGCCAGAGCCAAATAATTATCTTGGCGCATAATCTCGATCTGATGTTTTTGGCTAACCAGCGGCAAGCCATCCCCATCCATCCCCGGCCAGATCTTGTCTTGGACATGCTGGCTTTTGTCTGAGTGTCTCGACCTCGACACGAAAATCTCAGCCACACACTTTGTATCTCATGCGTGTGTGTCTGCAAGCGGTGGGTGTGAGTAAATGGCAGCCGCATATTTGCGTTGCCTTTGCTTGGAAGAACATGAAAATTATGCTGATTATGAGATTGGCCTTTGACGGGCCTCCACGCCCACTGGGCGTTTACACAAAAATCGCATAATCAGCGTGCTCGGTGTGTGTCGCGTATGCGAAAGTGTCACGGTCCGAGGAGCCCAATAAACCTAATGTGCTTAATAGATTAATTAAAAGCCGTACGCACACAAGCCAGCACACGCAGAATGGCTCACAAATGAATAATTTGAATGGCCAATGCACTCCCAGCTGAGCGACTAAGTGCCCATCAAGTCGACAAGCCGGTGAGCTGTTTTGGAATGGCTGTGTGCACGCTGCACTCATGTGAAGACCACTTTTGAGGTGCTAAATTAGCGCACGTATTAAAAGCGCATTACTCATACGCAGCGATGCTCTCTTGAATCCATAAGCAGCGCACACACACACGCGTCGCCACTTAAACTGAAAGGCTTAATAGAGATATCGATATACATATACATGAACATAAAAAATATATGTGTGTGTGTGAAGTTTTTATAAGCATGTATATTGGGAGCTAAAATCATATACAAATGCCCATAAATCCAAAACGTAAACTACATAAATTAGAAATTTGTATTTATGCGAACGTTTTCGCATCCGAGATTCGGATCACGTACTTGGCTTTATAACCGCAACTAGGCGAACCTTTTGCTGATTACGACGTGACCAGCAACCGAGCCATCGGTATGCTTATATATACGTATGTACTGTATAGCCAAAGCTGTTTTGTGTGTCTGTGCTGTGTGCTGTGAAATTATTTTAAATCATTTTTGATAATTGAATGAAACACACGAGCATGAAAATGATTTACTGCCATATTTCATAGTTTGAAAACGGGCAAAGCATAACGGACTGTTAACACGCTCTTTAAATGTTATCCGCGCATGCGCCCATGCCGCAAGTCTTGTGGCTGCACTACGAACAGAGAATAGAGAGCAGGAGACGCAGCAGCAACAGCAGCAGCAAGCAGCAGTTGCTGTGACAATGGGCACGTGTCTTTGTTTACACAAAGTAATGAAATTTGAACAGCAAGCAGCTTCAAAATTGTACGCATTCTAGACTTTATGTGTATGTATGTGTGTGTGCGTGTGGGCCGGAAATTGCGCATAAATGCGACTAATTTCATTAAGCAACAATGCGGCCAATAAACATTACCGAAGCATCAAAGCGCCATCCAAAGTTTGGCCAGCAACAATAGCAACCAGATTTCAAATTTCAATGCATAGTAATGAGTTCTCTGATAATTGTATTGAAAACTCGCATAAATTGTTACCAATTTTGGCAGTGTTAGCTCAGAGCGGAAGACAGCTTGCTGGCTCCCTTACGCAATATCCTTTACAATATCCTTCAGCTTGTACTTAATAACCTTGGTCGTGTTCGTATTTTCGGCTTACCTTAACTCGAAATCTATTTGTCGGGCATTCATAAGTTTATGGCTTCTCTTTGTGCGGGGCAACATAAATTACGGCCGCCCCCACCAGTGGCATCCATTTATTTCGGCCGTATTTTCTCTCAGGCAGCCTTGAGTGCAGCAAAATGCAAAATATCACGTCGAAACAAAGCAGCGGCAACAGCAGCAGCAGTCGCAGCTGCAGCTGAGATAGCAATGCAAACCTTTTGGGTTAAAATATGCAGCTAAATTCACGCTTCACGGCAGCTGCGACTCGGGCCGGGGACAAGGTCAGCTGGTAAAGGCCACTAGCCACAGCCGGCTTGAAGCAATTGCCTTTTCAGATTTCAAGTAATTAAATGGCAATTTAAAATGTACGCAAGTCCCGAAATAGAAGTACGGACAGTCACTAACGGTTCATTGCTAAACTTTTCACTGTAAAATACATACAAAATACTTTTAATCCCAATTTACATAAATATTTATGCTGATGGTGCTGAAATCTGCCACAGTCCGACCCTCATCCTCCCCCCACTCTATCTCCATCTCACACCATTTGCGCTAATGTGCCTTAATCTTTAATGAGCCAAGTTTTGCCTCTCAGACAATACAACAGTCAGGCAGTTAGGCAGTCAGGCAGCCAACTAGTCGCGGCTGGGCTTTCGTTTTAGATTTTGGATTCAGGATTGGTTTTAGTTCAGTTTTGGTCTTTGCTTATGCAGTACGTGTTGCCATTTGGTGAGCTGAGCTGCCGCCAGCGATGACTGAAGCTTGGCACTGTAAACTACTATCAAGCCACTTAGCGGTGCTTTCCCATCAACGGCATGTCGGCCGAGAGATACAGTTGCCAAGATCTAATTATAAAGATAAACTGTTATGCTCGCCCGCACATGTGGCTGTGTGTTGGTGTATCGGTGTGCTCGGCATTTAAATGTGGGAGCAATTGCCGTGGAGGTATTGCCAACAGCAACTGAGAGAGAAGCTGGGGCATTGAAAAGTGTTTACACTAAATCAATGCCAGTCTGAATACCAATAGAAAAGCTATTCAATCGGTGAAATAGCCCAGACTACTAAAGCGATTGAGGCAGAATTGCTAAAGCACTCAATAGGTCTGCTAAAATCGTGAATTGCCGTTTTCCTTTGAGATAGATCGATGAATATAAACGATGTTGATATATCGTATCACTTTCGCATTTTCAATGGGAGCAGGGTATAAAAACGTGTACCCCATAAGTGTTACAATTGTTATATGAATAACTATCGAGTGTACGAAGCATATTATCAACTAAGAAGAAGAATTAAACGCAAGGAGATTTTTATTAACAGTTTTCAAATACGAAGACCAGTTTCTGTACTTTGAAACTCTATAGGGTATATCCTAGTCTACGTCATAGTCATAAAAAGTATTCACTCGCAATACAGACCATAGATTTTTTATTCATCTACAGTTTCATTATAATGCTTTTCCGTTTTGACTATATGTATATGTATTTATTTGTAAATGGAGTCTTTAAGCTCTTATCTCTTAGTCGCGCACACCCGCCAAGAGCGCTGTTGGCCATCTTTCTCGTCTTCATTTTCATTAGAGAAGCTCTCGCTGCACTTTGCTGACAGCAAAATCCACACGAAGGCAGGACTTCTGCTCTTTTCCATTTGCCTTTGGCCCCCAAGTGATGTGCTCGCTACTTATTTTAATTGCTCAACATTTTTCACAACTCTTGTTTCGTCTGTGTGGGTGTGTGCGTGCGTGTGCGTGTGCGTGTGTGTGTGTACACGAAGCATGCTTATAGGGGTATTCGCATTGTTCGCAACTCTCAACTTGCAGCTTAATCGACTGATTTAGAAGTTTATTGCATTGCCCATGCTCAGCCCGGCAAGGGAAATGGCGCCGGACACGAAGGTATTTAAACGTTGTGTGAACTGTGAACTGCGAACTGCGAATTGTGGACTGGGAACTGGGAACTGGGAACTGGCAAATGGGAACTGGCAAATGGGAGCTGGGAGCAGGGATCTGCAACCAGGGTCTTCTGTCGGCCACTTTATTGTCTCGCTTCCTGGCCAATATAAATGGGCTTCCGTGCATAAAGCGTATAATGTTGGATGGCAAAACGAGCGCCTCGACATAAAAGCGCCAGTTAAAAATGTGCTTCAATTTATTGGGCTACATTTAAATCGCCAGCAAGTGCACCCACTTCCAACTCCTTCAGCCTTGTTTGTCGAGCTGAGGGCTCAATTTTGCCATAAATATTTAATTCATTTTCACAGGCAACGTGCCCGCCGCGTATGTATGTGTGTGTGTGTGCGTGAGTTCGTGCGCATTTATTTGTCCTTGACCGTTGCGAAAGTAATTATGCGGGCAAGCCATTGTCCTTTATCCCTTGTCTTGTGTCCTTTATCATTGTCAACGCCCCTGCAGCGGCAATGCGTACAATTGAGTCAAGCAGCCTGAAATCCTTCGATTTATGCCGCAAACATCACATATTAATGGCTGCTTATAGAAACGATGGCCCATAATGCCACAAGTAATCCATAAATATATATATACATATATACTGACTGCAGTGGAGCATGACAAATTTACATACGCTCTTTCTGCGCATCCTAATGGCTGTTATTTGTAATGATTTAAAGCGCAACGCGTCCACATTTTAATTAATTTCAATTAAATTTTCAACGGCTAATAATATTTATAATTTATCAATTATTTTACAAAAAATAAAAACTACAAAATTTTTTTACACACAATTTTTTAATGGTTTTCATTTAACTAATTAAAAATGTTGTTTATTTTTGTATGCAATGAAGCAATTATCTCCTGTCCATAGACCATTAACAGATTCAACACATGTCGCAATAGACAATTCGAAAATCACAAAATAAACCTCATAAACTGAAAAGCGGTTTAAAGTCCGTCGCCTAACGAATTGAAAACGAAAAATGTGACAACAAAATTGAACCCAAGCTCAAGCATATTAGCCATTCCAATTAAAGATAACCTAGATGATATATTAAAACTTGAGCCTTACATTATCTAAAGATTAACAAAACAATGAAGCAAAATAAAAACAATTTTCTATTAACGTATAAATGTCATAGTAAGTCGGAATCAGTTCAAGCAGACTTTTCTTCTGGTAAATATCCGAAATATGAGCGTAAAAACTCAAGACTTACAAAAAGCAATACTGTGTGTGGCACTAGGCGTAGAAGCGCCGGTATTGAGCCCTTGTAGAATGCCTTGGGTCCCTCTAAGGCTGTTTTGTAAAATACATCTGTAAGGCTTATATACTTGCCACGAGCTGCGTTCATCGAACGCGTTTTGGCCACGTCAATGGGCTGGGTAAGAAGAGTCGCTGCAATGGCCGATACGATCGACGAGAAGACGTATGTATCGGCGCGAGCTGGAAATCCTGCGGATAGTAGAATGTCCTTAGTCTGTTCATAGAAGGCAATTTGTCCAACGGTCATAAAAGCGCCTCGCAACGCAGCAAACGATGCACCATTAAGCAGACTGTAGCAACCCTCCTCCCGACACACTCGCACCACACCGTCAAAAACGTTCTTGTAGCTGAAATTTACAATGAAAATCATCCATGTTTCAACAGCGATGCACTTATGCGCCGATGCACTTGCTTACTTTCTTCTATTCTTTAGCGGCAGCTTGACATCGTTCTGTAAACGCACGTTCAGCAAGTCTGCCGGCGCGCCAATGAGTCCACCTGCGCCTCCACTAAAAGCGGCCAGCAGCACTTTGCTCGTCATCGAGTGGGTGTCAATGACTCTGGCGCCTGCGGCATATATGCCAAAGCGTGCCATTGTATAGGTGTATTGGCGCATCAGCGAAGCAGATATGCCCTTGAAAAGTGAGTATATGCCGTGCTGTTTGACTATTCTATGCATGAAGCCGACTGTCGATAGTGACTGATTTTTCTTCTTCTGCGTCTGCATTTGCACCTTTACCATATCTAATGGATGAGTAACTATCGTTCCTAACGTACCGGCGAGGCCACCGAAATACCAACGGGAAATTCGATTCTCGTTATATGACATGATGAATTTAGCGTACCTAGTACGAATCTTTGCCAAATAAAATGTATTTCTTACATCATAAGTAATTGTCGCAACAAATATTATTAAAAAATAGAAATAAATATTTGTAGCTACAGTAATTGAACGAAATGGAAAATAATTTATATTGCAATGTTCAAATGACGCAAATAGCAAGGCAAGCTGACGTCATCGACGCAATGAAAAATTACATTGTTTTGTCAATGTGTGCAGAGACTCGTTCGCGTGACTCCAACCAGTTGACCTAGCCTCATCTAACAGGTTGAATTGCTTTAGGCAAGGTTTACAAAGACTCACCAAAACTCAAATGAAACTGAACCTTAGCATATACATATATATGATATATCATAAATGTATCAGCCAAAAATACAAAGTTGTATTAAATTATGTTTCTGGTTTATAACTTATACTAATTTCGATGTACTTGGATCATTCCACAACAGACCTTGACTTGTTTTCTTTTTTTGCGAGTTGTTATTGAAAGTTGAAGTTGAAATGAATCAATTTTGTACTTGCTGTATGCATTAAATGTAGTAAAAATGTGGATTGCCCTTAGACATGTCCTGTTGATAAAAGTTCGTTGTAAATCACAAATTTGTACATTATATATACAATTTACCCCCATTCGATGCAATACGATTATAATGACAACACCAACCAGACTACACATCCAATTGCCCATCTCCGTCCTCTTGTTGTCATCTAAGGCGTGTACGTATTCATAAATGAGATAGCCCAGACATAGTAGACACGCATTAAACGTAAATATGACTATTGCGCCCGTGATAAAGGAACGCATCGAGTTTCCATTAACACGATCTTCTATAGAGAAAGCCCATTAGCTCGGGCATACAAATGGATTGGCACACAGACTTACTTGTATGTGAGGGCTCTGATTTGCCATTGTTGATATCTACTTGTACAGATGTATTTACCGTTGGCATCGTTAAAACACTCATATTTTCACTTTATTAACAATCATTTGCTGCTCAGCTTGTACTAAATTTAATATTGTAACTCTGTAGGTTTTGAATGAGAACTCAAGGCACGCAATAATTCGATTAGCCTGTGCTCAGCTCTAGCACCTGAATGCCAAATCATTTACACCTGATTTACCAAACCACGCCAGATCCAATATCAGATCCTCCCCCCTCCCTTGGAGAGCAGCTCGCAACAAAATGTCGAGCAAAATGCTTACGACACGCAACTGAGCAAAGTGCCAAACACAAAGCACGCACATTTTGATTATGCTAATGATGGTTATTGTTGTTTCTGTTGTTGTTGTTGATGTTGTTGCTGCATAGTATTGTTGTTGCCGCTGGTCAGTTCATAAATATTTTGACAGCGCATAGAGCGAGTTGAAGCGGATGCGAATGCCTGACATGTCCTTCAGCTGCCACAGTCTCTACAAGTGCTCCCTCGTCATTTCTCATTTAACTCTGACAAATGCGACAGGGAAATAAATGTGCAAATGCTTATTAAAAGCAGTTCAGAGAAAATAAAGCATCAAATTTGATGAGTAATCATACAAAATATAAATTTATATATATATATATATATATATATATATATATATATATATATATATATATATATATGTATGCGAAAAATGTCAATGTCAATGTCAAAAATGTCAAGTTCCTCATAAAATGTGTCACTTTATTATTTAGCTGTAGAAGCAAAGCCTCGTTTATGCCGAGATTTGCAATTTTCTCTCAATCTAAATGGAGAAAAAATGTAGCAGCTTATTTATTTATACGTTGTTAGTTTCTGTTTGTTAGCTGCATGATTTGCATCTGAAGCCGACCGACAGTCAGAAACACTATTATATTGACTTGAGCTCAAAAATGAAAAACAAATTATAATTCAAATGAAATTTTTGCTTAGCTGCATTTTCATGACCTAATTAAATATTCAAGCTGGCCGTATTAGAGAAACAACATTCAAACTTCATGCTCTTATCATTTTTATTGAATCATACGCAAATGTTTATGCCAAATGGCATTTGAAAATTTTATGCAGAATTCAGTATAATCTTGATTATTTGCTGCTGCAGCAGTGCTCCTTGGGCCCAGACTTGCACACGCAGCTGCAATCGTTAATGCAGGCGCAGTTGCCGCCGCACTTTGCGGTCGAGCACTGGCAAGCTAAAAAGGTAAAATGTAGTTAGTTAGTTATCCCTTAGTTTTTGGCTTACTGTCTTTGTAAATTACTTACCAGATACACAATTCTTGCAACCCATTGTATTGGCAATTTTAGTAAATTTCTGTTGGTTGTGAAAAATGTTTAGTTAGTGCAAAGCTTTTCACTTGCTGTAGTCAACTGTTGTTGGCTTCACTAAACTCCCGTCGTATATATATTGTAATGCTAAGCTCAATGACGGGTGCAAAATCGAACAATAAACTGGTAGAGCGGCGGGGGCCGGTGTTATCAGCAGTTCGTGCGCAAAATGCGTAACGTTTCGCGCCTATCAGTTGTTGGCATTACACAAACAAATTTTGCGCCACACGATTGGCTCGGCCAATGCTTAGGGCCGTGCTGCACACGGCGCTCTTATCAGTTTATCGGTACGAGCTGCATATACACAGCGAACAACGACCGAGTGCGCCAAATACGACTGCAGGGAGAAACCTTGATTAAATATTTATATGTGAATGTGCATAGTCCGTACACTTTATTCTGCAGGGTTGGCATTAAAGAGTCCGAATGAGATATCTAGCAAATCCGCTTCAATTTGCCAAACAAATAAAACTTCAATCAATTTAATGGCATCCTCTCCATTTCCTTGTAGCTTTTCAAGCTGCCAAAAAACAGAATAGCAAACCGAATCGATTTTAAAGTGCTAAAGGCTTTAAGTGATTCACAAACTGCAAATCCGAAGTATTTTAGCGTTGCATAAAAGTGTAGCATACTTTGCGGCATGTATTTAAAAATTGCTTTGAGCCGAAGTATTTCTGTGATACAAAGCATTGCATACTTTGTGGCATGATCAAAATATTTATTTATAAAATATTTGTAGCTGATATACATAAAAACATTTAATCGATACTCTGGAAAATATGTAAATTTCAATATGGTCAAGCAAAGGGTAGCATATATACGTCATTTATTGATCAAATAAAAAAAAAACAATATAAAAATTGGAATACTAGTTGTATTACTAACACTTTGCCATCTACGGCCATACAAATTACGCGCCTGCTTTGAGTAATATATATATATACTTTGTTTATTCGCGAATGCACTCGCTACGAGTGCACAAACAGATCTAAAAATAGTCAATGGGCCAACATGAACAACATCTAATTGCTGGCTGGCATCACATAACAAAGAAGAAATTCTAAGGCATACAATATGGTACTGTGAATGAATACGAGTATAAACTAGGCTAAAGTGTGTCTTTGCTATTGGCTGCAGCTGCGCTACGAGTTGAACACATCGATTGTGCTGGCTGGGCTGGGCTGAGCTCGGGAGGGCGCACTACTCCTTTAGGTCGGCCGCCGTGTTAATGAATCCAGTTGTTTGTGTCAGCTGCAGTTGCTTCTCTTCGGCCTCAGCAGCCTTCTGCTCCGGTGACTTGGCCCACTCCTGCAGCTCGCCGGACGCGTAGAACCAGTAGATGACGCAGCCAACAAGATAAATGCCAGCCGAGATAAAGAACACCAGGCGCCATTCATAACGGTCTCCGCTATCGCCCACAATGTAGCCGGTCAGCAGCGGACTGACGATGCCGGGAATCGTGGCGAATGTGTTGCCGATGCCCATCAGCACACTGGCGTGCTGCGGCGCGATATCCAAGTGATTGACACTGCAAGTGTTACAAGAATTAAGTCAGAGCACAGCTGATGGCTACACTGACGTTGCAACTTACGCGAATCCAGACCAGGCAAAGGCGCCTAGACCGACAGCGATTGTAATGAATATCACCGACCAAGTGGGATCCATAATGTAAGCCGTAAGCATCATGAACACCGTCTGAGCCAGGAAAGCACCGCAGTTGAAGTTGCGGCGCACTTGCGTTGTTGTCCAGATGCCCTTCACCTGCATCCAATCAGCCAGATAGCCAGAGACGGCCAGCAATATGCCCATGGCCAGGTAGGGTACAGCCGAAAGGAAGCCCGTTTTGCCCAGATCAAAGTTAAGCGTATCTGCAGAGAAGATTTCATTAAATACCCATGATTAGGCTACCACATATCAATCAGGTTACCCTTAAGGAAGCTGGGCAGCTGGGTGAGCAACGTGTAGAAGCCCCAGTTCTCGGAGAAGTGCGAGGCAATGATTGCATAGAAAGCCATGGATGTGAAGATTGCCTTCCATGGGTGTTTGATCGTCTGCGAGCCCGTATATCCAATCGTTTTCTGTATGTACTCGCACTCCTCCTTCGAGCAGAAGCGATCCTTCTCAGGTCCCGCGCGCACAATCAGAAGCCACAGAATCAACCAGATGACGCCAATAGTTCCGAACACATAGAAAACACTAGGCCAACCATAACGGGCTGCCAGCATACCAGATGATGGCATCGCAATTACTGTTCCGGCATAATTGCCAGCAAATGCAATTGACGCCATGCGAGAGCGCTCCAGCGGCGGCGACCACCTGGCCCATACGGCATGTATGCCCGGAAATGTGACGCCCTCGAACACACCTTCAATAATGCGCACCGCCAGAAACATTTCGAGACTGTGTCGGGCCGCCATCGGGGTGAGCAGAGTGAGGATGGCCGTTGTGCCAATGCCCAAGCCGAAAACCTTAAATGTGAAATTTTAAAAACATAAGATTTTCGATGCATATATACAAATGAAATAACTTAAGTAATTCTTTAACATTTTCAGCATGTAAACTCACAAGATTGCCGCCAACTTTGGTGCCTATGTAGCCGCCAAGGAATTGTGTGAAGATGTAGCCATAGAAGAAAGAGCTCAATATCAAGCCCCTCTGCTTGGAGTCCCAGGGAAAGTCCTGCTCATACGATATATTGCCATCAGCATCGTGGACAGTGCGATTCTCCGTCATGGCCACAATGGCCACGGACAGATTCACGCGCAGCGAGTAGACATTGAAGAAGCCAAAGAAGGCCATCAGAACCACAATGTAGCGCTGCTTGCGCCAGAATCTCCAGGTGAGTGGCTCGCTCTCCACCAAGTTATGGCTGCAGGCATGGATAGAACAGAAGAGTTGCTTAGTTCGATGGAAATGCAAATTGTTGTATCTGCTGTCAGCCCAACCAAGCCGCAGTCACTTTCGCTGGCCAACTGCTGTTGCTTTTGCTGTTTTTTTTTTTTTTCTTCTTTTTTTTTCGTACACAACATTTCTCAACGTCTACAGTTGCCAATGGGCTGGAACCAGTTTCTTAGCTATGCGCGGTATTAGCAACTGGTTTGGCTTGGGTCATTTGACAGTGTTTCAGCATATTCTGCACATGGGCGTGGGTACACACGTTATTTACATATCCTACTTGGCCGATCTTTGTTTTGCTTTTGAGCAGCAGGAACACTTGCACAGCTTTGCCATAATGCGGAAACAATTTGCGTATGAGTGTTATTACATCTAGTTAGGCCAGGCTTTACCCAAAGTTGAGGTAGTCGGTAGATACTTACTTGTTATGATACGGCTGGTGGCCATTGTGCTTGTCGGCTTTCATTGACTCCAGGTCGGTCATTTTGCGTGCTTGTGTGTACGGGGCGTATGATCAATCTATTCGGGCATTAAGGGCCTGCAAATAAATTGGATAAACACAAAAAAGCAATTCAAATACAGATACCAAAAAATACCGCTGTACGTTGTGCGTGCTGCCGTTTCATTAAAATTAAATTATATTTCAAGACCTCCCCTCGGAGCAGCTGTCGAGCAAGTTCAATAGAAAAATTGCACACAATGCGAAGCGTGTCATAATTTTTTGCAATTTGTTTCATTCCATTTTGTTTTTTCTTTGTTCGCGCCCTGCTATTATTAAACAAATCTACAGCAATTTATTGCCTCCGGGCAGCGTTGCGTGCCGGCCGCAATTGGCTTTGACATAGAACTCCAGTCTAGCCACGGGGCAGAGCATTGATTCAGCAAGCATCTTAATCCGGATATACAATATGCATAGAATTCACGAAAAACACACACACTCACACACAATTTGTGAGGGTCTTTAAGCAATTGTCTCGCCTTATCGAAAATGCTTCTTGGCAGCTTAGATGACGACGCCTCTTAACTCAATTATCCATTTAACTTATTAAGCAAATATTTTTGCAAATTGTGGCATTTGTAGCACGCGAAATAGAACACTCACACACACACATACCCACACGCACACAGCCATAAGACAAAAGTAATCACAGCAAATACGTAATTGTGGCATAAGTGAGCCAAGTGCTTGGGCTACGCTACGCAACCGGTTTGTAGGGGGACTTTCACTTGATTCGTTTATTGCTCAATTGCTCGCAATAAATATTCTCCAGATGCGTGCTCTCTTCTGTTTACTGATTTGCACGTGTGCACAATGGAACAAGTATCTATTTTTAGATAATAGATAATAATGATATGATAAGGTATGATGCTGTCAGCTGCTCTTAGACTCTAAATTAACATTCAACCAATAAACAATGAACGCACACACACATGCACACTTATAGGAGCATATTTAGCGTCGTTTAATAAATATGATTTATATAAAAATTTTCCTTGCTTTTCCGTGCCTGACTTAAACTAGTTTAACGCAACCAAAATCCTGTTGAGTCTACTCATGAAATTTCAAGCTGATTCACACACTCACTATATATACATATATTTTATATACACATGCATATATAATGTATATGAAATTCCTGTTTGATATAAATAGATTCACTTTCTATCAGGGCCGCATGCTCAAATTTTGTTATTTACCGCACACATATTTGGGCGAGTGTATGAAGTAAATTTGATGTGCAGCTCAACAAAACTTGGAATTTGCCTTTTGATAAAGGCAAAGATAATGTTAACAGGTAACCTGTTGTTTAGTATTTTCCCTTCTTTGACTGGCAAATAATAAAGATTAATTTGAGTTAACCAAAATTAATTTCCGGGCTCGAACCGGTTGTCTTTGTATCCAGCATGCAGCCTCGGCTTTCTATTAGCCTATTCAATGTGCAGTTTATCAAATTTCCCTATCAATTTTATTTTTTAATTAATTTATACATACATAAATTTCACTTTCACATTGATAAATTTATAAAATTTCATTGCTTTCTCAGCTAACTAAAAAAAAATGAAATGCAATTGAAAACATTTACCATTCACTTCAGTGCTTATCTATACAGCATTAATTATTGGAATGGACTTGGAGAGCAATATAAGATTTATAAGAGTAAGATTCAGTAGAAGAAGTACTGTTTATCAAGCTCAGCAAATATCGATAATAAAGCACACGAATTATCAACTGTTACGCTTAAGCAGCCATTAGTGCGTGCTAATCTTAATCAGTGAACAATACAATTTAGTTTACCTCTGATTAACGTAAGCGCAAAATCAAATAATAATTATAGCAACGGCCAACTAAAGAGCTAGTAAATATTTACATATCAGTAGCAACAAAAATCATCTAATCTGAGATACAGTATTTATTTCTACTCACGTTTAATCTATCCGAGAGATAAACTGATTACTTGAGCTACAGATAATAATAATAATGCTAATATCTACTGCCTATATGATTATGTAGTTTATAAAGTTTTTTTATGAATGACACGATATCTTAAATTGCGAGAATTTGTAAATCAAGCCTAACTGTTATATATAAGGCTGTTTCAGAAGTAACTTAATTGAGTTTGAGTTTGTGAGAAATGCTTGCGCTTAGTCCAGTGCATTCTGCAACACTAATGAAATACATACATATATAAAGAGAGATATATATATATATATAAATTTCGAAACAGCTGTCGGCATATACACTTCATTTAAATGCATTCATTTAAATGAAATTCCTTAATCAAGTACAAGAAAGTGACAGTTGTGCAAACAGCCAAGCCGCAGCAACTGCAACAGCTTAACAAAGTCGCACAACTTTTAGATTGCAAATAGTTAAATTAAATACACTCCAATACACACACTCGCACACTCACGCACTTGCACACTCAAGCACATGCACTTTTGAAGTAGCCGTTATATAGAAAAAGCCACAAAACTTGAACGCACCAAGAAACTTCGTCAAGGGTCTTCAAACTCTTCAAGCTCTGCTCAGCTGGTCCGCCGGTGGGTATGCTGATTGTGTGGGTTGGTTGGTTGCGTGGCCAGGTGTGTAGCCGCCGGTTGCTCGCAGCGCACTAACACTGCAGCCAGTTGCCGGCATCCAGCTGAACACGACCGCAGACCGCTCGGCTGGCTTAGCGGCGCTCTGCCCCAGCTGATCGTGCGTTGCGTTCAGTTAACTTCAATTAAGGCAAACAAGCCGCACAGAGCCGCGCAGAGCCGAGCAGAGCGCGGCTGGATTTGAGAACCTTGACTGTGAAGACTACTAATCGCATTGTGCGAGCAATTTACTCTTTGCCTGGGTAATCGCAATGGTAATCGACATAAAGCTTATGGTTTGATTAGGCACAAAATGTGGGCGCTATAAAGATACGGGAAACAAAATGAAACGGAAAACACGAATCCAGTTGAAGTCTCAATTTGAATTTGCCAAGATACAACCTTCTTTATATGCTTAAATGAACTCTGAAAGGCGCAGTGCGCATATCGTTCATAAATCTCTATAGATAAGCAACTACAACAACAGAAGAATTTTATCAAATTTATGATGAGCTAATGTCATATAATAGTAGCCACAACTCAGCAGCTGAGCAGCTGAGCAACAGGCGTCAACTAAGTACATAAATACATCAGCGGCCAGTTGAAAGACCATCCAGATTCGAAATGAAACACATTATATAATAGAAGCTGTAAAGAATTATATTCACAGTACACTAACAATTTTTCGCTTGATTTATTGATATATAAATTATGATTTATGGCGAAAACACCAACGATTTATGGCAACACCTTGTAAAAAGTTAAGAGTAAAACTTACAATCATTCGTTTGTATACTTACTTATATACTGACCATTGCGGGGGTCTAATTAAGGGTTTATTTTGTAAAAAGCAAACGAAAATATTTTGTTTGCCTAGCACATTCTGATGGGTTTTATAAATAAACCTGGCTAAATGTCCGAATGACATTCGGTCAATTCGCACATGCCAAACTCGATCGGGTTTTCTACACTAAGGTCCGAGTTAAAATAAACAATGCGTGATATACTTATTTTAAAAAGAAAACCAAATGATGGGCGCATATGATTAAACCAGCATAATACAAATAAAAGTTAATTCACATTGGCAAGTGAGAATTGTACAGCGCTGCACAAATTAATAATATCAACAATAAACAGGCCGACCGATAGCCTGTTTGAACCGGTTCGAATTGTGTGACACCTTCCGATTTATTATGGGCACATGCATTAATTATTGAAGCTGAAATGTTAATTATGGGCTAATAGGGAACACGAAGCTGTTAATTTACAGTGTCAACAGCGCAGCTGTTAAGCTAACAGTGGCAAGCAGTGCATATTAACAGAGCAGACGTTACGATACGCATACGCCATGTAAGCGCTTACAGAGATCAAGTTTATCATTTAAATTGTAAATTCAAGCCAAATCAGTAAATCAATTACAGCACTTTTGGAATATCATGCGTACATATATTAAGCTACAGCGTGTCTACATATATGTGTAATCATATGTAGCCACGTATCCATATTACATTTTTTGCTTCATATCGCTAGCAATGTGCGAGCTGCACGTGCTGGCAAATAAATAAACACATGCCAGAGCGAAAGGCAACTCAATTTGCATTGGCAGCTGCCAGAACGTGAGAAAACAACACAGAGAAGCTATATCAACAAACTGCCCGATTGGACGCACTCACAGACATGCACACAGACAGCCACACACAAACACACACAGTACAGTAACAACAACAGATGATTGTGTAAAAAATAAATTGATTGATAAATGCAGCTATCGTCAAATGACGGGCAAATTGCAAACGAGCCTCCAGCTAAATGACAAAAAGTGCACGCATCTGCGGCTAATTGTTTTCATACCCGCCACAGGCAAATCATGCACCACATAACACTTCGCAGCTCACCGCGAACGCTCATGTGTGGCGAATTAGCGGGCGCTAAGTTAAAAATAAACTGTAAATAACACAATATTAATTAAATGTGCAAGAAGTCGAGCAGAAAGTTGCCCTAAATTGTTTTCATCTACCTGAAACGGAAACACAATACTCTTGAGCCTCCTTAATAAAGTCAAAGAAGAACATTTAAGCTGGCTTTCCAGTCAAGGCACCCTTTTAAAAATAACGTTTACGGCTTCCTCGAAAATTGTTATAAAAATATCTACAAATTGAAAAGCCCTTTTCATACTCTCCCATTCTGCTTTGGGTTCTCTAATTGAATTGTTTCATGAAAATTGGAAATTGGCTTCAAAAGAGCCATATTAAGTGTGCTATTTGTTGCAATGCTTTTGCTGTTGTTGCATGTCCCCGTCGCAGGTGTTGACGCTTAGCTCTAGTGTTGTTTTTTTTATTCATGTTTTACATTTTTTTATGGCGCTCTTTGTGCATTATTCGCATGTCTTAGCGCGTTGCTCATTGTTTTTAGATTTTATTCTTTGGCGTCGCAAAGGACTGTCGCCCTTGCCCGCTCGTTTGTTGGTTTGGGAGCGGGTGGTGTGGGGGTGGGTGTTGGTGCCTTGGCTTTATGCCTGACAAATTGCATTTTAATTGCGCACCGCTGGCGTGGCCGTTGCACAAAGCGAATGCAGCTGAGTGCAAATAATTGCAGCTGAATGCACAACAAATAATCCTGAAAATACAGTCAAATATTTGAAGTATTTAAGTTATTTGACTCGCCACCATGCAAATTTATTGTTATTCATTTCGCCATTGAATTCGTGTGTTGTTTGGGAACGCAGTGCGATTGCGAATGCGAATTTGTCGTTTGACTTTGGCTACGTGAGCCTTTAATGGCATTTTATGCGCAACTTGCGAAAAACTCGAAACCAACTACAGCTCCTTTGATTTCAACTCAACAAAAGTTGCGTCAACTTGAGCGCACATTACAAAAGCCTCAGCACGGACACAGCCCGTGACTCTGTGTAAAAGTTTCCATCAGCTTCTTCTACTTCCTACTCTACTTACTAGCGCTGCTGTTCCTGCTGCTGCTGCTGCTGGTGCTGGTGCTGTGCTTCTTTTGTCCTGCTGCAGCGGTATTTGCTCGACCCAGTTGTTGGCCAACTACTTGAGATGCAGCAGCGACCTGACTCCGCGCTCAGCTGGACACGACATTTGCATTGCATTTGGACACACGTAAATCCCCCGTGTGCGGGGCCCGGCCCGGGGAATGTAAGGGCAGCCAGTAAAATTTCACCCATCGTCGTCCTTGGACTGCTCAAATATTAAAGCTAATCAAATGCACAAACTGGATAAAGTTCGCTTAATCGCAACGCCCATAAGTATGCAATGGCTCGGCTAGAGTTCAAAATTGAAGGCTATACCATCGAAACTAGGAGTTCGGTTTATTGTGAACATGCTTGCTAGCCGGTTTCTGTGCCGCACCAATCTATCATTGTACCGACTCGAGTGCCGGTTTATTTCGTTGAAGACAACCAAGAGATCTAATGCTCCGTTATCCTATTAGGTTGATTAACAGAAGCTGACGCACAGCTGCTATTATTGTGTTATTAGTGTATTGTGATGTAAATAATTGTAAATATTTGTAAATATTTGTAAATGTATATTGTACAGCTATGTAAGTTGTCCGGCGCGCCCAAATGGGCTGAATTAATAGATAACAAGCTCACAAAGGGGTTAGTGGTGAACTCCATATGGCTTTAATAAAAAAAAATATATACAGTTAAAAAAAAAAAAAAAAAAAAAAAAAAAAAAAAAACATCGAAACTGTCACTAGAGCAGCCCCAAAAAATTTTGCGGCGCACTTTAATTAACTAATTACAGCCATTAAAAACGTCGAGCTCGGCTCGCGCCTTTTGTCACGCCCCTGGGAATTGGCGTCAAGTGAAACTGTGACAGGGAAACTGATGAAGTTGGCTGTACAAAAAAATGGGAAAATTTTATGCAATTAGGTCTAAAAGCCTTCTGATGTTCAAATGGCACACACACACACATACACTCGTATACATGTACATACGTGGTGCTGTTGCTGCTGGTGCTGTGTCAAGGATGCATTGGCTGTTTGAAAATTCGTTGCATATGTGAACATAACTCAAAGCCGGGCAAATTCATTAGGCTTAAGACACGCAGCAACCGCAGTATGACGACAGCTGCATGGTTAATCATACGCCATGTTGCCAGGCTGTGAAAAATTCAACAGCAGCTGAAGCCAGAAAAGCCTTTTAGCACTAACCAGTGCCTACGGGACCCGGCACAGTAGCAAATGTTGTGACACAAGCGTTGCACATACACACACACACTCACATAGATATAGACGGCAAAACAAAGAAGGGACGAACCACTCGTAGTGTAAATATAAAATTTATAATAACAAAGCACGTCGCAGGTGCAATTAGTGTGCAAATAAGCGTTTATTTGCCTCAAACAAACAAAGACAGAAAGAGAGACTCAGGCAAACATAAAAAGACAGAGAGAGAGAGAGAGAGAGAGAGAGAGAGAGAGAGAGATAGAGAAAGAGAAAGAGTGCCGAGGGCATCTCATATGATATCTGACCTCGTTTATGTCAAGGTATTTCAGCTTTGCTAATGCCAGCCAGCCAGCTTAATTGCTATACTAGTTTTACGAGCATGACTCAAATCAGATTTCAATTCAATCAAATATCTCTGTTGCGCCAAACACTTGGGGAGCGCATGCTAAAAAATTGCCATGCGCCACTGTTGCTGCTGCTCGCTCATAAATCATTTCCCCAAAACGTGATACTTTGATAACATTGATAAAGCTTCTGATCATTGCCTGCACTTAAGCAAATCAAAGGCAACACATGCATAGGGGCTGCACATGGAAATAGTTGGCCAGCATATGTAAAGCAATGCCGCCCTGATTATAGACAGAGAGAACGAGAAAGAGAGAGAGAGAGAGAGAGAGAGAGAGAGAGAGCAAGAGAGCGAAAGAGTCGGAGGCAGGTAAGGCCAAACAAACAACTAAGTCACCGCTAGGGACTGCTATTTGCCAACATGTAAAGTACACTGACATCGCCTGCAGCCGAACAACAGTAACAACAACAAACACATCAAACAGAGAAAAACCATTGGCAACGACAAGCTTCAGCATGAGTCTGAACTTAGCTACAGGACTCAATTGAGTACCATGCCAGGCGTACAGTCAGGCAGGAAGGCGGGCGGGTGGTCGGCTGGTCGGCATGGAGTTGGAGACACCTCGTTTCTCACAGCTCACTCAGTTGCCCTGGGGCAACGCTGGGTCCATGCTGTGGCATGGACTGGTCGGGCCTGACTGGCTGGCGGTCACCCTCTACAGCCTCGGCACCCACTGTCTGCCCCTCTGTTTGTTTTGCTCGACTGTCCACTCTGACAGTTGGCAGCTGCCTAAAAATGTGCACAGAGAATGTCGAGCTCTGGGACTTAGATGGCAATCGCTGCAATTTGGCCAGCCTGCCATTGTGGCAAATGGAAAATAAAATGAATTCTTATACCCTGCATCAAAATATAAATATTTTAAAGTGTGTTCTATTTAACAAAGCTGAACATGGACGGGCACGAGAATTGTCGAGAATTATAGCACACATATATGAAATTGATGACATCCGAGGTTCAGGAATGCAAATTGGTTTTCAATTTTGGTATTTGGCTGACCTTGTGGTTCATCATATTTGCATGGCTGGTAACCCTTATAAATACAACCACATCATAGCAAAGAGCAATGGTAAACTTTTGATTGGGTTTCCCAGCAAAACTGTGCTAAAATGTTATTAGCGCTTAATTAGAGCACAACTTTTGCTTTTGCTTTGCCCTGAAAACACCACCTTTGCCTTTGTGGTCGAGGCGAGGCTGGGGGGGCCTCCAGCCAGCCAGTGTCTCGCCTCGACCACAAAGGCAAAGGTGCGCTCCGAAGAACTTTTGCTGCAGCTTTGTGGTAAAGTTATAATAATGTTCAGCTAAAATGAAATAATGCATTTTGCCAGCAGACTACGGAAATTCCAGCCCAGGGGCAGACCGTTAAATGGGAAGACGCAGTTGCAGCTGGAGCAGTAGCAGCAAAGGGATCCGCTTTAAAAGTACAGCAACAAGAGTCCATGCCGTGTGTGCAAGCGGTCAAGAGTGGCCCTGAGCTGACAGCTGAGAGCAGGCAGCAGTTGCCAAGCTGAAAGTTGCTCAGAACCAATTCATTAAACATTCACCGAGCTGTCTCTGGCGTCAAAATGGGCCACACAATGCAACGTGGCCCGGCAAAGGGGCCAGCTAGACGGCACAGTTGGTGGGCAAGAAAAGGCTACAAAACGTATAGATGAGCAGGGGACGGACTTACTCATGGACACACAGCAATTGTCATGTGTCTGTGCTCTGTTTCTTTTTGTAGGGTCGGTCTGAAAGGGTCAACAAACTGTCGCCCCTTACTAATGACCCATGTATGCTGGACAAGCGGTACGGTTTTGTTTCAACTCTCCAGTTGAGTGTTGCAAGCTGCTAGTTACCAGTCGCCAGCTGCCAGTCGCCAGTCGCCAGTTGCCAGTTGCCAGTTGCCAGTTGCCAGTTGTCGGTTGCTAGTCGTAGCTAAGGAAGATGTCATTCAATGCATATTTCAAGCTGTCAAGCAAACTGTGCCCCTGAGACTCTTTGAGCTAATGAAAAGCACAGGAAATTACGTTTCTTACGTAGCAATCAGTTTGCATCGATTGAGCGGATATTCCCCAAGTATGCCACAAAATCGACTATCAATCATACGCACTGTGCACACTAAATTAATATTAATATTTAGCATGAATTCTAGCAGCTACTTCGACGCAAACATTATTAATACATATAATAATAATATGGCTGTGAGGTAAGCCAGCTCGTAAATGTTAAATGGCAGCATCTGAATATTAAATGGACGATGTTCACAATATGCTGAACGCTATTATACCCTGGAACTGCAGAGCAGTTAAGTTAAATTTAGGTCGATTTGAATCAAAATACTCAGTTGCATATATTAAATTCTCTTGATATACGCTGCAATGAAACCGGCTTGATTTCGACAGTAGCTCAGAGATATCAAGCAGGCTTTCTATTACAAAATGTTGTTTTATAAACTATATATAAAATGTAAAATATATATGCCAAGTAGATATATATATGTGTATTCCTTGAATACTTAACAGAAATGGGATGAGTTAACATTAATAAAATTGCCGAAATATTAAACAGCGTATACAAAATAATTACTCGTATATACATACATATATTCGTATATATTTAAGCACTTGTATACGCCCCTTTGCTGCAGAGACGAGGGCAATCAAAAATTTAATAAACTGCCAGCGCGAATGACAACAACAATAGAGGGACCAACAATAACCGCAAAGTGGGTGCACATGCAAGAGCCGCATGTGACGAGCAGCATTTACGAGCACTTTATAGGCGTGGGCTGCTCAATAAATACACCAAGTGACACAGTCTGGCTGGCATTCGTCCATTAGAGGCATGAACATAACGCCAATTAAGTAGCCCCATAAAATGCACGCATCAAATGCAGCAAAGGAGATCGATACATAATTCAATTTCAATATGCAAACCAAAATATTATATTATAAGTACACATATATATATATATATATATATATATATTTTATGTATGTCTATAATTTTTATGGATACAGGCATTAGGTTATTTATAGCGCCACACATTAAAATGAGTCGCACAATTGCTGATTTAGAATGCCCTCTCCCGTCTCTCCAGGTAGCAGTTGCCTAGCGACGCTCAGTCGCGCTCAAATTGCCAGCAGCTTGTGTGGATGTGTGGGTGTGGTTGTGTGTGGGTGGGTGGTTGGCAGGCGGAAGTTTCATGCAAACAGCAGTAGTAACATACCTACAGGCACACATACACACCCACACACACTCGCTGGCTGTGCGGAGCGTGTGTGGTGTTTAAAATTAATACGAATTCTCGTCTGCCTTTACACTTCAATAAGTTTTCAATGAACACTTTGAAACTATTTTTATACCGTTTACACCTTTGTAAATCAATATTTTTATATCGCTCAATGTCCGTGCATGTGTATGTGTGTGTTTATGCGTATATGGTTTCATTGACAGCAATTTATCTTTTAACCCGCGATGATTTATTGATGTCAGTTGGTTAAAGGTATGATATGAATTTTATGTATGGCCAACATGCACACGTCTTATGCACATATACAAATACATATGTAATCTTACACAAACACACACATAATAAATTTTCAATTAACTGTAAATAGTATTAATGCGTGCGTGAATAAAGAATTGTATGCGTATGATTGTGAAAGTAATGTTATTCCATGCAAATATTATTCTTTTGTTATTGAATTTCGAATACATTTAAGATAATTTCGACTCGTGCATAAATACATATATTGAAATTCGTTTGCATGTTTTGTGGTATAGTATTTATATATTTGAACAGTTGCGACCAAAACACGTACATTTTCTCGAGTTGCTGTAAAATATAGCAGACATTAAATACTTTTATGAACAATGCTATATTTTAGTTGCTCAAGATAACAATAATTTAATTTTTGGCTAACATTCGTATCCAAGATTCTACTTGAAGGTTAAGCACCCACTTGGCAGCATTCGGACAGCCTAAAAGTATGCAGCAATATTTAACCATTGCTATTGCTGTTAGGCTAGATGAAAAGCAATGCAGATTTTTTGGGCTACCGGCCAGCTTGTATCCTTGTTAAGAGTGTGCAGAATATCGCGTATACGCGTCGCACTCATTATCCGCGCTCTTAAGCCAGCACATCTATGCGTGTTATCCGCAACTGCGCAGAAGGAAGCGAATGTCGTGAAGCGGCTGCGGATAACTGCGGAGACACGTGTTTTTGTTTACCTTCATCGTTTGTTGTTTTTTGCGTGTCAAACAGCCTCCGCCGACTAACCCAGTTCAATGCGAACCACTGCAGCCATAGCCGCCAATAGTGCGTGTGGTGTGTGCTTACTACTTACAGCTGCTACAACTGCTATGGCTACGGCTACTGGCAGTGCGAGTGCCACTGCCACTTCCACTGCTGCTGCTGCTGCTGCTGCTCAAGTGGTTTGTTCTGTGCGCTTTGTTGCTATTATTTTAGATGCTTGTGGTGGGGCTTGAAGTGCGCTCGTCTTACCTGCTGCCAGCATGACGACTGTGAAGTTCATTTTGCACATTTGTGCTGAGTGGGCACTCGAGCTGTGTGCCAACTGCTGGCGCTCGAGTGACACAGGAGCGACCAAGAAAAGGACGCACGACCACGTAACTCGAGTGAATAATGTGACCGTAACGGCATGAATAAGAGCTGCGAAGTTTCTTAATGCGACTTTGATTACTGCAACAACTCCTGGCCAGCTGACGCACGGCTAAGCCAAATATGATTGACAGCCGACAGTTAGTTAAACGAATGGCCAGCGTCATGCTTCATATGCACAAAGTTTTGCCAAATTTGCCTAGCGATTTTTGTATTCATTTTCGCATTTCTGTTATTGTTTTCTCTTGTCTGATGTGTGGCACTGACGTCTTCTCGAACTTGCCGACAGCCCCAAACTTAATTATTTACAAACTGTGCGGCCGCGCAGTGTTTTTACTGCCAGCACAGCTGCAGCTCGGCGAAAAACATAAAATTTATTGGCTGTAAAGAGAATGTTTGGTCAAAATAATTGCAAGTTGGCATGCATTATGGGTCGCTCCATCTGAACTGGAGCAGCTGCAGTTTAATTTACAGTGGTTACTACAGGTATAAACTCGTAGTTGTTATTGTTTATCTGTGTGTTGGCCAAGCGGCAACAACAAGCGACAGGCGCACCTGTTCTATGCAATATGGCTTACACTCTGTATATATATTATATATATTATATATATTATATATATTATATATATTATATATATTATATATATTATATATATTATATATATTATATATATTATATATTTTATATATACATATATACATTGTGCCGAGCCAACTTGTGTTGTTTGCATTGTTGACAGAATTTTAGGACTCGGCTTGGCTCTGGCAGCCGGATCGGGCAGCCGCAGCTCTATTAATTTTTGTTAAAGTTTTTGGTTAGCTCGACGCTCCACAGCATGCAGCAGCAATTTCGCTGGCGGGCTGGACAGCACGGCGTATGGATTAATCTGTGGGGAGGAGGCGGTGTGGGACTGAGGGCCGAGGCCTTTGAATTTATATTTAACTTTGCCTGTGCAAATTTAATGAACGCTGCTGCTTAATTATTCCATCTCAGGCAAGTTTATTTTCTACACGCGCGTTTTTATGCCGCAATTGAAATTTTTAATTGGCAAATGCGTGGGCGCGTCCACAATCCACTCGCAGTCTCTGGGGGCAACGCGCAGAGGCCGCTGTGCGTCGCCTGGCAGCGCTTTGCGGCATTTTAATTACAAGCTCCGCTAATGAAATTAAAAAGTCCCTCAAATGGAATTATAATAAAATAGAGTTGTTGTACATCAACAAAAGCCAAAGATTAAACATGACCGGCTTCCGAGCGCGAGCAGCCTAATTCTAGCAGAGCATCTTGCAGCAGGCAGCAGGGCAGCAGGGCCAATACATGACCTATTATTAGTCCGTACGTGCTACGGTCGGATGCCTTCCTGCCGTTCTCCTGTCTACTGCGTACCTGCCTGTCTGCCAATCACATCTAATTAATTGGCATTTACGTTCCACCCTTAATACAATTATTGGACCACAATTATAATTAGTGGCGTTTCACACTTGCTTATTTAATTGTGGTTTCCATGTCCCCACAATCGATTAACTAGTCATTAATTTGTCATAGCTCTATTCAGCCATACGCTGCGTATGCGCGATGTGCATATATATAAATTGCTTTATGCGTGAAGTTTTCATACTTTTCGCGGGGCGCAATATAAAATCAAATTATGTTTTTAAATTACGAACATTTTTTGCTACAATTTATGGCACACAAACCCAATCACTCATATGGTATGTGCATATGTATAAAAATTTGTGGGTGCTCGCTAAGTTCGTATACCTTTGAAACAGGCAGGACATTGGAATTTATCACTTTACATTTAATCCGGTTAAGCTCGGCGCGCGAACGAGGGCCAGACAATAAGTTTTTAATGTTTGAATTCGTAGGGAATTGTATATAACTGCGATGATTCAGGTATATATGATTGATATCCAAAAGTTTATACTGTATACAGTACATGGAATGACGCCTATTACTCACAATTTTGATACGTTTTAATTTGAAGATTGGTCCCAACTGCTTTTCATATATCACATAACGTGGCTCTGGGGTAATCCTAAATTCTTCTTTGCTCTTCCACAGTCTTATTGACGACATGAGAAGGTGGCCGTCAATAACATATTTATGGTTTATTCGCCTCAGTACTCTCTGTCCGTCGCAGAGATAGTTCTTAAATGTTTTCTTAACTATAGATCTATTTCTCCAAGACCTCGTTTAATCTACCACTTATTGCCAGCTTGTCTTTGCCTCTGTCTAATAAATATTCTTTACATATATCTTATAATTGAGTATTCAGTATTCATACAACAAATGGCAAACTCTAGGATCAACCCATTTGGTGTCTCAGTCCAGCTAGCGGTAAGCGTTCATAAAATATGCATACGTTTTAGATTTATTTTGTGTATGGCGATTATAATGCAAATGCAAGCACTTTTGACAGCCGCCCAAACATGTTTCTCGAATGAGTTTCGGGGTGGCCAACGCCGAAACAGAATATTTATATGTTAAATCTTTTTGCTATTAGGACAACGCAATCACAATTGCTGCCACAAAACAACCAAACCACAAAAAAAAAAGAAAAACAAGAGCCATAAATAATAAAATCAGAACTGACGTGCTGCGGATACACGCCGGGTTTCAAGTTCTATCCGCAACGGCGTCCACATCCATATCCACATCCCTATCCACGTCCACATCCACATCCGCAGTCATATATCGACAGCGACATAGACGCACGCTCCCTAGACGCTTACCTAAATCACAACCCGACCAGAGCGACCAATATGCCCAAACAAATTGACACTCCTGATACTTGGGGAAATCAGCGATAGCGACAAACATGAAATAGCCAAACGTGGCCGTCGCAACTTCAGCGAGTTCATGGGAGAGATTGGCTCGATATTCGAATGTCAGTGCCATTGACAGTGAGACATGCGAAATTTTTGAATTTTTGGAAAAATCATTGCGTAAAGCAATCACAAAACAATTAGCATTAGAGTTGACCGACGACAGATGCAAAATGTATTTGCTCGTTAGCGCAATCAAATCGTGGCCAGTTATGAAATCAAATTCAATATAAAAACTTTTGCCATGGTGCTAACATTTTCGCTGCAATGGCCAAATTAATGCACAATGTGCACCTGACTCGCTTTACGTATACGTGCCTTTGCACCGGCTTCACTGACAGAGCTGCCTTCCAATCTGGGCACTTCATTAGCAAATGGCCAGATATAGCCAAACTTTATCCTGTCTACCTCGTATTTTAGAGCACGCAAAACGCTGTCCCGACAGGCGAATGCGTACAGCCATTAATAATTCAGGCAGCGAAATGAAATGCATGGAATACAGCGAGCCAACAGGACTTGTTTAGCTTCAAATAAAACTGGCTGCGTAGCCGCTGGCATGACAATAGACCATGAAATTGTAATGAATACAGCTCTTACCCAAAACTGAACATTCTACCGGAGTAGAGAGTGAACCGTTTTCATAAACTGAATCCATTCAAACTGTGAGCTCAGGGCGTGCGTAACCATGTGTTTGAAACAGCCGCTCGTCAAGGCATTCAGGCCATCACACAGTAGGATATTCGCTGAGAGCTAGGTAAAGCAAAGGTAAATCATTAAATAAAAACATAATATTTAAATCATCTAATATATAAATTTATTTAAATTTATAATTTCAGAGCATAAGATTGAGTATACAATAATATATTTCCAAATAAATTGTTCAAAAGATTGGAAGATAAAAGACGGTTAAAATATAGATATAGTAAATATTTAACAGAACAAGAAAGCTGCTAAACACCTAAACACACTAACAGTATTCCGCGTTTTCCATGTTAACTTCAACTGAAATCATTACGTTTTACAACACTGCAATTCAGTGTAGAAGTTCACTAAGCAGACTTAAAGCGGCCTTTAGCTGCGCTCTAATTGCTTCTATCAGAGTTTGGCCAAGTGGATAATAGTGAGCTGAACAGAACTGGGCTGGGCAGAGCGGTAGTGTTGGTGGTGTTGTCAGTGGGTCAGTGATGCGCTGCGATCATAAAGTTTCCAATGCAATACAAACAAATTGAAAATTGCCAGCTACCAATTGCCAATTGCCAGTTGCCAGTTGCCAGTTGCCAGTTGCCAGCTGCAATTATAAACGCGGCCATTTGCCAATAGATATGCCATTAGGTTTATTGTGGTTGTTTTTGTTGCTGTTGCTGTTGCTGTTGCTGTTACTCTTGCTGTTATTTTGGTTGTTGTATCCGCGTTAAAGTTTTTACTTAACTTGAGGGAGCTTGCTACTAAAGCAGAGAATACAAAACTTTGCTAATAGCAGCCAACGAGCCAATGTGTGTATGTGTGTGTGTGTGTGTGTGTATGTGGGTGTGGGTGTGCATATATCTAAGCAATTTGTATGTAGTTGTGAGCGTGTGTGTACGCGTACGTGTGTGTGAGTTAGCAGTCAACTCAATGAAGCCAAAACAAATATATATAGGAAAAACTTTTCCAATTTTCGATTGCCAATTGTGCAAAAATTTTACGTGCAACTTGCTTGGGGAATACGAGAATACGGGAATGCAAGAATGCGAGAAAGTTTTGTGCCATTTCGCTATGTTTCCAGCTATACAATGTCCCCGTTGGCTAACCAGACGCACTTACCCAGTCCATTTGTGTGCGAAATGAGAGGACCTTCGTCTGCATTGCACCTACTCAAAACACAAATTAAAAGCAATTATCCAAATATCCAAAAATATATTTAATGAAAAATAATTTGAAAATTGCCGCGAGGCAGACGGTAACAAAACTGCAGAATTATCTGAATTATCAACTGCCAACTTTAATTCTGACAAATAAACTTCATTTATTTGTGCAGTTTTATGGTAAATATTATTTTTTTTTTCAGTTTTTTTCGGATTTGCTTTGTTGTTGCAGGCGCTGGCTTTAACTTTCGCTTTGACGGCAAACTTTTGCTTTTCATGCTACAACTAGCTGGCAAAAGTTTTTGCTAACGTAGCGCAGCAAAGTTTTTAGCACTTCAAGTGCATGCGCCCAGCACCATCCGCCAACCCACCTAGCAGCGCCCCTCCCCACTCACTGCCTCTCTCTGTCCAGTTCTCTTCTTCTCGCTCCCCTCTCACTCGCACACAATACTTGCATAAAAGTTGGCCAAGTTTTCACTTGGCTCACATTTGATTTAGTCGCTGCCTTGATGTCCATTTTATTTTGAGACTGATTCAGCAATTATGTACGAGTATGTGGCAGTTGGCAAAAGTTGGATATAAAGCAACTAAGGCGACTCATAAAGCTCTGGGCAGAGTTTGCTTGACGAGCAGTTGCCCTGTAAAATGAGCTTACCTAACTAATAAATGACTTGTTAAGAGTTTAACTTACAATTCTCAATATGAAAATAGGAAGATAAGTAATTATTTTGTGTTTAATATTATAGTTATTATTATAGCTATCGTTGTCCCATATTGATAAGGTATTCTTTAGTTTATAATACTAAATGAAGATAATACAATAATAATCTAAGCCAGACTGCAATGCCATATTTCATATTATATCTGGTTACGCAAATAGCAGAAGGACAAATACAGGATACAACTAGCTATACATATTTGAGCAGCTGGTAATTGATAATTTCTAATGCTATAGGGTATGTACACATATGCATATATACATGGATATATGTTTATTGAAGTAGTTATGCCGGGGCTTATGCGAGTGATGGCTGCACTTTAAACTTGCCATACGTAAGTGTTTGTAATACGCTCGTTACATTTATTATGGAGTGTGCTGCTCGGCAGGCGAACAATGCTGCTTCCGCTTCCGTTGGCTGTCTGGCTCTGGTAAGGATCACAGTTTCGGGTAGACTATGTGCAGCTGGCATTTGAATGCGGGGCGCAGCACATGACATTCGACACAATTCCCCGGCGCAGAGCACGTTGCCCGTAGCATACTTATCCGGGCAACAGCAGCAGTAGCAGCAGCCGGTGGCAACTATCTGTAACTGGAGGCGGACTGCAGTAAATGCATATTTTATATTTTCATTTCATTGAAACCGACACGTAGTCCACATTTACCTAGGCGCCGGGTCTGGCCCAGCATGTGTGTGCATGTGTGTGTGTGCGTGCGGGTTGTTGGCCTGGCTCGCCAGCAATCGAGTAGGGTGTAAATTCGAATTGAAGTTGCCTGCCAGCTAATAAGATCCAGTCTATATATACATGGCCTTTGATTGCTTTAAAACTGTTCACTTTTAATTAAGCTATCCCAACTTCCAAAGAGACTCAACCAGAGGCGACACCTGATTGCCACAGTCTCTGATTGCATATTGACATACTTTCGTTAGTCTTAAAAATTTGTATACAGAAGCAGCGCAACAATATAACACATTCAAGTGCACATAAAACTGATTTCGGACTTGAAACAAACGTTTCCTTTCAGCAAATAAATATTTAAGAGAGATGACTGAAAGCCATCTGCATGAATGCATGGAAATTGCATGTTTTAATGCCCACACAGCAGCATCGCTATAAAAATGGCACAAGTCGTGGCTTATCAAGCGAACAGCATTGCGTTGGCCTTACGATGCCCCCGAGAAGTCGCCAAAAAAATTTACATTCACGGTTCGTCGGTCACCGAAATATTGCACTTTATATATCATCGGGGATATGCAGAGTACACTATATATAACATATATGATAATAATAAAAAACAATGTACCTTATGGGAATGGCTTTTTACTTTTTTATGTTTATTATCAAAAGTTTATAGATGAAGTAATATTTGAAATAAAACTAGCATATGAATATGTTGCTTTAGAAGCTAAACGCCTCTTCCTTTATGCAATAAAATAAGCCGCTTTACATATTAAATCAAGTATCCTGACAGAGCCATATCAAATAGTCACTCATAATTTCAAGATTTCAAGAAAATATTTAAGAATGAAGAAGTTACATCCAATATGGATACAGAATTATGCCTGAGATTCAACCAGAGAATGCGAAATTTAAAAAAAAAGAACTTTAGGGTCCTAGGTATATTTGGCCCTCTAAATTGTGTTTAGCCATTTGGCATGAGGGTCGCGTTTGTCTATTTGGCTACCCCAGAGAGAGATAGAGAAAGAGAGAGAGAGAGAGAGAGTTGTGCCTTGGACTGGCTTTTTGATTTCTGCACGTTGCCGTTGCTCACTTTTTGCTGATTTGCTTTTCCTGCCTGCTACGAGGGTTTGGTTTATTGTTTAGACGACAAATTGCAAGATTTTCGTTTTGTTTCACTGCGCTGCATCCGTGTACGTGTCCTGTACAGGCAGCAGCACAAGTGCCTGATTAAACCCAGACAGACAGAGTTCGCTGCCATTGTCTATTTGGGACACACCATACGTATTCGATTTCTTTAACGATGACATGATATTATCCCTCACGAGCTGCACGGCATGCAAATGGGCAGACAGAGTAAATTTGAGATGTGCAGAGAAAACACATGCATGCATATCTGAATGTGAGACTAGTTGGCTCCGTTAGTTGGCATTTTCGTGATACGTGAATCCTATTCGTTGGCTCCGAATCAAGCAAATACATTTGACAGAGTTCCTTACAACTAACCAAGTCAATGAAGACGACTTGGCAGGCAAATGGTGGTGAAAAGAGTTCAAAGTGGAGTTTGGTTTCTAATTACAGCTAAAGCCACTAACTTTAAGTCGTCCTATTTTTATGGTAATTTTAGCTAAGAGTAAACTTTTTAAGAATATTCTATTTAATTTTCAAGCTAAATATGCTTAAATCTTAATCATCTCATTCTTATTTATGTGTGCTATTTCGGCTATTTATTAAATGATTATTTATGGCTTCTTCTCAGCTATATTGAATACTGCTACTCGATTATCTCACAAGCTGTTTGGCCACTTAATCAACAGCTGGCCGGCGTTGACTTTGCGCCTTATTTGGCTAGATTTGGCACCCAAGTCACGTTATGCTCGCCAGCCACATAAGTGGACCTACAACTAATTCAATTTGGTTCCATTGAGAATTGCTTATCGCTCAAACGTACAAATTTGGGGGCATCGACCGATGTGGACGCTTTCAATAAGACTCACATTTTGGCTTATGCAATTTCTAAAGTTTCTAGAAAGAAGAAAAAATTAGATACTTAAGTAATAAGGCTGAATTTTGAAAACAGAAACGGCTCAAGTTTTTAGCACGTAATTTACATAAAATTTTGGTTAAGTGCAAGCAAGAATCTATGTAAATGTGTGCCCACATATGATGGGATGCAGAAACAGTTGCCACAGTTGCGCTGCATTAAAAACGCATTTTCATCTTCATCGTCAGCAACTTTAATAGTCTGTGCAACTATGTGCAATGCGCTTGCATGTGGTGGTGCGTACAGGAGCGAAGTCACGATTAAATACTTACTAAAGCAGATGAAATGACATTTCTGTTTGCAAGAAATGACAAATGTCACTTTATTCGATAGTGTTTAAATTCGACGCTTGTCCGAAATCAATCTAGTAGTCCTTGAATTTGCCATTTAGAAAAAATTTCATTTCTGACCAACGCAAATAAGTAGTCAAAATGAACAAGAAACCAACGATTAAGAGAGCTCGCGCAAACACCATTTGTGAGGATATCGTCCAACAGAAAAAAGCCAAATTAATTAATACTGCCGCTCCGAAGGCAGTGGAAAAAGCCGGTAAGTGCTGGACATCAATTCAAGGGCTAAGCTGTAATAAAAAAATAAATTAGTTGCAGAGCTAAATCACTCGAATCGGCGAAAAACCCAATATTTGCCTGAATTGCCTAACACAATAGTCGCTGTAAAGAGAAGGCGTGAGACCATAGATGTGCTTACTGTGAAGCCAGCCAAGAAACAAGAAGGTAAGCAGAGCTGTCTGCATCCGCAATCAAATAGGTATAAGCCCCTTCAAACCTTGACAGCTCAACAATCATCTGCAACTAAATCAACGGAATTATCACAACCAAAACGTTGTGGGCATCGCAGAGCATCACATCTCGCAAAGCCAAATGAGAGCCCGAGCACTCCAATCATACAACTGCAAAATGAGTCTTCTACGCCGGAAAGAAATTCTTGCAAGGAGAAGCAGCAGCAGAAGCAGAAAGCAAAGAGTAAGTACTCCAATCTAATACTATCCGATTACAAAATCAATTCTTTACCTTCAGGCAGCGAAAAGCCAAGTCAACCGAAAATAGAAATACCAAAGCCTCCACCACCTCGAAGTGTTTATCGCAGATCGCTGCAACTAACGAAGATGTTAGCAGCTGAGAAAGAGATCGAAAACCGCCAAAAGGTAACAAGTGAATCCAAAGATATTCCTGCTGCTCCTGCTCTTGCTCCTGCCCCTGCTCCTGCCCCTGCTCCTCCTGCTCCTGCTCCTGATCCTTCAGCTGCTCCTCCTCCTGGTGCTGCTCCAGCCGTAGTGACGACATCGACAGATCAGCCCACAATGTGCCCGCCGGCGAAACTTTCACATCGCAGACTTTCGCAGTTACCGAAGGATTCAACTCAAAGCCCCCGTAATGTTAAGCAAAAGAAAAAACTTGAGCCCAACCTAATCGCAGCTGAGCAAAATCCAAACACGAAAAAAGGTAAGTTTTCAAATTACAAATTTGTGCAAATTGGTACTAAACCAAGACTTCACAGTCGACATTAAACTAGCAAAAGCTCAAAGCGAAAGGCGTTTATCAATAAATAATTCATATAGCAGACCCACGGAGCTCACGTCGAAGCCACCAAGCGCATCTCCAAGCATTCCAAACAGTATCGGTGAGTGCATGCCCTAAATGTCTCTAAAAAGGATTATCATTAGGAAATTGCAGGTGCTCGACGGTTGTCCTTAGAGATCAAAGCGTCTGAGCATAAAACACAAGCAAAGCCCTTTCGAAGACCATCTCAGTATTTGACGCCATCCCAGCATAAAGATCAACGGCATCAAATCGATGCCAACCGAATGCAGAGACGGGACTCCATTAATTGTTCAAATCCTCAACTGTCGGTGCATTCGCCCAGTGAGTAAATATTATTTCTAGCAAAACATTCCGAAATACTTACAGAAGAACTCTCTTGCAGAGCCCCCACTACCAGGGCTCCCATCTGAGTCCAGAACACCACAATCATCGCAAACTCCACCCTCAACGCAACCATGTCGTAGACCATCGCAGTGCTGTCCAACACCGACCGATCCTAAAACCTGTCGGTACGATTATAATGAAAAGGCAAAGTGCAAAGCTACTGATTCGTTCCAGCAGTCGAGCAACAAGAGCGGTATGTCATATATATTTATTTCTAAATTTTGAAGAGCATAAAATACAATCATTTTTCAAAAGGACATCAAACGTCGTCGCATGTTCCTCATAGGCGCACATATGGCCCACCAAGTCAGCTGATATCGGTCTCCGACTTAGATGACAAAAACATTTTGTACATACGCAATTTGAATATCGATATTGTGCACCACCAGGTCTTTGAGCTCTTCAGTGCTTTTGGCAATCTGAAACGTGTCTACGTGCTTCAGCGTTCCGAGAACTACAAGTATGCGATGATCGTTTACATAAGTGAAGCCTCCATGAAACGAGCCCTCACTGCCAATCCACATAAGCTGAATGACAAGGAATACATTTGCCAGCAGGCCAGCCCCTGGCACCTCGGACACTTCAAGATCGACAATCAACTGTCTGGATCCATCAATAGAACCAACTTCAGAGATCGGTTCCAAATGCGACTACCTTACGGTGTCGTAATGCGCTCCTATTTTTACGAGTCACATCCAAGCAGCAGCATCGCTGATCCCGATCTGAAGAACAAATCAGCCTTGCTGCCGCCAATGTGCTTGGCCCTCTTACATTACCTAAACAAAAAGCAGCCCGTACCAGAGGCTGAAGTCAAAACGGAGACACCGCCTGTGAACAGCTATAAACAACAGCTCTTTGCCGGCATGGGCAAGAGCTACAGATTTGAGCGTCACAGCTACACAAATTTCGTGGCCTACCAGAAGAAGCCCGGGCACTACGAATCGGTGCCCATCGACCACGAAGTGGGACTGACAGCTATGGCCTATGCAGATCTGCGCGATAGGCTAGAGCTCATATCATTTTATTATCACTTAAAAAGCAAAATGTAGATATTCATGATCAAATATAATAAATGTAATCAATACAAATGTTGATAAGAGTAAGGCAACATCTCTCTTCAGATTTTATCTATATTCGAGTTCATTTTATGCAAAGACTTCACACTTTGCCACATCGGGCCCGTTCCGCTCCTGTGCTCATGTGCGCTTATGTATTTGTGTAATGCTGATGGGGCTCGTTTGCTGTGCTGGCAAGTGAAACCATATAATTTGCGCATCATGTTGATGCACTTATCAGTGCGAAGCTGCTTGCCAAGTGCAAGCCAAGGCACTGCAATAGATAAACATCAAGAGCAGGCAACGGGAACTGTGTTACTCTTTGGCTTTGCCATTACTGGGCACACCCGGAATGCAGTCGGAAGCGCGTTGGAGCAATTGCAACAACATGCGATGTGGCACTTGCATACTTATGGCATCATCTCCATTGAGCCATTGCTTATTAAAACATCTCCTTCTGCCACCGCAGGGGGGGCACGCTTCCTTTGCAGCTGATGCTGCTTTGGGGCAAGGATGCAGTGTGTGTGATTTTTAGAGCCCTTCGCTTTGATTGCTTTTGGACAACGCGTCGTATGATTGTTTCTGGTGCACTCTTGCTGGGATTAGGGTCTGCAGTGCGTCTCTAAGTCACTCAAGTGCGCGCGTGCGACTCGCATTGGACGTGGCTAAATTGATTTGTGCACGTGTGCAGTTAGCTAATGAGCCGAGCAGGGCATTACTCCAGTGGAGCTCACGCAGCTGCATAGCAAAAGCGTCACACGACATTGTGCGATTGCCATCGTAATGGCAATGCCTGCCTCAAGAATCTGCAGCTGACAGCGGAGCGTTTGCACGGGACAACTGACAGCGGTTGGCCGCAGCTGTTTGCGTGGCTCGGCTAATTAACAATACAACAAAATGAACACACACAGAGAGCAAGAAAGAGAGAAAGCGTGTATGGGGCAGGTCGATTCGTTCTGAACATGTTACAACATTAAAATTTAACGCAAGGGTAATGACTACCTGGTTAGAAGACAATGGAGCTCGGTTAAGGATAAAGCTCTAAACGAAGGTCCTAATGAGCTGCGAAAATAGCTGAACGAAACACAAGAAAGCTTTTGGAAACAATGATTGCATTTTACCGTACTCTATACACAATTTAACCTCTTGATTATGTAACTAAATAAATATTATTATATACCAGCTTGCACCTAGATTTTGATGCTATAACTTTAAGTTCAATTATGAACTAATTTTTACCTTTGTTGAAGTAGTAAATAGCTAAGCACTAATAATACAAGTTATTAGACATATTATTAGACAATCATGTTAATCCCTCATGTCAAATGTTTTATAGCTTAGATTTTCGAACATTCGATAGCTATCGAATTGTATTTATTGTAGATGAATACATAATTTGAACTCATACACTGGAGCATCTGAGGTAAATGATTTAAAGCTGATGAGTACCAAGTATAGAAAATCCTACTTAACACTTTAATGCCAGCCAACTGAGGCCTGTTATCACACGTAGTACTTTTCATACAAATTGCTGGACAATGCAGCTATTGTCATTAGCTCCTGATGGCCTGGGCTTGCCTTGGACAACGTCAGCGGTGCAGTCGTGCATCCCAAATTGCTGTCAACAAAGTTGGTCAACGGCCAGTCAATACTGGGCTAGGCAGGACATCCGGACTGATAGTTGAGACGCGCCCAGGATGTGACGCTTAATGTGTTTGCTAAAGCCAAAGACATCCACGCAGTCATCAGGCACATGCTCACAGCGCTCGTCTCTCTCCCTCTCTCTCTCTCTCTCTTTGTGTGTGTGTGCCGGAAAGTGTTTTGGGAAATCAGCGACAAATCGAAAACGAAATGAGTTTTTGTTAAATGTTAAATGACGAGCGAGAATGTTGCTCTGATTACTCATTTGGGAACGCTGAAATCGAACGGCAGTAAATCACAATAGTTCGCACTTCAAGCCAAAGTCAGCAGAACTTTAATTTTTCTGTCTATTAGGTGGGGTAAGTAACATGAATTACAAATTCAAATATACATTTTTAATGTAAAATGTTTGCAACTTCAGCAGTCACGTCGTCGACTCATGCCCGATGCTGGCAGTCTGCTAGGGACTCCAAAGAGATTTACAAATTTGGCAAAATAGCAAAGATTTATAGTGGCCAAAGGCGAGTGGATCCCACAGCGTTTGCAGTGCGTGTTGTTTGAGAAAAGTTTTTCGGCAACATTTAAGCGCAATTTTCCTTTATTTTTGCTCAGCACAGCACTGTGGAAATTAGCAGCTGTTGTGGCAGACACCAAAGGAACTATGCGTATTTTTTTCCAAGGCCACCTGCGAAAAGTTGAAAATATATTTCGTTGTTGCGGCTGTCGTTGTTGTTGATGGGGTTGTTGTTGTTGGCAGAGAGCAACTAATCTGTTAATTTATGTTGAAAAGTTCAGCAAGTTTTGAAGCGCTTAGCAAACAAAATGCAATAAATTATTAAGAATACTCCGAGAGAGAGAGAGAGAGAGAGCAGGAGACTTGGCAGAATTTTTGTGCATTTCATTAATTTATGTTTGTTTGCCAACAGCAAGCGTAAAGGTGTATATATATATATATATATATATGTGTGTGTGTGTGTGTGTTTGCCTCTCAGCGCTGTTTGATTTCAACACTTGGCCGCAACAATAGAACAGCCAAAGGGCAAAAGTCACACGCAAAAGATAAACATGTTCTACAACGAGTCCAACGTAGTCCTCGGCCCAGCCATCGAAGCCACCCTAAAGCCACTCTTACCCAGCTGCACGACCCTGGAACGTGCCCAAGTCTAAAGTGGCTAACGAAAAGTTAAAATGTTCTTATGCATAAGTGATGCGACGTCACATTCTTTTCACGGACTCGCAACTCTCACTTGCAGTGACTTCAGCTCCTGACTCCTGCTCTGGCTCATGCTCGTGCTGTCGGCTGTCGTTCTGCTGCTGGCGACAAAGCGCTCACGAAGTGCCCGCATTGCAGTTGTTTCGCTCTCTTGCTGTCCCGGCCAGTGGCGCCTTTTTTGACTGCAGCATGAAAACTTAATGCCGTAATTAACTGTTTGCATTTGTGTTTAAGGGCCGCGACAGCGAATTAAATGGCTCGCAATATCGCGTATACGCAGCGTGTGGCTTAATCCACAACTTCCCCGACAACGAATCGCACTCGCAATCAACATCGCCATCGCCCTGACCCGCTTGTGGCTGCATCTCATGCCGACTTCGACCTGGGGCTAGGTATTACCATGTGTATTCTCGCCTGAAGCCAAACCAAGCCAAACATAAACCATAACGAACTTCTCGCGTTTTTTTCTCCAACATTATCAACATAAATCTGAAATGCCGTGACAACAACTTCCGCTGACTCTCCAATACAAAATAAAAACAAATAAAATAAAAAAACCTTTAAACAAAAAAAGGTAAAATAACTATAAAGTTTTAAAATTTAAATATTCGACTTAAAAATGCCCTAATAAACAGAATAAAATATTATTTAATTTGAAAATAAAAAGCCCTTATATTTTACAAATTATTTATTTATATATAATATCATATTTTCTAGTTACCTGATTCCAAATTCCAGTAATTTATCAGGAATGAATCGAAAACTTAAATAGTTTATCTTCCATCCCTTGTTTTTTTACATATTAAAACGGATTTGATAGAAATGAAATTATTTCGATTATAGTTTTAGTTATTGCCAATTGCAGGATTTTCTTTCTCTTGTATTTGTTTTTTTTTTTCATATATCCGTATGCCATGCCCTTATATTTTACAAATTATTTATTTATATATAATATAATATTTTCTAGTTACCTGATTCCAAATTCCAGTAATTTATCAGGAATGAATCGAAAACTTAAATAGTTTATCTTCCATCCCTTGTTTTTTACATATTAAAACGGATTTGATAGAAATGAAATTATTTCGATTATAGTTTTAGTTATTGCCAATTGAATTCTTTCTCTTTTATTTATTTCTTTCTTTCTTGCCACATATCCGTATGCCATGCAGAGGCAAGCAAATCAAGTGCCACAGACATTTCGACTAGCAACCGTTCCGGAAATGGCTGTAAAAACATTTGAGCTCGAATTTCCCCCATACAAATTAAGTTTGATGACTGTGCGCAAACAGCAAGTTGCAGAGCGCGATTTCATTTCCGACGCTTTAACACTATTAAAAACGCTGAGATTGAAAATGTTGCTGCACGGTTTGAGGACAAGGTCTTGACTCACCATTTTGGCCAACGTAATGCAATTGTCAATTGCAATTAGTGCACTTAATGCACTTTTTGGATACATTCGTGTTTACCGTCTCGCTTCAAAACCCAAACCCAACCCCGCCACTCCCCTCTAAATGTCTGTCAACCTGTCATGCAATCAGCGTCACCAAAGGCTGCTTGCACACTTATATGCCATGAATAGTTGTTGGCAATGGTACAAGGACTCGCCCGGACACCTGCCCTGCCCCCTGGTCACACAAAGCGCACTCGCAGCCAGCTTGCAGACTGCGTCGACTTGAGCGCCCTTCAACTGAACGATGATACTTTAGCTCGTTGAGTAGACACACATTGTGCCTGCATAATTGTTGAGTGCATTGCTTGGCTGCAAATTAAACAAGTTTTTTGCCCACAACTTGCAGAAACAATCATTTTTTTAGAGAGATCAAAATTGTAATGTTCCCTTGAATGACTTGTGAAACTAAGGCAAAGCCTCTATGATTTTATATATGTATCTTAAATCTCCCCGTTAAAATCAAATTACCTTAACATAGAGTCGGTTTAATGTGTTCTTTGTGACTTTCACTTAATTACAATTCACATAAGCCAAACTACGTTGAGTTTCAGTTAATCATTAAATATATAATTTATTAAGCATCCTTTTATAACAATCAGTCAGAGATTTCAATATGGAACTATAACATCCTATTGAGCGTTGCTCGGCACCTCATCTCATTTGGTCTGGCAGCACTTGGGGGCCGCCTTGCCAGCGCATTGACATTGCTGATTTCCGGCGCAGCTGCTGCCGCATTTGCCGGACGTGCACTGGCAGTCTAGAAGCAGGATCGAGCTCATTAATAGAGACCATCATTCGAAGAGGGAATACACTTTACTCACTGTTTCCGCAACCTTTGCAAGGCATCTTCACTTTAGTTTTTATTTTGCACTTTTCACAAACGAGTTCCCAACACAACGATTGCTGTTGATTTACTGTTGTTCAATGCGCTAACAGCAGCGCCTTTTATATCGCCACGCTATGCTGATAAGCCACAAAAAACAACAACGAGCAAAGAAAAATGCCGTGTGCAGCTGTATGCGTGAATCGTGCGCAAAACTAAATACGCTGATATCAAGACGGCTACGCAATTTTGCGCACGCCCTGATAAGCCGGCTATGTGTGCACTTAATGCTCGCTAATTGATTATTCAATTGTTATCCCACCAAATGGTGTGCAAAAGACTGCACTCCCTCGGAATCTATAAAATGCCAGCGACAGCTAACCGAGTCAACAGTCAGCGTAAACATCGTGTCTAACACACTTGAAAACACAGAGATATAAACAAACAGAGAATGGGTTGCAAAGCTTGTGAGACCAGTGAGTATATAATATACATCTATATGGGCCACATGTTGGATAAGTATCGCAATAAACATAACGGTATCGTTTCTCACAGACTGCCAGTGCTCGGCTAGTAAATGCGGCGACAGCTGCCCCTGCAGCCAGCAATGCAAATGCGCCTGCAAGAACGGACCCAAGGATAAGTGCTGCTCCAACAAGAATTGATTACGGACTATAAATAAATCAGTTATACATAGACAAATGTATATCTACCAATACTAATTCACTGATGCACACCAATTGACTATTGACAATAAAAAATAACAATTCAATTCTCAATTTTAAATTGTTTGTTTTTGAACCATTTTAGCATATTCAGCGAAGCAAACGTTAACAGATGATTTCAACTTACAACTCAGTAAAACTACAAATTTCTATGTTCCTAAAGTTTACTCATATACATTATCAATATCTATCGAAATAAAAAGCCAGAATTATCATGAATGTCACCTGCCGGCAGTTTCATTCATTGATACATTCTAATTCATTATTGTTTATCTAAGATCAATTAAACAGTCTTCTGGACCGGGTTTACTTTTATTAAATTCATTTAACTCATTCAAGAACAGAAATACAAAGGCTTCCATGAACGAAAACAATCTTGCGTTATGTTAAAAATCAAATCTTTATTGGCCATTTTGACAAGAATAGTTTTTAGTTCTTTCAATTCGTATATTGCTTACACTTAAAAAAATAACTCCATTTTTATCAATAAATGTGCACATTTCAAAAATATTTCCCAATTTCAGAGTGACTGTTGTGTGGTGTCTGTCTGTGTGCGCGTGTGTGTGTGTATTTGTAGGAATGCGTGCGCGAGTTGTAATTCATATTTAAACATTTAATTGAAATTGAAAACTTTACGTTCAACACGAACACACATAAAGAGTTTGTCGTTGCTCAATTCAAATTTGCTTTAGCAGCTGCACAAAAATGTGTAATTAACTTCGTTGGTTTTTAAATCTTTGTATACATATATATATATTTGTTTTGTTTTGTTTTGTTTGTTTGTATATATATATAGTGTGTATATATTTATTGATTAAGTTGGGTTACTTAGAAGTATTATAAAATTCTTACAGTTTCACATTAAAAGCTTAATTGTTTACACAAAAAAATAGTATTTATTTCGTATATCATTTTCATCCTTTTCGTCCCGTCTACATGTCCTCTGCTTGTCGCTTTTCATGCTTTTGTGTCCTTGGCGTAGGCGACAGAAGCAATAGTTTTATATGTTTTCTTTTTTTTTTTTTTTTTTTTTTTTTATATATATATTTTTTTAACGCATTTTTAATGCAATGCACACTTTGTCCTTAACGAAAATCATATCAAATATAGTACATAAATGAAATTTGTTTGCATTTGCAGCATGGAAGCCAATGAAAAAGGATTTATACATAAAGCAATTCATATATAGACATATATGTAGGTATATATGCATGCATATACAGATATTAATATGCATATAATACGTACGTACGTAATGTATAACGTATAACTAAAATGAGCACAATTGAGGTACACTTGTGTCCCAACTAAATAGCTTAAACGTATACAAAATAAACGAATTAATATTATAATAAAACTCACAAATTTAGATTCAACAATTATACGTAGTTACAAAAGGAAACTAACTAAATTCACGTGCTCCTCACATCACGCAATCCATAAAAATTAAATCATTTTCATGCCGACATTTGACTGAATTGACAAAGTCGTGTCTAAAACACCCACACAGGCACACACTAGCAAATCGTGTATGTAACATTCATACACATATTTAAGCACAATATAAAATTTTAATATCTGGGTATGTCGTGTGTGCGTGTTGGATGTGTGGGTGTGTGTGTATGTGTTGAAGTGCCGCAATTTGCATGCATTGCTCTTGTCGTTTAGTTGATTCGTATTTTTGGCGTTTCACAAATGCTGTAAGAATAAGTAAATAAAACAATGTTTAATAATTGAAAAACAAAGTTGGCATAAACACTTAAACACATTTAACATTTAGATAAAATTCCATTTCAAAATTTACTTTCTTTTTTCTTTTTTCCTTGTAAAGTTAAGGTTTTATACATACAACTAGATAAACATACATATAAATATATTTTGACTATGTGTAAATTCGTATACAATCCGTTCCTCAGTTCAAAATAAATTTCTCATGTAGTCTATCAGGGGGCCAATACATATAACCGACTACTGAAACCAACTTTTTATTTTCGTCACTCCAAATAGATATTTTTATATATATATACATATATATACATATATTTATATTGTTGAATGTATTAAAAAAAAAATATATATATATATATATACATATATATACATATATATATATATATATATATATATATATATTTTTTTTTTTTTTTTTTAAATACATTCAACAATATAAATATATGTATATATATGTATATATATACATATATATATATATACACTCATGATGAAAATAATAGGTACACCCCTTAAAATTTTATTTTATTGAGTTTACTTCAGCATAACATTTTTTCTACTGCCCGAAACATCAAAATTTAAATGCACGTTTCTGTATTAGGTATATATTAATGAAAATACGAAAATTTGGAAGAAAATAAAAAGTTTTTCAAAAGTTACAAACAAAAAAGCGAAAATGCACTTCATTGTGCTTGACTAAAATAATAGGTACACTTTACTTTGGTAAGATGTATTTCATTTTTTGATTTTCAAATCATTCAAAATCTTTTGTTATTTTATTTTTGGATTAATATCCGGTATATCCCCCTTTATTTTTAATAACTTTTTCTATCCGGTTAGGCATACTCCTAATTAAAGCTTGGCAGAACTCAACCGGAATCTTTCTCCAAGTTTCTTGGACGCAGTCCCATAATTGGCGTTTGTTTTCACACTTTTGCTTTGCCATCTGCTTTTTCACTTCACTCCACAAGTTTTCGATTGGATTCAGATCAGGAGACTGACTGGGCCAAGCGAGAGTATCCACTTTATTAACCTCAAACCAAGTTTTTACGATTTTAGACGTGTGTTTCGGGTCGTTATCCTGTTGAAAAACCCAGCGCAGGGGCATATTTTCCTCAGCATAAGGTAACATTGTATTTTCGAGAATATCCCTGTAGTCAGCTGCTTTCATAATTTCAGATATTAGGAAAATCGGACCTACTCCATACCAAGAGAAACAGCCCCACACCATAATATTTCCACCGCCATGCTTAACTGTTTTTTTTTGTGTAGCGAGGATCAAATTCTTTACCTTTAGGGCGTCTTACATGTCTGGAATAGTAATTTCCAAAAAGGCAAATTTTGGTTTCGTCGCTAAATAGGATATTACGCCACTTTTTTTGACCTTCAGATCCTGCCCATGTGATGTGGTCTTTAGCAAAATGTTTCCTCATATTTAAATTTTTGGTGCGCATCAAAGGAACTTTTCTTGCGATGCGACCTGGTAGTTTAGCCATTTGTAGTCTTCTCCTAATTGAAGATGCGTTAATAATATTATCCATTTCGGATGCAATGGTTCTTGAAGATTTGAAAGGGTCGGATTTTGCAATTCTTATAATGCGTCGGTCGAGTTCTGCGGTGGTTTTTGATGGACGTCCACGTGTTTCCTTTTTATTGTGCACCTTTAAAGCATTTTGCACAAAATTAAGAGATCTGTTCATCAGTTTTGCAATTTCACGCAAAGATTTTCCACTCCTTCTAAGGTTTTTAGCAATTCTGCGTTCCTCACTCGAACAATGAATATTTCGACCCATCTTCATAGATATTGATAATAATTTTTCTACTCTTAATGTCTGTGTGAAGAATACTTACTATTTATAACAATAACAGAATCCTTTCGTATTCAAAAAAAAATTTTTTTAGGCAGTAGAAATCGAGTGTACCTATTATTTTCAGCAGGCTATTTACAAGGAATTGCAATTACTATAAATTTAGGGGGAAATACAAATTTTTTTTTGCGTAGATCTCATTGCTAGATTGTGTTCTTAAAGTTACCATCAAGTTTTTTTTCAAAAATATCAAAAATTAATTAGTTATGACAAAAATTCCAAAATTATTTTGGTGTACCTATTATTTTCATCATGAGTGTATATATATATATATATATATATATATATATATATATATATATATATATATATATATATACATATATATACATATATTTATATTGTTGAATGTATTATATATATATATATTTTTTTTTTTTTTTTTTTTTTTTTTTTTATACATTCAACAATATAAATTCGAATAGCTGATAAACATTTGATAAAATTGTTGAATAAAAGTTTTATAAAACACTTTCCATTTACTTAAGCTGTTGACTCTTAATATCATCTATCGTTTCGAGTGTATTTGTGTTCGTGTGTTTGTATATAATACGCTTATAAAGGTAACTTCATGTGTTTCTACGCATTGGAGATCACAACCACAAAATCTTCTCCCTATTTTATTGTGTATTTACGGGCTACCGAAATGTACCTGTGTAGAAATATAACGACAAATAAATGATATACATACCAAAAATAAAACACATGCCACAATGATGCATTCCAAATATGTGAAATTTACATTTGGATTAAAACAGTTTGATAAGTCGATGTGCCCGATTTTGTGTAAATTGTAGGATATATTGGTTGATTGATTACAGTAAACATCTAATGGACGTCGTTAATAGCGGCAAATTCTTGAAAACATTTATTGGATTCACTTGCTTTGCGTGATTTCATTAAACATTTTTTTTTTTTCTTCACATACATACTATATATTTAATTTGCAAATATATATTTATATAAATACGTTGTATGCTTTGAATAGGCTTATAGTTTATACACATCAAAATTCTGCATCGTATCAAAGTCCGCCATGGGAAAATCACTACCACTAAAATTGAATGAAATATAAAAATAGATAATCAAAATTAATAAAACAAATAAACCAATGCAAAGAAAGAAGCAGCAGTCGCATAAGTTATGCCAAATAAATATATTTATATGGGTGAATCATGTGAATGAATCAGAAAATGATGTTAATTAAAACGAATAATGTATTTGGTGAGTAGGAATTAAGAAATGTGACAAAAGGGTTATTATTAAACAATTTCAATCTACAGAATTGGAGCCCCCCGCCTTCATCTAAGGCAATCGATTCTTGTGCCAATTTAATAACATTAACAACAATAGCATCAAGTTTCATCAAGTGATGGTAACAACAATTATAAACAAACATAATAACGAGGCATATAATATGAAAAATATACATGCAATCATCTTCTATTCTTTATATATATATATCTATTGTTTATATATAGAGAGAGAGAAAGAGAGAGAGAGGTAAAAGTATGTTCTTCCAATGAAGCCCCAAAAAGCAGTTGCTTGCAAAAGTTGCAATTGTTGTCTATTATTGTATTCATTGCAGTGGATGTTCTTTTGGCATTTACAAATGCATGATGGTGCTATTCTGTAAGCTGCGATTATATCAAAAGTTAGAATTTAGTTACATTAGATATCAATTTAATAGTATATTTATAATTGTATATTGGATATTTATGGCTGCTGAAAAGCTTAATAAGATGGCAATACTTTGAGTGGAACAACTAGGACAACAAAACCAAATTTTGTTGTATATGTGATCTTAGATTTGAGCGCCCTAGGATTATCAGTTAGTAAAGGAGGCAGCGAGCGACAGCGGGCATTTCAAATGAATGTGACTATTTGGCGAAGTTGCTTGTGGCAAGTGGCGAGTGGCGAGTGGCGAGTGACGAGTGGGCGTGAGTTGATGTTATGCAGAGGCTCGGAAAGGGCGGTGCAGTGAAGTGATGAATTGAATTACTTTATATTTTATACATTTTTGAGCGACACACTGTTCGAGCCGTGACCATACAACAAACAAACTAATGATGATTATTTCTATTGAGAATTTGAATCGAATTGTTGGATTGATTTGTTTGTTTCCTTTTGCTGCGTGATATTAATGCGATTGCGAATGCGATTGGTACATAAATATATTGATAGATATGGAGGTATCAAACAATACCTTTCGGTAAGAGGCACCACCCAAACTAGCCCGCAATTCGAGTTTACGTTATGTTCTTAGTATTGGACCGTTTGATTATAGGGCGATGGCACGGCATATGTTGATATAGTGGGCATCATCCACTGCGCTTCTTGCCCATTGGCGCACACATTGAATATGGTGTGACTTATCTGATCCAGTATGGGATCGTCTGGCGCGGTATTGTTGACATAATTCTCGAGCTCACGCGCCACAGTGCTATCATCTGAATCAGAATCATCCCTGCAATAGGATGTGGTTGCGACGCTCGATGGATTATAAGACATGATGCCACTAAGCGGAGAATAACTGGATGGGGGCACCACAACACCGAGTGTTTGCACAACAAATCAAAAACGCATAAAAGTAGAAAATGAAAATAAACAAAGAGTAGAGTAAGTAAAATAGTTATTACCACAAAAAACATAAACAATAAGCGCCAGCGATCAGTTTTTTTCTTTTTTTTTTTTTTCAGTGGACTTGTTAAACAGTTTTGGTATCGCTTTAATTTGTTTATATTTCCTTCTTGATTTCAAAGTATTGCAATCTAATTAAACTTTTGGAAATTGTTATGGGTCATTTAATAAAAATTAAAATACAGTTGGGACTGCAAAGAAACTAAAACCCGACTTGCGGGGTTAGCTTTGAATTTAGGTTGGGGTGCACTTCCCAGAGTAAATACAAGTAAGAAACCAAACAATATATTAAAAAAAAAAAAAAACAAAACAAAACAAAACAAAAGTTAAATAAACATTATAAAGAGTCGGCCAGAGTCGCCAGATGTTAGAATGAGGTCGACCGTGAAAAACTTACTTTCCCATCGACATGCTATCCTGCGGCGGTGACTGCATTGAGTGATGTGGCGTGCCACTGATGGAGCCCGTATCCCCACTGGTACGCACTTGCACGCGTATCGTGCTGGGAACATATCCATCGACGCGGGGCGTTGGTTCTATGCAGATTAAAGAGAGGTGAAAATTGTTAATACGTGTGAGTGCTACAAAAGATACCCAAGTTGATTTGTTTGACACTAAGCATTACGAATTTGAATGAAGTAGACAAACTAATTAATACATCTTATTATTAAGCATTCTCAAAGCTCGTATCGCTGTTGTCAAACAGTATCAACTCTTTAGGCATTCCTTTAATAAACAATTCAATTGGAATTTCGTTGGCTTGCAGCCGTACCAGCTCGCTGTGTATAAAAGTCGCCAAAAGCGAGATCGCGATCCAATGGTTGCACATTGACGTCAGTCGGGTGCAAGCAACGCAGCATATCCAGATCGCGTATGCGATCAGCCAAATTGAGTATTTGGAAATCACGTGCAGTCCATGGCGAAAGCATTGTCACCGATCCACAAGCGTTCACATAGGCAATGGTAACGCCACCTAACCAAGCGACATTAATATACAAATTTATTAAGAAATCATTCTTAGCCAACTATATGGAATACACGCACCCAATTCACTATCGGAGAAACGCAACAAAAATGTGCCAATGCCAGTAACGGCGCGCAAGAGATCGTCGTGTGCCTTGGCCTTGTTGATGAAGCCCGTAATGCGGCCGGCTTTCCACATGGATAACAAGTGGTCTTTGGTCAGCTTCATAATGGCAAAGAACCATTCCCAGAAAGTGAAAGTACGATCCGGCAGCGGCTCCTTACAAAATTGATTCCATGAAATATACTCATTGCGCTCGCCGGCAATATTATCACGCTGCAGCTTCTCGACTGAGTCGATAAAGATATTAATATATTATTAAGTGAAAGAAAGTATGAAAAGTTTACTTTCGCTTGACTCACATAAAAACTCCAAGTTCTCCGCTGTCAGGGCGCGCTGTGTGCAGGAGCCGAATTTGGTGTTGAGTGCGACTGACAATTGACGCCAAGTGACGCGATCTGTGACCACAAACGGATCACGCACAATATCTGCGAATGCATTGTCCCAAGTAATGGTGGCCCAAGATTGCGGCTCCTGGTTGCCATGAACAATTACTACCACCGGCAGCGACAGTGTCCAGACGCGAATCTGATAATCATTCACTGTGGTGGTCGCATAGAAGAACAAAGCAAACTTTTCATCCATGACACTTTCAGTGCCCTTCTTCTCTGCACGCTTGATCTTCTTGAGCTGCATGTTTCTAAAGCTCGCGGAGAATACGTGGCTACTCTGCTGATACTCCATGGTGCTGGAGCAGTTCTGTATCTCGCCCGACGACTGTCCAGCGAGGCTGCCATTGGTCACATCCATATGTGTGCCACGCGTCACAAAGCGCTGGGCTTGCAACTCTGCAAAGTTAAAGCGCAAACAATTAGGTTATTTGAGATGTGACTGAAGGGAAGAAGTCCACTTACCAGACATTATAATACACTCGACTGTGGGCGGATTCATGTGTAAGCCCAGTTGCGATCCAAGCAGCCAGCGCACTGAGGCCGCAAAGCGTGTATTTGTCTTCATTACCTGCGGCGGCTGTTTGTCCACAATGAAAGCAGAGCACACTAGATTCTTTTGTGCCACCTGCACTTGTTCGAGCAGACAATTCAGATCGGGATCATCGTTTACGATGCGCACTAGGAGCGTCTCCTTGACAGCCGTCAGCAGATGGGTGACAAACGATTCCAACAGCTCAAAGCAACGCTGTATATCATCCAGCATATTCTCGCTAAACTGTGCTCCATTGCCGGCTAAGGCCTGTTGGCGCCGCCAGTTCTTAAGCTCCGTTATGACCATATCCTGCAATTGATCGTAAAACATAAAGCTGCGTCGCAGCTTGACCACCAGTGCGGCCTTGTCCTCAATCAAACTCTTGAACAGACGTTCCGCATCGGGCGAATTGGGTGCGTTTAGCATATAGCGATAGTTCTGCACCAAAACTTGCAGACTCTCCGAGCATGTGGTGAATTCGTTGAAGCTTTGGAATATCTGATTATGTACTTCATACAGTTCCATTTTAGCTGGGCCCACTCTACCGGGCGCAGTGGTTTCGGCCATATTATGCATAATTCCAGCTGGCATGCCACCAGCGACTGGTGATACTCCGGTACCGGCAACACCTAGCAATTCACTAGCATCGACATAGCCCGTGTTCATACCAACGGCTGCGGCAACTGCAGCATTGTTCATGTTATATGTGTTCAGCGGCATCGATTGTCCTGCAGTGGCAACGGCGACACTCTTCTCGGCTGCTAACTGCAGTTCCTTTTGCACTCCGCTGCGTAAATGCGTATATAGCTCCAGGGCCGGGGTGCGTTGGATCAGCGCACAGAGCTCAACCAGACGATACTTCAGCACCTGATCACTGGCGCGTGTTGATAAAAGCTTCTGCTGCAGATCCTCAATAAACTTGACGGCGACGTGCTCCAATTGATTTGTCGAATTGGGAGTAATCTGCTCAGACCTGTTGAGCAACACAGAGATGGAGAGAAGAGAGAATGTAGTCATTAGAAATGGTTTTAAAAACCAAACTACGAAGAATTAATCTTATATATTTAGATATGTTTTATTATTTCAAGAGCAGCACCCGATTTTGATTATTTAACATATAATCGAAATAATGCCCAAGAATAGAAACTACTTTTAAGTAGAATATATAAAGCCCTTATGAATAAATATGTACAGTCCATAGCCTAGCATTGTGGTTTACTCTGAATACCTTGAAATAACCCACGGATCCGGCAAAGAATCGCCACTCTAAAAACTCTAGGGACAACTACTCACATTATTCTGTCTTCGATCCAGGGCGCCAAGCAGAGGCGCAGGTCGTACAGACCCTTCTTATTGTAGTAAGCCGCCATACGCTGCTCGCAGTCGGCATGGCTCGAGATGCGCTTCCACAAACTCATGCTGCTCATATGGTTTATTGGTTTGGATGAATGTGGATGGGATGTTAGCGAGAGCGAAGCAGCTGTTACATATGCTGCAACCAGGATGCAATGACAGGGATACGGCTGACAATATATGCTTTTGTGGCCAGAGTGTTGGATTTTCTGTTTACACAGAAATGTTATATAATTTTGTTTTGCTTGTTTGTGTTTTTTTGCTTCAATTGTTTGTTATTCGCTTCTTATTTTGATCAATTTGTCATGCAATTTAATTTGGTAATTGTTTAATGCATTTTTGCGAGGCTCTCTGGCTGCTTGGTGGTGGCGGCGGCGATGACCTGGCCAAGGTCCAGCTGCTGGCTTCCACAAGCGAATCGGAAGTTGGATTCGTCCATAAAATTCACACACACGGAATGTTAGGTATGAATGGTAATGGATCGAAAAAATAAACTATAAATAAAATATACATATAAGCATATAAGTGGCAAGGATAACATGAGTGGCAGGATAATAAATGTATGTTTCTATGTATGTATGTATGTATGTGTGTGTATGGAGATGTGTAAGTGTGCGGATATGTATGTTGCATGTGCAGAGCACCTTCAATAAAGCAATGTTAAAACTAAAGCTAAACAATGCCAAAAACAAATTCATTTAAGTAAGCTTATGAGATTTCCAGGGAAGATACAAGTATATAAATTACGTTCTCTTCGCTATTCAAGGTATTAAAGCCCTTTCGTTCGATTCACCACTGTTATTATTGTATTTTTAACTAAAACAGCTTTTCGAAACATTCCTGCTCATTTCAAATTAATATACATTAGCTTTCGTTATTTATGCTCTAAGCTGCAATCCGATTTATGAACGTCAGAACTCTTAACATTCTCCAGAGCTCACATTACAAAGTCAAAATGGAATTTATGTTTCAACATTCCATCCTTTGAATATGCAACAAGGCAGCCAGCTTGTATAGCAATGTGGGCAGAATGGGATGTTTTCCCAACAAGTGAAAGAAAGCTCAATTGCTGACGCACTTTGCGTCCAACTATAACAGAGCGCGTCAGAAACGCCATTGAGTGCCTGAGCGCGTGTGTGTGTGAGTGCGGTTATTGCGTGTGTTGTGGTGCAGAGCTTATGGCACAGAAGAGATACGATAGAGCCATGTGCTAACAAAACACAACTTTAATTACCATAACAAAAATAATGGCGAAAGGCAAACAATGCGACAACAACTCGCACAACAGTGAGAAAATAAACAAAACGCAGCTGGAACGGAGGCAAATATTTGACGCACCCCTATGGAAAGGTGCACGGTGTTGGACACTGGGACGGCTGGACAGGTGTAACAATTAATTGCGCGTTTTAGCAAGATCATTTGCGTTCTGTGGCGCACAGTTTATGTTTGCTTCGTCGTGTGGGGGACACACTAAAACGTGATCGGCCGAGAAGCAAACAACTGACGAGAACAACAAACACGAGCCCCCGGTAACCCGAAGTTCCCCAGCAGAAGAACGACTCATGGCCAGACATTTGTTTGCCTTTGTGGTCGATACGCTAATTTTCGTAGTTCTCTAGAAAAAAAGGGACAACGACGTGAGCACAGCGCACGTAGCAAATATGAATGGCCCGAGAAATGCCCAAACAAGCCAAACCAGTCAGACGAGGCTCAGAAAGAGAGCAGCCCGCAGCCGTAACAGAAATTAGATAGAAATCAAACTCTACACACAAACACACTCACAAATGCACGCCGAGAAAACAAACACACGCACACAATGAAATACGGCAGGCTGTAGAGATGGCCGCGACTGAAGATACGTGTCACGATGTGAAGAGAATTCTTGCTTAGCATCTAGATTAATGTAAAAAAAAAGTAATCCAAGTTTAATTGATCGAAGAATATAAGTAATTCTATAATAAGACACTTAAAGTTTCTCGATTCCCTGCGAATTTCATGAATTTCTGTGATCTTTTCTCAGTCACAGAAATCACCAATCTGAAATTTCACATCACGAATACTCGCTCTCTCATCTCTATGCAACCAAAAGGGACAGCAGCAACAGCGATTTAAAAACAGGTCATGTCCGTGTCGTGTGTGTTACCTGCTGCACAAGTCTGGCTCTGGTCGACTATCAAACCCGATCGGATGTGCGGCCGACTAGAGAGTCGAAAGCCCGCGGCGACTGCGCTTAGGTAGCCAAACTATATTGTACAGGTTTATCAACGATTCATGACTTTTTTCCTTTCCTAATCGTTGGTTTACTTTCTGCCGTTGCTGCCGTTCTACCGACTGGTTAGTAGTTCAAGGCTGCTGCTTCAGCTGCTGCTGCTCCACACAATGCAAATGCGAGTTTCATGGAAATTATTGCTGATGTTATTGTTGTTATTAATAATAATGTTACGTTACGTTACGTTACGGCTTCGAATGGATAACCAAAGAGCTACATTTGCCTTTGACCTTGAACTCTTACTGCTATGCAGATTGTTTTATAATAATATACACACCCAAATACACACTGTACATATTCCTTGAAATCAGCTTACAGCCCAGCCACCCACCGGGAAGCAATCAAGTCAACAACAGCGTCGTATTCTCTTCAATGTTTATTTGTTTGTTTGCTTTATTTATTTATTGACCCGGTTGGTCTGTTATGATCCAAAATACACCTGCGTCACCTGAGATAAACAATGTCGCAGCTGACATGTTTATAAATAACGATCCAGCCCAGGACGCCAGAGTATTAATAGGAATTAAATGTATATCTATGAAATAATATATGAGTATGGGGAATGCAACAACTCTGAATACATATATAAAACATGTGAATTAGTTCCAAACAATGGAAATGTGCTCGTAATTTAAGCCAGAAAAGAAACGAAAGCCCGAAAACCTGAACTCAAGTAACTTGCTTTAAATTTTAAATAATCTAAACAGAAAGAAATATTTCTTGAATTGCAAATTTAGAAAATAAAATGAATATTGCGCCTTCTTGCCCAATTCTGATAAGAATACGCGCACAACAAAAATAAATAAGAGGTGGATTATACCAATGAATCAATTTACGCGGAAAACGGTGACAATTTGATAAAGAGCTCAACAGCTGACTGCGCCAAGCAAAACTCTTATTAGTTGAATTGACAAAAACTCAGACAAGATCTGAATATTTGCGCTGATTTCTGGGCACTATAGTAACATATATATTGCTGGCCGTTTCCCATGAATATGTCTAGCATGGAAGTTATATGGAAATTCACATTTTGTTTCGAAGTTGCCAAAATCAGACCATTCTCTAAAGCGTATAATTAAGACAAGCAATAGCCTGGCTACGCATAATAATTAAATCTGCATACTAATATTCATTACGTATGAATGAATGTGTTTGTTGTTCTGTTTGGCATCCTTGATAGAGCATATTTTACCATTCGACCTACAAATATATGAAGAGCAAGCCAAGCGTGCGACTTCAAAAGCCACAATATAAAAAGCTATGCCGCCTTTTGTTGTTTACCTGCCATAAAATATGAAATAAAATAAAGCTGAACGAAATCCAGCAACAAAGTTTTCGAAAATATAGTCTGTCTAGATACCGTGGAAGTTGAAGCGAAGCCAATAAAATGGAATACATAATAAGAGATCCGAGCTGCAATGCATCAAAAATACTCTAGAGTAAACGCTTTAGGCATTTAAATAAACAAATTAATCTAAACAAAATTGTGGCTTATACAACTTTTAACATATTTTATTAAAGATCTCTGTTAACATATATTAAATAATTATTAAACATGTAAATTTTAATACTATTCAAATGTTTATGCTAACAACAGAAAATGTTAACGATAATAGCATTAAATCTGTTAGAGCTTTGAACACTTAAAGAAAGTCTATATCTAACATTAGAAGCTAATGTTAACAGCAATCGGAGCAAAATTACCGATAAGTGAAAATGCCCATTGGGAAGAGTATACGAACTCGATAACCGGTAGTATTAGGGCGACGATGACTTCGAAACTGGTGGATAACAGCATTTTATAAATCAATAGCATATATATATTTTATTTAGTGTATGTGTGTGTGTGTCCGAACAAGAGGCGGTACGAGGCGTGGCGTGCATTATGTGTTTGTATTTAGCCCCAACTGCAGCACAGCGCAATGGGTTAGGGGCGATAATATTTATAAAGCAAAACATAAAGCAGGCGTCCGTAATACGTAAATATTGAACAACCAATTCAATCTGAAATATCTAACGCAACAAATCGAAGCGAAACGAAACGAGTCGAGTCAACACTTTGTCGTCAATGGGTTAAAAACGTGTCTACACTCTGGTTTGCATGCAAATCAACGAATTCAGAAATTCGAATCAGTTTCTCAACAACAGAGAAACTTGTATCTTTAGATGCGCATTGACGTGTGTATTTCAACGCAGTTCCAATGAATTACCCTCTCTCTTACACACAAATTGAAATAAGTAAATTATAAAATTCTAATAATCAAGGCGCCATTTAAAAATCAATATAAAACCCCAAAATATGAGACCAAAATATATTTATATGTATATATTCCACATATTACAGTAGCTAAACAGACCTTGGTCGTCACGAAAGCTTTTGCGAAAATTCATTTTCCCCACAATCCGTTTTCTGGAATTTGTAATGTAATGAACAACTAGTTTACACACACTTAATATGAAATTTTCCGGGAGGCTAAGCATATTTAGTGTAAGCCTTTAAAATCAAATGCGACATATTGCTGTAGTCATACAGGTTGACTAGATAACACAGAACTTTTTATAGGGATTTTTATTACTTCTTTGTTTTATTTTTTTTTTTCTATGAAATTGATAAAGAAATAAACCGCGTTCGCCTAGTCCCATTAAATGTATCAAGCTATTTGCACGCGGCGCTGACATCTCATCAGAATATGTATTTCGGATGTTCCTAGAATACATACAATTTGCGCCAAGAGGCGCTTTAAAATGGAAAATGGAAAAGTTTTTGGATAGCGTTTATAATTGCGATAAGCTTTCAGCAACAATACAAACCAAACGCGATACGCATATGACGTATGCATGCTAATAATATACATACGTATATATATAAGCTTATTGATAAGACTCACATGTGGGAGCGAAAAGAAATAGTGGCAAACACGAGCGAACCCTTGGATATATCTCAGTTGCTCAAATTGTTCCCCATTTTTAGCAGCCGGAAAATAAATATATATCTAAATGTTTAAAATAGCCTAAACTAAATTTAATTTGTTTTCAATGAACAGTTGGCTGTATTACATATTGTATATATACATTATTGTTTATTTTTTTAATTTCTATCAGCATGCGGATGTCTTAGCCGCATTTAACCTTAACCTTACTTTATGACGGTTTAGGAGCATAAAGAGTTTTCTCCATCACGTTTTTCCTTCTATTCAAACGCCACACGCTACGTAACCTTGAAAATAGTTAGTTTTGCAGAGCAAAAAAAACTGGCTCAAAGCTCAACCTTGACTGCACGGGCAATGAAAGTTGTTGTTGCTTTTGCTGTTACAGTGAAAACTGCGAAACTGGTTTAGCGACTTTTGATTTTCATGATCGTAACACAATTGACGTCGTTGAATGTGGAAAGCCCAGCGTGCAATTTGAATAACATTCAATTAAAAATTTCTGACCACATCGTAACCAATTAATGCACTCATACATATGTGCATCCAGATATACGTATGTAGATATATTTTAAATTTGTATACAGCTCTTGCTATCTATCTCTAGGCAACAAACAAACAGGAAAAGAGAAGAAATTGTCGAGAGCAACGAATGGCAAGAAGTGACTTCAATGCACTTTTAGATTATGAATAATTGTTTGCCAAAGACCAATGAGAGTTAGCTGCCCACTTGAGCTGATAAAGAAATGATATCCACAACGAATACACATGTTACGTAAGCAAAAGGTAAAGAATAGGAGGGAAAATTCATTTGTTGGGCTCTGAAAGCAAATGGCCGCAAATGAGCATAATTCAAAGGAATCCAAAGCAGAAACTGGTAATTCAAATATGTTTAATTAATTATATAATGATCTTGTCAGTAAACTATTTATATTGTATTAATCTTCAGAGTATTTAAATACATTTCACTGCACTTCTGAATTTGGACATTGTGATTCACAACTTAAATTGTAAAAAGTACCGCAAGTTCGCGTTAGACAAACAAATTGCAATATCCGAATAATCCCCATATACACATGCGGACTCTTCGCTATTGCTGTGGGGTAAGCAAAGCAAACAGATTCGCTTGCTAAACAAATAAAGCTAGCGTTATGGCGGCGGCGACGCCGACGACGTCGACGACGGCCACGACACTGCTATAAGGCGAAAGATAAACAAATTTTTAGATATAACGAGATATAGATGAGGGTGTATGTTTATAAATATGTAGATATGTATATACTCCAAAGATTCCGTGCAAAACATATGGATAGGAATTATTTTTTTTTTTTTTTTTTTTTTTTTTTTGTAGACAAGCTAATTGCTGCCAAAAATAGCCAAAAGGCGCAGTTCAAGCATGTTACAATTTAAATTATATATTTACTCAAAAGAAGACTCATTGAGGACATTATAAATATATGTCAATTAGCAAGTATTATCAGCAGCTGCTAAGCACGAGCTTTAAGTGCGCTTATGTATATATTATATACAAAAATATACATAAATAAAAGTATACATAAATACCTAAATCGATATCTGAAAAATATTTATGCATACATACATATATATTAAATCGGGTTGTTCATATATGCATCTATATGTACAAATAAATAGTCATATACGAGCTATATATTCACCGAGTTGCTGTTCTCTGTTGTTTTTGCCCTTGCCTGCAATTCATATTGAGTTTGTTTTTTCTATACGCAATCAAAGATAAGGCATTCAAAATATGGAGAGAAATTCGCATACACAAAAAATAAAGAGTTTTTATAAATATATTTATGTGGAGCACTGCTAAACTATTAAGAATGTTAAAATAAATCATAACCGAACAAATGCATGTTATTAACAGCTGAGTAAAATCTGCGTAGAATAACTTCATCTAATGCACCTAAGTACTGGCATTAATATTTCGAAAAAAATATTTAAAGTCAACAAAATCTGTATACAAGTCTGTATCACTTTCATGCATAAAAATGCAAGCCGTGTTTATTGAGAGTATATAATACTTCGCTGAAGGCTAGAAAAACTTTTTCTTACGTTTTAATTTTTTATAAGCAATACACACACATATAAGTATACACATACATAATAAAAACCCCACACATATGTTTATTCTGTGCCGTTTTTGTGCTATTTGTTACTGCGCTCATAAAAGTTTAATAAGCGCTTTTGCTTGTAGAAGTACATTTCTATGTCCGTGTGTGCAAAGAGAGTAAGCGGGAGAGCAAAATAAAAAGAGAGAGAAAGAGCAATAGAGCAAGAGAGAGGGAGAGAGATTGAGTGAATACGTGCGCCTTTGCTTTGGATGTTTGCTGCCAACATCAAATGTCAAACCCACCCACCAGATATTGGATTGGGCTTATATTGTGAATAATCAATCATCGTCATTGTAGTTGCTGTTGAGATTCCTAGCCACTGTGCAATAAATAAGGCAGGGGCAAACAAAAACGCACGTTAGCTAAGTATTGATACTTCAATTTGTATACTTAATACACAATACCAAATACCAATACATATATAGAAAAATTCATGCATACATACATACACGTATGGAATGTACTATTTAAGAATTGCGCTCTAGTGTTCTATTAGTCTGACAGCCCGCACACGCACATGCACTCACTCACACACAGTCGAACATCTGGCAACAGCTTTTTCGAGTGTTTATATTTCTGCAAAATTTTACAGAGAAACAGCAATAACAACAGCAGCCGACACATCACTGATTGATTAAATTTCACCTACACACACACATGTTCATGTACACAAAGACACTTGATAAGCGATCTCTCAATCGTTTTACACATATTGCGTTGCATTTACTTTTTATAAAGGTGTAATAATTACTGTGCCGCTTAACGACAGCGAGAGAGAGAGAGAGAGAGAGAGAGAGAGAGAGAGAGAAAGAGAGATATAGAGCGCTTTTGGCTTGACTAACTCTATCGTAGCTTATCTGTGAGAAGGCACGATTAAAACGGCAACAGAATCAGTGGTCGCAGCGTTAGTGGACATTGGCGTCATTGACACGACGAGGACGGCGACGGCGACGGCGACGGCGACGAGAAAAGTAATTTGTCCAAAATGGTAAATGGCAGCCCACGTCCAGTATGAACATGTGTGTGTATGAGAGTGTGTGCCTGTATGCGCAACACATTAAACGAAAGAACGAACCAAGACCAGAAGAACAGAGCAACAGAAGAAGATAAAGTGTTGAGCGGGCAGAACTAGCAGAACTGCGCGACGCGACACGAAACGGCGCGTCGACGTCGCTGTTGCTGTTGCTGTCGCGGTCGCTGTCGCAGGCGCTGTCTCGGCAAGAAAGCAAGAGTAGCAAATGTGATTGTGAGAGCGAGAAAGGGATGGGAGCTAATATATTCGCTGCTATTGCACTCGAAAATTCTTTTGCTTTTGTTTTTATGATTTTTCCAAGAATTAACAGCGAAAGACGATGGCCACAGCGACAGCGACGGCGACTGCAACGGCGGCGGCGACGACGACGACATGCACAGCCAGCAAGAAAAACAATAAGAAACAGGAGCGCAACAAGAAACAACAATACATAGCGTATAATAATGTCTGCCCAAGTGGCAACACATGATTTTGCATGGTCAGGCACACAGACTGCACACACGTGTGTAAATACACACATATGCATTAATGCATATGTACACGCATACACGTACTTGCATATTTTATAAATACTATAAAAATTAATTTAATATTAAACAATTGAGTCAAAAAATATAATTATAAACAACCATGGAAGAAATATTTTTTTATTTTCCTAGAATTCTCCACAAAAATAAGTAAGTGCAACAGCAGCAGCAGCAGAGGCAGCGGCTTATAGCCCGCCCACGCACAGCCCCCACCGACAGCATTTGCTTGTTGCTTTTATGCACAGAACACGGAGCAGAGAACGTGCCCGTGTTTTGCTCTTTTCTCTATATTCTATTTACCTTTAATACACAAACAGCTCAGAAGGTGTAAACACGTACGAAGAATGTATGTGTGTACATATGTTGGTATTGGTAGCGAGGGCCCCAGCACACACACACGCGTACACTAGTGCAGAGCAGCAGAGCACAGAGAGCACATACATACAAACACTCACTCACGTAAAATACACAAGCAGACCTTTTCTTCTTCTGTTTCTTGCTTTTAATATTTTGATATGTATTTGCCGTTTTATTTTTAAATCGTACACACTCACACACACACAAATAAACGCGCCACACAACTACGAACACTACCACAGGAACTCCACTCAACGAAAATTCTGTGTTTGAAGTTGGGTGCCAGAGCGCTCAATAAAATGCGAATTGAGCGGGCGACGAATCTGATATTTTTTAAACAATATAAATTGTTAAATATAATCAATGTGTTTTACTTTTGCAAAAGCCGCGAGGGCACACCACCAACGCGATTGAACGCACGAACATTAATGTAAGACAGACCTGCTAACAACCGTATAAAACCGTTTTACTCAAAATGGCACTGCAAACGTAGACCACAGCCGCGTGGCCAGACAGTTCAAACTCTACATTTGAAAACTCACAAATTTATATATATTTGAATTTAAAAGGCCCCGTTTAAAAATATTAAGGAATAATTCTTACATTACATTAAACAATTCAAGACTGATTTTCTAGTTTGGTACTTTTATAAATTAGTAAATAACATATATCAAAGCTAATTCTGGGATGTCCCAGTTAAGACTAAATAACATTAACATTATAATATAATGCCTTTACCTATTATGTCTCAACAATTCATACATATATGTATATACGAAAGTTTTTGATTAGCGTTATCAGATATTCCTTAAGTACAGTATATTACTTATCATTATTATACCAGTTGTAGTATTAGCATTGCTTATGGTATTTTGTAGCAGTAAACCATTTCTACATATTGAATTAATTGAAACTACACGCAAGTAAATTGATTTTTCGCAATTTAAAATTGCAGAAAGGCTTAAACGACTGTATGGCAACTCTGTTCACCTGTTGTTCGCCAGCCGTCTGCCCACAAGGGAGCGGCCATGACTACAATAAATCAATAGTGGTCTTATTTTACACTTGCATTTACCACCTCCACCAATTCCTGACACTCACCTGTTTCTAAGTAGAAGTCATCGAAAGTTTTAATTATTTATGTACATATATATAAATATATATAAATTGACACTTTTCATACAAGCTTGGTTAAACCGAAGCAAAGTGGTAAATAAACACTAGTGCTTAAAAGCACATACTCTACATATAACACGTGAACTAGCTAGGAACGTTTAACGAAAAAAGACTTGTTTTTAAATAAAATAAATCAAATAAATAAGTAATTTGTTTTTGCGCACTATTTTTGCACAACTGAACGCGACTAGAGATGGCAAATGAAGCCAAACGATAAAGCCGAAACGTTATCGTTGGCGTTGCCACATCAAAAGCGAGTTGGGAAGTAATGCGCTCATTTTAAATATTTGATAAACTTTATTGAAACTATTGTGAATTTATTTTTGCTAATAAAAACACACTCACATATAACATATTCAAGTATTGAATTAGTGGCTAAGCATTTGAAAATGAATACCAAATTTGTTTAAAATATATTCTCACCGCTTTAACCATGCACAAGCCAATTTTAACGTACATTCGAAACTTGACAAAGTAGAAACAAGCTAATACAATTACAATTAAAAGCTATAGAGTTTTTGTATACATGAAAAAGTTATTGTCGAAGTTGTAAGTACAATTAAAGCATCAAAATCAATGCACTAGTAGCCTTAATTTGATACTTTATTCAGACAGGTATGTGTTTTTATTGTTTTGTTTACTTTCAGCTTAAAGAAAATAATCGTGAATAACAAAAGTAAGCGCTTGTGTATTCATCATAACTCTTCCAGAGTTAACAACTAAAAATATCAATCAAGTGTAACAATGTTGATGCTGCATGAGAAAATCAATCCATGCTATTCAAACATTTAACTTAATAACGAAAGCAGTGCGTCTGTCTATGCCTTTCCTTATCTGTGTATATCTATATATATACAGAGATAAGAAAAGGCATAGACAGATGCACTGTCGATATATATAAATATATATATATATATATTTAGTTATATATACATGTGTATCAATGAGTATGCGTGTTTCTGTGTGTGTTTGTAGGGCAACTGCTAGTTTTCAGCCCGACCACGCTTTAAGTGGGACAGTTCGATAAGCCAAGCCTTAATCAGATCGTACGTGGAGAAGCTAATGCCAACGGCAATGGGGCCCTTGATCCAGTTCATACTCAGGCCCTTGTAGAAGCCGTTTTTGATGCCCTCCTCCCTGTGGAGATCAAACGATGCACAAATATTAGAATATGAATTACAATCAAGCAATATCAGTCATTACCTGTATATTGTAACAAGCGTCGCCAGTATCGTTGGAGAAGACTGCGGCGCATTGATGTTAACCCGGGTTGTTTGCATGCGCCGACGCACAATGTCCAGCGGATAGCTAGCCGTTTGACCGGCTACACCGGCCGCGGCACCAAATGCCAGCGAAACAAAGGCATTCGGGTTGGTATTGCCAATGATTTCTACAACGAAAGGAATAGCTTTATGATGGAAATGCGGGTAAGAGCTGTGATTTACCATGATATTCGCGTTTGAGCGTTTCGTAGGTGAAGAAGGAGGTGCCCGCATAGGGTATAACACCCAAGACTGTGGCCCAATAGCCACGGAACAGAGTACGCGGACCCTCCTCCACCCAGATCCTAGCGAACACCTGGCGCAGCGTGCGATAGCCAGTGTATCTATCCGTGACAGCCATGCGAGCGCGAGCCAAGTCCAACGGATAGGTCAACGATTGCGAGGTTATGCCCGCCAGCGAACCGGCGATAAAACGGCGTCCCTTAGTGCTAATGAACGAATGAATACTAAATAAGTATATTTCGGATCATTAAAGCATCCCAATTGCAATGCCTACTTACTTAGCGCCATTCTGATCCACATTCAGGACGCGTCGCCATTGCTCGTGGGATGTGAACTGGATGGCTGCGTAGGGCACAATGCGCGCCATAGTCGCCGAGTTGCCGCGCCAGAGGGCGAGGACGCCCTCCCTGGCGTAAGTCTGCTCCAGATAGTTAAGCGATGCCCTGAACGAAAATGACACATCTTTGCGTATCTGAAAATTGATTTTCGTACGGTCCAACGGTGCGATTGTGGTCTTGGCCAACGCACCGGCTGCTGCGCCCGCTATCAAACTGATGAGCACCTGGTCCACTTTGTTGCGCACTATAACGGGATGTTCAAAAGGATACATGAGTCTTTAGAATGAGAGTAAATTCCTGCTAGTCTAGCAGGTCTAATACTGTATACACGATCAATTTAAAACTCCTAGTTATATTTAATATATGTATATACGCGGTATATACTAGTCTAACTATTATATACACAATCAATTTAATATTCCAAGTATTTCATTTATTATATTCATTCATTTGATCAATAAGATTTCGAATTTTACAAAACACTACTGAAACTGTGTATATAGATATGTCAAGTTGTATTCAATAAATTTTAATATATGTTTAGATGCGAATGGAATGAAAATAACTATTTATACAGTCTACCTATTGAAAATTAGTCAAGGGCATACAGACAATATATTTATTATATATTTGATAGGAATTACAGCTGCGTTGCTTGTTTGAGTGGATTGATTGATCGAAGAGGTAGATGGACTTTATATGGTTAACTATAAATATTTTAAGGTCTTTAATCATACATAATGAATTGATAAGTCTTAGCACTTTGCAATTTGCGTATAAGCATATTCTTCAAATGATAATCCTGAGCAATCGATAAATATTGATTTAGTTTATGAGTTATCGAAAAATGCTGATCTTTAAATATCTCTGTCTAAGTTGCTCATCATAACTCTTTGTCTATCTTCGGGTAATTAGGTAATATAAACTAGGGTAACCTACTATTCGAAGACTTCGCATTCTGATCAGCGGAGGGAGTCAGCATTTGGGTTCTCGCTGCGCTCCTGTGGCCATCCTCATCCTCTGTCGCGGAAGGTGTGTCGTCGGCTGTGGCCGCGTTGCTGGCTGAGCCGGCGACAACTGTGCTGGATAATTGACTACCTGACGATGTGATGGACATGGCAATGTTGGGCTTCTCTATAAGGCGGCTCATGGCAGACTGCAATGGAAGAGATAATACAATTTGGAGCTTTAAATATAAATGAAAGTCTAATTATAATTCCCGGCTATATGCCTATATGCCTATATGCCCGACAGATCCCACAATCACTTATCAAAGTCGCGAGTATATTATGATTGAGTTTAAGCTCTTATCAGGTTAATATGCTGATAAGGCAAGCCAAGGAAAAAATTCGCAAGGCTTGAAGATCGCATCGCACGAGAAATATCATGAACGTTTCATAACGAAAGAAAAGTATTTTGCATATTTTGGCACCGTTTCAAGAAAATCAAAAACAATTAAGATTTATGCAATCATAATTTGACCAAGCTAAAATCTGTTGTTGAAAATTTCAATTGCACTTTGCTTAGACAGCTACCGTTTAAAGATTGTTTATTGATTAGGCGTTCTGATAAGATTGTAATACGTTGAGCCTTTAGCTATGAGGCTTAGACTATTTTATATACAAGACTTGTATATGTATTCAATTTCTTGATACGTGGAGATACCGAAAATAAAACAAGAAATATTGTTTATATAAATAGCCTTAGAAGCTCTTATTTCCAATCAATTTATACTTATACTCTTAGTCACTTTTCTTCACCTGTTTAACTGTGTCATATTCCATGAGAAATCTAAAACTCTCTAGATAAGAGCATGGAAACCTGTTATTTACTGAAAAAATGTAAACAATCAAGCAATAGCAAGAAATTATCACCAAAAATTAATTATAACTGGCCCATGTGCTGGCACACACCTCCCAAACAACTATTATATATAGATAGATTCACACCCGCACACGCACACACACACATACATACATACTAATGTATAGCCATATTTTATTATATCCATGTAAATATCTATATATGTATATATATATAGAGCGATTCTGTGCGATTGTTTTCCACAAGTGAATCGTATCACCTTGAACAAGTTTTAGCATTAGGCAGTAACGAGGGAAGCTCATGATAAAAATATATATGTATGCATATATCTCTAGTGATAAGATACAGCTGGGCACACATCACCTGGCTGAGAGATAAAATTAAGACGGCTATTCAGTGTATAAAAGAGAAGAAGAGAAAAGCCCGAAACAAACTCTGCTCTAAGTTTGAACTGCGATTCAGTTGCGCTTCTCGAATGTTGTGGATGGCTCAAAGGTGGGTTTGTTTTGCAATATTATATTAGAATTAATGAAGGAATGAATATGAGTTTTTCTAAGGAAATAATTGAAACAACTGCCATATAAAGTTCTTTGTATTTCCGCATTAAATTAGTTCCAATTGCAGGCGTATAAATTTCACATTTTAGAAATTAATTTAATTTATTATATATACTAATTGTTTATATATATTATATATTTAATTTCCTACTGAAAATGAAGGTGTACAACTATTTGAATGATTGTTTTTCTATTTTAGACAGTCCTTGAAAATTATATTTTTAGATAAAGTTTAAACATTTTCTAAAAATTTCAAATTATAATTACTGGAATTTCTATCAGATAAGTCTATTAGATAATTTTACCTACAGCCACATGCAAGTCAATTGCGGACCACTGTGAAGGGGATGATGAGGATAGTTGGGTTGGTCGGTTAGGGAGGCGAGATTTTGCACGGAGTCGGCAAAACGAATCTAAACAAGTTCATTAAACGTTGTTTGTTGTTTGCCATTGAGTCAAGGCCAAATGATTTACATATAGAACTGCATATATATGTACATACATATATACATATATAAATTTGCATGCGCAATTGAGTGAAGCTATAAATAGATTCACTCATATTATATTTGACTCTCCACCCGTCTAATAGGAAGCATGTGGCAATAACATCTGTAGTTCTGATTGGAATGGACTTTGCACTTAACTCAATTTTTATGGCGAGCGAATACTTGACCTATGTAAATATACAGAGTAAAATATATTTAAATAACTAAAAAAAATTATCACTTCGTTGCATTTCGTTTACAATCTCCAAGCAATTCATATTGATGTAATTCTGATTGGAGTTAGCTGATCAGACAATGGGGCACGGTAAACAGCTGTTGCTCAACTGTATTTCTCTTCCAGTTCACTTGTTTCCCCTGTTATGCACTACAACTGTATGGCAGCACCTATACTCTACGCATCATCCCACACATTCCAACAGAACGTTTTCTGTTTTGATTTGTATGCGTTTACTTATCATTTATTTTATTGCCCACTTATGCACACACTTATACACAGACACAAAATCATATTATATAATTAGCCAAATTTAGAGATTTAAAATGTGCTGCCAAAACAACGACGATAACGCACCTTTGTTTTTGTTGTTAACAAAGATTTTTTGCGTATTCTTTTTTGACGTGCATCGACAGCAACAACAACAACGCGATGTCGTTCTGCAGTGGCACGTTCATGCACTCACTAGCTGTAGCTAACAATTCGAGACGCTACACTCATTTATTTTGATTTAATTCACAACACGTAATTTGTATTATTTAATACATAGTAAGAACTTGCAGAGCGGCTTCGCCTTCCCGTCTTTTCTGACTATTCGACAAAAACATCGAGAACACTATGGTATTCCAGGGCTGCAGAGCTGACAAAGCACAGAGCGCTGCCATATCGCTGAAGTAGTGTTGCATTTATCATGAATCAGGCAACACTACTCCGCGGCTGCAGCAACCAACTTCACGTAAGACGCACTTGGAGAAAAACAGAAAAATATATAAGTATAAAGCTATACAAAAACAAAAAGGAAAACAATGAATGTGTCGAACATAAATAATGACTTGCGATCGTATTCACGACACTGGCTAACTGAGTTCATTGAACAGTATCAGGAGGAGGAGTGTCTCTGGCAGCCGAAGCACCATGACTACAGCAATCACGCCGCCAGAAATAAAGCCTACGACAAATTGGTTGAAAAACTTAAAGAAGTTGAGCCAAATCCAGACCGTGCGATGGTCGTTCGAAAGATCAACTCGCTACGGTCCGCATTTCGTCGAGAGTTTCGCAAATCCAGCATTAAATCTGACTATGAGACACGTCTCTGGTACTACGACAAACTGCTCTTCATAGCCGACCACAAACCCAAACGCCATTCAAACGAACTATCCGGCAAGCCCAAACGAGAACTGCACATCAATTTTGATGACGAGGACTCGATGGACTACGAGGAGGAATCACATCATACGCCTCAGTCACAGCATATCGAAACAATAGTGCCCAATCCCAGCGACGAAGTGGAGGCAGAGGTGACCGCCGTCGGCACCAACAATGTTGTGGTCAGTAGTCAGGGTGCCACGCTGAGCACTATCTCGGTAACTCCAGCGGATTGTGTCACACTTGTGAAAGACGAATCACATCAGACGCACAACGAGGTGGCAGAGGCGCACCAGCGTTTAGTTGCCCAGGCCAACGCTGCACAATCCTCGTTAGCTGCCGCTGCAGCAGGCGGACATGCCGTGAAAGTGTTAGAGATAACATCGCTCGACTCCAATTCGCAGCGCGAGATACAACAGGTGAGTTTTAGAAATAGTACATATGGGATATACTAATTATTCTCCCTCTGTCCCTCTGCTTGGCAGGCCGTCAATTCCCTGGAGCATCACCAACAGCAACTACAGCATCTGCACCATCAGGCCAATGGACATGCCCAGCCCGTGCCGACCATTCAGATTGGCCGGGATCATTACCAGCCGCTGTTTGGCAATGCAGCGACCACAGCGTACACGACAACAGCGCCCGCCCCCACACACCGGCACGAGGATGAATACGATGCAATTGGGGTAAATGTGGCCAGCAAGCTGCGGTCCATGAATCACACACAACGCATCATTGCCGAGAAGCTCATCAGCGATATCCTCTTCAATGCACAGCTCGACAATCTCACAGTCAATTCGTCATTGGCGCAATAATTAACTAAATAATTAATATATTGTAAATTAGTTTCAGACGCTTTCGGTCTGCTTAATTTTATTTTACATAAGCATATGTATATGTATGTGTTGTATGTACGTCGTCCGTTTAAATGTTAGCTTGTATATTAACGTTTAATGTTTATTGTAGATTTAATTACTGCATATGTTGTATGCAATAAATAGTTTTTAACAAGTTTGGCCTGTACACAATTTACAATATTCGCGCTCAATTCGATTCGCTTTTCTTGGCTGCAGCGTCATTATCATTGCCGGTCAACCGCTTCCACGCATATTTGGCAAACTGTAAGATTATTATTGTAGATATATATATTCTTATTACCGGAATATTCCCGGATTTGTCAGCTTATATTCCATTTACCGTAACAGGAGGCAGATCAATTTGTTCCTCGGCGGACACCAGCTTTCGATTATCCTGTAACAGATTCCAGCCAAAGTGAACGGCAATCAGGCTAGGTACCATTACAATGGCAACTAGGTTGCGCGAGACAAATGAAGGCTTCGGTGTCGTCGGCATTTTTCTTGTTTAACAAATTATGACAGGCTCTCGATTATTGTTATTATTTAACATATTTGTGCATAGCAATGACATCTCTAGTAAATCGATAACTAAACTTCGATGAATGAACTAAAAATTCCCAAGAAATTTCCTTAATAGGTGGCAGTGCCTTAAAAATGGCGCTTAAATATTTACTTTTGAATAATTTAAATATTTACCATTTACCATTTACATAATAATTTATTGAGACTTACATAAGCTTAGCTTGTGTAGACACAATTCATGCAATTTAAACAGCACTGGGTTCAGCTATACTAAAATATTTAAATAAATGTAAATGCAAATGTCGAATCACTTGCATTCATTGTTGAATGCTCGAGAGCACTTTTACTGCATGTTCGCACTTGGTTCAATATGTGTATATATTATATCATTGAAAGCAAAGCTCTGATGTTAATATATTATAAGATTCGGGGTTTCGACTGTCCAATTTATTGTCCATCTGTAAATCTACTTATGACAAAATTGTTGTCAGCTGTTGCTGCTGTGCACGAATACACACATACATATAATGTGTAATTAAATAGCCAAATGTTTTTATTCCCATCACTATTCACCTTTACCCTCGCCCTCACCCAGGTCTTTCAGTATCTGTCTTTGTCCAACTCATGCTGCCCTCAAAAAGAGCATAGAGGAGCATAGAACATGTAAACAATGGAATTTCCGGGTAAAGTACAAGGTACATTCGAGTTCGCAGTGGGGGTTAGAGCGCATAGCAGGTGCTTGTTGTAGTGTTTGTGCAAAAACAAAAACAACACCAGCAGCGCCAGTATTAAAAATAAATATAAATAAAATATAAGTAATGCAGGCAGCGGCAGCGGCAGCGGCAGCGGCACTTGCACTGTCTCCGTCTAGAGTTAGTTTAGGCAGAGCTCGCAGCCTATTCACAACAAAGCTAGACCGGTCGTCGCAGCGGAAAAAGAAACACGCACACAGAAAAATATCGAAAGCGAATAAGAGAAACAAAATTCAAGGGATTAAATAAAAGTGAGTTACGCGCTTTACTTGCTCTTCTTGTTGCCGTCCTTGCGTCTTGCGTTCTCCTGACAATTCTATGTTTTTAATTCTATGTTTTATTCCATGTTCCCAATTGTTCCTGTTTCGTGTGAGAACAGTGCTGCGTTTGCTAAAATCGATAGTCGCCTGCGTGCGCTTCCATTTGGAAGGCATTCTGCAAGACGGGTAAGTGGACTAGCCGAGTGCTCGGTAAATGCTTGTCGCATTGTGTCCATCGTCTGGAGTACTCATCTGGAGTACTCCTCGATATGCTGAGTACTTGTCGTGCTGCATGAAGACACAGATGAACGCTATCCAGCCAATAATGTTGACAACTAGGGCCAGTGTAATGCCATAGAACATAACGATAATAAGCTTCTCCCGTCGCGTTCGGTCAGCCCACGCAACATGATCCCGTTGAAACTGAGCATGTGTATGGGTGGGTGTGAGTGTGTGGGTGTATGTCAATGTGTCGATTATGTGTTATAGATAAGTCGTATCTCTTCAAGTACTGCTCTTACCGGCATATCAAGTCGAGCTGCTGCTGCGATTAGCGTCGTATATACGTTGTCGCCCATTTGAACAAGAATATGAATAAATTCAGACGAAAATTTTTTATCTATGTATATATGTTTACACTGCTCAAAGTTCTATACATTTTATGCTGTAATTGCCCATGTTTACAAGTATATTTGGTATCGAATTATATATACATAAATTTGTAAATAAAACAAATGCTTACTTCATGTTACGTCACCTGAAATTAAACTTCTAGAAAAAATGTTAAAATCTTATTTCTCATTTCTATATCGTCAGTCTTGATACTTCAAAAGCGTATCTGCATACATACATGTACATACATATATATATATATATATATATATATATATATGTAGATGTATTTTCATAGCTTAGTGGGCTTGGTAATTTCTGAGTTCAGATCTTACATGAAACCGAACATATTTCATTTCAAAATACAAAATGTCTAAATACTATATAATTTGGCTATTTTTTGAGATCCAGTTTTAAAATTCGATTATTCAATATTTGACTTTAATATAAAGATATATGAATCAACAAATATGGAATATATAAAAATTAATTTTGTATAATTAATAAACCGTTTTTAATTAAGTCCCTGATAGACGTAAGGCAGGCAACAAGCTCTTCTCTACAATAATTCCATTTCTTAGGTAGTAGAATCTTTTACTGGATGATACCCTCACTGCGAAGCTCTGCAATTTGTTCTGCTCCATAGCCTAGAAGATTAGTGAGCACCTTATCTGTGTGCTCGCCGAGCATCGGTGGAGCGGTGCGTGCATCGTTGCGCGCTTCACTGTAGACGACGGGCGGACCTACGACCTTGACGCTGCCGTCGAGCGCATGTGGCAGAGTCTTGACCAGGCCTATGGCCTGGATGTGCTCGTCCTCAAACACCTCGTGTATGCTGTTGACGGGCCCCACCACAAAGGAGGCGCCCTCAAAGAGACGCATCCAGTTCTTGGACGAGTCGCGTGCCAGGATCTGGGCCAGCAGATTGATTAGCTCTTCGCGATTCTTTACCCGATCCTTGTTGGTCTTGAATTTGGCATCGAGGGCGACCGCTTCGATGTTCAGGCGGCTGCACAGCTCCACGAACTGGGCATCGCTGCCGGCGCCAAGAGTCAGGTAGCCATCGGCCGTCTTGAAGCTCTGGTAGGGCACAATGCTGGAGTGGGCGGTTCCCCAGCGCTTGGCCTCTGTACCGGCGTTTAGGTAGTTGCTGGCCACGTTGATCAACAGTGAGCAGCACGTGGACAGCAGATCCACGTCGATCTTCTGGCCACGTTGTGTGCGCTCCCGCTGCAGCAGGGCGGCCAGAATGGCGCCGTGCGCATATAGCCCTGTGGCCACATCTGTCACTGCCACACCCACCTTGCTGGGCGGTCCATCACGCTCGCCCGTAATATGCAAAAGGCCGCCCATGGAGGAGGCAATCACATCGTAGCCCGGTCGCTTGGCATAGGGACCCACCGACCCATAGCCACTGATGGTGCAGTAGATCAGACGTGGATTCGCACGCCGCAGCTGCTCATAGCCCAGATCGTAGCGCTCCAGTGTGCCAGGCACATAGTTCTCCACCAGCACATCGCATTTGCTCACCAGCTGCTGCATCAGATCCCTGCCGAGCTTTATGTCAATGCAGACGCTCTGCTTGTTGCGATTGGGCGCCAGAAAGTAGGCCGCATCGCCGCACTTCTCTAGAAACGGCGGGCCCCATTTGCGCGCCTCATCACCGAAATGGGGCCGCTCCACCTTTATCACCTCGGCGCCCAGATCGGCCAGCACCATGGTGCAGTAGGGTCCAGCGACAATGCGCGTGAGATCTAAAATACGCACACCCCGCAGCGGATGTCGCTCATCTATGGGAGAAGCGTCAAGGTTATTGTTGTTGTTCTTATTCTCGCTGACAGCGGCAAAGCTTCGCAAGCTTTGACGAGCTGCGCCGACAGCGCATGAGAGTCGCAAACGTTGTAACCACAAAGCCATCGTGAGTAACTGTTTATTTCCAATCAATTATTATTTACTTTGCTCTTGACAGTCACTTTCTCTGATGGTGTTCTCTGGTGTTGTTGCTGTTGCTGGTGTTGTTGTTTATGTTCTTCTGCGCTGTGCGAGTATTCCAAACGGAAAGTTTTCCAGTCGACTGCTGAGCAGCCACTGAAGCAAGCACAGCTGACATGTGAGAGCTTTTTTAAAACATCGCTCACCATTCGCTCTTAGTAGAGCGTGCTCACTCTCTCTCTTCGTTTCTTTTAGCTCCATACTTATATACTGTTTTTAGCATATACTATAATATAATAGCTTTTTTATCATTTAAGTGCAGATAACAACTTACTAAGCTGGCACTCTCTCGAGTTCGTTTCTCTTCGATTGTTGCTCTCGGAATGTTCCTTAATTATTACACAACTATTCTTACATCTTCCGCTTTATTACTATTAACCTTGGTGCTTTCCCGCATTGAACCAAAAGAAACATGTAAAACTAGCTTCGTGTTTTTCCCCAACAAAGAGCAAAGGTCCTAAAAGTTCAGAAAAAAATAAGAAAACTACGTTTTTTTACTTGAACATTTTTTATCTTAAGTTGAGAGACTGTAATTTAGACATTAGGAAACATCTAAATTTCGGCACATTCCCAAAGTACTTTAATAATATATTTTTGTTCATACACAGAACTCTAATTTGGCCGGCTAAAAGCAACGAGCTCTAATGATTGAGCAATTAAAAAACAATTGTTATCTTGTAGACAGCTAAATAGCAAACATTTGAAATATTTACAAAGCAAACGACGAAATTTACTAAATTGCCATTAAATATTCGTCAGGCATGAGCGCCCAAAAATATCTGCCTCTAAAATCTCATTCTCTCACAGTTCAGCCGTATTAGATTTGTTTATAGATTTATATATATATATAGATGCCTTCATATTACTTATTTGTTTATTTGAGTAAACATTTTAGTTTACTTTCAGCTGAATTCAATATACAACTGGGAACCTTTTTCCCTTTTCTCCCGATGATCTCACTTTTAGTTTCGAAGCCTTTTTCTCATATATGTACGACATTCAGATAACTCATGCGTCGATTGCCTATAATCTGTATAATTAACAGTCTAAAGGAAAACTTGTCTGAGTCTTTCTTCACGCTGCACTAATAACAACAAATGCAAATAAATCGAAGTTCATAAGTTCCTCTAATTGCAGGTTAGCAGGAAGCACTTCAAGTCATTACCTAAACTAGTTGAGCAAATTAAATTGCACTATTAATGAAATTCTAAAAAAATGGCTTAAGTCACAAGCTTACATTTAGTTAACTTTATTTTTTAATTCCATTTAATAAAGAAGCAGCAGAAATCACTTTAGTTCTTTAAATTTTCGCTGAGTGCATTTCCGCAGAATGAGTGGGATTCACAAAAGAACTAGTAAGCTTAACGTAAGAGCGGGTGCAGTTTGAAGAGAGAGCATCATACAGCAGACGAACCGGTTCGAGCTTTCGACTCAGCGAGCGTGAGCGCAGCTTACAAGCCGAGCCAAGCAGAGCTTTAAATGTTATGCGCTGCGCTGGATGCTCATTTATTTGCTTAGCGCGCGTCTTTCGCGTCGGTTCGTTCGTTCAATCAATGCGCTTCAAGTCGTTTCAATTCGCTGCGATCGGTTACAAATCTAATAAACTAGACAAAACAGAAATACAAAACAAAACAAAACAAAACCAAAATATAGTGTAGCAAAATGAAAGCCAGTGATACGTTACGCATGCGTTTGCAGCGCATACAAATTCGGCTAGAAAAATGCATTCGCTGCCGCAACTAAATTAAGATGCAGCTCTCAAGAAAGTGTTTTGCCAACAGCTATTAGCCAATTGACCAAAAATAGAGAAAAATAGTAAAAACGAAAAAAAAAAGTATTAAGCCATCGCCAGTTTTCGAGCCAAAGCAGCGAATTCGAATTCGAGTTCGAGTCGTGTGTTGAGTTGTGCAAGCGCAAATCGCAGCAGCCGCCGCAGTTGCTGCCAACGTCGCCGTCGCTGCCGTCGCCGTAGTTGCAGTCGCAGCCGATGCAATTGCAGACCAGCTGCATATTGCACAATCCTTTCGCTTGTTGGCCAACCTGTTCGCTTGTATCTATTGGATACCATCGATATATATATACATCTGGATATCTAGATATATATTCTAGTTTGAAATAATTTCACTTTGAAGCCGTTTAACGCAAAGCCGCCAAAATTGCTGTCCTACTGTGTTCCAGGATCCTGGGGTACATCATGCGCCGTTTCCTGCGCTCGGCCATGATTGTCTTCAGCTGGTTTGTGGTGCCCTACAGCCGCTACACCAACATCAAGGTGATTCGACGCAAGCTGCCGCCCATACGCAGTCACCTGCTGGAGATACCTGCTGTCGATCTAGCCAAGCTGATTCGCAACAGAAAGGTAAGTACACCGAAAGCGAACACACACACATACCTGTGTTTATATATGCATATGTGTAATTGTGAGTATATATGTATGTATGCCTTAATCGAACGCACCTCAAAATTGGCAATATCTTGTAAAATATCAATAGGCAGACAGGCGAGCCTCAAGCAATGGCTCGAGGCTGCGACAGGGGCTGGGGCCATATGTGTTTTGGGGCTTTCAATCCACTGTCCACTTAATGCCAATTTAACGACAAGAGAGGCCGCTCGCAGCGCTTGCCACATCCATTAGAGACTTTGTGGCAAAGCTGAGGCAATTTGTTGCCGTTGACAAACACTGGTCAGCTAAACTGACTCGCAGGTGATGGAGGTGATCGCCTTTAACATCATGACACTACTTTAAAAAGTGATTTTTTTTGGTAGTTGAAGAAGTACTAACATTCAAATTCGACTAAAGGGTGGGAAATAAAAAATAAAAATATATATTAATATTAAATATAAATTTAAAAAAAAAATATTTAGATTCAATACTCAGTTAAATATTTTGTTAGAAGGCTCTAATTTTTATTTTCTTAATTATAAAATTAAATATTTACGATGTGCTTAAACTATGTCAGAACCTTTGTTGGGCTAAAGATCACTTTTAAGTATGGGGTATATCATAGGTATATACCTATGATACTTTAATTTGTCATGAAGGTTCTCCTACAGGGCAGACCTAATCATACAGCTGTTTTCATGAAAATAGAAAACTTAAGATACATGAAAATTAAAACAAGTAAGAGTGCTCATAAGCTTCTCTATGCTCTTATAAAGATGCGCAATCTGCGCTTAGAGGAGAAAATAAAGAAAAAGTCTCTGATGCAGTCAGATTTGTTGTTCTTTATAGAGATGAAATTGGAAAAGAACTTATTGGTAGTTGATGTTTTTGCTGTATATATATTTAGGCAATTCATTAGAATTCTTAAGAGGTCTTCAACATTTACCTAAATTAATTTCAAGTATGCGTTTCATATAATCTTTTTAAATTTTCCATTGCATTTCATTTTTCTGTTCCCCTTTTTCTTCGGCAGTAATTTACAATTGCATTTCATCAGTTAGCTGCCCAAGATACACAGCATATATTACTCATCCTAATCTCAATTTAAACAAAGCATTTTATTATATGTGTGCAAACTCTTTGAGCCTCAGTTGGCGCTGTTTCAAAATCTGCCTGTAGAAATCCCAGTCAGAGCCGCAATGCGTCAAATTGGTTAGCTAACCGCGGCCTAGAGAGTTTGCTTGACTGCAGCTACACACACACATATATATATCTCGGCCATATCAATAACAACTGGTAACTACCTCAAATTACGTACACAGCCAGACAAACGGATAGATGACGAGTGACTTGAGATGACGAATTTATGTACTGAGAAAAAGAGTATCTGCGAAATACATACTTACATAGATACACATGCATTACACACATGTGCTCATAAATAATTGCAGGCGCTGGGCTGGTTATATTTTATTGTAGTTGTAAATGTTTTTGTAGTAGTTGTTGCTGTCGTTGCTGTTGTTGCTTGGGCTTCTTTAGCCCGGTTTGTTGTGCTCTGTAAGATTCATTGCGTTCATTGGTCCACAGCCACACACAACGCACTTAAGGTCATGACTTGACAGACCTTATCGAATCATTCACACACAAACACACACACACGTACACTATCACATGCACAAAGTTCCACGCGCAGTCGTATTTATTTAATTTCGCCTTACTTTGTTTTTATTAAATTTAATTTTAATTTTTTTTATAGTTTATTCGCTCGTTCATATAAATGTTTAACTACTTTTTAATGCATTATTTTTATTATAATTTTTATATTATTTTTTCTTTTGTGTCTTTATTTTTGTTTCATTGTCAGTGCTTAAGCGATTGCTTAATTTCGTTTACGCAAATTTTTTAAAACAATTATAAAATTGTTGTCTCTTGTATTTGTCTCTGTCCAAAGTAGTTGCTGTTGTCGCCTTAGCTATGCGTGCTTTTGGCTAGATAAATATGTATATATATGAGTGTTCATTGTCGGGTCATCGCCAGAGACAACTGCGACAACATTTTGCTTAATTACTGCACAAATTGAGATTTATTTAAACAATAAGTGAGCACAAGATCTGAGATATGTTTATTGCAGATTTATCATGTTCAAGTCTGTTCTTGATGTCTATTCGGAGTCCATTCTTAAGTAGCGTGAATCATTTGTATAATTGACGCTTAAGTATTTTGCAAGACAAATTATATTTCAATTTATATACATACATATATGTACATAGATATCTATCAGCTATGCGTATGATGTTCGCTCTGTCAGTCATCAAGCGTAGCTGAATTGTTCTCTCTCTCTCTCTCTCTCGGCTCACATATATGAAACACGCACATCACAAATAACTAAAGCAGAGCACGTAAAGCTTCTCAGCTGCATGACACTAATACACACGCACCACTACTCACACACACACGCATACACATAGCACACTGCTAGGTATTGCCATAGTCGACTGACCAATGTGGCCTAAACTTGTTTTCTGCTTCGCTTTTCCTTCTGTTTATCTTTCCTTTATACTACAGCTTGATGTATGTGGCTATCTGTATATATATATATATGCCGAATCTGTGTCTGTGAGTAGTGTTTACATTACATGTTTCACTTGTGCTTTATCAACAATTACAACAAGACAATTGAATGGGAATGTCGTTTATTTCAATACCCTTCTAAAGGACCATAAACTGCTTCTATTTACATATTAATCTGATATCATCTAGCATTCTTCTTGTGGAAACTATCTAAGAATTAAAAAGTCTTTTGATATCTCTTCTTCTTAAATTTGTTAATTGAATTATATGAAGAACAACTAAATTTAATTTTCCAACTTAATTTTTTGAATCAGAATCAATCTATATGACAAGTCATCGACAAATTAACGTCAATCTCTAAAATTGCTTTAAATTTGTTTGTGATTTTCGAGATTTGAAGCAAGAACGAGTTATATATTTTGCCATATTTGAACATATGTTTATAGCTTTAAAAATTATTAGCTGAAGAATTGTAATAAAATAGGCAACTCAATCAATTTTTCAAAAGATTATGTTGACAACATTCGGAATATCTGTACTTCAGTGTTTTAAATATCAATTTTATAAAAGTATATATATATATAGCTATTACTAAAATAGAAAACCCATGTTCCTCTTTACAACCCGAATTTTTTTAATTTTTAGACCCTGAACGCTTTGAAAATGGGAAATCAGGGTGTAATGTTTTTTCTTTTCTTTTCGACTACGTTACAATGGTTTCGATTGTTTGCCTTCATCAAACTGAGTCTTCAAGCTGTGCTCTGTGTGAGCGTACTTGTAACCACTTACAACACCTGGCTACTTACAACACCTCACGCATGTTTCAGCTCCCGCAGCCGCTTAACCCCAGGTAGTCAACTACCTAGATACAAGCGAAACCTGAGTTCGAGTTCGAGTTTGAGTTGTGGCTGCAACTGATTTAATAGTGCACTGGATATCATTGAGAAGTCGAGTAGCCTTAAATTTAATGATAACTCTGTGTACAGTAAATGCTGACGAACTCCGTTTGCATATGAACGTATCATTAGCTAGGCAACTGCGCATTGAGCACTTCGGGCCTTCAGATGCATTGCGCCCCAGCTTATTGAGAAATTAATGCAGGCATTGAAACGAATTGCAGGCAGCTGTGGGAATGTCAACTCGAGTTAAACTGCTCTGTTTCAGCTATTAGTATTGAATCGGATATAGATCAAGTAGGAGCTAATTGCTTTAAAAGTATCTCAATTCGAATTGAGATGCTTGATTAACAACTCAGTCATGCTCAGTCTATATTATTAAAGTGTGTGTATTTCATATATTCAATGGAATCCAGCCTGGCCCCACCTCCAAACCTGCTGCCGGCCCTACGCAATAGGCAATTGAAAATCCGCACATTACTCATACGCCGCGTCGTACGCTGAGGCATTCGCATTCTTGTCGCCCTCTCTCTCTCTCTCTCTCTCTGTCTCTCCCTCTCTCTTTCTCAGGCAGGCAGACAATTGGCGGGCGCTGCATGATTGTGAATTTTTATTGATTTTAATTTAACGTAAATTGCTTTTGTGTCGTCGTTCGGTTCTCACAAACAATTAAGCGACAAGAATGGAGCAATGAAACATTGATCAAAGAAGCACACACAAAATGGAAATGTTAAAGTCTAGCTAATGCGGAAATGATCAGCGAGCTCTTTCTTTTATTTCTTTGCAGATTAAGAGCGAAGAAGTCGTTGAGGCATACATCGAACGATGTCGACAGGTAATAGAGACACGCAATTGATTGACTAAGACTTAACAGGTGTGGGGTTGGCTGTGTTTATGCTCTGTGATTCACAGGTAAATCCGCTGATCAATGCGATTGTGCAGGATCGCTTTGAAGAGGCTCTGAAGGAGGCACGCGAGATCGACAATGTGATTGCTATGGGCATTAACAGCGTCGAGTCCATGGAGGAGCATACGCCGCTGCTGGGCATACCGGTGACAGTAAAGGAGAGCATCGCCGTCAAGGGCATGACCAACCAGGCCGGCCGTGTCTTTAAGACCCCGCAAATTGCCAAAGCGGACGCGCCCGTCGTGGAGCAGATCAAACGTTGCGGCGGCATCATCTTGCTGGTATCCAACACGCCGGAGTTGTGCCTGCTCTGGGAGACGTACAACAATGTCACGGGTCAGACGAAGAACCCCTACGATCTAAAGCGCACCCCAGGCGGCTCCTCGGGCGGCGAAGCGGCGCTGCTGGCGAGTGGCGCCTCTCTGCTGGGCCTCACCTCGGACATTGGCGGCTCCTCGCGTTTGCCGGCCATGTTCAGCGGCATTTGGGGCCATAAGCCCACACCGTATGCGGTTTCCTTTCGAGGTCACCATCCGACCAGCGATTTTCCCAAGTGGGGCGACTTCTTTACCATTGCGCCCATGACGCGTTATGCCAAGGACTTGCCGCTGCTGCTCAAGTGCATGAGCGATCCGACCGGGCCGAAGCTGACGCTCGACAAGGAGATCAGTGCGAACGGCATCCGCTTCTTTTTCATGGACAACGACGGTCCCTCGGGCATGATGCGGCCACTCAGCCGGGACCTGCATGCGGCCATCAATCGAGTGGCCAGCGACTTCAATGCGAAGCGTGTCAACATAAGAAAGATGAAGTGGTCCCTGGACATCTCGCTGTCAGCCATGTTGACCATGAAGAACATCGAGACCATCTATCACAAGACCGAGGAGGGGGAGCAGCCCAAAACCGTGTGCAAGGAGACAGTCAAGTATTTCTTTGGCTGCTCGGACAGTATCCTGCCCTCGGTGATCTTCGGCCATCTGCAGAATTTTATGAAGATCATACCCAATTCACGGCACAAGCATCTGGCCAGCATCATCGAAGCGCTCAAGACTGAATTCAAGGAGCTGCTCGGCACAGACGGCGTCTTCCTCTACCCCACATTCCCCAACACAGCGCACCAGCACTACCAGATCTACCACAAGCTGCTGGAGCCGATGTACATGGCGATCTTCAACACGCTCGGCCTGCCTGTCACCAATTGCATGATTGGTCTGGATCGTCGCAACCTGCCCATGGGCATCCAGGTGGTTGCCAATCCCGGCCAGGACCATCTCTGTCTGGCCGTGGCCCGCGAAATGGAGCGGCGCTACGGCGGCTGGGTGCGTCCGCCCTCGGAGGATAGCCACAGCCACGCCCAGTCGAGCAGCAAGCGCGGCTGAGCTGCGCCGGCCTAGTTAATTGCACCATTCGGCATCCACATAAATATATATTTCTGATACCATTCCACGGTGAACCCATAGCTGACTGAGTCGAGCGCGATTGAGAAACCCAAAGAAAACTTCTAAAAAATGCCGTTTGTCTTTCTTAGTTTTGTTGAGTTGGGACTAACTTTAATTATATCTTTATTTGCATTCACCCACATATAAGGAAAATTCATGGAACCACATCACACATTTTAGTTAAAGTTGCGGAGTATTAAATTATTGCTTTTGTAATTGTCCAAATTCCTTGTTGTATGTACTCGATATCTGTATTGTATGTATGTATGTATATATTCAGCTAGATCTTAAGCGCTAGATTACGATGACCGCAACTGTCGGCATAGATCATAACTATGTATAATATCATTTTTCTAGCATCTATTTCGTATTATTAAAGCACATCGAGAATGTGAATATTCTCATTGGGATCTTATCAATTGGATATAATTGAATTTGTATTTAAAAATAACAAGAAACGTATACCAGATATATATTTTTATATTGAGCCAAATTAATAAAAATGATTTTATTTTATCAACCAAAATTATATATTTTATGAATTTCTCTTGCGCAAAAGCATTTAGGCAGCAGCAGCTTGGCCTCCAGTTCATGCAGCAGAGTTTGTAAGGGCAGGCGGTTATGCGTAGGGGAGAGGAGGGGAGGTATCTAAATAGGCGCTGTTATGGGCTAATAACGATTATAATAAGCAGCAACAGACAAACAAAAAACGCCAAACTGGCTAATAAGCAGCCACTGCTAGAGTCGCAAAGCAAATGCATGTTCCACCTGGCTGCGCCGCAGCACAGAACATTGAAAGCTGATGCATGTGTGTGAGTGTTATATATGTATACATACATATACACATACATGCGTACATACATATGCTAAGTGCTTGCAGCAGCGCCTGCCCCGGGCCAGCCAAGGCATCATCAATCCGCTGCTTTAAAGTGCTTCTACCAGATTGTCGATTTATTGGCCAGGCGCGTCTAGCCTAGCCTAGCGCACAGTTAGATCTTTTCGACAATCTTAAATTTAGTTGTTGCTATTATTTTTTTATTTTTGTAGCTTTTCGAGTAGCTCAAGGTTTTGCAAAAATGGCTTGCGCAATTGCGCTTGCGGCTCGGCGGCTCTAAGTTCTGTCACAGAACGTGTTATTTGGCCAAAAATCGGAGGTAAGTTGACTTCTGTGCAAAGAATGTGGCGGCCAAATTAAAGTTTTATGCTATTAAATATTTTTATTTTGTATCTGTGTGTGTATGTGTGTCTTTTTTTTTTTCTCACTTTGACCATGCGACTGGAAACGAGTTGCAGCACACAATTAACACACGCTGTAAATTTTGGCTGTTATAATTACCATAGAGTTCATAGCGTGTGTTGGCCAAAATTCTACTGCGGGCAGACGAGGGTTAAAGTGAATATTGTATAAGCCAGCTATATGCTACCTGTTTGCCAACTATCCGTAAAATGAGAGCGCAGTCATCCAGGCAGCGCTGAATGGAAGTGGAATAGAGAGACACAAAGACAGAGTAAGAGAGACGATTGCTGCATGTGGTACGAAATGTACCAAAAATATCTACAATTACCTGTTAGGTGAATAGTACCTAACAAATGTTTATCAAATATACCATTATGCACAACAAATTCAATAATTATATACATTATTAATATTACAAATCACTAATTTTCCTCATATTTGCTATTGTTAAAAAATATTGTCAGAAGATTTAGTGCCTTCCTATATCATTGCTTGCAGTTAACCATAATTTTTGCAAGTGTAGCCAGAGCAACTGTATCAAATGCTGAGCGTAGCAAATTGTATGCTCATTGATCAGCAATAAACTTAAGCCGTTATCAATGCTACTCACACACGCACACATGCATACTCTGAGAGAGTATGAGCGAGTGGCTGACCATTCCAGTCAGCAGCATTCCAGTGTCAGAAAATGGCTGTCGTCAGTCTGCAGCCAAGCCTATCCCAATTCCGGCCAGCGAGTAGCTCGCTCATTTCGAATCTGAGTCAAGCAGCGAGCGGTTGTGCCTCGCATCGAATCAACTAAGTCATTTTATAGACATACATATTGATGGATTGACTGTACCATATATGAATACATACATATACACTTAAGTTTTTGGTCATTTTATTCTGTGCATTTGAGGTGACAAATTGAATGCATATTTGTTTACCGTGATCTACACAGATAGATTAAAATTGTGTCGATTACCGTGTTAAATCAACTGAAAATCAAGTGTGATCTTAACCCCGTAAGACTCGAACACGTGTTTGCTTTAGCTGGCAAATGCAAATAGATTAGTTTTATGCCACGTTCAGGCAATTCTTATATTTATAATTGACTTCCATAGAATTAAGCAACAGGAAAGTTTCTCCATTTTTGCTGCCGAAAAAGAGAAGTCTTTACAGTTCAAAACATAAAATAATATTAGTATATGGAATGTACATGTTTATACTTATACACATATGAATGGATTCTAGATTTGGATTTCATTAAATAAGTATAATTCAAATAAAAAAATTAATGTATTTTTGAAGTCCTATTCCATATATATCATTCATTCATATAACAAAAACCAGATAAAGAAGGTATAAATACCCCGCAAAATGATTTAGAAGGTAAAAAAATCATCCAGAAATCTAGGCAAGTGGAATTATATGTATATTAGTATTATAATATATATCTATACAATAAATTCGTATTTCCACACTAGAAAATATGATATATGACTATACCGTATATCATACTTAATAGATAATTTAAACGAAGCTTCCATTGAAAAACGGTTAATAGTCCTTTTAAGTATTTAATACATGTTGCAGAAGGTATTTACATAATTCGAAATGATTATTCAAAATAGTTCTTACAGCATTCTTTCACTGGGATACAGTAAATGACTCATTTAATAGTAGTTATGAACGCAAGCAAAGCACTTAACAAATTAAATTTTGACAAAATGAAAAGCTAAATAAAAAAACCAATGTGTGATCATGTGATGGCAGATGATGGAGGAGGATACGTCAGACTACTTCTCTTTGGCTGCTTGGGGTTTGCGGGGCTTGGGCTCTGGCGGATCGATCAGATTGCCATGACGCACCACGTCGATGTGGCCAAGGCGAATCATTTTCTCCTCCCAAATAGAAATGTTTTTTCTGCAAAAGCAAATGAAATGATTAGGGAAGGCATTGACTTTTGACCTTTGGTTAGATTGATATAAATACTTGTACTGATCAAGCTCTTTGCGCGATTCGCTCAGATAGACAGCCTTCTCCTCGTCTGAGAGACGGGTCCATTTGGCGGTTGCCTTCTGATGCCATTCGCGGTACGTTTGCTTCTCTGTTTGCGGCGTATTCGTGCGCTCGATGGCAATGAAACGAAGGAATGCGGAGGCCGGTTTCTTGGGTCGTCCCAGCTCCTTGACACGCTTGCGCAGCTGTTTGCGTTCCTTGGCATCGCTGATGTCCTGTTTCAACTGCTTGAGTTCGGCGCGCTGCTCCTCGGTCAGCGTGGCATCGTACTTGGTGCGTTGCTCTACATAGAGCTCCTGATCCCTTTTGTACTCCGATTGCAGGCGCTCCTTCAGCTTAGGATCAGCATCCACCCAGCTCTTGGATAGCTGTCGTACCACCTCAATGGTGCTTATATTTGGATTTTTGGACAGCATCTTGGGTCGCATTTCGCGCATGAAGCGAAAATATGGCGTTAGCGGCTTCTTTGGCCTGGGCGGCAGACCGATTTGCTCCTCCAGCGTCTTGGAGTGAAGCGCTGAGCTGTTGCTCAGGCTGGCAGCGGCCAATGGTCTGTTTGGTTTTGGCGTAGGTGTGAAATGGTCATTGTTGATTTGATTTGTATGAGCAGTATCTGCATTTTTGGCTACAACTTGCCTGACTTTGCTTATTAGCGACCCGAAGATGGAGCCTCGCGACAGTAGCGTCGTTGTGTAGAACATTTTGTAATTGCTTTTGTATGTTATTTGAGCCCTTAAATGTTTTTATTTTTTCGTTTTTCTCACAGCTTTTGCATTAATAACTTGTTGAATTTACAAACTGGAATAAGTTTACGTAAAAAATGCGGCTTTTTTCTAGAGTTCCTTTGATTTGCACAGCTGTCTGCTATCGCTCATGTTATCGATAGTAAAAAGCCAAAAATAAATAAAATACTATTACTATTAATATTTGTTATCGATAGGTAAAAAAGCAAATGCCACGCATATTTGCAACTATGTGGTCTTCCCTCAAAGAGGGCGCTGTCAGCTGTGCAACTCTGCTGTGTGCGAGTGTGATAGCGACAGATGTGCAAGCAGTATAGATATAGGTACAAGTAAAAACCCGCCAAAATTTGAATTGATAAGAATTGAAATTGAGTTTATTAAAGTAGTTTAGACCCAATTACTTAAATAGTATGCAAAGTAGCTGTTAATTGTTAACACTGAATCAGAGCTTATAGTTAATGAAATATTAGCAATTTGATATCCTGCATTTATAATTTCATGGCCAAAACCGGATATTGAAACGTTTTTCGCTCTACTGCACTCGCGCTGCAGTTTTTATGTTGTGTGGCTGATGACAATTTGTCGCCAGCAATTGTTGTTCACTGTCAGTTGTTAATGCGGCTGTTGTTGCTGTTGTTATTGTTGTTGTTGGTCTGATTATTCGTGGTTCGCTGTTGGCCAATTTACTTATTGGCTTACTCCACATAGCCCGTCAACGTTGTCGCACCAAAAACTATTTCACTACTCATTTTCCCAACCGACCCGATCACAATTTTATGGGAATGCACATGGACAGATATAAGATATATGTCTGTATTCACTTTCCCGACTTCCGTCAAGTGCGCTTAGCCAAGCCCAGTTGATTCGGCCAACTCCCAGTGGCCGCATGTTATGTAACGGCCGGGCAAATTGCTGTTTTACTTCTGGTCAAACAATTTTTGGTTGGACCTCGTTGCGCCAAGGTGCATATATATATATATATACATCTGTTTACATATTTATATATATAGAGATGTGTGTGTGTATGTGTGCCTATGTGTTTGGTAGATTGTGCAAGCAACTGACACAAATTCTTTGTTGCCGCTGGCAAATGTTGCAATTTGGGCTGTGTTTGGCTATTTCGCGCGCAAAAGGAAAAAAAAAACAACAACAACAAACTGAAAAACAAACGCCGAGCAAATAACGAGTTTCGATTCGCCTAGGCAATCATTGAATGCGGCGGCTACATTTAAATTTTGCACATGAGTTGGCTTACTTGACTTGCTACCGTTTCCTCAGTGAATGTGAACGTGCTTTGGGTCGTCCGCTGGCAATGACAGCAGCTACCCCAAGCCCAAGACAAGACATCGCGTCGTCATTTGGCCAGCCGGCAAAACGTTTGCTTAGCTCATATCAAATGCTCTCCAGGCAATAAAGTTGAACAACGAACAAATGAAAAACAAAAACAATAACAAAAACAGAAACAGAAATAAATACTAATACAAATATAAATACAAATACATTGTGTGTGCTGCCGCTGAACTTTCTTTTTATGTGCCACTTTTAGCTGTGGCCAAACACTCGGTCTCCAGTCTTCAGTCTGCGGTCTGCGGTCTGCGCTCTGCGGTCTCTTGGCCACGTTTTGTAAGACGCCTCATTGATTTTCATTTGCAGTAGCTGCGACATCAGTTTCAGCCGTAATAATTGTTGCAATTTCGATGAGGTAACCGCGAGAGAGTCTCTGCCTTCTAGACCAGGCCTAGCACGATTAGAGTGGACCCAAACCGCGCTGACTGAGCTTCTGCTTTACCGATTGCATTGTTTTATTTTGGTTTTTCTTTTGTTTTATTTTAGCCATTTGCATATCAATTAAAGCCCACTGTAAACGGAAAATTAATATTCAAACAAAGCTCCGGCGCGGCGCCTGCAAACGCTTTCACTCGACTTCTCGATGCGCTGCTCTCAATTAGCATAACTGCAGCATTACATAACTTCGGGTACTTCGATTTCTGATTTGACACGCCATCCACTCCAATCAATCCCATCAATCCCAGAGAGTGAGTGAAAGACTCATACGCCGCATGCGATTTTCCCGGCACGTTGACGGAAATGTGTGAATTAATATATATGTATATCTGCATATATGTATATATCTATATCTATCATCGTGATGCATACTTTTTTTCTGTGAACAGTTTTCACCAGCTTACCAAATTGCTGTTAAATGAATTAACGTAAAATACATAAAGTTCATTGCGGTTCAATTTCGCTGGCAACGAGCAGAAGACAAGTCATCATTGGGCCAACGTTTGATAAGCGTCTTAAGAGGTTCATCACAGTTCAGCATCCGCTGCTCTTATTGGCTTAGTTGTTGTTGCTGTTACTAATTTGACACTAACTCCATAGTCATTGGTGCCTAAGCGCATTGCCCGCAGCTATATAACGGCCCTGAGCTCTGCTCTTAATGAAGTGCCACAAAATGTCCATTGTTAAGTGGCGGCACAGTGGGCGTACGCATCTGTGAACGGCTACTGGAATTGAGCAACTAAATGAATGCATTCAATTTAGATGGGAACGTAATTAATTAAACAATATTGATGAATCGAGCGAGTTTGTGGCCCAAGTCTTTTGTTTTGTTTGTATGTTTATAGGCGCAGTGTGGTTCATTTATATTTAGAATTTGGTTTCGTGTTTTAAGCTGAAACTGAAATTGTTTTTCCCATTCAAGTTCGTTGGCTTTGCATCCGAAATGCAAGAGCTTTGGTCAACCGCTGAGCTGCAACAGTTGCATTGCTTATTACCACAGCTGGCTACACTCTGCGACTCTATGTGCGCTCTCCCACTCTCTCTCTCTCAGTCGCAATGCCTGTCTCTTGCTTCGCTCCCTACGCCGTTTTGGCAGCTCTTGCGAGCCGTGCGCGCTGCGTCTGCTTTCAGTTTCGTTTTGAACTTCGGCGCGTTTGGCAGGCAGCAGCAGCGCCATCAAATCACTTGTTAGGCAAACAGCGTAAAGACAAGTAGACAGGTTAATAAGCAAACACTTGGGCATTATGTGCGTGAAGTTATAAACTCAATTACGTGATTTGCCTGTTGCCGTTGAGCTGTCGTTGCCTTCACGCTGTCGAGCAGCGTCGCAATCGGCTCCTCCGTTCACCTTGTCATCAGCGCCGCGTGCCAAAGACAGCTGTTAGAGCTGTCAGAAGTAGCTAAGCAACAGCAGCAGCAACAGCAGCAGCGACAACAACAGCAACAATAGCAAGTTACAAATCCGTTTCGAGCATGAAGTTCGTTGCCTAAGTCATTTGTTTCCATCTGCACAGTGCAAACGCGCGCGAATCTCATCACAATAAGCGAAGCAAAAGAGTTTGCGTGTGTGTGTGTGTGTATGTGTGTGCGTGTATATGGATTGAAATAAACACGATCATAGCAGAGTCCAAAAACCCGTTGTGCAAGTATTTATAGCAGCCATTGACAAAGAGCCGGCTCCTTCCAACCTAACGTAACGCCAGAGAGCGAGCGCAGCATCCATAATGGCGCCCAAGAAAGAGGCAACCTTGAGCCAACAGCAGCAGCAGCAGCAGCAACAACAGCAGCTGCCAGCTCTAGACTTTGAAAGGATAAAACGCCACTTCAGCTGGTCGGATCCGAGTGCCATGTGAGTCACATTTTGTTTATAAAATATTTAGTCTCGTTGGCCAACTTAATGGTCCACAAGTTAAAAGCCAAAGCCACAAAACGGAACTCAATGCAAAACCAATTTAATTGCCGTGTGCGAAGCGAACAGCAAAAACACAAGCAGAAATAAAGATAAAGAGCGACATAAAGCGAACGACAAGCAGATGGAATCAGCGCTCGTCTCTTTTTTACTGTATCTGTTGCTGTTGATTGTTAGTTGTTGTTGTTGTTGTTTTTGCCCAGTCTTTTGTTTATCTCACGGCAAGGCAACAGATATATGAGTAGACAGACTATAGAGCCATATAAAAAGCGGTTGACTTTGAGCACGTGTTGGAAGCGAGAATCTCAAGTCAATTTCGTGGCTCGTTGAGTTCCAAAATGTTTCCGCTTTAATCAATTGCGGCGATGTTAATTTACATGAAATTATAAACAAAATGTGATTTGAGAGATATGAAAAAGAATCCGAAAAAAAGAAGAGGAATATATGTTAGAGCTTTATTCACAGAACTTAATTTTAAAGTGAGCTATAAGTTAGAATTGACTTAGCTTCTAACTGAAGATATAAGATCTCCATTATTACATTTATTATAATATTATATATGTATTTTAGTATAAATCCTATTCAATTATTAAATAAATATAATAGATGGAGTTGGTTATTTAAGGCTATATTAACTTAAGTAATAACTCAACCTGAAGCCATAAAGGATGGCCTTTTAACGAAAGCGAAACAGTAAATCATTCTGCTGCTTATTTATATATACATTCAAGATTTGTACTCTAAGACCTAAAATTAGAATTGAACTCGTTTTTAACAGCGCATTAGCCGATGATTATTTACTCCACAGAGAGCTGTTAACGTCAGCTTAAGTTTTTTTTTATAATGATATGCTTCAAATAATTTAATATAAAACAAATTTGACGCTTAACATCATAAATAAATTTTAAAATATATTTTTAAAACTTTATAGTCAATAAACAGAATTTGAAAATTGCAAATATATATGATTTTCTATTATATGTGTTTTTATTTTTATTTTAAAGTATATTATATAGGCTTTTAGTGAAACTAATTATAAATCATATACTTAGAGGGACTGTGAAAATTCCTGAAGACTGTAGTGATTCTAGAAAGATTTAAATACAAAATCTAGAATTAGTGTTGCGTATAGCAGGAATATCAACTTCGACTTTGGCTTTTGCTTTTCTATTAAAAGAAGAAAATAACACACTTTGCATGATATATATTTGTAGTCCAATTAGAATTTATTGTGCCAAGACGTCAAGTACATAAAGTTTAGGGAATAAAAATTAATTGTGTGCATTAAAACTGGTGAGGGCACTTAAGCTTAGGTGACCTTGAATAGCTTATAATAGTTAAAAAAATAAACAAATAAAAAAAAAAAAATAAAATAGGTTACCTATAAGTTTGCTTTTGAACAATTCTTATTCATTAATAAATTATATCTGACTGCAAAATGCCATTACTCAATTTAAAATTAGAGTCAGACATAGCTTCAGCTACTTCTGAACGAGCTTAAGAGCCTGTCCTCGATCGAAATGCTGCGTAGATCGAAAATTAAATTAACACTCAGGTGTATAAGATGCTCTCTGGGTGCAGATGACATCAGAGCCTCGAATGCCGATACAGTCAGTACTTAAGCACACTCAACAGAGTCAATACAGTCAGTAAGGCATTAAGGTTTCAGGTATTTTACAAATTAACACTTTAATTATTATATTTTTGCCACTGTAAGTTCTAATTGAAAGCGTGGAGTGCGGACTCCAGTTGCACCGAGGCAACGTCCTCGTGCATTGAGCAATTTGTTTCTTGTGCTAACTATTTGTATGAAAGAAACAAAAAACACTTTGAATAAAAATAAAGAAAAATAAAAAACAAATCATAAAATATGAATTTGTTCACGTCATGCTATTTAAGCTTCGTGTTTTAATTGCACTTAAGCTAAGCAACACAAAAACTGACGGTGAAATTTGCAATTATATAAATACATGTTACAAGTGCGAGCAATTGTATGCTTGCACACATGCACACACACACACACACACACAAACACAATCACAGGTGTTTACAGGTATTTGGCAACGATTTGAGCGACTGTCTAAACGCACGACTTGAGCCACGAGCTATGAGCCGAGCCGAGCCGAGCCGAGCCGAGCTGCGCTGTGATGCGCCTAAGTAGAACCCAGGGCCAACTTTTGGTTTCACTGACTAAACATATGTAATTGCAAATTTCAATAATTTCACTAGCTAAATCAGCTGAAATAACAACAAGTGTTAGCAGCTATTATTAGCGTGAGCCGCGCACCGCGTCCGGCAGTCACAGAAAATGTGTGAAAAATCGCTTGGCCGTAATTTCAATATGATTCCCCTCCCAGTTGGACAAAGCGGGTATTAGGTATGCAAATTGGGGCACTAACAAATTTCGCATTAATTCAGTTTTTCTGTTTACCCGTGACATAACATTTCGATATATTTAGTTTAAACAACTGAAAAAATAGGAGACCAACTTACAACATGTCGTGCGTGTGTGTGTGTGTTTCGAAGTTATGCCCGCTTTATCGCTATGGGTTAACGGATTTTACTTGTTTTGGTTTTAGGCGGCACTATTAGATGATTGTTAACAATCCATAGAGTCATTTCCGCAACAAACGAGCCGGCCGCTGCATTTGGGAAATCATTTTGGCTTGTCCGATAAGTTCAACTCTGCTATCGTTTGTCCCTCCCGTCTGTCCCACAGACACAGACAGATGGCGTGCTCTTAATTATTGCACTTGTTCAACTTGGGCTTGCCGCTGTTCCAGTTTCCGTCCACGCCCCCACAGCAGGAACTGTAGATTTTTGCACGTGCCTCAATGTCAATTCGAATCGCCAGGCAATTAAAATGCCAATAGTATTATATGACTGGGCGTGAAATATTTGATGGGGTTGTTAATGATCATGTCTACTGCAACAGTTGCATATATATTTATATAATTATAAGAATAAATATGTGAGTTCATTTATAGTTCAATTTAATCTTTTAAATATTCAATCAAATATGGCGCGCAACAGCTAACGCAGCAATCAGCTTTGTGGCGGACACAACAGTCAGCTTTAGCGCGTATGCTTTGCTGTAGTTTGAGCTCGAAAGCAACAGATGGCGCCTAAGCCAATTTTAAGCTAAGCAGAGCTTTAAGCTTAGCAAAACTAAAGCTCGCCTTTAACCTAACACGCGCTTAGGTGCGTTTGTGCATGTGTGTGAAACTGTGAATCGGGTCTAATGGACTTTAAAGATCACAGTCTGTCTACGAGCGACATTATAGCGAATCTGCTGACAAGCAAAAAAAAAAAAAAATCAAACAATAATAATAACTTTGAAAACGGCCATTGCACCTTTAGAAACAAAAAACACTTTAGAACATTTTTTACTGGCTGACCAAAGTGACCAACAAGACGATGTGGAGGCCTGGGGTTATTAAGTGGCCTTTATTGCCGGCTAAGGCTATAGAAATGACTAGGAAATTGAGCTACTTAATTCAACGGCCATCGAGCATGGAGCAGGGCGTGTAACCCGTCAGTACGCAGTACGTAGCTGTCGTAATTCCCAGTAATTCGAGATTTATTTTGCGCTCGTGTTCAACCTTTGTGCATATTGAGGCTAAGCTTTGTACCCGTTTATCTTTGTGTACCCGTATTATCTTCTACACTAAATGAACTCATTCACGTAGAACTCCAGCGAATTTCTTACAACATTCTTTTCTGTTTAGTTTGTATGCAAAGGATGAACGTTTTGAATTTTCTTTGTGAATTACTAAAAGCAAAAAAACTAAATCGAAGACTTGTTCTTACTACACGAAGCAGATCTATACATAAGGAATTTATCAGAGATCAAAGTTGTGTTAGTGATTCCAGTCCAAAATCGAAAATTAACGTTTGAAACATTAATGAGAATACTTTAGTAAATAATTCATATTACGATTATGTATGTCGATATGTGTGATTGCTGTAGTTGTGTAAAATGAAACCCTCTATTTCACTATTCATTCATGAATTACATTTTGTAAAGCTATTGTCTCACTTCTTGTGCTCTGGGCGTTTTCTCCTTAGCACAGTCGATATTTGCAAGTACTTTCACCAAGTGCAAGAAGCCCCTGCATTGTCTTAGACCCTGCCCCACAATTTGGCGTCTTTTTGGGTTTATTTACTTGCGGCATTATCGGCAATTTGGTCTGTACGCTAATTGGCTTAAATGTGTTGACTGAAAAAAAGAAGGCGGTTGCACAAGGCGCTCAATCAGCTTACAATTTTATTTTATTTTTTTCAGCTATGGCCAAAATTCGGATTCAAATGCCGTGCATTGTGCGCCAAAGTTTTCCCTCGGCCAATTATAAAAGCCAATGCCCGAAATGCGGAGCGCTTTGTGACTACGCTCCACTAGCTCCACATTTGTCTCTCTCTCTATCTCGCGCGCTCGCGCGCTCGGCGTCTTTTGCTCATTTGTCAGTCGAATTTTACAAAAGACCTTGACACATTTGGGACGTATGAGTCGGTGTGTGTGCGTGTGTGTGAGTGTGTTTGAACCTTTGGCTTAGTCTCTGGCGAGTTTTGGCAACTTAAATTCGGATTTCAAATGGACTGAGTCGCAGATAAATAATAAAAACTACAGATATGGCCACAAAAAAGGCGAGCAAACTATTGCAATTTCCTTAGGTCGCGTGTGGCTTTAATGCGACTGTCGCGAAATTGTAATAAATTGTTACCGGTAATGTCTGCTGCTCTTTTGCATTGGTGCAGAAGCCGATCCCAAGCTTCAATCATCAAGCTCCAAGCTCCAAGAATTGCATAATATTTGGCGAGCAGCAACAGCTGCCACAGCTGGCAAGAAACCACAGCAACAGCAGCAGCAGCAACTAGCACAACCGGACCAGGCAGACTCCATTAGCGATGAGCGTTAAGTCGTGATTGAGCTTTTCGTTTTGAAGCGCGACTATGTTCCTTGTTGAGTTCATGTTAAATATGATATGTGGTAGATGGACTTATTTCACTGTGGGGGTTTCTAGCAGTTGATGTTGAGCCAAAATTCCTTGCAAAGCTCATTTTAATTATTAATATTATTTGTTTGGCATAAGGTACAAATGTTATTTTTATTGTCTTCTTATCTTATACATTCATTTACATACAGTAGTAGTAAATTATTAGGCACGCGCATATGTGTAACTTTATGTTAGCCCTAAATAAACTACATTTTTCACATTAGTTCAAAACAATTGACCCATTGAGAAAAATTACCAGTTAAACTTTACCTGGCTATCTCTTTCATTTTAACTGTTAGTTATCAAGTGAAATTGGAGTTTACGGACTTGATGACAATTTAATAAAGTGGCTGGTAAAATTTAACTGGCAGCTATGCTGCAAATACTGTAACTATCGTGTCGTGTGTCGTCTCAGCCAATGGCAGGCTTTATGTTCGCTTAAAGCTTTTTGGCCAACTAGTGGCAAATTCAATAAAAAACATGAAACGCGAACGCAAAAGGCATTAAAGAAGAAATAGGTGATTAGGACACAGCACAGCGAGAAAACGAGTTTCGGAGCGAAAGGGAAAACTTATGGCAAATGAAATTGCGTTGAGCACTTTATGAGCCGACTTTAGATTGAAATTACCGCATTAAATACAATTAATTTGCCGCTGTTGCCGGTTGCACGGCTGCCTGGCTGCCCGGTTGCAGCTTGTGTTGCAGTTGCACTGTTGAAAGATCGAGAGATTGAGACTGCTTCCCAGATACCAGAGTCGTCTTCCTCGACGTAATTCTCTTTCGGCGACCTTGTGCTCGTTTTATGAGCAGCACTCGCAACGAAATGAAACTGAAATGAAATTGTTTACATGAATGAATGGGCATGGTCTTGAGCCAGCTCGTCTCTCTCGCCATAAATAAGATGAGGTAAACAGCAAAGTGAAACAACATTTAGATTTGAAGTACTCATAAAGCCAAATGCTGAAACAGTTGCAAGCGCTAAAGCCTGCGTCAAGTTGTTGTTAAATTGATGCCATGGGCAAAAGCCAAAATATTGTCAACCAATTTCTTTAAAACTGTTTGCCATTTGTCTTTGGCGTTGTTTCTGCTGCTGCTGTTGTTGTCTCTGTTGTTTCATCTGTTTTTTCTTTTCATTTCTGTAAGTTGTTGCACTGTCCAGCAGCGAAGTCAACAAACTTGTTCAAGGCGCAGCCGCAACCGTCGCTGCATGACTTGCCAGACAAGCTCAAGAGACAGACAAACAGACAGGCAGACCGACATAAACTCTAAACTCTAACTGAAACTGAAATTGAGCCACAGCTAGAAAATTGCAAGCTTTCGTGTTGCTCTATTAGCTAGAAATCGCTTGGCCGAATGAGCTGTACAAAAATACTTTTTTTGTTGGTTTCCTCTGTTTTTTAAAGCATATTCAGATCTTCATGTAATTGGCAATGGTAGCATAACTCTTAGCTCTGCAGCTTAGCTCTTGGCCAATTTAGTGTTTATTACATTCGATTCGAAATATATTTGTTTCCTTATATGCATACTCCTTAGCTGACGCAGATAGCTTAGTGGGTATTATGTGCTTTAGCAAAGGCTTATATCAAAGTCGAATATAGAAAACTCATATTTTACCATGTATAAAATAAAACTAAATCAGTTAATATTTAAAAAGTTAAAAGTTAAAAATAAATAATTCCACTATGTGGCTGAAGAAAGAATTGAAGTCGTAGTATACAGGGTACCTAATCAAGGTATCTTTTAGTAGTTGTAGCTTTGATGTTGTCTGGAAAATACTTTTAGCTTTAATACTTACTGCATCTAATATCTAATATAATAAAAGTATTTTGAGATCAAATTCAAATGAATATCCTATTAATATATTATTGTTATTGCGATATTTTTCGGTTCGTGCAGCATTTCGTGCCACTAAAATGATTTTCCTTAAGGAAACATGCACATAAGGAAACTTATAATGTGTGCAGAGTTTCATATAATTGATCATTAAGTTTGTATAGTTATTAACTGGTATTCATAGCCGAAAAGTTCGCCTGACTAAATCCTATGCATGTTCGGGCTGAGCATGTGGGAGCTGCGGCTTGATATCACAAATAAAGCAAAGCTTGCGACAGTCGCTCTATAAAAAGGTAAGAGCAACGTTCCCAGCTCAACCTTATGCTGCCTTGCTGAAGGTCTTTACAAGAGACCAAAGAGTGTTGAGCGCGACTCGAGCTGCACAGATTGAAACAATCGGAGCTGTGGCCCAATACAAATTAGTCGTAGACTAAGTTATGGTTAGTCTATGGAAATTGGAGTAGGCCGTAGTGATTCATGTATCTGCGTGTTTCAAAATCGGGCACTGCTGGCTAGGGAGGCAAGACTGGCTGGGCTGGGAGGGGCCGGGCCGGGCAGGTATGGAATTCACTTTACAAGGCTCATTAGCACGCGGATAGCTTGAGAAAACGATGTCAAGTGCGTTGCCAACGACTTACGCAGCTTGTTTATTTATTGTGCGGGGATATATTGCTGTGAATTACATTTATTTGACGGCAATTACTGGGCCAGCGCAACGAGGATGTTTACAGCGAATAACTTTGTTTTATGCGCCATCAAAAGAGACGTTGCACACGGCGTATGCGCAACGAGTGTGTATGTGTGTGCGTTTGTTTGTGAATATTCGTACAGGAAGTTCAAGTGGCAGCTCAACAGCCTAAATATTGATGCATGCATCTAGATAAGCGTCGGCTTTAAAAAGCCTGCCAGGCATGACAGACGCTTTTCATATCTGGCAATCTGTATTTATTTTATATTAACGTAAAACCTTGCTTTTAATTGCCTATTCAAAAGAAATCCATTTGTAAAAAAATGCTCAGGCTTTTTGTATAAGAGCCAACATTTTTGCACTGTGATCTTGGCTGGCTAGCAACAACAACTACAGCAGTAGCAACAACAACAACACCATATCAATTTCAATTTCATGCGCGATTTGTTACATCATTCAATTTGATGGCACAATTGACCAACAAACACCCACAGCGCTGGGCAGCTGAGCATTTTCAATGTCAACGTTGCGCAAATGTCGCCCATCGGGTTCATGTAGTATGTGTGAGTGCTGTTGCCCATGTGGGCCTATTGATAAAGCCATTAGATATGTAACGCATAACAGGTTAACAGCTCACAAAACGAAATCAAATACAAAATGTAAAATATCTTGAAATTTATGTAAACAGTTTTTTGCTTAATATAGAGGACTTCATTTCAGTTTGTGAATGAAATGATGTGTTCATACAAAATATCTTATAAAATTTTTATTTATGTCTTTCACAAAATTCAAAGAAGTTTTATATTTTTCATATTAATTTATTGAAAATTTTCTGAATTATTATTACCTAATTTATGTAACACAGATAATATATATTTTATAAAAAAGTTATAAACATATTATTTTGTAGGAAGGAATTTTATTTTCAGATGAATTTGGTATATTTATTGTATGTAAAGAGTTTGAAATATATTCATTTTTACGCATATATTTTAATATGTTATTGTATATCTATATTTAATATATATTTTTATTTTATTTTTTTTTATATTAATACACTTTTCTCTTTATATGAATTTATATTATATTTGCTTACATTAGTAGAGCATCTGCTCTTCGTTACTACCTATTTACGTTTTCTTGTTAGTCGTCTTCTTCTGTGTCTCTTTAACATGGTTTCGAGTTGGAACGCCCTAAGTGAGGCCCTCAAACTGTTAGCATATGCCTGACATTGAAATTGTGCAATACCCAGTTTCAAATTGATGTTTTTGTTGTTGCCGTTGTTAATGTTGTTGTTGCTGTTTTTTTTATTGTTTTTTTTTTTTTTTTGCTATTGATTTGCTATTGATTTTTTGCGGTTTGTGGATGGGACGTCTGCACACGCCCGTCCATCACCCATCAATTCTCGTGTCGATTCTGTGCCGCTTTAATTATTACAATTAAAGCATTAAGTTTCGCCTTGACCACGCGCAAAAAGCCAAAACTCATTGACGTGTCTTTGACTGTGGCTGTGACTTCTTAATGCGCACGCATATTTGGCATTAAGAGCAATTTCAACAAATTATAACTTATAATTGCGACTCGCATTTGTTTTTATGTTTTGCTGCCTGGATCAGCGATGAATTCAAATCTTATAATATTTTTTATTGTCTACGTACTTCCGGCTTCATTTTGGGCCCAGGCACAAATACCACGCACCAGGCAGAACCTGGCTGCCGTTTCAACAGGTGATGCAATTAGCGGTGACCGAGTGAATGGTGAGTGGTTCGACTGTTGCAATTCTGGTTGCTCATAAGAAGAAGAAGCCGCGCATTGTTTTATGCGCGGCGTGTAAAGCGACGCGTCGCCTTCAAGGTCGCCCACTTACATAAGTTTGGCGCGACGCCAACGTCGACATCGACAACGTTAACGTCAACGTCAACGTCAGCTTTATCGTCAACGTCACAACAGCGTCGTCGAAAAACCCAACTGCAGCGGCAGCAAGAAGCCCTTCTGTGCTAAGCAGCAGCAGCATAAGCGCAAGAAGCAACAACAACTAAAGCCCGCACGCATGTTGAATGCTTTGAAGGTGAACGAGCTCCGTGTTGTTATTGTTGCTGCCGTGCGCAGGAGCAACAAACGAAGCCAACAAACTTGTAAGCTCTCTGAGAAAGGCACTCAAAAAAGCGCCAGACGTGACGCGCTCTTTCCACGGCTCGCTATGGCAGGCAGTGAGGTAGAGCAAAGCACAGCTGAGTTCGAGTTTGAGTATTTCTTTGAGTGCTTTTGCATGGCGCTGTTCGCACAGGTGCTTTGGCATTCAGTTGTGCTTCTAGCAGCAGCGAGACAGCAACACACACGCACGTGCAAAAGTGCAGCAGCCTCTGAAAAACGCTCAGTTTTGCTCCCTCGCTCTCTCGCTCTGTATCTATAATACACACTCACACACACACACGGCATCTCTCTCGCAGACAAAGTGTAAAGTGCAAAGCTGGCAGCGACGTCGCCGTCGTAGAGCATCAGCGTAGCTCAGCTCACAGCTTGAGCAACGGCTTGAAGTCAGTCTTAGTCGCAGCTTAAACCGCAACACACGCGTCTGCGAACTTGCTCCCGCTCTGCCATACGCCGCGATATCTAGTGAGCGATAACGATAATACAGTGCCGACGTCGATTGATATCAGAAGCAACATATATTTGTGCGTACAGCTAGCGACTGAAGTTTGTGTCTTAAGTCTTCTGTTACACGAGAGCAATCAAAGCAATCAGTGAATTAATACAACAAAGGGAGACGAACAACGCGCACGCCTAGCAACAAATTGTGCAAACATATTTGCAAGATATTTGCATATCGACACTTATCGACTCACTCACACACGCGCGGACGCAGACGCACACACATACATATCCAGCGGACAGGAAACGTCTTAAGAACGCGAACTGTAAGTGTGAATTTACTAAGTCAACAATTGCGAGCTTTTCGATTTGGAGTTTGACGAGCTTGGCACCTCAAGTGCTACATGTTGCAGGAAATCGTTGCGCAAACATCATTAGCAAAGCACCAGGCAGGCAGAATGGCAGCAACAAAAGGCCTCTTTCGAGAATCAGTATAATAATAAGAGTATTAATAATACCATAAATATTCTTTGTAAAACAAATGGCCGCCGCTCTGTTGTCTCTTCGTCGAGTCGACAATTACTTTGTCAGACCCTCGATCATTGTCCACATCATCAGACAACAAAAAAAAAAAAAAAAAAAAACAAGAAACAAAAAAAATAACAAGAAAACAGAGACTCAGTAACGTGGCTATAGACCCCGCCACGCCCCCTATTCATGCCTCTGCTGAGGCTCTGGCTCTGGCTCTGGCTACTGTTTACTTAAAATGTGCAAACGTTCGTCAGTCCCAAGTGCTGCGCATACAAATGGACAGCTTTGTGCCTTGTCTCCAATCCCGAAACGCCATTAGAATATTCGCAATCATATCCGAATACGAGCAACACAGGGCTTTGGATCGGCACTCACATTTGCTACATATGGCGCTTTAATGGATTATCATTTGAGAAATGTATTCATAAAATGAGAGCTTTATATGTGCTTTTATTTCAATTTCGATCTATACTACGGATCCGAGATTGGCGAAATAACTATTTCAGATTACAAATATGGAGTCTCAAAAGATTTCTATAGAATAGTAATCAAATAATTATTTTATTCTGAATATTTGTCAATGATTCGAGCGACCAGAACTGAGATATTAAAACTGAAAGTTGAATCTATATACGATTTAAAAAAAGTACTACATCTTTAAATCTTAGTAATTTACATTAATAATTATAAGATCTAAGATTCTTTCTGTGCAAGGTAGATATCAATGGGTAGATATTTAAATTTCTAAAGCTTTATTCAGAGCTGAGCTCAATAAGTAGACAGTTTCTATAGAGCTGCATAGCTGGAGGTTTGTACATAAAGCTGTAAGCTGTTATGGATATTGATTCATGTCATTAGACTGGCATATCATTAAGTAATACATATAGTCCGATATTTAAATGATTGTAAGAAAAGTGCAAAGTTTGATTTAGCTCAATGATGACATTTTGCTGAATAAGTCCGTGAGTGGCAAATGTCTATAGGCCAAATTAGTTAGTCTAATTGCACAGAGCTGTTTATTTGACTAATGATATAGTGATTAAATGTGATCATTATCAACTGATCAATGCATTGCCTAATACTTACTCAGACAACAGAAATCTGAAATCAGGCTCAGTGCTGCTGCCGCGTTTCCAGGTCGTTTCTAATTGGCTATAATTAACAACTATAGCGACGATGACTGCAGTGGGCAAGAGGTCAACAGCAATTTGCACGAGCGAACGGGGAGGCCCGCAATGCCGGCCTTAAAGATACGCTCCGTAAGCCCGTCTATAAGTCGCTTTGACGTGCATTTCTGCTGTTGCTAACAATTTTGCGAGCAAAGTTCAGTGCAAATGGGTGTTACGACTTTTTCGCATATTCAGTGCAAATACAGACATACAGATATACACATGTACACAGCTTTATACTTTGTACTATACGTAAGATGTATATAGTTACAGCCAGATCGAGCAATCACAGGCAACAGTAGTCGCTTTAATCCGACTTTTGTCTCTTGAAATAAACATTTATCTGCATTCATTGTCGCATGTTGTGTGCACCCAACGACCTTCGTCGAGGGAGGCCCTGAAAATTTGTTGTCAAGGTCTTCTTGCCACACTCGATGCTCTATGCATTTCCGAACTGTGCAGCGCTGAAAGCTTCAACTTGAACTGGTATTTTCGGCTTGGGGTTTTTTCTTCTCTCATTTTGGTTGTTTTTGTTGTCTTCTTCTTCTTCTTTTGTTCACTTCTTTTTTTTTTCTCTCTTACTCCGCTTTACTGTGTATTCATCACGCGCGGCAGAGTTCAAGGAGCCTTCAGAAAACTAGTAAAATGCATATTATATCTGAATCTAGATGAGGTTTTTTTTCTCTTTTGTTTTTAGTTCGTTATAAAAATCAAGGCAATTATCGTATTTATATGGTAAAAAGGTGTTATGCAAAGCATACGGTTCTAGGTGGTTCGATTAAGCACTTATAACAATTAAATCGGCCGACCCATAGTATTTAGAGACATATTACAAATCGGTTAAGATAGGAAAAGCATAGCTAACGAGCTTTCATAATTTAGCTGAATTCCAGACTCGAGTTGTGCCATTTAATTACAGCCTCTAATGGCTCAACTAGAAACGCTTTGTCGCTGACATTAAGGCAGAAAATATGAAAGGCTATAATAGAAAGGCTCTAATGAGACAGCCGCGCTGACAGCTCTGTGTTAACAAAATATTATATAATTACACATATTTGGAGGAGTGTTATTGAACTGTGAGCCTCAAGTATCAATCAATAATGCGAAAAGCTTTAAGGGGTAACAAAATTTGTAGTCATTTACATATTTAATTCGGAAATTTACACACGTGGCGCAGTTGTTTTCGTTCTCGCGCACTTTAAAACATTTTTTCCTTTCACTGTTGGCTTGTAGTAGCAAATAATGAAATTTAATTATTAAGTAATTTACTTATTATTTGCGGCAATTATACATATATTCTCCTACAATGTAACTGCAATTGTGTTATTAACTTAAAGACGGGCTTAGCGATTGTCAGGGCGCTGCAGTTCAGATAATTGTTAATGTAGGCGGTAAGGCAGGCGGGGAACTAGATTGCTATATTCTTGGCCAAAAGATTATCTAAGGATTGCAATAAGCGCTGGCTGTTGCGGGTGTGCTGCAAAAATATCATATGGACAGGCTACAGTGCCAGTTGGCACAACAACAACAACAACAACAACAACAGCAACGACAACAGTAACAACTAAAATTAAAGTTAGCCACGAGTAAATTAAGCTTAACTGGTTTGCAAGTTGCTGCAACAAGTTGTTGCCGTTGCCGAAGAAGTTGCAGCCGTTGCAGACACAAAACTGTGTCGCACACAGCTGCACACACACACACACACACACAGTCGGTATGTGGCTGAAATTATGTCATCGGAAAAACAAGCAAAGTGGAAAATGAAACGCGATGGGAAAACACATGCGAGTCCAACAGAGAGCGAAAGTCTTGCCAACTCAGCTGTTCAGTTGCTTTTGGCCAAAGCAGTTCTAGGCTCATATCTATGGGCAACGCGTTGCCCAGCCCTAAGGCTACTTTAATGGCTGTCACATGCCGCGCTTGTTTACATTTTGTATTTTATTTTTTATTACTATTACTTTTCTTTTTTTCAATTTTACGCACGCAGAACATGATAGCAATTAAATTATAATACCGTTCCTTCAATCGAAATTTTTGGGCAGCAAACGAATTCATAAAAATTCATTTAGGACTTTCCGGTACGCACACAGATCGTTCGCCGTTTGTCAATTGCCTCATTGATAGCCAAAATGTGAATTGAAAAATGAAAACTATGCAAATTACATAGAGATATATATAATTGTCTTTATTGGCCATTTAAACGCAGGCAGCTGCTCCCAATGCTTTTCTGCCTGTTGCATATTGCTCAATATTTGGCAAACTCACATACATTGTATACCCTTTCAGAGATAGTTAAAGGGGTATTTTGTCAGATATGTATTAAATATTTAAAAAATATATTAAATTTAAATTTAGTTTTTAAAATAATAAATATTAAAATCATTTCGAATGTACCATATTCCAACTCAAGGCATTTTCATATAATTAAATACAGCAAAATTGAATTTTAATTTAAAATAAATATATTTAATAAGGCAAAATAATTAAAGCAAAACAAATATATATTTAGATATTTATTAAAAGCCGTATAAATAAATGATCAAACAAAATTATAAGAAACCGCACACTATTAAAGTGTATTTGTGCTTCGGCAAGGGAACTTACAATTTTTTGTTATTTATTTCTTACTTGCTCAAAAGTATTTCTTTAGTTACAACCAGTTATGCTAAAGTATGTGTGTGTGTGTGTGGGTCCAGTTGATTTGGCCAAAATGCTCATTGTTTTGGTTTGTTTATTTGTGCCGCGAATTCGTTGAACCCCAGTTGTTTTTGCTGTTGTTTTTGTTGGGCACTTAGCCAAATGCGTCATGCGTCAAAGTGCTGCAAATGTTGTTGAAATTCTGTTTTTCGTTATTAAATATGATATTAGAATTTGCTGATGCATAACAAAAACTTTCCGCTTGCATTTGCATGTCAACTTGCACTTTGTGTGGCAGTAATACAACAATAGCGTCAACAGCAGCAGAAACTCTTGAGACAAACTCATATTTAAGAGACAGTTAGTGTGACTGTGTTGATTGACAACTGTGTAAAGTAAATCACCGTTGCAATCATCATTAAGCCATGTCCTCGAAAAGGCGCTGCTGTCGGCTTTTGGACTTCGGTTTGATATGCCATTTCAATTGATTGCTTCAGTATATATGCAGTTATAGCAATTTAAACGATCTTCGGTCATATGGTCATGTTTCAATGATGCAGCATGACTTGGCATTAACGGGACCAGAAATTAACAGAAGCTCAACCGCAGAGCCGTTTTTTTTGTGAATGATTGTATCATATCGAACTTAATATACGCTACTCAGAGGTTGCTTAGGAACTCAGTCTACATTCATTGTTACGGATAGTCTAGTTACAGTCATACATCCAATTTAGTTAAAGCAGTGATTCATTGGTGCTTAAACCGGTTGCATTACTCTGTATCGAGTGAGGGTAAACTCGGCTGCATCATCGCATGCAAGCAGCGAGAGTACTTTAGTTTCGTAGCCACCATGTGTCTTCAGTTGATGTTGATGTGATGCAAAACAACAAACTATGCCATGAAAGCTCGTCAATCTCCAGATACAGCAACAATTTATGCTCTCAACATGAGCATTGTCTCTCCATCTCTCTCTCTCTCTCTCTTTCTTTCTATTTATATATATATATACAATTATTTATGTACATTTCAGCAATGTGGGCATAAAACGCTAAACTCCACTTGAGCATTGCAAAAGGTTCGCCGCAACGCACAGTTACGAATTACGTTTTCAAAATTGTTTGAAATATTTTTTTTGGTAAAAGGCAGTGTAACTAGCATTTAAATAGCTAAACAAAGTAAAGCCAAATAGCGCTAAACATAATCAAAGCAAACAAACACCCACCAAAGGCGGCGCAACAACAAAGCACAACAAAATGCTGATATCAACGTAAGTAAAAGTGTTAAATAAACAACAACAACAACAGCAACAACTATTGTTAATTGCAATCAAAATGTGAAGCCCACAAAAAATAAAACAAAACAACCAAATTGAATTTTTGACCCACTGATGTTGACCCAGTTGAGCTTGAGTCGAGCGTTTTTTTTTTCTTATTTGATACAAAAACTCCATTGCGAGCTTCCTTTGCGTCGAGTCAATCAGTCAGGCATTCAGTCACTCAGTCAGTCATTCAGTCAGTCAGTCAGTCAGTTAGTCTTCCTGCTGTTGCTTTGCACTTTGCCGCCCCATAACTATTGCATAAGCTGTGCAGCTTTGGTGAGATCTGTGAGGTGTCTCTCGCCTTTAGCTTGAGATTTGACTTTGCCTACGCTTCGCCCTTCGCACAGTCACCTTTTTGGCATGTCTGTCTGAGTGTATGTGTATGTGTGTGTGTCTCTTTTGCATATTTGCAAGCTGCGTCAAGCGAAAAGTCCGACCGCATTTTTACGCAGGGCGAACAAGTTTATAATTGTGTCAAATGTTCATACTCCATGTCTCATTGCATAATGTTACCATATCAATAGCTCATTCGGCTGCATCTTCAGGCGATTTCACATGGTTTTTAAAGGTATTGACATATTGAACAATACCCATGCGGCTTCCGTTCAAATATAAATAATTATGAATAGAACTCGATAATTTATATTCCGCACGCTAATGATAATAAATTACAAATCGATTAAACGAATATGTGACGATTAGATACTCTGCCAGCGACAGATTTAACTAGAGTTGGAATATTGAGCTTAATTCAAGTTTCTTCTTGCGGTTCCTGCTTTTATTGTTTGCCTTTCAATTTGAATATTTGAATGGAAATTCCAGAATATCTTCTGTACACTTTGTGCAAACATTCCTCGAGGATTGAGTGTATTCATTCATATTCTCATCATGTCGCACATTCAACCGTGACGAACGCCCAGCTCTGAGCGAATGAGACAGAGCGAGATCTTAAGTGCGTCTGGACTTGTTTACATTGCGTGCTTAGCATTAACTTGATTGCATATGATTAGATAGCTCAATCATCGATCATTCTCAAGCGGCTGCTGTTCGTTATTATTATGGCTGATTGTCAAAATAAACAAAACAAAATAGTTAGCTCTCGCCTGGTGCAAAACATTTCCTGTCTGCTGACTCAGCGCTCTGACTCCCTGCGACTTACACAGAGACTACTGAAAAACTGAAAACGCTAGCTTGACCAGCCGATGCTGCAGGCAGCTGCACTACCTAGCGGATGAGCTCATAGGCAGAGTAGGTAGGTGTATGGACCTTATGACCACATTATAATTACAAACTGTCAATTCGAGTGTTTCTCAACTGTTTACACTGTATTAGGCATGGTGCATAGAGTATTTATCTGAGACAACTTATACAAATAGTTTTATGAGTTTTTTGTACTTTTTGCTAGGCTATAAATTTATTTAAATGACAGCGCTAGACTGTGCTTAGTTAATTAAAATAAGTTATTTTTGGGTATTTCGGGAAATAGTTAACATTACCTGCTTTACAAATATTTGGGTGATTAGCTAAGCTTGTGACATTTCTCACGGAAGATTTCGAAATTTCATTTTGTCACCCGAAAAAAGTTAAGCAAATGCACATAGATTATATGCATCTGTGGGTGTGTGTGTGTGTGAAAATAAATGGAGCTCTAATAGCTAATTAAATTATCAATAACCATGCACAAATACCAACAACAAACAAACAAAGCGCTCAAATTTCCAGCCATAAATGTCAAGCGCACCCAAAAACTAAAAAAATAACGTTGGCCTGTTGTTATTATAAAAAACTACTTGGCCTGACCTTGTCCATTGTTGACTGTGCTCACACATACATGCGCACTCACCCAGACAGATACATCACTTCCACACATGCGCATACCACGCGTACAAAGGCACACATAAATTTACGCAATTTACGCACACACAACTGCTGTTGGCTCTGACTAACTCAACTCAACAATATAATAGACAACACACAATACGCAAATCGAAAGACTCAAGCAACGAACTTGAAATACATTTCGTCAGCATTTGGACTTGCTCGTTAGTCGTTGTTTTTGTTGCAGCATGACATTTCTGAAATGCGTTTCATTTACAGAATTAATTTGGCCAAAGCCTAAGGTGTTGCCCGGCCAGCCGCAATATGCAAATAGTGTGTTTTTATCTCTTGAGGATGTTTGCACTCGGCGCAAAGTGTTGGGCAATTCTCAGTCCTACGCTGTGTCGATCGGAGATGGCAGCTTAAACAAAATGCTAACATTGGCTTACTGATTGGCTGCTTATAAATATTTATTAATAGCGCAATCGATTAGCAAAATGCCAGCGACAATCTTGTATCGAGCTGGCAACGTTCGATCAATGACCTTGAACTAATTTCCAGTTAAAAATTTGTTTGCTTTAAGCATATTTATTGTAAATACTGGCTTCATTTTTTCTCTCTCGCTATGACGTGCGCTTTATGAAAAATGACTTCGAAATGCCCGAAAGCAGTCTAAAAAGCTTAAAGAGGTGTAAATCATATGAAAAGCATGTTAGTATGCGTCTGCCTGAGTGTTTGCCAGCCAATTAGTCGCTCTCTTTGCCAAAGATAATCATTATGGCGCAGGGCAGAGCTAACCTTGACCCAAATGAAGCACTCCCGCCACTCATATAATGCCTGACTGCAGTTTCGGAGTCGGCGGCAATTAGGGAGTCGGCGGCGTATTTGCATTGCAATTGCACAATAAGCGCGTCAAATGAAAATGCAAATACAAATAGCAACAGCGGCAGCGACAGCAGCAAATGCATTTTGCATAAGTATAGGTACATGTATTTGCTTAACGGCTGACCAACTGTTGCTGCTGTCGTTGGGCAATCGAGCAGACCAAGCCAGACCGAACAGGCCAGCTCTGGCCACTCGGAGGCATTCACTTGCACGCCAAAGTGTATTGGCAAAAAAAGAAAAAAAAAACACACAAGTTGAGTAAGACTCTTCACTGCATAGTCTAGTGTATGGAAGTATGTGTGTCTGTCTCCCTAGGTGTGTGTGTGTGTGTGACTACCAAATGGCTTGGTCAATTTATGTATTGAAAAGAAAAGTGTTGCCAAGCAGCTTTGTTGTTGCTCACATAAGTCGTTTGCTATGTTTTTTTTTTTTTTTGCAATGTGATGCTGACATAGTTGTTATACCCTGTAAACCATAGACGTGGCTGTAATAATAAATAAATTTTTTCCTTTATGTATATTATATTCGTATTTATGAAATATATGAGAGACAATAAAAATATATATCAAAATTCGCATCATAAAGCATCTATACTCAGTACAGGATATCTGTCGGTCTATCATTTCTCAGCCCATTTGAGCATACTTACTGGTTATGTGTATTAATGACTGGCAGCTGGCTGCATTGGAGAGTGGGTCAACCGGAAAATGTGAACGTTGTGAACGATTCTAAAACGAATGACTTAGGCAACAAACTTGATGCCACTTTTATTTTCTTTATTTTATGACGTGTCTGGTATTTAGTTACTGTTTATTATACATTGTCACAGCCTCCCTTATTAACATACTCGTTTTTTGTCTCTCTATTTTATTTATAGCGTCTCCACAGACTCCGTGATGACGGCCACAAACAATGATGGGGGCACACAAGTGAATCCGGTGAGCGTTTGGGGCGCTCCCGCGACAGGAGCGAGTAATACACAGGCGGCGGTGTCAGTGCGACACGCCTTTAAAGCCTACGGCAAGAAGAAGAACGCTAATCAAGTGCTGAACAATTTGAATATGACGGTGCCCAAGGGTACAATGTAAGTACACACACACACACACTCACACACACACACACACACATGCAAGCATACAACATGAATACATTGACGGATGAATGTTTTTGAGTTTGACAATAAAAGTGAAATGTTGACAGCTCCTATTAGCAGGCCATACGAATTAGAAACGGCGAAAGTAATTCACACATATCACTTAACGCGATATCAAATCTGTGGCAGCAGCATCACGCAGTGATACTTACTATTTATGGCACACACACTTATATCAATATATAAAGATATATATATATATATATATATATATATATATATATATATATATATATATATAATAAATGTGACATATAGAGCTGCATTCAATGTTAAATTAGCTTTGAATCTAAATTTCCTTGTGCCTGCTATACGATTACACAATTAGCGCGCATTTTCCGTGTGGCCTAATCAAAGGTCAACTGAATGCTAGCCAGGTTTAATAGCCGTAATTAACTATGCTTCTAATACACATACATATATGTGTATATATGTATGTGTGTATGTGTGCGCTTAGTTTGATCTGAATACAAGCGTAACTAGTTTCGAGCGTCTTGCAATCGAAACAACATTTTTGCATCGTAATGTGATGCTGAGGCAATGTAAACGTGTTTACAGCGAGCACTTCTATGAAATAGTAATGCCAGAGCTCTCCAGAAATCTTAATATTGACAAGAATCGAAACTAATTTGTTACTTACTCAGCAAATTGCGTGACTCTGAATTATGTTTCTATTGTCATTAGTTTATTACATTTATCAAAAATAATATTCAATTTTAAGTACACACATTTTTTTATTATTTATTATTATTTACATATATTTTATATTTGGCAGTACTTATATTTATTGGCACTTGATTTTCCTTAAGGTTTGTTTGGTAGCCCTGAAAGATATCAGAGACTTATAATTATACTTATAAGTATTCACTGCAGCCACACAAAATTGGTAACGAAGCTATAAATATACCAAAATCAATTAAATTGCCTATTGCTTTCTCTCTCTGTGTCTACCTCTCTCACTCTTTCTGGCTCACTGTCTTTATTGCTCGCTCTCGATTTTGGCCATTCGTCTGAGTTTTTGTTTTTGGCAAACATTTAGCGGCCATAAAAATCAAATCGCGAATTATTTTTATGATATTCGGCTTTGGCATTGGCATGACTGTTAACCAGGCATTCTTATACGAGCCGCACACGAGCAACTGATTGCGCAAGTCGAGCATTAAAAATATTAAAAACAAACAAGCACACACACACACACACACACTGTCTCTCATAAGTTTCCTAACTGCATTTAATTCTGTGCTTGACCCAGAATCGAGTGTCATACAGATATTACGTATGTGATATGTTTAAATGTGGTCGAGCGCCCGAACAACCGTTAAGCTTGATCAATTTCGACTTGACCTAGGTCAGGTTGGCAGTCAGTGAACCTCAGAGTTTTTTCTTTTATTTTACATTTCTCATTTTTGGGTCGTGTCAAAGTCGCTGAGTTAATTAATAGCTGAGACGCCGACATTTTCATGAACGAAGCAGAAGATGAAAAAAAAAAAAAAAAACTAAAGCGGTCGATTCGTTAAATGCTGCAGCGTGTTCATTATAATAATAAATCCAATAACAGACCGAAACGTGCGACCTACGTGCACCAAAATATTGTCAAAGGCCGAAAGCTGTAAGAGCCAAAACCAAAGACCAGATAGATAGATAGGCAACAGAGACCGGGGTCTCCATAACGAAACGATAACAATAATAATAATAATAATTGTACTGTTGTTATTGTTGTTGCTTTGATGATTGGGGGTCTGGCAAAGAAGGTGGAGTCGTGTTGCGGCATTTGTTAGTTGACGGCGAAAAACATGTCTCCGATTTCAAGGTGAACATTTCGAAATAATTCAACTTGAACTGCTGAATTAACATTGACATCGCCGTTGACACGGCACGAATAGCATCGCGCACAGCTACGTTGCTCCGCTGCTGGCAGTGTGCTCGTCAGCAGTTAGTACTTCTCGATTTATCTAATTTTCGCGCTGAATGCGCACAAAAAGCGTTTTGCTAGCAGCAATCGCTACAAAATAAATAAAAAACAAAAACAAAAACTGAAATGAAAACAAAATAAATATGTACATTCTGTAGGCAAGTACTTCTATGTACTCATGATTGGGTGATTGAAAAATGCATTTGTGTGCATTTGAAATATTTGTTTGTTGGAATAACAGAAGTAAGTTTCCATAGATTGTTTAGAGCCTAGCAAAAGCTACCTCGCTCTAATTTTCATTGCTCATTTGTCTATATAAAATTATATACATAGAATTTTCCGTTTATATTTGGTTTACACATTTCACTTTTATTATCGCTCGTCTTAAAGAAAACTATAAACGCTTTAATTAATACATATATGTCAGAAAAAAGTAACTTGTTTTCTTTGAGTCATATCTCAAGCTTAACTTTTTGACTGGCTCTAGTGTATGTGTACCATATCTGACTCATTTGTGTTACTTAAACCGTCAAAAAAAGCGACTGACTCATTATTTTACAGTTATACATGTACACTGCCCAAAAGAACCCACTTAACACATGCATTTTTGCCACTCTTAATACGTTTCCTGATTGCAGCTATGGCCTGCTGGGCGCCTCTGGCTGCGGCAAGACCACTTTGCTCTCCTGCATTGTGGGTCGTCGCAGCATAGACTCCGGCGAGATCTTTGTGCTGGGCGGCAAGCCCGGCACACGCGGCTCCGGCGTGCCCGGCAAGCGTGTGGGCTATATGCCGCAAGAGATTGCGCTCTATGGCGAGTTCTCCATACAAGAGACCATGATGTACTTCGGCTGGATCTTTGGCATGGAGACCAAGGAAATCTTGGAGCGCTTGCAGTTTTTGCTCAACTTTCTCGATCTGCCCTCGGAGAAGCGGCTGGTGAAGAATCTGAGCGGTGGCCAGCAGCGACGCGTCAGCTTTGCTGTGGCGCTCATGCACGATCCGGAGTTGCTGATTCTGGATGAGCCAACGGTGGGCGTGGACCCGCTGTTGCGCCAGAGCATATGGAATCATTTGGTGCACATCACGAAGGCCGGTCAAAAGACGGTGATCATAACTACACATTATATTGAGGAGGCACGACAGGCGCACACAGTAAGTAAATCTCGAAGAGTTGCTCCCCAGCTTGGGTTAAATGTGATTCACAATTGCAGATTGGCCTGATGAGATCTGGACACTTGCTGGCCGAGGAATCGCCCAGTGTACTGCTGACCATGTACAAGTGCATTAGCCTGGAAGAGGTGTTCCTCAAGCTGTCCCGCATCCAGAGCCAGAAGGGCGACGTTAGCCAAGTGAACTTCAGGTGAGTCTCGGCACTGACATCTGCATGCTGCACGTAGCCCAACTGTAACTGTAACTGAAACCCTCAGTGATCACTCATCTAATCTTTGTCTCTCTTAATTTCCATTCGTCCCGGCACTCGCATGCTTGCAATCTGTGTACCCATCTCTCTGTGTCTCTATCTCCCGTATCTCTCGGTCTGTCTGTGGGTGTGTCTGTGTGTGTTTGTGTTGGTATCGATGACAGTAACAACATCTCCTTGCATGCCATGGCCTTTGGCAGTAAAATGGATAAGCCTAGCTCCAGTCAGGAGGGCGGCGTTGTGGGTCTGAATTTCCACCAGAGCAAGGAGGTGCTCATTAACGATAGCAATGGATCCATTTATACGGTTAGTTGTGGACAATATAACGTCTTAAATGTATAGATCCTAATGAATCTTAATCGCAACAGCTTAACCAGGAGCCGTATGGGCCGCCGCCTTCGAAGCGTCAGAACAGTCCCAACGATGAAGAGAGCTGTCAAGATTGCTTTACGGATCTCTGCAAGATTACCTCCAAGGGCAAGATACGCGCCCTGCTGACCAAGAACATGCTTCGCATGTGGCGTAATGTGGGCGTGATGCTGTTCATCTTTGCTCTGCCCGTGATGCAGGTCATCCTCTTCTGTCTGGCGATTGGACGTGACCCACAGGGTCTCAATTTGGCCATTGTCAACAGCGAAATGAACAATACGGTGAGTCTGATTATATATACTTATTATATATATATATATCAATTGATTAGTAAATTAGTAAAAGTTGATTTAGTGAGCCAATTAATGAGATATAAAATCAGTCACTCATTCAATCAGATGGTAAATCAATGAATCTGTAAAATTATATCATCAGTCAATCAACGACTGTCGACAATAATATGTCAATCAATGAGTCAATTCATTCAGCCAGTCAAACATTTTGCTAATATTCTATTTTACTTGACAATCAATCAGTTAGTCAATTAGTTAGCCAGTCAACAGTTAGCTAATATTCTATTCAAAATAAATAAAAATATTTCTCTAATAACCTTTGCAGGACACCTGCTTCTGGGAGGATGGTTGTCACTTTTCCAATCTGGGCTGTCGCTACTTGAACCATCTAAACACCAGCGTGACTAAAACGTATTATACGGATATAGAGGACGCCAAGGCGGCGGTGCGAAGGGGCGATGCTTGGGGTGCTCTCTATATAACCGAGAACTTTACGGATGCATTCACAGCGCGCATTGCATTGGGCCGCGACTCGGACGAAGAGACCATTGAGCAGTCCGAGGTGAAGGTGTGGCTGGACATGTCCAATCAGCAGATCGGCATCATGCTCAATCGCGACATACAGCTGGCCTATCGTGACTTTGCCATGGGCCTGCTCGGCCAGTGCGGCAACAATCCAAAGCTGGGCGATGTGCCCATTCAGTTCCGAGATCCCATCTATGGCACAATGAATCCGTCCTTTACCGACTTCGTGGCACCTGGCGTCATATTGACGTGAGTGCCAATTAGCATTCCCACTTAATCAGTTACCAATATTAATTATATGCCATGCCATTATATTTTTAGTATTGTCTTCTTCTTGGCTGTGGCCCTGACGTCATCCGCCCTGATCATCGAACGCACTGAGGTGGGCTGTTGTCAGACGACAACGAATTGCCAACATGATTTGCATTACTAATCCATTCCATTTCTTAGGGCCTGCTGGATCGCTCTTGGGTTGCCGGCGTCTCCCCTGCCGAGATTCTCTTTTCGCATGTGATCACCCAGTTCGTAGTCATGTGCGGCCAGACCACGCTGGTGCTCATCTTCATGCTGGTCGTCTTTGGTGTGACCAACAACGGCGAACTGTTCTGGGTGATTGTGCTGACCCTGCTGCAGGGCATGTGCGGCATGTGCTTTGGTTTCCTCATCTCCTCCATCTGTGAACTGGAACGTAATGCCATACAGCTGGCGCTGGGCTCCTTCTATCCCACGCTGCTGCTCTCTGGCGTCATTTGGCCCATTGAGGGCATGCCTGTAGTGCTGAGGTACTTATAATCAATTTGGATCGATTCCCTCAGTCGGGCGCTCTAACTCTACTCTGCTCTCCTTCATTTTGTAGATACATCTCCTTATGCCTGCCGCTGACGATGGCCACATCCTCGCTGCGTTCCATTTTGACTCGCGGCTGGGCGATAACCGAGTCGGACGTCTACGTTGGCTACCTGAGCACGTTGTCCTGGATCTTGGGATTCCTGGTGCTGACTCTGCTGGTGCTGCGCTCCAAGCGCGGCTAGAGTGGGGCTTAAGTCTTAGAAAACTAATTTTAAATGCGTCAAACTGATTTAGTTTGCGTTTAGCTTAGGCCGCTTTTCGTAGTCATTCCTCTCCCAACTACCTACACCACCTCCTTCTTGCGCCAATGGATCTTAGGAATCCTAAGTTCCTAGCTAGTGTGTTTCTAGCTGTTTGCTTTTTTCTATCTCTTTTATTCTTTCAATCTGCCTAGTTGTCATAAATTATTTAAGCACACATGCATCTTTTTCTTCCTCTTCTGCTTCTGTTTCCCTTGCAAACTTTCCTTAATTTAAGTTGTGCAAATTTTACGTAGTTTAATTCGTAAGGTTTAGAGGTACATAAATAAATTGTTGTAAATATTTAAATCTTGCAAGGCTACCACAAAGCAGATGAGCGTAGCTAGTGACGCCATGGATCATCGAATATTTTTAACAAATCCCTTTCCGCAACCTTGAAAAAAAAAACACAAAATGAAAAAAAATCAGAAACGGGCAAAAAGCACACAAAACAATTAATTTTATATATTTTCAATGGACTGTGATTGTACTTTTTTTTTGTTTTAATATTTGCACGCAAATTCGAGTTGGGTGCAAACCCAAAGAAAAGACAAAAGCAGAAAACAAACTAAAAAGGCAAAAAAGAACAAAAAACAAAAAATATAAATAAAATATAAATATTGGTGGGGTTTGTTTGTAACATTAAATAGCTTAGAGCATTTTTGTATGGGTTTAAGTTTTGTAAGTTAAAACGTAATTATATACATAAATGTTAACTACACCACATAAACTTAAATTTATATATATATATATGAGCATATATATATTATTGTGGAAATTTATGCATACGACATAAATATTTCTCAACGAACAAATTAAGAAACAAACGATCAAAATAAAACACATCTTATTTAAGCAATTATAATTTTGTGTACACAACTATGTATAAATAACAATAAAGTAAATAAAATCCAAACCAATTTCGTATTTGTTAAATCTAAACTCACATGAGATTCATATTTGAATTGGCGCTCGTTGTTTTGGCTGTCGTTATACAGCACTTCCTCTATCTGAACGAGTTGGCAGCACCGCGCTTTAGTGCTGCCCAGCGCACCCAATGAACATATGTTCGCTGTGCTCTCAGCGGCAAGAAGAAGCATCAAAACAAAGAAAATATTGAATATAAGTACCAATTTCACTGTGGCAAATAAACAAAATGTGATTAATGCGTAATAAACTAGAGCACAATTAACGCCACACAATGGACAAGTCCAGCGCATACGAGAAATTCACTAGCCATGTGGACCAGCTGCGCAACACGGAATGCAGGTGAGCGTTTGTTTGTGTTTGTGTTGATTGCCCCAACTTTTTCGTTGCGCTGGGGCTGCAACAGACCGGCAACAGTTTGCTATTGCGCAAAAGACCAACGCAGGCTGAAAATTGTGATGCAATTATGCCTTGCATAGCGTTGTTGATCAAACACCCAGAGTGCAAACGGATCTAGTAGCCTAACAACGGGCTGATCGACTCATTGCACATCCGGTGTGACGTCATCAAATGTCTATACAGCTAGCTGATTACAGTGGGCACTGCAAACATTGCTCGACGACTGTTAACATTGGGATTAAAATGGCAATCCCAATGCTAATTAAGCTGGATATTCTAAATATTTACATAAAATTGAATATATATATATATATATATATATATATATATATATATATATATATATATATATATATATATATATATATATATATATATATATATATATATATATATATATATATATATATATATATATATATATATATATATATTAATTTAATATATATATTAATTTAATTTCTATTATTTATTCTAATTTTTTATTTATTTATATGTTTTTAAAATTGCTAAGTTAAGTCTAATAATAGTAATAACTTTATACCCGTATTAATATACGTACTTAGTATAATAAATAAGGTAGTAAATTAAAATCGAATCGCGCCAGCTAAAACCTTACCTCGATTTCCGAGTTCATTGTCAAATTAAAAAAAAATTGAACTGCATATAGAGCAAATATTTACTGCTATAATGCCCATTATCTGAAGTATGAAAAGTCAATTTATGCTTCCTGCGTAAAGTAGACGCCTGTCTGGATAAAGTCTTCCTTATCCCATTTCGTTATGCCATCCGTGCAAATTCATTATTCGCTTGATTAACTAAACTATATTCTATCCTTGCAGCCAAAAGCAAAAGATTGCCTGCTTTCAGCAAATTGCGGAATGCATTATGTCAAAGGCTTTGGCCAGCCACATCAATTATGCCGCACACTGTGGCACGGCCACCAATGTGTTGTTGCTTTTTTGTGAGGATTTCGACTCGGTGGTGCGCATGAGTGCCGAGGAGAATCTGAACAAAATCTTTCGCGCTCTGGAAAAGACGAGAGTCAGTCGCATACTGATGGATTTATATGGTGAGATCAAGCGGAATGGCAATCAGCGGTAAGTGAGCTCACAGATGCACCATAACCTTCATGGTTAATCAAGTCATACTTTTTTCAGATCGCTACGCATTTGCCTAAATTTGTTTTCGTACTACGCGCCGCAAATCAAGGAGAAACACATCAAATGGTACGCTGTGCGGCTGCTGCAATGCATATCCGTCATGTCGCAGCGCAAGGAGACGCTGCTGCAGGAGACGCTCTCTGATTTTGTCAAGAATTTTGGACGCTACTTGCAGCAAGGCCTCAATGATAGTGAAACGTGCAAATTATTTGAGGTAATACAGCTCCAAAATTTGATCGGAATCTTGTATATTATATATTAGAAATAGTTTATAAGGTAGAAGGTTTGCTGTAGTCTAGATTTATTGACACTGATAGCTCTTGCTCTATTTAACAGTTAATTATATGCCGCTAAGATTATAGCTGCATTATATTATAGATTAGTTATATTATATTATCAGTAAAAGAAGCTTATATCAATTACGGTTTGATTCATATCTAGCTTATCGCTAAATTCTACTGTAAAACTTAAGTCAAATGCTTTTCGGAACTTGATTGTTTAAATTGAAAAGCATCACAAGCTCTCGGAGGCCTGTCCAATTGGTTTGAACGTGACTCGCTGTATGTTGATTTGTTGATTCGCATCTCATTCTCTGAATTTCTTTGATTGCAGACATTCCTTGGCAACATCAGCTCGGATTGTGCAGTGAAGCGTCGTTGCTCGGCACAAAATTGCATCAGTTTGATTGAGCATGCGCGCAATAGAAGTCTCATGGCCAGGCATGGACTAAGCAAAGTGATTGGTAAGCCCACAGACGCCGGATATGAAATGTGCACGTGCACATCAATATAAACACACATATATATATAGAACATATATATCTAAATCATTACAATACTAAACTACCAAATGCTCCACTTGTTAATGCAGCTGTCGGCGGTAGCATTTATTTGTTTGAATTTCTTTTCATTTTGATTTTCATTTGATAGTTTTTTTCTAAGCTAATCCGTGATATTCATTTATTTATTATTTATTTATTTTTTTTTTTGTGTCTGTTTTTGTTATTGCTTACCATTTGACGCGTTTACCAAATGGTAGCAGGAAAAAGTTGCATTAGTTTCATCAATAATGGAAACTGTGTTTAAAAAGCGTATAAGGGCTTTAACGCACCAAATGTCAAGCGACATAAAAAAAAATATAATAAATATATATATATATATATAAAAATAGCATCAAAAGCCATGCATGCATGGAGGTGTATGCATTTGGAATATGTGTGCTTGTGTGAAATATTTTTTAATATTCTAAAAAGCCACAAATCCATTGAAAATACCATAGCAAAATATACAAGCCCATGCATTGTTGACGATGCTTTCTTTTGGATTTGGGTAGGGTTGGCCGGGGCTTTACGTGTGGGTGCTGCCATTGAGTACTATACAAACTAACTGTAAATGCAATCACAGTCAGTCATAGAATTTTCCATGGCGTTTATTTGTCTATCTGCTGTACGAGTGTGTGTATGTGTGTGTGTGTGTGTGTGTGTGTGTGTGTGTGTGTGTGTGTGTGTGTGTGTGTGTGTGTGTGTGTGTGTGTGTGTGTGTGTGTGTGTGTGTGTGTGTGTGTGTGTGTGTGTGTGTGTGTGTGTGTGTGTGTGTGTGTGTGTGTGTGTGTGTGTGTATGTGCGACGGCCACTACTAAAACTAAAATGCCGGTTGATATAAATTATATTTCTATATTGCCGTTGCTTACCTTTTGTGTGCGCTGTCCAACCAAGTATCCACAGTCCTGCCCTATATGTAATGCATATATATTGATATTTTTACGAATTTGCTGCGTTTTCAGACAACGGAAACGAGGCAGTTTTTATTTAGCCATTTGCTGGCTGGCAACTGCAGCAATAACTGCACTAGCAACAAAAATCATACGAAATGCATTCCTAAAAAAAAAAAAATCAGTTTGGCATTTTTGCAACACAAATCATTTTTTATTGAATTTTCATGAACACTTTATTGGCAAACGGTAAATGGACAACAGATTTTAGATATGTGTATGATACGCGCTGTAATTTCAGGTGCTTGGATTTCTGCCGAAATAGTTGTAAAACTAGATTCAATTAAACCAACACAATTTGTTTGTGTTTAACATTTATTTATGCATTTCACTGACCCGAAAAAAAACATAAATTCAAAATCTGTGTGCTTACGGTCGGAGGGCACAAGTTATGCGTCTAAGGCCATCTGAATGTGCAATGCCATCTCTTTGGCTGCGTTCACATTGCGCTTTTCAGCTTTTTAGTTGTTTACCTTCAAATCAACTCCTTCAAATCCTGGCCTCTGTGGCTAAAGCTGCAGCTCCGACTATGTCAACTCCAAGTCACTGCTGGGCAAGTGCATACCACAATAGCTGGCGACAACAACAACAACATCAACAACAGAAGCTACAACAACAGCCACAATGAGAACATCAACAACAACTACTCAGTGCACAGTCTGCCGCCTCTTTTTATGGCAGCCATCAGTGAAGCACTTGCAACACTCTGACGTCCTGCGCCTCTCCCTCGACACTCTCCAGTCCACAGTCTTGTGTCTTGAGCCAACAAACATTGAGCAAGAGTAAGGTCCTTAACGCTGCTGCTCTTGCTCTCCCTCTCTCCCCCGCTGCTGCTTCTCTGACTGCTGTTTGTCTGTCGGTTTGTTTGAGGCTGTAAGGCAAGGAAAATGAAATTTATGCACTTGGACACTTCCCTGTAATAATTCATGCGAAATTGAATCAGATATTCATTCCTGTGCAGCTTTAAAAGGATAATCAACTTTATAAGCAGACAGCAAACAACAACAGCTTCAAATTTATGCAGACAGCAGTTGTCGCGCTGCCTCCTCGCAAAACAAAAATGATCGAATAAGTCTCAGTGAATAAGTTGACCAAGTTAACAAGTTACCCAATTACCAGCAATTGCTTTTCTGAATGCTCATAATTTCAATTGGAGTTTCAGAAGTAAAGCAGTTTGCCTATCTTGGTTTTTTATGACTATTTAGATAGATGGATTGAGTATCACACTTGACCTGCTCTCTCTCCATCTCTCTACTTGAAAGAGTATCCCTTAGTTGGACATCTCTACGATAAAACTCCAGAAAAACCAATTTTGTTATCTTTTAATATATACATTAGACCTGCATAAATTATTTGGATCATCCAAAAACCGTTTCTTATTAATTTTCATTTATTCCATTTCCTACGAAAATACTTTCAGGCAAAGAAAAGCATATTTAACACTTTACAGTCCTCATGTATGCTCGTTTCTGTGGCGCTTTATATAATTCATGACATCCATTGTCGAAATTGTCGCACGGTTGGAAATGTGGCGGCTCATAAATGAGTGGCATGTAGCCAGGGAGGTGAGGAAGGCAGGCAAGTAAGTAGATGGGCAGGCAAGCGAGCAGGCAGCTCTTTCAGAAGTGCCACTCACTCAAGTCAAGAATATTTCAGAAGTCAATTGATAAAAATGTGACACGAAGAACTTTTCCGTGCATTGCGCATTTCATATTAATTTAAAAGATTAAACACCACGAGTTTTCTCAGCCATTAATTGAGTGCATTAAACGTGCCCCCAGCAGCTGAGTTCTGAGTCTTGGCATTACCAAAGTTTTTTTTGCGGCTTATGGGCGCAATTAATTGATACACACACATAGGCAACAAGTTCCTGCTGCTAGCCGAAAGTCAATTGGAGAGGGTCATATAAAAGTTGCTCCGGTATGGCGAAAAGTGTTTTTCAATTTTGCGGCAAGCCCAAAGGAAAACGGCAAACTAATTGAGTAACAAAGTTGCAACATGGCATTTTGTGATTGCTGGCGTATACGTAATAAAAAGCGAAAGAGAGAAATAACCGAAGCCAACAAACACTCAGCGCAGCCTATTTGCGCGTATGTGTGCGTGTGTGGGTGTGTGGGTGTGAGGGTGTGTGTGTGTATGTGTGCCGGCACAAGGTCTATAAATACAAGATGAAAACTTTTCAATGAGATAAATTTAATTGGTGGCAATTTGTTGCGCAGCATGTGAGGTGAAGAGAGCGCAAAAGTTGCCAAAGAAATATGAACTGTAATTGGCTAAAGCTCTGTGCGTGCTCATGTGTGTGTGTATGAGTGTGGCTGTGTGTCTGTGTGTGTGTGCTGCAAAGTTTCAGTTTGCGTTTTTAATTTGTGGCAACATCAACCATAAGTTGTGCGCACCAACAAAAGACATTAACTAAAAGTTGTCTATAGAAGAGTATCCTGATCAAATGAACTAAGCACCTGCTCGCTTTTTCTTTTCCTTACCAGAAATGCTGTTAATGGATCAACAGACGAGTTGCGTGCTGGGCGCCTTGGGCTTCCTGCGTCTGCTGTTGCCGCAGCTGATACGCGGCTACGCTCCTGATTGCCCGGATGATGGCGACTCCTTGGCGCCTGCTGGACCGCAGCAGCAACAACAAAACGCTGCAGCGTCCGATTGCCGGCAAATTATTGAAATTTATGATTATTGTTTGCACCTGCTGAGCACGCAGCACACAACGAATCACGCCATCATAAATGCCGCACTCGAGGTCATCAATGGCATACTCCAGGCACTGCACGATTCTCCAGGAGCTGCTGTTCAGGCGGCGGGGCCGGGGCCAGTGCCAGTGCCAGGGCCAGGGCCAGCCGGTGCTGGTGGACGGGCGCAAAGTTTGCGGCAACTGCTGTGCAATCAAGAACTGGAGCACAATGAGTATTTGCGGCGAAGGAAATCATTAAAAAATCAAATATTCCAATTGAGAAATTACGAAGTGGGCACAAGCCAATGGGAGGAGCTGCCCGTCGGGCCAATGCCATTGCAAATGCAAATGGCAAAGCATTCAAATGTCAAACTGCAGCAGCAAAAGTGTCAACAGCAGCAGCAACAACAACAACAGCAGCAACAACAACAACAACAACAACAACAACAACAACTGCAGATTGGCATGCGCTCGCTGCAAGTCGTGGGAATTAATGCCATGGCTGATGATGCTGACAGCGAAAAAGATGCTGCTGCGAGTTCCGCTGCTGATGAAGGTAAAGTAAATAAAGCTGAGTCTAGATGAGCTTGTGTCTGGCTGTCTGTGTGCGTGTGTATGTGTGTGCGTGCAGTCATGTACGACGGTCACATGCTGACAGAGTGACATGTGGACGGAGGGACTGACAGACAGAGAGACAGTTAGACAAGCAAACAGATAGACCTCGCCGAAATCAAGAAAATTGAGCAATGCCACTGTCACAGTCACCGCCCACATACATACACACACACATAGCCACGCCCACACAATGCACATATGAAAATTATTGGTGCACGCTTTTAGGCGGCGGTGCATGCAAAATGAGGTCAAAGCGAAATTTGCATACACCGCCAGCAGCAACACAGCAACAACAACAACAACAACAACACAGAGTTACTACACGAATTGTAAAGCTGGAGCTCTAAACCCAATGCGCATTCGCTTCTCTCTATTCCAACAGCAAAAGAAGCAGCGCGACAACACATTAGAAATGCAGCACGAAGCATAAGCGAATGCGTGGCGAGCAGCGCATCAGATGAGGACGAACAACAGCCAGCTGAAGATAATGATGATTTTACCGCTAATGCTAATGCTGGTACTGCTGCTGCTGATGATGATGATGGTGATGGTGATGGTGATGATGATATGGAGCTGCTAAGTGCCGCTGCGGACGATGAGTACGAGGGCTTCACAACGCTGTCACAACTAAATGAAACACAACCAACTGTGTCAGATGCAATGAAAATGCCAAATATCACAGCTTCTAATGCAGCAGGAGCAGCAGGAGGTGTAAATGTTGCATCCTTGGCTAAACCTCAGGCCGTGCAGCATCAGTCATCGATGCAGAATTTACTTGCCAGCGATGACAGATCCCAGCATTTGAGTGACATCGACAATGAATCCTTCAACAGCATCGATTTCGATGCGGAAATAACAATTGCTGGCATCAGAGAGCAACAGACAGATGCAATAGAAACATCAACAGCAACAACAAAATCAACGGCTGCAACAACATCACCGAACGAGCAAGCGGAGTCAATGCCAGATGCAACAACAATTGGCACATTCTTCAACAATTTGCTGTCCCATTCAAATGCAGGTGAGTCGTTCATGCCAATCCATAACTATATTGTGATCTGATACCGCTTAAATCAATCAACTTTTCGAGGGGTATATTGAATATATTTAGAATCTCTTATAGATATGGGAAGTTTATTAAAAGGGAAAAATTAATATAAAAAATGCACATAAACCATAATTGTTTGTTTTCCCATTTTCAATGGGTTTAGCGTATAAAAAAGGGTTTTAAGCATGAAGTTTTATCTAATAGATACGAAAGTTAGTTATAGATATTGAGTTCTATATATTAAAATGGTGCGAAAATATTGCATTGATAGAATAATTGCAAATATCAATTCAAACACAATTTAACGTAATATCTCAACATAGTGTTTAACAGATTTGCTCTGTCAGAAAAATGTTTCATTTTGGTACTTGAAATTACAGCTGGCGGGTGCTCGGAAAATAGTTTTCATTTGATGTTATTGGATTTCGCGGTCTGTCGTTTTTTGTTTTCCATTTCACTACATTTATTTTTGCAATATTTGTGCATTGCAATCAAATTATTTGCATAATTGTTCTAGAGAATGGGCTCAAACAGAATAGGAGAGAAAAACAAAGAGCAGAAGAGAAAGCCAGAGAGAGAGAGAGAGGGAGAGATAGATATTGAGGTCCGGAGACCCAGACAACACGTTGGCAACGAAATTTACATGCTGCCTTTTGCCAATTGCACTTGCAATTTAATGAAGCGTAATTGTTGTTGTTCACTATGCTGCATGGTCTCTGTGGAATCAACAGCAGCAACAAAAACACAACCCAAACCAGCAATGGCAGGGAGAACAACTAAATTAAATTAGGCAATGCTCGAACGAATGAGTAGCAGCGCAGGGCTTGCATAGACCAGGATACTAGGCAGAGGCGGCCATGGGTAGGCGAGGCGAGGCGAGGCAAGGCAAGGTACAAGTTGCATGCATCATTTGTCGCTTCAGTGGCTGTGCGTCGCTTTCCACTTTTTGTTGCTTTTGAGTCTCGTCTGTTGACATGACAACAGCAGCAGCAGCAGCAGCAGCAGCAGCAGCAACAACAACACGAACATCAACAGCAAAGTCAATAGCATTAGCAAACAATATTTGCCATTTGAAAATTGAATTCATTTTGATTGAGAAAAACGTCGAAGTTGTTCAAACTTACAAACATTCAATAAATGCATTCAGCTTTCCGCTAATGTACATTTACTGGAATGCGTTCGTGTGCGTGTGTGTGCGTGTCTGTGCGTATGTGTGTGCCTTAAGGTAGGCAGCAAAAGATATTGCCATGAACCCAAAAAAATATGTGTAACATGCGAATGGAAAAGAACCAACTGCAAACAGCATGTACCCTGTCTTATGTGCGTGTGAGTGTGAGTTAATAAGCAGTGAAAATGCTGCTCACGCAGCCGGAAGCAGTAATTAAGTGAATGAGTTGTGTGGGCGTGCGAAAGAGTCAGGCATACATTATGTACGACGTGCAAAAGAGAAAACGTATTATCTGGGCTACAAAAAAAAAAAAAAAAAAAAAAAAAAAAAAAAAAAAAAAACACTAAAAAAAATGCGAAAAGAAAGCTTAAGCAACTACTTGACGTAAATGTTGGGCTTAAATTCGTCGTTTCATCCACGAACTGAATGTCTCTCTATCTGTCAGTCTGTATGTCTGCCTGTCTGTCTGTCTGTTAGTCCGTGTGTGGGCTGCGGATTAAGCTTGAAACATGGCAACGCATTTACCGCGAACAATCCCATGCGACGACCAGGCTCAACCTTCTGCAACACCCTGCATCCATACGGCTCCTCTCCCGCATTCTTCTTTTGGATGCGCGAATGCTGCTGCCACTTGGCCGAAGCATCACACTGCAACTTGGCAACAAAGTGGTTAAGACAAATGGGTTACGTGATAAAATGCGGTTACTCAAATTGCATGTATGCAAGCTTACATCTTGTGTGTGTGTGTGTGAGTGTGTATGTGAGTGAGTGAGCGTGTGTGTGTTTGTTTATTTGTGGGTGTTTTAGTTTATTTAGCATTGCCAGCCAACCAGCCAGCCAACCAGGATAGTCAGCTAGGCCATAGGATCTGACGTTCATTTAGCTGCTTTTGCAACCGATGTTGTTATTGTTGTGACGCTTACTGCTTTTGCCTTTTTGTTGTGCACTTATGCGATATCAGTCTTTTTACGCTGCTCGCTTGCCGGCGCGCCCGCCCTTACCCAGCGCTCCTGCTGCTAGTTATTTTTGTTGACTTTTTCTAGATATACATATATGTGTATATATATATATATATATATACATATACATATGTGTATCAGCAGCCGCCAATCTTCATCCGCGGCCAAAGAGCGTCACCAAATCCTGCAATTTGTATGCTCTTACAGTAAGTTGGTTTATATGAATATAAAATTTAATTTGCGCAAAACTTTTAAATTACAAAAAATGTTTTTTTTTTTTTGTATAAATTATATAATGTATATATTATGTGTTTATATAAAATATAAAATATTATTTATGCTTAAGATTTCGGCCTCAGACTTCAAAGAGGTCTGAGTTTTGAAACAAAAACCTTTTTTAACTTTTTATTGAAGCTAAAATTTTAAAAATATTTTATTTGTATTTTTTGTACATTTTCTTCTTTCTTCATACTAATTCATACTTATTTTTTTATTTTTTATTTTTTTATTTGTGTTTTATTTTTTGCACAAGAGCATTCAAGTTTCATTATATTTCGCGTTTCTCCTCTCTGCTTTCATAAACAATTTATGTATTTTTTGTTGTTGTTTCTAGTTAGTTTGCATATGCTGTTGTGGGTAGTAGGCGAGTCTTCTGGCTGGTTATGTGTCACCCATAAAGTGGCAGCCCGCATTTCCCCCACATTTTTGCAAACAGTTGCACTTCTTGTTCTTGCGCGTTTTCCGTTCGTGACTGCCGCGTTTCCTACGCGGCTTTCGCTATCCTTTGGCATTTTTTCTTCATCCTGGCTGGGTTTCCCCCTTTGGTTTTTTACTGGAGCATGTATACTCATATGAACGAGCGCCCGCTAGTTTTATTTGCCATTTCGCTGTTGTTGTTCTTATTTTTAACGTGATTTTAAATAACAAAACTGCGAAAAAAGTTGCTAGGGCTGCTGCTGTTTTATAACGGTTTCAATTTGTGGCACTCAACTTTCTGTTGAGTGAAGAAGATGCAGCACTGACGCAACTTACGGCTTAAGTAAAACTATTAAAGCATAAACCGCACCGAGCAATCCACCTAAATTACATATACATGCATTCCTCTACGTGGGGGCATCTCATAAAAAGTGATGGCAACTCAACGTGCAGAGTGCTGCAAGTGGCTCGAATTTGGTTAGCTTTACGATTCCACTAATTGAACGTAAAAATTGAAATGATTTCTCTGATTTAGCATTCGTTTAACTGTACATTCCAACTCACCCTCGATTTTTTGTGTTTTTTCCTATTTTTAAGCTAAAATTTTTAGACGTCTAAATAAAACTCCTTTTTGCATCTTAGCAGACATTAACTTTTATTGTCTAGCATCCACTTTAGTTTATCGCTTGTTCTTTAGCGTACAAAGCAGAGTCAAGTCTTAAGTGATATTAAGGAGAAAACTGATAGTAAAATAAACAGAATTGAAAGAACTTTATATAGTCTTTTGCTGTTGATCTCTTCTGACCGACTTTATCTATATTTAATATAATATAGCTATGCTTCTTTTTATTCATTTTATTATTATTTATATTATTCTATAATCATCAGTCATTTCCTTGTTCATAATAAACTACATATTAGCTGCGCTACATCTTCAACGGATGTATGCTTTCGGAATTTTCTCTTTTCCTATTTGGATGTGTTGTTCTAATTTTAACGGCGCTTGCATGCGTTTGTAACATCCATTAGAAAAGACAACAACAATAAAAATGGATACAGGAATTCCAGCTAGCAGATACAGCAGCTAAATAAAAACAATTTTTTAAGCCAACTTAAGTGCGGTTGCGGTCAATGGTGCAGCTCGTGGTCTCCCTCTCTTTCTGCCCCTCTCTCTCTCTCTCTCTCACACTTTCTTAATATATGTTCTCTCCCTCCTTTCTTTCACTTAACGTATATATAGTATAAAATTTGAGTTTTCAATTAATTTCCAATAGCTGCAGCTAGGGGTAGGAATGTATAGAGAGCGAGTAGGAAAGAGGGAGAGAGGGAAAGAAAGATACTAAGTATGGTCTTACTGGACATGAACGACTGGTTGATGCGCAGTGTATATTTAGTTTTCATATACTAATCGTATAATAGAGAGAATCCAATAAGAAACACGAAATAGTTTACCTTGTTGAATTAGGTTTGAAGAGAATGATTTAGTTTAGCATTTATTAGATTAGATTTACAGGGTATTAGCATCAACAAAAGTGAATAGTTTGTAGCTTTCAGACTGACCAAGTTAGGAGATTGGGCGGTTGGAGGTTTCCGTTTTTATTGCCTTCTCATGTTTAGAAAGTTTGCAAACATTTTCCGTTTTGTTGCATTCTTAAAAGCCCCAATAGCCAAGGCGGCCGCGACAGACAAATGTGCCTGGTAATTGGCTATAAGTTCTGAGTACGAGGGAGTGAAGCTCAAGCTGAAGCTGAAACCGACACTGATGTTGTAGCTAAGGCTGAGGCTGAGGCTGGGGCTGGGGTAAAGGTAAGCGACAGTGTGGCAAACCACAATTAGCCTGAGCCAACGTCGGGCCTGGCATTAGTGTCAGGGCAAGTTAGCTGGCAAAAGTTTGGAGTGCACAACGGAGTTGGTTTTTTGTCTTGCAGCTTCGGAGTCGGTCAGTAAGCTCTTTCGTCAATCAAGCGGCCCCAAATCCACGCCGGCCAAGTTGGCGCCCACCACTGATAAATCGGATGCTGCATCGACGGCTTCGCTAACGCTCTCGTTGAGCTCGTTAGCCAGCAGCAGTGCGGCCGGGCCGCAGGAGCGTCAGCCTTCAATAACGGAGACGCCCACGCCAGTGGAGGAGACTACAGGTTCGGGCAGTGGCTCGTATACGGCATCCACGGCGCTGCTGATGGATACACCAGCTACTGGAGCAGCAGCGGCAGCTGAAGGAGACTCTGAAGTGGAACCGCAGCTACGTCGGACACCCAACGGTAAGCCATCTGCTGTCCATGTGCAGCAGACTAATTAGATTCTTTATTCCGGTAGCTAATCCCTTTCTGGCGGAGAGCTCACCGCTGAAGCAAACGGTATCGGGTCATGCTCTAATCAGCGTGAGAATTGGCAGCATTCTGGAGCAATCACTGGTTTACTACACAGCTCGCCTGCTCGCTGCACGTTTCCTGCTAAGCGGCCAGGCCTCAGGTCTGCAGCCAGACACAATAAGTCGTGTGTCCATCAAGAGTCTATCGCTGGCAGTGATTGCGCAATGTGTGCGACTGGTGCCGCGCGTCCTCCAGCTGTCGCTGGAGATCAGCGAGCAGGAGCTGCAGCTGCTCACCCAAATTAGCGCTAATAGCACACAGGTTTCCAGTCCGCAGAGCAGCGACGAGTCACAGCGCAGCACTGAGCTGGGCCAATCAATGACGGGATCACTGCTGGAGCCAGTCGTGGATAATGAGGAGAATCTGCTACTGCTGGAAATCAAGGATGACCATTTTGGCCCTAGCACCTGCCCTGCGTATCTGCAGCAATCGCCGACACTAAGTCGCAGCGCTGATGCCACTCTGTTGCAATCCCAGTTGGAGAAGAGGCGCCAGTCGAATACGCAGCAGCTGAATGCACCCGACAGTCATCTATCCAGATCAGAGATAATCGGCACTTCGTATCGCATCACAGTTGCGGCAGAAGACACGCCACCCTTGGCCCTACCGCCGGTGCCGCCCAAGCGCACCAAATCCATACGCAGCCGTGCCAGCTTCTCAGCCACGCCTACACGTGCGACCACACCCACAGCAGCCGCCGGTGGTCAAGCGCTGGCCGATGTGCTGCTCTTCCACGCACACTCTGATCCCATATTGCGTGGCGGCGTACAGCAAATAGTGGGCAGCTTTGTGCAGGCGAGCGGCGCCGGGCGCTGCTTGCAGTTGCAGCCTGGACTGGGCCTGCCGCATTTGCTGGCCATTTTGTTGAAGGTAAGGGAGGATTCCAGGCATGTTGACAACAATAGTGGAGCATTGCAGCGCGTTCTTTGATACCTTTGTGATTGTATGTGTGTGGGTGTGGGCGTTGCTGGTGGTGTTGGTGTGAGTGGCTTATCTGGCGTGACTTAATGTGGCAAACGATGCTCCCCATGCAGTTATCTATTCATATATGCTTGTATCTCGGCCCAGGCAACTTACACCTGGCCCGGCAAGCTTATGCATAACGCATACGCCGCGTTGTTTGTCCCAGCGTTGGCTTTTCGCCCACTCTCTCCCTATCCCCCACTCTCCTTTCCACATTCTATAAATATGCACCTGCACCTTTTCGCTACACGAGCTTTTTTTTCTCCGTTAAACCAACAAGCTAACATATTTTAACACATGCAGGCGAACACACAACCCCACACCCACACACACTCACACACACAGGTATGCACACATAAAAAGACACAGACACGTGTCCATATCAATGGCTGTTCGTGTATGCTTTTGAATATTTTGCAGTGCCCTGCAGTACGCTGCAGCACGGTGCAGTTGCAGGTAAGCCGGCGGCATTTTGTGCCGGGCTGTTTTTCATTTCGAAATAAGAAGGAAAATTCTTATCGCTTTAGCAATGTGCAAGTACAAATGCCCCTAAGGCTAACAGCGCATCCGTTGCCAAAGCCCGACACCAACACACACACACACACACACTCGCAGGCAAATGGAGAATGTGCGCATAACTTGCACATTGATTTCTCTCTTGAGAATTGTTAGGTACACAAACTAGTATGGTCTGTGGCCAGCCGAAGCCAGAGCAGGGCAGGGCAGGATTGACTTGTGCTATTCTGGGGGGACGTTCGCTCTTCTTATTGAATTCAATAATTTAGTGGCCAGCCGAAAATTTAAATTGCAGCCGGCGCGCCCAAAAGCGCAATTTGATTATGCAATGTTGTTATGCAACGAGTTGCAAAGCGGCGCGAACGTGCCAGCTGAAAATCACATTAGATGCCTCTGCCCCAAATTCTAATGCCAGCAAATCCGTCTCAATGGCACTTGCCAAACATACAGACGCACATAGCCAGATATATGTATGTGTATAAACATATATAGCATGCAGAGCAGGGCAACTATGATAACAATAGCCCTTTGGCTAGGAAGAGCTTGTTAAGATTCGTTAAAAATGCACACAATCAGTAGACACACACATAATCACAAATACACTCACAAACACTCACACATGAGCCTGGGCAAAACTTTTTGCTTGTGCAAACAATAAAACACAAATTCGCTTAGCAGCGCAAGCTGAGAGCCAGAGCCCAAACGTCTGAGCTCAGCTCGGTCTGTTCTTGAGGCCATCTATGTAGAATTTTGACAAAAAAAAAAAAAAAAAAAAAAAAGAAAGAAGAAGACGAAAAAAGCAAAGAAAGTAAACTGAAAACTTTTTCCTGCTTTTGCACATTTGCAGGGCTTTGAGGACGAGATACACACAGTGGTCATACAAGCGTTGAATGCATTCGATAAGATATTTCCGCATGTGGTGTCCAAATATTTGACAGGACCGCCATGTCATTATCATGCTCATCAGAAGCGACAGCAGTTGCAGCAGCCAAGTGGACAACAAAAGGGTCCCGGCCAGGCCCAAACATTTGGCCAACAAACTTTTCCAAAGAATCTGGATAATGCCTTAAGCAGTCAGCAGCAGCAGCAGGAGCAGCAACAATGGTACTCTAACGATGACAACTCGGGGGCAGATGAGACCAGGATGTGTGCCAGGTCGTCAGCCACTGATAATGATGAGCTGCTAGCTGCTCTTTTGAATGATTTTAAATTGCAATCGAAGCGCTTGCAGCAGCAGCAGCAACACTCCAGCAGTAACAACAGCAGTACCCAATATAATGAGCCTGGCTCCTGCTGTGTATTTGCCATTTCACCAAAATTGCTCTTGAACAAACTTCGATTGTGTCGTCACAATAAATACTGGTTGGTCCAGAATAAATATGCCGAAGTTATTTCCAATTTAAATTACGTACTGCTACGCTCCTACTACGCAAATTTCGATTGTGCCTTTGACAACAACAACAACAGCAACAACGGCAACGATATGGAATTGGAGTCGAAAAAGCATTGTGCAGCCTCCCCCGATGCCTGTAACTGGAAAATGGCTGCTTGCAGCAAGGACATTGTCTGTACTTATGAGGTAAGCAGCTAAATCGCCTTATTACAACCAGAACAACAACAGCAATGACAATGAAAAATAATAAAAAAACAGTGTCTGAAGTATATCTCTGGTCTGGCCAGGAGCTGTTTGGCTTGTTTATTGTGTAGATTATTATTTTTTTATTTTATTTTATATATTTTTTTGATTCCGCACTTCCGGCAAATGCCTTCAAAAGCAAATGCCCCTAGTGCCCTGCGCCCCAGCCAGGCGTGGGCAACATCCTCTTATTGAACTTTTGTGCATTGAAGTGTGGCTCTTTGTGCATCTCTGCAGACTGCCCCCAATACGATCCGATCCGACTGACAGTTTGTTTTGCTTTTAGACTATCTCGCAGCGTATTTATATACACATAACATACATGCATGCACACATGCGCATACATCTATACATACATATGTAGACATGTATACAAATACATATACTCCGTATTTATTGATTTATTATTTTGAGAAAGCCAAGCAATTTGCTAAATGGTAAAAAGGGACGTACTCCGTACGTGTACACAGACTGAAGACAGCAAACAATTGTGCGCCGTGCGGCGATGCGCGGGGGCACACACATACATACGTATGTGTGTGTGCTGCCACATGCAACGATAAAAGAGGAAATGACACTTCGCCGGGGGAGTGAAAAGCCTTTGATTGAATATCGCAGCGCCAAGCGAAATGTTTCACAAGAAATTAAAATAAATGAAATTGAAACTTAATAACATTGAATACTGAATATATAGTAGGTATAATTTAATAAACACTGCACTGAGTTTAATTGCTACCAACAATTAAGTTTGAAAAGCAATTTATAAACTGCTAAAGCAGAGTTCATTTACAGCTAGGCATCGCAACGTGCTAACATCCGAAAATAGCAATATAAAATCTGATAAATTAAATATACCAGTGCAACATAAATGTTGTCATTTGCATATGCATTTCATGTTCAGAATGATAAACATAAATTGGCTTCAAATATTGCAAAATTCGTAAGTTTCCTATGATATTACACAGATTAGCATACGGCCAAATTTTTGGGAACATATTCCACTACATTTTCCATCATGAGCGTTTTTTTTTTTTTTGTTTGTTTTTTTTTTCGGTATAGGCAAACATAGGCTGATAGTGGCCGTATGAGAAGTTGAAAGTTGAAAGAGTTGTTGCCCGGATGCAACCACAAAATTGCACAGCAGCAGGTGGGTGTGGGTGTGGGTGCGGGTGGTGTTGCAACGGGAAACGGCAATATGAAAACTTGGTTCTGGTTTTTGATTTACAAGCAGCAGTCAACTAACTTGGAAACGCTTTTCGATCCCTGCAGGCTCAATTCCTGGACGAACTTATGCAGCTGCTGGGCGACGATGATGCCCGTGTAAGGGAGCAGGCCGCCCACAGTCTGTGCCGCTTTATAATGCAAACAGCGCGCCAACAGGAGCTAGCAACAACAACAACAACGACAACAACAACAACAGCAACAGGAACAGCAATACGAATTGAGGAAGGCAACATGAATGCTGAAACTCAACAAACTAATTTCAATTTGCTTTGGGATTTTTTCGACTATCGCATATTTGGCAGCATGTCCGTGACGTTGCGTAATTTATTCCGGGCTAGCTCAGCGATTGCCTCGCCAATGGCAGCCCTGGATGCCGGAGAGCACGGTCACGGGCCGTATGCTGCCGCCGCAGAAGCTGTTGTTGGAGTTGGCGGCGGCGGCGGCGGCGGCGGTGGCGGTGGCGGCGCAACGATTGGTTTAGGCGGTTCTGCCAGTGGTGCAGCCGCTGCGGCGTCGGCCTACTTTGATGGCAGTTACGGTGACGGCCATGTTTTTGCCTTTGGATTCCAACGTCAAATTGCGCAAGAGGAAAAAGTTTTGGCCAAAGTTTTGTATCGCATGACAAATAAATTGATGACGCTCAGTGATAAAAATTTGCAGGTAAATATTTGTGTGAGCTCATCGACTGGCAGTCAACCCGATTGAAATCTAACAACGTTTCTGATCTCAATCCATTCGACAGTTTGGCATAATTAACGCGTTGCGGCTGCTGCTAAAGCACTTCAATTTTGTGGACTATCAACAGGCCTGGACGGAATTTAATTTTATTGAAATTTGCATGAGCCACGCGTATTACAACAGTGCAACAGCTTGCGACTTGAATTGCCAGAACGATTTGATTGATGTGATGGCCAAATTAATAGCAGGTAAGTGCCACGCCTACACAGGCGCAGGCACAGCCATAGCCATAAATATTGTATCAATTGGAGTCCAACTAAAATCCATATTTTACAGGCTGCATAAACAGATATAGATACATACATAGATAGACAAATAAATATCATACAATATTTATAAATATATAAACAGGGATATATATAAAAAGTTATATAGATGCACAGAGTAATATAGATATTCACAATATACAACTTTATAGATATTCTTAATAATTTTTGCAATTGCTCATCATCATGAAATTATTTTAAGGATTTAATAACAGTGCATTGTTTTTTTAATCCTTACATATTTATTCACATCCGTTCATTAAAAAGTTTGGAATACTTCGAATCACTAAATAGTGAAAATAATAAAAAAAAAAACATTGAAAATTTGTTTTTAATTGTATTGCATTGCACCAAATGCCAAAGCAATAATCATATAAATCATTTTAATTAATTGTTTGTCATTAAATGAATTTACATAAATATTTTTATGCTATCCGTTGTACTTGGCGGCGCTATATTCCAATGTCTATATATATATATTTTTTTTTTTTCATTATCCATATTTTTTTTTGCATCAGCTTAATTGTAAATTTAATGAAGCAAACGCGCAAATTAGCATAAATATTTTTAATTTTCTATAGGTATAATAATTTAATTTGTATTCAATTTATTAATTTTTTTCCTTCTCTATAAATAGCCATAAAAATTGTTATTGTTAACATGGCTACATTGGGCTATAGACTAATATCAGAGCTGAAAGAGATTCCAATACACACAAACAGTCTGTAAACAAGTCTATATATGTATATGATATTTAATTAAATATCTATAATTTAGACACAAACTCATGTAAAATTACAATTGCCCATAATTATATACACTTTAAGCTAGATTAATAGTTTTTTCTCTCACTTTTTAACATTTTGATTTATTATTCGATCCGTTGGATATGCGAATTGGCAAACCCAGCCCTAAAAGCTCTTAATAGTTTCACATTTAAATATTTGACATCAGCTTGGTAGCGTGTAATTAAATAATTTTCAACAGTCCTATTAGTGGAGTGCTCTCGCTCCACAGCTTCCATGCAAATGTGCCAACAACAATTAAAAGCGGAAACAACAACAATAACAACAATGACAACCGATACGATTTGCAAGCTAATAAACATTTTAATTCAATTTACCAAATTGCATAAACCAGAAAACCAAACTTCAACTTAATTTCATTAATGGCTTTTTATACCATCATAGCCACGCCCATTGTCAAACTGTTTTCGCTGTCAGCGGCACAGTTCGAGTTTTATATTCCATGATTCTTATTTATTTTTATTGCATTCGCATCGAAATCAGGGTATAATGGTTTAGTTAAATGTTTTGTAACAAACAGGAGGAGGCGTGGCAAACTAACGAGCTAAATCAATTTAGCCCTGTCCATTTCTCTATTCGCATGTCGATCTCAGGACCTATAAGAGCTACAGACACTTTTTTGTAGGCCTGTGTATGGCAGCCGCAGATCAAGAGTCTTAGAAAAAGCGATAACTACTTCTGTTTTAGTGTTATCCAATAAAAACCTTATTAAATATCCTTTCTGTTTATGCAAAAAATAAGCGAAGAATTATTGAGACATCAATTCAGGGTATTTCACAGTCGAGCAGTCTCGACTAGAGCTCTCTTACTTATTTCTATTTTTTTTCCTTTTTTTTTTTTGCCAGTTTGTCAGGCGCATATTTGCAATGCGCTAATGTAATCCACCATAATCAAAAAGTAATTAAATTATTAATAAACCATTAAATGTAAAATAGTTTTCGTTCCATGCTTAGCTGCCCCTTTCGTGCGTTTCGTGCTCACCGCAGCCAATGCAATTTGCATTTGTGCATTTTTGCATAGGCAAATAATTTAATTTTTAAGCCGTGAGCGCTTTCGCACCTCCAACTATAGCCCAGCCCTGTAATATATAAATATTTATGCATGCACATACGCTTGTGCGTATTTGTGTGTGTGCGTGTGTGCAGGCTTTATCTGAGCATCGATTTCAAAATAAAATCGCGAAATGCTTTTCGGATTTTTGGTGAGTGTTTTGCGATAAGTTTTGACAGTATGCAAATCATATTGTTGACATGAGAGCGGCAGTGAAATGTTCTCAAACTGCAGAATGCTCGACGAGGAAATACCCTAAGGAATAGTTTATACTGAAAGTAAAGCAATTACAAACAAGTAAGGAAGCTCTAGTCGAGACTGCTCGACTAGGAGATACCCTGATCCCTACAAAGAGCTATTCACGCACGCATAAGCACGCGCTCTGCTAACTGCGCAGTAAGCAGCGGCTGTGCTTGGGCTGCGCTGCAGTGTGGGCAATACTATGAGAATTTTGTTGCTTAATAATTTCTCCTGTAGTAGGACTATCTTCATGAAACTTTCAGAACGTGATTACAATATGAAAATGTGTGTACATTCCAAAGCACAAGTCTCTAGTACTTAAAATACGTTTTTTGCAAATTGGGGGCGAAGGGGGCGTGGTATCCAAAATCTGTAAATGACAAAATCTGCGTATTGGTCAGATGTATATACACACCAAATCTGAAGTCTCCAGGTCTAAAAGTATTGAAATTACGGTGAATAAACAAAATCAATTTATCGATTATTCGCGATAAAAAAGTAATCGGACGAGTTATCGAAAAAAAAAGATAAACTTGTACTGCGTATGGTATACAAGAGTATGCATACAAAATTTGAAGTCTCTAGCTCTTATATCTTCTGAGATCTAGGCGTTCATACGGACGGACGGACGGACGGACGGACGGACGGACGGACGGACGGACGGACGGACGGACGGACGGACAGACGGACAGGGCTATATCGACTCAGCTCGTCGCCCTGATCAAGAATATATATACTTTATGGGGTCTGCCACGCCTCCTTCTGCCTGTTACATACTTTTCACAAAACCATTATACCCTGATTTCCCATTTTTAATGGGATCAGGGTATAATAAAGTTGGAAACATTTGCTTTCTTTTTAAATATTTTATGAGACTGATATATACAATATATACAAAATGATATATATAAAATTTGTTAGATCTTTCGACAAGTTCGTTTTGCCTTAATGCTACTGCCTCTCATTTCATATATCCTCATTGCTATCTATTTTATGTTTATAGAGCATCCCAAACACGCTTTAAGAACCAAAATTCTTTTTTGATAACTATTCCAACTGTAGATAAAGCATATGTATTATAGTTTAATAACTTAAAGAGCCAACAGCCAATAGCCGATATCTTCCCCACGCCGTTCACACAGTCATTTTATTTATGGGCAAATTGTAATGCGACGTATTAAGAGTGGAATTAATGCAGTCGTTCTCAGTATGGCGCGCGCTCATTTGTGAAATGTTCAATTAAAATGAGAATATGCTGGATTGGTTGACTATAAATACCAGACTGATAGCCCAAGTGTATATCAAATTGACAGCAACTGACGGCATGCGTCCTGCCGCTGCATGTCTCGTTGAGCTGAGCAGTGCTCGGCTGTCTCCTGGCAATAATAAAAATAATATTACGCATACGCACAGTGCGACAGTGGTGCATAATAAGTATGCATTTATTTATTGTTCAGTAGCGATTTCACTCATTCACTCAAGCTTTATCTCTCTCTCTGTATTTCTCTCTCTCTCTCTCTATCTCTCTCTCTCAATCGCTCTCTCTCTCGCTTCCTCTTTAATTTCTGTAGTTGTAAAAGCGATATTGGCAAATTCTTGTGTTGCTTGCCGCATAGCCATGGCGCAATCGAACTATTGTTCATTATTCTACGCCCACATACATAAAAATTGTCTGCAGTATTGTGGCATCGTCTCATTATACGGAATTTTCAATTAATTAGTAAATGTAATGCAAACTTCGGAGCCTGCGACGGCTTCACCTGTGCTGGCTGGCACCGCATTGTCGCCGCTCGACGGGCTGCTGTTGTTGTTGTTTTTAATGGCTCCCCGAACACTTAATTTTTATAAATATTTATGCAAATACAATTTAATTTCTTTGTGAAAACAAAACAAAAAAAAGTATAAAAACCAAATATAATCATAATAATAATAATAAAAGTTTGCTTCCACTTTCCTTGCGCGGACAAATGAAAAATTTTTTCGTATTTGCTAGCGCTGCAATATTGACACATAAATTGAAATGCCCACACACACACACCCGCACGCATACACACATTTATATATATATTAAATGATTGCATATAAATCATGCCGTACTTTGAGGCCTTTTCGCTTGGTACCTATGCCATGTTTGCTTTAATTTAACATTATTTGTTTGCCTTCAACATTTGCATAGTTGTGTGTGGAATATCTCGCATCTCTCTTTCTCTCTCTCTCTCGCTCTCTCTCTCGCTCTCTCTGGCATTCCTCTCGTGTGTATTCATTAAATGGCTTTTTAATTTACCGCTCTGCAATTGCTCGCTGTACGTACATTTTAAAGTATCTGTTCAACATTTAAACACAATTGGCTGGCTTAATTTGTCATTAATATGCTGCGAATACTTACACCACACCCACCCACACCCTACGCTCTTCTCCTTCCAGGCGGAATGTTGAGCACGGGCGAGGCGCCACCCGCTGGCCAGCTGGAATTTCTGCTGCGTCACTGCGTCAAGCTGCTCAACATTTACTATCATCTGGTGGGCAATCAGCGCCCAGTGCAGCCGAGCGGCAGCAGTGGCAGCAGCAGCGGGGCCACCAGCAGCAGCGCAGGAGGTGCCAGCACCACCGGCAAGCCACCCAGGGCGGGCAAGACCGAGCTCTTCTCGCTGAGCAGCGGTGGCAGAGAGTCGCAGGCGACGCTGCAAGCGATGGGTTACTTTGCCAGCGATTACGTTTACATGAAACTTTACAACATTTTAAGAGGTGCTAATGACAGCTACAAGGTAAGTCAAAGCCTCAGGTGAAGACAGCGCCGCGCTCCGACGGGGGCGTGGCGCCATTAAGTTGCGGCTGCTGTTGGCGCTGCAAATGGCAAAAGTTCTTGGGGCACGTGCACCCAGATTTACCAATTCTTGCAGTTCGCTCTGCGCGACTCCAATTGCACGCTGCACGTACAACGCAATGCGCCGTTTTATATGCAACACTTTTGGGGCAATGGCGCAGCTCCAGCCGCCACGCAATGAGTTGTAAAAAATGAAATGCTGGCAACGTACTCGACTCTTGATTTCAACTTTTTGACTTGTCTTGCCACTCGCTGCGACTGGCATTAGGGCGTGGCCAATAAAAGGCCAAGGCTTTTAGCAGCTTGGCTTATGGGTTAACCCACTCTGAGGATTCCCTCTGTCTCTTTGCTTGCAGATAACTATAAATCAGGATGCTGGCGGCTTATTAATTTGCCTGCTGAAGACCTGCCTCAACGCGCTCAGCCTCTGCCTGGAGGCATCAACACCACCGCCGCTGCCTGCAACTGCAACGGCAACGGCAAATGCCCCGGCTCTGAAATTAATTGAAGAAATACTACAGTATTTGACCAGGGTCATAAATTATGCGCCCGGCGAGTGTGTCGGCTGTCTGCGGCAACTGTTGAAATATTTATTTGGCCAAAATTATGCAAGCCAAGTGCAGCAGCAGCCCCACGGATACCATGCCACATTTGTGCGTCCCTACTTTGTGGCCAAGCACGGTGCCAGCGGCGCATCCACATTGTTGCCACCAGCTGCTGTAGGCTCGACAGCGGCAGCAACAACAGAAGCGACAGCAACAATGCAACATCTAACTGCAACACAGGCAACACTGGGCTCGCTTTTCGTGCGGGGCATGCAGCCGGATACGCCGCCATCGGCTGATTGCGTCCGGCTTATAAAGCTGTTCGAGCCGCTGGTCATCTACTGTTTGACGGTGAGTGGCGGATTGCTAATTAATTTTAGTAGCTACCAATTTGTTTGATTACAAATGCGCCGACACAAAAGCCACCTGCTGCAGGTGCACGCATCGCTCTCTCTCTCTCTCTTTCAGTGTGCATGTGCGTGGCATGCATTCATATTTTATTTATGGCAAACATTTGCGTTGCACTTGTATTCAATGCATTTCCTCTCGCCCACAGCTCTTCATGAAGTCCAATGCGCTCATACAGGCGCCCATATTGAAGTTGCTGTCGCAGCTGCTGGACCTAAATGTTACCTACAGCATTTTAGACTCAAAGAGCGTTATTTTTGAGCAAATACTAAACAATTTGGACCTAATTGAAAATGGCATCGACAGGTGAGTGCGCTTTGAAGGCCCCATGTGTATTTTACTACGCAGTGCTCACATTAGAATTTCAAATTATGTAATTGGTTCCCTGGCAGCAGGCGCTGTAAATTATATTGAAGTTGCTGAATTGAATTATTTATAGTAGAAAATTGCATTTTGTGATTTAACGTGTCATAATATATTAAGAAAGGTTATGTACCGGTCTTTGAATTTTATGGTTGAGTAGGAATTCAAGATTTGATTTAGAATTCAAACTAAAGGTTATTTCTGGCCTTCAGTTGATGAATTATTCATTACCCCCTTTTCATATGTTTATAGTATTTTCGCCAGTTATAGCTATTGCGAGTGCTTACTCCGGGTTATATCCTTGAATAATTTCTAATAAATACGCGTTCCAAGTCAATATCCCCATCAACTGCTACAGCAAATTTGTGAAATTTAATTTTACTTTATTTATCCTCGTCTGTACAGAAATGCCGGACTTATAGTGCCTGTTATGCTGAAATTTCTCATGCAGCTGACCCATAAGAGCGACCGCCCGCTGATAACCATACCGAAGATCATAAGCGTGACCAACAATCTGTTGGCCAATGGAGCAGTGCGGGATGTGGCGCTGCTGGCGCTGAAAACGCTCAGCTACGAATTGTTCTTCATGCACAGCCCCCTCGATGAGGCGCTGGAGGACGAGCAGCAGCGAGGCAGCTGCCAGAGTCCATTAACAGCGGTCGCTACGCAGGACACAAAGGAGGCGCTGTTGGCGCAACGGCGCGAGCTGGACACACAGAAGGAAGTTGTGCTGGGTATGTTGGAGAAGTTTGTTGATGCGCGAGTTGTGCAACAATTCCTCGCGCTGCTGCTGCTGTACGAGCGGAGCTTGCAACAGTTGGACGCGCCGAAATATCTAAGCGCACAGGATGCGAACGTCCTTTATGGCTTGGTCTGTCGCTCGCTGGCCACCGGACAGCTGCGACTGCACACATTCGTTGATCTGCGGCTGTTGGAAAGCTGTTTTCGCAACAATGGCAACTATGTGCTGGCTGACAGCAAGGAGTTTCTGCAATTGTTGCAGCTCTTCATCGAACAGGTGAGCACAATGCCAGAAAGTTCACAGGCGGCCAGTAAATGAATTCCAAATGAAACAAAATGAAACGTAGTCGAGGTGCTTAAAGTCCTGTGGTCACGGCACTTCTTTTGCTCATAATCTCATAATCATCTAATGCAATATTAAGAACTTGCAACTCACAAATTTCTTGAAATATTGATGGAATACAGCACGAAGGTGTATTGCCTCGCTGTGGCAAACAGCTTACCCACATTTTCGATAGCACTCAAATGCAGTTGTGACAGCATTGCATTGTCTAATAATGTCTTCCCCACACACTCTGCTAACAGCATGAACTAATTATCTTTCATCGTAGGCATTTCACAATCACAAAAGATGCTGCTTGGCATATAGTTTCCGTTTGCGTGCTGTTCATGGCTTCCTTCGATTCATATTGCTTACAGCTGCCAATTTCTAGCACTGTTGTCAATTACTCAAGTATGCACTTTGGGACAGAGCAGACAGCCAAGTAAATTGAATAATTGACGTGCATTGCCAAAACTACTTAAATTTCTAATGCATTCTTGACGCATTTCAGATTATCAGCATTAAAGTGTCTGATTTTAAGCCAATATAAATTTGTAATCATAATAATGTTAAGCAATGTCATGAATTCAACATATCGCGCATGAGACTTATATCACGTATATAATCAGCTTTAAAGTGATTTGTGTTTAATAATATAAGTCGGATTATTGATTATGTAGGGGAAGGCAGAGATAGACTAAATTCTCTCATATTGTAGAGCAAACTCAGCTCAAGTGAGAAAGATCTAGTAGAGATTCAAGTCTCTAGCTCTTATATACAAATGGATAGCGCTAAATTGACGTATATATTTATAAAGTACATATTTAATTACTACCACGTCTCCTGCGTGCTATTTTATCAAACCCACTGTAATACTAGACCCTAATTAAAAGAAATATACAACAGATTATACATTCAAGAACCTGTAGATATTTAAGAGGTTCCGAAATATTACTAAGTACATATATGTAAAGACACTTCGTTCCTTCGTTCAACATAAGGTAATCAACCTTATTATAAGAGCCTTTCACTGGGCCGCGAAAACGTTGCACAGATCACATAGATATTCAAGAAAAGTATTGTGATTATTATTATTTCAGGAATACAATCTATGTGTTCATATAAAAGCGAGCTAACGGTATCGCATACCGTTTTGTAGATCTATTTAATTAGTAGCTGGCTTCGAACTTTGCTGTGCTGCTCTGTGCTTATTTCACCTGTTTGCCACGCGGTGTTGCACGTAAAGTAGGCACTGCAAATGGTTCATTTAACACTCGTGCATCAGTTGGCCTCGTGTGGCCTGTGGCTGCCATTGGAGCTGTGTGGGGGGGTGGTTGTTGGCGTGTGGGCTCATCAGCGATTTGTCATTTCCCCTCCTGCTTTCACCTGTCCGGCAACGCGCTTGCTTATTTGCATTTACATGCACACGAATGCACTTTGCGGCATACATATACATATATATGTACAAATATATACATACGTATATATGTGTATGTCTATATGTGAATTTTTTTTTTTGCCTCTGGTGTTGCTGCTGTTGCATGTGGCACCGTAGTTAATGTGGCACATGTCGTATACGTGACATTTTTAATACCTACGCTTCAACGCCGCACATTTTCAACTATTAATGCACATTTAAGCTACACATGCATTAACTGTCGCCCTGCCAAGACTTGTCAGACCAGATCCCAGACCCGTCTCCTGCCCTTGGCCATAGCTGAGTTGCGACTGGAGCAGGAGCGAGCCAGAGCCAGAGTCAGAGCCTGTTGTGCTACTCGCAACTTAATTACATAGCAAATGCACTTGTGTGCATGTGTGTGCTTGGGAGTGTGTGTGAGTACGTGGACACTTACTTACATACATGTGTAGCGACTTGTCCAGCTCGTGCTCGGCTCATATCCTTTGATACATAAAGGCGTCACACGTCTAATGCTCGGAACTAAATCGTTAACTTTCGAGCCACGGTCCATTGATAAATATTTTGTTGACTCTGGCTGGCTGGCTCCACTTCAATTTATAATCGTAATTAAACAGCACAGCTGTAAAACTTGAACCAATTACAGGTTATTTAATTTCATGATGAGCCGACAAAAAATTAAATAAAATTCAGTAAGAATTTTACAACCGGCAGTGACAGCGTAGAATATACTCTGCAATAGGTCTTAAATTTGTTTTTTTTTTTTTTTTTTTTTTTTTTGTATGACAATGAATTTATTACTTGATATTCATTATTCCAAAACGAACAAACAGTAGATAAATAATATGGGACAGAAATTTCGTATACACAATTTAGTTGAATTTGTTATAATGGAAAGTTTATTTTGTAAAACAATTAGTATTTTCATAAAGGACCCTTTCCATCTGTGAATGTCTACAATTTGAAATTTAATGTGTATCCCCTTAAGGAAATAAATATTCAGACTCAATCATTACAAATTTGATTTAGATCTGTCTATATAAATAACAGAGTCACTATACTACATATAGGATCTTGTTCGTTCTTTATGGATCATCGCAAATTTACAGGGTATTGAATATGTATCCAACCACGCACTATTTGCCAGCCAGGTAGGCATGAGTAATTAAGTCGGGCAATAAGCGCATAAGTCAATGCACGACTGGCTGAGCAGCAGCCTTACGCACACACACACACAAGCTACATACGCTATGCGTGTGCGTGTGTGTGGTGGGTGAGTGGTTGGCAAAAGTTGATAGCATAAACATTTTAATTGAAATTGAAAATGCGCCACAACTTAAATAACATTTTGCGTGTAAATATTAAAAATGCAACCAGGAGGCGTTTCATAAAAAAAGAAGAAGTCTATTTGGAAATTAAAAGCTATCAAATTTAATTGCATTGCAGGCATCACCAGAAGTCGGTGTGTGGGTGCGTGTGTGTGTGGGGAGTATCCTTCTCTAATTACTGCCGGAAAATATGTTGATGTTGTCGCTGGCAACTTTGTTACTGCAATTTATGCAAAGTTTCACACTTTGCCGCCCTGTGGACCAAGACCTGCTACTCTGAGCTAACATTTATCCCTTTCTTTCTCCTGCAGGACGTCGGCAACTTTGGTGATTTAGCGCTGGCAATGATTACGCTGGCAAATGTAATTCTGAAAACCGAAGAAATTTATCTGGTGAATCACATAAAACTTTATTTGAAAAATAATCCTCGGGCCGAGCAGGCCGAGCAGGCCGCAGCAATAATAGCAACAACAGCAACAGCAACAGCCACACACTGGCAGGATGAAGCACCTTCGACATCTTCGGCAGCTGCTGCTGCCAGAGCCAGCGCCGCCGCCTCCTCCTCACGAGCCACGCCTCGTCCCGCCATAAACGAAATTAACTACTTTGCGAAAGTTTTGAGCGCGAAACTGTTGGGCTGCCTGGATGCACTATTGGCTCTGGGCACTGGCTGCGAGTTGGGCTCGAACCCGGCCGGCTTTGCCTATTGCCAACTGGCCGGGCGATTTGTTAACGCGCTGCACAATGTTTGCTGTCGCTCACGGCACAAGGATGCGCTGCAATCAGTTTTTCGTTTGGTTTTGGCCGAATCCGAGTTCCTCTGCAAATACTACAATCTACTCCTGATGAGCGCCGCCGGCGGGGATGCCCTGGAGCCCGTGCTGCTCGGCTGCCAGCAGCTGATGTTGTCCATGCAGCTGCTAGAGCCGATGGTGCTGCTGGGCCAAGCAGCCGAGCTGCCACTAAAGTGGAGCCTGCAGCGCGCCATGTTAAGCGAAGTTTGCCGTAGCAGTGCGGTAAGTAATGGAGCGGACAAAGGGTTTGGTGCGATGGCACAGGTAGTCGCCCATTAGTTTAATTTAAATTTGGCAGCTGGTTCGTCCAGTGGCAGCAGCAGCGGAGCGAGCCTTGGCCAGCTGACAGTTGTCGTGCTCGTAATTTTGCGGCTCACCGCGTCGGGTTCGGTTTTTGGTTTTTGGTTTTTGGTTTCCGGTTTCCGGCTGGGACAGCGCGCCTCTCTCCCTCTCTCTCTCTCTCTCTCTCTCTCTTTCTCTCTCTATCTCGTGGTCATTTAAACAGTCTGGTTTAGCTTTAAGCTGCGCTCAGTGCCGCGCATTATTTTAATAGATTGCCACTCGAACATGCGCCACTTGTCGGCACTAATGGCTCGGCTGGGGCACGCCCATGCCCGGGAGGGGTGCTGGGCGGATTTTCAGTCAACAAGCGAATCACAACCAACTAATTGCAGGCAATGGATTGGAGTCCGCAACAAGTGCGTCGCCTGTGCGCCGGCAAGTATCTGAATTTCCTAATTGCTGACCACTTGGAATTTCTTTGCGAGCTCTGCCAAGTGCGTCCCGAGTGCGGCTCATTACTGCTGGCAGCGCTGATCCGTCAAGCGCACAACTTGAACAAAGTGAGTTGGAATCCTTATATTTTGCATTACAATGAATTCATTACCCACTCCAATCTGCCTTTGTTCGCTGCATTCTTTGTTCTCTCTCTCTCTCGCTCTCTCTCCCTCTCGCTCTGCCAGCACTCGATACGCAGCACCTTGCGTCTGCTGAACTACATTTGCTTACCGCAACAGCAGGAGGATGTGGATGTGGATATGGATGTGGAGGTGGATGTGGGTGTGGATGTAATGGCAATCACATTGCACTCCCTGCAGCTGCTTAGTCGGCTACATCAGCTACACGACGGCCAGCGAGTACTGCAGCTGCCCATGGAGCGGCTCTCCCGACGCCTGGCGGCCCAAAGCAGCCCGGCCATTAGAAGCAGCATCTACGAGCAGCTTCTGCAGGGCGAGCTCGCTGGAGGCGACGACCAGGACGAACTGCGCACTATGCTGTGAGTAAATCATTTAAATAAATTTGGGGCCACACTGCCCAAAAAACAAACCACAAACAAATATAAAACTAATAGGAATCCTGTTACATTTGCTATTGGGGCAATATCTGATTCACTCGAGCCAAGTTACTTAGCTGAACTTGTCAATTTTCCAATTTCCAAGTGAAATGCCAATTGCAAAGTAAATCGAATTAGGGGAAAAATCACAAATGCACAAAATGCAAGGCAAATCCCTTTCTAGGGATTTCAGGGATCGCTCACACCCGAGCGAAAAGTAATTGAGGGGCAAATCGAAACTGGAGAAATTTTCAATTGTTTTCTGCAAGTGTATTTGGTGTTCGATGTTCGTTGTTGGCCTGGCTTCAATTGCATGTTTTACATATTTTTATTTGATGGCAGGCTGAAGGACTTGGAGTGCCCACGGGACAATAGTCCGGCTGCTGCAGCTCCGCGCATAATTGATGAGAGCTGGCTCTTTGGTCAGGTAAGTGCTTTCTCTACTTAGCTTTGCGTTTGGCTAATTTACGAGGCCTGCATCTGGGCTGTCTGCCTGCCGACCGCCTACTCTACGCACGCTCCATTGTGAACCGTTGCCATTTGCTTTGTGCTTCCGCAGCTAATCAAATTTGCCTCGCAGCACGCAGATGCGCCGCAGCAGCAGCAGCAGCTGATGCGGGTTCTGCTCGAGATTCCATCGGAGGCCAAGCTGCAGCGTGTGCTGCGCAGCCTGGGCCCCGCACAGGAAGCGCGCCTGCTGCGCCACGCTCTCGATGGCGCCATCTCCTCGATGCTGGTCAGCTTCAGGCAGAAGTGCATCCAGCATGCGCCACACATCAACTACATGCAATTGCCGCCCTTGGCGCGTGTGGCCTGTGCATCGCTGATGACGCGCCTGGCCCAACCGCCGACGCAGCTGGCTGTGGGCTGTGCCGAGCAATTGGATGTGGCCCGGGCGCTGACCACATTGCTGTTGTCCATTCAACGCCTGGAGCAAACGGCGCTTATTTACATCGATGCCAAGCACATTGAAAAGTTTGTGGCGGAGCATTTGCTGCGCGCTGAGCAACTGCTCGTGCTGTTGACCTATGGGCGTGGCCTGGCCAGCGTGGCCCTGCAACTACTCGAAGCTGTCAGCGTTCCAGAAGATGGTCTGGGCGTACTGCTGGGTTGCCTGGACGCCCTGCTGCAGCAGCCACGCATCTGGTGGACGCTCAATGCCAGTGCAAATGAGTTGCGTGTGGAGCTGCTGCAAGTGCCGGTGCGCGCCGCTTGCCACATGCTGCAGGATACAATTTTCTATCAACGGCATCGTGTGCACAGCACCGAGCCGGCGCCGCAAGCCATTTTCCTGGCCAAATTGATTGAAACGCAAATTGATATGGAATCCATGCTGCAGGCCGAAAACGAATATGTTCGCTCGCCTTTTACCGGCTATGAGTTGGCGCCGCTTCAAGTGCCGCTGGTAAGTGACACCTGGCTCACCTAGCCTTCCTGGCTGCAACTACTAACTATTCCTAACTAACTACTCCCACTCACTTTGTAGCCGCTTATCGCCTCCATTGGCACCTCGCTGCTGCGCACACATCAGTTTTATGCCTACGCAGTGACACCTTACGAACTCGTCCAGCAGCAACAGCAGCAACAGCAGCAGCAGCAAGAGCAGCAAGCGGCAACAGCTGACAGCGGTAATGGCAAGTTGCCCACAATACCAGTGGATAGCCTGAGTGATGTGGATGTGCTGCGTCAGTTTGTGAAACGGTGAGTAGAGTTACTAGCAACTTGTACTGCTAATTATCTGCTTAGATTGCTGCCTGTTGCTGGGGCTTACCTGGGGCCACTTAGGTTATGATTTTCTTGAAGACTTCAACTGCTATGCATGACTGACCAGCAGAAGCAGCCTGCTGAGTGGCAACAGCAGTACAATTATTGTAGGTACAACAATAAAAGCAACGACAATTGTTGCTGACAATGCTCTGACAGGCGCTTGGCAGCAACATGCAGCGTTGACGAGAATGTGAAATGTGGATAAGGACTAAACTGCGACTGAAAACAACAGGATCCTGTGTTAGATGCAGTTTGCATGTGTATGTGTATGTGTATGTGTGTGTGCGTGTGTGTGTGTGTGTTTGTGTTTGTAAGCTGTCATTGTCATCGGAGTACTTATGTCCGCTGTCGGCGAGTCCGTCGTTTTGTCCTTGACTGAGCGTGGCTTGTTTGCCTCGTCCTTGTCGAATGACAGCTTCCACATCGCTGCTGCTGTTGCTGTTGCTGTTGCTGTTGCTGTTACTATTGCTTCTTCTGTTCTTGTCATTGTTAGCAGTCGTCATCATTACGTCAGCATTTGAATTGTCATCAGCCAGAGATTGAGTTTGTACGTCTGACCAGCCTAAAAGTTGCACGCATCGCAGCTCTGCCTTTAAAGCATCAGACGCGTAAAGCATTTTTCGTAGCATGCCAAAAGCGCAGACATCAAAACCACATCAGCGGCATCAGCAAAGGAACCGCCCGGCATCGCACCACACTCTGTACAACGGCAGCCGCACAACAAGCGCCAGGCCCGCGGCAACGTCAAAATCCCCAAAGGGCTGCTAGAGCGGAACATCAACAGCTCTATTAGATGAAACTGTGACGACGTAGAGATGGTGCTGTGACAGCCGGGGACAGGACATGCCAGAGTTGTGGGCGGACAGGGTGAGGGCTGGGGGCTGGGGGCTGGGGGCTGGGGACTGGGGCTCTCGCGTGTAGACAAGCACTTTGGACTCGAAGGCAAGCACTACGGGTTGGGATTTCAGTTTATATGTGGTGGGCGGTGCGGGAGCTTAGAGCAAACTGAAAGATATAGCAACAGCAGCAGTTACATCAGCAGCAGCAGCAGCAGCAGCGCAACGGAGGCATCCAGCGATATAAACAAATTATGAGCAGCAAAGTGAGATAAATGCATGTGTGCGTGTCACAGACAAAGGGTGTGCGAGCGAGATGGAAAAATCAGCAGTCAAAGGGCGCCGCATGTGAGGATTCACATCGCTGCTGTTGCCTCACATAGTTGCTAATTGTGCACAAACCGCTGAACGCAGCCGGCAACAGCAGCAACAGCAGCAACAGCAGCAGCATCAACCAAAGCAGCAGCAGCAGCAGCAACTTTTGTCAAACAGCAAATGGGCGTGGCAACGTTGCATATTTGAGAAATAAGCTAGTTGCTTGGCAGACGCTTCAAGCGCAACAAAACTAATCAATGGTTAATTGAGATTTTTGGCCTGCTAAATATTTGAGAAGCTCAGCTAATTGAATTAACTTTGCAAAAGGCTTTTGTTGACAACAAACTGAATTTACATTTGTGTGTATATAATACACATCTTTCTCTCTCTCTCTCTCTCTCTCTTTCTGTATATATTGGAAACCTTTTTGCAATTCATTAATTATCAAAGTCGTCTAATGCATATTCTGAACCATTTGCCACAGGCTCTCCATATTTGGCTATACAACACGGCAGCAGTTCGAGGAATACTTCATGACATTCCTGCTGCTGATCAACAAGGTGTACGATGAGCACATGGTCGATCAACAGGAACAGTTCCAGATCAAACAGGTCTGCCTGCAGGCCATCATGGAGCTGCTGTCAACCTACAAAACTTTCCCCATCGCCGGGCATGGCAACAGCCACTTTTATCACACGACCCGTTGGCAGCGCATCAATTGTGACAGCATTAGGTGAGTGCAGAAAACATTTTCAAAAATCTGCAAATGAGCAAAACTCGAATTAATATTCAGCAAGTGGGCGCAAAAGTTTTTAATGCGCAAATAACCAAAAAGCATAAATTAGAAGCGGCCATTAAAAGTTACTACCCACAGCAGTTGTGCGAGCGTGTGTGTGTGTGTGTGTGTGTGTGCATGTGTTTTTGTTGTCCTCCAAGAGGCATGCCACCCATATGCATGTACATACGTGTATCGTGTCCCCTGACGCATATTATTTTTTAGCAATTACCAAACTCTGCTCAACTTTAGAAGCACAACTAATTTGTTAACATGCAATCCCTAAAACAATTTGCCCAACAACTTTTCTTCTATATCTTCTTTTTTTTTTTTTTTTTTTTTTTTTGTACAATCCTAGCTTTTGCAGAAGCAAGTACTCAGCTGTAGTATTATGTATATATATAAATATCTCTCCTACTTATTTAAAATACCTTTTGTAAAGTTTTAGTACCTAGTTGGCAGCAAGCAAAAATTGTTGATAATTATCATTTAACAACACAATATATATATATATATATATGTGTTATTCTTGGACTTCATGAAACGAGAGCCAAGCTATAAAATAAAATTTTTCTGCTTCAGGTAATATGTTCGTGCAGCATAGGTTAGAGTGTGATACGACTTTTAATTAAAAATTTGCAAAGCAAACAAATAAATTTGATAGTTTGTCTCTCGAATTTCAGATACCTTGCATATTAATAGATAGATATGTGGGTGCTATAGGCAAAGTATCTTATAGTTTAAGGGTTTTCATAAATTGTTGTTGCTACAGTTATTGCCTTAAGGTGACTTCATGCACTCCGTAAAGCTTGAAACCTAGGTTATGTCTTGAATGTAATCTTTGAATTTACCTAATATGATCAAACTTAAGATTCGTGACGAAATACACAAGAGATTTAAATTCTCACATTTTATTTACTGAATAATCGTTTCTCAGGTTTATAGCTTGAGTATTATTGCTATATGATAATTTTCAATCAATCAGAGTTTTTCTTATAAGCAATATGCCCTCTTATACTCCTTAAATCGCTTGAACATGAAAATTGTTGTATGGCTTCGGCCATTTGTTGTCTTTATCGCGCGCATAAAAACTATAAAAACAATTTTTATATATATTATATATTTGCTGATATTAGTGTGCACTCTATAAAATTGAGTTGCCGCCGGGGGGCAACAGCTAAAAATCACCGAAACTGAAAATGTTGCAAGTTCTTTTCTTTGCTGTGGCCGCGGGTCAGCAAAACAACAAGTGACTCGACTCGTTAGCAGGCAAATGTTTACTTTTAATTTGCATGTGTGTATGTGTGTATGCGTGACACGAATGTGCTGCTGCTATTATTAACTTATGCTGCACGTCGAGAACGTGTTGTGTTTTCAGTGCATGTTAAAGTTGAAAATGTTTCATTGGATTGCTCATTTCACAGCTTGAAGAAACTGCACAAGGTGCAGCTGCTGGTGGATGCGACGTGCAACGTCTTCTACCTAGCCAATCTGGAGCGGCAGCCGAGGGTGGACAATGTGATTGGCACACGCAACCTTGCGGCCAATCAATGCGATCTCAATTTCTGTTGGGCTCTAATGGAGACGTACGCACAGTCGCCCCCATACGGCGGCGATGTGGCCGGCGATGACCCAGAAGTGGTCGGTAGCGACGTGGCCAAACAACGGCTATCGACGTGGAGCAACAACAGCGTGACTGACATCAACTGGCGTAACTATCGACATTTTGTGCAACTGTCTGGCATCGACATACGGAGCAGCACACAGTTAGTCTTTGACGTCCTGCAGCAGATGATCGAGGTAAGTTGGCAGCGGTGCAACTGCAACTACAATTGCAACAATAGATACTGGCTGGCATAAATGTCACTCACATGCAGCATAATTTCATTAGAGCAACATGCCAATCCGTTTGATTGATCCTTTGAAATGCGCTTGCCGAGAAACGTATTGGCTTGTCAGTTTGGCTAATTGGAAATGTCTCAATGCAATTTAACTTTTTCCATAGCTGAATCACGTCCTCGTGCTGCCCAATCTGGTCAAGTTCTGTGAAATTTGCGAGAGTCGTGATCAAATCAAGTGGATTAAGGACCGCACTGTGCGACTGCAGGACCAAATCGCCATGGATGACACCATATCGCATGAGGTGAGTGAATACGTAATAATAAAAGAATATACCACGTGGAGAGTTATTGATCAACTATCGGAAGAGTGATGAATCTATGTACCATATATATTCCATAAATAGATGTAATTTAAGTTTTAATTTATCATGTGTCATTCATTCTCTTCATATCAGATGTGCAATTACATTGTCGTTGAAGATAATTAATCCCTAGCATCGGGCTTTGTACCTCACTGTTTCACTGTAACCTCCTCTTTCTATTCCAGCACATCATCTACTTGCTGTGCCGCACGCAGGCCCTGCTGATACCCAGCCATGGTGAGCTGCAGCACTTGGCGGCGCTGATTGGGAACGTCTATTTGAAGAGCTCGCATTGCTTCATACGGATTGCGGCCCTCCAGGGTCTGCTTTGTCTGCTCGAATGCTGCAGTCGAACCAACACGGCAATAGGCAAGCTCAGTGATGAACTTGCATTGCTGCGTGACTTAATTGTTGGCTACATCAATCGTCATGGAATCATTGATGAGAGGTAATACACAGACACATGCACACACGCACACAAGCACACACACACACACGCACACTGAAATACAAATTCTGTTTTTGCCAAACCTCATGTTTCTATGTAACGATTTGCTCTGCATGTTAACCAGCTGGGATTGGACTACAGTTGCTGCACGCTAGCCATGTTGCCACATCTTGGCTGCAGCCGCAGATGATAGCAACAACAATAAGTTCCAGAGCAACTGTTGGCTCTATTTACGATGTGCATTAGTTGGGCTCTAGCCAACATTCGGTCGCTCCTCTTCCATCCAATAATGGCAAAAGTTCGCATTTTGCATTACGAACAGTTTTGGCTGCAGCGTGCAGCATTCTGCGGATCTACCTGGCTGCCTGGCTTCCTGACTACCTTTTGTGGCGTTATCAAAAACTTTTCAAGGACTGCGTCGGTTGCACCTCCTGCCTTTTGCTGGCAAAAGTCGAAGTTCTAATAACTCGACGTGGCTTCCAATAAACTTGCCTCTCCCTCTCTCTAGATGGCTGTCGATATATTTTACCAGCTCAAGCGGAATGGCTGATCGATGACACTGCCAGGACTTCTGGTACTCCTGCTCCTGCTGCTGCTGTTGCTGTACCCAAATTGTAATTATTGGTACTGCAGCTGCTGCTGCTGTTGTTGTTGTTGCCAGTGCTGGCAAGTTTTGGTTTAGCCAATTGCTGTGAGACTTTTGATTAAATTTCATATGCCAGCACTTCAGTTGCTTTGCTGCAGCAAAGTTTGTTTAGCTGTTTTCTGCTGGCAACCTTGAAACTGTTGCAGCTGCCGCTGAGACGCACCCACTGGCAAACATTGAAAATTATTAAATTGAAATCGGGGCGAATTTGTTTGTACGCACTGAGTGCAACCAATATGCAAACACGCCCCGAACGCCATTTTCCAATAGCCGCAAAAATAATTAGCGACTTTTAGGGCGAGAGAAAATTTAATCAGCACGCAGACATCGGCCCTAAACAATACGGCCAAAAGTCAAGGCTTGCGCTTGGCTAATTATTTTGTAATTGAACGCGCGTAGCTGGTCGAGCAGCAGCTGCTGACCAGCATGCAGTGGAGCGCATCAAAAATTTCTAATTAATTTAGAGAGAATAGAGAGCGGGAGCATCTGTTGACAACGAGTTCACCGATTTGCTGTTAGCGTCAATGATTCTGCATTGATTGATGGGCTGGCTCTCCGGCAAGCTCAGTTTACAATCTAGTTCGATTTTTGCATTTTATCTACATTTCTATTCTGATATTTGTTCTCATTTTTTCTTGAATTTGTGGACAGCCCGCTGCACTTCAGTGATGCCCATACGAAGCTGGTCTGGACGCTCAATTACAGCCTGATCGAGTGGACGTCGAAATTTGTGCCGCAATGCCATTTGCTGTCGAATACGATTATTGCGGCCAATAATTTCCTGAAGAAGACACAGAATGAGGAGCTCTATCTGTGTGTGCTGCATGTGAGTAGAACTAGTCATGTACATACTACATACACTCAACAACACACCATTGTTGGCATTCGCCTCCATTGATGGCCCTAAACGCTCAGCCCATTGCCCTAACCAAATCTGGTGGGCAACTTCAACTCAGACAGCGTCCACGTTGCGCTTAATTGGTTTTTTGATTGACAATTTTCAAGAGGAATCCAACCAGCCAGCCAGCCAGCCAGCCAGCCAGCCAGCCAGCCAGCCAGGCAGTCAGCCAGCTAGCCAACTGCAGTGGCATTCACTATCAAAAAAATAGAATGTAGCCACGCTCTCATAACTGGCAGACGCGGAAAAAATGCGAAAGCAACAACAAAATGTTTATTGACCCAAAACACAGCGTCAAAACAGCACAAGTCGCACACACCCATACGAATAGGGGCATTCCTGTGTGCATGTCCTGAACCAAAGTCCAATATAATGAAATTCTTGCTCAAACTTTGTACACACATCGGTTATATGCGCTCTTCCAGCAGAGACAACATCAATAACAAATTTCTCAGTCAGTGCGCATAATTTGGCCATTTAATAATCGACTAGCTGGGCTTTTAATTGCCTTTGGTAACATCGAGAGTATGCCAGTTGACAAACAAATTGCATACGCAGGCTTTGTAACAGTAATTAACAAATAGCAATTCCAATTGCAGAGTCTGCTCGACCGACAGATGCTGCGTAGTAGAGTTTTTTGCCAGAGCTATTTGCATACATAGAATGATAGATTGGCCTAGTGTTTATGTCGATGGGTTGATAAATTCATGTATTAATGGATTGATTCGGGCATTGATTTATTGATCAATTGATATAAGCAATCACGTAGTGAAATATTGTTATTGGAATAGATATTTTGTTGGCTGAATGACTAAATTAATGAAGTAGAAATTTATTGAGAAGTTGATGCATGAATGTACATATATATAATCTTGACATGTGGAGGGCTGACAGAGAATATATATGTAATATATATTATAGTATAACTAAATTGATTGAAATGTGTTGAAAAAGTTGTTGATTTTGTGAGTCATTGAATTTTCAGTGCAGCGTAACTTGTTCAAGAGATTTTTCAACAATGTTGGACTCTGTTTTTATGACAAGAATATTATAAATAAATTGCAATCGATTGTTAATCTAGCGTTAGCTTATGAGTACATTATAAAAAATATATAGCTGCCTATTGAATACCCTTTTTTTGTGACTGAGAGTTTACCAAACGTTTCTGTTCACTGCGCACTTCCGGTCATCGGGCACTTTTTTGCTGGCAGACAAATTAAATTCAACTTTTGAAGCAATTTATGAAATTTGCACGCAATTCAATTGTTTCGTTGCCGTTGTTTTTGTTGTTCTTGTTGTTGTTGTTGTCGCTACTTGTGCTTTGATGGTGCACAACGGGACACAGAGAGAGCGAGACAGCCAGACGCTGAGCTAAAAAGCAATAGTGTCTGCTCAGTGGTTGGCTTTGTGGGCGGCCTGGGCTGAGCTGGGTGTGGTCGCCCACTAGCGCGCAGCGACAACAGCGGCCAATAACAATAACAATTTGCCACTCAATTAGCGTGGCCATTACTGAAAAATCCACTTAAGTATGCAATGATAAAAATTCAAAAGCGAATCGTTCGCCCCCCAAAAATTCTGTTCTCTATGGGCCGCACACACACTGCTGTGCGTTTTGTCTACATACATACATATACATATATATATGTATATAGAAACTCTACATATTTACATTTATGTTTCCATATTTATCTGTGCAGGGTCTCGAGCGCATCGTTGTGCGCAGCGGCTGTTCGAGTGCAGCGCCTACCGCAGCTGAGGGCAGCGGAAGTGGTGCAGCAGCTGGTGGAAATGTTGGAGCTGGAGCTGAAGCTGGCGCTGGAGCTGGAGTTGGCACTGGAGCTGTGGTCACACCGCAGCTGCGACATAAAATTGAAAAACTTGCGCTCGAACTGCTGAAAATGGAAAATGAGAAATTTTCAATTCCAGCATTGAAATTGCTTTTGTCCTGCATGTATGTGGGTGAGTACCAAAAAGATAACCACTCGTGGAAGAAGCAGAAGAGGTAGTAATATAAGAAAAAGACAGCGAAAGAGAACAAGTCAAAACAATACCTCTACGAAGGCAAAGCCGAGCAAGAAGCAGATGTGCGTAAGATATAAGAAAACAGTCGCAAAAATTTTGTTACTTTATTTAACAGCTGCAAAACAGAAAAACGGAAAGGCAAAAACAAACAAGAATTGCAAGCAACTGTTGTCTTTGTCAACAGGGTTAACTGGTGGGTTAACTGAGTATTTCTAGTGGTGTAGGTCTTCTGCTGAGCTCGTATCGTCCGAATATTACGGCTTCAACTGGCCGGCTTCAAGCCTTGTCGATAGCAGACCCTAATCATATGCATTAAACATATATGTAGAACACTTGCATTTAGTCCCAGTTGTGGTCCAGGTCAATTTGTTGTTTCTTCCGTTGGCCAAAAGTTAATGTGGTGTGTGTTCGTTTGTCCATTTGTCCGTTCGCATGTTGGCCATGGCCAGCACCGGGTCAACAGTTTGTTGCCGTTGCTGCTGCCCATTTTGGCCATGACTGCGTGTGTGTGGCTGTGTAACTACATGCTTGGGTAATTGCTGTCAATGCTTACGGTATGCTATATGTTGTCCTTGGGTGGCTGGTCATTGGGCCAGTCCGCCAGTCCGCCAGTCGGCCAATTGGCCAATTGACCAACTGGTTGGCCAGCTGCCTAACAAGCCTACAATTATTTCTCTGGCTGGCGTTATTACCGCAATTTCGGGGCAATTATTAGCGTTGAGAAGTGTTTGACACTCGGGTGCATGCAGAACATTGCGCACTCACTCCTGCTGAAAGCCTCATTCGAATTGCTCATTTTGATACCCTCGGAGAGTGCTAATGGGGTCTATTTGTCTTAGAGAATTTGAACATTCTTTGTAAAGATTGTTGGTTGTATAGGTCTGATACAGGACATTCACTGTGAAGCTTTGAGGAAAATGAAAACTTAATTTTTGCGCATATAAAAAATCGATATATATCGATGCAAATATATAAGCTTAGCTGATAAGCTATTAGTCTTCAAATATGCAATAGCTAGTAGAGTAGTAAAGTAGTAAATGGCTTCCCACAGTTTCATTAAGTTCAGAAGCTAACAGATAAATATTTTTTCTAATCTTCTTGCCTACAAGCTGCTATATTTACAGGGTACAATGTATTCCCTCACTTTCGCTAAATATATCTATAAACTGTGTGCATCTTTGGGGAGCTCTTCGATTACTGTTTCGGTCTTTATTTATTAAACAGTATCGTCCATGCCGAATGTTCATTTGGCATTTCATTAGCCCAACTTAACTACCAAAGGCTATATCTTATATATACATATACTGGAATATACATATAGAAATTTATATGTATAGGCATTGTCTGGCTTTGTTGCTTTTGGACTTGTTGATCGGACCAATTGGCTAAGCTGAAAGCCATTTAGCTGCGTTTAGTTTCGGGCAAAGTGGGAAGCCATTCAGAGTCGCTCCATTGTGTTTTTGCACTTTAAACTTGAAGTTTAGCTTTGCCGGAGTGACATGTGTGCAGCAGCGTTTTGGCCAAAACGATGGTGGCGATGTGCATAAATATGGCACCAGGATGCGATGAAATGCGATGCGATGCGAAAATCGCACGCGGCTTCATGTATTTTTCTTGCACATTGTCAGGCTCGACTCGGTGCGATGCGATGCGATGCGATGCGATGCGATGCTGTGCTGTGCAGTGCGTAGTACCACTCGCTTTTAGGTCCTTGGCAAATGCGCACAGCATGCAAATCCTTTGAAAAATGTCAATGTTTGAGCTAGTTGTGTACCACGCCCCCTTTCGGGCAGTCGCCGAACGAGCGCTTTGCTAGCAAATGGCAGCAGCTCCGGTGATTTTTAGGCCCTCCCTTTGCCGGCCAGAACGAAGTGCAGCTAAGCGGAAGTTGGCCATAGCTGGGCGCTCCTCCTCGCCCGTTCGTTAGCCTGGTTTATTAAAGTGTTTGGCGGGCGCAAAACAAAAAAGGCGCAAATAAATCGAGTCCCAGGCGACGCAAGACGACACTGCACGCCCACAAAAGTACGGAAAAAAATACAACAGTCTAAAAAAGTACCACCCCTGTCTCTCCCATCGAGCAGTACGCAATAATAAATATTTGCGGCTATATTGGGTATCCTTTAAGGACCCGCACAGCGAAAACCAACCTTTTTTCCTAACCAACGTTGTGTTGCTCGTGTTGTCTCGCTTCGTTTCGTTTCGTTTTGCTTTTGTTTGTGTATGTGTGTGTGTGTGTGTGTGTGTGTGTGTGTGTCTTAAACGAATTTTACAGTTTGTTAGCTTTTTTTGTGCTTCCATTGCTAACGGCATTCGTGGTGCGCATAATTGTGGCCAACAGCAGCAGCAGCAGTCAAAATCCTGGCCAACAGCAACAACAACAACAATAGCCAAATTGGCAACAGCCAGCAAGAATGTTAAGCCGGCAAAAGCTTAAAGGCCAAAGTTGGCGCTGGCCATTGTTAATAATTCGCACTCGCCAAAGCTAAATGCAGGCACACATGAAGCTGCAACGGCTTCGAATGTTGCCACACATGCTGGCGCTTTGCTATATGCCCCACAACGGCAACATCAACAACAGCAGCAACAACAGGTTTCTAGCTTCTGTTCGAATAGTGGCTAAGCCCACTAATTCACGCAGCCTAAACACATTTTAGGCATAAACAACTCATTCGTCCCTCCACAACAAAAATGAAAATCGAAATATTACCCGACTCTCCACTCCCTCACTCTTTTGTGATTTAAAAATGAATGATGATTAGTAATAAAATATAAATATATATTTAAAAATAAATAATAAATAGTAGATCTCTAGCACATATGCGAAAAATGGCAAATTTATGTTCCTCACTCACACTTAAGTAAGTCATATATAAGTATAAGTGTATGGGGTATCGCAGTTCTTCTGATTATTTGAAATAATTTATACTAGTCTTGCTATTTTAAATATTGAGATCTTAACTTGTTTGCTCATAAGCAAACAAATGAACTTTGGCAAACAGCTACGATTACAAAATATATCCAGATACAAACACGCCCACACACATCGGGAAATAAAGAGGGAGGCACGTGAAATTGTCTGGGCTTTGCTCTGAGAAATTTTAAATCTAAATTTATGTGCTCTGAACTGGAGTATGTGAAAACATTGATGTAGACACAAAAAATGGCCAATAGAGGGGGGCTCGCTTTGTTAATTGCAAAACTTTTGACTTGTGACATGTTTGCTCTGTTGATGTCTCTGAGTTTTTGTTCTTATTTTAGGTTCGTCGACTCAGCTGGAGAATACGGAACTGTCGAATGGCATTGTGCAGGATGATCCAGAGATAATCGCGCTGCAAAGCGATAAAGTCGATATACTTTTGCATTGTATTAAATCATCGAGTCGAGACGCTGCCTGGATTTATGGACAAGTGCTGTGCCAAATTATACGTGATTTAGTGCCACCGAATGAAATATTGACGAAGGTCATAAAGGAGTTCCTGGCCATAAATCAGCCGCATGGCGATGTTATTGCCATGATTGTGTATCAGGTGAGTACGAGTAGCAGCCAAATCTGCTGGCCAACGGTGCTCAGCAGGTCTGCTGGTCAGCTCAGCTCAGCTCCGCTGGCAAAGGTAAAGACGTCGCAATCTACTGCGCTAGCCACTCGTGCGTGTCTCAGCGAGTCAGTGAGTGAGAGTGGCTGTGTGTGTGTGTGTGTGTGTGTGTCTTTGAGGTTGTCCATTTTGCTGTGGGTAGCTTTATGGGCCGCTGTGTCTTGAGACTGGAGCGAAGCAAATGCACCGCTAATATCTGGTCGGAGCACCCGGTGAAAGGGTAAAATAGTTGCCTCCAGTTGTCAAATGCCGGCCTCTGTGTGCCTGTGTGTGTGGAATTTGTTGGCAGCTTGAAAATTAATGGAATTCATGGCTGCAGCTTGGCCCCTGACCAACCGAAAACGTACGCAACTATGTGGGTCAGAGCGAGGCAACTGCCACTGTGGTGCCATAAAATTTTTTTCATTAGGTTCAAGGTTGCCCAGTGGGCATGCCGTGCATATGTGTGTCCTGCTGTACGTGTGCATGTGTCGGTGTACGAGTGTGCATGGAAATTAATAATAAAAAAACAAGAGGCGAAACCTTGGACTTGGGTGGACTGGAGCTGGCAGCCGCATGGCTTAAAGCACAAATTGCACTGTCATTTGGGCCAGGCTAACTAACTGTGGCAAGCAGCGAAATTTCATTAGAGCAATCCGTACCCTGTTGCCTCCTTGTTGCACTCGTTTAATCAAGCATTTCTGTTGTCTTTTGTGCTTTCAGCCGGCGCCAAATTCTAAAAGAAAACTAATGTATTTTTGCTTCTGTCTGCTTCCGTATCTTTTGCTTCTTTGTTTCATTTCGTGTCTACGTGCTTTTTCAGGTGTTTCGCTCGGCTATTGACTCGTCGTTTCTGCAAATGCTGCAGGACTGGCTGATCTGCACGCTGCCAACGTTTTTGGCCCAGCCAGAGCAGCAAGGTGTCTGGGGTCTAAGCGTCATCTTTTTATCCGCTTCCATAAATCTGCATTTGATTAAACTATTTCCGCTGGTGCTCGGCAGCGGGGCATCTGCCTCTGGGCCCGCTCCGGCTCCCGCTGCCGTCGCCGTCGCCAGCTTCAGCCCCGGACACGGGCCCGCAACCACATCCGCCTGCGGCAGCGTCTGGATGCCACCGCGGAAATTGGGTCAACACGAAATTGCATTGTTCGTGACAGCTGCACAAGATTTCCATGCGAAATTGAGTGCCGAGCAGAAGTTGCGCTTTCGCGAGGCCTTCAGAAACTATGAGCAGAGTCAGGTCTATGCCTCCATGTTGCAGCGCCTCTGATAACGTTCAAATCGGACTGGAGCCCCCAAGGATTTTGCAGCGGATTTAGCCGAAAAATAAATAAGTAAAATACGCAGAAGAAGAGCAGGCAAACTTACGCCCAGGACAAACGCAAGCGTGAATAACTAATTGCTCTGCTCTGCTCGGCGCTTGCAAAGTTCAGACGGATGTCCTTCGACTCTGCTGCTGCGCCGCTCTCCGAGGCAAAACTTCTTTAATAGTTTGCGAATTCAAAATTAATTTATGGTTTACATTATGTGTAACTAATATTTAAATTATTTTCTCCCCTCCTCCAAACTTTAACGACCCGCAATTAATTTCTGAGTTGAAGCTCTCCTGCTATCCCTCTCTCTCTTTCTCTCTCTCTCTCTCTCTCTCTCTCTCTGACTATCTCTATCTATCTTTTGCCTTTTAGAAAATTGTATTTTCTTAAAAAGCTTTTCATTAGTATGCAAGCAGCTTAATCAATTGTTAGCTAATTTGATAACAAATTCCATTATGCGAAAAGTGTAACCAACGATCAACTTATTCCCGAGTGTAACTAAGCAAAAATGTGTTGTTCCAAGTCTAATATATATAATTAATAAAAGTCACTCTTATAAAAATATGTACTGTCACTTATCTGCGTTTTACTGGGGTGTATCAAGGCTGCTCTTAAGCTGCTTTACTTTTTTCAATAAATCTTTTGTCCCTTAAACTGTGCTCCAAATCTGCTTTAAACTTTTGCACTCTTACCTGGTTTTCGTCCGACTTCTTTTTAACTTTGTAACTTGCGCGGATTCTTGAGTTGCAGCTAAGCGCATCAAAATTGACAAAATGCCACTAAAAAAAGTATTGCAAAACTAATTTTCATACAAAAATTTTGGTATTTTTCTTTCCAAGAAGACGACTTATAGATACTCTGTTGCTTTGAAAGGATCATAATGTGTGGGTAGATTTAAGTACGGCTGCTTGAAAATTTAATAAATATAATAAACAGACAACAGGCTATATCTGCTCGAGGCGTATTAGTATAGCACATAAAATAAAAATGGAAAAAATTCTATTATAAACAGACTTTCAGAAATATAAAACTCGTTATTAAGCATTGTCCACACAGTCAAATTGTTGCTCCCCGAGAGAAAAATATATATAAACAAATCTTAGACCATTTTTCCATACTCAGTCATAATGTGTTTAATGTGGTCAGATTGTGTTTTTAAGCTCTTTACAGGAATAATAAATTATTAGCAAATAATAGTCTACTAGAAATCAACAGTCCTTCGGCAAATGTAACTGTATTGTTTTTAATATACAGATACATACAGTAAGCCCAACATTATGCTATAAGCTAATATACCTCTAAAGCATTTTGCATTGTTAGAGTATGCATAGAAAGATTCTTCGCCACTTTGCGACTTACAGAAGTTACACAAGCACTGTCAAGCCAGCCCATTGGATGTATTTCTGGGCGAAAATTGACAGATCAACTTTTTTCTTGCTGCATGCGAACATGTGTAGTGCCTCCCCCGCCGCTGTGCGTCAGTTGGGCGCAAATGCAGAAAACTGCGCTCCACAGTGAAGTGTAAAGTTGTTGCACGCCGTTATATGGCTTTTTTTTTAGCTAGACAGCGACTTATGCAATCGAGCACAGGCTTTACAGGGGCAGTAGCGGGTGTGCGTGTGGGTGTACAGACAATGTCCTTTTGCTGTGGCCATTGCTGCGATGATGCGACACGGCGAGAGGCAATTTGGCTTTCGCCTTGGCCATAAACTGCAACATTTCGGCTATCAGCATTTGGTTACGGTTCATTTGGCCAAATAGCCATAACGACAAGGCCCGGGCACAGATTGTCGCTGTCCGCTGCTCACCCGCCTGCACCCGCCACCCGCCGCTCAGCCGCTGCCAAATGTATGTGGCTAGCTAGCGACGTGCCACAAGCACTGATTCAGGTGTGCCAGACACCATGACCTGCGCCTTCGTGCAGCTGCGACTCGTGTTCCAATGCCAGGCGTTGCGCTCTCTTTGCCGCGGTGGCTCGAGCCCAAATGCCAGCCGCTGCGCTCTCTTCGACGCTGTTAACAGTTGTCCGAGGCGAAATTCACCACGATTCGGAGTCGCGCTCTTTGCAAACTCGGCTCTCTTAAAAGTATCGCGTGCGCTCTCTCTTTCTCTCTCTCTCTCTCTCTCTCCCTCTCTGTGTTTTTACTGTTGCGAGTAGGTCAGTAGTGCGAACTGTTCCATGCCATTCCGTTCCGACTGCTTTGTATTCAGGCCAGCACGAAAGTATGCTACAGTTTCTAAACGCTCACACACGCACACGTAGACGCTCAGCAGGACAAACGTTACACTTACAGTTATGATTATGATTATTGTTATGATGATAACATTGTTGATATTGATATTGTTGCTGTTGTTGTTAGTATGGCTGTTGTTGTTGCTGTGGCTGTTGCTGTTGCTGTTGCTACCGTTATTGTTTAGCTATTTGCTTGGGTGCCACAATGACTTAAGGCCCCAGCAAATATGTCCACTGTAGCATGAGCCAATAGCTGTGCACCTTTGAGCATGTACACGCACACGTATAGGTAGTTATTACGCGAACTGCCACAATGTTATCTAATAAACAACACCTGCTTTTCGCTTACCGGCAACAGCTTTGATCAGCTAATTTGAAATTTTAATTACATTGGCAGAGGCGATGAAGTGATGCCTGTCAGCAACTGATATGCCTTAATTACGCCACCTTCGCAAAATACCAAGTCAACCTTAGGTATGCCCACGCCCAAGCCCAAGCCCACGCCTACGCCCAAGTCTACGACTACGGCAAGAGCCACGCCCTCGTCACGAGTAAAAATCAACGCGCTCAAGTTCTGACGCTTCACAGGAGGCGAGCTCGCTTATTAAAACTGAATAAATTATGCAAAACTGTGAGCAGCTCGATTTCCTTTTGCCCAATAAGCCGGAGCCAATACACGAAACACAAGACGAACGCTGCATAATTAATTCGGCTCCATGTCCGGCGGCTCTGAATGCAATCAAAATGCGTGCACAACTTGGCCAAGTCGAGCCAAAGACGCTTAAAGCTGGCCCAAAAACTCAAAGTGGACTTTAGGCTGGGCCCACCTGCGCCTCAGCTCTGTGCCACGCCTATCAATGAGTGAGCTGCCAACGAGCAGCTGCAAGTCTCAGCGCCGTCTCTGGGTCTGGGACAGATCTTAACTATTTCAATTTCATAAACAATTCACACATCTTTCAGGCACTTTCTAAATAGTTTTTCCCGAATGATTGGAAAATATCAAAAATGCAACAACTGTAAATGATACAAAATATCTTGTTTATTTCTTTTATTGTTTACATTGAATTAGCAAAAAGCTGTGCAATTAACATTTGTGTTTACATTCGGCACTCGATTTCGCCTCGCCGCACACGAGTGCGCGTGGCTCACGAGAAGCGTTAACTCATAGACAGTTAGAATTAGCCTATATACGTACATCTTTATCTAAATCGAAGTATAAATACATATACATACATCTAAATATATATTTAAGCTATATAAGGAGCCTGTAATTTGAATTGCGGGCTCGTTTCTATAGGAGTTCCATTTGTTCTTTGTTTCTGTTCATAAGTTTGGTCCTTTTTTGTATTTTTGTTTTGTTTTTCTGTTAGGCTTTGGTCCTTAATTAACGGCACATCCTCAGCCCCTTAATTGGCCGCATTTAGCCGGTTGGCCGCGCTCGAACGTCCTGCGAGGCAATCAATCTACCACCTGCCGCCACTTCGCACTCGCCTCCTCCACCTGCTCCTGCTCCTGCTGGCTGTCGGTCAATCACTTTTCGATATATACACATAGATATGGAGCTGTCGCCGAGTTTTGGTTGTCACCGCCTGTGCGCTCACAGGCCTGTTGTGGAGGTCCTGCCACAGGATGTTTTGCGCGGCGGCGGCAAATCAGATGTGTAATTCTGGTAGCGATTCGAACAGTTAATGGCCTACAGAGAGATAGAAAGTATGAAATGCCGGAATAGAAAACAAGAAGGCCGGGCTTAACTTAATGCCAAAAATACATAAAATAACGACAGTAAATCGTTGCACAAAATGTTTGATTAATGATGTGTTGCGCTCTGCACGGAAGCAGGCATTGCCTCAGCAATTCCCCACGTCAAACCGCCAGCCCCGAAGCGCAGCGAAAGCTGTGGCTTTGCATTTGAATGATTAGATTTGATTCAATATTCAATTATTTAACTGGTTTGAGGTGTTGAAATGCCCACAATTTATCTGTGGGTCCAATACAGCCCCAACGCCGACCCCAACCCCAAACCAAAGCAAACCGGGTCCTGCTCAGCCTCGGCTATCCCGTTGGGCGTTTGCATATAAATGATTTATGAATTTGCGCTCTGATTGAATCGTCCGAAATTGTTGATTAGTGCGCCGTCATTCAAACAACAACAACAACCACAGCAACAGCATCAATAGCACCAACAACAGCCACAACAATCGCATGGACTCTGGCATTTCCATGCAATCGCTCAAGGGAAATAAGTTACGATTTTCGAGCCCCATTGACTATGAACCATATTCAAATGCATTATGTATTCACATGTGTGTATGTGTGTGTGTACCTGTGTACCTATGTTTGGCTGTGATTTGATTATGGCACGTTTAGCTGCGGATTCCATAGACAGCCTTTCAACTGATGTGCAAATTCTGACATAGCCTCGCTGCAAAATCTTTAATCAAATATCGCTATAAATTGATATTAATTATGCATAGAATACATGGGCGTTCAGTTTAAAGTATCATATCTGAACTATTGGTATGCAAATATATTTAAGGTATATATCTAAGTGGACATCCATGTAGCCAGGGCGCAGCCAAATCATTGTCTAATGTCCTTCGGTCAAGTTGCTTATTTACACTACACATTATATCAATTTTGTTGTTTCATTTATAATTAATTTAATTTCATATTTTGCGGTTCAGTGAAATTCGTTTTAATAGACTTTAATTTGATAGAGTAGCATACAAAAATATACGCAAAAGGCAAATAATTGTATGATTAAAAATAATTGTAAATATTTTAAATAAATAAAAGTGATTTTTGATATATCATTGGCCGGGAAAGCAAATATTAAATAACGTTAACTTTAATTAAGAGAACAAAGTAAATACAGCGCCGAGCGATGCAGCCGCTTGCGGCGTTTGTAAATAAATTATATAACATTTTTAATCGAGGTAAATTCTGAGTCTCTAAACAGGCTGATGACCGCGTGAATTGGTTGAATTAAATTGATTTTGCGACACACGCGAGTCTTTTAAATAAAAAAAAAAACGAAGTTTCTATTGACAAATGGTATAATGGACGAGCCGTCAGTGGGGCAATTAGCCAATTTGACGGGCTTAATACGTGTGTTCAATACCTGGCCAAGCGAGGACTTGAAGCAGGAGAGAAATTCTGCCGCACGCACCCAGCACAATTTGCCAAAACAATAGCCAGCAATTTAATTAATGTAATTAATCTAATTTAATGACTTGACAAACACATCAATTAGCGCCGAGCGGTGGGCGGAGGCCGATGGGCGGGCTCAATTTAAATGCAAAGTGCTGGAGCAGGACTTTGCGGAAAATGAAAAAGCTGCTCCGCAGCAACAAAAACAAATTAAAATATTAAAATTAGGCCACAAAATGATTGAAAGGAAATGTTACAGACGACTTTGCCATCGACTCGACTCGGACACAGCACTCGAGACACCCTCTCTCCCTCGATCTCGATCTCGATCTCGCTCTCGCTCTTGCTCGCCCATCTGTCTGTCCCTAAAGTAATTAAAAGTAGGTAGAGCATAGTCCCAGCCCCGCACACCCTCGCTTTCTCGCTTCCCTGTGGAATGCCACAATTTTGGTATTATTTTGATTTTTCGCTACGTTTTGTATTCTACTTATATAAATGGCCGAGAAAATTAATGCGTCCAGCTAGTGCATTGAATGGAAATGAGCTGAGCTGTGTATCGAGGTCGAGTCCTGTAGACTCCTGCTACGTTTCAGCAGCTGTGTCTGCGATTTGCATAAAGTGCTTCTCTAGCAGCTACCGTGCTTACTATTTAAAATTCCATATTTCAATTTTATTTCCCTGTTTTGTTAGATAATTCCAAATATTTATCTCGCACAAATGCCAAAAATAGTTCGGATTTGATTTAATTTGATTGGCACGCCTGCTGCTGCTGCTGCCTCTGCCTCTGTCTCCGCTGCTGCTGCTGCTGTTGTTTCACAATTTTGCTGTAAAATGTTGGTATTTATAACGCAATTATTGAGCGCATCCCACGCGGCGTATGCGCGTTTTTTCGCACTTAACTCATTAAGGCCCCCAACGATTTCTGGCAAATGTTTGAGCATTGTGCGCGTTTTCCCAATATTATTTTATTTGATTTTTTTTTTTCTCGCTCCCTCCCGTTGTCTGCGTAAATAATTTAATTGTATTATCGACGGAAACATTGGAAAGAATTAAACGCACATTTGAAATCGCATCAAATGACTGACGTTTTTACAGCTGCATGGAAAATAACACCAATTGAAGCGAAACCACTCTATCGAGCTGAACAAAAAACAGAAAAACAGTCGACAAACTGGGTCGAGAGCAGCCAGTAGTGGCTGCACGAAGTCATATGCAATGCGTCATATGACAATGAAAACCAACACCAAAACAATTCAACTGGCTACAAGAAAGCACTCAATTGAACAATAGCCAGTGAATCTTTGTCCTAGCCTCTGCCTTGCATACTTACCTTGTGGAAGGCCTTGCGGAAGTTGTCCGAGAGGAAGGCGTAGAGCAGCGGATTGATGCAGGAGCTGGTGTAGGCCATGGTGTGGGCCACTATCTGCAGTATGACACTGAACATGCTATTCGTCTCATAGAGGTCCAAGGCCTTCAGCAGTAAGATGAGCTGCAAATCAATGGAACGATTAAAACTAGAGTGAGAGCTATGCCAGGTGTTTCGTGCTCACCTGCACAGGCAGCCAGAGAGAGGCGAAGGCAATGACCACGACCACTACCAGGCGAGTGACTCGCTTGCGCCCTCGCTGCGACTCCTTGGACATGCGCACGCCGGTGCCCTGGTGCCAGAGACGCATGATCATGCGCACGTAGAGCCCACTGATGACCATCAGTGGCATCAGGTAGGAGCTGATGAAGAAGCTCACCTGGAAGGTGCTCTGGTCGAGGACGTCGTTGTCGATGAAGCGACACATGGCGTAGGTGACGTTCGTCTGGTTATCGTAGTCAACCTGTATGGAGCGAAAGTAGTCTCTATAAAACTTAAATATTACACATACGTCATGTTGCCTGACGTTTTCATGACTCTGATATTCATAAATTAGACAAAATATAAAAAAAAGTTGCAAACACTGAAAATCTGCATATAACTGGAAACTGTCAGCGACAGGTTGATAACATACATATTTGACTCTTCACATGACGCACTCACTATTCGGAGCCCCGCTGACCCTCTGTCTGGCCTGTCGGGTCATAAACTAGAAATGAGTCGTAAACAATATATATCGATTCGCACGGCCAACTTTTTGTTTACAGTTTGTTTACAGCACAGTCGCAGTGTGTTAATATAAAATACGATTAAAAACTCTAGAGCAAAGCATATGTATGGAAACCTCAGCTGCTGTTGCTGTTGTTTCTACGGGCAACTGAACAACAAAAGTTGGCCAGGGAGAGTGCCCTATGGCCATAGCGCCGAAATGTTCTGTGCGGGTCAATTTGACATTTAATTAGTTCGAATTAAATGGATTTTCATGTTTCTTAGCTCGGCAAACATAAAATGTGAGTTTGTTGTTAAGTGTGTCAAGTGGAGAAGAAGAGAGACGGACATAGAAAGAGAAAGAGAGAGGGAGAGAGAGAGAGAGACAGAGAGAGAAAGAGAAAGAGAGCAAGGAGGAGAGACCATTAAATAAGTACTGACCCAACTCAAGTGGCTTTGAAAGAATTCATAAACAGCTGTCAATCAATGCCACAATATCTATATTTAATGCAGATATTAAGGCAGGCATATGCCCCGTTTTATGGTTATATTTTGTCTATATTTTGTCTACATCTACATCTATATCTATATATTGATATACAGCGACTAGTGAGCTCTTCGCATCTGTTATTGTTACAACTATCTGTAAATATTGTTTCTTTTTTCGCTTCGCTTTGTCCTGTTTTGTTTTGCTTTGGCGCGCATTGTTTTGCTTTGTGTCGACAATAGATAACGGTATGTAATATGAATATAATTAATAGCTAACTGTTAATTAACATGTTGATCAAACATGAGTTAATTATGCCTTTTTATCGCGCGCTTTGCTTTTGTTTGCCTGTGCACATAAGGAGAGAGAGAGTGAATGTGAGTATGTGTGTGTGAGAGTGTGTATATGTTTTTGTTATCGATACACACACATACACATGCACAAATATTCAATTTGGCCAGCTTAATCCTATGGCACACCAAAGCAAACAAAAACAAACAGAAACAAAGGCCGAGGCGTGAAAAAAGAGCGTGAATGCCATTTAATAAAATATCGAGTTACAACAACAGCAACAACGAAAACAACACCAACATCAATGAGTACACAGCAAATGGTCCATTTCATTTGATAAAGACGCCAACGGCGATAAGATACGTTTAATTACGAGCGACTATTCGATTATGAATAGGGCCACCACCCACCACACTCACGCATGCGAAAAACAACAAAATCTAGGCCCAACCACACGCATACACACACACACACACTCACTCATACACACACACCCACTTCCCTAGAGAATTGTATTGAAACGTGGCTCAAGAAATTTGCGTTGTATTCGGCTAATGAACTTTGTTCGAGCATCGAGAGAAAAGCTAATAAGAGTTCACAGCTGTGGCGGACTTTTCCAGCTAATAAGCTGATTAGCTGCCTTTCGAGACATTATTCACACATTAAACATTGCCAAGTTCGAAAAGTATTTTAATAATATTTAAGTAAGCAACAGAGCCTTCATGTATGCATCCCACAGAATACTATAAACACTGAACTTTCTCTCAAATTTGTTTATATTTATTCATATGTTTTTATGTGTTAACAAATAGACGAAAGCTGTTTATGCTTGCCATTATATGCACAACTTAATGCACAATCGATTTCTGCCATTGAGTCTAGACACACGTTTAGAAATGTGTTGGCAAAAACAAAAATTGTATATATATATATTATATTGCTCTTATTTATAAATTATATATATTTGTTTTCATAATGTCATATATTGACGTAGGCATCTGCAATTTGGTTTCTATGAAATAAATCAATTTTCCTTAAGTAAACCAAACTCTAAATATGATGTACATAAAATTCAAAAATTAAAAAACAAATTCAAATATAAACAACGGAAAATTCCTAAAAAAAAACTGACCTAAATTAAAACAATTCGTAAAGATATTTTTGGGCATCTGAAAATAATTGCAATAAATTCGAAGATATAAATACAAGAAATTAAAACTAAAAAATATACTTTAAGATCATCAATTCCTCTTTGAAATGATTGATAAACATTTTCCTGCAATTTTCTGCAGGAATTTGTGATGAAAAGAAACAAAATTGACTATGTATTTTAGTATTTTGATTACTGGCTCATAAAAGTTCCACTACGCCTTGTGGCTAAACAAAGTTTGTGTTGTTATTTCGCTTGTTGGCCGCATTTATTAAACAATTAACTTGTTGTTCGCACTCAGCGCATTTATCGGCCACGCATTAAGGCCAATGGATAAATGATACCGAAGCCCGAGAGCATTGAGTGCGTACTCTGTCGATAGCATCAAGGTCATCGGTTTATCATACGCACCGTATGCCCAGCCCGAATCTCTGACCAGCTATCTATCAGTCGGCCGGGCTGGCAGGCTGTGCGCCTGTGATCAATGATCCATTAGTTGTGGTAGCAACTGAATAAGCAGAATCGAAACACTGATATGCATATTGTAAAATGATGTTGCGCATATGAGTTCCGATTGCTATTGGCCATATGACCAGCAACAGTATGGCTCACCTATACATATACATGTGTATGTGTGGCTGCCTATATCAGCTCTATAATTAAAATTTATGCATTTAAAATAGCAAATTAGTAACAAAAACAGAACAGGCGCCCGCATCTAGCCGATTCTCAATATAAACACCTAAATGCGAAACAAAGAATAAACTTAAATATAATTAAAAGCAACAGCAACAATAGCAACATCAGAATGTGGGCAGCTAAACGCCAAAACCAGATCCAGCCAGAGCAAAAGTATTTCACCCACTGACGTGGAGCAGCAGCTCGAGACATCTAACGAGGTGCCGATGATGCGAAGCAATAAATTTTCGCTGGCCTCTGTTATTCGCAGCACATTCGGGCACAGCAGGCATCTAGCCCTGAGGTTGAGCTCCCACACACAGCCAGCCGCCCAGTGTACACACCCAAACACACACACACACATACTTACCACCACATCATGCGCAAAGGTGACCGGCATGGAGATGGTCAGCACGACAGTCCACAGCGTAAATATGGCAATCTTTGTGATGTGCTCAGTGCGCAGCATGCGCGAGCGTATGGGATGCACGACAGCCAGAAAGCGATCGATGGACATCAGCACGAGCGTGTAGATGGAGGCATAGGCGGTGACCACGATCAGGTACTGCACACTGCGACACCAAATCTTGCCGAAGGGCCAGTGCTGCGTCACATAGTCAACGGCCGTGAAGGGCACGCAGAAGATGACGAACAGGAGATCCGCTGCGGCCAGGTTCACGATCAGCAGATTCGTTGTCGAGTGCATGTTCTTGTTCAGCAGCACCACCAGGATGACCAACAGGTTGCCGAAGAAGCCCGAGACGGCAATGATGCCAAAGAAAATGGGCACCAGCCAGCGCACTGTGGCCCGAATGGCTTCCGCCTCGGATTGAAGTGTGGTTGAATTGTCCGGGCCGATGCTGTTGTTCAAGCTGCTTGTGGTCAGCTCCAGCTGGGCGGCCAGCGTCGTGGTCATGTTGCCAAGTTCCATACTGAGGGGCTTGCTACTCTATTGATTTTTAATTGGCCCAGCGCTCATTACATTTCGCTTTGTTGGTGCAAACAATGAGCCGAGCATTTTCTTTTTATTTCGCGACAGTTTTGTCCGTTGGATTAATCACAGGTCGTCGAGTTCAAATAACAAATTTCCAATTAAACGATTTTGGCCAAGCAGGCACCAGTCAAAAGGAATCGTAGCACACTGCGCTGCTGCTGCTGCTGCTTCTTCTATACTTTTTCAATTATAATGCGCAATAATCCAGAGGGAGCAGCTGCGGACACATTGTCTAAGCCCGAACGTAATTCACGGACTACAACACGTAACGGTCCCAAAGACAATTTGTAGACACACCAGTGAACACACTCGCACACGCACACACACACACACACTTGCCAACGCGGAGTACACGATAATTGTAACAAGGTAAGACAACAATACAATAGAAGAAGAAATAAAAAAGTGACGCCACGTGCAGCGCCCTCGAGTCGGCCGTGTCACGCCCTGGCTAACTGTTATCCCTTTGTGGCAGCTGCACCCACATACCATAAATGGTTTACAAGGACTTGGCAAATTTCTTATTGACAGACCGACCGGCGTCGCCTTTATAGCGGTTGCCTGTCACACACGCACACACACAAATCGCATAACTTCTGCTTGGCTAGCTCTTAAATTTGATTATAATTTTCTTGAATGATGCTCACGAAATTATGTTCTCATATTTTTGGTTTTTATATTTATTTTTTTTTATTTTGCGTTTTTCGACAATTCGAAAATTCAAACTGCACGCGTTGGTTACCAGCTCGCAACTGATGGCTGTGCTTCAAAAGATTCGCAGTCTACGTCGACGGCAGCGCCAGCAGCACCAATAACAACGTCTACAACAACAGCTGGATGTGTGTGCGTGTGCGTGTGTGTTAGTTTATGGCGCAGCTCTTGCTGCTGAGCAGCCAGTGCCTGGCCAGCACTAGGTGTTTGCTTAGCCAGACGGTAAGCGCGTCAGCCCAAACAGTTGGGAGCAACAATAGCCGGCCGGTCACCAGGGTGACAGCTGGCGGTGCCGCACAGCTGGATATAGTCGCTGTATGGTGCTTAACTTCACTGATTAACTGTTGCGTCCGGCGACCGGCAACCGGCGGCGGCGGCGGCGGCAGCGGCAGCAGAAATCAGCCAGCAAACGCCAACAAATGAAATAAACACAAATTCAGTCTGACAATGGCACGCGCTGCTTCACCCATTCGCTAGTGCCACAGTACCACCTCGCTGCGCCTCCGATTCACACAGTTTTATTGTCTGGAGGTCGCTTATCGCAACAGTTTTATCACACACCTTTAGAGCACTGTGGCGCACCGCAGCGAGGAGTGGGTCTAGATTGGCGGAGCAGCTGTTGCCGTCGCTCCTGCTGCCGGGGTTAAGCCCGGCAACGACAGCCCATTTACATGCCTATCATTGCCAGAGTCTGGGCCATTCACCTGTCACAGCCAGCTTGACGGGCCGACGTTGACGTTAACGTTGGCGCTGGCGCTGGCGTTGGCGTTGGCGTCGCAGCCAATGCTAACGCCAACGCAGCGTCGCAGCTGCGGCTTAATTGTCGCACAGCGTTTGCGTCGGCCACGCCTCAGTGGGCCGTCATCGAGTACAACAACCATTTGACGAGATTAAACACGAATTAAGCAGCGCCTGAAAAAACACAAGCAAAATAAGAGACAGCCAGACCAGAGCACAAAAAAAAACACAATTTCAAATAAGCAAAAGATAAAGAAGCAAAAATCAAATGAAATCATATATATTTAATCTGTCACGCGGCGCATTTAATGTAGTCCTTAATCTTTAATGATTCTTGTCCAGCTGCAAATACGATTTAATTTCCCCCATTTCCCAGCTAACAAACACAATTACAGACGCTCTACGAAACGCACATTATTTAAACAGCATTCGCAAGTTTGGCCCAGATTGAAGGCAAAATGAAATTTCTAAATTTCTAAATATCCGAATTTCTGAATTTCCAATATGCTGCATAACTCAAGGCGCATTGAATTTAATGAGATTTCTGATATTTGCATGTGTGTAGCATGGATTTCAGAGCATTCTGATTTAGTGTAAATAGAAGGGCCACATTTATACCTGTACTGCCTGTGTATTGAGAAATCACATGGAGCTCTGCCTAGTTCTGCTAGCAAGCAAATGCAATTGAAAGCCGTATTAAAGCTCGTTTGCTGCGCAGAGTTCAATTTAATTTGCAGACTCTATGAATTCAAATTCAAAATTCACAATTAGCATCAAGTCAAATACACAAACTACGAAAATCTGTGGGTTTTTCATAAATACATTAATATGTTTATGGCTAAAAACAACAGTAAATCACGTAAAATGTTTGCTAAGCCTAAAATGAAAAGCGAGACTTGCAAATAAATTAACATGTGAATGAGTGACAGCCTAACACAGACTACACTCGCACACAATTATACTAAGCACACACACACACACATAAGAGATTTTTGAGCCGCATAACATTTACTGCCAGGCTCACTTTTAGCTCAATTTCTGGCTGTTATAAAAAGTTAAGCAAACAATTTTGTTATGCCAAAACTTTCGATGTGATTGAAATGTTTTTAAACGAGCTACAATAAAAGCACACACACACATGCACACATACATAGATACATATATATAAATATATATATGAGAAATGCTTTGCCACGTTGTTGGGTCGAGCATTTTCATTTTTTGGCATAATCATGTGCAATACCTTATGTTTAGACAGATATTTAGGTGTTAGTGTTAGTGTTAATGGCATAACAACAGTGGGCGCCATATGAACAATATTTAACAAAATTTAGTAATATTTTATAATGGCCAAATCCAAAGGAAATACGCAGATACTTTCGTCTTCATTTGCATTTAATTGGAACTCATATTTGAGTGAATAATTTACTATTTTGCCCATGGTTGGCTAGCTTGCTTGGCGAACTCTATTGTCATTCTGCAGACACTTGATGCTCGAAATGATGGATTATCGTCTTTCCCGTGTCGTCGTAATATTTTCATATTACATTACTTCGAGTCCGCATCCATTATGTCTGGCGGTGGGTTGCGGCTGGGTTCCTGTTGTGGGGCAACAGAACAGAATTAATAAATGTAAATCGGCAGGAAACTGTGCAGAAGGCGAGGCGAGTCCTTAAACAGTACTAACAGCCGCATTAATCGGCATTTCTCTGAAAAAAGGGTTCGGCCGAGCACAGCTTTTGCTATTTAATCATTCAAATTGACTTTCTTGCCTGATGGCCGTTAATTTTGAAATCCCTTTTAAAAAACGCTACTCTCATTTTCCGGGCTTTCCTTTCATGCCTGGTCCGTAACTTTGTTTTCCGCTTGAGGCTTATAAGTTTATACCCTCCACTCCATCCATTTTTATCATCTTCTTCGTCTTTTTTCGCGAATTTTTTCCATTGTCTTTCGTGCCGGAGCGCGCTTAGAGCGCGCTGAGTTTGCATTTGGCTTTCCTTTTAGCATTTTCCACATCCCTTTTTTTAAGTTTTTAATCAAGATGTTTTAAATGCGGTTCGCCGCTGAATGATGGATTTTTTCACTCTCCATCTCTCTTTCTCTCTCATTGCTTTTTATTTTTTATTTCTGTGCAAAGTAAACAGAAAGTTGGCGGTGTGTTTGGCAAAGATTTATGCAGATAATAAAATGAGTCTTCAAATGTTTAATCAAGTTTTGAACGGCCAGCCCCGGTCGCAGCTTCTGTGTCCAGCTTTCAGTTTTTAGCTTTCAGTTCTGCAGCTTCCAGTTTCCAGATTGTGCTCCATAATTAAGGCTCTCGTCCTTGGCGAAAATCTATTCATTGCAAGAGCAACTTTTCAAAAGCAATATAAGCCTGGGGTAAAAACATGTCAAGGACTGCGTCCATTCAGCTCACATTAAAGCCAATGCTTAGAAAAGGTGGCCATAGGATCGCCCTTTCCACAATTAGCTGCACAGCATTTCTAGTGCTTCAAAATATTTTTCTGCAGGCAAGTACCATTAACGTTGCCAATGGCAACAGCAACAGCAACAGCAACAATCAGCGCTGGAAATCCTATTTACTATAGTCCGTGCCCAGGTGCTCTGTGCGTCACAATGAAATGTCTCAAACAATGGTCCAACGTAGTCATAACTAGAAAGAAACTAAAATAAACCAAACTTAACTAAACTAAATGCTGCTTCCGCACGGACAAACAGCAGCAACTTGTTAGACGTCTAGCTGTCGCTGGCTTTATTTGAGTACCCTATGCGGTAGCTAAGTGGGACATGATAGACTGGCGAGTAAATTATATATCTATGCAGCTCACTTGAACCTCTATTATTTCTTACAGCTCCAAGAACATGCAAACAGTCCGTTATATCCCCAACCATCTAAATTGTGTAGAGCTGAAAGGCTTGAGATATTTATTATGAACGAGAATTATTCGAATCTCAGGTCACGCATATTAAATAAATATTCAGTTATTAATTAAATAATCAGTTAACTGAAAAAAAATGTAAGCTTTTCCAACAAAATAATAAATAATAATAATAATTATAATAATAATTAATAATTTGAATTTAATTCAATCACAATTTTTTTAATTTTTTGATTATTATTTTATATTATTAATATTATTATAATAATAATAATATATATATGTATATATTTTTTTATTATGAATTTGAAAAAAAATATAGATATTCATTCAAGATATAAATGATAAGTATACCAAAAAACTCACATATTCTTATCTTTATTTGAGCTACTTTATTTTGAATCATTTTGAGTTTTACACAAGTGCACATAAATATTTAACAGTACAGAGTTTTGTTCTCAAACATAAATTTAAAATATTTTAATATAACAAATAACAACTGACAACTTTTTTATCTAATTATTAATGTGTAAGAAGTCATTTATAGGGCGTATTGCAGCCAATCATTTAGACAGGTATTTTGTTTTCTATAAGCTGTGCTGAAAAATATGATTTTACGCGCTGTTCGGTAGTCGCCGCTGCGTCGCCGGAACAGCCAGATTTGCGGGCGTAGCCGGCAGCGCCTGTTGCCGTGATACCGTAAAATAAATGTTGCTGCCCCACAATTGCAGCAATTGCTGGCGGCGCACAGTTGCCGTCATATTGTCAACTCCGGCTATTGTGTTGTGTTGTGTTCCGCTTTTTTGCCCCCTCTGTTTCGTTTGAGTGCAACAAAATTAGCTTTTACGCTTTATTACCGCAAAGATGGCTAAAGAAAACAATACTCGAGTTGAAATTTGTTCGGCCTGCAGGTTGTCCGACAGGCCACGCTGCCCGGCTCCCCGGCTCCCCGGCTGCCCAGCTGCCGGCAGTCTGCCAGATCTCAGTGCATTTTGCATTCTTTGGGGTTTATTGTGTTGTCGCCGCTTTTTTGTCGTCAGCATCCGGAGGCCATCAAAGTTGCCGGAAGCTCGCCGGGCAGTCATCAACTCAATTACATTTGCGACCCGCGCGGCGACTTTGATGTTGCCCCGAACCCCGAACCCCCAGCACACAGCACCCACAGCAGCAGCCACAACAACAACAACAACAACAACAACCACAAATGCAAGCGCGTCGCATTGTTCGAGCAGTTGACTGATGCCGTAGACTTCTAAACAATACGCCGTCCGTTGTTGTCTTTTATCTGTCTGCAGCTCCATTGTGCGCTGTCGCGTGTGACGGATGCGACAGGAAGCGTGCGAAGTCTTGATAGCAAGGCGTAGACTCTACTCTCTCTCTCTCTCTCTCTCTCTCTCTCTCTTCGTCCATTATTTAAAGCCTCCCCTGGCGATAAACTATGGCGACTGCGGTAACGGAAATATTTCACAGAGATTAGCACAACAAGCCAACGTTTTGATTAGTTGCCAACGGCCGGGCCACTGTTGCTCAATCTGCAGGACATTAACGGGTTTAGCTTTGTGCCTCCATTTCCAATGCAAATTGAAATGATTGGGAGACCGCATGAGGTCGGCAATGGCTCAGCAGTAGCTGATCCTTGAGCGGATTATCCAGGCAAAGATGCGTCCCTGCATGCTGCAGCTGTGTGTTGCGTCGCAGCCAATGCTGCCCGTCCTGACCCGCACGGCAGGGCTCTAAGCTCAGCTGTGGCTGCTTTGTGGCAGCATCAGCCGCCAGGCAGAGGCTCTGCTCAGTGCTCAGTTGTCCGCTTTCATGATGCAAATACCACTGCGTGACTTTCAGGCCATGGCAGCTGGCCAGTTGAAGCTGTAGCTGAGGCTCTGTGCCTGCCACACTCAGGCAGCGGCCGGCATTGCGCAGGGTGCCCAGGGCGCTGAGGTTCGCGTGCTGCAACCTGCCAGAAGAGAGCAAAGGGTAAAAGTTGATTGATATGGAGCTATTGAATGTTGGCCATAAGTAGAATTGCTGTCCAATATAATAATGCAGTTAGAAGTGGAATCATTGTATTCCCACATAAGTTGCCTGGGGAATGCCTACCTCAACTCTGGGCTCACATGTCGCATGAGCCAGTCGAAAGGCTGGCACTTCAGTTCAGCTTTTATCTGTGCCGGATCGTAGCTGGGCTGGACTGGGCGGAGCTTCATTGGAATTTGCCTGGCCGACGGCTTGAGGGCGTAGAACAAATATTTGTACTCGTCCAGCCAGGACTCGGCTATGATTTTTGAATTGCTGCGGAATACAGAATATAAGCGGAGCGAGCGGTCAGTCTGTAAGCAATCGCATTGCGTGCTGGGAATGTTTATATTAAAAGATGCCCCACGGAGTCGCACACGAGTCTAGCTGAAATAAATTGAAAAATACCAAAGGCCACCGCGCTTTTCACACCTAAGCTAGTCGTTGGCCAAACAAAAACCAACAACAACTACAACAGCAAAGAAAACTGAATAGAAAACCTTTCGACGGGTCACTTCAACCTACCGCAAATATGTCGCCTGTGCGCTGTCCAGCGGCTTCCTCTCCAACTCCTGCTCCTGCTCCTGCTCCTGCTCGAACTGAAGCGGAAACTCAAAGGCATGGACTGGTCGGAAAATATGTCCAATTCGACTGCAGGGCACGATCTCAATTTGTCCGCCGCAAAGCCACAACTTAATGGCCAACTCAATGGACTCGCCACCCCAAATCTACAGACCAAAAGGAAATGAGATGTTGCTCTGCACTTTTCAGTTTCTCTCTCTCCAATTCCCTCAGTTCTCAATTCAGGGTGCGGCGCAAAGTTGTGTGTCATGGCTTGACATAAGCAATTAGCACACACTTGCCACAAGCACAAGTTAATTAGGTGCGGGCGCTTACCTCCAGATGCGGATTGAAGCCGTGCAGCTTGTGGAACGAGTCGCGTGAGATCATCAAGACGCCTCCCGCGAAGGCTGTACTGGCATATGGCTGCGCCAGCGTCTCCTTCTCGGCCAGCACCCGGGGCAGCCAATGGAAGTGCAGGCTCCAATCGAAGCCGCCTTTCAGCAACTCATTCCCGGCCATGTAGCTCAAGGTCTTGGGTTCAATGGGATCCAGCACCGGGCTGACCGCAAGCCCAGAGTTCAGCGCCAGCCTCTCCAGCAGGGGCTCCAGCCAGCCATCGTTGACCTCGCAGTGACTGTCCAGAAACAGCAAATAATGCCCACTGGCCAGCCTTGCGCCCTCGTTGCGTGACCAAATCAGGCCCTTGCGGCTCAGATTGCGACTGAAGATGAGTGTGGGCCGCCCCCGCTGGGCATTTGCTGCGGTCATGTGCCGTTCGAGACTCGCCAGCAGGCCGACTGCGAGTGGCGAGTTGTGAATGGAGAGGGAGAGGAATAAATGAGAGCCAGTGTCAACATGGCAGCTCTTCATAAAGCTCACCATCCTCACTGCCGTCGTCTATGACAATGAGCTCGTGCAGATACTCCTCCGGCGTTCGACTGATCAGCGTCAAGATCGTGCGCAGCAGCATCGAGCGCGCCTCATTATGAAAGCTAATTACAACGCTGAGCTTGGCCTGGCTGGCATGAGGCAGTCTATAGCGGCGCCTATTGCAGCTGCAAGTAATTAAATAATAAGTTTAAGTGTGCTAAGCCACGGCTGACTGACTGCTGGATACCCTGTACAGCGCTAAATATGTTACTAGATTAATATGATATAATATAGTTATTTAAGCTTCTACATTATTTATAATATACTCGTTGCTATACGGACCTTTGATGTCGTGTCGTTGGCAGGAGACGCACTGCAGCTAGATTGTCGCTCAGCTGACGATTGTATTGGTAAAGAGCATGCGGCTGATCGGGCGTATGCGTAATAAACTCGCGCCATTCGAGTTGGTGTAGGTTCAGCTGTTGCTGCTGCAAAAGCAACTGGAAAACACACACACACACATACATATATAAATTGTTGTCAATGATAAACGATCAACACTCACTCGACGGCTGATTAATTCATCGATTTGGCCAAAACGCACTACCAAAACGACAAACACTAATTGCATGAACAACACAGTCAAGACGCCGAACAGGCAACAGCGCAGCCGGCGATGCAATCGGCCGGACATCGCGGCGTTTGCGACCGACTGTATGCCTCATGCTGGCAGCAACGCTGAAAACCCGTAACTCGCAAGCGTCGTCAATGAATGCGCGCTGTAATCGTGTTTCTGGGCAAATGAATATCAGCTGAAAACTGATATTTCAGGTGAGTTTATTTGTTTCCATGTAGCCGTCATAAAAACCTGAAAATTGAAAACTAAAACTGGTCGCTCAATCTCTTTTCCTCTCTCTTTCTTACTCCACCTAGCCCTCTCGCTCGCTCGCACTATCTGGCTATCTGTCAAACTTGTTGCTGATAAGCCGTTCGATAAGTTTGGCAAATATTTGTGTGCAGCTCGCAAGGTGTTAATTATACCACATGAAATCTATATATTACCTGTCATGGCTGTCAGCTAGTGGGCGTACACAAACATACATATCTCGGAATATACATATAAATCTATACACAAATGAATATATTGTGCGTTATCAATTGTAATCAGTGCGGAGTTAACACAGTTTGCTATTTCAATTACATAAAATAAAAGCACTTGACAAAGCTTTTCGCTTGGATTAGTTCGGCGAGCGATGGATTAGACACTGTCTGCTGGACTTGTTAAAATAATTATTTGTTTATTAATAATTACAATTAACTTAAAGGGAATAATTTATTTAATGTCTGTTTATTTATTTTAATTTATTTTTTTGTTATTTTAAGGGAAAAACATGCTTAACGAAATTCTAGATACATATAGACAAATTGTTTATTTAAAACTCAGATATCGTATCTAAAAATTGGAAAACAAAGCCATGCATTAGCTCTGTTTGTATTCCATTAAGCTAGAATTTATGTGCAATTGCTTATCTTCTAAATATAGCTTACACGTCAGAGCTATGGGGAATTAGTTGTTTAAAATAAATGTTTTTGGCTTTAACAATAAAACCTATATAAATTAAAACTGAAACATGGCCTGGCTGGGCTAAACAAATAATCAGTCGGATTAGTCATACTTGCATTGCTCCTCTGTTCCATCGATATCGATTATCAGCCCATTTGAGAGTGAAGACAGATGATATGTGTAAGCAAGCAAGCTTTATGCTTTTTCTGATGTGATTTCATTTGAAATTGTTTAGCAAACCGGAAGTAACTCATTCACTTAGCAACAAATCGGATGCCACGCACACACGCACACACACAAAGCAGGTAAATTGAAGTGTTACTTCCGCATTGCATTAGGATACAGATGCTACGTGTGGTTGTTGCTGCTGCTGCTGTTATTGTTGTTGTTGTTGTTGTTGCTGCTGCTACTGCTACTGCCAGTGCTGTCCAGCTGCTGATTGACTTACGTGTGCCTCGTTTTAGTTTTCGGTTTGTCGTTGTAAATTTGTTGCCAGCTTTTACGTGCAACGGAAATGCATTTTCCTAGTCACGTTCTACTGCCAGAGCCAAGCCAGACCCAGACAACTCCTCAGACCAATGTCCAGTTGTTTTTATTGCTGTTGTTGTTGTTATCGCTGCTGTTGCTGTCCACAGGTTGGCTAAGAAATATAACCGAATGGCGCAGCAGCGACTGGCAAAGATTCAGATTCATGTATTTCTCTTTGCATTTTTTAAACCTAGCTACCTACCTAGCGCTCTTCTTTTTATTATTTTCTCTGGTTTGCCTTGGCTCATTCGGCGCGCCAATTTATTAGATGGCGCGTGATCCATGTTCGCCTTAGTGTTCCATAGATTAAAGTGCTTTTTAATGAATGCAGCAGCAGCAGCAGCAGCAGCAGCAGCAGCAGCAGCAGCAGCAGCAGCAGCAGCAGCTAGTAGCGATCTCTAATTGTATGCAGTGTCGCGTGCGCAACTTCATAATTAAATAGGCGCTGCTTGAGGTCCACGACCGGAAGTATTTCGATGGCAGCAAATTCAATATTCAATATGTTTTCAATTTGCCGTTGTTGGCTATGGGCGTGGTGATTGCATCAAAGGCAAACGCTAATGCCGTGAGGCAAATAAAAATAAAACGAAATTATGTCAATAAATGAATTATAAGGCGCACGCACAACGCCGCGTATACGCAATGCCTACCAGCTCAGCAAGTCAAAGCTGCACACAGACAACTCAGCACCTAATGGCCATGTAAATGTGCCTCTCCCTCTCACTCCCTCTCTCACTTCCTCACTTCCTCTCTCCCTCTCTCTCTCTCTCTCTCTCTCTCTCTCTCTCTCTGTCTCGACGTGTGTGTCCCCATGATTATTATTATATTGCCACTTACACATGCGTGGGCCGCAGTGTGTGTTATGATGATGTTAACAGCCGAGCTTCTAAAATTTTATTAGCCGTCGACTTATGGAACTTTGAAAATAATAACAACAGCAGGGAAAGTGTTTTACCCATCCTCACACAGCTCTTCGCTCTCTCTCTCTCTCTCTCTCTCTTTCTCACTCAGAGTGCTGTTATGCAGAGCTCTTGCTTCTCGAGCATAAAGAATATTGAGGAAATTGCTTTCTTTGCACTCACGGCTCAGCATTGAGGCAGCCAGGACTTTCCAGGACTTGCCATGGCGGGGCGCACTCATTTCGAAATTGTTGCGTATTATCATAAAATTTTATATACACACACACAGGCACTCACACAGAGTACGTGCATACTCATACAAATGCTTTGGCGATTTGCTTTGCTTTGTATTTTTCTTCCTCTTTTTTCTGGCACAATTTTTCGCAAATATTTTCATTGAGGCTTTTGGTTTTTATTTTTATTTTTGTTTTCTTTTGCCTGCATACTTGGCCTACGCAAACGTGTTTAGTTTACAGTGCATATGAAAGTATTTTCTAAAATATTTGTACAAATACAATTCAGTTGGCCAAGGCAGCGCTGCAGCTCAAAATATTTGATTTGATGTCAAGCATTAATACTCTGAAATTTCATTTCGAGTTCTCTGCAGAAAATGACAGAAACGCACCAACAACAAAAAACGAACAGTAAAATAAGAGAATAGAGGAAAATAAAAGAAAAAATCGTATAATTTGAATGATTTCCCATTTGCAGTTGGCATAAAAGAGAGAAACATTTTAATGATGTTTACACAGTTTTCATGTGCCATTCCATTTACCGGCAGTCGCTGCCGTCTGTTTCACAGCATAATGTGCTTTATTTCGATTGACTAGAACTTTTCACTATGCCCGGCGGAGTACTTTAGTTGATGACATTATCGCTGCAGTACAAAAGCTTTCTTTTTCCATCCGCCCCGGCGTAGTACTTGTCTGTCGGTTGGTCTTGTGAGGCCGCTGCCACTTCATTTCTGAGTTTACAAAGTTTTTTGTTGATGAAACAAACCCCGTGAGCGAGCACAGACACAGACACATTCAGACAGCCAAACGGCCAGACAGACAGCCAGGCAGCCAGACAGAAAGACAGAAAGATGGTCCATTGAATGGATGTGACATGATTCGTGAAACCAGCGAATGTGAGTACCTCAGTATTTACATTTTTGTCAACTGCCAACCATTTGACAACGGAAATTTGTCATTAATTTAATTGCACAGTTAGACTTTATATATTTATTTAAATGTTTTGAATTGAATCCATCAAATGTCCCAGAAAAGGTATTCATTTACATTCAATGCTTTCTTTTCTCTTTCTTATCACACTCGATGTTGCTGGTTACATGATGACCTCGTCTAATTTTACCGAGGCAGCCATTCGAAGAATGTTTCTTATGAGCCTCTTCTCCCTCAGCAGCCTCACATAGACATCGGCTGTCGATGCCGTGATGCAATTGTGGCCAAAAATGTTCATGCCACAGAAGGCACCTTTCCACACGTAGGGTAGTCCAAAGGTTTTCTCGCATTTATTTGTATATTGGATATTCTCCACACAGTTCACGGCGGGGGTTATCACCTTCGTTCCATCGCCATCCCTATTGAGTTGCCTGCACTGATTGACTGACACTTGAGGCACGAATTTCCTGATCGCATTGGAATAGGTTTCATCCCAACTCAATAGCACAACTTTGCTCTTGGGGCTTACAGGTTGCATGCAAAAGGGCGGCGGTTTCTCAAAATCTTTGTCCAGCGCCCTTGGCAGATGCAAGAAGGACAACAGATGCGCACCACTCTCTAACGTGAAATCTATGGAAGTCGAGCTATTAGACGCTATTTGGGCAGTGCCATCGCTGAAGTACACATAGATGTCGGCTAGCCGCTTGTTGAGCAGACAGCTCTTGACTGTGAGCACCGTTCGGTTGTTGATCACAATTCCGGAGCAGAAGACTTTATTCCTGTACCTAAGAGTCACCAGATACGTTTGCAAATCAACCCGCTTAGTTCTTGAAGGCTGTCTCTGACGATGCTTGGAGGCCCAATGAGCAGGATTGTAGCCAAAGTGGGGTGACCAATCGTCCCATTTATACGCCATTTTAATCACTTTATAGCCTGTTTCATGCGGCGGAGAATCAGCCCTCAACTCATTCGGCTGGCAGACAAGCACCAGCATCAGGGCTAATCTTATGATTTTTAATAGCATTCCAAGTAGCGAGCAGTGACAGCGGCACCAGAGTCGATGTCTGTTTCCACTTTGCCCAGCCACACCTGTGTCTTATGCATTTTGCTACGGTTGATTAACGCCGAAACTGTGCATTTGATAGGGCGTAAGTTACATCGAATCGATTCATTGCAGCCGTTACTACGCCGTAACTTAGGCTCTAATTGATTCTTATTTTCGAGCACTATGGGAATATATATAATATAAAAATATCACATTCACAGCAAACTCCAATTCAATTTATTTTTATTCTGCACAAGGGTATACAAAATGTAGTACAAAACAGATTTAATATCCACGAACTCACAAAATTTGGTTTTCCACGTCGGATTCAATGAGCTCAGTTAGCACTTTCCTTTCATATGCCGTCTCATTCAGAATGAGGGCATACAGATCGAAGTCCCCCTTTGAGAGGCACCTACGACCCAACAAGTTGATGCCACATAATTGATCTTTGAAGACGAGTGGTGAACCGTATTTCTTCTGACAGCCAGGGTAATTATAATCACGCGAATTCGCAATGCAAACTAACTTCGCTTCATCATAGTAGTACGTCTTATTTAAAAGAGCGCGACAGTGTTTATGGGGTGTCACTGTGACCAATTCATTGACCACCCCCTCTGGCCCATATACGGCCACCTGCGCCATCGCGCCAGGCTTTAGCAAGTCGGTGCACGTGACGGGCGTTATGGTATCATTTATCAGAGCCTGGTTCAGCTGGATTTCGGCTATCGTTGAATAATCAACCGCTGTTATAGATGTGGTTTTTTCTCGAATCACCTTGCCCTGTAAGGTATGTATATTTATGTAATCTGATTTTAGGCCTGTGAGGCAACTCGAAGGTGTTGCCACAATATGACTGCCTATTATTGTTCCCATGCAAGCATTCTTTCGGTCGTCAGAGATGCGCGCTATCAGCCTGTCCACATTCACTTTCTCGATGGGTCCCGCGCTTCCAGATTTTCCGTTTTTGGTAAAATTCACCACCAGCTCGCCAGGTGCCGCTGTGGTTGCTGTGTCAAATTGGGTATTCCGCTGCACTGGTTTGTAGTCCTTTTGTAAACCGTGTCTATGTTGTCGCCTATAATCGGACAGCATATAACGATGGTAATGATATTTGGGCTCTACGCTGGTCAACTGTACGGCAAAGAGAATCGATAGCGATAATAGCGAAAGATGAAGCGTTGTCATTGTTGAAAGCTCGCTTTTTACTGTCTGAGATGCGATCAGTGTGTACCTGAGGCCCGTCAAGGGCTCTAAACAATTTGTTACACAATTTCTTTCTGACATGCTACAGTCCATTTCTCGGTCTAATAAAAATAAATGGAGTGATAACCGCATCGGTAACCAGTTTATAGATTAGATGAAAAAGGTTGTTTTTTAATCGATCGCAAAGCGTAAATTCGACTAAGTAAATTCGACTAAGAATTTTTCTGAAACCAGATCTTAAAAAAATCATATGTTGCAGGAGGACATTGGTATTATATTTATTATATTTTTATTTTGAATCCTTCTGCTTTAGTACAAAGTTACGACAGAAATTTCGTTTGCATCTTGTGTTACCCGCGGACGATGTTAAGTGAGCTATTTGCCTATTTGCCTATTTGCCATTTGCCTCTGATACTGTAGATTCCTGCGCTGCTCCAGTTGCCTCTGATACTGTAATTTCCTGAGCTGCTCCATTTGCCTCTGATACTGTAGTTTCCTGACCTGCTCCATTTGCCTCTGATACTGTAGTTTCCTGACCTGCTCCATTTGCCTCTGATACTGTAGTTTCCTGACCTGCTCCATTTGCCTCTGATACTGTAGACTCCTGACCTGCTCCATTTGCCTCTGATACTGTAGATTGTAATTCAGTTTCAGTCTCAGGTTCAGTTTCCTCCGGCTCTGTAGTTGTTGTAGTATCATCAATTTCTCCAAGGATATCATATTCAGTAGTCTGCACTGTTGTTGTAGTAATTATTCTTCCACCGGCTTTAGAGTGTGCAGTTGTGTCTGGATATAGTTTATATCTTTTTGTTGTGTACGCTTTATTGAAGTTAGCCGTGCTCGTTAAGGCTCTAAGCATATCGGTAGCGCGCTGTATAAATGGCACCGAGTAATGCATGGTATAATAAACATCGGCTATCAGATTTCCCTCCAGCTCTTCACAGTTCTCGCCATAGATATTGATGCCAGCCAGCTTTTTGTCAATGATCATCGGATCACCGGGACGTGTACTGCAGCCGTTCTTCTTGCTTTTCACGCAGACTAAATCTAAGTCAAAGGGAATGTTTACTTTGCCAATCTTGCGGAAGGCCTTCTTGCATTTTTTTTTTGACACCACCTTGGTGCTCAGCAGAGTTATATCGCGGGTAAAGGAATCTACATAGGACACAAGCACTTTGGTGTTTTTCTGTGGCACTCGTCGGTACAGTTCAATATATCGATACGTCCCCTTTTGTAATTTTCTATGCAATGCCAGAAGGGCTATCCTATGGACATCTTCATGCTTATACTTTCCGGCGGGCAAAAAGAATGCTTTCACGGGATAGACAACTCGCTCTCGTTGTCCAAAGTGATTGCCAGTCAGTATGGTCATATCCCTAGCCTTGAATTCTCGCGTCGGCTCCAGCTCATTGGCTAGAAAGCAGCGAGAGGACGTTATGATCATCCGGCGCGAAATAAGAGCTCCGGCACAAATCACCGAGCCTTTATACAGAACGTTCACATAGAAGCTCGTGTGAAGGCTAGGATCAAATGGTGGCAAAGTTGGTTTCGGAGTTACCGGCTTGAAATCACGTATAAACAATGCTGTTGAATTATAGTCAACGTGCTTTGAACTTTTGTGCGCCCTATTATAATAGGTTGGACGATGATACTGCTCATTGTATGAGGCCAGCCATCGCCCAGCGGCAATATGCACACTGATCACTGCCAACAGAACCACTAATTTGTCCTTATGTTGTTGCATCTCTAGTACTACTGAGTGCAAAACAGAATCTGCTTCACTAAAGAACCGCTCAACCATGTCGAACGTAAAACAATTGGAATTAGACACGAATTTTAGATCAATCATACTTACATAAGTAACGCTCTGCTCTCAACAGGTGTTCAGCACACAGAGGCGCTTGTCCCTCAATACAGAAAGAGAAATCAAATCAAAGAGCGAGCATCTCTTGTGAGTCGAAATGCCAAAGATTGAGGCAAAGCCTATAAATATCAAATATGAAATGAAATAATATTACTTCTGATGATGCTAATTGGCATACGGTGGCCGTTCATGACATTATGCCGTGACAGGCAGACGACATGTTTTAAATTAAAAATGAAAAATGAAATCATCAATGTCCGACTGGATGAATGTGAAAGGGACTGAAAGTACGGAAGCTGCCAAAGAACTAAGAATGAAGGCTATAGATAATTAATTTATGGGCTGCAGTCAAAGTCTTTTTTATGCAAATGCTCTAAAGTTGGCTGCCAACTGGCTAGCTGACTAACTGGCTGCCTGTCCTCTGTTCCATGTCGTCTGTCGACTGACTGCCCGGTTCGGGCTCTCTCATCAATTATTTAGAATATGTTACACTTGACACATAACTTCACAGACATATGCTTACTAGGCCGTAAGCCGAGTCAGCTGCGCAGTCAGCTCTCCGGCCGTAATTGCCGGTCATTATGCTTAAAGGATAAGGTACTTCAAGAGCTTGCCGTTGCAAAAGGTATATGCTTAAAATGGAGCTTTACGTTGCCACCCACCCACTCCTGCACCATCGACAGGAAGTAAGCTAGGAATATATTCCAAATGCTCAACTACAATATATTCTATATTATTTTACATAGTAATAAGTAGGACTCGAAGTAGTATATGTTGCTTATATACTAACAATTATTGCTGGGAATGATACAGCTCTTATGATCCATAGATCACCATGGATAACTTCACTTTTTCATTTTACTATCTAGGCGATAGACAGGGCTCGATGTCTTCTAGTGTTCCCTGAAAGCCAATTCGTCTTTAAGCACTCTCAGCTCTTCTTTCATCTTTCACTTCCTCCCACATTGTATACCCTCTTGCTCACCGTTGTGTGGAGGGTATTGAAAAAAGGCCAAACTTGTATGTGGCATATATACATAGCGTTTGGCTTACACGTGTTTTAGGCCCTCACTTGACGCATCGCGTTGAAATTTATGCGTACGTGCTCAGTTGAAAAACGCTGCCGACGACAACCCCGGGTCATTTATTATTAGCTGCGAAACGCGTGCCCGGATACGGACAACGGACACGTGGGTAAATGGGCAACGGGCCATGGGCCACGGCCATGAGCTAAGAGCAAGGCACATTGCCTGGCTCAAGCTTTTACGGTCTGCCTGGAATATAACTTTTGGGTTAACCAAGAAGAACAAACTCTGCGCAATATATACAGTTTTTATTTGCATACTTTGAGCGGCTGTCGACAGAAGCTGCTCAAATGCAATACACACCCAGGAGGATGTCAAAATTGTGTGCTGAAAATTGAATTTAAGAGAAATGCTTGTGAATGAAAATTATATTTATTGAGTTTCGCGAATCAATTGGGATTATAATTAATTATGCTTGGAAATGCAGTCATATTAAGGTTACCACACACACACACATACACACATACAATAACAGGAGCTGGGTGAAATGTGCTCCTGACGACTGCAAATTACATGTCACTCATACACCATGAGCGCCGCGATATAAACGTAAACACTTGTCGAGCTGTTGCTGCTGCTCCTGCTCTTGCTCCAGCCCCTGCTGCTGTTTTACAGCTCATTATGCAACATGACGCAATCCTTTAGGAAAGGAAAAAAATCAGCATTATATTTGGCGTCTTGCTGCTATTTACCTATGCAGTCGGCAAAGCTGCCTGAGTTGTTGTTAAGTGCTCAGCAGAAGAACAAATTCAATTTGGCCATCAAAAGTAAAATGCTTTATGATGTTAACAGCAGCAGAGTCAAAGCCTTGCATGCAGCTCAGTTACAGATTTTGCTCCAGGGTCAGTTGCGTGTGTGTGTATGTGTGTGTGTGCGTTTGCGGGTGCTGGTCGGCATGCTTGTGCATTTGTCTTAAGCTGTTTGGACATGCATTCAAAGACAAAGAGAGCGAGATAGAGATAGAGAGCAGGCGAGAGCGTATTGCTATGCAATGAGCGCTAACTGCTACAGGCAGCGGCATCTTCTTTGATTGCACCACTCGAATGTGCGCCCACCAGTACCCGCAAGCAGCGCCAGCGCCCCGGCCGGAGAGCCTGACCCTAGCTACTGCCACATGCTTTTGCCAGGCGAGCGAGCGTTGTCTTCTACTCAAACACAGTTCGTTGCACATTTGAACATGCCCTCAGAAAATAAATGCAAATTTAGCAATGGCAAACACCCATACCAGAAGACCAATAATACACACACACACACACGCACACACTCGCGCACACACGTGCACATCTCACATACGTTGGCAATAGAAACAGCGCTGCTCCTTTTGTAGCCGCTGCACATTTCCTGAACGCGTTTGCCATGTTGTCGCCGGCACTCTCTTAGCTTTTCCTCTTTCACTCTCTGTGTCTCTCATTCTCTTTCTCTCTCTCTCTCTCTCTCTTGCACGCTTTCTCAATATATTATTTGTATAAATTTTCGATTTTCTGCTTCAACAGTCTGTCTGGCGCTGCAGCTCGCTCGCATCTCTTCACTTTATTTATTTCTCAAGAATTCAGTTTGTTTTTTTTTATATTTTGGTTTTTCATTTTCCCTATTGTTTTTCTGCAAACTATTTTTCCCATTCTGGCTATGTTTTTTCACTCCCACATGCTTTGCTGCTGCTGTTCCAATGGTTGTTTTTCATCCTGTTCTATATAAGCATTATAGGTAAAGGATTCGCACATTCAGTATCGACTCGAGTGCATTGTCCTTTCTTTACTTTTTTTATTTTTTCTTTTTTTTTTTTTTTTTGTGCTGCGGACTTTGTTGCTCTTGTCCTCTTTGCCGCTTTAACAAAAAGAGGAAGTGAGCTTTTCGTTGGCCGCTTTGAAATTTGATTGCAAGAGAAACCCAAATCAGGCCAAGTAATGAGCAGATACTCTCTATCGATGTGAAATATAATGCACAAAGCTAAGGCTGCTTTAATTTACTTTTTATTTTCACATTACGTAGCTCATTAAGTTTTATTGCATTTTCATAGTTCTATGGCAAGCCACACACACACACACACGCACACACACACACACACACACACACACACACACACACACACATGCACACATTCACTCACATACATACTCGCCCACATATCACTCAGGCCGCTTTGCTGGCTTGGCATCTGCTCTTAAACGTTGACTACTGCCTGGCGGCTGATGCTACTTAATGGCTAATTAGAAGTATAATTTACACCTTAATGACCCTGGAACAATGCTCTGGCTGAGCACGGCCTGGCCTGGCGCTTCATGAATACAACACAAGCTCACACAGCAAGCAAACATGGCTCCTGCTTTACACCTTCTTTACTACACACACACACACACACACATATTCGTCTTCTAGACGTAAAGCTTTATGTGAAAATCAGGGTCCATTAATAAAGACAGCAAGCGAAATGTTACGCATACGCCATGTACGCGCGCTAAGGATTAATCACAGAGGCAATATGCATATACCATGTATAGCATATATATAAAAAGGATAAATATAAATTTATGCGTGCCTTTGTGTGTATGTGGCGTAGCGTATTAATTTCATCGCAAATGCCTTTTACAGCATGCATATATGTGAGTGCGATTTTAGACAGTTTGATTTATAGCCACGACTAAAGTGATTCTAGCCCCATGCTAAATTTGTTTGCCTGCTGCTGCTTTAAAGTCCTACTGAAAAGTACCGAACATGTTTGAAAGCCAGCAATATGATTATCTATACTTATCAGTCAAAATGCATGGCACAACAATTTGACTTAATAATAAGAGATCAGAGAGAGTAACAGAATATTGTATGGCGATGGCAATGGGCATGCGGATGGCTACAGCAACTGGCAACGTTGAGTTGAATGAGTTGCATGCAAAAGGGAATATTTTGTCACGCACACAAAATCATGCGAAGCGTCAAAAATGTTGTCACCTAACATGGTTATCCGGCGCAGTTATTCGGTGCCTGGCACACACCTGACCGAGGCCAGAGTGTTGGGTGTTGGCTTTTGGCAGTTGCCAGTTGGTAGTTTGCAATACAATTTGCGAGTCGCCATGTAGCTGCTTTTCAGTTGTGTGACATATTTTAATTTAATAAACTGCCAGCTTGGCATTATCACAGCTAACAAATTGCCCAATGGCAGCTGTTGAAAACTTTCAGCTCAACTTGTATAACTGACACGTTGCGTATACGTAACGAATGGCCGTGTGCGCTGACATCAGCAAAAGATTTAACGGGCCCTTGGCTAGCAAAAATGCCATAAACTTTAAGTGCAAGAACTCAGAGCTTTAGATTAAAGATCAATTACCTTTTACGCAGAGGCATAAATCCCCTTTAAAGCCACCGAATCTAGACTGCGCCCTCAAAAAAATAAAACGTGCTAGTTGCTAACGTATCAAATTTTTTACTCTCCAATTTTTTTTTTTATTTATGACCGCTAAAAATTCAAAATGTACGGCTATATAAACGCCCAACGCATCGCGACAAGGACAATCGTCAAGGCATTAAGAAAAAAGGAAAACAAAAAACAAAAACAAAAAACAAAATAAAGAGAAGCGAAAAAAATATTACAACATTTTAATAGCGAAAATGAAGATTTATTGCCCGCAACGTAAACGCGACCAAAATGTGCCACAAAAACTGAGGCTCAACTAAAAAGCGCGTTCTAACAAGGCCCAACAACAGCGCAGTCTGTTGTATTCAATTATTAGTCTACCAAAATACCCTGTACGGCAAACAAGACGCAAAATACAGCTACATTTTTTACAATTCAGATTTTCAAAGTTTTCGTTTTATTTACTTTGCAGCCCTGGCATAAAACTGCTTCATTTAACGTTTTGGTATTTTTAGTACATTTCAGAAAGTTAGTTTTTAACTTTTGGTATTTTTAGCTCAAGTCGGAACAGAAACTGCTTATTTTTTTCATGTGACTTTTGCCCATCCTCGCTGATACATCCTGTATTAGGTCCAACTCCAGGGTATACGGCAACACCAACAAATGACGCGTCAGGAGCACAAAAATGTGCAAAGTGTAAAAATCGTTGCCACGTCACGTCAGCCGGATGATAGGCCAGTCGCAAGTCCAGCCAAACCAACCAGCCAACCGGCGAGTGGGCGGCAAACAATGGGAGTGACCAGCCCGAGGCTTTAGCTCGCTTATCGGCCCGATTGTAGCCGTTGTTGTTGTTGTTGTTGTTGAACCTAGCGCACGTCGCTGTTTGTTAGCCGCATGACAACACCAGCCAGAAATCGTTGGTGTTGGCTTTGGCATTGGCATGGGCATCGGCATCGGCTTCTGCTTGGGCATCGGCATTGGCATCGGAAGCGGCAATGGCAACGGCATTGACTGCCTTATTGTTTGCTCGCCCACTAGACCCGATGCCGAAGTGGGCGTGTCCAATCAAAATATGCAAATGTTTTACCCGTAAAACGTCGCTTTGATGAAATTTCTGCACATTTTGGCCTCCGTTGTTTTTCATGTTGTTCTTGTTGTTCTTCTTCGTTTTGCTGTCGCTTCTGCTATTGTTGTTGTTGTTATTTTTGTGTTGTTAGGCTTGGTTTGCCTTGTTTTGGTTATTTGGGGGCTGTCGCCGCTGCCCCATCCAAATTAGCAGTAGTTGCCTGCTACGTCACGTCAATCAGCGCCAGTTTGTATGGCCCATGGTTTGAAAGTTCTTTTTTTCTATTTTGTCCCACGCCTCCTGTTCCCCCTCCCACTCAAGCTGGCCGCCGACTCCTGATTTATATGCATATATTTTGCGTGTGGTTTGCGCCATTTTATGACGCTTTAATTTAATGCTGTCAACATTTGCGCGTCATTTTCTGGTCAACCTTCTTCTCAGTCATTGTTTCGTCATTGGGGCGTGGCGGCTTCAAGAAAAAACCTCATCATGGAAAGCATAATGGACTGAATTAAGAGAAAGTCGGGCCTGTTTCTTTTTTGCATATCATTAGCTTAGACCAGGTCCTCAACTGGTTATAGTATATATGTATGTATGTATGGCCTAAAGAACAACGGACATATTTACAAAATAAAGAAACCTTTTTGTCACTAACATTTCAAAACATTCTGAAAGTAATCAGCAATAATTTTTCATTTTGAATTTCAGTCAGAATTTTAAAATTTAACTAACAACCTTAAACAGGCTTAAATTTTATTTGGATATAACTTTAATCCTTCGTTTTTCATAATACAGACATAGAATATAATATAGATAATAGATATGTCCATTGATAAATCCGAAAATATTAAATTTTATATAGAATGTACTTAGGCGTAATCAATAATTAAATTTAATCAACGATTCGCAGTTCCTTTGCAACAAAGAATCCAAAAATAAATAAACAATGAAGCGAGAACGTTGTAGCATTGTAACATCATTAAAAGTACAGTAAAGCCAACGTTGGAACGGACTTATACGTTTGGCATAAATGCAATTTATAATGACAGCTACACTGTCCCCAGCCAAATCAACAAAATTAAATAAAACAAAACAAAATAAAACTGCAAAACAAACTACAAAAGCCTCAGCTTACAATTATGGCCAAAAAGTTGGAAGCTGCTTGCCAAATATAATCAGCTATGCACAGAGGGAAAGAGAGAGATAGAGAAAGATATAGGCATTGGGAGGGGGATACTATGACTGTATATGTATATATAGTATATGTTTATGTCACTGAACCATGTCTGTTTATTTTAATTAAAATTTGGAGTCCCTGCAATTGCCTTTGTTGTTGTTATTGTTGTTGTTATTGTTGTTGTTATTCGTGTTTGCTTTTTTTCGGTACATAATTTATAATCAATTTTCAAATAAATTACAAACAAAAGCATTTAGCTTAAGCCCAGCTGCCGACAATGGTCAAATGCACTAATAAACATGAGCAAAAATTTGACGAAGCATTTTGAATTCATGACTACAAAATTAATTCTATAAACATCCACAAACAGCAAACAAAAACTATATATAAACTAAAGAGCTTAGCTTTATAGAACAAAAAAGCTATAAAAAAATCCTAATGCTAAAAGTAAGTTCAAGGTTTTTTTGTTTTAAAGGCTTTAGATTAGCTTTATTCATGTTTATAGTTTACCTAGAGAGCGTGAGAGAGAGGGAGGGAAAGTTTTGCTTAGCTATGAATTAAGTTAAGCATACGAATATATAAAGTAAGTAAGAGTAATTTGTTAACAATTGCAAAATTTTTAACTTTTTAAAATTTTTTAATTGAATATGCAGCTCAGCAAAATATACAATTTTTGTCCCTGCCGTTTTAATAACAATAAAACAATGTGGATAAAATCAAATTATTCTATTTATAAGAAACCTGTTACCGCCTTATCAATAACAGCTTAAATAATTCCAATGTGATATGTTTGTCTACTTTCTTAATTACTCTAAACTGAGTTAATAGATCAGCAGAAAATAAAAATATATAATAAACAGATCATGTTATGTTAATTATAGTTCACTTTGCCAATTTAATCAATATCCGATCAATTTTGATCATTAAACTCTTCGTGTTGACCATATTTTGTTAATGGACGTCCAGGCTTACATATTTACGGTCGTTGGTCGCACTGTGGCTGCATGTTGGCAGACAAAACAATGCTTGGCCACGATAATAATGCTATAATTATGTAAACCATTTAAGCAAAACACACACTGCCACACACACTCACAAACACATGGAGACGACTTTTAGTATTAAAAACAAAAAGTTAGGCTTGACGGTCAATGATCCCAACCTTTTGGCTCAGGCTAACCCAACTATGTGAGTGTGTGTTTGTGTGTGTGTGTGTGTGTGTGTGTGTGTGTGTGTGTGTGTGTGTGTGTGTGTGTGTGTGTGTGTGTGTGTGTGTGTGTGTGTGTGTGTGTGTGTGTGTGTGTGTGTGTGTGTGTGTGTGTGTGTGTCTGTGTGTGTGTCTGTGTGTGTGTGTGTGTGTGTGTTTGTGTGTGTGTGTGTGTGTGTGTGTGAAGTGACAAGACTGTGATATGTGGTTGGCTTTGATATTGCATTTCCATGTATGCGGCCAGAAATGTAGACTTCCCTGGTCTAAGCCAGCTCCACATCAAAACACAAATAGATGCGAAAGTGCTCTGATGGGGCATCTATTTGCCCAGCACTCAGGTGGATGAGAAGGCGACCGTGGATATCCAGCCGAAAACTTAAAGCTCAACAGTCTAAATACACTGAACTTAGACCCCTAAAAGTTGCAACTGCTTCGACTGAGCTACTCTTCAATATTAACTCTTACTTAAAAATGTACACAATTCGCGCGGTTGCCAATTAAGCTAAAGTGTGCTGCTTAGCTCAGCTTCCCCGCTGCCCGTTTCGCGCTTGCCGCCTCCGATTCGCCTCTTGCCGCACGCAAAGAACTTCAAAACTGTAGCTAGATAGATAAACAGTTGGCCAAGTTGTTGCCAGCCCACACCGACGGTGCAACGCACCCACGCACACAGAGGCGCAAATATTGATTGTCTAACAAAAAAACAAGAGAGGAAAAAAGAAACGCCTAAGCGCCAACCACGGCTGGAGCAGCCAACAAACCAACGGCGCTCGCAGCGTTGAGTCAATTTTCACTCAAGTCGACGTTAGTTAAAAAGTTAGCAAAGCCAAAAACTAAAAAAAAAAAATAAAAAAAAAAACTAAAGCAAAAAAAAGAGGAAGGAAAAACAAGCAGCCGAAACGTAAATTTTTATATAGAGCGCAAAAAGGTTTCGAGTGCAAAATAAAGTTACTTTGGCAATGCGATGCATCAAACCGCAAAACAAGATAATTTCAACGGTAAATAAATCACGACTGCCACCCAAGGGGCAACAGGGCTGGCCGAGGCGGCGCAGAGCTGGGCGGGGCAGCTGCTGAGTTAGTGCAACTCCCAAAAGTAGGCAACGAACTTTGAGTGCCTCAGTGCATCGAACGTAACTGAAGCCAAAGTGCTGGCATTAACACCTCGTGTGCGCATTGTTAAAGGCTTATTAGGTGCACACATCCACACACACACACAACAAACAAGCTGCAGCAAGCGCCGGAATATTGCATTTGCATTGTTGCAAACAAACAAAACAGAAGAAGCGCAACGAAACAAGCTTCGGGCTCTCTGCAGACGGTTTGAATGGCATTCACAGTAGCTGCTTTTTATGTGCGGACCTCAAGGGATTAACGTAGCTGGAATTTGTCAGAATTTACAGTCACTCAGCACTGTTTGTTGTTCCGGCTGTGACAGGCGTACAAACGCGGCTTTTCGCTGCCACACGAACAGCTTTGATCAGCGTTGCACATTGTCGAGTTTGCCCAATGAAAACTATGCTAAAATTTCGATCGTATAACTACAGAGTAATACCACTCTGTGCCAGACCTGGACATGCCCTTGACTGAAAATGCATAAAATACTTTTTGAAGATACTTTCGTGGCATATCCTCATCCAATTAATCGATTTGATAGACTCATCGACACTCATAGCTATATTGTATAAGAATTACCATTACAATTACCAAAAAAAAAGCCATGAGCTTAAATGCAAACTAATCTCGGCAATTTCGTTGCCGCAACCAACGTTCACAATTGTCGGGCTCATGGGAATAATAAATAAAATGGCCTTGTTGCCAAGTCGTCAGTGCTGCGTCTTAGCCACACGCTCGATGCGTCCTTATACAGCAAGCTGGGGCTTAAATAAGCTAAAGCCAAACTTAAAGCAGGTGGATGGCACCTTAAGTCGCTGCAGCTGCTGCAGTTAGCAGAGCCAGAGAAGGATCTAAGCCCAATGCTACAGCTACAGTTTCAGCTCCTGCTCCAGCTTCAGCTACCACTCACACTCACACTCGTTATATTCGTATTGCCTGTGAACAAAAAGCGAGCAAAACTTTTCCATTATTTTTATCTGCTTCACATTTTCAAGTAGCAAAAACTTTGATGCTGCATGCAAAAAGCAAAAAACAAAAAAATCGAACAAAAATTAAGTAACAATTTTTGCATGCCAAGCAAAAGTTGATTTTCATATAGCCCAGTTCCCGTCCCCACTCTAATCGTTATTGTTGTTGCGGTTGTTGTTCTCGTTGTTCCTCTTATTGATGTTGTTGCTGTTGTACGACTCCGCCCACTGAACTGCCCCCCAGCTGATATCTTTGGCATTTTATTTAGTTTGTTATTTGTTCATACTTAAGTGTGTCGGCTGCATTGGTTTTATTGGCAAACTTGTCGCCTGTCGTCTTCCAATCGAAGCCAGTCAGCAATGCCCAGGACAATACTGAGAGCACACACACACACACATACACGCCCACTGTCACTAACGAAAGTAAGTTGTTGAGCAGATTAGGTTTTTGTAGTGTTCGGCTAGCATTGTCTTTAAGTTTTTGTTGGCCTGGTCCTTTAGTCCTTTATGGTCTGCCGGAGTCCCCAGTGACCCTGTAAACTTCAAATTGCTACAACTGCCAAGACTCCCACACCCCAGGTCGCCTCGACCCATGGTCAGGTGGAAACATTGCCTTTCTCACCCAGCCCGAACCCAACCAACTTAATGTTGTTTGGCTGTTTTCAATGTCGACTGCCTGCGGCAAGGCACGAAATAAATTGTACATTGTCTTGGCAAATTTCTCGACTTTCGACAACTCTCCAGTGATTCCGCTCTGAGTGACGCATAAAATTATAGTGTGTTAACTGAAATGAGAGCGGCCAAATCACATGATGCTGTCTTTAGGCCCTATGAAAAGTTATCAGTTAGGAAGATGAATGCGTATTGGGATAATGATTTTGGTTATTATTGATTTTATTTTAATTATTTAATATTAGTAATAAGCTAAGCAGATCTTCATGGCCGGCGAAATCTTATATGGCAATACAGATAAAGAAAATATAGTGAGATGATAGTAATAAAATCATAATAATAATTATTAGAATATTTAATATATATAGTATCAATCTTCTAAGATTTTTTCAACTACCTAAATATCAAATATCTATTATGAGTACAGGGTCAGATGAGGTCTATCACAATGATACCCATAACTTTTGTTTGAGCTTCCATGAACAATAATACGAATAAAGTTTAAAGTTTTATGCTTAAATATTATTATAAACTTCGGAATATTTATAATCGCCAAAACTTGGCTAAAGCCAATTTAAATTTATGCTAAGCTCAAAATCTCACATAACATTTCATACAAGTAATTAATCAAATGCACTGCCCTAAGCTAAACCATGCTCAATCCGAATATATACATATACACACGTATATTTGTTATGTATGCATAAGCCGTATGATGATATCCATACATACGAATGGAATATCATAATTTTGGATTTGTTTGGAGCAGCTAAATATATTTCCATGTAGGTTTCATGGTCTGCTGCATCTCCAAAAGGTACGTCAACATACATATACCTACATATATGTACATATATATGTTTATATTCCTTAAATGAGTTTTAATATGATACTGCGTGCAGAGAGCCAAGTTCTTGCATCACATTGCTCCGCAGCTCGCTATTGAAAGCGTATTTGGTGGCACATTCATCTCAGTAATTCACCGAAATGTTAATTTAATTAAAATATGAATACGAAATTTAGATGCTATTACCCCTGAGCGAGGAGGAAGAGCTAGATGCTGCCGCCATGAATGGCCCTCAAAACCGACGCGACTCAGCTAAACAAATTCATTTATCGCAACTGCTGCTCCAGCTGGGAGTCCACGTATGCGCCTAGCATTCAATAATGGACGTTGGACGCCACTCGACCACCGACTGCCGGCTGCCTTCTGTCGGCTGTCGGCTGTCGGCTGTCGGCTGGAGGGAGGCGACTGGGCTAGCGCCACATGTTGATTTTAGCAACGGAAATTATATGGTTAATGCATTGCAATGGCCAACACATGCACAGCCGGCATACATGACTGCATAAATAAGCCAAAATGGGAAGAAAACAACATCGTAGAGCTCCAGTCTGGGACAAACAAGCCAAATGTGTGTCGGTCGCATTTCCAAAAAACACTCAACATTTTATCAGCTTAAGCTTCATACACAACATCACGTGTCTGTGTGTGTGCGTGTGTGTGTGTGGCTTGTGGCTGATAGCAGCAAAATATAAAATTATTAAAAACCAAATGTCCGACCGCATTATGAGCAGTGTTGCCAGTTTAGCCTATTTCAGGCTATATCTAGCCTATTTGAAAATGAATCCATTGATAATTAATTTGGGATGGAGAAAACAGAAATTGAAGCACTCGATGCAGAAGCTCTAGTTATGAAGAGAAATACTAAACAGAAGAGACTGATGTCTATGCCATTTAATAATTGTAAATATTAATGCACATAAGATATTTAGCATTATCAAACATATATATTCCTGAGCAGCGTAATGAGGTAATCGATTTAACTATTCCTGTTTGTTTGCCAATATATCTGTTCGAATGTCTGTCTGTTCATCTCTCCGTTTGTCTCCCTGTCCATCTCTCAGTTTGCCTCTCCGTCTGTCTATCTGTCTGCCTAACAAAAGCAAGGGTTCGTCCCTTGCCAGAAGATCATTTAATTTACCATATATGTATGTAGCAGTACTCATTTGGTATTCAGATTTCAGTAAAACGAAGCTATTTGTCAGATAAGGCTCGAATGCAACGACCCCTACCTGTCGCCGGGTCCAACATTAAAGTGAAAGTGTAAACATTTAATGATCGTTCAGATTAGCGTTAAATATTAGGAGGAAATACTTAGAGGAAATATTTGTAGCCTATTTTCGTCAGCTTTTATCCACAATCCAACTTATTTCGGAGCTCAACAGTTGGCATCACTGATTATGAGCATGCAGCAGAAATGATGAACTAACTGAAGTTCCCGCCTCTTAGCCAGCAAATGCGAGTAATTCTATGCACAGACCACGTTCAACCAGAGCGCGTGAGCCAGCAATTTGACAAATGGCGCTCAAAACCTACGGAGATTACATTGAAGTGCAAGAACGCCTGAAAGTTGTTTTCTATATATTAAATGAGCTAGTTCAATTTTGGCATAATGAAGTGTTTTGTGTGTCGATATTTCTGTTATCGAAATATACTAAATTTTTAATAATCACAATCATTTCGTGATTTGAATAATTCAAATAGAATTATTTATGAAAATTAATAAGTGATTCTATCCATAAATACATTTATATAAATTTATTTATATGTCTCCATTTAAATTTTAATAATTAATAATTAAATATTTCATTTTTCATATTGAAAGCCAACACTTTTTAATTTATGGTTAATCGAAAAGATGAAAGAATAAAAAAATGTAGTCCCAAACTAAATTAAGTTTAGACGAAGAATCAATTCAGGGTTATTGTCCACTTATGCAGTTTTATGTACAAAATAAATTGTTTCAAACCAATCAAGTATTTTCCAATCTGATTCCTACAAAGATTTGAAGTCAACGTGTCGCATCAAGCACAAAGCACCAGAACTTAGTTAAACTGCTTGTAAATTAAGCCAAGTGTGCAAAAGTAATTTTGCGACCGTATGAAATCTGCGTGGTTGGCACTAAAAGCTGAAACAAAATAGCAGAAGAAAAAAAAAAAAATGAGAGAGCTGCAAAGCAACTTCATCATAAATTGAATTTTTTATTGAGCAGCTAAGACGAACTGCCAAGAGTTGACATTAAGCAGAGCGAAGACAACCACGACAACGACCAACGAATGGAAATGACAATGCTATCATGGGCATCATGAGCATCAACTGAAATGCAACCGAGGGCTTCGGATTCAATGCACGTGACACTCCGTGGAGCACTGAGCACTGAGCACTGGGCACTGAAAGAGACAGCTGGAAGGAGCGGGAACGGGAGAGCCAGCGACCACAGCACTGTCAGCACAGTTGGTTCCATAGCCTCAGCTGCTCCTTGGTGGTACTGGAGTGGTCATTACAATGCACTGCAGCCATCGTTGATGGGCGTGAAACCCAGCGCTTACCGCTGCCCATGCCCCGCATCCTGCTCACGCTCCAGCTGCTATGTAGATGTAGATGGCTGTAACTGTATATTGCATTCCCAACTGCCTTTTGCTGCGCATTTGTAACTGAGCTTTTGGTAAATTGATCCAATTTATGCTTATTTTATGGCAAATTACGAATGAGAAACGAAGTCGACTGCTGCTGCTGCTGCTGCTCCTGCTGCTCCTGCTGCTGCTGCTGCCACTGGGATTTCCACTGCCATAAGCAGCAGCAGCGCTTTGGTCCACACCAGAGACAACGTCAGCGAAGCCAACCGCGTCGTTCACTGTCCAATTAAAGTGACATGAAAAATAACTCGTATAATGCACAATAAGCAATGACAACACAAAAAATCTCTTTTCTTTCAATTTAATGAATGCTAAACTAAATTATTATATTACGCAAAGTAAACTTGTGCAAAACCAAAGTAAACCTGCTTGATAAAAGCATAACGAAAATATAATTAAACAATTTGATCAAAAGTAAACTGTCCTTGTATTTGTAATATCTGTTGGGATATGCAATAGTATACATATATATTTGAAAATTTCGCATTTGTCTTCATCCCAAGCAGCTTCAAACACAACTTTTATCACAAACGCATCTATAAGACGAGTTTGCCCACATCTCCCCACTGCTCACTCAAGTTTTTCCAGCTAACTTTCTTTTATTGGCTTCTAAATGCAGAGCCAAATCCGTTTTACAAATTGCCATATTGTTGCACAGCCATTGTTATACTACTCCTAACAACAGTTGGTATATAGTATATACATATATGTATGCGTGTGCGTGTGTGTGTGTGTGAGTTGACTGCAACAATTGTTGCATTGTTTTCGTATAATAAAATTAAACTTATGCACTTGCCTGCTACGCTTTCTCTCTCTGGGGAAAAATGGGTGTGCATTTGTTAAGTGGCAAAAGATTGAAATGAAACCAAGCACACACACACACACACACACACACATGCACAGAATCACATACATACACTCAACGAACAGACGTACTGACATGGAGCTTATTGGTTGCCTTGGTGTAAGTGAAATGGAATGGAATGAATCGTTTCGTCCTTCGCATTACTTCTGTATGTAACTCTTGCTGTCTCTCTGTGCTTACGTGTGTGTGTGTGTACGTGTGCGTGTGCGTGTGCGTGTGCGTGTGTAAGTATGGTTTACCATACGAAAGATAAAGGGGCGCCAGAGCAATTTGCTCGAGGTCAGTTTCCCTGCAATTTCGTTGATAACTTATGTCATTCAACAAATGGAGTTGACATGCGAACTCGACGCATTCCAATTTCTTCAGCTACCGGTGCCGCACCCTCTTGCTCCTTGCTCCTTGCTGTGCACTTTGGCTTGCATTTAATTTTGGAAATAACTTTGACCATATTAAATGGGCCACTTACATATGACAAACCATGTAGTTTCCATTTAAGCCACGTTGCAATGACTGCACGGCTTTAAGATCCCCAAAGCCCCAATCCCAGGCCCAACCCCGGCTGTGCGCTCAAAACACTCGCCTGTCAATTACCTAATTGAAAGTCTCAAAATCCAAAGATGCTGCCCATACTTGGATCTAGCCATTGGACTGTGTGTGCAGTGCATACGATTATAAGTTTTCATCCCATGATAGAGAGGGTAGGGCTGTGTAGGGCTGGGTAGGGAGTAGGTGATAGTTGGGGGGTTGTCTGAGCAGCCTTTGCCATTTCAATTTAGTCTTTGACATTCTGCCTCTGTGTCAAATGCAAATTGAAAAATCATCGGACGAGGCTGCACCATGAGTGTAACGGGCAAACGAAATCAACAACAGGCAACGTTGCCATTTGACTGCCGGAAGCGTTTTGCTGCCGTCCAAACTAATATTGAGACAGCGCGCAGCAAACTGTTTCCGGCAGGCGCAGCATCAACAACAGCAGCACCATCACCAGCGGCAGCAGCAGCAGCAGCATCAGCAGCCATGGCAACTGTGGAGGCATCATTGCCTATTCCGCATGCTGACTGCCTTAAGCGGGTTCCAAGCGCCGCATTTTTTGGCACGCAAAGCCGAACAAGTTTTTGGCAGCGGCTGCTCCAGCTGCCTGTTGTTGTTATTGCTGTTGATGCCAAAAGTTGCTTGTTAAACAGCGGAAACGGAAATGCCAACAGTCGCACAAAGGCAAAAAGCGTGCGACAGAGATCAAACTCCGATTCGCAGGCCAGACAGAGATGGAACGATTTCGTCTGATGGTAAGGGGCCACTCAGTACATTGCTTCAGATGTGTAAATCAAACTAATTGAATGTTTTTGCCGAAGCTGCGCATAGCGCCCAGCTGGCACATCGCTATGCCACATGTCGCGGGCAGCAGAAACAAAAAAAAAAAAAAGAAATGAATGTACCAACAGATAAGGAATTCAATTCCATTTCGACGCCATACGACTTGCAGGGTTACACTTGCCATGCTTTGATACTGCTCTTTGCATTTTTCATTCATAAGGTTTTCAATTCCCAAAATTTACTGCGCACACACAAATGAGGCATTTGCGCTTGCATTAGCATTTGATATGCAACACTTACAGTTGTATTTACCAACACTGAACTAGTTAAATCGAATGCAAGCCCCGTGGCCTAAACTCTTGCAACATGCATATCCTGCCTGCATTTCACTAATTAAGTTGCACTTCCTTTGAATTGCAACAAAATGCCGCCAGCAAAGGATTTTGATTTGTTTGTCATGGCAAAGGACCGAAAACTGGACAGCTAATTAACTGGATGCTTTAATAGAAATATGTGGCTGCAATGTTTGCTTAATCTGGGAGATCGCAGAAACCTTTTCAATTTTTTTCTTTTTTCAAATTCCTTAACTATCAGTGTGTCCAGCTGTGACTTGACATTCGTATTGAAAATATCTCAAATGAACCGGAACTTTAGAAGGTTCGATAGCTTGAATAATAATCGATCATTTTATTGAAGGTAAGAAAGAAAACAATTAAATAAATTACATTCATTTGTTTTAATAAATATTTCACGATGTCAGTCCCCACAAATATTTGCATTACATTCCAGTCATATCATAATAAACGAAGTAAAATGCGGGAGTTAAGCGAGGTTTCAAGTAGCCGTAAAAATAATCAGGGGAATTCGATTGGCTTTTAACGGTTGCTGCTGCTGCTTCGCTGCACCTTGGCGCCTTGTCTTGTCTATTGCAGCAAATTGGCGTTAATTTAATGAGCATTTTGGCCATAAAATCAGTTGAAGCGCCTCAATTGCCGCGGCTTCGCTGGCAGCTGCCGAGCACAATTTATTTGACTGTTAATTAGAAATTTAAATTATGCGCTTAGCCTTTAGCCCGCCGAGCCGGAGCTTGGAGTGCTCGCTTGGGCTAGGGCTGTGGCTGTAGCTGGGGTTCCGGCTCGGTCGTGGTCTCAGCATTCAATTGGCGCTGCACAAAATTAATTGCACGCGGGCCAAGTTAACGCCCCCTAGTCTGACCCTTAGCGCATCGCCTTTGCTCCATTGCAAATGCGAAATAATTTATAATTTGGCACAATTACGTTCAGCCACAGGCGCGCGTTGAAGCAACTGCCGGGTTCTTCTTGCCCAATGTAGTGGTTGGTAGCACTTGAGCCTGTTTATATGGGTCATTTGCTTTCCAATTGCATTCTATTGATTTTCCTCGAACAGTTCACAGCAGCGAATGGAGGAAGGCAATAAACTTTCACTTATTTCGTCGCCATTGCCAAGAGAGCGACCCGCAACAGAGGCGGACACAACATCGAACGACATTGGCCACTGTTTCCAGTGGTAAACACATTTCTCACAGTTACAACATTTGGCACGCTGCCCGTCCAGACGCTCGCGACATTGCATTTCAAGTGGCTTTCATTCTTTTCTTCCGCCTGAAGCTAGTTTTTTGTCTTTCCTTTTGCATTGTTGTCCATTGTTTGCCCAGAAATTGGGTCGACTCTCTTCTGGGGCACCTCACATCTGCGAGGAGAGCAGAGCGGGAGCAAATACTGATGATGAGCTGGACAGAGTCTGTCATTGTTTCAGCTCCTGTGTAATTTCCTGGCTGCTGCAAGTGCAGCTAAGCTGCAACAGTCCTTAAAATTTGTGCTGTAGCTGTTGGCAATGTTGTTGTTGTTGTTGTAACACTGATTACTGTCGCTTGTTAGGGCGTTTGGCTCTGCGGCTTTTTCCTCTCATTTACATGCATACGAACATGTGTATATGCATCTGTGTTAGTGCGACTGCGAGTGCGAATGTGCGTGGCCAAGTTGTGGTTTGAGCTCCTTTCGCCAGTGCTTCGCTCCAAGCCTCACTCTTTTGCACATTTGCCAAAACACACATTTTTAGCTTAATTTACAACTTGTTAGCTGGCAGGAAAACATTTCCCCAGCAACGAAAACAAGGCGCATGTGTAAACAAATCAAACTTGATGCCAAAGTTCTGGCCATGATTCCCTCCATGTTGCTTCAAATTTGCAATAATGAGGAATGCTCGAGGGTCATAAACTGCTAACAAGGGCAACAAGTTGAGCCCAAGCCAAAAACCCAGACAGCGTTGCTGCAAAATCAGCTTTAAGAAACCACTTTTTGCATGCCCAACGCAGCTCAAGTGAATCATTTGCCCTCTTACATATGCCAAGCGTAGTGTATATCTAAAAATTGGAGCCAATGATGACAAGCGTCAATGTAGATTTCCCCCACTTTAAGACGACGTAAAATGTAATTATTTTCGACCAATAGTATATATAATATATAATAATTTATGTTTAATAAAACATAAGGGGTGCTCCAGAAAATAAGTTTCTTATTATTTAATTAAATATTGATCTGCACTCAAATTATAGTTCATTTTTGTAAACTGAACCAATAATTTTAGCTCTTAAATGCAACTTCAGCTGCATGAAGTAAATAAATATCGGAACCGTGAACTAACTTCCGATAACTTTAGTATTTTTTGGGCTTGGCGTTTTTTAGGGCGCAGCCATTGCTTACTTAAAGAACCATTTTCATACAGACGACGATTGTATGCAATGAGAGAACTTATTTTTCTCTAGCCCATTATCAATTCAATTTTATAGCCAATGGCTGACAAAACAAAAACTAAGCAGCAGCAGCATTTAAAATGCGTAGCGAGAATGTTTATGCAGTCAACTGAATAAAAGGCGTAAAAATGTCGACGCTTCCCAGGAGCCATGCCAGATGTGGGTGGTTGGTTGTTTGACTGGGACTGGGCCAGTGGGAAAAAATATTACAGTCCGCTGCTTGACTCGGCTTGCCATGGCTTGGCTTGGCTTTGCTTTGACTATTTGATTCAGCTGAAGGATGCGACTTGCGACGCGCTCTTCATTTATTTCATGCTCCATTGCATTGCGAGATGTGTCAAATCAAACGCAGCAAGCCACAAGGGTGACCCGAGAAAGCCTGGAGAGGAGAGAGAGAAAAAATAGCAAGCGAGCTGGGTTGACCCATATGCCAGACGGGCCCGTCCTGACCAACTTTGCGCCTTGTTTACTTTTCGCATTGCGCGTTGTTTTTATTCAATTACAAGTGGAAAATTTTGTCATTTCGCTCAGTGACTTCAAGTAGCTGCAATGCGTCCATGCCAATTGCTGGCTGCTTTTATTTTGTTTTGTTATTTGAGATTAAATTTTTTCAATTGCTTGGAAGCAATAAAAAGTTTGTCAAGTGTAAGTAACAGCCATCAATGCTACTTGCTATGCCAGCCGTTGACTTTTGTCGGGCAGTGTTAATTGTTTGTGGCTCAAAACCTTGGCCCACAACTCGGCGAGCTGCCAAGTTGAATGAGCTTCCATTGCACTTAGTTCTGGCATTACAAACAATGCCCACACATATGTAGTCATTCACACCCACAAGCTCAGCAGCTCACAGACACACACACATCCTAACACCATCGCACACACACACTCACATGGAATACATAAATCAATTGGCTTTGGCTAAAGCGTTTGAAATTGAATTCAAGTTCTTTGGGCCATTGTTTTTATATGCAACAAAAGGGACATTTTTTTATTTACAACACAACAACAGCAACGAGGTCATGGCACTTACACACACTCACACACACACATCAACAGACAATGCGTGTGTCGGCCCAATGCATGTAAATTGGCCGCATTGTTTATGAGCTTTGGACTGTCCATGTCTTGTATTGCCTTTTGTTTTGGTCCAGCCAAACGCCCCATGCCACATCCACCTCGCACGACACTCCCCTTGCCGTTGGCCTTGGCCATTGATTGTCAATTCAGTTTAAGTGCCGCACATAAATCCAACAAATGAGCAAAAGGCTCCGCTTTATTTGCTCTAGTGAAATATTCCCAAAAGTTTCTTCAACTTGGTCGCGTTTATTGATTAGATCAGCTTAACTTTTACGGCTTATTAAAGTGCTAATCAAATTACTGCTCCAAATTGATCAGCCAACTAACACATATCGCAGTAAATGCCAAATCCATCGAAATGTCACAGGCAATGATGCACTCGAGTGGCTGAAAAGCGAAATATTAAGTCAGTCGACTCGAAAATACCGTGGATAAATTACAAAAAATCGAGCACTTCACACCAAACTTAATGCCTCAGTCAATAGCTTTAAGCTGTCGCTCTGTGCGCACAGTATAAAATGACAAAAAAAAACCTTAAGCCTTAACACGTCCCATACTCAATCGCCAATCCCGGCCAGTCAAAGCCGCTAGGCTGGACGAGTAGCACAAAATGCTGCTATTTATTTGCTCAACGTCTGTTTGGTCATTAGACATGACACGTTGTCAACACGCAGCTAAAGCCGGCGGACAGCTCGGCTAGCTGTCCGGCCAAGTGTTTATATTTTCAATTTGCCAGGCAAAACATTTTGATTACGCATACGCCGCATGTGCTGGTAAATACAACGTTTGTCTGCATTGACAAGCAAATCAAATGGGACAAAACAAAAGTCAATTCATCATCATGCTCCCGCTCCCGGCCCTCCTCCTTCTCTCGCTCGCTGCTCAATCAAGCTGATAAATGTTTTCTTGGCTGCCTCAGGGCTCACACTTGAGCATAAAATATGACATGCAGCTTAGGTTCAACGCATCAATAGCTAATAGAACTGTCTTAAGCGAATTTTGTACAAATAGCCAGCAACTAGCCCCAGGGATCACAAGTGCTAATAGCCTGATGATGTGCTGAAAAGCAGGGTATTAATTGCTTAAAATATTATCAATCGGCTCGCAGATTAAAAGTTGATAAATTCAGAGCATAATGGAAAAATGGAAGCGCACACAAATTGAATAAGGGCCAAAAGCAGTCACCAAATATTTCAATCTAAAACAAACCCAACGTAAATCAATCACGAAAAACAAACAGGCTGCACCTCGTGCCATAGTAACTGGAAACACAACATTTTTTTATAGCTGCCACAATTTTCAGTTAAATTTAAGCTAAAAAAAACTCCGTTTTTTGTGTATTCAAAAACAAATGCAAACAAAGCAAAAGAGACAACCTTTCAAACCACCCCTCGAAATCAGCATTACAGCAAAAAGGTGTTACCCTAGGCTTGAAATTTACACCAGCAACAGCAACAGCAACATCAGCAACAGCAACAATAGCAACAGCAACGGCAGCGGATTAAATTTATACAGTTCGTCATGAAATATGCACATGTCCACACAACTAGGACGAAACACTGGAGAAAAAAAGTATAAACAAATAAATACACATAGAACATAAATAAATTAAAAATTAAATAACAAATAAAAAGCAAGAATTAATAGAGAGAATTTCCAAGGCAGTTTTTGAATGCTCTATCTTTTCTCCATGTAAGAGCCTAACATGTCATTATTATTATGTTATAGTTTGCAAACCATTTGAAACAAATATTAAGATTCACAAATCCTTTATTAGAGTAGTTTTTCGTAATTTATTTCATATAATATATTAAAATCCTTTTCCAACTACCAATTTCAACATTCGACCAAAGTTTGAGCCAACTTTCGCGACTTGAAATGCTTAACCTCTCGCAATGTGACAGCAACTTTTGCTGCTGGTGGCGCTCAACCACTCTAATGCCAGGCTGCCAACCACCCACACTATTAAAATGCAGCGAAGCCTGGCGAAAATGTAGCCAACGTGAACGACAACAAAATTTATGTACATAGAAATTAATATTTATAAAAGAATGGGGGAAAAAATGAAAAACTTGTTTGCTGTCATTGCCAACATTGTACGTTGATTGCCGCGGCTAACTTGCCACGCCCAACGCCCTCAGCCACACGCCGCCCTTTGGCTGCAGTAGTTCAATAGCTGGCCATGTGTGTCTGGCCGTCGAGCTGCTCCCGACTGTCACATTAAAATAGATATGTTCCAAATTAAAAACTTGGATTTGACCTAGCTATGCACAGCAAGAGAGAGAGAGAGAGAGAGAGAGAGAGAGAGAGAGTGAGAGAGAGAGGGAGAGCTGTGAGAAAGAGTGACGGAGAAACACACACACTGAAATATACTGACATAAACAATAATGCAAAATGTTGTTCGGGGCTCAATGATATTCCCTGTGCAATATGGCCTGGCAGGCACAGTGGTAACTCGCTTTATTGACAGGCCTATGCATCTTTATTATAATAATTAATGTATAATAATTCATTCAATGCAATATTTAATACTTATTAAATAAATTATGTATTTCAAATATACAGTATTCCCCAATAATATTCCAACTGAGCATCGTATTTTATCCTTTGTCAGGGTATTATCCCTATTCTCTCCCGGTTTACCTTTGCCACAACTCAGGTAACTATATTACATTCAATTATTTAAAAATTACAAACTAATTTGAAATCAGAGTCCGATTTTCAGGTCTCTGCTTTGCGATTGTTTACTGTACGACGAAAACATTTATTTGTTTGACAATTTTTATTGCCTACTTTCAGGCGGCCGTTGCTCGGCAAACTGCACAAAAGTTTTGAACAAAAAATAAAATTCAAAAGGCGTTAAAAACGTTTAGACCGAACTTTTACCCTGGCGTGACATGGTCAAAAGGGGAGGCATGATGAAGAGAGGGAGCAGGAGGAGTAGGAGGACGAGGGTTCGCAGCTCGGTCAATCCTGCGGCCCACATATTTTCGAAAAATTTGCGACCAGACTGAAGGCAATCGAATAGGTGGCATAAACAATACAAACAACTGGCAAGTGCCAACTGCTTTGGGTATTAAATAAAAGTTTTCCACTTAAGGTTTATAAAAAGTTTAGGCCCATACGCGCTGTAGCTGTAGCGGGAGTCTGGCCGGGGTGGGGCGGGCTGACGGCGACCACATTCACACCTACAGCCGCAACTGGAGTGGAGCCGGAAACGGAAATGGCGTCCGAAATATGATGAATGCCTCGTACACGCGCAGCGGACATCTGGACAGACGGACGCATTGTATGTCGCATAAAGATTTGGCACAATAAAAACGTTCGCATAACCACTTAAGTTCTACAATATAATAGAAAGTTTGCACGTCCGTTCAAATGGAATTTATTTTATACAGCAAGGACTCGATTACCAAAGCCTGTACTTGCAGCAATTTCTTAAGCATTTACACCTGCAGTTAGCCCAGAGACAGAGGTAGTCCAGAGTAAAGCGCTAATTGCATACAAAATGCGCTAATTGAGTTCCCGTCAAGCGAAGCTCTTAATTAGCGTTCACAAAGTAAGCTTTTAATGACCAAGAAGCAGCGGAAATTAGCCGCTGACCAACAAGCGACATGCGAACCGTTCCGATTCCTGTCAATTCCATCCAATTTGCATGGATCCATTTACGGCACGACTGACACATAAGTCGCTAAAAGGAAATTGCAATGCCACAAACTGCGGCAAGGGCAGGAAGCACAAAAAATTAGATAGACAAACGCATGACTGTCAGTTACCTAAGCCGACCAGATCAAATTTCAAAGAGATTTATGAGAATGATTAGCGGCAGCAATTATGCATTTGACAAGTTGTAAAAAGTTAAAGCTCATTAGGTTCAGTAGTTGACGGAAAAATTCTAATTAGCTGCGAGCTCTGAAGCAAAGACCACAAACTTCCATTCATGTGCAATGAAAGCCAAGCCTTGGCCACGCTTTGACGCTGCTAATGAAAAGTTGATAGAGTGAATTTGAAAAAATAAAAAAAAAAATCCAAATCTGGCATTAAAATCTACAATAAAAATGGGTTCATGTTTGGCAACATTTCGTCATTAAATTTCAACAATTTATTTTTGTAGAATTTCAGTTTATTTTAGATTCATTTTTGATCACTTTAAGACTAAGTTTATTTGAATTTATTTGTATTAGTATTTTCTGATAAATTTTATACTCACTTTCGATTTATTTTAATTTAACCTTTAATTACTTTTAAATCAATTCAAGATTAGTTTCTGAATACAAACATTTTGATTCGCACTGTACACTTTGTATTTCCTGCGAATACATTTGCATAGAAATGACTTACGTTTAGCATACCCCTTCCTGCTGCACGCTGCTTACAGGGTAGAATTGCAAATCATTGTCAAGAGTTATCTAATACGATTTTAATTAGCAAATGATATTTTAAGCTGTCAAGTGGCGGTTACTAAGAAAAACTAATTGCCATTCGAGCATTATCTGCTGCTACACACACACACAGAGATGGAGAGAGGGAGAGTGGCAGAGGAGTGAGAGAGGACAGTGGTTGTAGTTGCATGTGGCTTGCAGCAGGCACAGCCCTAAAATGGAACTCACTTTGGCACGTGCCACCACAAGCAACCACGTCGCAGTCGCTCCGCCCCTTTGACTTCTCATAGATTTAGAAGTACATATTTCTTTGTCGCGCTAGATAATCGTATCGCACACACATTCACACTCACTCACATACATTCTACGTGCCACACACTTTGGGCTTGGGCATATTTAACGCAGCTACGCAAAATTAGGCTCACTTTTTTGGTTAGATAAATGAAATGCCGTTAATTCGAGCAACTATAAATAGGAATACACTCAGTTCAAATCAAATAACATTAGTGTTAAGTTGCAAGCAGTTGTTGCTGGCGCCACCAAACAGCCAATCAATCAAAGTGTCCTGGGTCAAGGCTTATTGTCCAGCGCCTTGCTCAAATTAATTTAATAAGCCAAAAAAACCAAATCAAATTACAATTCAATTTGATATTTGATAATAAGCCAAAAAAAACCAAATCAAATTACAATTCAATTTGATATTCTCGATTTTGCTTTTGTGACGGCACAGTCCATAATGAAAGCAGGCAAGCCCAGCACAAAGTTCAAGTTCACGATAAACATCCTTTAGTTTTTTATTGATTGCTCTGACAGGTCTAGACGCATTTTAGTGTCAGATCAATGTTGTGTTGTACATGTGTGTATACGTACGTATATACATTCACATATTTTAGTATGTGTGTGTGTGTGTGTCTAGGCACGTATGTAAAACTTATTTGTGATATTCCAGTATCTGTAGTTCAGTCCCATGCGAGGGCAGTCTAAAAATATGTTGGGACTGCTGAAGATAAAAAGCGAACGAGCGATAGAAGAAATCAAGTGAACTCTACAGAGAACCAAGATATCTACATATAGACATACTATATCTAAACAGCTAGATAATATATAGTGCCTAGATGTCTGTCTTCAATCAATCAAGGGACATTCAATCGACAACAAAAGAATATATGTATGCCTGTCGTTTATACAGATAGACTTAAATAATATTAATATGAATACATCTTATACTTTAAGTTTATATTAATATAAATATAAATTCATCTTGTCCTGCTTATTCTATTCATACTATAGGAATATATGAAAAATAAAGTTAGAGCTTCTACTAACTACAGCTGATTCCTTTGTCCACAGGACATCCGCTCTAAGCAGATTATGTTAATTGTAAACGATATATCGAGAGTCGAGTATCGAGTTCCGGCTCTTGAAAGCCAGTTTGAATTGAATTATCAGTGCCTAAGGGCGTACAAAGAAATGCCTAATTGAACACAGTAACGCAATCAATTAAAACTGAATGCGGTGCGCACCCGTGCTCAAGACGCTATCTGAGCGAGTTGCTGCTTTGATATTACTAATACGACCCGTCGTGCACATCTATTACACACACAGCGGCGCTCGCTGCAAATGTACATAAATCGATTGGGGCAGGGGAGAGTCGGCTGCTGGGGCTTTTGGCTCTGGGCTGACGACTGAGCTCTGAGCGCATCGCTCACTGATGAGTTCAATCAAGTTGTAAGCATGATTTCATTCACATTGTATTGAATGTGCCGCAGCGTGCTGAGTAATTCAATACACAATCAACAGCGTTTTAGACTTCATTTGCAACGATGGGCAGCATAAAAAATAAAATACTAAATAAAACTGGGGAGAGGGAAAAGGAAAAGCAAAAAGCAGAACAAGGAAAAAAGGAGCAAAAGGCCAAATCAAATCATAAAAAATAATATGCCGCGCAAGGGCGCAACAGAATTTCCTCTCTGCATGTGTCTGACTGCGGAGCAGGCAGCAAAGAAAATCAACAAGCTTTTACCTTTGGCATGCAAACGAGATGAAGCACAGGAATTTACCAGACCACCCCCCCCCCCCCTTGGCCATGCCCAGTCCGCCTCCCACACTCTCCTCCTTGCGGCGCAACTCCAAATTGATGCAATTTATGAAAACTTTTGTGCGCTCAATTGCGAGAAACGAGTACACAAGACATTGCCATTTTTATGCACTTCTCGTGCCAAACCAATTTCTCTATCTTTACACCGAGGCAAGAGGACTTTCTGCTGTCTTCCGTCTGCTGCTGCTTCCTTCGTGTTTCGTCATATTTTCACTCTTTTTTTTTTTTCTTTTTTTTTTTTTTGTTTTGGCATTTGTGCATTGTGCGGCAAATTAAGCGCATTGCCTGTGACTTTATTTAGACACACACATACACTCATTCAGTAAAGACATGTACATAGTCAACAAGTCCACTTATGAATATGAAAAGGCTTCAAATTTCATTTGCCATTTGGCAATCGCTTTAAATTTGCCACTCGAGAAACGAAAAAGCGAAGGAACAAAAAGCAATTCCCGGCCTAATGACTGCCATTTGTAGCCCAGAAATGAAATGAAATGAAATGTGCGCCAGACCTGAAGGCGTTTATTTATTTTTATTACCAAAGATACTCGCCCGTTTCTGTAATTACAGCCGAAAAACATTCAAGAATGTTATACAAAAATTATGGCATTAAATAAGCTTAAGTGCAGCTTAAGAAAATCTTTTCAACTTCATACCCAGATTAAGTCTCAAAATAAACATTTTTGGTGTAATTTACTAATGGATTTAATTTGTGAAAAATATTACATAATACCCGTATTCATCAATTATAATTCACCAATATATTTTATTCATATAATTTCACTTCATTTTTTAAAAATAATTTTGACTTATTTTACTTTTTCTTCATACTCAATCAACAGCATGAGCTAACAGTTATATGTTATTTTACAGCAGTGGCGCTCTGTAGAATAACATTAACAGTGCTCAAACATAACATAAGCCTGTTAATGTTAGCCAACATAACAGACGCCCCTGCATAGTCCCCTTTTCGAACATTGCCCCGCTTGTGGGAGGGGTTGTTAACAGCATGTTATGAGCGCCTGAGCCATGTTAGTTGCGCTTTCTGGCTGCTAAGTTAGCAGGCGCTGTTGAAGCTGTGCCGTACCTATGTTAGAATTTGGATTTTTGGGTTTGTCTGCTAGTAGCTGCTGGCAGCCATTAACATTTCCTGTTAGCAGAAACGTTCAAAAGGATGTATATTGATATTTTATACAATAATATATAATATATCATTTTGATGATAATATATGTAAATATATATTGTTTTATATAGATGTATAGCTATATGTATACATATGTTCTGACGCACACTCACTCACACGCTGGAACACAAATTTTACGCAATATCAAGTGCTTATCAAAAACAAAGTCAACAGTCGGCTTCGCTCGTATGCCGCATGCATGCCAGCTTTCCCATTTCCCGGCTGATGCTGAGAACTGGCCAAAAGTTTTCTTAACTTTTCATCAAGCTAATAAAGCGTGCGCCTTTTCGTGCCTCAAAGTGGTAGTCGAACGACGACTTCAAATCAATGCGTACTTCGACTCTCTGTCTGCCTCTGTGTCTGAGGGTGTGTGTGTGCACGTGTGCGTGTGTGTGTTTAGAGTTGTGTGTGTGTGCTTAGAGTTGTGCTGCTGCGGCTAATGAATGGAAACGTCGTCCTTCACAACTTTTTAGCTAAAGCTTGGAGCTGCCTCTCAATTTGTGTCTCCGCACCCCGATACGCTTTATGGGTTAATGAAAAGCTGATTTCACATCCATATTTCACACCCAAACACTCACACACACACACACACACACACACGCACATGTATTTACTTACACTTACTTAAGCTAACTTTGAGATTTGACTCTTGGAAAATGGCAAAAGATTTGCGACTCAATTCGAATGCAAAACTTAAATGCGTGCCATATGAAACGTTAATTGTGGTGCTTGCCAGCTGGCTGTCTGGGTGGTTTGGGCGGTTTGGGTGGTAGCCGCTAGCTTGACTGCTCGTGTGGTTGTGTGGGTTTTCATGTTTGTGTTCACCTAGGGGACTCAGTCGAGAGCTGTGGTAATCAATGCATAGAAACTGATTTAGTCGAGGAAACAACCCTTAGGCAGATCCAATTTTTAAGTTTTCTTTTACTGAACTCAATTGAACGGAAGAAATGTTTTGAAGTCATTCCCTTTTCATATAGGGTTGCATACTCTTGTTTTCAGTTCACCAAATGAAATTCACACATATTTCATTATATGAAAGCTTTAAAATGAATTATCGAGCTCGTCAAAGTATTTTACCTACATAAAATCTCTCTCTCTCTCTCTCTCTATCACGTCAATCTAAATGTCCTTTTGCATCTAACTTTCTCTATTTATGTGTGATATATTTCTCTCTCTCTCTCCATTTCCGTCTCTCACTCACTCTCTCCACCTGCATCCCGGCAAATTAAATGGTAGATGAATGATCTTCTTATTTGCATTCCTTCTCGCCCTCCCTCTCTCTTACTCTCTCTCTCTCTCCCCCTCTCCCTCTCTCTTTCTCTCCCTCCCCTCTCTCTCTCTCTCGCTCTCACTCTCACTCTCTCTGTCACTATCTATCCTTTTGGCCATTTTAAAATGTATTCCAACTGTATCCGCAAGACAAATAATTTTTCTTTCATTCATAAAATTTGACATTAGCATATTGCATTTCCATTGCGTTAATGTGACAAAATGACAAATGAAGTGGGGGGCGTTTTTATCAACCAACAACCCAATTTCTTCTTCCCGCGCTGCTTCCTCCTCCCTCGCCCTGTTAAGTTGCATTTTATGCGTTTCGCGGAAAATGCATTTGCATTTTTTAGTTGTTGTTGTGGGTGCTGCTGCTGCTGTTGACACAGACGTGGGCGTTAACGTGGGGCGAGGGCGTGGCCAGAGTAGCAAAAAGTAAAAACACTTTGACAAACGTTTACAAACTCGCCAAAGCGACAAAAATAACAACAACAATGAAAACGCAATGGAGCAACTTTGAAATTGATGAATTGATTTACGCTCAGAGCACAAAATTTTATATACAAAAAAATATAATAAAAGAAAAAACAACTTCACATCAGTTGACTGTGTGAAATATATGCAAAAATCTCTTATATATGCCAGGAAAAATGAAAAATGATGCACGAAGAGCGCGAGCCATGAAAAAATTTGTAGCTTTTCAACGAGCTGCTATAGACTCTTAACAGTCAGCCACACAAGATGTATAACTGGAAATGCATAAAAACCCCTTTTCAATTGTTCGCAGAATCATTTCAATGCCAACGAACCTGCGGTAATGTATAAAGCGTGGGAATAGGCACTATCTAAGTAAGAATCAATTTCGATACGATTATTTATAGGCAGATTTGCGGAGAAGCTCAACAAGTATTTGGTTACATGCCACATAGAATATGTATATATGGACATATATATCAATCACACATTTGAATTCATTGAAAAGCGTAATAAATCTGGCATATTATATGTATTGATCTATATTGCTATAACTATTATTTAAACATTTGACTCTGGCGCTAGGATAATCGTAGGACAATCGGTAGGATAAATATAATAAAGAAAAATTCAGCTAGTCTCTAGTTCTAATAGGGTTTTAATAAAGAAAGACTACGAAATATTTTACGTACAGACTCCAAAACGGATATTGCCAAAACCAAACCAAAACCATATCAAAGCTTATTTAATACGTAAAGTAAGACATTAAATTAAATCAATATTGACATAATGCATTATCAGACGAAGGACAATATAGCTATATCCATAGCATGATCAAAATCAGAAAATAGGATAAAGGCAATTAAATAATAATGAAAATAGTAAAACTTAAAAGGAAAAACAAATTTAAATTCTAATTTTACAACAATAAAATCAGTTAGAAATAAAATCACAACCAATAAAAACAAGTAGAAAAGTCCTTTTATATTTATTTATTAAAAGCTTCAGCATGTTAAACAATTGAGAGAGGCCAATCGCCCTGAGAACTCTTGGCACTTACACGTTCCAACATTTCGTTGATTGAGTTTAAGTCTATACGGCCTACACACTTAAACCGTGCGCCGTGCATCATGCCTTACGCACGTAGCCAGGACACCACAGAAAAAAAAACACAAAAATATAAATATCGAATACAAAATAAAACAAAAATGGCAATGTCAAATAATATTTCCGTAATAATTTCAATTTTTGCACAAGGAAAGTTGTGCCTGGTATGAAGACAGAGAATCTTTCTCTCTCTTTTCTGTGTATGTGTGTATGTGTATGTGAGTGTCTGTGCCTTTCTGCGAGTGTTGGTGTGTGTTTTGTGCACTGACACATTTAAACCGTATAGACAAATAATTCAATATGGTAAGCAAGTCACGTGCCTGGTGTGTTATTGCTTTTTGTTGGCTTTGATTCCGTGTAGACAACGAGGACAATAGCAGACGGGGCACGAGTGGAAAACCACGAGTGGAAAACCACGAGTGGAATGCCACGCCCACCTTCGCCTCTGAGCGGCTGGGTGTATGTATTTCGACTGCAATCATTATAAACTTAATTAAAATATCGACAAGCCATAATAAATAACAACAGCCGCGTGCGATAGACAACGCATTCGCCTTAAAGTCTTTTACAAACATCCCACCGCTTGCCTGTAAATATTTAAACGCCCACCTGCAAACGTTACACCTGCAATTCGTGAAATTCCAGCGCTTGTCAGCGAGGGTTGGTTTAACAATCATACAACAAGATGTAAGTTTAATATTAAATATATCTATAAATCATAACATAAATATTAATATATACCTCTACATACTTAAAAACCAACTTTCATTAAATTCTGGTTTATTGTTTTTTCAAACGCAATAAACTGCCCTCGCAGTGCATGTATTTACATACATATAAACAGCGTCGTTCGTTCATCCACATACAGGTAACAATCACAGGTAACTTCTACATGTGTAAATATTTACAAAACGCGCCAAAAACGTTCGCAAACAGACGGCAGGCTCCTTCACCTGTATCGTTCATCATCCTCATCATCATCATCATCCTCATGATTGTTGTTGCTGTAACTCGTTCGCTGCCTTTACCACAGAAACGCATACACACACACGCACACACGGGCATACACACATGCACACAAGCTCATGCCAAGCGACTGTGTGCAACGTTATTTATGCCTTTCGATATATTTGTGGTTGTTGTTGCTGCCAATGGCTCACAGCTATCCCCACTCTCGCTTGCTCCCTCACTCACTAGCTCCCTCGCTCACCCACTCGCTCACCCACTCGCACACACACTCACTCACTGTTGCTCTTTATTATTATTATGCTGTCATTTCTGTTGTCGCGACATTGTCAGCAACAATGTTGCTGATGTTGTTGCCTTTGTGCGTCAACTCCTTTACACCCGCTGCTGCTGTCGTCGCTGCTCCTCTCGTTTCGCTCCTCTTTGCATTGTACGTTCCACACGAAAGGGTTCAACTACTTCGTGTATGACACATGCCATAATAATTTTATGCCCTACAAATTGCTCAACCCTAAATATTGCATTAATATGGCAAATATGTCTACAGATTTGGCCATAAGCATATGTTTTATAGCGCATAAATCGATGTTGTTAGGTTTTTAGGCTCATTTTTTTATTTGGTAGTCAATGTAAATCCATTACATTTGTATATTTCCTAAGGCTGCCATCAGAATTTGAAGAAAACATTTGTAACTCTCACAAAAACATAATATCAAATGTGTTTCAACGGGAACCCATGTACATAAATGCATATGTATGAGATCAACACTCTGATTGCCTTCCATTCGCTTTCACTTTCTCTCTTTCTTTGTCCCTGCATTATCTTTAATGTTATTTATGTAAGATAAATGTACAAGGACATAAAATTTAGTCTCAGGCATAAAATCTATCGCAGCACATGCGCCAACGCAACCGATCATGAGGAGAATCGCTCACAGACTAAATTGCCTCATGCAGATTGCAGCTATGTCGGTACACACACACCACTACAATAATAAGTAAATAGTATCAGCTCTCAATTCGCCCGCGCTCTCACCATCCACAACGAAGATAATTGGATCGAAAACATTTCGACCAGTGGCGTGACAGCTTGCTCTCGACGTAGCTTAAGCCCGCTAGGGCAGCTAATATAAGAGAACCGACCAATGGCGCAAATGCTCGCCTAATAATACAAGGCTTAAGGCTTTCTAACAGAATTAAGAAAATAATTGGAACTAATTAATTTAAAGATATTTAATTCTATTTATATTTAAGGATACAACTCTCATGGAATTCAATGACGAAATTACAAGTATTTTATATTTCAATTAATGAAAAATGAAAATAAACTCTGCCTCGACAAATCTATGGATGCTCAGGCTGAAGTGATCTGCAGTCAAGTGCCACTACATATTGTATATACATTCAATGCTGTTTAGAAAACGTTTGAACTGCTCACTAGCGCGAAAGGGAATAGGCGCACCAACGGAGAACAGCATAGGCAAAGCCACATAAGCGCGCAAATCACCCTACACCACCCTGGAACCACCCCAACCGGAGGCAAAACGTTGAAGCGCTTGCTTGCCTTTGATATGTGACCATTTAAGTGGCAGGCGGATGGTGCAATAACACATAGCGAACCCCGAGTAACATATACAAAGAATACCCTCGAGGGTACCAATCTGCAACGCATACGGTTTGAGAAGCACTGGCTAGCCCAAGCTGACAGTTGAACAGTTTGGCCTGCCACGTTCGCTAGAGATACAGTGGAACCTTACATATTGCTTTTACTACAAATATATAAGAATTTTATTGATTTTGTTTTATTGTAATTGGTGTTAAGCGTAGAAATAATAAATGTATTGGTGGTAATTTATAATAAACATATATACGTATGCCATATGTATATGTTATATACATATACATGTAAATGTATATAGATGTCTGCTTATGTAGTTGTATATACATTGATGCTTAGCTCTATGTAGAAGGTTGCTTATGGTCTATTACTAAAACAAACATAGCGTCGTATCTAACTTAAGTTTTTAAGGACTATTCTCAAGATAATCCGTATCATTGCCTTTTACTCTGGCAAAGCGGAGGTGGTCGCAAACCCTAGCTTAGTTAAGACACAGGAGATCGTTGAAACAATTGAAGACGGCTTAGTAGCCGTCGTGCGATCATGTCATATGGGGCGTGGCAGCTGACGCTGCTTGTGCGCCTGCAACTGCCTTGCCGGAGAAAAATCGATTGCCTGGCTGTGTGGTAAACAGCAGCGTATCCACCGAGGGTAATATTTGATTCGAATGCACCAGAAGCGGCACCATCGACACCTGGGTGGGTCCAGACCCCAGACCAATGTTGCCCGCTCCAGTGCTCGTGCAACTAGTCAGCTTGCCCTGAGCATTTAACGTAAAGGCAGGCAAATAGTAGTTGGCGGTACGACCTGTGTTCACGTGCGTCGTCGTCGAGCTGGCTGTGTTGCAGGAGGAGACAACTGCCAGTTCCATGGACGCGGGCGAAGAGAACGGTGATGATTCAAGCGAGGGACAGGCCAATCGATTGCCATTGACGGACTTATGAGGCACTGTAACAACAAAAGAGATCCCATTAATATATTGTTCGTGAATAGTGTGTGAAGCAGCGTACTTACAGAAATCTTCGTCAGGTAACAGTTCATCGGGTATTTCGTTTTTAACTTGAAAGTGCAGGGCGGCGGCTGCCTCGGAGGAAATGGCATTATCGGAGGTGCCAATATCGGTACTAACTACGGTCGGAACAAACATCCCGCTCTCCTCCATCTCCAGCGCCTGCTCCATGATCAGGTCCTCGGCCGATGTCAGGCTCAGGCCGTTCAAATCTAGATATGGACTCTGCATTTGCAGTGGCTCCTTTTTAATCTGCGGCACAGCAACGGTCAATGTAGCGCCAGCAGCTGGCTTTTGTTGCAACTGTTTGGGAGTCAATTGCTTGCGTTCCCGCTTAGTCTTCAGTTGCTTGGTGGGCAAAGCAGTAGACTGTGACGTCGGCGGCGGTGGTGTGGATTGTGGTGCCGCTGCAGCACCAGCAGCAGAATTAGTCACTTTTCGTACGGGCAGCGGATGCACTTGCTGCAATGCAGTGCCTGCTGGCAATGTGATGCCCAAGGCGGCCAATGTAGCTTGCTGTGGCTGTTTCTTTTTGCGTGTCTGCTTTGCCGCTGGCGTTGGCGCATTGCTAACTGTCGGCTTGGCTGGCTCTTTGCTCGGCTGCTGCGCTCCTGCATCAGCTCCGACCTGTCGCTCCTCTGTAGCTGTTGTTGCTACTGCAGCAGTGGTAGTGGCGGCCGCAGCCGCGGCAGCTGCCGCTGCTGCTGCTGCTGCTGCCGCTTTCTGTGCCTTGGTTGTTGTCGACTTCTTTGAACAGTAGGAGGGAATGTTCTCGAGATGTTCTCCAGTCTTGTGGTCGACTTTATGGCGACGTCGTGTATGCTTCAGCCAGTTAGGAAAGTTGGTGAAATCACGCGTACAATAGTTGCACTTGAAGGGACGCATGCCCGTATGAATGTTCGAGTGTTGTTTCAGCTTCGAGTTGCTGATGAAGCTCTTGTCGCACACGGTGCAAGCAAACGGACGCTGCTCCAAATGCACGAGATTGTGCACCTTCAGGCAGCGCTCGGTTTTGTACATTTTGCCACATTTCTCACAGCGATAAGAGCGCGTCTGAGCATGATATTTCTGATGACGCTGTAAATGCGAACGCTCCTGAAATCGTTTCTGGCATTCCGGACATTCGTACGGTTTTTCCGAGGAATGAATGCGGGCATGATGCGTCAAATTGATTTTCTGCACAAATTTCTGCCCACAGATATCGCACTGGTACTTCTTATTGTCGCTGTGTATCTTGCGATGCATCCACATGCTTCCCAGTTTTAAGCTGTAATATAAAATATGTTTAAATTTAAATTTAAATTGTCCCATATATGCTGCTCTCTTACCATTTGCCACAGTCGGGGCACTTCTTCCATGTATCCTTTCGACCTTCGCTGCGGTGCGTCTTCAGATGCTTCTTGAGACCCGCCAACAGCTCGAACTCGCGCTGACATTCGGCACAATTGTATGTAATGCGCAGATGATGAGCGGCTGCCTTATGTGCGTTCACCAGTTGCGGACTGTCCAAAACCAAACTATTGCAGTCCAGGCACTTATAGATGGGCTGTGGCATAGCTTCCAGCTCCAATTTTGCACTGTTATCCAGCGGAGCTGCTGGTGGTGGCATTTCTCCATTCGGTTCCTCTTGTTGTTGTTGCTGAAATATGGTAAACGCATGTGGCGTGAGTTCCGTCTCACAGATCTCTACTTTGGTCTGTAACGGAGATTTCGAGGTCTCCGACGGCATCGGTTTCTCCTCAACAGGTTCTTCCTTGAACACCTTCAGGCGCACTGCTGTGGCTGCTGGTAATCGGACCTTGCGCTGTGTCTGGCCCGCCTGCATATGAATTTGTTCAGGTGACGGTAACTTCACTGGAGTCGTTGATACCTTCTTGAACGGAGAATTGGTAAACGCGTTTGGCGGCTCCGGTCTTAAGAAAGTAACATTAAATTCTGAATTTGTGTTATCATTAGCACTGCCATTCGACAGGTTCGCCACGTTCACCGCGCTGGGACTTGCACTGGGGCTGGGAGTGGGAGCAACAAAATCGTCGCGACATACATCCGCGGCCAAATTGAGCTCTGTATTGTTTTGAGCGCTTTCATCGAGTACGCGCCAAAAGTCCGTTGAGGAGAGGCTATTGCCGTTGATCAAGCTCGCCGAACTGATTGTCACACATGCGGACAGATCTATGTCCAGAGACTCGTCCTTAATGCTCGATATGGAGTCAAAATTATTAATACGTAGCAGTGAGCTGAGAATCTCATCGTGGGCCGCTTTAGTGGGCGTGCTTGCATTAGCCGCATAGTCACCGCCATATATTTTAGGCGGCAATTTTTTGCTTGGCGCCTCTTCATTCATTCTCTTTGATTTGCCTTTACACTCCATTCGCAACTGCGACACGTAAAGGTTATGCGGTCGGCGTTTCTTTATTTTTGACGCTGACGTTGGTCAATTTCATTAACTGGTTTATAGTTCACAGTCACAGCACTGTTAATTTGTACATTTCGGTTGGTTTTGCACGATAAAACACTTAATTATTGCACAAAAACACCAAAAATATTGTGAAATGCGCTTTGTTTTTGTCACGCTATGAATTCTCAAGTCGCCATTTTGACAAACAGTGTTGTAAGACGCGACGCCTGTGCTGAGGCAAGGGTTGCACATACGTCACTTATCGATAACCAGCTATTATATAAAATATCAAGAATTTTATTCTAAATCACTACAGTCTCACTGTTGTTGTGACCAGTTTTGTAATAGTGTGACCACACAGCGTGTGCCACAAATACAAAAATGGCGTCGGAGCAAGAAGATAACATTATAATAGAAAATTCAGGTAAATAATGCCAAAAATGATGTAATTTATATGATAGTAGTGCGCTTTGGAATATAAATTACATTGCCTTTAGCTTATTTTGTAAGCATCTCTATTATTAAAGCTGCAATAAGGCATATTATATTTAGCAAAAACGTGAACATCACGCGGCGCATACGTAAAAACCCACCACATTGTGAAAAGAGCCCTACTTACACACACATATGTGCAGTTTTATGTACACTCACGCGCTCAATTTATCATAAACGGAGTTTTAATATCTTGTACATATTGCAGCACGGAGAACGCGTTCGGGTCGACCTGTAGCTGCACCAGTAGCAGCGCCAACACGAACTACGCGTCGCGCATCCAAGCGGCAAGCGCAGGTCAGTATCTCAAACAGCCTCACTCATACCTGTACACGTACACTCTCGCTTGCGGTTAGCATATGATGAAAAACATGCATCTTCATGCGGATGTGGCGTTGTTCCATTCGTAAATGATGGCTTCCAGGTGATTTTTCTGCAAGGGCCAACTGATTATGCTAAACAATTGAGAAGTAGGGAAAAAAAACAGTTAAGAGGTCCTCAATTCACAAGAAGTGTCTATATCATATATACTTATTTCTACTCTGCCAGTTAAGTGATCAAGAGGAGGAAAACGAGGTTAATAATCAACCAACCATGGTGCATTCGAAAGAGGAGCATTCTGTAACGGAAGCAGCTGCTGCCATGGACGATATTCAATATGATGAGCTTGCACAATTGCAGCAAAGTCTAGATGACGATGTGGATATGTTGGCCACAGCTGAAACGACTGGCGGCGTGGATGAGAAGAGTTCATCATTTCCTTTTGGAGCCGTCACCGAACAGCATTCAGAGACCAGTGATGAGGTCAAGGAGAGTCGAACCGAAGAAGGTGTGGATACGTCGTTGTTAGCCTCCTTGGTTGGTGACAATGCCAACAGTTTACCTTCTGTTGGCGGGAATGATGAAAATGAGACGAATGCAAAAAAAGCAAACTTTGAATCAACTTCAAACGCACTACAGCCACTTGAGAGAAAACTCAGCTCATCCGAGGATTCCATTTCGCATCAAGCAATAGCCGAAAGCTTAGGCGATGAAGTCGACCACGAAATGGACACTAGCAATGCGACTATTGTAAATACAGAAATCATCTCAGAAGACGAGCTACCGCCACCAAGCAAACCTGAGATTAATGACGCTGAAGAGGTATCCGATGAGGAGCTGCCAGCACCTCAACGCGCGGAGTTGCCGGCTGACGCTGAAGTCATATCCGAGGATGAGTTGCCCACGAACAACAACAACGAATCAAAGCATAGTGGGAAACGTAAGGCTAGCAAAGACCTCAATGCAACAAGGGCAGAAGATGCTGATGACGAACAACAGAGCAGCAGCGAATCGAGCTCTAAAGACAAGCACCCGGAACAATATAATCCCTGCAGTCCAACTTCAGAGAGTAACGATGCACCACCCCAGGAGAAGCGTCCTAGGGTTGATGAAGGTAGGTTACGATTCTCAAGAAAATGACACATTAAAATCTATAAATATTTTTCCATAGATGCCGAACACAAAGACAAGGAGAAGGAAAAAGACAGCCAGAAGAGGGATAAGGAGCGTGACAAAGACAAAGAGAAGGAGAAGGAAAAAGACAAGGAGAAAGATAAAGAGAAAGAGCGCAAAAAATTGCCGGATCTCGACAAATACTGGCGAGTTGTCAAAGACGATCCATCGGACTTCACGGGCTGGACATATTTACTGCAATACGTAGACAGCGAGGTGCGTATCATCATATAAAGCCAATCGATAAATTTGTAATATGATTCATTAATTTAGTCGGATGCTGAGGCGGCACGCGAAGCCTACGACACATTCCTGTCGCATTATCCCTACTGTTATGGCTATTGGCGAAAGTATGCGGACTATGAGAAGCGCAAAGGCATTAAGGCCAACTGCTATAAGGTGAGTACTCAACAAAATTTTATGCAATTAAACAAACTTTGCCATTCTTTGTTTTATGCTTAATATTACAATTACAATTGATATTACATGTGTTGTTATAATGCAATTTATTATAACTGAATAAAAAAATCTACATTCAATAAAAGCAACGATTACCAAAAAAACAGAACAAACTAAATTACAGAAAAAATCTCTAAATATATATATAAATGTTGATGTATATAGAACCCAACTGATCCACACACTTTTAGTTAGCGGTCAGCGTCAGTTTCGGCGTAGCACATGGTCTCGATTGATTAGTCCTTTGTTATACGTGCGCTCTCTCAGTACAAATTCAACACAATGAGTTCATTGCCGATATTGCATGTCCTCTGTTCTAACTGTTAGCTGAATATCTATTATTTGGTATCTCTGAACTAAATTGATTGAAAATAACTTTACAAAATATTTTCTTAATACAAAAAAGCTCTTTCTACATTTACATGTTCTAGCTGATAATCAAATGAACTTGATGTTTATTAATTTTTATTGACTTGAGTCTTTCACAAGCGAATTATATTTTGAATTAAAGAGAGTACAGTGTCTGCTTTTCTTAATCCTTAGATTTCTCAATCGTTGACCTGGGATCTTTCCTGCCGCCCCTTTTCTCAGTTTCAGTCTATGTGTTTTAATATGCCGTGTCTTTTATGTGTTTAATTAGCTGTTCCTTTAGATAAAAAAAAGCTCACAATTGTCTTTTCACAACACGTTCGATTATCGGACCTACTAAAACTAGTTTTTATTATGTGTGGGAAACGCAGTAATTGTTGTGCTTCAATTGCAACAGAATCTTTTTGTTGTATATTCCGCAACACTACGTTGTACGCCAAAAAAAAAGAACCCTGATTTCTTATTTTCAATGGGTTCAGTGTGTAATAAGAAACAAAACCACAATATATCACAACTGACCCACGAATTCGACAAGTTGGTCAACCGTTCGTTTATCAACTTATCTGCTCTACTTCGCACGTTTTCGTTGTCGTTATCACCATACAACTCCTTCGACTCCTACAACACGTTCTCTCGTGAAGCCGTAAGTACAAATGGCGTTTAAATGAAATTTTTAAGTCTATATGTGCAAAAAAAAAATAATATTAATATATATATGCAATTCAAACCCGTGTTACTTTATCTGTGTGTGTGTCTATCTTATTTATGTATGTTTCTATGTATTTCAAATTAAGTTATTTAAGAACCATAAGCTAGCTGTTAAGACACCGAGACACCACCAACAAAAACAAAAACTACAACCGAAACAACAGCCCGAGTTAGTTAGACTTATAAGTGTTAAGCATGGAACTTTTTAAAGTCTTTTTCAAATCTTTGTAAACATTTCTATTTCTTCTCTACGTTCAACAATCAAAAATCTGAAACCGATTCAAACAAATTCTGTTAAAAAAAAAAAAAAACAAAAAAAACGTAGGTATTTGAGCGCGGTCTGGAAGCCATACCATTGTCCGTCGATCTTTGGATACATTATCTAATGCACATCAAGTCGCATCATGGCGACGAGGAGCAATTCATACGCAGTCAATACGAGCGAGCTGTGCAGGCGTGTGGCTTAGAGTTTCGCTCAGACAAGCTTTGGGATGCCTACATACGTTGGGAGAATGAATCAAAGCGCTATCACCGCGTAGTCCAGATATACGATCGTCTCCTTGCGATACCTACCCAGGGCTACAACGGCCACTTTGACAAGTAAGTATAAATTGATTTCCTAACTTAGATTGGATTTTAAAATGCCCTCTCTTGCAGTTTTCAAGATGTTATTCATCAACAAGCAATAACCTCCACGATTAGCAACGAGGAGTTGCTTCGCTTGCGCAGAGATTGGCACGAGCGCCAGCAGAGCAAATCATCCAAATCGTCGTCCAAAAGTCGCCGTGACAGCGCCAGCTCAAAGGATGCTAAGAGTGAGCGTGATCGCGACCGGGAACGCGATGAGAAGCACAAAGATGTCTCTGGCGGAAAATCACCCAAAGAGAGTAGTGAAACGCTTGCTGCCGAATCAGTAAATAACACTGATCTATCCACAAGCGAGACATCATCTGCGACGGCCTCATCTAAGGCCGCTCACATTGATCTCAGCGATCTCAGCACGCTCACCGAGGAAGAGATAGCGGCCATTAAGGAAAGAGCAATATCAGCGCGACGCAAGCTGCACAAGGTGACTGTTAGTGCGGTTACGGCTCGCTGGTCCTTTGAGGAGGGCATAAAGCGACCATATTTCCACGTGAAGCCATTGGAAAGAGCTCAACTCAAAAACTGGAAGGACTATCTTGACTTTGAGATCGAGAAAGGTGATCGAGAACGCATTCTGGTGCTCTTCGAGCGTTGTCTAATTGCCTGCGCTTTATATGACGAATTCTGGCTGAAGATGCTTCGCTATCTGGAGTCGCTGAATGACCACAGCCAAAATATAGTGAACATTACACGGGACGTGTATCGTCGTGCCTGTCGCATCCATCATCCGGAGAAGCCTAGTCTGCATTTAATGTGGGCCGCTTTTGAGGAGTGCCAGCTCAACTTTGATGGCGCCGCTGAAGTGCTGGAACGCCTAGAACAGCGTTGTCCCAATCTGTTGCAAGTAGCCTATCGTCGCATCAATGTGGAGCGACGCCGCGGCGCTCTGGATCGATGCCGTGAGCTGTACGAACATTACATCGAGCACAGCAAAAACAAAGCCATTGCCGGCAGTTTGGCCATTAAATACGCTCGATTCCTCAACAAGATCTGCAATGATCTGGGCGGTGGCCTGGCCGTACTGCAGAAGGCTCTAGAACGAGATCCGGCCAATACTCGTGTTGCCCTACAAATGATTGATTTGTGCTTGCAGCGGCCACAGGTTGTGGAACAGGAGATCGTCCAGATTATGGATAAGTTTATGGCACGCGCTGACATTGAGCCAGACCAGAAGGTGCTCTTTGCGCAGCGAAAGGTTGAGTTTCTAGAGGACTTTGGCAGCACTGCCAAGGGTCTACAGGATGCGCAACGCGCACTGCAACTAGCCCTTAGCAAGGCCAACGAGGCGCAAAAGAAAGGGTAAAGTCAAGAGGAACTAAATTTAACGGAAATAAAAGTAACTCTTGTTTTTCTTTCCCTCCCCAGCAATGACTCAAGTCCAAGTCGCAAGAATTCTACCAACACCAAGGACAACGCCGCCGCCTCCAGCGGCTCATCTGCCGCACCGAATGCCTACAACAATGGTGGATCGGCGGCAGGCAATGCCAATTACAATTACAACTCGGTCAATTCAAGCGCCTACTATGCTCAGCAGAGCGGAGGCGCCTATCCGCCCCAGCAACAGCAGCAATCGTACGACTCCTACTACAATCAATGGGGTGGCTACAGCTCTGGGGGCGGTGGTGGTGCTAGTACCGGCGGTGCTGGCTACAATTATGGCCAGTGGAGTGGTTATGGTAACTACTACTGAAATAGGCATTATTTCGCCCAGTCGCGTTCCCCCTATCACCCCAGCTATGGGGGGTGGCGCCGGAGTTAGCCTCGTTAAACTCTAGTGTAAAGATATTTGTAATTTTATAATTGTTTCTTAAAATACATACTTATAAATATGTAGCATATATGTGAGCGCTTAAATTCATATGTGAATATTATGTGCACAGACATCCACAACCAATACAAATACAAATACAAACACAGAAACAATATGCATAGACTATACTATTGTGGATATTAATTTAATCGGTTCTCTGTAATCACTTGATATTAAAATTTATTGGCAACTACATTGTTGTTGATGTTGTTACTCCGAGAAATTAGGAAATGTGTCTAGAGCTAATAAAAAAAATGTACAGTTTAGAAATTACTTTTGTCATTTAGAGACATGGCCGATACCAAGCCACCTCGCCACTATTGCATCCGGTCACCAGAAGTGGCTCGCGTGGACTGAACTTGGCGCAAAGCACCACATCCTGATGCTCAACAATGTTGGCCAACTCCACTAACTGCCGTGGACTATGCTTCACCTGTTCCAACATCACCTGGCTGGGATAGTCACTGCAGTCTGCCTGATAGCCGAGCAGCCGCACTCCATTGGCATAGGGCGAACAGATGACTCGACCATCCGCCGAAAATCCCGGCTCCTTGATGAAGCCTGGCTTGTTGTTTGTCTCGGAGGCATAGTACAGCAGTTTCTTAGCATTCACTAATATGGTATGCGCAGCATTCTCGCCTGCCGTTGCCACTGCTGCAGCTGAGATGTTACTGAGCGGGCGCATGCGCAAACCTGGGCCAAGTTCAGCGCCGACGTTGGTGTCATTGTTGGTATTACTACTCCCACTAGCACCGCTGCCACTGGTGTTGCTACTGCTCCGACTACCGGCTGTCTCTAAGGTTGCAGCAGTAGGTTCTGTCTGTGTACTCTGATCTCCACCCAGGGCAACACGTGTACGTGCTGCACCGCCTAGAAAGCGAGCGGTCGAGGAGTATCGCAGTGGCAGTACCCCGCTACTGATGGCGTAAACAAAGTTGTAGCCGCTGACATGATTGGCCGAGTTTCGTGCTCGACTTTGGCGTATAGCTCTCTCCTGCACTGTTACCTCAGCCGCCCAGATGTCCGGTATGAAGCTATCGGAGCGTGCACTAACCAACGACACTGTGCCGTTCACTCTGCGCGGGTAAAATATTCTTCGCACCTGTGATCGACCGTGTGCACCACGCTGTGCTGGCTCTTCTTGCTCTGTTTCAGTGGGTTGGGTCAATAGTGTGCGCTTCTTCTTGGTCGAGGGTTCGTCCTCGTCATTACTGTCGTCATCAATCAGTTCGGGCTCCTCGTTGATATCATGGATGCAAGTCCATTCGCTCTGTTCATCGCAACTAACATTCCTGGTCAGCATACAGCGGCACTGTGGGTGTATTTGTAGCGCCATTATCATCTCCGCATCGTTTTGTTCTGGAAAATCAGTCACTAGTTCCACACGATTCTTCTTCTGATACTTTGAAAAGACATGATCATATTTAGCAGCCTGTGGTATGTACTGATCGCCCAGCTGCATAAGTCTGTAGATGCCAGGCTATGATAGAAAACATATTAGGCCAGCTGAAGATATTGAAATGGATGCCAATTTACCCGGAATCCACACAGATCCTTGTGTAATGTAGTCAGATCCAAGTGGTGCACAATCATAATGTAACCACTGCTGGTGCACAAAACCAACTTATCGCCGGCTGGTGAAATGCGACAACGCATTAATCCACTGGCATGGAAAACACGCTGTGAGATCAAGCCCTGTTCTGTCTGCGACTTAATGTCCCATGTAAATATGCTACCATCAAAGCCAGAAGTAACCAGCAGCTTATCCTTGGACGAGTACTCTATGTTTTTCACCCAATTCGAATGACCATGAAGGACACGCATCTTTTGCTTCATGTTGCGCAGGTCCCACAAGGCTACTGTAAAGTCATCGGAACCTGTGGCGAACAAACGATCATCGAAAAATCTAGAAAATAATATTTTATTTAATAAGCAATAATCATTTATAACCACCAATGCTCACTTAATGCAATTAACACTGTCTGAATGTGCATCGGGAATTTTGAAGATTTCCTTTTGAGTGATGGCATCAAAAACGAGGACGCACTTGCGCTCAGTGGCCGCAACAACCATGTTGCCATCAGCATTGAACTCCAGATTGTATATGGCACCAGTGGCCTGTCCGGCCGTGCCTGGATTGCAATTGGAATGGTAACTGTTGAACATGCCCATTGAGCTGTAAATGCGGCGCATCAGCAAATTTTCAGCACCCGTGTGTCTATGCTGATGCTGCCAGCAGCTCTCTCGTCGGCTCAGAAACTGCTCCATGTTGTTAATATATGTCCACAATCCGCTTTATCTGTTGTCACTTTGCAGATCTGATGGGTTGTGTATATTAAAAAATTTTGACTGAGTAGAGATGTCAATATCGGTAAGTCTGTGACCGGTGTCTGTAAAACATCGAATCCTAATCAATTTGAAATGATTTTTAGCACTAATCTAATTATTACTGAATGAATTTTTTAATCATTTTTAAAAATAATTTTCTACCTAATAATGCGCCACCTTTATAACAATAATAAATTCTAAATGGCTTAAGATTTACATAAACATTTGACAGCCCTGACCCTGATTCTGACTGGTTTAAATATCGACATGTAGAATGTTGTTATGTTATGCATGAATGATGTTTGTAATTAGTAAAATATATGCCATTTAAATAAATATATATGGTAGACTTTATAATATAATATATATAATATATAATAAAAGGTATTATTTTTATAAAATGAATACATTTATTTAATATATGTATGGAATTTCAAAAATATATATATATTTTTTTTTTTTAATATCAATGTCGTGACAGTTTAGAACAATTAAATAGTTTTTTCAACCGCTGTAGCCCTGGAAAGTGTGACCGTTCATAATTGCGAATTAATGTTTGGGCACACTAGTTTCTGTGGGCAATAAACAAAAAAGTGGACACTTTTGCAGCAAGTTCAACTACAAATATGTAGGAATATAATTTTTGCAGTAAGAAAATAAATAGCAGCAACAATATGGAGCGCTTCGCTTTCAAGATTGATGCGGCTCTCAAAGCGAACTTGTACAAAATCTGTCGTTTGTGCGGCATCGATAATCCGACCAAGGTGCCAATACTACCCGTTGAGAATGATGTTGTGGACCTGGACGAGCCCAGCCTGAGCCAAAAAGTTTTCGAATTGGTTGGCTTCACGGTAAACAATATATATTTATCTACTAAAAATATGTGATCTGGTAAAAAAAAACAACCCATTTGCAGGTTACGCGCAACGATAAAATGCCGCAGACAATGTGCAGCCTGTGCGTGGATAAAATCAATGATTTTTATGAGTTTAGAGAAATGTGCTACGCAACAAACAATCAAACTCGAAAACTACTGGGCCTTAAAAGTGTGGATCCCCAAAAGGTAACTATCAGCATTCAATCATAAACAACTTGAGTTATTTACAAACATTCCATTCACAGATTGTAGATGTGAAGCCGATATTTAAAACTGAGCCGTTAACAGTAACCACACCTGCAAAGCGTGGTCGTAAACGTAAAACGGAGGACGCCGCCAGTAGCAGCAGCAACGTTAAATCAAACACACTTGATATCCCTTTGGATGCTGTCAAAAATGAACCGCTAAGCTGGCGGAAAAAGCTTCGCTTGCAATCCCAGCCGGTGACTGCGCGAAAAACTGAAATGTAAGTGCATTTACAAAATAAAGAATATTAAAAAAGAATATAAAAAATATTTTAAATACAGAAAGGAGGAGCCTGCCGAGGCGAACACGTTTTCGTTAACTGCTAAGAAGTGTCGTAAGGCCATGTGCAGTGTGTGCAGCAAACGTTTCGAGAGCAAGGAGCTGGCCGAGAAACACAAGACGGCAGCACATATACCCACAATATTGCGCTATTATTGTAGCGCCTGCAATCAGAGTCATCACAGTCTCAGCGATATCAAGGCCCACCAACTGTGGCACAAGCTCTCTAAGACACCTTACCAGTGCCCACTCTGCGATGCAAGCATAGCAAATAACTATGCCTATACTCGTCATCTGCGCGAGCATACATCACCCACCCCTATCGAGCTTCTGGTGCTAGATCGAGAGTGTCCACTGTGCAAGAAAACGTTTCTTACGAATTTCTTTTACAATACACATCCCTGTGCCCGGCGCACACGTCAATGTGGTGGGTGCAGCCGGCTGCTCAGCAGCGAAATTGCTTATATGCGCCATGCACCGTACTGTGCAAAGATTTACTTGAATCACTCCAAGCACATAATGCCTGAGGCAGCTAACCATGAAGCCGAGATGCGTATCAAAAACGAAAACGATTTGGAAGCCGAGGACAATGCGCAATCGTCCATCGTATACACAAAGCAAGTTGAAATGCAGCCAGTAGTTGTGCTCGAACGATTGGGATCACCGCTATTACGCGCTTCATCCGCGGGTCGTAGTGCTGACCGAGTGTCATCTAAAAATTATTTGAAACGCGTCGATCAGTTGCTTAAGAATACCATGAACACGCTTGTTAGCATTAAGCACGAGCCAGAGGTGCACATCGATGACACTGGACCACCGCTGGTCTCTGAGGAGCCTGAGAGCGACCTAAATGATGAGCCGCCTGCTTGTGATGATTTCCATGCAGATGCTGGCTACGATGACAGCGACGAGGATGCAGCCAATGGCAGTGCCAATGCAGCAGCTGGTCCCACAGTTAATCCGCCAGCTGAGTCTGTGAAACAGGAAGTCATTGATGAATCCTATGAGAAGCAGCTAGTGCCCAGCAGCGTTGGCGTACAAATCAAACAAGAGCCACTTAAGCTGAAGCTAAAAATAACCAAAAACCATGGGCAGCTCAATTCATCTATTGTGGATGATGACAATGAGATGCAGTGTAAGAGCGCTAAAAAGAAAAAGAAACGAAAGCATAAAGAGCGTAATAAGGATTCGGAGGCTAGCGATAAAGCGACGGCGTTGGCAACAGCCCCAGAGGAATCTCCAATCGAGGGAAACGTAGAGACTGCAGGTAGTGCTATTATGACTATAAAGCAGGAACGTTTGGATGACAACTTTGCTAGTGATTTTGCGCCACGAGAAGAGTTCGAGCCACAATCTACAGTCATGACGAGTATACCAATGCTACAGCTTGAACGTAACTATACCGAGGAAAGTCAAAAGTTACCGGAAGAGCAAGAAGATGTTAAGCCGAATCGATTAGAACTCGATCGCATAATGCAAATAACTCATATAGCTAGCGGTGTAGCCATGGCAGAGGAGGCAATGCCACTAGAGAGCGCCGTGGAAGCAGTACCCCAAGAAGACCCTGTGGTGGAAAGGGCAATGAATCCCGCCAAGAAGATTGCAACAAAATCTACAGCTCGTAAAAGCACCGGAGGCGCCAGGCACCGGGATGTTGCATCTTCGTCAAATTCACTGCCAGCCACAGTAGAGCAGCTACCACAAATTGTGGCAGTAGAAAGTGGCGCCTCGGTGCCCTTCAATACAGTTGCCATCAAGCCAGAACCACTGAATCGTGGCTATGCGGATGAGGAGCAAGACTGGACCGGCCAAAATGAAACGGAAGCGGAACAACATGAGCCAAACAAATCCAATGAGATAAACCACAATGAAACCAGAGACGATGAGTCGGCATATATAAACAGTCTAGACTTGAGCAATGTGATTATTAAGCAGGAGAAGGACTTGCACATCTCGGATGTCAATATCAATGGCAGTGAAGCTGACAACACGCATTACAATGGCTTGAACGAGAGTGAGGATAGTGTAGAAGACGAAAACGTCGATGGTGAATATGACGATTGTAGCGCCTCGTCTGCCGATGAAGCAGAGGAGAACATGGACACGTACGAAGACCGGGAGGAACGCATTTATCGTGAAATAGAGCTACAACCGTTAGATGAGCACGATATGGCCAAAAGCCCGGCTCCAGAAACGAAAAGTGAGTCGGTAATCCCCCCAGAGTCAACGGAGCCGCAACCAGAAATAGCAACAGATTCGGCTCCGAAGCTGGAGGGTACGCCACTGGAGACACAAAGTGAGGCACAGGAAGAACAGCCTCAATCAGAAATGCAGACAGTGGTGCCACAGGAAACAGCAATAACCGCAGTGAAGGAGCAAGCAGTTGTTAAGACACCAAGCCAATCGGAAATATTTCCAGGAGAGCCCGCAGATATGTCTCAACAGTCAGAGTCTGATCAAGAAAGACAACAAAATCAGTTGGAGTCGCCAGTAGAATCACAAATGCCCATCAAGACCGAGTCTCAACCACACACACCCAGTGAAACAGCTTTCAATTTTGTCATCACTAGTGTGTGCAGTCAGGCAGATCAGCAGCCATTGCCAGCAAACGACGAGCAGTTTGAAGACATCAACACGGAACCATCTGAGTTGGATGCCGGTGAGAAAATCGCAGTAAATGAGGTTGTGACCCTAAGCGTACCCAAGGATAGCGAGACACTGGCTCAGCCAGTCTACATCAGCTCGTCGAACTACAATTGTGCTGAGGAGCAACAAAATGTACTCAATCATCAGCTGTCCACCACGGTGCAAGTAGCACATAATGAGACGGACTCGGAGCAAGAATCCTCGTCCACAGCAGTTCGCATTGAGGCGCTCGCTGAAGATGTTCACAGCGCCAACGAAGAGACTGAGAACCGCATCAATGAGCAGCAGCAACAAGAACTAGAGCGAGTGCAGCAGGAGCCGATGCAACAGCAACAGCAAGAGCAGCAGCAACCGCCGCGTTTGGCAGTCGATGATGATTCGAACATCAATGAAATAGCCGAAAATAACAACAATGCCAACATTGAACGGGAGCTCAACGACGATGCAAATGTGGCTCAGGAAAACCTAATTGAATAAGCTAGATTCTAATTCCTAACTAATTTTACGTTCGCTTATATAGACGCCATAAACTCACTTTGTACATATATAATACCCATATTTCATACAGAATCCTTAACTTAGTCGCATAATACTCGTATATTTCATATATACGTTACCAAAATTCGAATAATTTAATGCATGTAAAGTGGAATTAGTTTAAGTTAGATATACACAACTTTATTTACGTAAATTACATAAATTAATGGCTTATATAATACAATAGAATACATAATATATATATATATATATATATATATATATATATATATATATATTTATAAATAGAATATACGTACGTAGTTGTACTTATTTAAATACACACAATTTGCACAAAACTCATTAGACTCGACCATGCATTAATTAATACAGCCCTCAGCTTTTCACGTATTTTTTCAAAACAAGAACAAAAACAAATCAAAAATATATTATCTAATTTCAACATATATGTGAAATGTCTAAAGAAATGACTACATTTATGTGCATTTAATGCACTTTAACTAAAAGCATTAATACTTGGAATCAGTTTAGTTAGTACATTAAAATTCCCATAGTTTTGGGTTAGATAAACAAGAAAATCAAAACAACTGGGGGTTAGTTTCTTTCAAAGAAGTTTTAGGAAGCATTATGGTCTGGTAATATAGGGTATATTTCAATGATACACCATTAGTATATTTCTATTATTAATTTAAACAATTTAGCTAATTATTATTTTAAATTTTGAGCGAAAACTTTAATATTATTATTAATTGATTTGCAATTTCGATAAGTCAGTTATGAGGCACAATTGCCAAGGTTATACGATGTTCAATTATTAATATATATTAATTAGTTTGGTTTTTAAATTTGTCGAAACATACATATACATTCACATTAACATTCGCGATTATATTATCGGATATAGAAAAAACCTCAGTCATCAAATTTTTTCTAGGTTCATTCATCGATAAACTTATCCCCATATAAATTTAATTGGGCCTCGATTAATTGTTAATTTAGACAAAGTTTCACAAAATATATCTTAGGTCTTATTTACAGACTTTTCTAAGTAGTTGTTGTTGTGTGTGTGTATATATTTTTAAACAGGGGCATCTTTTATAGTTTCTTCATTTTTGGCACATCTCTGAACAAGTTAAGCATATACAGATATACATACATTTTAGAATTATTGCTGTGGATACATATTCATATGTATGTACATAAATAATGTTGTCTTCATTATACTTTTAAGTAATCCGTTTTTGTTTTTTTGATTATGAATTCGTTATCTTTGAGCAATTTAAGGTAAAGATATCCATATGTGGATTTGAAAAGAACGTTAAAAATGCTTTCATATGCGAACATAATTATTTTCGTGTTTTTTCTCTCTTCGTTTAAATCTTGTTTTTTGTTTTAACAGTTAAAAAAAATTAAATTAAGGAGGTATGAAAAATTTACTAAACAGTATTTACAGTGATTCATCTATCGATGAATCAAAATGCCAAAGCACAAATTAAATTATTGCTTATATTTGGAATAAATTGTTTGCCATCAACCGTCATCAATCTAATCGGACCAATCGTTATCTGAGGAGGTATTATCCTCCTCCTCATCGTCTGAATGCATGACAGTGCCACGTGCCGCCAGTGCACGACGTAACGCATCGGCCAGGGCATCGGTGCCCCCGGAGCTACCATCACTAATCCGCTGATCAGGAATCTTACGTTCAGTCACCGGCTTCAAGGCGTAACCCTCACGTATTTGACCCAAAAGGTCGTTGCGTGGATCGTTGGTGTTGGCGGTTGGAGCATTTGGCTTCACTGTCTGCAATGTTCAAATTGTGGATATCTAAACTGTGTTCTGAATATGAAAATGTCTATGTTGTACTCACCTTTAGCGCTGTGCCCTTGCGTATGGCATCCATAAGCGCATTGCGGTTGTCTATTTCAGGAGCGGGTGGCGCCACTTTGCCGGCCTGTGCTGATGTCTGCGTAGAAGCAATAATTGGCATTTCCGGTGGAGCCATTGGTGGTGGTGGCGGAGGCGGCGGCGGCGCAGCCGCTGGAGGTGCTGGGGGTGGTGGTGGTGGCGGCTACAAGAAAATATTTATAACTTTAATTGAGAAAATACGACTTTAATGCATTGAGAAGCATAACTTACTGCTGCTGCGGGTGGACAGACCGTTGCTGCTGGTGGTGGTGGCGGAGGAGCCGTTGTAATGGGTGGCGGTCTGCTAGGCGGCGGCGGAGCGCGTGATGCGCCTGGAACCGTCGTTGGCAACGGCGGTGGCGGCTGCCGCGCCGGTGGTGGAGGCGGCGCTGATCTTTGGTTACCATTCTGCGACTGAAACAGAATAAAACGAAAATAATTTAGTTTGAAGTCTAAACACATTTTCAATCAGTCAGTGCCAACATACATGATGAGGATGATGACGACTGGGCACCGGCGGCGGCTCCGTATGCGTTGGTTCTGTAGGCGATTCAGTCTCCTCCTGTTTGACCGAGGCCAGCACATTATTGCTTTGAATGAAGTCGTAGATAAATGCGCGCGTATCTCGGTCGTTCAGTTGGGACTCGGAGACGCCCGCCTTGGCAAAGAACTTGACCAACATCTCGTCGCTCTCATTGCCTGTCAGATCGAAGCCCTTGTCCGCATTCCAGCCAACGTGGCTGATGTGCACAAAGTTCGTCGGCTGACTAATATCCGCTTTGGTCACTCGACGCTTCTTATCCTTACCTCCAGACCCACTCAGTCCAAAATTGCTAGACAAGAAGTTTTTGGTCGGAGCATGCGCTGGAGCCGGCGCCGGCGCCGGCGTCAGCGTCACCGAGCCGATCTTATTGTTGCGCAGCTGCACGGTACCGCTGTCCACTGTCGACGACGCCGTCGTCTGCATTGTGTTTCTGCTTTGCATGGAAGGCGGACGAGCTGGCTCTCGGTTGGATGGTGGCATTGGAGCATGTGGCGCCTGCTGCGGCTTTTGTCTGTTCCGCTTCTCCTGCCGTTTCCGATTCCGCGTCTCTATTGTAGTGTCTATGGTGCGAAAAAACGAATCGCACTCATCCTCCGATATGAAGTTTAAGCCCACATTGCCATCCTACAAGCACGTGGAATAATAAATTAATTTTAACTTATGTGAGGTCATGTGGACTACTTACGCTGCCCTCGAAGGTGAGCAGAAAGGGACGCGATTTGACAACCTGCATGCCATCGTATATCTCATGCTCCCAAATCAGTTCGTTTTTAATCAGGCAGTAGGCGCGCAAAAAGTAGGAGCGTATGGCGCTATCCTTGACGAAGCAAATAACGCCCGTATGTCTCTTCTTCCAGTGTGAGTGAGCATTGCCCTCCGTCTTGTAGATCTGCACCACGGCAGTGTTCAACGTCTGCAAAGATGTGGCAGTGGATTAGCATATGTTTGACTACCAAGTGTGTACATTAGGGCAGTCCCCAAATCCCCCCACCCCCAAAATAAAACACAGTTGGCCAATCGAGTGGCGACCACACCTTCAGTTTACGCCTCATTTGAATGCAGCGGTCAAAGATTGCGAACCGTCGCGTTCGAGTTGAGAAACTCATCTGACTTTCAGTTTCGCGCTCTGCGACTGGCTTTGTCACAGACCTGGTCTTTGGCCATACGCTGCTCATTTGAATACCGATTAGCCACATTCACTACAAACTCAACACATTCACATTAGCATATCAGTCGAGCTAGCCAACTGCCTGCAACTGCAACTAGTTGGACTCTTAGGGATGCCCAGCACGTAGCCCCACAAATTGATAGCCGCCATGGACTCCTCGGGAGAGACTGGCCCGTAGCTAGTTTCGTGCGGACTTGCACAATGCGCACTGCGTTGCGCCCAGTCTGTGCGCAACGGAAACGATATTTGTGGTGATTTAAGACTGCGTTTTTCTTCATAATTTCCTTTTTTATTGGCTGCGCAGGAAATGGTGGCGACAACGACCACAACACTGCCACACTTAACAATCCTTGCCAAAAGTAAACATGCAAAAGAAATAAATGCGTACCGTTGTCATCTGATCATTAAATCAGTAGCTAACAAAACTTTCAACAATTTCTAAACAGCAAACAATGGATCTTAAATATGCTGATGAGAAGTCAATGGGAGGAAAGCGGCCAAAGGTGATTTCTTTTTGTTTATTATGCCATTTTAGCTGAGCGAAATAAAAGATCAGAATTTACAGAAGTTTCTTGACGTCAGCTATAGGCAATGTGATTAACTTTGGCGTATTAATCATTTGAGAATAAATACTGTTCCCAAATTCTTAAAAAAAAGTAGCTCAATGTATTCATTATAATGTTATTGTGCTGTTGGGAACAGTTGCCCTGCTAACTACGAATTGTATTTCGTAACAGTAAGAGAAAAGCATACTGTTATGTTAAATTTGCTATATTCTAGTGAAATTCTGAGTTGTTTACCGTTTGTTCTTTTTAATTCTTTAACGAACATTTACACTTACATATATTACTTTAAAAATTCGAAGTATGTAGATATAAGTATTATAAGTATAATTGAGGACTGACGCTTAAGCTTGTGCATGAATAACTGTATTATGTTAGACATCTGTTCGAAGCAATGTTAAACAGCTGCAATAAGGTGATCCTCCTGCATTCTGCAATGCAAGGTGGTTACAAATCTATATACCACACAAATATTTATACCCCATAAATATTTAGTAATATTGGTAATTCAGTTGAGTTCTCGAACTAAATGCAGACTCAAGTAGATAATTGTTATATAATCGCAAATTGGTTTGTGCTTTGTTGGCCTTGGCCACAACACTTGACATTTGGACAAAAATGTTTTGGCCCTGACCGAACCATGTTTGGCTCAAATTGATGACACCTGTGCCATGGGTCACTCGAATCAGAGTGCTCTGTGTTGGTTATAGCCAGAGTGCATCTAAATGTGATATAATATGTGTTACATTGGCAGCTAATGCGACAGATAAACAACTGCTATATTTCTCTTTTCCTCTCTCCCTCTCCCTCTTCCCCTTTCTTTTGTCTCTTTCTATGACCTCTTAAGATGAAAAGATATGTTCAAATTGATGTATGTTGCCCACGCGGCGCCAAGTGCGAAATTGTGAACATATTTGAATTTTTATTGGTATGTAGATATTTAAGCACAACTGTAAATGTGTGTTTGTGAGTGTGAGTATGTGTGTGGACATAAGTAGCATTGTAAAATGATGTCTTGCCTTCTATGTGCATACTACATGAGACAGGCTTTGCTGTTGTTGTTGTTGTTGTTGTTGTTGTTGTTGTTGCTGTTTTGCTGTCAAAAGCATAAAAATCGATGGCAACAATAACAAAAATAACTGGCCGTCACAGCGCAGCTTAGCTAAGCCTCTGCGCGTGTGTGTATACATGTGTATGTGTATGAGAGAGGGAGAGGGAGAGGGAGAGAGACAAGGAGAGGAGGGCAAGGGAGCAATGGAGCGCATTAACAGCCCAGCTAAATAGCAACAACGAAATCAACAGCAACAGCAACGAGAGCAACAGCGTCTGCAAAACAGCAAGAGCAACACGAAACCAGACAAAAGGCAAAACAGCAATTAGAAAGTCCAGTTGCCACCACTGGTCACTGTTGGCCAATGTACAGTAATATGCGTGAACTAAGTTTATACACAATAAATGCAAACAAATGAGTGACAAATGGACTGCATCACACTAACAACAGTAGGCTGTGAGGTAATTCTGTTAGACCATAGCGTTATCATACGCTGACATCGCAGTCGACGTCGCTGCGCGTTGCAGCTGCACTGCAGCTGCTGCAGTCGTAGCTGTGTCATTAACCACAACAGCTTTTGCGGGCAGGTCAATGGGGGCGTGGTTTGTAACTAATCTTATATTAATTTGTTTTTTTACTAATACCCCTTAGTACATTGTACAGGGTATGCCTAAAAGGTCAACTAAAAATCTGAATCAATATTAAGAACAACGATGAACTAGTTCTCAATAGCTCAATACGTTACAAGCTTAATAAATATGCATATTTATCGATAAGTTTATATAAAAGGATTGTGTTATGCATTTTCAATGCTATTTATGACTTATTTATTATTATTATTTATTTGTATTACAGAAAATCAGGTTTCTCTTTCACTCCGTCAATCCTACTTGTTTTAACATGTTTCGTTTATTGTTGTCAGCGCAAAGCAAAAGTTCAAAACATTTTAAATGTTTGTCAATGGAAAGTCGAAAATTAGCAAAGCGTGAATTACAATTAAAAACAGACACAGCTACTCTTACATATGAGCATTTCAATTAAATACATATCTAGATACGGATCGCATCGTCTCTAAAGTAATAATTACTAGTTTTTTACTGTCATATTTTAAAGTGTTCTTTGAGGCCCCAAATTTGGCTATCTTCACTTTTTTCATTTCTTGGCATTGGCTATGGAATCTGATAAGATAAGTCTAATCACTATTTGTTCTATATTGAATTTTTCAAATGCAAAATGCTTATCAACTATTTCAATACCCAAGCAATGTGTGCTTGTATGTGTGTGTTCTACGTTTCTTAACGGATTTCGGTGCAAAAATAAAAGGAAAATAAATAAGGCTTTGCCAACATGTCGAAAATTACGAATGGCCGATTCATTATTGACTTAAAGAGCGCAAGCAATCGGGCTGATAGTGGGCTTTTAAAGGTACAATATATACAATAACATTTATAAATATTCCATGCCAAATATTTCGAATAACACAAAAACCAAGAGGCAAATGCTGTGCACATATCTAATATTACCAAGGTTCAGTTTCGTCGCATTTCATTGGCACAGCACATTTGGTTATTTAGGTGTTACTTGAGCTGCAGCCGCAGGAAATGCTTAATCAAGCTGCATATGAAATAATACAAAGTGAAGCCTCAATATAGTGGAGAGCAATTACAAATAGGCATGAAAATCTATGCATCGAATATTAAAATATATAAAATGAATATTACAGATAATATTTGCATAATTATTCAAACAATCGTGTATTCCTGTATAGCAATATATGTATATATATTTATAAAAATATAGCTCGTTTTTTTTTCAGATATTCAGATATTTATAGCTTTTTATTGCTTATTATGTTTTTATGACAATATTTCAATACTATTTGCATGATTACATCACTGTACAGTGCAGCTACGTTATGAGAAACGACCGAATTGTTAACAACAAAATCATAATAATCTAAAACTGCTTTGTCATAAATATTTCTACAGGTTTTCTCTTATATTAAATGAAATGTTAAATTGACGGCTCACTGTAGTTAGATATTTATGCGTGACGCACAACAATATGGAAGAAGTGACGATTGGCAAGGGTCGTCGAGTTTCCAGCATTAATCACAGCGAATTAATTTGTGAATGTCCCACATATACATATCTATGAACTATATAGGTTCGATATACAGATATCATCCTTGGCACTTGACTCACCTGACACTTTCTACCCAACAGCCTGAATACGGCGTCGTTCTCCTCCTGGGTCAGTTGACTACTGGAGGCATTGTTTTTGGGCCGCGGCAGCCCTGCTGCCTGTTGACCCTGCGACTCCTGCGACCTCATGCTGCTCGTACTAATCATTTAGGCGGCGGCGCAACGGCTGTGCTGTGTATATTGTATATTATGAATACATTTATTAAAAAACAGCAACTCGATAACTCGCACAGTAACGGTAAAACGAGACAAGCGTATTAATTGAATAAGCACCAAACACACACAGTGAACCTCAAATAAAACGAATCACAGTTATGGCGAATTTGTGTTCAACTGGATTTTTTGATAATTTTTTCTTCAATATTTGAATAAAACACGCAGCAACAGCGGCAGCAGCGGCAGCAGCGAGCGCAGAGACTAAAGACTATTGTAATATTTGAGCTCTGCCAGAGGCCAGAGGCAGAGGCAGGGCAGAGGTAGGGCAGAGGCAATGGCAGCGACAGTTAACGCCAATGTTGAGTCACAGTTGGCCAGCTGGGTACAAAACGTGGGCAAAGGCGCTGGCTCTGTCGCTGACTTCAATATTAGCTGAATGCGGTCTGGCTGTTATCTTTGGCAATACCACAGTCACTGATTAGGCTACGCATGTATCTATTTCGTGTGTATGTGTGTGCTGGTAGTTATTTAACAAATACAAAAATGGGTTCACTTTTGGCGTGCAATAAAACGCGACGCTGCGCTGCCAACTGAAGATGTCAATGACAATATCGATGACAACAGCAGCAGCAGCAGCAGCAACACTACCACAGACAACACAACAACAACAACAACACCTGTCTGCTCCAGGTGGGGTAGCAATGTAAATAGACGCTTGAAAATCTAGCAGACAGCAGCCCTAGCTGCTGTGCACACCCGTGTCTCAAGGTCTTTAGCACTCAAGATGCATATTGCGCACATAAACAATCATCGATTTTTTTTATTTTTATTTTTTGCACATATTTTTGTTTGTCACTTTAGCTCACTCGTTGCTGTTGCTGCTTTTTGCTGCCTTTGGTTGGCTTGTTTTTTTTTATTTTAATAAAATATCTTAAAATACCAGCACAGTGTGACCGCAGAATGAAAACAGCAAAATGCAGAAGGTAGAGTTGCCTTTGTTTTATTTTATGCTAGCAATCGTTATCGATGAGTCCATGCAAGAGTCCCAGGCCGTTAATAAGAGAATCGATAGTACGCCGTAACCGCAGCCGTTAATTTGAGCCGAATATTTGAAATTTTTTCTGCTAATATTTTTATATACAAATTGTTTATATCCATTATTCTTATTGGAATAGTCTGTACCAATATGCCCTTAATATAGACCTTTTCCCAATAGGTTCATTCCATATTGCAAACATAATGATTTGTGTTTTGTCGAAAAGCATTTCGTTTTTATTAATATATATGTTTATATATTTGTTAAAGAATTGTAAATGGGCTTAAATCAAAGCTAACTACAAATCTCAAAATTTTCGGATTCAACACGAAAGCGTCTTAATCTGAATGCAAATATGCTTAATCCGACTAAAGACTTTTAAAATTATTAAATATAATAGCAGTGACTATCAATATGTTAAATTAAAAATTCTCAAAGTAATATTTGGTTTGCAGAAAGGAAGCCGACGGCTAAATACGCTTACTAATTGTATATAAAATTTTTGTTTTCTGTCGTATCTTTGATTATAATTTTGAGAGCGTTTTGATTAACCAGTTAACTTATAAACCTTATATAACCGCTATGAATTAGCTTGGTTACAACTTTAAATGTCGTATGATATATATAGATATATATCTTTAATTAGTTATATAGGATATACGGTTGTACACACTTGAAAAGGCCCTCGATAATACCTAGATTTATAATGTTATGCAATACATTTGGCTACACACGAACTTGGAGCCGAATTCAAGACGCTCTTCGTTTCTGACTGTGAATTGGATTAGGTTGTTTCTAGGCCTAACAAATCTAGCATAGGATATATAGCTATAAATATATATATGCTCTATAGGTATGTAAGACATATATAGTTCTATTTATAATAAACATTCTTTGATTCTGTTTCATATGAAAATGCAAGACGGGATTTGCTTTGTGCGTTCGTTTCTATTTGCGCACTCCACCAATGGGCAGCCGGGAACGGGCAGCTGCTGCATTTGCTCCAGATGCTTGACTACCGACTGCTGCTGTATCCGGGGACGTATTGTCGAACGTGGAGCTGCGCAAGAGCGTAGGCCGCGACGCATTGCCGTTCAGCGTATTGGAAGACTTCGTTTGTTGCGTCTTCAAATTGGATATTTGCTTGGTCTTTGTCGTCTTGGTTTTAGCCTCATCCACGCGCTTCCAGATATTGGCAATGCGACTCTGCGCCTGATTAATCTTGACGGCCGCCGCCGACGCCGCTGCCACAGCGGCACTACCGCCATTCAGATTCGAGTTGCTGCGCGAGGGCGGATTCGTGCTGGATATTCGGCTCGCTTGGGCCGCCACGCGGGAAGCAGCCGCTGCCTTGGCGCTGGCCAGGCGTATATTGGTATTGGCACGTTGTTGCGGTTTCTGTTGTGGCGGCAACACGCGAGGCGTTGCTTTGGCTATGATCCGTTTGGGTGAGGCTGCCTTCGCAACGGTCTTTGTTGCTGCTGCTGCTGCTGTTGTTGGCCGCTTTGTGGGCAGCTTGGAGGCGCGTTGCGTGGGACTCACTGGCTCTACGACGGGCACCTGTCCATTGACATTAGTGGGCTCATCCTTGACAAAGGTGCCCTGCCGCTCCAGACGCGTGGCTGCCGGTGGCGGAGTTGCCTTCTTCTTGGCCGGCAGCCGCGTACTAGGTAGCGCATTGCGTTTAGCTATGGTTGGCGATAGCGTCTTCGTCTTGGGCTTGGCAGCAGCGGCGCTGGCTGCGCTGCTATTGCGCTGACTCTGCATGCTGTAGGGCGAGACGTAGGCAGGCTTCTTGCGTCCGCGCACCACTTTGACAGCAGCTGCAGGCTCCAGGACAGGCGGCTGTGGCGGCGGAGTTGTCCGCTTCAGCGTGAGCTCTTTGGCCGCTGGCGGTGACTGACCGCGTCCGTGACACGATTCCGTTTCGGAGTTTTGATCGCCCTCACAGCTGGGCGGATCATCCCCTGGAGCGTGCGTCCCCTCGCTGGAGTTACCAATGTCAATGTCTGTGATGTAGGTGAACTGCTGCATCATGGCCCGCATGGAGGACAGCTGATCGTTGGGACAATCATCCTGCAGCAAGTGGAGCGGGCACTCGATGACCTGCGTCTTGTAGCGTTCGGCACTGCCGCGTCGTCGTCCATTGGCACGGGGCGATGGCGTCGCTGGGGCCAATGTAGCAGTCATTGCCTCCACAATCTCAATCTGCAGCGTTTCATTGGGCTCCACAATGTCCATGGCGTTGCCTGTGATTGTGTATGTCTTGTAACGATCCTTGGCCAGACGACGCTTTTGCTTGGGCGTGAGAGTGCGACGATTCGGCGAAGGCGTCGAGCCCTGCTTGGGAGTTGACTCCGCAGAGCTAAAGTCCTCGTTCATTGTAGCGTCCTCCTCGTCATCGAAGTCACAGCAGCTCTGGAGCACAGTCAGTGTCTGATCGTCACCAGCGGCCGTCTCATAATTGGACACCGATATGGTGGTTGCCATGCTGCACTCCTGCTCAGCGTCCGCCACCTCCGACTGAATGCTGTCCACGCTGATCATCGAATCGAGCAGCTCGTCCATAAGCGATGGTGGCTTAATGTTGTCCAGCAGGTTGCAGCTGGAGTTCACGCTCTCAGCACTGCCCGCCAACTGACCAAGCGCACGTCTGGCCACCAAACCGGCTGGAAAGGCTTTGCGTCCAAATCTGGGGGATTTGGTGGGCAAGCCCAAGCGCAACGAGCTCGGCTGCGTATTGCAGGCAGAGTTCAGCGACTCCATGCCCGATGGCGGACGCACATTGTCCAGATCTAGGCTTCCATTGATACTGAATGTCAACTGGGTGCTATCATCGTTGTGATCATTGTTATCGGGATCGGAAGCCTGCAGCTGCTGCAGATTGTCGGCCAGAGCTCGCGCCTCGTACGCAATCATTGTGGAGTTGGTCATCATGGAGGCGCTGGTGCCATTGAATAGCAGCAGCCTCTGCTGTTGCTCGCAGCTGCGCACCGCAGCACTCTGCACCTGCCCGCCCAGCTGAAAGTTAAGGCCGGATGACAGACTCTGCTCGGGCTGCTCGGTGAGCGTCTCGGTCAGAGTGTGGCTATCCAGCGAGTTGGGCTGCTGGCAGTTGACATCACCGTTACCCACAACCAGTGAGCTCAGCAGATGCGTCTCATTGGTGGGCGTGATCTCGGCAAAATCATGCAGATCTTGCGCCTCCGTAGCATCCGCATCCATATCATCCACATCAGCATCATCCAAGCTGAGCGTACCCAACACAGGCGCCGTTTGGCTAATGCTCGGGAAGGACACATCATTGGGACAGGTGTGTTCGTTCCAGGTGTTGCCATGACTGTGACTGTGACTGTGACTTTGACTGTGACTTTGACTGTGACTGTGATTGCCCGTGCGCAATTGCTCCGCGGATGTCACAAACTCCAATGTGAGACGCTCCACAGATTTGAGCATCAGATCGGGATCCTTGTGCTTGTCCGCCGTTCGTGGCCGGCTGTCATCCGGAATCTCATCCAGCCGCACTGTGGTGTCCAATATCAACGACTGATTCGACTCATCGCTGGAACGATCTGCATCGTTATCCCCTACGACTATTTTAGACCCAGTAGCGATCACGTGATCGATCGTGTTCACGATCTCTGGACTTGGAGCTGGACTTTTTGCTGCGTCTGTGTCGATGTCGATGAGGTACCTGGGTGACTGATGGGTCTGCTGGCTGGCCAGTTGGCTGTTGTGCCGGGTTGGTGGTGCGTGCGATTTCTGCTCTACGTCTGGAGCTGCTGCTGTTGTGCTGTGGACACTTGCTGATGTAGTAGCCGCCATTGGGTGACACGGTTCCAATGCAGCTGCAGACGTAGCCTGCCCGTTTTTTGGCACGGCATTTATTTTCTTCGAGATGCCCGTATTGATGCACTCCAACAGCAACTTCTCATCCTTGCGCTCGCGCTCTCGGTCCCGCTGATGCTGCTGGTGATGATGATGGTGGTGATGACGCTGCCGCTTCGACTGCACAGGCAATTGCACGGGTAGCGAATCAAATTGCTTCAGATTAGGATTTGAGTGTGCCGCTGATTGCTGCTGCTGTAGCTGCTGCGATCTGCTCGGCTCCTTGGACTTGTACATGCCATTCAAAATGCACAGCTCGAAGAGCGACTTGGACTGGTTGTCATTCGAATCGCTGGAGTCCACCGAGCTGTAGGATTCCTGTTGCACCGTCTTGCGCGCACTCATTGCCGAATTCAAGGAGCTCGCCGAGGTGGCCGCATTGATGGCTATGGGCTGAGATGAGGAGCACAGCGAGCTGGAGCGTTTGCTGCTCATTACGCTCGTGCCGCTGAAGCCCAGATTTGACTTCGGTCTATTGCAGCCGGCGGCAATAGCCTGCTTGAAAACAATGCGATTAGCGCACATATGTAATATGATATTCCATTGCGCTCACCTGGCTCAGCAAATTGGTGTCATCCTCGGAGTCGATGGACAAAGAGCTCAACGAATCGTCCTGCCACTGCGGCGGTCGACTGACTTGTTCCTGGGCTGGCGCCTGACTCTCTGACTTCACGGCAGATGCATCGGCAATGCTGAAACAGATACATTCATATTTGTTAATCATTGGACACCATCTCATGAGCATCTCTGTTCCTGAGATAAACATGGACATTTCAATCACACTTCACCCACGCTTACCCAGTTGTTTCCTGCAGCTGCACCGCAGGTCCGACCAGACTGGAGCCCACGGTTAGATTGGACAAACCGGAAACGACCGAGAAATTGCAGGGACTGTCCTCCACCAGATATTTGCTCATCTCATCGCTGACGGGCAAATAGTTGGAGAGCATGTTGCCACCGCGGCGCAGCATTGCAATGGGATCCTCGCTAAGAGGCGCCACTGGTATCGGACTGGGCTTCTGCATGCCGTCGCGAATGCACTGCTGGAGCATGGCAGCGGCTCCAGCGCCGCCGCCACAATCGGATGCATTGGAGGAAACGTCGTCAGATAGATTGAGGGAGCAGCGCTGTGGCTGTGTTTCAGCTGTCGAGTTCATGGATATGGCCGAGAGATTGGTGTTGCTGCCCACCTTGGAGAGCAGGGCGGGCGTATCCTCGGTGCAGTAGCTGCGTGTCGTCTCCTCGGTAGAGGCTGCTACAGCCGCCGCTCCAGTTCCAGCTCCACTGCCTACAGCTCCCGTTGTACTCGTAGTCGCAGGACGCTGCATGCCCATGTTGATGCAGCTGGCCAGCAGCAGCTCGTCCTCCTTGTCGGCGTCGGTGTCCTCGCCCATGGGCTTGTCATCGTCTACAATGCTTAAGTTGCTCAGGCTGGTGGCGCTGGAGAACTGTGCGGGCGTGTGCTCCACATTGAATTTGCTCAAATCATCCTCGAAGACGCTGCGCAACGGCTGCTGGCGTCTACCACTGCCGGGAGGCAGGGCAACGCTGGCGCCTGCTACGCTGGTGCGCCTTGGCGACTGCGGCATGCTCTGTGTGGGCGAGTCGGGCAGCTCTGAGGGCGAGATGACGCCGCTGGCCAGGCGACTGAAGTCACTGACCACTGAACTCTTGTCATCACAATTGGCCACATCCACGTCCAGGGAATCCATGGAGCTGCGCCGAGAAAACATCAGCGGCGTCTCGAGCGCCGAATTAGTTTTGGCCGGTGTTGGCTCCTCCTGCGCCTGCACCTCGGGCTGCTCTGTTTGCTGCTGCTCCTCCAGCTTGACCGACTTGCTGTCTGCCTTAGGGGCCGATTTGCCAGGCTCATCTAGACTGCTGAGCGAATCGTAGCGACTGAAGTAGCCGGGAGTGCCTTCCTCACAGTAATTGATGGGCTTCTCGGGCGTATAGGAGCCAGAAGCTAGAGCCGAGGACAGCTTGGAGGATTGCTGTTTAATGGGCGCCTGAGGTTGTGTCAAGGCACTCTCCTGCACCCCGCTTGCCTTGATGGTCGCCTGAGCGGGTGGCGATGATTCGGCATCCGCTTCAGCTTCCGCTTTGGCCGTCTGGCGCAAGTCCGTGACAGACGCCGCATTCGATATGACATATGGCGTATCCTCGGTCTGATAGCACTTGACACTGTCGTCGAGCATGAGCAGTATCTCCTGACCCTCGGCCGATGCCTTTGCACTCGGAGCACAGCCCGCGGCGGACTTCATGTCCGACTCCAATTGGTTCTCCGCATAGCGCAGACTGAAGTCCGTGGGCTGATCCAAATCCGTTTCCTGATATGTTGTTGCCTTGCCGCTACTGTTGGCCGCTCCCTCGCTATACTTGGCCGAATAGTCAATGGGCTGTTCTTCCGTGGCCTCCACATCGTGCTCCAGCTCCAGCTCCAGCTCAAAGTTACCCTGTCGCTGAGCCGCATCTGAGCGCATCAGATGCTCGTAGGCCGTGTCCGACTTGGCCGAATAGACGGAGTCGCGGCTCTCGCTCTTGGTCAGCAAGGCGGAGCGCGACAGACGTGTGGGAGCCGGATGGCGCCGCGCCTTATGGGAAATGACGCCCGTGCCGATGCTATTGTTATTATTGCTATTGCTATTGCTGTTGTTGCTCTCCAAGTTGTCACAGGTCTCGGCATGCCGTTCGCCCAGCTCCTGCTGCAGCGCCTTCTGTTTGCGCGCTTTCAGCGTGGGCAGCTGCTTGAGACCCATGGAGCGGGCAATCGGATCCAATTGATCCTGATTCTGCACAGCGGGCCGAAAATTCAAAAGATTCTTCAGCGCCGATGAGCTACCCTCCGAGATCATGGCATGCTTGGAGTGTATCAACGAGCGCAACATCGGCACCGCGCCATTATCCCATAAGAACTTCTGATCCTCCGGACAGCGTGCGGACAGATTCCACAGAGTGCCGCACGAGTTGCTCACAACAGTCAGGCTCTCCGACTTGAGCTGCTGCAGCAGGATGGCCAGGCAGTTGTGTTGCCGCAAGATCTGACGATACGGCTCACACACGGCTATGTGGCTGGAGACATTGCGCAGAATTCCACCGGCATTCTCGATGATCTTGAGGGTCTTGCTGGGCCCCTCATAACTGAGCATGCCCACCAGGAAGGCGAGAGCGCCCTCAACGGCACAGAACTCTGCCTTATTGGTGCTGCAGTGGGCCGAGAGGTTCCACAGTGCCGAGAGGATGGCCTTCAGTGTATTCTCGCTCTTGTTGCGCATGGCCGCTCTGGCCAGTGCCGTCACAGTTCCAATCTCGTTGAGCACTGCCTTCATGTTGCTGTCCGCGCGCCAGGAGAGATTGCGCAGCACACTGGCTGTCACCTGGAGCAGATCGTCGGGTCCGCTAGTGTCCAGCTGGGCGACTAGCGCCTCCATGAACTGCTTCTGGCCGCAGAGCAACGCCTTGTTGTTCTCATCGCCGAACGTCAGATTGGTGAGCGCCATCAGAGCGTAGCGCCGCAGCGAATTGCAGCACTGATCCTCCGGCTTAGGTCCGTGCACAGCATGATCCAGGTGCACCAGATTGGGTATCACCTGCAGCGCGCCCAGCTCACACATGGCATGCCTATGCTCCTCATCGAAGCTGACCTTCATTAGGGACGATATGGCCGCCAGCGGATGACGATCGGAATCATCGGCTATGGCCTCGCCGCCGCTCTGCAGCAGCGTTTTCAGGAAGTTGCAGTAATCCACTATTTGGTCGAGCAGGCGCAACACCTTCGCCTCCCGCCTGCCCGCCTTCTCGTCTGGATGGCTGTGCACCACATTGTGCAGCGCGAGGCTAGCGCACTTGCGCACCTCCTGTTCGTTGTCCGGTGCATGCATCATCTGCACCAGCAGCGGCATGCAGCCGGAGCGACGTAATGTGGCACAGCTCTGACTATTCGCGGACAGCTCGAGAAACTTTTTCGACATCTCCAGCGGATCGTTGGAGCCCAACATTGACAGCAGCGAGTAAACACACTCCACTTTGGCGCCCAGCGTGGCATCCACGTCGCTTGTGCTCGTCCAGGCGGTGCCTTTGGGTAGACGTGGCAAGGGCGGCGGCGCCGCATCAGCATCCAGGAAGCGAGAGAGCGTATACGAGGGCTCCTTGCTGCGCGAGGCCCGACTACCTACACTTGTGCCCATTGCCCCAGCTCCTACTCCTGCTGGTGAGCCCAGACGCTGGGCTGGCAACAGTTCCTTCTGCTGTTGTTGCTGCGCCGACTGCCGCTCGAAATTGCGATCCAGGCTTCGGTGCTCACGCAGCTCCTGTGCCAGCATATAATCAGGCGGTATTGGATTCTCATCCAGAAAGTGCTTGGCTGGTTTCTTGGCGCCAGTTGCGCTGCTGCTTTGGGTATAGTGCAACGTATTATCGTCCTGGGTGAACTCCTTCTTGGTATAGCCACTGGCGGCCAGCTCGTAATCGCTTATCTCGCCATCCCGTTCGAATTTCTTGTCCATTTTCAGCTGCTCCCCAGCGGCAATTCTATAGCCATAATTCTCCTCATAATCCGGCGGCGCAGCAGCATCATAGTCTAAGAAATGTGGCTTACGCTCGGGCACAGCATCTACATCCACATCGACATCAACATCCACATCCACGTCCACATCCGCATCCGGATCGACATCGACATCGGTGTCGTCTAGGCAAACGCCAGCTATGCCCAACACAATGCTATCCTGGCCACCGCCATGCTCCTCCAGCTCTGATGCGAGCGTTGGCTGCAGCATGTTCACAGCTCCCGACTGGATCTGGTTTGGTATTCAGAGCCAAATGCCAGAGTCAATGCGCCATGCCCTGCAATTACGTGTGAGAGGCGTTGGTTATAAATTTCAAGATGAGTTGGCCGATCAGCTGGGCGTCGAGGCGTCGCTCTTCTATTTATAGCTACAGCTAGAAATATATATATATATATATATATATATATATATATGCATATCTATCTCTATATATACACTCATACATATATACATGCATTTATAGCCTGCCCACCACTGGTTGGCCAAGTTGGGCCCTTGAGCGAGACGCTGGCAGCTGCAGCAATTGAGACTCCAGAATATCAGGTGTAAGCTCAAGTGTGCGGTCTATAACAGGTAATAAACGACTCAACTGCGAGCTGACATAGGCAACGACTGTGAGATACCCTTGAAAACTAATTTGAGCAAATATTTTACAGTTGTTTCATTGTGGGAGCTAGTTTGGTATTACATATGTATTTATATAATCTTTTTTCTCTCTTGTTTGTGCTCTCTCTCTCTCTCTCTCTCTCTCTCTCTCTCTCTCTCTCTCTCTCTCTTGCTTTATCTAACTCTCTCTTCCCTCTTTTGGCCCCCTTCCCTTGATAACCTATCTTCCGCATTCTCTTATTCTGTCTCTCTTTCCCGTATACCCTTTTTTAGCTGTCCTCTAATCAATACGGACTCTATATGCAAATATACTCAATAAAAAAATCAAGCATATGAAAATCATCCTCAAAGCAGTGAGTACTTATTCCTCAAATAAATCATGATAATATACATTATGCAATTAACAAATTGGATGTTTGGCTTGATATACCCTCCCTAGGCGCTACACCGTGCTAATATATAAGCTAATACAATCATTATGATCATGATTGTAATCGTAATTAGCTGCGCTGCATCTATTTTTTTTTTTTTTAGAAAGTTAGCGGATCGGCAACGTCTTTGCGGAATTTCCAGTGCATGAAAAAGATACAGATGCGTTTTCAGCTGCTTAATTTCATTGTTGTTGTTGCAGTTGTTGTTATTGCTGTTGTTATATTTCTCATTTGAGCTGCCGTTGAGTTATGCGCTTTGCAATTGGCGACTGCATTTCTGATGGCAGCGGCGCATGCTCCGTATAATTGGATATATGCGTATGCACCCATATATATGTATATGAATCTATGTATGTATGCGTGTGTGTGTGACATGGTTAAATTTTGTATTCTCATGGATAGAGCAGCTTAGCTTGTGCATTGTGGCACCCTAAACACAGATCATATATGAGCTTCAGGCTCCAATTGGCAAATACATCAAAAACTCATTTGAAAATAGAATGAATTCTTCCAATTGGATAATACGGGAAATAAATGGCAGAGCAGTAATCGTTCGCAATATAGATCATTTAAATGTTCTACAATTGTCATTCAGAATGTATTCGAATGTATTCATACGTTAAAATTTAGTTTAATGTTTAATGTTTTTGATATTCAATTTACATATTTTAATAATTTTTCTGGATTAAAGTTAACTAGTTAACTAATTCTAAAATGTTTTTTAACGAACAATCACTGTACATGTACATACATATATTACGTATACAATTCTAATAACCACCGCGAAACACTGTCCAATCGTATAAATATGGATATACATGTACATATGTTTATGTTTATATGTATGAAAGTCAATAAATGATTCGCTTACTCAACCCATGTGCGCTTTGAAATATAATACGTAACTATACAAATTCGGAGCAGTCTGATAAGAAACACTTTCTGATAAATGGAGCACATTCTTTGTGTGTAATGTAGCATGTACGTGTGTGCGTGTACATATTTACGTGTGTACATAGCCGGCATTTTAGCATGCCGAATGAATGAACAGTTCATCAATTAGTCAAAGCCTACGCAAGTGTAGTGTATGTACGTGCATGCATTTGTATGTATACAAATACATATGTATGTATATTTTTACTTATCGTTGGCAAGTATCACAAGGAATTCGTATGCGTCACTTGTCTAGTCGGGCGCCGCTTCTCCCGCTGTCTTGCGTGTCATTAACCGACCAGCTAGATACATATGTAAGTACACACATATATACATATATTTACACACACACACACTTACATCTGCGAAAACCACAAAAGGAAGCGACATTTTGGCTTGGCACACATTTTGCATACCGAAAATCCAAACAGCAGAACTATCGCCAAAGCAGTATACGATTGAAGATTGAGAAAAGAGTTGGGCAGAAAACAGGCATTAAAAGAGATATGATGGAAGTATGCGCAAAAATACCACAAAAAATTGTGGCAATCAAGCCTGACATTAAATACTCTTACTAACTCTCTTTAGCTTGTTATACAATATAGAAGAAAACGTTGGTGTTCATAAGAAGACGCAAGATAGATATTGTTAATAATAAATATGGACCGAAAATTTATTTATGTAGATAGAATTTATTTATGTAGACATACATGTTAAATTTGTAAAAAAATATAAGTTAATATTTTAATATGGGCAGTTATGATACCAAGGGAATGATCGTGAAATACGTGTATGTACTATAAGACTTACTATTTTCTTCTTTTTTTTTTAAGAGAGTTGTTTTTTTTTCATAAACTTGTATATAAATTATTTATAGAGCTACGATGTCACAAGCTCAAACACAATACATAAGTACTTTCAGTGCCATAATAAAAGTACGCGCCCGTTCCCATAAATATGAATGTCGGCATATACATATTTACGGCCACATGCATATTTATATACATAGGCATGTGTATGCGCATGCTAGTATGTGTTATTTTAATGAACGTCTTTCGCTTCTGTTTTTGTTGTTGTTTTCATCTAGTTTTCGTCTTGTCCAGTTTTTCTTTTTGCAAGCAAAGATCATTATTATGTAAATGGAAGCAAAGTAAAAGGGAAACTAAATACTTTAACTGAGCAAGTTTTTTGTTGGTTTAACTATTTCGCGACTGTCGCTCTTTCGACCAAAAACAATTAAACAGAAAATAAAAACAAAAGCAACCAAAGCGAAACCCCCTGAGCATGCATAATAAATAAGTATATACATGTGAATACGCATACAAAAGCGAACAGTTACAATGCAGACGCAGTGATTAATTATGGTAAACAAGAGCGGGGAAAAGGACCGAATAGAAATGAAAACTTATCAATTAGCTGCGGTACGTTCACTTTGCAGCACTATAACAAGAATAACAAAAATTACAAAACAACAACTGCTCCATGCAGTTGATAAGGGAGCTTGCATCCTAAAAAGACAATACAGATGCACAAAGCATTCACCCACACACGGCGCAGCCGCTTGCGCACACACACGTTTCTACTCATGGTCTCACGCACACACACACACATATACGCGCGCCAATTGGATTTTATTGATTTTTCCTGTAAAAGGAATATGCACGGAAATGAAAATCGCCAAAATAAAACTAAAAACTTGACAATTATTTCATTGGACTTAGTTAATAAACTTGCCATAAGAGCGTGGGCTATGACTATAATGTTTTTTTTTTTTTTTTTGATTATTTTCGCTGGTTTTGTCACATACACAAAAAATAAAGAAGATTTTATTGAGTCTCCCACACAGCGACAATTTAGTTAGTGCATACCTTGACCAAAAGTTCTAAATGGCTCGAAACAGCTGCTTAGTTGAGATTAGACACCTTTCATGCTTTATCTTAGATGTTTACTTTGAGCGATTGCATTTCTTTATAAATCTTACACATTTCGCGATAAAACAAATAATAGCGGACGTACTTTTTAATATGGATTTACGACAAGCGTCCGTGCGTAGCGGCTCTGTGTGGCACTGCCAATTCTTATTGGTGATATACTAGTGATGGACTTTTGAACACCGATAGTAAATTAACATTGCATCAAACTGCTATTAGCATTGGTGGGTGTGGATGAAAAATACCAAATTTTGGGTATATGTTAATTTTGTCAGCTGCTAAAAACTATAAGTTGATATTCAAAAATATTCACATTGCTTTAAAATATTTTTTGCGTTATATACAAATTTTAAATGCAGGAAGCAGTGTCTTCAAGTTTGTGTATTTGGAGGTAGTAAAATTTATAATACATTTTTAACAAACTAAATTGTTTTAACAAACTAATTGTATACGAAAGCCGCCTAAACTAATAAAGAAACCTATCGAAATCGATACAATATTATCGCAACGAAACAAAGAATCCTATTGTTATCGGAACTGAATAATCGGTGGAAGTCAGTCGCAACAGCAAACACCAAGTAAAAAGTATATATTAAAATCGCAAATCATTTGTGCATTGACTTCCCGTGCTCGTAAATATTCCACACAGTGACACAATGGAGCAAATGGACGTTGATGCCGATATAACGGCCGAGCCGAGTACCTCATCAGCGGCTGCATCCGCAGAAGCTGGTGATTCCGCTGGCAACAAACAGCCGCAAATCAAAGGCAACATAATGGCCGCGACGGGCACAATTGCGTCGGTAACGATTTCATTGCATCCATTGGTCATCATGAATATATCAGAGCACTGGACACGCTTTCGGGCACAGCACGGTGAGTCGCGCCAGGTTTACGGCGCACTGATAGGCAAACAGAAGGGGCGCAATATCGAGGTGATGAATTCGTTTGAGCTCAAAGCCGATGAAATAGAGGACGAGATAATCATCAACAAAGACTATTACAATAAAAAGGAACAACAATACAAACAGGTTAGTTTAATCATTATAATATATATATATATATATATATATATATATATATATATATATATATATATATATATATATATATATATATATATATATATATATATATATATATATATATATATATATATATATATATATATATATATAAATTCTGATTTGCAGGTGTTCAGCGATCTCGATTTCATTGGCTGGTATACAACGGGCGACAGTCCATCTGCCGACGACATAAAGATTCAAAAACAAATAGCCGAAATTAACGAGTGCCCAATCATGCTGCAGCTGAATCCGTTGCCACGCAGTGTCGACCAGTTGCCCGTGAAACTTTTTGAATCGCTCATCGACCTAGTCGATGGCGAAGCCACCATGCTCTTTGTTCCGCTAACTTACACGTTGGCCACCGAGGAGGCAGAACGGATTGGAGTGGATCATGTCGCGCGCATGACCACAAACGAATCGGGCGAGAAGAGCGTCGTCGCCGAGCATCTGGTGGCCCAGGACAGTGCTATCAAAATGTTAAATGCTCGCATCAAAATTGTCTTGCAATACATTAAAGATGTCGAAGCTGGAAAACTAAAGGCGAATCAGGAAATACTTCGAGAAGCGTATGCCCTATGCCATCGCCTGCCCATCATGCAGGTGCCCGCCTTCCAGGAGGAGCTGTACACACAATGCAACGACGTCGGCTTGATCAGCTACCTGGGCACGCTGACCAAGGGCTGTAACGACATGCATCAGTTCGTGAACAAATTCAATATGCTCTACGATCGCCAGGGCTCGTCGCGTCGCATGCGAGGACTCTATCCCTAAGTAGACATCTGGAGATATTTATTTGAAATATATATATATATATTCTGAATTGCTGCCCCATTAAATGTGAGACACTACAAATAATTAGTAAATTTATGGAATGTTTTTAGTATAATGCTAACATATATTGATCCTGATCCTCATTCAATTAAAGACCTGCTTTAACTGTATTACATACCAAGATAAGCTCTAGTTTATCTAGTATTTCCAACATGAATATCTTCATTCTAAACATCTCCACATAAATAACTTTTCTCACAAAGAATGTTCAGGTTTATTTTTAATGCAATTTTATTATTGTTTGCAAACTACACACATCGTTGGAATTAAGCAGTTCGGGAAACCACATACATATGTTTATCAGTGTCTCATCTTACGCTTTTGTACACATACAGATGGCTTCAAGCTACTTAAGTTCAGATCAAATGTGTTCTAAACACTTAAATATATAAATTTCTGAGGTGGGCCCATTCTCTCTAGTGGTTATAATCGTCCAGTTTGATGTTGGCGGCATATTGCTGCAAGAACTCCACTTCCAGCGGATGCATCTCCTTGGCGGGTATGATCAGTGAGTGGAGTGGTCCGCCCAGATCCGTGGCACGCATCCCGTGCAACGTGCTAACCACAATCTGTTGCGTATCCTGGCCAACGCGGGCCAAGCCCACGCACAGTGATTGTTCGTTCAGCACTGTGTTGCGCTCCAGAGCGTCTTTCTTCTCTACAATGGTCAGCAGCTGCTGGGCGGCTTCGGCGACGCTCATGAAACGCGGCGGCATGTACTCCTTGCGTTTGCGCATTAACGACTCAGGCGTGGGCTCCTTAACCTTAATGTCGAGGAGACAGAGCGTGTGCATATTGTGCAGGCGATTCAGTTTGATTTTATCGTAGAAGCTGTCTGGCTTCCAGGTCTCATCCCAATATGGTATAGAGACGGTTTCGCCAAATTTGTATAGCTGCAGGCCACAGCAGCCAATGGCATTCATAATGGACGCATTATGTATGACCTTGTAGGGTATGTTCTTCTCCTTGGCGCGCAGAATGAAATCTGTGTGGGTGGTGGCTCCGAAGGGATCGCCCACCACAAGTAGGGCAACATCTGACTCTCCAGCACCAGCCAGAATTTCATCGGCTCCCTGCTCCACAAGGTCACGGTCAGCCAGCAGCAAGGGACGCCCATAAAATTCTTGCTACAAAAATTAAATGAGTTTTTAATGCTAAAACTAACAATATATAATTCGACATTTTATATTTGCGCTACACGCACTACGGTCCCTACTCACCATATCCTCAAGGCTACAGCCGAGAATTGATGTATACATTTCCAGGTACACACGACTGCATTGCTTTACAATTTCAAGGCCTTTCACCGTGATATCCTTGATATCGCCCAGACCGAGTCCAATTAAGTAGAACATGTTGCTTGGTAATTTGCGCGCAACTCCCAATTTTTGTGTTATATGTTTTACCTTTTTCTTGTTTTCTTTTGTTTTTGTATTTATGTATATATTAAAGCTCTGCGGAAACCGACACGTGCCCGTTATATTAGATTTGCACCTCGCTTGTTGCTTCTTCACGCGCGGACGACGCGATTGCACTAACATCTGTTTTGCAGTGTTGCCATGTGCGTCATTTTAGATTTGATTTAATGGCGCCGAAATAACAGAGGTCACACTAATACTTAAATTAGAAAAAAAGTAATTACGCAGCAATGGCAACGCGAATTATTTATTGCACATTTTATTAGTCAATAAAACATATATTTGTACGCTTGTGGAACTTATTAGTTAATTTATTAGGCGGGACTACCTCTATTATTAAGAAATACTAAAGTGTGTAGAATTATTGGTATGCTATCGTTATCGAAAGAATCGATTTATTACTGTGTATTCCACGTGCGGCACAAGCCATAATTTAGTTGTGTGTATTTCTGTTTGTTTTCGGAGTATTACCGGAAAGTAAAGATGCCAGCCATAAGGAAGCCCAAACCCCAAAAGATTCAGAAACAAGTAACGCCATCCAAGTCACCGGGTCAAGCCAAAACTGTAATTTCTGGGCAGGTAAGTTGCGTACTGAAATGAGGAGCCACAGGTAACGGTGTCCAAACTCCATTTTTGCAGTTGAAAAAGAAACTGAGCAAGGCGAAACCAGCTCCAAAGGAGCGCATAGAGCGTGGCGTAGTATTCATCAAGCATTTGCCACATGGATTCTTTGAACAGCAATTGCGTCAATATTTCAAGCAATTTGGACATGTAACACGGCTGCGACTCGCACGCTCCGAGCGGACCGGCGGCAGCAAAGGATATGCTTTTGTCGAGTTCGAATATCCAGAGGTGGCCAAAGTGGCAGCCAATACCATGGACAACTATCTAATGTTTCAGAAGGTGGTCAAGGCAACTTATATACCACCAGAGAAACAAAAGTTTAATTACTTCAAGAATACGGTGAAGAAAGTCACAAATAAGGTGAGCAAAGAGCATAGAAGAACAACAATATACCCTTAAAATATCACAATTTCCAGGCTGGAAAAGAGATTTATGTTTCGGATGTAACCAAAGCCACACAACGCAGTGTTAAGCAACATAATGATTGGACTGAAGCCGCTTGCCAGAAACGCACTGTCGCAGGCATTAAGAAACTGAAGCAAATGGAAAAGAAGTACAAGCATTTGGGCATTGATATATCCAATCTCATTTTGGAACCGGTCAAGAAATTAAAGGACACAACAGAGCAAGCGAAACCCTCAACGAGCAAAAAGGTAAAGGGTGAACAAAAGGAGCCAGAGCTGGCTGATCTGTTGGGCAACACCATTACCGAGGACCCAGATGATGAGGACTATGTGGATGCCAGTGATGATGATAGCGAGCCAGACCTTAGTAGCGCTGAGGATGAAAGCGATGAATCTGAGGAAGACGATCAGGAAGTGGTGAAGCCAAAGGTAGCACCCAAGAAGATTCTGAATAAAAACACAGGCGTTGAGCGCTTAGTCGAGTTAACCAAGCGCAAGCCCGGTACAGGTGGTGTGCAGAAGAAGAAGAAGCTCGCCGTAGCGCCAAAAGCTACCCAGAAGTCAGCCACAAAGACACTGCAGCTGGCCGCAGCCAAACAGTTGGCCAAACCATTGCAGAAGAAGATTGGCAAGAAGCTAAAGAAGTAGAATTGTAGTATATTTTACCATAATAGTTAAGTAAACAAACATTTTGTATAAAGTAAACTAATTGTCGGTTTTCGTAGACCCAGACATCTCAAGTTTGATGCGTTTACACTTCATGCGACGATTTTGAAACCAAACCTTCACCTGACGCTCGCTCAGCTCCAAGGCGACGGCAATCTCGTACCGTCGCAGCCGTGTCAGGTAATTGGAGTAGAGAAATTCCGCCTCCAGTTGCTTGAGCTGAGTTTTGGTGAAAGCTGTGCGTTCCTTACGTTGTGAACTACTTCTGCTGGCAGCTGTGGCATTTCGCTGCTCCATGGTCGTGGCTGAAGCCACGCTGGCTGCCAGCTGCAGAGTGTGGCAGCTATAAGCCGCAGCCGTGTCTCCTACCCAGGATTTGTTGTTAAAATCCTCATAGCTGGGTGCGTTAGTAGACTCATAGTTGTAACTGTAGTCAAAATCCTCGTAGTCATTTACGTAGTAGGCGGCCAGATCTGTGCTACAGTTCTTCATCGTAGCTCCTGCTGATCGAACACTCTAAATAACACTGAGCTCTCGGGCACACGATGACGCCTCTTAAGTGGAGTTTTGTGTGCAAACTGCTCATTGGCCGGCGCTCTTCGCAGTCGATTGGCTCAATCTGTTTTTCCACTTAAATGTAAATGATGTGCCGCTGATATGATAATTGTGCGCAACATCTGGACACAGCCCCCCACAGCCACCAACTCGACCAGCCGTAAAGTCGCGTGCTCTACTCTGCTGTGTTCTGCTTTGCTTTGCCTTTGAACACTTGTGACACCCACAAACTATGTTTTTGTTTTCTTAAGACTCGGATGGCAAAACAAAACAAAAACAAAAGACTGAGCTAGAAACGGAAGTATCTGCTGTTCGCATGTATGTGTGGCTACTAGGTCTAGCAAAAAACATGAGTCAAGTGCTTTGTACAACTGAAAGAGCTCTAAACATTTTTTAATATCGCTCATAAAAGAACGCATAGAAGGATGGAGAAGATGATTGTCAATTGCACGCACTTTTTACTTTATGCACATCATTTGACTTGACCATGGTGCGGATATCCACATTCCCAGTTTTGTCTAATGATACTGATCGGCACTATTTTTTTTCCTATCTTTAAATTAAATTCAATATTACTGTACATATGAATTAAAGAATAAAAGATCAACATATTTATAAACTAAGTTTTTAAAATTTAAATTACCAAAAGACCCGCCAATCATACAACATGTGGCAACGCCATTAAATGAATTATCTGCGTTTATTTTCGTGCTCTTTTCAAAAATAATCATATTTTTTGTTTTATCATTACTTGACTTTTAGCCTATTGATTAATAATTGATTCCGCTTTCCATATGTAGTTCTTCAATAAATTTATAAGATTTGAGCAACTCTTAAACTTAGTGGCGCCACCGTACGCTAATAAAAAGATTGTCATGTAAAAATCGAATAATGCTGTAATCGATATTCGCTCACATACCTAGGTGTATAAATGAAGGCGGCTATTAAACATCGATAGACTGAAACAACAACAGAAAGGCGTCCGTGGTGTTCGGTTCGCGAGTCGCGCATCTGCATCAACTTTTTTTGAATATAAATTAATTAAATTAATTCAATAGAGATATAGCTTATGTTAATAGCATAGCAGTGTATAAAAACGCGCGCCGCAATGATTAATTGAAAGACTAGCCGCTAGTGGCAGCCGTGCAGCAGCGACTGCGGCAAAGTGTTGAAAGTGGAGAGAGAAAAAGTCTCAAAAAAAAAAAAAAAAAAAAAAAAAAACACCGAAAATCTTTAACAAGTTTTTGTGTTTGTAGGTGTGCGAGTGCTGAAAATTGTGTTAAAAGAAAGCTGCGCTATTGCCTGAGTAGCAATTGAATTGCAAAATATGATCAACAAAATACGAGCAGTCAATTTTGAAGCTTTACTTGTGTTGTGAGTGTGAGTGTGTGTGCCTGTGTCTGCGTTTGCGTGCGTGCATTTGTGTGCGTTTGTGCCTGCGTGTAAGTGAAATAAAAGCAATTGTAAATGAGTGCGCAAAGAAGTTGTGAAGTGGCGGCAGCGACAGCCAAGCCCAAAACTTCAGTCAAGCATTTCGAGAGGGAAGAACGCCACAGATATTAAAACAAAGTGCAAATGACGACAGCGTCAAACACGTTGGCAAATTAAATACGACTAAAAACAACAGCAAGAAAGAAACGAAAAACATAAATACCGAAGTGAACAACGGTTAGCAGTTCCAGGTGGTCAGCAAAGAGCAGCAGCAACACACTCAGACACACACACACACACCCGCACAGGGAGCGGCAACAACAGCAGCAGTGGGCGACAACGTCAACGTCAACGTCGCGCAATGACCGAGGAATTGAAAGTGGTGCTGCGTCGCAGTCGCAGTGAGCAGCATTCCGGTTTCGGGTTTTCGCTGCTCGGCACAACTGGACCGCCGCATGTCATCTACGACATTGTTGAGAATTCGCCGGCCGCCGACTGCGGTGCGGTAAGTAATATTCACACGTACACATGCATAGATGCAGACATGCATAATAAATGTGTATATGTATATACACACTCCTTACTCTCTCTCGCTTTGTGTTTGCACTCTGACTCCATCTACCGCAAACTGTTATCCTACTTTTGGCGTTGCCGTATTCCCATTAGGGACTGCCCTATGACTTCATCAACCACCCGGGCGCAGCGCAACAGACCCAAGTGGTGGATAAATGTTGCACCACCCTCTTTTTTATGTCGCATTTGCCACTGTAGATAAGTGCATTTCTTACGTTTGAAGATTTCGTGTGTGTTAGTATGTATGAACAGCACTCAATTTAGCAGCCTGAACACTAGCAAGAGTCGCGAAACACGACCTCGACGCAGTCATCGGTGTTGCCCATCTTCAATGACGCCCACTGTGATGTCATCGTGTCACTTGCTCTTTTATTGGGAGCACTGCCACAGACGCACACACATACGAAGTCACGCACACTAAGAAATAACACTATGTATCAATTTTCATTAGAGGCTTCGCTTCTATTTACTTTTGTTATTGAAATTCCCATGAAATGCTTTGCTCATTTCGATTTCAATTTAATAAAAATTAAAACAAAATGAAGATATACAAACGTATAAATAGATGTTTGTATTGTTTGTATGTGTGCATTGGCACTAAAATCAAATGCGGGTATTGGCAATTCATTTTGCTATGTACATATATCTATAGAAATTTTTGTTTTCATTTTCATTTTAATATATCTGAAAGGCAATAAATAATTTGTGCTGCACAATCGTGACGCAAAAGATGTGTTGGTAATATATTTTTTAATAATATATTTATAGTTAGTGAGCATCCAAGCTCCTTTCGAGTATCTTAGCATAATGATAAGAAATCTTTAAATAGCTAACAGGTTAGTTAACATTGCTTTGTGTCTTTTGTTTGTTCAATGTTATCTTTAAAAGAATCTCTTATCTTTTACCTTTCACATCTGAGATATAATTAGTTTGAGCTTTGTTCGTTGATTCGAATGCACCCACATATGTACATACCTACCTACACAAACATATACATAAGGATATGTATATAACTATGTGACAATCCCTCAAGAATGCATTTCAAAAGAAATGTTAGAAATGACAAATCCATCGGAAATGGTTAGTTAGGGAGGGATATGACCACGTACACCGGGAGTTGCATTAGACGGAATCAAACGTGCTGCACATTTTAAATGCGTAAAGTTCATTGAAAACAATATGGATTTTCAGCTCTATTCAAAAGAAATGAAAACTAATCGAACAATCACAAGAACCACAACAAAAACAACGGTAAGAGCAACAAGGCGCAGCTATAAACAGCAATGCAAAGCAAAGACAAAATTATAAAAATAAGTCGCACTCACACATGCACAGAGGTGAGGACACAGACAGAAACACTTACACACTGCTCAAACTCGTGCATAATTATCAGACACAGCAAATGTAAAGAAAATTAAAATAAAACAACAAACAACCAACAAAATGTTTGTGTACGTTTATTATTATTGCTTTCGAGCGCACTTTTGGCTTTTTTGTTTTTTAGAAATAAATTTATTCGCACGACTCAACCGCCTCGAACAACAACAAGAGAGAAAAGTGTGAAAGCCAGAAGAGCTAAGAAACACAAACACAAAGAGTCGACTGCAAAAACGTGTTTGGAATTTTAAATTTAAATATTAAGTAATTTGACAAATACAAGAAAACAAAATCAGATATGTATGTAAGTATGTACATAGAAAAAAAAGCTGTCAGCCAGTCACAATAGCAACAACAACAACAATAACATTCGCAGCCGTAACGTGGCCAGCGTCAACGTCGACGCAGACGTCAACAGAGCAAGCAACTCGTCAACATCGCCGCCGGCGTTGTAATCGCACTCACACTTACGCTTACACACACACTAACGCACACCGGCACGCACTTTTTCAATTTGTTATTATCGCTTTCGCTTACAACTTGTTGTTCCTTTCAGAGGGGATGCTGGTTTAGTCGCGCTATCTCTTGCGATGTTTACGATATTTTTCTTTTGCTGTGACTGTTGTTCTGCTGCACAATTTTTCAATGAGCTGTGAATCTCACACAATTCACACACCATGCTTGTTATATCTATGCATGTGTGAACCTGTGTGTGTATATATAAATATGTGTGCACGAGTGCAAGCGCATATAATGCATGTATAAATATCTACTGTTTGCTGTTGTCTCCGGCCATTAGTGCTGGACCGTGACTTTAGCGATAGTTTATTAATAAGAGAATTGATCGCTAATTAGCAAGTGCTGCCAGATGCAAGATTATTTAAGTTCTGATGTGTACAATTAGCATAGCATTGAATATTTTCGGCATATATATAAAATAAAATTATTATTAAAATGTAAATATATTTTATGCATAAATATATTTTAATGTTTTATAATTAGGTCTAAAGAATGAATACCAAGAGTATAAAGTTACCTGCTGAAAGTTTGCCCTTCATGTCTATTGCATTGTGTTGACTCTTTGTTTTGATTCTTTATCTTTTTGTTGTTAACCGGCAGCTCTAATGCCCATTCTTTGTATATGTCGGTGTGTGTGAGTGCATGTGTGGGCTTGTTCGGTTTTGTTTGTTCACAATACGACAAGTGAGAAATTTATAGTAATTGCATGGATAACAAAAGAACTGTTAATTTGCTGAACATATCAAATGTTGTTTCTACCTAAGCCTTTCATTTTCTATAAACAATCGCAACGATATTGTGCACATATGTATGTGTGAGTTGGTGCGTTTGTGTGTACTAGTAGTTTCATCATAACATCGAAAGAGGTTTAAATGTGCATATACACAATATCATTAATCAATTCCTGGATATTCCTCATTTTGGAAGACTTTTTCCGTTTGTAGCTAAATTGCTTTTTAATTTCTACTTTTCGAGCCTGAGACGAGTTTTCAGAATGTGTTTGCTCTAAACTGGTCCAAAGGCCACATTAACAGCTTTAATCACCAACATTTCACGCTGGACGCATCCACTCGCGGCTGCCATATATGTACATACACACGGTATGTATATTGTGGGCACAATCTTTGCCTCGCCCACTTCCTTGCTAGCCCCTTTTCACGAGCGAGTTTCAGCTCGGCCGTCTGTTGCAAAATTCTAACGCTAAGCTTAATTAGACTTTAACTGGAAGTGACTAACGACTTTTGTTATTGTGCTGCCTGAAGACAAATTAATTGTCGCCGACAGACGGCCAAACAAAAGGAACAAAAGAGAACAGAAACTACAAGGCTATATTGATTTTTGTCTAAGTGCAAGTTTTACACACAAAAACACACACACGCACACACACACACACACACACAAATATATATATATATATATACATCCGTGCTAAAATGACTTTGTATTAGATGCAATGGGTCGTCTGCCGTTACGATATATTTATATGTCTATGTCTTCACACACTTCGAAAATTGTCTTTGAAAGAACATCAAGTTTGCTACAGCAACGAATTACAAGCTCTAGAAAACATAAAACTGTCATTTGTGGGTTCAATGTGCGTAGCACACGACTCGGTGGGCAGGTCACGATACGGTACGAACTAACTACAATAGAACTAACTTGCACGCGACACTTTGCCATTTCGATAAATGTCAACGTTCCGCGTTTGACCAGCGAAAGAGAGTTTTCTGCGATACCCCGCTCTCTTTTCTCTTAGCTGGAAGTCAAAAGTGCACACTCTATAAAGTCAATTCGGTTTAATTGAATTACAAAAGCTGAAAGAAAAAACAAATGAAAAATGCCCGCGCGTTTATTAAGTTAGTTTTAATGACGGCTCAACGGGAAAAGCGGGTTGCGGTGAGGTAAGATAAGTTAAGGTGAGGTATGGTGTGGTGAGATGAGCTGAACTGAGCTGTTGTGCTTTGCTGGGTTGTACGCTGAGTGGGGGGTGGCCTTAAAAGAGGTTGGCGGTGGCGTTGAGAGCGCGCTGCGGTTCGTTGCACGACACGCCAGAGCGAACATCGCAACAACAGCAACAAGCATTTACGAAATAATAAGTTAGAACAATGAGTGCATAAGGCACTCGGCATGCAAAAAGCAGCCGAAGAAAGCGCAGTGTGCAGTAAACTTTGCGCTAAATCTAAGCATTATATTAAAAAAAAAAGAGTGTTTGTTTGTGTGCGCCCAGGCGTCACAAAAGACGCTTTCAAGCACTACGACAAAAGCAACATTATAGTTTTCTGCTAATGTGTGTGTGTATATATAATGCACGTAATGTGCACACCATGAGTATAAATGGCTGCACTTTGTCTGGCGGTGCTGCCACTTGGCTGCTGTCTGTTGGCTGCAAATTGAGTGGCAGCACTTGTAGTTGTCATCCGTCTCGAGTTCTTTTAGCAAGTGTTTATGTGTGCAAGTGTGTGAATGTGTATTTGTGTATGTTTGTGCCTATGTTTTTGTTTTTCTTTGTTTGCATTCCCTTTGCCGCTTTTCGAATGCTCAATTAGACGCAAAGTGGCCGACGAGCCGGCCGGCTACCTGATTGGCTTGGCGTAGTCGCCTGGATGATTCCCCCACCTCTAATGCCCTGGTTAGCTATTTTGGCATATATTTTTGTATTGCAGTCGCGAAAGCGAATGCGAGCGCAAATCAATAACAAAATGAGCACCGAAAATAAACTTGTTTTTCTTCGATTTGCGAAAAAAGCTTTCTGGGTGTTTGCTCGTGTTTTCGTAGTTTTCGCTTTGCACAAATGTAAATACAGGTCAGATTGCTAGGCTTTTGTGTGGAGGGTCTAGAATTCGTGCTACTTCTCCTCCTGCTTAGGCTGGTATTTCTGTCTTTTATTTTGTTTTGCTGCGTTTCCTAATAGCCTGGGCTGGTGTTTTTTATAAAGAGTTCATTTCTGCGTTTCACACTAAAGTAGGTAAAAAGTTAAGCAGCTGTGAAATTGTAAAAATTGAAATCCAAGTCTAAATACGTTGGCGACGTACAGTTAGAAGTTTCGAAAAAAAAAACTTGTTCTAGAGCATAGCGATACGGTTTATTTGAATTACGAATTACGGTAAAAGTCATTTTATGGTTTTAAGTACTCATATTCACATATTTACCAGGTTTATTCGAGCGCACAGCGCGTAAATAACTTAATTCGAATCCCCGTAAGCAGATGTTTGTGTGAAAATGAAATGTAAACATAAAACAGCGTCAGAATTAACATCATGTCAAACGGGGGGTCGACCGACACTCAAATTGACATAATTAAGCGCGACGAAAGCGATGCCATATATCCATTTGTGACTTCCGCCCTTTAGCCGATTGCACAACACCTACCCACCTACACACCTACACTCGTACACACCTAGCTACCTAGAAACGGTAAATGGGTTTTAGTGATTATTTGTTTATTTTTCGCTTGATTTATATGTACGATTTGGGAAAGGGAAGCGAAGCACACAATGGACAGTTCAGATTGCTGGCAAGGTCGTTCGAAATCCACACAAACACACACACACAGACATCTGAGCCGATCTGAATAAATTTAGAATGAGTGCAACTAAATGAGTGCGCGAATTAGGGATACGCTCAAGCAAAATCAAATTATGCAGTCTATTCAAATGAGACGTCAAAGCGGGCTAGCAAACTGACGGCTGTGCCTGACAAGCCTGATGATAAATGAGAGACAGACAACGCTGTGACTCTGCTGCAGTGGTCATTCTATTCACAGTGATTCACACCATGAACACAAGTGAAAGAGAAAGGCGGCGTGTGGATTTACAACAAATACAATGAAATCCAAGAAATCACGTTGAAGCAGAATGGCAGAGCTATTAGTAGAATAACAGTTTTGAATTGTTTAATCCGCCAACTGGCTATGTGGCCCACAGCCCACTTAATCGCAGCGTTGCCCTATTTTGTATTTGCTCACCTTGGGAGAAATGTATGTGTGTGCGTCACTGCGGCAGGGCGCAGCTGGCCTGACCCCTGGATGTAAAAAATACAACAGGCAAGTTTATTAACGCCTATGCAAAGACTTCTTGGCTATTAAATATGGCAAACATTGATTTTCTATAAATTGTATATGTATATATTTGAAATAACTTACGATGCTTAAAAGAGTGTTGCTAGAGTAAGACAAAAATTATTCTAAATGAAGTCTATCAATGTCTTATCTTTTAATAATAGTTTCGCATATTTTTTAAGTCTGTTATTAGGAGTTCATCTGGTTCGTGAAACGATATGAAACACGACAGAGGCTCAGCTCTAGATTGGATCCACTGCTAGCCGTGCCAATGCCTTCGCATAACGGTGAAGGCAATGCTCATGCCGCATCGCTTCGTACTTGATTGGGTCAACGCCATGTCGTCGACGTCGTCATCGGTGGCATTGCGCTGACACTAATACAATCAATGCATTGGCTTGTTTACCTGCCTACTTGCCAACCAACCAACCAGCCAGAAAGCCAGCCAGCCTGCTGGCCTGATTGTGATTGAGTGGGCGTTGTTATTGTTGCTATTGTTAATTGATATTGCTGGCAGAATAAACTGATTTGCAGTCAACAAAAAAAAAAGTCATTGAAAATATGAGTTCAAGTAAAGACAGCTACCGTAAAACAAAGCAATCGAAATAAATAACAATATTACCATTGAGAATGACACTAATTGAGGAATTTAGTGTTTATTTGGCAGTAGATACCTGAAACCTGACCAAAATAATGAAGCCGATACGATGTGCCACAATTCTAAACGCTATCAGTGTTTACTTTGAATATATTTGATTTAAAGGCGTTTGTTTTGCAACCTTTGAGTACTATAAGTACCAGCACAATTATGAACAATTGATTTATTAATGTTTTATTGATTACGATCAGTGCTTAAACTGGAAATTAAGCTCATTTGCTAATAGTCTGGCAACCCTGACTATTGTGACTGCATATGAATTTTAGCCTGAGAGAGCATCACTTGAATGCGCTCACGACGCGCCGCTCTTAATCCCATTCAATTGCAACAACAAGTAGGTATTAAATTTTAGATTACACGAAGAAGGCATCAAATGAAAACGTGACATAGCGCAGGGCTGGAATGATGAAGACGCTGACGCGTCGTGAAAGTTAATCAATTTGCAACAAAATTTTACTGAATGTGTACAGATTGGCCGTATTTACATGTGTATAAGAGAGTGAAGTGTTGCTGTGCATGTATTGGCAATTTTCAAAGCGCACACTTAACTGCATTCCAATTATACCCAAATTCACTTCAAATGATGCTGTAAGCCTTTAATGAACTTTTCACTGCGCCGTAGACAAAGGCTTATCAGTTTTATGCAAATGTGTGTGTGCTTTTATGTATGTAAGGGCCTTCTCTATATTAAATTTGCATTAGGTGTGCTGGCCGTTAATTTATGTCTTTGTTTGAAAATGGTTTGCTTATATACCGAATATTACGTAAATATTCACACGCACGCAATCTCATTCATACATACATAGATCGATTTGCCGCTTATCAAGCGACTTAAAATTAATATTGTACCAACATTTCTAAGGCATTGATTTTACAGCAGTCCGTTATATTATTCGCTCTCTTCGTTGCATCTCTTTGCTGAGCATTCTCTCTTCTCTTTTTATTATGCATGTCAGATGGAGGCAAGAGCTTCATGCAACTCTGCGCTCATCTGACGTCTATTGTGAACAAAACGTGCACATACCGCATAAATAAGTGCAATTTTTTCCCTTTACTTATGGTCATCTTCGCAAGCTAACGGAAATAAACATAAACAAGCAAAAGCTGCGACAGTGTCACTCTTAGAACGCACATTCGTCATTTATAATAGAAGTAACGTCCTTTTCGCGCCAATAATTATGCAATAAAAGCAATTCACTGCGCTTGCATTTTGCATGAGAGCAGTGCTCTAATTTTGTTTGCTCGGCTTCAAATTGGAAGGGGCTTCTAGATGAAGCGGCATGCTTGAAAAATGTATTGACTAAACTGCCTTGGATTGGCCAGAGAAGTGCGTACCCCACCCCCACCATGGAGAGCTCATCAAACAACAATATATTTTTGACGTCAGCGCGCACAGGCGGACAAGGCGCCAATGCCAATTCGCTTGTTTTTTATTTGAGTTGTTTTTGTTGTTATTATCGTTGTTGACACGCGGATGCGAATAAGAATTAAAAATAGTTTACAAGTGCCGACAACTTGGACTGACGGAGCATGTTTATTCGCGTGGTTCCATTGCTTTGGCGCAAAGAAAAAAGAAAACATAAATATTTTATACTGAAGGAAAATCAATATTCACTCTAGTGTCCTATTTCGTTTCGATTCTAATCAGGAAGTGTCTAAAATAAAAGTAAAAATTTTTGTGAACGTTTAATAAGTTTGTATATTTTTCTATTTTTATAGGTCGAAGCGGGCGACATAATATTGAAAGTCAATGGCATCGATGTACATCGGCACACCACGAAGGAAGGCAAGTGCTGCAGTGTTTAAGCTTAATCAATTTTCCTAATTTTCAATTTAATTACAGTGCTCAAGTGTTTACGTCTGTCGGAAAACTTAGTAACCTTGGAGCTTAAACGAGGTGACATTCATATAAACAGTCCAGAATTTCGTCATTTATGCTTATATTTTTTTGGCAGATCCCAAGCTGAAAGCACGCATTAAAGAGCAGTTGGCCAATACGCAGAGTCCGCATTACGTGGACATTGAATCTCCCATCAATATCTATGATTATAGCAGCAGTCCAAACGCCGCTTCGCCCAAGAATCAGCGCCAGAATCAGAATCAGTATCAGAAGGGGGCAATCACGCCCACAATTTCTAGTTCGCCAGCGCTGAGGTATAAGTCTCCTACGCATCTGCCATCGCTGCGCCAGAATTCTCCAACAGCAACAGCGATAACATCAATCGCTGCAGCATCCACAACTACCACAATACACACGCACAGCCGCAACTCTTCCGCCAGCTCGACCAAGATACAAATGGTAGAATCCACAACGATTACAACGAGCATTAGCAACAGCAATATTGCAACATCACCCACGGCAGCAGGGAGCGGTGCCACCTCGCCGACTTTTCGACCGTCACGCATTCCACAGGCTCTGAAAACCGTCGCCCCCAAACCAGTGCCACAAGTGCAGTCGCCGCAGCACAAGCGACCGCGCCCCTCCCAAATACCAACGAAGGCAGCTAACGGCAACGGCAACGGCCCGCAGCCACTGCAGCACTCGAACAGCTACAGCGGCAGTCCAGCCGTCACCCGGCAGCGTCACGCGGAACGCGAGCCTGAGCCGGAACCCAATTCGGCTCCGCCGCAACCGGCTAAGGCGCCGCGTTTTGAGGCTTATATGATGACTGGTGATTTAATATTGAATCTATCAAGAACACCGCAATCGAGTAATTTGATAACGACGCAAGCCAAGAAGGTAATGTCCGCAAATAGTTCTCATTGCAGAGTTTTTAAAATTATGCTATTAATTGTAATAATTTCAATTACAGGTGGACAGTCTGCGAGACTTCCCGAAGCGCAGTGTGGTTAATGCGCGTGCCAATGGCGCCTTAGCACCGCGGGCATCCGGCGAGTCTTCGCCCACATCTTCGTCATCAGTGGACTCGCCCACCAATACGGCCAGCTCGGATTCCATGAAACGTGAGGCTAAGCTGCAGCGTGGTCAGCAGCAACAACATCAGCAGCAGCAGCAGGAGCAGCAGCAGCAACAACAACAGCAACAGCAGCGCGATAGCATCAATAACAGCTATAATCGCCGGGATTCGCTGACCAACGATACGTTGCTAATGTGTGAGGAGCTGGAACGTGATGATGATGCCACCACAGACTACGGTGACAATAAGCGTCAACAGCAACGTCAGCAGCAGCAACAACAGCAACGGTATCGACAACAGCAACTGCAACAACAACAGCAACAGCAACAACAGCGCTATGAGTACTACCAAAACGAAGATGAACTCGAGGCGGATCAGGAGGAACGCGAAGAGGATCAAACCCATTATGACATCACAAACATCGAAACGTATCAAAGTGGCTTAGGTCGCGGTGACGAGGATGATAGCGATCGTCAATGTCTGGTTGAGGACGATGATGATGATGATTACGATGAGGAGGACAATGATGCCGGCGATGAGGAATACTCCACAAATTCACTGGGCTCAGGCACTGGCTCAACAAAGCAACGCATGCGGGCACTCAAGCAGCGCAGTGTGATGCGGCAACAGCAACAGATGCAGCGTAATCGAGATGCTGTTGATTGTGCTGGACGTGCAACGGCTGGCCATTCCGCCTCCACATCCAACTCGTCTGGGACGGTTAAAAGTGAGGCTGTTCTAGGCCTAGGCCAGGAAGAGACTTCGTTCTCGGTACCAACTTCGCCAATTTCGCTGTCGGCACCACTGATCGATAAGGAGACGGCCAGCTCGGTGCCCACCAGTCCGGAGCCTAGCTCTCTGGCGGCCGAGTCGAGCAGCAACGCCGCTGGCGTTGTGGTGCGTCGCCACAATGGGCATGTGGTGCGTAAGTGTGATGCTGCAGGTTTTCGCACCAGCAAATCTGAGGATCATCTGCAGCAGGTACAACGCGAGGGCATTGCGGCTGTGATACCTATTGATATCGACGAGGATGTGAATAGCTCACTTAATACGTTGCTGGATACGCGCCACGATTCGGAGGATTCGCAGGTGAGCGTTGGACCGATAGAGCGGCTTAGCTAGCCAAAGCCCCAGAATAGCTGTAAATAAATCTAGAGAGGCCTTCATAACCAGGCATATATCCAGACGAAAAGCCAACATATAAACACAGATATAGCTGTGCATTTTCAAATCCGGAACACGCACAGGGTCACAATGCCTAAAGTAGATTGTCATTGTTGAAGTGATTTGTGTAGTGTAAAACTAGTTTTGGTTGTTGTCTTTTGATATAAGTAGGATCATAACGGTGTAATCACGTAGAACTGTTGAAATCCTTCATTATATGTGTAGTATATGTCATTCGCTGTAACTTGCGTATATTTGTAAACCCATCATACAAGTTTCCACTTTACTTACTCGTTACTCGTTACTCGTTACTTGTTACTCTTTACTCGTTACTTTTTACTCGTTCCTATTTAATTTCCTACTATACGACAATTAACAACTACTTCTATCTTGTCTATCTTACTCTTAATCTTCTTACTTGTGTTTCTTCTTTCTTTCCTTCCTTTCGTTTTCTCTGTTGATTCGCATTTTACCTGAACTTTTTCTATATATCTGCAAATTCTTTAAAAATCAAACAAATAAACCTAGTCGACAACAACAACTGAATCAACGATTAAGCACAACTCATCGGCGCTGAACAACAATGAGACCGAGCCGAGCAATAACAATAACAATAACAATGAGTGCAAAGAATTGTCGGCAGCAACAACATCAGCGAAAGCAACAACAATGGCAACAACAACGGCGACAGCAACAACAAGAGCAACAACGGCTACGACAGGCAGCGGCTGCAGCAACAAATTAAACTATATATTACGCAAAAAGGTTGCCATTTGTTAAGCATGGCATGCACAAGAATAATTAATAATTAATGTGGTTTGCTGTGTTTATCGTTTGCGAATATTTTATGTTTTGTTGCCCGCCTGTTGTGCTAAACGTTTGTATGTAGACAGCAAGTAGTCAAAACTAAAGCTTACCGACACACAGATACTCTGAAAACACAAATCGACACACACAAACGGCTACACTTGGCAATTATTTAGGGCTCTCTCTCTCAGATTGGGCAACGGCATATGGAAATTGAGCAACCAACAACTAAAAAATCAACAATAATTTTAAGACAAATATACGATATACTCAACTTTCTATATCAATTGAAATTTTACTAATTTCTATTTATTCAATGCAGGCATCGAATCGCGATCGTATCGTGTGGACTTACAATGCGCCACTGCAGCCGCATCAGCTGCAGCAACTGCAGCATCAGCAACAATTGCATCAGCAACAGCAACAACATCAGCAGCAACAACAGCAACAACAGCAACAACAACAACAGCAGCAGCAGCAGCAATACTACGGTCAGCAATCGAATTCAAATTCCCATTCAAGTTCCATTAGCTCATCGCCACAGAATTCGGCAGCCGGCAGTCCGGCCTCGCCCACGTCGGTGTCCTCGTCCGTTATGTCCTCTTCAGGCTCAAAGAGCGCACAGCGACAACAATTGCAACAACAGCAACAGCAGCGCGAGCAGTCACCTGTTGCCATGCCGGGTCTGTTGTGCTGCCCCAGTGGTGGTGCTGCTAATGGTGGTGGTGGTGGTGGTTTTGGCAACGATCAGAGCGTCTCAGAGGCCATTTCAAATATCTCTAGTCCAGACTATCAAGACGACGATAATTTATTAAGTTCTCGCGATATTTTAGGCAGCATGGTACTTAGTGATCCCAGCGACTCGGACTCTACCATTCTTGTCTCCGATGCGGCGGCCCAGCAACGTCAGCAACAGCAGCAGGTGAAGCAACAGCTGCGCGCCCAGCAACAGCAGCGGGAACGTGAACGCGAACGCGATCGGGATCCGTCCGAGCACAAGCTGGTCATACAGGTGCGTGGCATGGATAATAGCAACAACACCACCAGCAACGCCACTCGATCCGAAGAGGATGGCAACGCGCAAACGGAGGAGCCGTCCTCAACGGTTGGTCGCGATGGTTCGCCGCCCGTTTCGGATGATGGCAGTGATGTGGAGTCTCTGCACTCATATCACTACTCGCCGAAAGCCGTGGATATGCCCTCGGCCATACGCCTGGCCAAAAGACTGTACTCTCTCGACGGTTTCAAGAAGAGCGACGTATCGCGGCATCTCAGCAAAAAGTTGGTTCATCATTCTATAATCATTTATGATGATATCTAAATATATATTGTAATTTCAGCAATGACTTTAGCCGCGCTGTGGCCGACGAGTATTTGAAGCATTTTAATTTTGAGAAGAAATCTCTGGATCTGGCGTTGCGTGAATTTCTGCAGCAATTCTCACTGTCCGGCGAGACGCAGGAGCGCGAACGTGTGCTGGTTCATTTCTCAAAGCGTTTCCTCGACTGCAATCCCGGCACCTTTAACTCTCAGGATGCTGTGCACACACTAACGTGCGCCATCATGCTGCTGAACACGGATCTGCATGGCCAGAATATCAGTCGGAAAATGAGCTGTGCTGAATTTGTGGACAATTTGGCCGACCTCAATGATGGCGAGAACTTTCCTAAAGATGTGCTAAAGTATTTATATCACGCCATCAAAACGAAGCCACTGGAATGGGCGCTGTGAGCACTTTTACAAAATCAACTAACATATGATTCGCATTTAACCGGTGATGTTTTTTTTTTATGTTTTAGGGACGATGAGGCAGGTGAGCAACAACAGCAGCAGCGGGCAACCAACAATAGCGGGCTGACGGGAGTTAGCCAGAATCCCTTCCTGGATGCACCCGAATCGGCTACGGCAGTGGAATACAAAAAGGGCTATGTGATGCGCAAATGCTGTTATGATACCAGCTTTAAGAAAAGTAAGTAAACCACTATAATCTTTAGAAAAATCCTTTAACGTTTCCGTCTTATGTTTTTCTCAATCAGCTCCCTTTGGCAAGCGCTCGTGGAAAATGTTTTTCATAACGTTGCGCGATCTTGTTTTATATCTGCACAAGGACGAACATGGCTTTCGCAAGAGCCAAGTAAGTGCAGCACAGTTGCTGGCATAAGATCGACAAATTCGGTTAACACTGTTTTACTCCCAACAGATGTCCGACAATCTGCATAATGCTATACGCATACATCACGCTCTGGCCACTATGGCCAACGACTACACTAAGAAGCAGCATGTGTTCCGGCTGCAGACAGCCGATCAGGCCGAGTATCTGTTTCAGACGAGCGACTCGAAGGAACTGCACTCCTGGGTGGAGACCATTAACTATGTGTGCGCAGCGTTTTCGGCGCCGCCTCTTGAAGGTGGTGTGGGCAGTCAAAAACGTTTTCAGCGACCGTTGTTGCCCAGCGCACAAACTAAACTTTCGATGGTGAGTGCCACGCTTAAATTCATTGCACTCATTTTTTAATTATGTGATAATACACAAATTTGCAGAAGGAACAGCTTGAATCACATGAGCTACAAGTGACACAGTTAAAGCATGAACTGAAGGAGCATCAAAAGACGCCCGTGCCCAGCAAAGGCTTGCCACTGCAGAACTTCAAGGAGAAGGAGGCCTACTTACAATATGAGGTGCGTGCGGGTAGACAACGGTCTGTTACGCTTGTTAACTAATTTGTTTATTCCCTAGCTACGTCGCTACGAGGCTTATGTAAGCATTTTAAATGCCAAGATGTTGGCCGAACAGCAGCCTATGGAGCTGCATTGTCAGCTGACAACACAGCCAACGCTCGTGGAGGATGCCGAGACATTCCCCCTGGGCTCGGTCAACATGACCACAACGCCGCAAAGTATTAATACTCAACAGCAGCCGCCACAGTCACAGCAGCAGCAGCAACCTCAGCAGTCGACCAACAGCAGGTATGGTCAACAGCAGCGAGCCAGGAACTCCTCAACTAGCGGCAATGCCCAGCAGGACATTGGCTGACGCGTAATGGGAGTTTTCTCAGCTTGTGTGGTTTAATGCAATACACTCCCTCGATAAGTTATTTTTCTCGTTAATTGCGTGTTGTTCAGTTTATTTCTGTGTTCGTTTCAAACCCCGGCTTGTGTTGCTTTAGTTAATTGTTGTGTTTGTCAGATAGTCGTCTTCCCTAACAAACATTTATGTAAATACAAACCGTGTCGTGTTTAAAATGTTTTATGTTGCGCTTCGCATAGTGTATGTGCCAGGAGTATGTCGTCCCTCAATGCTGTAATTTTTAGACCATGCAGAAAGCTTTAATATCAAAGTATTCTCAAGTAAAAACCCTTACAATAATTAAATAACTCAGAATTAAGAGTTGCGCATTAGCAATTAAAACTTCAAGGCGAATCATAATATAATTAGTTGATATAAACACATGATTTGTTTTTTGGTTGCCTTTTTGAAACCCACACAAATTACTGTGAAAACTCTTAAGTAACAAATAATTAGAATTTTAAGAAGGCAAAGTTTCGCTTAGTTTACATAATAACGATAAACAGAAAAGAAGTTTTTTAGCACATGTAGCAAACAATAATTTTTGGCGTTCAACGAAAAAATTAGATGAGAAAACAATTTAGAAAACTAAAGAAAATAAAAAAAACACAAATGTGGTTCAAATGTAGTAATGTTTACTGTTTATACCTTGCCTAAATGCATTCTAAAGTAAAGTCGTTTATAAAGCGAAAACATTTTAATATATACGAATATATATATATATATAGTTATAGTATGTCAAGTTATATGATTAGAGCTCTTTGAGTCTAATGCGCACACATCCACATAAATACTAGAATGTTTCTGTTTGATAATCAAAGTAATTGTGGTCTGGTTGTTAAAAAAAACAAAAAACAATTTATACACACACACTCACAGACACCTCACGCTCACACGCATACTGATGTAAACTATATACGAATCATGCTAACCATGTGGACAACTCATGCAAATGCTGCTTGTTTTCAGCATTTTCCCTATTCTGTTGCGTTATGTTTCAAATCAAGCAAGAGAATGGCAAAAACCAAAAAGAAAAATTCTTGAATTTTTACAGATGGTTCGACGATGGCGCCTGCTGTTGTCTGGCGCCCTGGCTGCAATTGTTCTCCTATTTCAAAAGCCACTAAAAATGAAATTTTTAACACATTTTTCGCTTAGCGATGACACAAAAGCAACAAAGACAACAGCAACAACAACAATCACAAGCAACAATTGCACATTGGAGTCAAGCAACAAGAACAGCAAGAACAACTTTAGGAACAAACAACAAGCAAATATTCAATAGATATTCAGACCTAAAAATGTCTTGCCCTAAATGTGAGCAAATGAGTCAAATGCAAAATTTTTATGTTAAACTTTATTGTCAACTGTCCATTTTAAATAGTTTGGCTGTGTATATATATATTTTTACCAAATATAATCAGAATATGTATTTAATTATTATCATTTTCACAATATGCATATTTTATTATTTCATTTGAAATGCTTGTATAATTTGTATTAATATCGTATTTGATTTTCACTTGCAGAAAAGAGAAGAAAAAGAAATAATTACGCATTTTCGTTTCGCTATTGATTTTCGTCATTTCAACCACACAATAAAAACACTTGGCAATTGGTAAGTGCCAGCAATATTAACAAAAACAAACCAAATCGGTAATTCATAATTTTACAATTTATGCGTTTTTTCTCTGTTTAATGCAGCCCATGTCTATGATCAAATACTCCAACTGCCACACACACTCACACACAGAGCACTCAACACTCAAACCGCTTACCAATACATCACTCACATGGAGGGGCACTAGACGATGCTTATGAGCAAGGGATTAGGGGGAGAACGGGGATTAGAGACTAATTAAAGGAAAAGAAGAACACTCACACATTGCGGCTGTGCCGTGCGGTCGTGTGACGCCCAACAGTCTGCCAACAATTCAGAATTTATGTACATCTCTTAAGCTACATAAAATATGATGATGACTATCTGTAATCGCAAGTTGTTAATGGTATTTAGGTCCTACACACAAAACATTCGTTCAGCAGAGAACTACAAAATTTTCGAAAGATAAACTCAGACCAATTATATTGCTATTTTATATAAAATTAATTGAACCCATGTCGGGTTTACAATCTAATATATAAGAAGATTAAATTTATATTGAATTATTGGAATATTAATGCTGGCAATTTTGCTGAGAGCAAAATCCGGTTAGTCGTGACGTATAATCTTAATTGAAGCCGAACTTGTATGATGTTCTATTATTTTGCAAAGGACTCTGATGAACGGCATCCTGTATTGTACCCCTTATACACAGCTTATTCACATATATAGAATATTATTTAAAATTGAAAGAAACTTACATCATTACCTATGCTATCATTATAAATGATAAAAATAAATAATTAAACAATACTTTCTCTATACAATAACAAAAAAACAACAGCGAATTATATAGACGAGTTATGTAATTTGCTCGGTCAGCCTTTTTGCGTTAAGTATACTTCTCCAATATATTTATGTACGGCTGCAGATATATCTATATATATAATTATTTATACAAAATACAATTGGTTGATTACGCGACAAGTCCACGTAGTTAGAATATGAAATTAAAAGAATCGAGGAGGATCACACATAAAAGTAAAAATAAATCGAAATACAATAACTTTGACTACATACATATGTATATTTTTTAATATATATTATATTGTGTAATTATGTAAATGTAACTGTATAACAATTGTTTATAATTATTTTTAACAATTCTATTAAAGAAAGGCAATAAATTGAAAAATCAAACAAAACAATTTTAACAAAACGAAAACTTATGCTGCTTAAAAAGAATATATGTGTATATACATATAATTAATTTAAAAACTGTGAAGAATCATTGTAATCCAAAATTTCTTGCAAAGGAAGATAGATTTCTCGTTAAATGGACACGCTTGATGAGACAATTAAGTGCTAATGTTATACATATATATACACGTATGCATATACATTTAAAATTATACATGGTTAACTGAATGACAGCCAATCACAAAAGCATGATACATTAAAAACTTCCAACAAACTTTACTAAAATGTTTTTTTTTTTTTTTATAATGGGGTTTCAGTAGCAATTTGTTTAAAAAATCACATGATTACGCGCCAATGCTTTAGGCATCGCGGCTGTTCTATCGATACTTGGCATAATATTGTTATCGGGCTGCGTATATTTACAGAAGAAATTAAGGCATTGATATTCGATAGCAGCTTTGCCCCATGTATAAATGTGCTTTTTGAGAATTTCGACCAACAGCTGTTCCTAACAGCTGCTTAAACGGCACCAGTTTCATTTTTATCCGTTAAGTTGCCGCAGAGGTTATTTATTAATTAAAATAATGCAATATAGCTTATTAAGTGTGTCCCTTAGGCACTTCAGGCTGTTGTTGAGGCATCATTCACAATTCATCAAACGTTGCTACAGTTCAGATATAAGAAACATTGGCATTTTGGCACATATTGACGCAGGTAATATTAAAAATTAATAATTATTATAAAAGAACTACAAATATAGTTTCAATTACGTTTAGGTAAAACAACAACAACCGAACGTATGCTCTTCTATGCAGGCAAGACACGGTCCTTGGGTGAAGTTCACCGTGGCAACACGGTAACGGATTACCTCACACAAGAGCGCGAACGAGGCATTACAATATGTAGTTCAGCCGTAACGTTTGGCTGGAATGGTAAGCGGTGGGTGTCCCTCTAATGAATGAATATTAATAACTTGATACTAAATGAAGATTTTCCGTAGTATTAATCTGCTGGACACGCCCGGTCACATTGACTTTACAATGGAGGTAGAACAGTCGTTATATGCAGTCGATGGCGTTATTATTGTGCTGGACGGCACCGCTGGTGTGGAAGCGCAAACAGTTACCGTTTGGACACAGGCAGACAAACACAATCTGCCTCGGCTTGTGTTTGTCAACAAGATGGATCGTCCAGATGCAAATTTTGATAAATGCGTTGACGACTTGAAAACAAAACTGGATGCTAAGCCCATTTGCATGCAAATTCCGACAAAGAACAGTGACGGACAGTTGGGTAAGCCAAGTGGAAGGGGATTACCAATTAAAAATATTCAAAATTAATATCTTGCAGGCATATACGATGTGATAACAATGGAGCTCTTGACCTGGCAACAAAAGGATTTAGGTCGTACTTATAATAAAGTTAAATTGGAAGCGTCCGATGAGCTTCGAGAATTGCAAGAGAAGCGCAATGAATTGATCGATGAGCTCTCTGGAATAGATGATGAACTGGCTGAAGTGGTCATTAGCACTGAGAGTTTTGACAACATCAGTAGTGAGCTAATTCTGCAGGCTATGCGACGCGCAACTTGCAACCAGAAGGTTGTGCCCGTCCTGCTGGGATCCGCATACAAAAATATTGGCATACAATGTTTAATGGATGCTGTGAATGCTTATTTGCCAAAACCCGAAGAACGAAATCAAATCTTCGATTGCTTTGGGTAATTATCTTTTAGTCTTCAACTGTTAATCTGTCCACTATAGTATTACATAATGTCAGCAATGATTTGGCGGGTAAGGTATTCAAAATTGTGCACGATAAACAGCGCGGCCCACTCACTCTGGTGCGCCTGATGCGGGGCGAGCTGAAGCGAGGAATGCGCGTTCTCTGTTCGCGTGGACAGGCTGAGGTTATAACAAAAATTTATGAGCCACTGGCTGATGAATATCGAGAGGTGAACTCCATCCAGGCGGGCGATGTGGCGATATGCTCGGGTCTTAAGGTATTTCTCAAATAAACAATTGATTCGTGATAAACACGCTATTTTACAGTCAACAGTTACTGGAGATCTGCTTACGGCCAGTCACACATCCTTGAAGAATGCACAGAAACGTTATATGCAGAGTCGGGACTCCACGGCTGCCCAGAAAGATGTTGACAATGATAATAATGAGCTGGATGTCAGTCATGAGTTGTTTTCATTTGAACCCAAAATACCCGATGCAGTCTACTTTTGTTCTATCGAGCCGCCCAGCATATCATCACAAACGGCCATGGAACAGGCGCTCAAGCAACTGCAGCGTGAAGATCCCAGTCTGCGTGTTAACTATGACTCCGTAACCGGGCAGACTGTGCTTGGCGGCATGGGGGAACTACATATGGACATTGTTAAGTCACGTCTGCTCACTGAATACAAAATTGATGTTGATCTGGGCCCGTTGCAAATTGCATACAAGGAGACCATCGAAGCGCCAGCCATAACGACTTTGAGCGTGGAAAAAGAAATTGCGGGCAGCAAGCAAAATGTGAATATAACGCTGGAAGTTGTCAATGATCAGACTGAGCTTTTCAGGTATATTCTAACATTGGGTCGTGTAGCGGCTTTCATTACATTTTTGATTTACTAAAGCCTAGATAGATCACCAGAGAATTTACCAAATCTGAATGCTCTACGTCCTCGACTCCTTCAAGTGGTGCGCAAAGGAGCAACCGCTGCCTTGGAGCGTGGACCACGAGTTGGCGGTCACGTGGTGGACACTCAGATACGTCTCCATAATATCACAGTAGGGCGTGGCACTGCCGACTCGTTTGTCATGGCTGCGGCGGCACAGTGCGTACAAAAGGTTAGTCCATTCCTCGCCTTAATTTAAATGAATATTCAATTCATATTTGTCTACCAGCTCCTGACCACAAGCGGTACACGTCTACTAGAGCCTATCATGTCCATTCAAATCGTAGCGCCCAATGAGCGTATATCGGGAATTATGGCTGATCTGTCAAGGCGTCGTGCAATTATAAAAGACGTAGCACCCAAAGGAGACAGGAATAAGGTGAGGTGAAGCCAATTAGAAATATTGTAACTTATATTTCACCTATTATTCGATTAGTTGATATATGTGAATGCGCCGTTGGCTGAGCTATCCGGCTATTCCAGTACACTGCGTACGATCAGCTCCGGCACGGCCAGCATGACAATGCAGCCATGCGGCTTCTCAGAAATGAACGCCCTAGATGAGTCGATAGCCGTGCGTCGTGCTCAGGGATTGGACTGATATGATGTCCCACTAATGGTTAGCTAGTTTTAAGTAACATAGTTCCCAATAAATGTTATGCCCAGTAGCACATGCAAAATTTGTCATCGGATTCACAGTAATTATGCATTTGTAATAGAAAATGGTTTTTGAGCTAACCAGAATTTAGTACTTTAAAATTTGTCTAAATTTGTGTTACAAAACTTGATGAATTGAATCGGTGCGAACTCTTTGGCAATACAGAATGGCGTACTCAACGCAAAAGATATTCTTTCATGTACCGTTAAAGTACCATGAGTGCGAGAAATGTGTAAAATTGAAAAGTTATGCATCTTCAACCGATGAGCGTTCTTGGTCAGCGAGTGATACCAAAAAATCCCGATTTTTGGTTGATTTAGTGGGTTGCCATATACCAGTGATCCGTGAGCAGAAACGCAGATCTCCTGGCAAGGGTGGTAAAGGTCGGGGGCGTCCTGAGGGCAAGACAGCAAATGCGGAACACTATAAGACTAGAAAGAGTCCTAACCGCTACGGGGACTCAAGAGGCCAAGGGCAGAGCTCAGGTCGTCGGGCACGTTCTGACCCAGATAGTAGGCATGAATCTAGCCCCAGCCTGGTTAAGGGACGCGGTGGTTATGGAGGTCTAGGACCAGGTCCGAGAGGACAGGGTCAGCCTGGCAGACGATTTTCAGGACCTAATCAGAGTTATGGAAATCTGGTTCAACGCCAAAGAAGTTTTCGTGGTCCTTATCTAGAGAGTCATGGGCGTGGGGGGCGAGGTTCAATCGCACATCAGGCCTGGTCTGATGGAAGAAGTGAAGAAGGGCGAAGACAGGAGCAGAGTGGCTATGAATGGTCCGGTCAGCATGGAGAAGGCTCTGTTGCTCCTAAGCAGAGTGGTGATCAGTTTGGCTATGGAGCCCCGGGTCAGATTAGCAATTATGATTCTCCAGACCAGAAACGAAATTATCAGGGGCAAGGGCATGGCGGCAACGTAGAACCAGGTTATTGGAGAAAAGATAATTATGGAGATCATGGACCAGGGCAATCCCAAGGGCAGGACAGTTATGAAGCTCCAGATAAAGAGAGTCCGGAACCGGCCGACCAAGTTCAGTCTACAAATGGTTCCGATTATTCGAATCAGCAGGGTGAGAGCAACTACCCTAATTGGCACTCGGAGTTACGCGAGTTAAGTCCAGCACGCGTGCTTTACAGAGATGAGAATATGGGAAGATGGGGTGAAGCTGAAGGAGGTCTAGAACAGGAGGAGGGCTGGATCAACCACGAGGGCATGGGACAGCAGGATCAATGGCATGATGATCAGAGCGGAGAACCAGAGAATGAACAGAGTTGGGTCAACTACGGAACTGGAAATCAAAGAAGTATGTATGACTCATCTCATTATTATGACGCAAATTAATCAAGAGTAATATGAAAGCTTTTATCAAACAATAATTTTTTCAAAATTGAGAGTAGCACGTGTGAAATAAAAATATATGAAGAGAGAAGTAATACATCAAAATAAAAAAAATATACATTTTTATGTCTGAAAATGCACATGAATTATTCATTACAGTTTCTAATCTCAATTCCATTTGATTTTAACTATTTCTGTTAAAGAATTGAGGATAACTTAAACAAAATAGTTTTGTTTTGTTTTTATCTTATTCGGTTTTTAATGTAAAGGACGTGTCTGTCTCCTCTAGCATGTTCTCCAGGCGCAGGCCCAACTGCCGACGCTGTATATCCACTTTTAAGACAGAGGCGATAATGCGATCCCCAATACTGAGCTCAATGTTGTTCATATGGGTTTTGTGGATGAGCCCGTCCCGTTCTACGCCAATGTCCACGAATGCGCCAAAATGTGTCACATTCGTGACTGCACCTATTTGCGAATTAAAGAAGAAAGTTCGCTGTTTATACATATTGTATTTGTTGTAATGTAATTACGTGCCTGTCACCACATCCCCAATGCTAAGGTCATCCAATCGTGTTAGACCTTGCTTGAATAGCGGCCGTTTGTCCAGATCTAGGCGATAATCCTGCAGCAGTTCGCGTTGCAGCGCAACCAGCACGAACTTTAACTGAACAAGTAAAGAAGAAGTAAGTGGACGATCAGTGGTATAACAAGTAAATTATTTACCCGATCAATGGGAAGTTTGTGCGTTGCAGCAAGCTCTTTAAGATTCTGCTCCGAAGTGCTGAACTCCTTGATGCTCTGAATAAATCTTGCCTTGCCAATGTCCGAGAGTTTTAAATCACATTTTCTAATAATGCTATAAAAAATATAACAAAATTATTAATAACAATTAACATTTTTATTTACTTTTTGCAAGGGAGAATTTCGAGTACTGTAATCTTATAAACGCATATGGCGAAGAAAATGAAGTTTAGGGAGCTTAAGAAGCTTTACGAAGAGCGTTGGAAGTACCCGCCGACACAGAAACCGCCCAAGATTCGATTCCTTGCTTGCGGCAAAAGTGTCAATTATGGAATTGAGAAGACTTATGACCCTTGCTGGAAGTCCCCCATGCCCATGACAGCGGAGGCACAGTTTGGTCCGTGCTGGGATTACCCTCCAGAACGCTATAAACGTCGCCCATTGCCGCCGCCATGTCGTGGTGCCACTATTCCACCAGATCTCTTGGTGCCCGAGTTCGATCATTGTAAAACGGTTTACACGCGCTTCGATTTTCGCCTTGAGGAGTGTGTGCATCAGCAGGTACTGTTCCTTGAGCATCTGTTCAGGAAACTGGAAGTACAATTCAGAGACGCCAGGGCCTATCAAATTGATATGGCCAAACGGATGCGTTATCAGTCCATACGTCGACGCCTGTTAATAGGTTCTGCGTGTGGCATAAAAATCTATCCAGAGTACCTCAGCCAGATGGCAGAAAAGCGAGCAATCTGCGATTTTCAAAAGGCGCACAATGCCATTAAGCAGTCAAAGTAAGCAATTGATGGCATTCTAACAGAAATTAGCTCATTATTGTCTTCGGCAGCGCTGATCTGGCAGATGCTGTTTCGAAAGTTAGGAACGCTATGCCAGAGCTGCGTAAGCGATTGGATAAACTGGATCAGTCGGTGAAAAGTCCATATATATCAAGTCTGGAAAGGATACTGCAAACTATTCAAGATGTTTACGATTACTTCTTTGAGGTGACACGTAAGTACAAGACCTGGGAACAGCTCATCGACGCCGCCCAAGAGCATTCAGTCGACGATTATTTGGCCCTTCTTCGCACTGAACAGAACTTTGAGAGTTTCAAACATGCCGGTACTGAGCATTGCACCTGTAAGCGTTGCCAAAACAGGAATCCTTTAGACCCGTATTTGCCCTACTGGTGCCAGGGATGTGATCGTCACAAGAAAGACGTCAAACTGGTGCAGACCGAAGTTCTTTGCCATACGAGTATTAAAGCTCAGCTTGATTCTAGCGACACTAGCTATCTAGAGAAGCAAAGTGATACCTCACTGCTTCAGGCCGAATTGGAAAAGTTGAATGATGATTTAAATTAATTAAGCACTATTGTAAATCAGTCGAATTTATGAATTTTCGTTTGGGAAAATATACGTGACAATATTTTTTGTGACTCACGTTTCGGCCAATTGATAACTTTCGGGGTGCACCCAGGTGCAGTCCAGCGGATTGATTAATGCTCCACCAACACTAAGTGGTTCGATTCTTATAAAACCTGCGCATTGAACATAGGTTTTCTCACCTATGCTGCGAACATTGAGTAGATCCTTGCGCGATTTAAATGGACCCTTTTTTGTGCGATGTTCAATGATCTTTTCAGCCTTCTTTTCGGACAAACCAGCAATGTGTCTGCAAACAGATAGGCATAGTAATCTTATAAAAGATTTTATTGATTATTGCAGTTTTTATAACCTACTTTAATACACTGAGACTCGCTGTATTTAGATCCACGCCCACAAAGCTAACACACTCAGACACAACGTCATTCAGTGTTTCCGTAAGCATTTTCTCATTTACATCGTGCTGGTACATGCCCACACCCAAATGGCGTGGCTCAATCTTCACGTATTCACTTAGCGGATCATTGAGGCGACGCGCAATAGATACTGAAATGTGATATTAAATTATATTGAAATCTTACTGGAAACTGATTTTAAGACAAGATTTTAAACAGCCAAACCTGCACTTATCAAGTTCATATCCATGTTGGGAAACTCTTTGGTTGCCACAGTACTGCAGGAGTAAATGGAAGCCCCATTCTCATTTACAATGCTATAACGAATGCTGCGATTGTCCAAAATTCGCGCTTGGAAGAGCGACGTCAGCCACATCTCTGTATCGCGGCAGGCAGTTCCGTTGCCTAGAGCAATGACTCGGCAACTATGATATGATGAATAAAACATTTAAATTCAAATAGGACATTATGAGCGCGAGTTGTGATTACTTATGTTTGGTGAGCAGCTGTACCAGTTTTTTCTCGGCTTCCTTTCGATTGGCATGTCGTCCATGCGGATAGATGACACCCGATTCCAGAACATCGGCTGTCTCGGATATAAGAGCTAATTTGCACCCATTTGTATAGCCTGGATCAATGCCGAGAATGCGTTCTCCCTTTAGAGGCGACATCAATAATAGTTGTTTCAAATTCTTCGCAAACACTTCTATTGCTGCTCTGATGGCCTTCTCCTTTAGCTTGGCTCGAATCTGGCGACAGAGCAGAGGTTGCACTATCAAAAAGTATACAAATTATAGGTATTGCTTGTTGTTTTCTCATGCAGCTTACATTTTTTAGTGTAGCACTCTTCTAGTGAGCGAGTAAATACTTCTCGACGTAGAGGATACTGCAGGCCTTGAGACATGTACTGCTCCGATATAAAACGCTTGAGATCGGACTTTAAATAGTTGTTGGTCTCCACTTTAACGGTGAGAAATTTATGTTTCTCGGCACGATTGATGGCCAACGTCTGATGCGGCTTGATTGCCTTAACATCACATTGAAAATTGAAATAATTTTCGAATTTGGAACTATCAAGCTTCTTGTCCGCAATGCCCCCAGAAGCAACTTTACTTTTACTCTCTTCCTTTGAGACTGTCGTGCCTTTAGCTTTGCTGCATTTGAGTACGATTCTCTGTACATTTTGACTGTCGATTAAAAAGCAAAACGTTAAAACTGATGTGGTAAATATGCCCAGGTCTTGGTATAAACTTACAGGCGACGCAGTTCCTCAAGAACACTTGTGTTCTTACTTATGTTGTGTATAATAATGTTACAAATTCCGACCATTATTTGCTCCTCTGATGCCAAATCCTTGTTGCTTGGATCAATAGCCGAGGACAGCTGCACTATTGGCGCTGTACCATACAGTAAGGAATCGGCATATTGTTCCAAGCCCAAAGCTTTCGCGCGGTCTGCCAAGGTGCCTTTGCTAGCCGGTTTGTATGGTGCATACAAAAATTCGAGCTCTTCATTGGTCTTCGCACACATCAGTTCTTCTCGAATCTCCGTATTAATTATATTCTCTCGCTCTAGCTGATTAATAATGTTCTCTGCCTTCTTGCGCAGATCGACAATTTCCGAGTAAGTGTTCCGTATATCTCGCAAGCGATCTGGTGTTATGTGATCCACAAGATCTCGTCGATAACTACGGGTATACATATTACTATATTATCAAAATCAAGGAGCTCAATATTACCGGCAAATAAATGGAATGGTGTTTTCATTTTCAAAAAGCTTCACAATGTTGCGCGCTGCTGTCGGTTGTATTTGCTCTGTTTCGGCTAAGAGTTCATGTATATTCCACACTTTGCGTCGCTCCCAGAACGAACTGCGACCTGTGGTGGAACTGGACGTCGCCGGAGGTGTATTGTCTTCGCCTTCATCTTGAGCTAATGCAGTCGACAATGGCAGTTCCACTGATGTTTCATTAACATCATTGATTTGGTTGGGTAAAGCATTCTCTTTGTCCTGTTTTGCTCGCTTCTTCTTAGACTCAGATGCATCGCTTTTAGAATCGTTACCTCGTTTATTGCTGGTACTACTGCTGTTTATATATCGTTAATATAGAAAATGAATATTATTTCAATATAGAAAGGCTTACGCGCCCGAAGCTGCAGCTGCTGCCGCACGATCTATGAAACGACGATGTGTCTCTCTAGGCTTATATTCATCATTGTCAGTGTCCTCACTTGCATTATCATCCGAGTCAGAGATCTCAATTATATTTCTTTTAGCTGCCACACGGCGCGGTCTTGTGGACATTTTAGCTAAGCGGCTAAGGAACAATGAGAGCGTAGGTCTTGCGGATGTGGTCGTTATCGATATTTGTTCGCGTTGTAGGAATATTAGCATCGATAACCAATAACATTATTGTACATAACGGCAGTGTTGCCAGTTTACGCTAGCCTTTTGATAATAAATCCATTATGGGATGAAATAACCAGAAACTGTGACAGTCTATGCAGAAATCCTAGTCCTTAAGAGAACTATTGAATAATTATGAATATTAATTAATGTACATATGCTATTTAGCATATAAACATTTTGCATTTTCTTGCCCAGCGTAATAAGATAATCAGACTTAACTATGAGTGTTAGTGGTGTGGGTCAGTCGTGCAGTAAAAGTGTAAATATAAAAAAATATTTAGAAGAAGTAATTAAAGGAAATGCATGAATACATTGTGTACCATTTTGTTGTATTTGACTTTTTAATTAAACTATTTTGATATGCCTAGAAAGGACACTACAAATTATTTCTTAAATATATTTTTCCTATGTTTTCTTCCATTTTTCATGTAGTCTGCTATTCAAGCTTTTTTTTTCTCATCTTAGTTTGCTTTATCCAACTTTTATCCACAGTCTAACTTATTTTGGCGCTCAACAGATGGGAGCTCTGCATAACGACTGCTATAGTCAGTTTAAGCATTCAGATTTGAGTACAACATTTTGGGCGCGGAAGTTTCATATGTCCTTTCGTAAAGAAGGATATTCAAACGCTGCTTCGTTATAGAATATAATATAAGAATGTGGAAAAATGCTCAGTTTATTTATTATTCACAGTAAGCTGTGTGTTAGCACGCACATCATATACATATATCAAGTTCATTACAGATTAGTACACTAAAGTAGCAAATGTGAAAATTGTCGCACGTGGAATATTAGAAAATTTGGTGATACAATTGATGCCGGACGTATTTTTGATATTACTTTTTAATCTCTCCAGCCATAAACATTTCAAAAAGAAAAATTGAAATTTGTGTTCTAAAATAATTCGCTTTGTAAACTCGGCCAGTGCAAGCTCTTGAGCGTTGCAATATGGCGTTCTCTACGCAGAAAGAATTCTTTCATGTGCCTTTTATGAACGAGAAGCCGAATGAATATGAATGCGAGAAAGCATGCGTCCAGTTAAAAACCTATCCATCTACATTCGATGATCGCTCTTGGGCAGCCGACGAGGACAAAAAGTCTCGTTTCGTCTCCGATCTGGTGGCTTGCAATATCTGGCGCCCTGATGGAAAGTATGGTGATGGTGATGGGCAAACTGGCGGCAAAGCAGTTAAACCGAGTCAAAAGGGGAAGGACTCTAGTAAGGGTAGGCACATCACAGGTTCGAGTCAAGGAGATTTCGGCGAAAAAGGCTCAGTTCAGGAGCAGGGAGATACTGGAGCGGGTCAGGAACTTGACCAACCCACAAGTATGGGTGAAGGGCCGTCCGAAGATACCGATCTGAGGACTTCAGAAGGAGAACCAATAGGGCTGGACCCCCAGGGAAACGGAGATTCAGAACTCCAAAAAGGAACTGATGACAAAGATAATGAAGGACGAGGTGGATCAAGTCAGGATCGTGAGCCTCAAATTGGAAAAGACGGAGAACCCGGAAATGATCAGCCATTTGGTGCACCAAGAGGGTCACAGTCTGATCTGGAGAGTAAAGATAAAGGTGGTGCAAAATCACGACCTTGTGCGCCGGGTCGATGTAAGGGTCCATGCACTGCAGATACCTGTCGTGGCTCAGGTGTTCCTCCTAATGGACCACGACCTGATCAGGCGGGGAGAGGACCTAGCGATTACGGTAGCGGAGGTTCGGCTATAAGACCTAGCGATTACGGTAGCGGAAGTCCGGCTGTAAGACCTAGCGATTACGGTAGCGGAGGTCCGGCTGTAAGACCTGGCGACCGTGGCGTGGAGGGAGCTAGAGATCGTGCTCGAGATGCTTCTTGTAGTTGCTCTAAGCAACGGTATGGTCCTGGTGGTCCAGGCCCAGGAGGTCCTGGAAGACCACCTGGTGGTCCGGGCCCTGGAGGCTTTGGAGGTCCTGGTGGACCACCAGGTGGCTCGGGCCCAGGCGGTTATGGTGGTCCTGGTGGTTACGGTGGACCCGGCGGACCCGGCGGACCCGGTGGACCTGGTGGACCTGGTGGTTCGGGACCAGGAGGTTCGTGCCCATGTGCGGGAGGCTCTAGGGGCCCACCTGGTGGACCACCTGGTGGGCCACCTGGCCCTGGAGGTCCTGGCCGGAATCGGCCTGAGGACGATGATCTAACAGGCGACAGTCTTCTGGTCGCTGCGAACGATACTATTGAAACTATGAAAAATGCAATGGTTAGCAACAAAATAATCGATAGGGATCCAACTGATCCTAAAGCCACCCCTCCAATGAAAAATACAGAAATCCAACGCATAATGCAACAACGTTATGATCCTGAAATAAGCAAAGTATTTGATAATAAAATTAGACAGCTGTCAGATGCTAAAAAGATAAACTCTGCCGATGAAAGAGATCTGCAGGACATCAAAAGAGCCGTCGACGATATGAATAAGTCTCATGATATATTAGAAGCTGAAAATGGCAATCTTAGAAGAATACTTGAAAAACAGTCAAGGCGTGCGGCGATGGACAGCATCAACATTGATCCAGAAAGAAACAGCGATGTCCAATATTTACAAAATAAGATAAACAATTTAGGCAAGGAGTTGGCTATACTGCGGCAAGCTGAGGACGAATTTACAAGATTTGGGGCACAACGCAGTGGAAATCCTCGTAACGATGCAAACAGTGATGCCAATAGACTTCAAGTCATGTTGGCTGACCGTGAGTCTCTCCGCAAAAAGATCAAGTCCTTGGGATCGCTCAATGATTTGTCCAAGTCTGCACAAAAGAAGGCTAGAGAGAGTGCTGAACTCACTAAAACCGTCAACAACCAAAAGCGTTGTATATGTGACATGGAGAATGACATTCATGAAATGCAGCAGTACTATGAACATGAGGTGGAAAAAACCAAATACGATGCGGAAGTACTTAAGGTGCGTTAATATATTTTAATGGGGCTTGTAGGTATCTGCAGTATATGACATTTATTGGTTACAGTGTCGCTGCAAAGAGCTCCAACAACAAGTGGTCACTCTCCAACCGGCGGTGCAACGAGCGGACGTTATGCAAATGGAAATCGATGTTCTAAGAAGTGAGTTGCGAAAACGTGATTTGGCATTAAATGCCTATGATTGCCAATATCAGCAGCTAATGGTAAGCATTTGTCATCGTATGGTGATGAATTTGATGTTTCCTCTTGATGTTTCCTCTTGTTTCCCAAAGCATAAAACAAAAGCGTTCAAGAAATCTGGGTACCGTTACCTAGACGAACTGATAGAAAATTGCAATGATAGTTGTTTTAATGAGACTGGGATAGATGATAATGGAGATATTACATGTTGATGCCGTACCATCATTTTACGTTCTGCCCCATACGACAATTCATGCTTAAATTCTGTAGTGTCTTAAAAAATTGATAGTGCATATTATGAAATAGTTACAGAAAAAAAAAAATTAAAACATGAATGGTATGAGAGAAAAGTCGTCGGAAAGTACGTCTCTGTATTGCTTGCGGCTTAAACACATGTTTATTTCTCCCTTCCTCTTTCTCAAGCCCTTGCATACAGCTTCAATCCTCAACTACTTCCAATGATTTTCCTCTCTAATACCTTGTCTTTTTTTTCGATACGTCCCACTTATTTTAGGCCGTTATATGTGAACTAAATCAGAGGTATGGAAGTCAACCTTCTGACTGCCCTCCGTTTGATGAGCCACCAGATTGTCCCGATGTTGGGGATGATTTGGCCTTCTACACGAGTGCCACTCTGGAACATATCATGAACGAGATGAGTAAACAGGCAGATTGCTTCAAGCAAATGAGCGAGGATAAGTATGACGGTGGTAAGGATATCAAAAATTTAGATGACTGTGCGTGTGAACTGGACCGCTTGAAGAATTTGCTAAAGGAAAAGGATAGTCAGTTGGGTGAATTGATCGAGGAGAATGAATGCATGTGCGAAGCCGCTCTAGAAAGCAAAAAACGACTCAACGAATTGGATAAGAAAGTACAAGAACTTGATAATGACACAAGATATATGGAGGAAGGTATGCGAGAGAGCATTGGATTAATACAAGATATTGGGGATGTTGCTAGAGAGAATGATAAACTGAAGGGTAAAGTTGATGACTTGAAAGCAAGTGATTTAATGAAACAGTTGGAGGATTGCTTAAACAAGAAAGAGGAGTGCGAAGAAATCAATAACACTTTCAAATCTGCCTTGAAGGATCTTGGAGTAGATCCTGATATTCTTGCAAATGAAGCGAAAAAGAAACTGGAAGAACAGAAAAAAGCAGCAGAAGAGGCTAAGAAAGGACAAGACGCTGCGAAAAAGGCAGGTGACAAGCCCAGAGATTCAACTGCGGACAAAAAACGGGATTCTGCCAGAGATTCAGCAGCCGGGAAACCGGGTGCTAAACCCGGTGATTCAACGTCCGGAAAACCTGGCGCCAGAGATTCAGCAGCCGGAAAGCCTGGTGGTAAACCCGGAGATTCAGTATCCGGGAAATCTGGTGCTGATTCAACATCCGGGAAACCTGGTGCAGATTCAGGAGCGAGGAAGTCTGGAGCCGATTCAGCAGCCGGAAAACCTGGTGCTACGGCCGGAGATGCAGCAGGCGGAAAACCTGGTGCTACAACCGGGGATTCAGCAGCTGGGAAACCTGGTGCTACGGCCGGAGATTCAGCAGCTGGAAAACCTGGTGCTTCGGCTGCAGATTCAGCAGCTGGAAAACCTGGTGCTACAACCGGGGATTCAGCAGCCGGAAAACCTGGTGCTACGGCCGGAGATTCAACAGCCGGAAAATCTGGTGCAGATTCAGGAGCGGGGAAGTCTGGTGCCGATTCAGCAGCCGGAAAGCCTGGTGCTACAACCGGAGATTCAGCAGCCGGTAAACCTGGTGGTAAACCCGGAGATTCAGCAGCTGGAAAACCTGGTGCTTCGGCTGCAGATTCAGCAGCTGGAAAACCTGGTGCTACAACCGGGGATTCAGCAGCCGGAAAACCTGGTGCTACGGCCGGAGACTCAGCAGCTGGAAAACCTGGTGCTTCTGCCGGGGATTCATCAGCCGGAAAACCTGGGGCTGCGGCTGGAGATTCAGCAACCGGAAAACCTGGGGCTGCGGCTGGAGATTCAGCAACCGGAAAACCTGGTGCTACGGCCGGAGATTCAGCAGCCGGAAAACCTGGTGCTACAACCGGAGACACAGCAGCCGGAAAACCAGGTGCTACGGCCGGAGATGCAGCAGCCGGTAAGGCCGGTGGCGCTGCGTCCGGTGATACAGATGCCGGAAAAGCTGGTGGGCAGTCTTCTGGTGCAGCCGGAAAAACTGGTGGTAAGTCTTCCAGTGCAGCGGATGGACAACAAGGCGCAAAGGGGGGAGCCGGAGCTGGTAAACAAGGTACTGACGCGACCGCTCAAGGCCAAAAAGGAGGCGGTGGTACCGATGGAAGAGGTTCGAAGTCCACCGGGAAAAAGGGCAGAAGAGGAGAAGGTTCAAAACTGGATGATACCACTGAAGAGCAGTTCGACGAATTTGTTAAGAACACAGCGAAAACGTTATCAGCCGGCGAGATCGATGGCGTTAGCTTGGAGAAGGAGTTACGAAAAATTTTGGATATGTTTATTGATGAGTGTGGATTTTGTTTCTGCAAGTGCAATATTCCGAAAAGCCGCTTTTATGCTATATGCCATAAGCTCTACCACCATGGTCTGCACACGTTGGATTTTAAGGATCTGGCCTATATGCACAAACGTATCTTTGCTGCAGCAGAAAACATTCTGCCTGGATGTCTGTTTAATATGATAATGAAGGATATAATGTCCTGTAATCCACAAAGCCTCGTGCCATCAACAGCCCTTCAAAGAAAACAATGCTGCACTTGCAAGAGCTCCCTCTGCTGCGATGACACTGAAGATAAACTTATGATAAAAGGTTCGTTTTATTATTACTATATGTATCTCTTTCATTCTTTGTTGTTTTTTTTATTGATTTAGTAATGCGTCTTGAAAACGACATTGAGAATGCCAAGGTGTGCTTAAAGAACCTAAAAAGCATTCCATCTAATCTTTCCATACATGATTACCGCATTGAAGGTGGCGATTGTCCTGCAAAGTAAGTTGATAGGAAAACAAATTTCAATCGGAAAATATTAACAAAACTTCACTATTCACAGGGATCGCGTTTTACGCTCTACTCGTGGGGGAAATTCAATCACTATTTACAAAGAAATTAAGCAAGCACGACGTGCTAAGGTAAATCTTATCATACATACGTATTTTTAAAACTATATATTTTGATTTGTATATATTTTAGAAAGGACTTAGCAATAATAATTAATTATGTTTTTGTTCTTGTGTTTTGTACACATTGGGTTGGACTAAAGTAATACGTCCGATTAAGCGTTAACAAATGAAAATCCAACCATAAAATTCGTTGTGTATATTTCATATTTAAAATAACAATTTAAATAAATATGTTTAAATCGATAATCATGTGTACTCGATGTAAATATGGGCTAAAGTATCGATAGTTGCCGGTTCACAGCTGATCCGCTTATATCGATAGCTGATTGTATAAGCATGCAGTAAGCATTTAAGTTCCGTGATTTTAGAAAAAAAAGAGTCGAATTATCCATGGAAAAATTAGTATGCGCCAGCAAGAAACTCATCCAGTTACAGGTGGGATTGAATAGGATATTCCGTTGTTCCTAGGTTTCATAATAGCTATTCTTTTCATTACAATTTCAGATGCCGCAGGTAGCAACGTCTGGAGTGCGTGCGTTGCTCCCGGGCTTACAAAATGCGTGTCAATTACAGCAGGTGCGCCATCGACAAACTAAGCACTGGAAGCCCGAGTTTAAAAGGTTGCGCAAGCTGAAATTCGTCAAAATTGACTTACCTAATTTACGCGAGAAACCTGAAGATGTGAGTAAGGAGGAGATGCGTAGCCGTATGAAGGAGCGTGGTGTGTTGCCTCCCCGTCCATGGATGGAACGTCCGTTTCACATCAGTTGCACGGGTGGAATATTTGAGCCATACGTACCTCCCGAAGGTGATGGAAAGAAATCTATCATTTCGTCTTCTGGCGCTAAGCAGAAACTGGAATTTCTCGAGAAGAAATCTAAGAGCCTTATGGCTGTACGAAAAATACGCTCTTACGAGGAGAATTTCAGCACCGATGACTTTGGCGCACAGGCCCAAGAGATCTACATAGCAGCGCATGCACATATGGCAGCAAAGGAGAAGTATAAGATAAGAGAGTTTGTGAGCGAACGCTGTTATCCTGAAATGATGCACAATGTTAAGGATAAGACAATACATTGGCGTTTCCTGCAATCGTTGGAGCCGCCTCGTGTGGTGCATGCTCGTGTCACTGAAGTGATCACTAAGGAAAATCAGTTTGCCCAGGTCACAGTACGCTTTCATACCCAACAAATGCTGGCTATATATGATCGATTTGGTCGACTGATGCATGGTAGTGAGATTCTTAGCAAGGATGTATTGGAATATGTTGTGTTTGAAAAGCACATTTCCAATGAGTACGGGAAATGGCGATTACACGACAAGATCATTCCCGATTGGCTACCAGCAAAGCAACCAGCGCCCATTACGTATCGTATCACAGACGAACTTGTTGAGGAAACGACGAAAGAGCTTGGCGCCGGTGACCAACCAAGGCAATTGGAATCCACCACAAATCAGCAGGCAGAGCAGGTTAACGTGAGCAGCGCCCAAGTAACACCTACAACTCAGACGACTGAGCAGGGCGTTAAACCCACTCTCTCCATTTGATTGTACTTTTTGTGGGCCGCCTGGCGGCTCAGAAGACTTCGCGTTGACATTGTACAATAACCTTAATCGAAACTTCAAAAAACTTACATATTTTTGTTTCTTTTTTATTTAACTCTCACAAGCATCTTCGAAATTTCTAAAATGGTATTTTGTTTTTGAGTCCTTGCAGAAACTTTTCACAATGAAATTGATTTGCTAGGTGGACTAAGGGCAAGCATCGATTGCTTTTAAAGTCGTAATATCATTTTGCCAGGACGTTGTGGTTGTTGCCGAAAAGTGGAGTTATATGTAAAACAGCGTCATATGCATTTTTTCACCTGCATTATTAGTTACCCTCTTTATAGTATAGTTGCCCTACAAAGATTATTTGTCGCTGCAAAGAGAACTAATAGAAATATAAGAGTTTATTGTAACTCTTATATTTTTACATCTTTGATTCTTAAAATTTGAATTTTAAGTTAGGCACGTCGCAGTTGTTTATCTATGAAGTCAATGTGCAAAACAATATAATTGAAATGTGTTTTAGCTTGGTGTGGTTAAGAAAAATAAGTTAAAATTGTTAAACATATTAAATATATATAATTCAATTATGTAAATTAATGACTCGGTTTCCACGAACATCTCCAGCACAAGTTGTGTAGAAAGCTATATAAATATTTAACCAATGATAGCGTCTGACCACAGTTGGTTTTGAAAGAAAAAAGGAGCAGGTTTGAATAGAGGTGTTTATTTATTTATTTAAACTTAAAATAATGTGCACCTAATTATAAATATGATAAGTTTGCGAAGCAGCTGTGTGCCGAAACGCTTGTCAGATATCCTTGTGATGGGCACTTACTTCTAAAACACTTCATAAAATACAAATATTAATAAATATATATATAAAAGTATGTACAATGATCAGCCGTAGATCGATAAGTAGACTTAGGGTTAAACAAAGCTGCTGCTGGGTTCATCAAGATACGCACATCGTGTGCCTGGCTGCTCCAGCGATTTGCGTACCATTTCTAGTGGTAGCTTAGTGCCAAAGGACAAAGCTGTGGATGTTGCTACGGGTGACGTACTCGTCGTTGTGGATGCTGATGTCGATGAGGGTGCATGATTGGCGGGCGAGAACTTATTGCTGTAGTTGCCATTGGGCGGAGCATTGGCCACGCCCCAATTCGATGGCTTGATGGGCAACACTTTTGGCTTAGGCGGCAATGGTGGCGGCGCTTTAGCGAATTCCTGTAAATCCTGCTGGTCAATGGACGCTGACGTTGCTGTTGCCGTTGCCGTTGCCATTGCCGGTAAATCTGTATCCACCTCAGGATCCACTTTCATGGGTGACTGTTGGCTGCGTGTAATAGAGAGGCGTGGTGCTGGTTGAGGCGCATCCGATCCGCTGCTGCTGACCTTGTTCACGGGACTCAAATTGGCGCGCACCTTGCGTAACTTAGAGGCGGCCGCATTGAGATTCTCTTTGTTCTTCAAAAAGTCGGGCAAATCAAAGTTAATCTCAGTGCCCCGTTGATCCTCCAGGCGCGCCAGCTGTGCTCGCTTCAAGCCTTCGAGTAGTTCATCTGCAAATTATGAAATTTCAGTATTAGTCAAGCATGTGAAGACCAGTAACTGCTCGTCCACACTCACCCTGGTGTTCTGCTACTCGCTCCGTGCACTGCAACTTGACGCCGGCCTTGAGCTTGGCTATGATGGGTTTCTTGGGATCGACATTGGACACTGCCGTTGCAGCTGCGGTTGCGGTTGCCTCCTCGGAATGTTGACTGCTCATGGATTTCTTTTTGAGCTTGGGCAGCTTGCTGACTGGAATGTTGCTATTGTCGCGCTGTTGTCGCCGCATGCGATCGAACAGCGTAGAGGAGCTCTCCGAGGGGGCTTCATTCGACTTCATGGAGCACAGGTCGCTTGGCTTTTGAGACGGCGCTGCTGCAGCATCCGACTTACTCTGCAGCAGCTCATTGAACACCTTGTTGGTGAGCTCGTCCAGCTGACCCTGCGTGGCATCCGTAGTCAGCGTGGGTAGCGGTTTCATTGGTTTACTATGCTTCGGCGGCATGTTACTGCCGCCGCCTTGCTGAAAATCCGGCTGGTTCAGTACTATTTGAAGCCGCTGGCCATCGGCCACTGTGACGGGCTGCATCAGATCAAGCGGCGCTTGAGTATCGCGCACCAACACCTGCACGCTCTCCATTCGATAGTTATATTTGTTCAATATGGGCCGGATTACCTCGTGCAGTTGCTTCTTGGGTTTGCTCTTGACCGATATGACCTTTGGATCGGGCAAATCCAGCTTGAAGGTCACCCGACGTTCGATTAGTACCTCTTTGCCAGCCAACAACTTTGAGGACTGCTGCGTATCTATAGACTTGTTACTACCCTGGATTACAACATCATAATGAGGATAGACGAGGTTCCGTTTTTCCAGCAGACGCTCCACTAGTTGGGCTACTGTCTCGCCAGGACGGGTCTGCACAATAGTTGTGGCTCCGTCAGTGAGTATGACTCGGCACAAGGAGCAAACGTTATCCGCGCTAAAGCCCTGTCCGGCCTGGTTTGCATCGAAGGATGACAACGAGGAGCGGGAACTGTGTAAATCGCTCACCGAGCCGCCAGACAACAGCGTCAACAGCGGCGCTGGCACCCCTGTCGTTGTTGAGCTTGGTGCTTGCGGTGGGGGCATCAATGTTTGCTGCAGATCGGCAATTATTTCGTTGCGATCACGGGATTTGCTGCGCGTCTTACGGTGCCAGGGCAATAGACTCTTACGTCGCCGATCCTCTGCATTGCTTGCGGACTTCTTGAGCTGAAAAGGCGATCAAAGTATTAATGACACAAGCTGGTGGGAAATATATTCAATTGCTTACCTTGGGCGAGGCCACTACGTGAAAATTTGTCTTCAACAACTCATCCAGATCGGCACCCGTATAAGGTAATGTCTGCTGCTTCTGCTCTGCCTCGACGCAACTCTTATACAGGTCGGAGCGGATGAAGCGCTGATAGCTATCGAATTTCATTAGGTTAAAGATTTGCTTTTGCGACGCGGCAAAAATGTCAGTATCGCCGCTTTCCAGCTTCTCGTCGCTCAGATTACGCGCCTGCGAGTCCACGTTAACCGGATCGCTGCTGTTGTTGGACAAATGCTTGTTAAAGATCTCCCGGGCCAGGGCTACGCGCTCTGACTCCGATTCTGTGCACCTGTAGCGCTCGCAGGCGGTCCAGAAGTAGATATTCTCCGCTGAGAATTCCTTTTTCAAAAACTCCGCAAAAGTCTGCATGCCGGCTGCATCCTGCAGCATGCGTTCGAACGATGTGCCCCAGCTGCTGGGACCGTTCTGCTCTGGCGCCGCCAGCTCTTGTGTCGACTGCCCGCCGGTTGCCTTTACCATCACGCTGGACGGCGGCGCCGGTGTGGTAAGTATTTGCGGCACCTGCAAAAGTCCCAACTGTTGCGACTGCTTCGCCGGCTTGAGCTCGTCCAGCATGAGCGTCTTAATGTACACATCATTGTCGGAGGCAGTCATCGAGGCAGAGCGTCGCACTATTGGACTGTTGCCAGACCCTCCTGCTTTGGCCACCTTGTCGGTGCGCGTCGTGTGAAACGATGATTGACCCCAGGCTCGACGAAAGGGCGAGGCATTGGACGGCAGTGCGCGATTCTAAAATGAAAGCGAATAATATATATATTATATATAATAGTAAAATATAAACAAAAGCCCTTCATATATATATATACTTTGTTAGATAGTAAATACATGCATAAGTTGGAACTTTTTGGATATGTTCGGATTGATGTTTCTGCGCTTTGCTTTTCTCTTATCACAATTATTTCCCTTACAACTTAATTTTGGCCGCTGCTCAGCTGTATTCAAAGTGTATTCATATTCATCTTGGAGTTCAAGCACCCCCTATGACAAGTTCATTTTCAGGGGCATTTCACAAGTACAAATTGAGGGAATGTAGAAATGAGGGACAAAGTGCCCGATCACGTTTGTCATTATCACGGCCAAGCCCCAAACAGACAGCACGATAAACTTTTGAACTTTTAGAAGTTTTACATGTGAGTGTATGTGTATGTATATGTGAAGGAATATATATATATATATATATATATATATATATATATATATGTGTGTGTGTGACGCATCTAACAACAGCAACAGTTGGCAGCCGTTGGCAACGATTGCCCTGTCTACCCCAGTGTATTCTACTACTCTAATTGTGTGAACAAATTGTAAAGCTAGGCTAGGCACATACATGTATGCATAACATATATGTGTACGTACATATATGTATATATATTTATATATATATATGTCTCTCTGTGTATTGTGATGACTGTCGTTTGTGGGACTGCCTGCGCTGCCTGCCTGCTGGCTGTCCAATCCATTTGCTGCACTTTGCTGATAATCACTTTTGTCAGACAAACTCGAAGCAGTTGCCGTCGCTATTTATACATAATTTTCAACATATATCTGTTTGTGTTTATGTTTATTTCTCGTTTGTATTCTGTACCCACACGGTTCCCATAAGAATGGGTTTAAATAGCACTACAATAAATTGCTGCAAACGCTGGCTATGTTTAGAGAAATTCATATAAGAAAACTCGAATATAAGCTATCTTAATATCTGGTCAAAGCCACTCAAATATGTTATCACTTCTTCAATCCATATATAAAGACAGATCTATATATATATGTAAGATAAAGCAATTCATTTCATTTCAATTAGTATTATATTTTCTCCATTTCATAGGCTGCTTAACAGCCAATAGCCATAGGGCCATACTCCAGTCCAGCTCTTGCTTTCAATCATATTTATGCATTTCCCATTGGTTCACATTTAATGATGCTTTTGTTGCCAGAGATTAATGAATTCTGTTTCTAAGCTCGAGTTTCGCATTGACCATACGTAAGCCACAAACTATTTTTACCCATATCTATTCATCAATATATACACATATAACTAGTATGCTGTGTGTGAGAGAGAAATTTGGAAACATTTCCGGCTGGCAAAGTCGAACAGAAAAGGGCAAAGCCACTTCTCAAGCGACTCGACTTCATTAATAGAAACCAATTGGTTGGACTCGGCTCGTGTGAGATCAGACTTTGAAATTGAACAATTGCCAGTCACGCCATTAAATGAAAGCGCTCCAGAGATCTTCCCGGAGAGAAACTATAGATGTGTCAAGAAATTTCAAATGGCAGACTGAAAAACCACGGAATAGAATAAGGGAGACGAAATATACTTTGCTTAGTTTTAATTCCAATCTAGTTAGTTTATAGTATGTAAGATGCATATGTATAATATATGTTCATGGTGTTGTTAGATTATTATCGGTTCTGTGCTCGTTTGAAGGCAGTTAAAACGAACCTTGAGGCCACAATAGAGATCAACTATTACCTAACCAAAACATTGCCAGCATTCATTTAATGTTTTTTTTTTAAACCCTGAACCCATTGAAAATGGGAAATCATTTTTAATTCAATTTTAGAGTGGAACAATTTCATTAAATATGAACCTAGTTGGAGTTGCAATTTCCTGTAATTAAACAGTTTTACTGCAATCTACATGTGTTTTTCGAAGTGTATGCCTTGATTTCCAAGTGTTTTTCAAGATGTTTTTGAGATGTTTTCATCTTTGACAGATATTAAAAAGAAGAAAATGATTTCACAACAAAAACTTGAATTGCATAAAGATAAAAGCTTAAGTATTATGTATTATCACATACACTCGTATATATAAGCTATGTATATATGTATGCATAGAATGTGCACATATGTATGTACATAGGAATTGGGTCAAAAAGAAGAGCAGAATGTGCCGACCCCACAAAACTAAATGCACAACTTTAAAGGGGAGGAGGGTATGGAAAGCAAAAAGCAGCGAGTGGGGTCAAATGTGTTAAAGCAGCAACAGCAACAGCAACAGCCAACAGTGGAAAGAGACAGAGAAACAGTGTGTGATAGAGAGAGAGAGAGAAGCAAACGAACATAAATCAACGCTGATTGCCAAACAATAGCAACAAAGGGGCATAAGCTGAGTGGTAGGTGGGAGGGGCGAGGCGGGCGCGGAGGGCGAGCATTGCATGTTGCTCTCTATTGTGGCGGCAACATTTAGTGGCAATCGGCAACGAGTGACGCGCAATTGTAAGTAGGAAATGAGCAATTTGCCAAAGTGAATAATTAAAAATAAATGACACAAAAAATATTTATAAAAAAAAATCAAAAGAAAATTGAAAAATTAGCGAAGCAAAGCGAAAGCCAAAGCTGAGCAACAATTCAAATTGCCACACACACACACTTATAAGCAGGTGGAATAATGAAGTAATAACGCCACGCCCCGCGCCTCTTTTCTTTGAGTGTTTGCATGCGCGAGTGGACACCGAACATGGACAGTATTTTTTTCCCCATGGGCGGCCACAATTTACAGCTGTGGCTGCCTCCTCACATCAGCAGCAACATGCCCTGCCACAAATTGTGGCATGAAAGTCATTGTGCTGAGTCTCGAAGATGTCTCGATGCGAAAGCCACAAACGGAAAGGCAAAAAAAGAATAACAACAAAAAATGATATGTATAAAAGAAAATAAACAAAATCCCACGAGTAAATTAACTTGAATGGCTTTAGCTCAGGTTACGGATCCAGTTGAAATCATGTCTATATAGCTTAATCTGCAACGCCAAAGCATGAGCTAATGCGCCGCCACCAAGTCATACGATCCCATCGGCCAGTATCAAGTACTGCTGAACAGTGAAAGAAAACACTCGGACTTTAAATTGAAACCATATTTAGCAGTTAAACAATCATTAGCTTCAATTCAGATAGTTATTTAAAGTAAAGCAGCTTAAAGAGCAGCTAAATATAATATATATTTCCTGTTTGCATATTATTAAGCTATTTCAAAATATTAGTAAGCTTTTAATGGAAGGCCCATTCATTTTTTACTGTGCACAAACCTGGCGCTTATTCTGTGAAAAGCTTTTGGTAATTGTAGCCGGCTCCTGGCTAGCGCCCAATGCCCAGTACAAATTTTTGACGGTCTGCTGAGCGAGACGTGAAATTGAGATTGTAAACGGTCTACGGCATTGTGAAGCTGTTTCCTGGCTTAATAACTATGCAAATGATTCATCATAATTAAGTTGGGGGCCTGTTTCGGGCTACTTCAAAGCAGACCGATCTGATAAGCCGCTTTAACTGAAACCAGCTCAAATCTAAAACCTAGAAACAGAATCTAAAAGAAGAATCATCACGTACTTTTTGGCAAAGAGCCAGGAAAGAACACGCATATCAATTTCTCGGAGAAAAACAAAGAAATGTGTGACAACAGAAATGTACATCTGTATGTATATTCAGATATTATTCAATATGTTTTCTCAATATTTGTAAGATATAATTCCCAGAAGCGCGACACAGTTTCGCCGAAGTGCTGATAAATCATGACTTCACAAATAAACAAAAGGCGATTAGAATTTTGAATATCTTATCTCGGAATGGCCCTTTGTCAATTGTTGAAGAAGAGAGTAGCGGGAATAAGGGAAAGGGGGCGGAGATCACACTTCTCGGCGTTAAGTGCTGAGTGGGCGTTTCGCAATTATTTCATGCTAAAGGCTGAGCACATGCATACACATATAAACATATGTGCGCACTCCATACATACATGCATACATATACATAAACTGCTCGTTACGCATGCTAATGACAAAAACTAACTAACCATAGTTGGCAGTTGACGCTGTGAAACCTACCAGCAAAGGCAGACGCAAATGCAGTTGCAGTTGCAGTTTCTGTTGCGTGCTTTGTTTTCGATTTCAATTGTTTTTTCTTTTTCGATAATTTTTAGTATTCCCAAGGCGTGTCATCGCTTTGCGAAAATTTCGCTGTTCTGCTTGTGTGTTAGTGAGCGTGTGTGTGAGTGAGAAAGCGCAAACGTGACGCTTTTGTCAACAAAACACAAACTTAACTGTGCACTTTTGCTTCACTTTCGGTTGTTATTTGTTATTGCTCTATGGCACTGGCTTTGTAATTACTTTTTTCTGGAATTTTTTGTTCACACACTTCGATTGCGCCCCGCTCTCTCGCACGCTGTTCAAGTACCGAGCTTCGAATCTCTGACTCGTAGCCCCAACGTGTATAAAGTAACTGACATCGTCTGTTGTTGTGCTCAGCCAGCTGCTGATCGTACGCACGCATATACACGTACATACATACATATATATATTATTGTATATGCACTGAATATTTGATTGTTGTATCCAACCCAATCCAACACAACATAAGTCTCAGCGAACACACAGTAGACATGTTGCAACTGGGCGCTGGTTGGATCGATCCATAAATCGGTTCGAACTTCGAAGTACTGAGTACTAGAGCAAAGAATATTGCATTAACAGGAGTTAATTAGGGTGTTGCTTTTGTTGTTAGTGAAATGCAGATCAAACATTGCATAGAAACTTGCAGAAATTTATTTGCAAAAATTTTGGTTTGAAACAAAAGTCTTGGTTCGACGGTGTCTCACTCGAACTCACCCACACAATTGTTCGATGCCGCTCGCACGAATGCTCATTTTCGAGTTTCGAACTCGACACACAGCTGCTTTTGTGAGAGAGATATTGCTTACTCATATTGCTATTGTTGTTTTATTATTTGCTGCTATACGAATACGAATGTATATATGTATGTTTTTTTGTATTCATTGTTGTTTTTGCTTTGTCTTGTTTGTCTATTTACCTGACACCGGCAGCTATTTTTCGTTTGCTGCTTATGAATGAAATGTTTGTATGAAACTTGTGTGAGGGTGGTGGCTACATCTCGCTCTCTCTCCCTCTCTGTTGGGCACTCCTACTATCTCACTGCTCATACATACATACATACATACACATATGGTTCGGGCAGCTGTCTCGTTAATTAACGTTTTATAAAACATTTAGGAATTTTGCCAATTATTTGAGTTGCCAATCATTTTGTTTGGTGTTTCTGTATGTTTTATAAAGTTTCATTTTTGGTCTCTATGCAATCCGCTGCCCACGAAGGTATGCAGCAAAAATATTAATGAACTAGCTAAGAGCACATGAGTGCGTGTTGCAAGTAGATAAATTGTGCTAAAAATAACCAAAAGCGGCGCAAATGAATTAAAGCAGCCTATTAGCGATGCCAAATAAACAAAGAGTTTAGACAATTGAAATAATTAAAATGCCAAGCAATTACAGCAACAACGGGGAGCTGAAATGCGGGCAACTGTCTACCAAGTGTGGCGTATTTAGCTGATAAATTAAGTTATTTTGCACGACGTCACAAAGAGAAGTTGGATCGGATGGGGGCAGATGAAAGGGGTGAACGCGTGGCGTTCAGCACATTACCATATGAAACGCTTAATTATCGTCGATCTAATGCTAGCTGCAGCTGCTCTAACATAAATTAAATGTTATTTATGATTTGTTTAGTTTAGCTTAATTTAGTTAGCAAATTTTTTTTAATGCTCGCAGTGCCAGATTTTTCGATCATTAAGAATTTTATACATACCGTTTGGTATTTTCTGTTTTTATTTTTGACTTTTTGAACAATTGCACACACTGGCACTAAATGAAATATCCGGCAAACGACCACCCGCCCGTTGATTCTATTGTTGCTTTTGCTCTTGTTGTTTTTGTTGTTGATTTACGTTAATTTTCTGGACGCCAATGCGGGTCATATGCGTTCGTCCATTATTTAAAGCGGAAGATGTATGCATGTATGTTATATATGCACTTTTATGCATATACATATGTACATATATGTATGTAATTAAATGAGCATATGTACAGAAATATATGTGTGTAATATATGTATGTAATATATGTATATCTACCAGCGATATTTAATGACGTCTATCAAACCTATATGGGCATTCCCTTTTCATTCGTTCGATTAATAATGATTCATGTTTCTGAATACTCTATTCACGTAGGTGTTTGTTCATCGTCAATATGATGGAATTATGAAAACGCAACAGCACTTTAATGGAAAGTGAAATGGGGAATACGTCGCCCATGCAAACTAAGCAATTAGAAAGTCATTATGGCAAACAACAAAGACAATTGAGAATTCCATCCAAATATGTGCACAAATAACAAAAAGTGTTAAATATGAATATATTAAAGCATTTATAATTTTACTTTTTGTCGTATATTATATGTAATTGAGTATATTGTAATTTTGAGTATACAAATGTATATATTTTTAACATTTCAAAGTACGTACATATATACATATTTATTGCCAGAAGAACGACATCAATTATTTTCGAATAGTTCTTAATCAAGTAAATATAAGGCAACTAAAGTGTAATATCTTAAGAAGATAAATGCTAATATTTTCAAGTATACAAACATTGTACATACAAATATATGTTTTTCTTTACTGACAGTTGGAAAGGTCTGCCATTTCAAATATACCCTAATAATCAATCATTTTATTTGTATATCTAATTTCAATATTTATCTGATAAATTGATTTATTTGATCTTTTTAAACAGAATAACACCTCAATCAAGCAAAATTCAATTACTCATTTCAACACGAATCTTCTATTAAGATGAATTCAGTCAACACAATTTGATTGATCTCCAATAGAGAATCTACAGAATCTTTAGGCAAACGTTTGAGGAAACAATTAAAATCAAATTCAACCTGCTGGCACCCGATAAACCTTTAAACACATTGATCATATGGCACACGAGTTTTCGAGTATTTACAAACAATTTGGTTTTTATTGGGATATATAAACTATATCTAAATGGTGTACACGTATTTAAGGCTAACCTAGGCTAGGTGCTGCTACTAAATCGTTCAGAAATTATGGCCAAGTAAACAGTAAACATTGCCTGGAATAGACAAGAGCGAAAATGCCATATGGATAGGAGGGGGCAAGAGGGTGGGTGGCACCCAATAGGGAAATGATTAAAGGTGACGCGAGCGTAAATAAACAAAATCCTGATGCGAGGCTTAAATGTAAACAGAAATGTGCTTAAGGGCTAATGGGACGCAGCTGGATGACCCAAAGCGTCTCCTGTAGTGCTAAATGAGGGGATCGGATCGAGTGATTGTTTCTAAAAGTGACTCACGCGCATCACGTTGCTGACATCGCCCAGGGGTCGCTTTGTGGTCATACTCGGAGGCGGGATCTGGGGCTTAGTGAAGTCCAGCTGCTGCATGGCATCCGGATCGCTGATGGAGCGCCGCAGTGTTGTGATGGAGGCGCGCTTGGCATGGAACGAACCGCGTAGGAAGCGAGCAAAATCCTTGCCAGCCTTGCAGACGCCACGAGGCGGCGTCACCTTGAAGCTGGGCAACAGAGGGGCATGCATCTCGAAGCTGGAGTCGGGCGAGATGTTGCGACTGTTTGAGCTGCAGCTGCCTCCCGACTGTGTGGTTAAGTTGGAGCTGGCCGAGCTGATGCCATCGTCATGTTCCTCATCTTCGGAGCCGCTGCCTGTGCTGCCTCCGGAGAACGGCATGCAACCCAGCTGTTCATGTTCCACCTGCTGTCCAGCATTGACGCGTAACAGCACAGGTGAATCGTCACAGGTGGCATCCGTGGCATCCACTTCGCTGAGCTTCCGGCTACAGCTGCGCCGTTTGGTGGCCGAGCTGAAGAACTGCAGCACCCGCGAGGCACTGCGGCAACTGCGTCGTTCCGCTTGGACACGCGCCAACGCCATCGGCGGTGGCATCAAGTCCTCCGCTTCAGCGGACTTGCGTGTGGGCTGTTCCTGTTCCTCTTCCAGCTCCTGCACGGGCGCTATGTGAATCTGCGGCGAGGCACTGCGTCTACCACTAGCACTGCGATAAATCTCCTTAGCTTTGCGGCACAAAAAGGGTGATCTGCACTTGGACTTGGGCGTCGAGGCCACCGATTGACGCGCCTCGAACTCCTGCACAAAGCGTGTCAGCTGCTCCCGATCCAGCTCTGTGAGACAGCGATGGCGAAGCTGTCGGCCATTGGTCATAGTCCCGGACGTCATCAGGCTGGGACTCTGCAGAATGTGTTTGATCTCGAAGCTGCCATCGAAGCAGCTGCCGGAATCGTTCAGCTGGCCAAGGGATTGGACAAAACGTTCGACCATGTTGCCGATGCTGACAGAATTGTTATTCCTGATGTTGTTGTTGTTGTTGTTGCGCTTGCTGTTGATGTGGCTGACGTTTGTTAAGTTTGTCTTAGCGGAGCTCGCTGTATTGCTCTTGCTCATGACGCGCGCTGTTAAATGTGAAAGGAAACGATTGTTGTTGTTGTTGTTCTTGATTTTCTTCGACGCAAATATTAAAACGCAAAGTTCTGATCGTCAGTTTAAGCAGAAGCAAAATAAAGGGGCATGCGCTTAGCTTGGCTGTTCGCGATGAACTGAATTTTCCAGCGTGAATGCCACGGCAAAGGTAAACTATCGCCAAAACACAGACATACATACAAACACTCACACACATGCACAGTTCGACACATGCGAAATGCGGGAAAAGCCATTTTCGCACTGGAGAACAAAAATGTGCGTTTGCCAGGTGGTCAGGTGGGGCAGAGGGCTGAGAGTGGGGCACCGGCCTCCATGTCTGACGCACTTGAGACGACACAGATGTGCCAGAGACTGAGGCCAAGGATCTGCTGATGCCTCATGACGCTGCCTCATGACGTCTTGAAGGCAGATTTCATTCAATTATTGTGCCATCTCTTTATTATCCGACAATTCTTTTTGTAGATGTCTCTGCTTTCTTTTTCCCTGCTGCGCATGCCAAATGAGTTTGTTTTTATGGCTCATTTGAATAGATATCTTTGTGCGTATAAATGCTGAGTGGCCAATAAGGGAAATTGTCAATGCGTCACCGCAATACACTTTATAGCACCTTATGCAATTGGTTTACTTAAAGTAAATGCGGATTTATGCACAATTTCATTTCTGAATTTCGATGCGCAATTTCGTGAAATAAAATCAACTAAATTAATCGCATTTCCCAGCTATCAAAGTGGCTTGAAATGAAATGAAAATATTACGATAGCTCGTAAATAAGGCACGTTTTGGAAATACTGTCTGGCCGTTAAATACCCTGTAATATTATGAGTGCAGCTAGCAGACAGTTTGGCTTGACAGTTTGACATTCCCTCTCTAGTGGATGAGATCTAAATTTTTATATAGAATGAAATAAGTATGAGGAGTCTATCCAATCAATATATAATCAATTTGCTTCTAGCCTAATGTACATATATACCCTACTTCTACAATATACCCTATATGGCGCTAACTATTGCAACAGCGATATATTTATGGGCATTCCAAAAGTTCTTAAATTGAGCGTGTGCCTTGAAAATTGAAAATGGAAAATACCCTCAAAATATTCCATTAAGGTAAATAGGAAAAAAAATAAATAAAGCTCAAGAATTGGTGGGAGAAACGTGACTCGGCTCTACCAAGGCAGAGTAGAATATATATATAGATACATATAAATATGTACATAAATATATGTAGAGCAAATTGATAAGTAAGCCAGGTTATGTGGGTTTAGATTTAGGCGGCTTTCTCATACTAAAGATAAATTCTGAAGAATCACATTAAGTACGAGACATAAATTATGGCTACACCCACTTTTTCCATAAACAAATATTTGAGTTTGAGTTGTCATCGCGTGACAAGACAGTCGCCATTTCGAATCACCTATAGAGTATAGAGTATCATCGAATGATCATTGTATAATTAACAACGTTTGCTAAAAAGTCACGACGAAGCGACGTTGTGAATAAGTTAGCTATGTGTAAGCCTACCCCTTGAATACACTGAGAGAAAAATCTGTGGAGAGCTTTGAAAAGGGGGAAGTGGGATGTGCGGACATATCAAATTCTATTTCAGACATTGAGTTCGTTGTCTAATTTCAGTTAGGGAATATTTTTAATTTACTGAACAGATTATCTAATATTTAATTGAATTCAAGTTTCAAAAAAATAAAAGAATTTGGTTGAGTTAAAAAAGTTGTTCATCTAGTTTTCCATCAAGTGTATTTCCCTCCAGTTTTCTATATATTGATTTCCATGCTGTCGGCCAGGCAGACAAAGATCAAAGCGCCTTTTGCAATGGCTGTGACATCATTTTATAGCCAGCTCAACTAATCACAAGCAACAATACTAGAAAGATCTCAGATTGTGACATTCTAATGCAGGTTTGTTGTAATTTCTTGAACATTTCCTCGTCGCTGGCTTTCATGCGAACGCCAAAATGTAAGCAAATTTTCATTTAAATGGAAATGGAAAATTTTGCTCAATGGGATTTTAAGTGGAATCTGTAGAATTTTGGGTGTGTGTGATTTTCTTTTGTATTTTTGGCACCGATATTGCCACTGAATGATCCACATTGATCAAGGAATGGGCCAGCAGCACAGCTGGTGCGAACAAGCCCCAAAATTCTGCTTAAATTGAGCGAACGTGCGGATACTTTGCGTTTTAATGGCAATGTTAAATATAAGTTGTTTATGTTTTTTGTAGAGACTTCTAGGTAAAGTTTATAAAAACAAGCATACTCTCTCACACACACATACATACACTATACACACACAATAACACTTTTTTGTCTAGCTAGGGAAAACACACAGACGCGTCAGAGTTAAAAAATTTCAGACAAGTTAAATGCTCAACTTGTTTTTTACGTTTGTGGAGGGGAAATTTGTTGTATACAAAACGCGCGCGTTTTGGACGCGATTCCTGAATGACGTCGATCGCTCCTGGCGTTTATTTACGCAAAATAACCTCCGGGCAATTACATGGAATATTTTTGGAGCATAGAACGATGGTGGGCGTGTATGAGTGTATGTCTGTGTGTGTGTGTGTGTACAGTTCATAAACTGAACAATATTTGCATGTGCTTTTGTTATTATTATTAAATTTTTTCGCGATTTATTTTTAGCGCACAGAATAAGCCACAAGGCTCAAAATTAGAAATGCGTTCGGTTTTCGCCACATGCACAAATTTGTGAAGTGGCAACGGTAATTAGCACGACTCGAAGATTAATTTATAGGTTTCTTGAATCATTTATTAATTGCACATTTTTATTTACATATATTGTTTATGAGCGATTCATTTGGCTGAACTTTTATAAATAATATTGAATTTCTGTTCATGCGTTGCGTACGAGCTGCGCTTGAAGACTGACTCACGCGTTGTGAGAGCTGTGCGCGCTTGGCTGTTGTTAACTTGGCTCAGTAATAGCAGCAGCAGCAGCAGCAGTCATAACAACAACAATACCAGCTAGCAGCAGCAGCTGTTGAGCGTCGCAGTGGAAAAATAGCGCGTGCGCGCGTTTTTAGTCGCCGTTTATTGGTGGTTGAAGCGGAATGTTGTTGTTGTTGTTGTTGCTGTTGTCATTCTCAATGCTGATGTTGTTGTAATGTTACCGCCAGTTAGTCACTGGGCACCTGATATCGAGGGCACAAAGCCAGAGTCAGGTGTGTATTTTATTTTATTCTGCGCTCGCTGTCAGCTTTCAGTAATTTAATTCCATAATTTGTAGAGAGTGTAGCTAACAAGCATATCAGCTATTTATAGAGTATATGAATAGTGTATATACATATTTATGGGTATTCGTATCGAAATCAATGTAAAAATATGTATAAAATAAAAGCGACAGTTTCTTCCGGCAGCCTTTCAATACAGTTAACAGTGCGTATGTTAAATGTATGTTAAGTTAGAATATAAAAGGAGCGGAATTTTAAATGTGTAAGCAATTTGCTATTAAGACCACCCATAATTGAACAAGAATCACTAATAATTATATTTTTCTACAGAAAAGTTCCCTTTCTTTATAATCGGGAAAATATTTTCTACAAAATATTTTAGTCTTTTGTATACATTCATATGTATATTAACCCATTCATGTTTGTTGGTATAAAAACAAGGGGAATTTCCCAAGATTCAACATTAAGAGAACTGCTTATTAAAATAGAGTAATAAATACCGAAATTCAAATTAGATCATTTCAAAAAGAAAAAAGAAAAATTCTCACTGATTAGCATTACTCTTACTATAAAATTAAAAGTAAGATTTATATAGCAATTGAGTAAACTACATCTGTAGATTATGAGTAGATGCTACATCTGACGATTTGTTCTCTTTTTCCTTTTTTTAATATAAATACAAAAATATATGTATTTCACGAATGATTTGCATTTCCATCACAACTTTGATAACAAAAAATTTAGACTCTTAGTCATAGTGCATATATAGATTATTATGGCCGTAACATGTTTATTATTTAGAACAGTATTATCTGACACAAAAATACTTATATTATTTTGGTATAGAAGCAGATTTCTCTGTTGTCTAAATATAAAGACATTTATTTTGATTAATCAATTATTTGCGCTTGGCCTCTGGCTGGGTTGTGTGGCTGATAAGCTAATCAGAGCAGGCGTCTGTTAAGCTAGAATTTCAATGGGCAGATATTGGCAAAAAATAACATAATGCATTACATTCTTGTCATATCGACAACAGATAGCCGTGTGTCGCAGCAATATACGTGCCTAATCACATGCAAATTGCAGCACATTGCAATGGCTTCCAATTCCCACGTCAGCTGGCAAATACGTTACGAGACACTGCTGGCAATCGCTGGAAAGGTCAATTGGTGGCTTACCGAACTAGCTGAAAACCAGAGAGCTACATAAGAGGCCATGGTACAGCTGAAACTAAGAACCTGCAACCTGAACTCCAATCATTTCCAGGGAGCTGCCCATTTCCCATGACGTTGGCGAGCTGGAAGCCAGTCGAGCGGAAGGAACTAACCGAAGAAACTGCGGCTAGTGCCTTTCCTTGCCAGCTGACAACGCTAATAGACATTGCTGCGACTGCTTGCCTCCTTTTGTGGCACGGGGGTTGTTTTTCAGACACCTGCAACGGCATGTGCCCTGTTGCAACTTGCCGCCAAAAAGGTGGATTTCAGCAACCTGTTGGGAATTGCTTGTCTAGCGGATTGCGTGCATGCACAAGTGAAAATACACTGAGAGAAACCAGAAAACTATTAAACAGACAAACAGACAACAATACTTGGAATAGTGTTTATTTTGCGGGTAGATTAACTTTATAACTATGTAACCTGTATTTTATTTTATTAGAGTTTGAACGTATATTCAAGAAATCAATTTAAGATAATATTATTCATTGAATGTTCATTCGATCTTCATAAATAGGTGAATGTGTCAGAAGCCGCTATTTCATATTTCTCAAATAAATTAATGGCAATCCACATTTCAAACTTATAAATTGGTAAATATACAATTCATCAATTAATCAATTAACCACAAATGAATTTAAAAATTTCCTTATGTGGCTAGTATATAGAATAATATCTATATCTTCACTCCTATTGCATATAATATATAATATATAGCATTGATTGTAAAATATTTCTACATGGGCTTATATCATCACTTCTGCTAACTGACTGAGTAATAATATCAACAATTGTCTATTTGTTAATGGTTATTTGTATTGAGCACTGGTATTTAACTTTAGGTAAGGCAGGTGGTATCTGTGCCGCAAAGACCTAAACAGCGACGACAGAACTTAACACGAATTGAGTAATCAGAAAATATCGTTGATATCGCTGACTATGCAGAGCTCTAATGTAAGGGGTTGACAATAGTCGGGCAACCATGAAAAGTTAGCTAAGTGTGTCGACTCTGCGTTTCATGTTCTAATTTCAGCTCGGCTGAAGGTATATAATAATATGCATGGGTAGATACCATAAACCATGTACATATATATTCGTATTTGGTTTATAATTACTAAGGTAACCGGTTACACGGCGGTCGTGACATTTCCAGAGGTCAATGCATGCTATATACCCTGTAAAAACTAATATGCATTACGCTTACCGTATTCTCCTCCGAACGGAAGCCAAAAACGAGTCCTCGAAATGACATTTTTACATTATGTGCAAATCCGAAATACAGTTGAAACGAGGATCCCAATATTTTTTCGTTTTGGTTGATTAAATTTGTTGTTCACTCTTCGCTTTTTTGGGTGCGCACTTAATGATAATTTATTTATTTATACATATATAAGAAATATTTATATACATTTTGTAAAGTTCGCTGAGCTCGTGAACTTGGGTTGAACTTTTTATGGCACAATTCTTGTTTTTATTTTTATACTTTTCTCGTTTTTATTGAGAGATACAAGAAATATTAACAAAAGCGCAAAGAACCGCCGAGCGACAATTGAAAATGAACAGCGCAGCGAAAGTGAAAAATCGAATGTAAAAATCAGAAAAAAGAAATGAACAATTTAATAGCGTGTTCACGAATCAAAAACCAAACGAAATCCCAGAGGCGTAGTCGAGGGGCTCCACGGGCGCGACAAAGGAATCGAAAGGCAGTTGAAAGCCGAATACCGAACGCCAATCTAAAGGTCAGCAAACGTCGTCGCCAAATGGCAAGCTCTTCGTATTTTTTTCCATTAATTGCTTTAGATTGAATTAAGCTGGACACAAAGCACCGACTGTGACTGCGAGGGCGTCAGCGATATGAGACGGGGGAGATGTGGACGCCGCAGCTAACACTCGCATGAGCCAGAGTTGGCGATATACGCGCATGACGTCACTGGTGATTTATTTTTAGTGGCCAACCCAGGTCGACAATTTCCGTTCCTTATCAGACGTGACGCGCACGCTGATTACAGCTGCGAGAGAGCAACAACGGAACTCGGCCAAATAAACCTATTGCAGAAGCGTTGCTGCGACTACTGAATAAGAAGAGCACAAGCAGAAGCAGCAGCAGCAGCAGCATGAGCGTTTGCAGGCCACAAAAATACCCCCAACGCCCCAATCTAAATCCCAGCCCAGTTCCATTCTTGACAAAGAAAAATCACAATTACTAACACCTGGACACACGACAATACCTATTTATATATCCGAGTAAATGTGCTGGGTTCGCTTATCGAGCGAATGACAGAGAGAGAGACAGAGGTGAGTGAGAGAGAGGGAGTAAAAAGAGGGAGAGCGCAAGAGAGCAGCGCGATAAGTTCGGGTAACAAACCAACGTTGTCCAGGTAAACAAAGCTATCTAACTTCAGTGCCGGTTCCACGGCAAAAGCTCCTCATAAATTTAACCAACATTTTTAATTGAAAAATTATCACAAAACAAGTAAAGAAAGAAATAGGTCACACAATAGGGTGTTTTCTTTTAAATAATAGATATTGTTAGTATAAAATGAGTGCTTTTGAAATATAGGATAAATTCTATAATTTAAATTCCAATAATTTATAACAATATTTTTTAAGAATTAAAAAAAAATAGTTTGATTTGCCATTTGCTGCAAAATATTTTATTCATAGAATATATTCTATGATCGTAAAACCTAAATATTAAATTTGATTTATCCATATACTCAAGGAAGAAATCCACATTTACAGATTTTCACAAAAATAGTTATTGAATAAATAACTTTTTAAATTTGACGAATAAGAGAGATTTGATATAGAGCTATGCAAATTTTAATATATTACTCAGTAATGTTTCAAATTTAAAAAATATATATTTTTATGAATTTTATACACTAATTATTTATAGCCAGATATTTAGTTTAAGTTTCACTCACCCCCAGATCTGGTTCACTATTGGTAGCTTCTAGTAGGCAATGTGTGGATGATGATGAAGGTGGTAGACCCGTTATTGGATTCGCTTGAGTTAATTTATGTATGTTCTGGAGACTGCACCAGGTGTCCATGGGCTGATCAGGACAGGTCATGCCAGGTGATTGGATGCTGTCGATAGCCTCAAAGCCCAAAGATTGCCGCGAACGCGGCTTGCCGAAGACCTGGGCGCTGAGCTTGGATGGAGTTGGCTCAGACGCTGTCGGCGGTGGGTGCATGGAGCGTCGCACCTTGCGTGGCACACAGGCTGGATGCACAAACATGTGTGGCTCATCTTGTGAAGCAGCGGTGGAGTGCAGAGAAATATCATCCATGGAGGCGACAGCGGCTAGAACTGGCTGATCATCGACCAGAAGATTAAGCACATCATCACAAGAGCGCGTGGCCGTAAGATTTGTGGCCGGACTCTTGATCAAATTGAAGCTGGCCAACAGATTGGGGCGTCGCAATGAGCAAGATCCAGACGGTGATTTGGGATCAGGATCAGGCATGGCACGCACAGTCAAACGGTTATCGGGCACACCCACAATGCCCTGTGGACGTGCTGCAGCTGGAGCCATGGGCGCTAGGCCAAGGACAGCTGCTGCCGGTGCGCCGGCAAAGTCTACAACCAAGATGCGATCGGATATGTTGGTGCAGTCATTGTTGAAGCCTATACCCGAATCAGAATTGGAGGTCGTTGTGGAAATCTCGCTGTGATTGGAGGGCTGCGGAGAATGAGCTGCGCCAGCAGGAGCACCCGCCTCATAATCCTGCGGCTGTTGGCCACGACTTGCAGGTGGTAGGATGCGCATGGTATACATGCTGCGTATGAGATTCACCACATATTCCGAGTTATTGGGAAACTCCAAGCAAAGATTCGAAATGGGATCTCTGGTGCACTGCAAGCGGTACTCGTTCGCTCGTGCCACATGCTGGCCATGCTCAATCAGCTTGGTATCAATGACAAAGACATGGCAACTGTGGGATATGCTAATGTGGCCCGCGCTGGCATTTGGCTTGTCCTCCACCTCGTATTCCTCATCGATTTGGGTGTTGTGCACGGCGCTAGTCACCAGCCCAAAGAAACGGTTCTCGCTCTCGGACGAAGAGCTCACGTAATTTAACCGTGTCGAAGCATATGTGGCCAAAGTTCCACCGCTAGCGCTCTGCAGTCTCAACGAGTTCGGAGTGATGCTCATGAGCACAATGGTTGGCTGTCGCTTCTCCTGTCGCAGTTTGCGTATGCAAGAGCGCACCGTTTGTAGTTTGGAGCTGTGCGATATCTGCTTGGGCATCTCAATCGTGCCCAGATAACCAACAATGACACGATATTCCAGAGCAGCATTGCCCACAGCGCGCACCATGGCGCTGACATTGGCCACATCCGCCACCTTGCCGACATGCGCCAACGGTGCATCCTCTAGCACGGGACGCAAGGTAGCATGATCCGGTAAGGCAGCTACCACAACGGGGGCCGCAGCTTCTAGTGGTTCTGGTGGCTTCTTCTGTGGCGAGTTACGCAGTCGATGCATCTTTGATTTGTGATGCAGAAAGCGTGGCTTGTTGCGCACACCCGGGCCCAAGCTAGCCGCCAACATCTGGCCTCGCGCACTGCGCTGTATTAGCAGAGTAGCATTGGCATTCTCCTCATCGGAACTGTCCGAAAAATAGTTCTCTGCAATCTGCATGCGAATACTGCCAAACGAATTGCCTATCAGCTGCACCACAGTCTCGTGAGGCAGCTTGGAAACATTGAGGCCGTTCACCGAGATGAGAAAATCGCCGGCACGCAGACCCGCTTGCTCGGCGGGCGAATTGCTGATGATGCAGGACAAGCGACATGGCTGTTGGCCGGATATGGTAAAGCCAAAGCCATTATAGCCACGGCGCACCTCTACAGTGCGAGTGCCGTAGTTGGGGCGCTTTTTTCGTCGTCTCTGCTGTGGCTGCTGCGGCTGTGGCTGTTGCTGCTGCGATGAAGTTCCCGCTGCAGGTGGCACAGCAGCATTTGCTGCGCTCATTATGGGCAATGGCGGATGATGGTGATGCATGGCGCCTACTGCAAGCGTTTAAATGATTAAGTTTAAAATGGTAAAATTAAATAGACTCCAGTTTAGATGCAACGCACCTTTTTCATTGATGGTCTGCACAGTGGCCGCCGCTCTGTGGAATGTGGTTTGTGCTCAATGGCCAGCAGCTCGAGTGCTGGGGCTGGCCTCTAGCCAGGGTTTGTATGTAACAATGTAACCCACACACACTAATGCAACAGCAAATGGTATACGCAGCAATCAAATGTATCTTGTTACACGCAGCACAATGAAACTGCATTCAATGAACTAAGAAATCACTACCAACAATTATATGGACACGCACGTACATATTATACTCACTTCAAGCTTGAATATATTAAACTAAGCAATTAAAACAAATCTCGTTAACTGCGCAAGCGTAGCCAGGTAAAAACACTTGGGTATCACAAAAACTAAAGCATCGATACCAAATAAAAATGCTACGCTGCAGCCCTGGTTTATATGCTACGGTCACACAAACAGCTGCTACGATGCCATGGTTAGCCAAATGTTGGCTGTGTGTGGTCACTCTACTTTATTGAAATGAGAATATACATTGATTTTATACTTAGCGCGAATTTAATAATTGGTGCACAGTCATGACAAAATTAAAAAACAATATAAGTACGCAACGGGACTGGTTGGATTGGTGTCGCCTATGCGCCAATGAAAATGCGACCAGCAATGTGCGTCAAAAAGATGTTTATATGAGAATTATAAGCAAATGTTTTGATATCGAAGTGAGTAATTGAATGACACAGATTACATATGTATGTATATAAAATCACTTCTAAACTTCTTGTTGCAGATAGGTCTCGAAGAGCCCGAGCTGGGTGCCATGTTGTGTAGCAATTGCTACGGCCTGATTGGCGAGCTTGTTAACTTTATCGAAAACGTAAACAAGGTGCAGCCCATTTTCGAGCTGTTACGCCACACAGAGCCAAACGAACAAGTCGACGTTTGTGCCCTGAGACAAGAATATGGTTTACAAGATGGAGACCCAGAGACTGCCTGCAAAGTGGAACCAGCAGATGCTGAGAGTAGTCGAGAGAACAGCTTGGACCGCGAGAGGCAGTTATATTTCGATGAAGTTGACAGCAATGAGCAACTGGATCAAACTTCAACGTCAGTGCATTCTCCAGTTAAAAGAAAACGTGGACGTCCTAGGGGCTCAAAAAAGCGAACAGAATCATGCAAGCTGTCTCAAGTTGAAACTGAAAATATAAAATTAGAAGCGATCGATGATTTGCAGGAAGATTTGTCAAGCACCTATGAAAGCGTAGATAATATCTGGCTTGATGATTGTAACTTGGAAGAGAAGGGAAAAATATCAAATGGTGCATTAAAGAGAAAGCGTGGACGTCCCAAACTACCTCTGAAGATGGAGCCACTCGATGAGTGGGAAGAACCAAATGCCTTCAATCTGTCAACTCTAAATTCATCAGCAGAGTCACAGAAGCTCAGATTAAAGCAACTTATTGCCAGTGAAGATGAGCTGTTGAATTCAGATCGAAGTACCATCAAGAGAAAACGTGGACGTCCCCGAAAGAAAGACAACGTAAATGGCATGATTAAACTGCACGACGAAAGCGTTTCGAGATGTAAAAATGTAGCGCTAGCTAGACTCTTGCTCACATCTCCAGGGCCTGATGCTGAAGTCGATGCTGCACCAGCTGAATGTAAGCCTCATATAAACAAATTTATGAAGTGTACTGCCACGTGCAACATTTGCCACAAGGAGCTGTCCTCGGAGAATGGACTTAAATATCATATAGAGCGCGTGCATTTGAAAATGAAACCCTTCGTCTGCGATGTCTGTGGAAAGCGTGTACGAACGGTTTCAGAACTTAAAGAACATATGCTCGTCCACACAGATGATCGGCCATTTGTCTGTCCCACCTGCGGCGCAGCATTTAAAAATAGGAAGCGGCTCAATGTAAGTGAATGATTTCAGAAAATTGTATATCGATTTAGCTCCATCATTAACTCCATCACTAGATACATAATCAAACACACGGTAAACCCAGTTATGAGTGCGAGATTTGTGGCAAGAAATTGCAAACGCGTGCGATTTGGAATAAACATAAAAATGTTCACACGAACGAGCGACGATTTAAGTGCAGTATTTGTGGTACTGCGACTAAGAATTCAACGGCTCTAAAGATTCACCTGCTAAGTCACACAGGATTGCGACCATATAGTTGCAAGTATTGCAACAAGGACTTTGCCAGCGGTGCCAATTGTAGGGATCATAAGATAAGGAAACATCCACTTGAATATGAACAAGATGCTGACAAATCTTGTCGTATACAAAGCGTGCCCACCTTGGATGAGCTACGTGCCTTGTAAGAAATTAATTATTTAATTGAAAGGTAATGAAATTAATTTTATTATTTAATTACAGAGCTGCTAGAATGGAGAAAGGCGAACGGTTGCGTAAACCAAGAACTTTGATTACTGAATAAAGCATAAGCCGTTGTAAATAAATTAAAAAAATTTACATTTTGAATTTAATACAAAAAATACCAAACGAATAGAATAAATCGGTATTTGTTATATGGTCACTCTAATTTGGTGCTTACCTATTTGTGTTAACCAAAACATGCCCAAAATACAAATAAATCGTCAATAAACGTTTAAGTCAATCCTGCTCTTTTTTCTAGCTGCAATGGGCGATGGCCACTGGCTGAACTGGTGTCGTCTCTGTGCCAAAGACGACGTACGGGGCAACGTCAAAATCTACACAAGCGCCAATGAGACCACTTGGAACAGTATCTTGGTGATGGCAGTCAGAAAATATTTTGATGTGCATGTAAGTAGCATTGCCAAGTGAAGTGGTTTATGTTTAGTAATTATTTCCAAATCAGATGCAGCTCGAGGATGAGCTGGGAAGTGTGCTCTGCAAAGAGTGTTATACTCTAATTAGCGAGTTGATTGACTTTGCCGAGCATGTTACCAAGGTTCAGGCCATCTTTGAGGTATTGCGTCGATCCGACCCCAATAAGCAGCTTGACATGGAAGCTCTGCGTCAGCAGTATGGACTGCGTGAAGGTGACTGGACGCACATCATCAAACCAGTTTCGGAATTTGAGAACAATGCAACAAAACAAATTACTGTTGAGGAAAAACCAATTGCAGCAGAGCTGGCAAAGCAGGAATTCATAGATTTAAGTGCCGGCATGGCAGATGAAACGTCAAAGTTGTTACCAAAAGATGAAATGATTGTCAATAATTTACCGATCGAAGAATATTTAGTAGCTGATTGGAATGACAACGTAGATGTCGAAGACAATCCGATTAAGCCTCGTGCAAGACGAAGAGTTGTTAAAGTGTCCACAAGTGAACCTCCGGCTACAACCGTGAAAAAGAAAAAAGTCAAGTTTAAAGAGAAGGTGGAAGTGTCAAACTGCACTGAAGACGTCGTCAGGGCTCTACCGGAGAACGTCAATGATAAGCGTCCTTCCAGCCCCGAAGCAGACTTGGGAAGCTTTAAGAAGGATATTGATGACATGCCCTCTAAACGCAGAAATATGAAGTGCAGTTGGTGTGGCAAAATGTATCACAATCCAGCCTCATATCACAAGCACTTAAGAGTTGCCTGTCGTAAGATCCAGCAGCGTACAAAACCGGATAAGAACACATACTGCGAGCTCTGCAACAAGACACTATCTTCGGCTGCTGCGCTGAAGCTACACCGAGAGGGCATGCACGAAAATGCAAAGCCCTATGTGTGCGACCACTGTGGAAAGCAACTGAAAACCATAACGGCCCTTAATGAGCACAAGCTGGTGCATACGGAGGATCGTCCATTTAGCTGTTCGATATGCAAGGCGGGCTTTAAGAACAGAGCGCGACTGAAGGTTCACTACCAAATCCATGAGGAGCCCAATTACGTGTGCAACATTTGTGGCAAGAAGCTGCAGACACGTCGCACCTGGAACATGCACAAATTGGTGCATAGTGAAGAGCGCAAATTCAAATGCGATGTTTGCGGTGCTCTCTTTAAACGCTCTAAGACCCTCAAAACGCACTTGCTAAGCCATACCGGATTGCGGCCGTACGTTTGCAGCTATTGTGGCCAAACATTTGCGTGCAATGCAAATTGTCGCGCTCACAAGCTAAAGAAACATCCTCAAGAGCTTAAAAAAGAGGAAGGGGATGGTATATCGTCACGCCTCAGTGTGCCTTCACTGGAGGAGCTGCGAATTATGTAAGTCCCTGTGCATAGCTTCCATAAGAATAAATAATAAATCATAATTAATTTTACAGGTCACAAAAAATACGCAAAGTGGAAGTCGTCTAACTAATGCTCGTATTCGTCTAAATATGATTTCATCACGTATTAATTCTTAAACCACTAAGCGTATGCATCTAACATAAATAAAATCTTAAATACATATCTAGTATGAGTATAACAAATTTGGTGACTTTAAAAACTATTAAACAGAAGTCACTATAGGTATTGTTAAAATCAATTATTATATTTATTTAAACTATCATTTTTTAATGCAATAAAATATAAAATATATATTATCTTATAAAAATTATAAAATAATTTAAAGTAAATACATATGTATGCATTAAAAAAAATTAATTTTGCATTTCGATAATAAAAACGGCTGTCGATAACTACATTGACAGACGCTGAAACTATATCGATACTTCATTGTCAACGCAGACTATCGAATGCTTAGAGAAGCACAACAAAGTGAATTGTTTATTAATACTGTTTTGCTTTTTATTTTTACTTGAATAATGACCGGTAGCAGTGCGGTTAGAGATGCTACTAAGGTGTCCCTGACCAGCACAGATGCAACTGGCTGGCATCGCTGGTGTCGGCTCTGTGCCAAAGAGCATCCGGACAACGTAAATGTGTACTTCCGCAACGATGATCAGACATGGACGAGCGTGCTGGCCGTGGCTATTGGTAAATATTTTTGGGTCAACGTAAGTTTCTGCTATTTTATGCACAATCCAAACATCGCTGAGAGTTTGTAATTCATCAGATCAAAATGGAGGATGAGCTGAGCAACGCCTTATGCAAAGAATGCTGCACGTTGGTAGAGGATCTAATCGAATTCTCCGATCGTGTGAGTCGTGTCCAAACGCTTTTCAGCAAACTTCAGCAGGCGGGTTCACAGAACACCTTAGATTATAATGAATTGCGTAGGGAATGTGGCCTGCAAGCAGACAACTGGAAGCATATCGTTTCGAAGGAGTCTGCCATTAAAAAGACTGAAGCAGATACAGTTGAATACATCGTCGATGAAATGGTCGAGTCAATTGACGAAGCTGCCGAAATAATGGACGAAATCGAAGAATCGGAAGAGTTCGCTGAGAATGATAATGACAATAACGTCTTCGACACGTATTCCGAGGCGATTGAACAAGAGGAGAGCGCGGAGAAAGATTACGTTGAAACACAACTAATCAGAGACGAAGCATATGTTGAACAAGAGGATCCAAGTGAGGCACAGGCAGTGCTAGAACCGAAACCTCATATAGACTATACTGACACAGAAGCAACAACGTCGACAATTGGAGATGTACAAAAAAATGCAGAGTCAATCGCTGATACCATGGGGGACCCCGAAGATGCAGATAGTGAGCACGATGAATTCAAATGCACGTCATGTAGCAAAGGGTATAAGAATCAATTGGCTTTTAAGCGACATATGGCCGTTATTCACGGACTGGTGCCCACAGATAAACACAATCTAGAATGCAAACGCTGCCACACCTACTTTGCAACAGAAACTCAACTAACTGCCCATTTCCGTACCCATTTGCATGCCAAGGACAAGACGGAAAATACGTGTCCCTACTGTCCAAAGTTCTTCACAACAGCCGGAGCTCTCAAGCGGCACGTAACGTGCATCCATGAGAATATCAAACCATATATCTGTGACTGCTGCGGCAAAGGCATGAAGACTCTAACTGCACTTAACGAACATAAGCTGGTGCATACGGATGAATGTCCTTTCGAATGTCCGATTTGCTTTAGGCGCTTCAAAAACAAGGCCCGTCTGAAGGTGAATTTCAATTCAGTTTCCATATGCTATGTCTACTAACCCATTTTGTTTTCAGATACATTCCGATACGCATACGAATAACAACTATGAGTGTAATATCTGCGGCTTAAAGCTAAACACTCGTCGCACACTCAATATGCACCAGCTAGTTCACACGGACGCCAAACAGTACAAATGTGATGTGTGCGGTGCTGCATTTAAGCGTGGCAAAACGTTGAAGGCGCATCTGATACTGCATACGGGGATTAGGCCGTACAAGTGCAACTTTTGTGGTAAGGACTTCTCAAATGGCTCCAATTGTCGCATGCACAAGCGCAAAACGCATCCCAAAGAACTGGCTGAGGAAGAGGCACGAGGTGTAATGCGCTCCACCTTGCTGCCCATGATTACGGAGTTGACCGAGGCGTAAGTTGACCTACTTCATTATTACCTGCAATTTATGCAATTTGCGCTTACATAATTCACAGATCGAAACGCGTTAAAAAACCGGCGAAAGCAGGCACAGCAGTCATGCGTATAAGGGTCACGGAGGAGACAACTAATCAAACAAATGAGAACATGTCCGACGATGAATTGGCAGCGGAGGTCGATAATGAGGTGCTATATGAGATTGTGGAGGAGTGCCCCTAAGTTGGTTTTTTAATAAAGAATCCAATTACTTCAATTTGTTTGGTATATTCACATATACAGTAGACTTTATTCACAAATATAGCTTACATACTAGAATATGGAAATTAGAAAATTTTCCGGGTGGTTGTATAGATCCTAAATGCTGCTAGGATAGTAAAAAATTATCCAACGCGAGCCCAAACAGCTTGGACAAAATTGCCAACACATAAATCACAAGAAATATAACGAACGAATTTCGAAACAATAAATAACAAAATTTTTTGTAGATGTAATAACAAATAAAAAAAATATTGAGAACGTCACAATCAAATATATTATTATAATTAATAAACAATAGTTGGAATTGTGACAATTCAGTTGAGTAAATGTAAAAGTGGCAAAACTTTGGAATGTTTAGATCAGCGCAGAAGAGGAATACTTAAGAGCTGTGCTTGAACGTCATATTGAGAAAAAATATACACCTTCATAAGAGCAAACTATTCACCTACCTGGACCCGATTCTAATACAACGTTTCAGCATTTCCTTAGTAAAGATCACATATGGGGATAAAATACAATTAGAACTATACATAAAAAATTAATATAGATAATACAACTAAGGCTTAGAGTTAGACAAATTGAGCATATTGTACACATATACATTTACAAATTTTTCTAAACACATATAGACAATCGAACTGTGCCTGATTTAATGACTTAATTAAGTCTAAGATAGCTCAGAACAGCTAACAGCACAGCGCTGAATATGGCCAAGGATGGACGCTTTGCATCGGCGTCGCATGCAAGATTATCCCGTGGATACTTGTTGAGTGGATCGGGCTCCTCGCCTGGTCTGCATTTTTTACCTTCGGCAGCAAACTGGGCGCCACACATCTCATGGCAAGGTGGGCACATTATGGCGCCTTTATGTAGCCAGCCATTCGCAGCGATGCGTATAGAGAGCTTTTGCCCAGGGAACGAACATTTGTAGCTATAGTTGCCGACCAGAATGTGCAGCCGGCCATCGAAGCAGTTGTATTTATAGCAACCGCTGCCCCAATGCTGCCACTCACGAGTCTGGTGGCACGAGCGTTCCTCCCACATGGCTTCGCTGTGATCGAAGCATTTGGAACCTTTCCCATAGCTCTCAAGAGCAAAGTTCTTCTCGGGCTCTACAAAAGAGAATCAATTTATCAGTCTGCGCAGCTCTTATATATAGTCAAACGAATATCTTACTGGGATTATTCTCGACGAAGCGACAGTGAGAGCCGCGCACAATGACATTCTTGCTGCGCCAGGTGAACTCTTGTATGTAGGGACAGTGATCCGCTAGGGAAACAGAGCCGCCATAGAAGCCCTCCTCACCGGCCTTGATGTTGCTGAGACTGTCGAAATTCTGATAGGCCTTGGGCAGCTCGTACTCATGCTTGATGAGATTACAAAGTGCCACAGAATTGCGATCGTCTGTGCATTCCGTTTGCAGTGGATCCTGTTTGACTTTCGAGCAGAACGGATGTATGGAACGCCCCCTATTCATGATATGGATAGATAGATGAGCGCCGGGATTGAGCAATTTAATCACTCACCTGTCATGGTTCATTTGTATCCACTCCTTGCAACTGCGCATGGCAAACATGCAGCCCAAGCCCTTGCCCCAGGTCAACGGGGAGGCCATCGAGTAGTTGGCACGATACCAGCCCGAATCTTCCATCAAGGCCAGTGTAATGCGCGAAAAGACTGGCGACTGAGTGTGCGTTCCCGTCATAGCCTCGTTCTCGAGGATGCGCTTCTCCCAATGGGTGAGCGCAGTACCTTCGCCGCCCTGATCCTCAAGCTCGGCACCCTCCAGCTTATTGCAATTGAAGTGGGCTCGAACCTCGGCAACCACACGAGGCGTGACCAACATATCCACCACTTTCTTTACATGACCACCGCGCACAGCCCAATTCTGACGCTCCACCTTGCGAATGGTCTCGTTGCTCCACTGATGGATCTGCAATCTGAAGGGAATATATGTTAATGATGGTATTTATTTTCCTCTTCTCCAACTCACTTTTCATTCAAATAGGGCTTGCCCGTGTCCGCTTTGCGCGGCGTACGTGGCTTTCCGTTATCGTCCCTGAAGAAGGCGTATAGACTAACCGAGAAGCCGAGTGCATGTAGAATCTCATGCTTCACTGTCGATATCAAGGTCTGCAGCTCCTGAGGCTTGGTGCTGATGCTCTCCGGACAGAGGTTAGCATGTCCCGCTATGGGGCGATCCAGCAGCGCCTCCTGCTGACAATGAGCCGCATATGCCACGGTCAAACCCTTGAAGCAGCGCTGAGTCTGCCGTGCCGAGACATAGAAGACAAAGTCGGCGTTCTCGATGCCTTCGCCAGGTTTTGTATTGTTGTCTATGCGACAATTCTGACCCGTGCTGTTGCACACGCGACACACCTGTTAACAGAGAGATAAAGAGAGAGAGAGAGAGAGAGAGAGGGAGATAGGATGTTCTTATAAATAATTCTGTATTGTAGTAGACCTAATGAGTGAGTGAGCATTCAGGCTGTTTAACTGATTGAATTCAATGAATAGCTTTTTAATTGACTGTCAGCATTGCCCGTTGATAGACCAACAGTTCAAATTGATTGATTAAAAGAATTTTCAGCTGGCTAACAGAAATGCTGATTGTTTAAGTGACCAACCGACCTTACTGACCGATTCACTAAATAGACCCTTTCATAGACAGACCTGATCACTGTCTGACTGATTGATTGGCAAATTAGTCAATCGACCCTGACACTAGCTCTCTTAGATGGCTTTGCGAAATATCTACATTTATATTATAATAAATATATAAATAGCTGCGATAATTGTGAGTTAGCTATGCAAAATGCAGAGCTCTGTCAAATATTACTTGTGTTAGTCATTGGACTCAATGTGTTTTTCTAGTCCGCTTTACTCACATCCAGATGCTCGTTGGGTACTACCACCTCGCCGCACATGGTCGTCGCCTTGCAATGGTCAATGCAGTGGGTGTGTCCATTCTTCACATACACCTGGGTGCTATCGCATTTGCTAAAGGTAATATATACGAATATGCATTAGTTCGAAATTCGCGTTGAGCTCTCGTTAGCCCAAGGGTTATTACATACCGATTAAGTCGGATGACGCCCTTCGTCTCGCGCACCATCAACGCCTGTTCCCAAAATTGCACTGCCTCGGGCAACACGGTGTCCTGCAAAGGTAATTTGAGCATTATTAAAAAATATTGTACCTTTACCTTTAAAGGAAAAAGTAAACTTACATTAATTAAATTGAATTTCTCTTCCTCTAATCTGCAATGAAATCCATATAATTAAAAATACATCATTTCAGTTGATAGACTGGCTGGTGCGTTTCTTAACTATATATTTGGGAGGTTATTTAAACTGATCTATACATAAAGTGAGGATATGAGATTATCTCTGTGACAGCAACGCAATAGCACAATGCATATGCTCTGCTTTGCATAGGGTATGCGATGTGTGCTGTCGCGTTTATCATTCCTGGAATTGACCTTGTGCTTTGGCATTGTTAATGATCGGCGGCAATCGCCGAGTTTGTTTGGTTGAAATTTTCAATCGCAGCCAAGTTATGGCATGTCGCAATCGAGCTCTAGCTCAACCCAAGCAGAGACAGCGATAATTTCAACCAATTTTTGGCTGCAGGTGTTGCCCAATTGAAAGACAACTGGCTAACGTTTCGGCAACGCTTAACTTGACATTCGTCCAAGTCGAATGGTAAACTTTGGCCCATTAAAGCGCAATTAAAGTCAATTTGTTTGCCACACTCTTTCTTGACAAAGCGTTAAATGGGGTATATCATGGTGTTGACTATGGGCTGTGGCACTGTTCAGTAAATCTCTCTCTCTCTCTCTTCATATCTGTCACACCGCTTTTGAGTTTTTCCCATTGTATAGATACAGAGGTGCATGTATAGATATGAATACAGATATAGGGAAAGGTATAGATGTTGAGAAAGCAATGGGTAGGTACGAAATTTGAAACGTAAATAAAATCGGCATTTGCTTCATGACAGTTTGATAATCAAGATGACTCTTAAGCTGTTCGTTCACGGAAATATTAATAACATATAGTAAAGCCTGCTTAAAGTTAAAAAATTACAAAATCCCACTCAAAATGTATCTAAGGGTATTTAAAAAATTTCTATATTGCATTTAAATTCCTTTTTTGGGCTTTTTTGCTTATTAACTGATATCATAATTTGATACATTTAAGATAAAGCTAACTAAATATATTATTCCAAAATATATTATGTGTACATTTGAATGCCGCAAAGAGAGCATGGCGAGATCGGTTATACCCGACTGTTGTCTTGCTGCAATTGTTTTTCGTTGTTTCTTTGGCTGCAAATGCCTCACCTGTACACTGAATCATCGTAGACAAGCAGAATGCGCAGCGGTTGATCGGCCACAAGGCTGCGACGCCGTACACTGTGCGCCGCTTGGTTTCCGTTGCCGTTCCAGTTCCCCGTGGAATGCTCGCTGGCGACGTCATCGACAGCTTCAGTATCATCGTGTATGCGCACGCCGTGGATGACCTGCAAAGGGGAGGGAGGGGCGGATGAGAAATTCGGCTCTGCCTCAAAATGTCTGCTAAACGAAAGCGAAAATGTGGCCAGCAATTAGATGACGACATGGATACAAAAGGCCACACACAAAGGAAGCTGTAATTGGCTACCTTTTTCTCTTTTTTCGCTCGTTTTTACTTTTGGTGGATAAATTGCAGTGAAATTAATTTTTAAATTACCCGCCAAAATGTCGAACAGATTGAGACATCAAAATGTCAATGAATTGTGGCTTTTTGGCCAATTGGGTTTGCTAATTCGCATTTGTTATTTTATTGTCGTTTTTTTTTTTTTTTTCTATATTCATTTTTTTATTTTTGCATTATAGTTAGTTAGCCTTTGTTTCGGCCATTGTGCAACGTGTGCCAATTATTGTGCATAAATTAGACCCTGTTGAATATTCAAAAGACCATTTAGACTGCTTATCTATTATAGTTCATGGTTGGTTGACCGGCCGATAGCACGCGCAACGCCTATGCTCACAAATTTGACTAGCGCATCTTTTGGATGCGGCTGAGTGCTCTAGTTTAAAGGAGTGCGACAAACAGATACCCTGTCTGCCCATAATATACAGCACAGAAGAGGTACTGGTGGCAGACGAAATAGAGTCACACATACCATTGAATACATAGACTCAAAAAATATATACAGACACACGCATAGACATATATAAATAATAGAAACACAGCTGCATACACAACTAGAAATTGTTTAACATCTCTCGATCAAGATAACTAGTTATCGACATCTATTATCAATCTGAAAGTGATAGTTACGCAACCTCTTTATCTTTGAATTCTACAGGGTATAGCAAATAAATTACATGTCCAGCCAGTCCCAGACCTCGGTAATGAAGATCGAAAGTTATTTCACTCTCAGCCACAAGCAAAAACAAAAGTGAATAGAGGTAAATCCAGCTTGCACATGATATAAACCCATTACCTGTGTTCTTGTATATATAATGAAGTGCGCGCTGCGAGCAATATGCAATTGAAATCAGAATAGTCATTAACGATGTTAACAAGACTATATTCATTCCACTTCTCCAATTACTCTCATGCTACAATTTGTAGCTGATGAATTGGTCGTGAGAATCGATTCGAGCCGGTGGGAATTCTTAATGCCGTCAAATGGTAAAAACCCCGACACCTGCACAATCTGCATAGCCACAAAGAAAAGCTGTTTTGGGGTAATACCGACTAAGAATGCATACTGAAAGAGCGATAATTGTGTGCCTCGATCAAAAACCATTTGTTTCTGTTTTATTCCCCTTAAGGTAAGTTATACGATATAGTATAGATTAGTTAGCAGATGTATATAGAAATATTTATACAAAGTTGTATCTGAATAGCTTAAGAATGTGCCCACAGAAGTCGCAATCATGTGTAATGTCCTCTGTAAGTGTATGAACATCATTTGAGCTCATGTAAACATACTTAAATGTGTATATATATCCATTTACTTGGATGATCTCGACAACAATAACAGCAATTTATCTATATTTGTCTATTCAGCTACAATGGAACGATCACTAAGAAGAGGAAACAGAATGAGACAGTGTAGGGGGAGAACTAAGTAAGATGATTGCAGACGGGCATATCTGACTGCATATTACTCTGTAATGAAACTACTGCTGAGACTTAATGATTGCAACTCTAAAGTAAAAACCCTGCTAAGAGTCAATTCTAACTAGAAAATGATGAAAGCTACTGCCTTAGCCTTGTCATTAGACAACCAATCAAGCAAACAGCCAATATACTCTTTTCACCATGCGAATGAGTATGCACAAATGAATGTAAAAAACCATTAAGATAACAAAAGAACAAACATTGCAATAAGCGTCAACAGCTAAAATCGTGACGGCCCTCAACAATTGAACAGCCGCTTGCATGATCTTCAATCAATGGCTGCTCCAGCCCCGCCCGTCTTCCCCATGCAGAGACCCAACATGGTGTATGATTTTGTGGCTTGCGCATTGCGCATCGCGAATTGTGTTGCACCGAAATGCGTTTAACTGCTTTCAATCTTGCAAATTGCGGCATTCACCAGGTGAAAGATGAGCTGCAGCACCTGACGCACAATGCGCTTGGTAGTTGATGGCAAGCGCTGCCACAACGACCCAGCTGTGCCACATGTGGCAAGTTTATAGCGCCAGTGTCGATGCCATGCCGCAAGCTAACAACCGTATTTCAATCGGCGCACAGTGGTGCAAAGCTCGTCATTTCGATTTCTTAAGCGCAAACGGAGAGGTTGGCAAGAATTCCTCGTACACTTTTACCATATCTTATAGAAGGCCATAACAACATTTGTTTTCAGTAAATTTGTAAGAAATTTATTTAAAAAATCAATTAAAATAAAATAAACCTTCAGCAGCATGTCTACACATAAATAACACCTTTTCGATTTTTTACTTTTCAAAATTATATTTAGTTTTGTTTGTTTTCAATATACATCTTGACCCACTGTTTCTCAAGTTTTTCGAATGTTGCAACAATAGGAACCGTGATAGACTTTGCAATTTACCCAGCATCAGCTGGAAAAACAGACATTATTGAAGGCTTTTCAATGTTATTGACAATAACATTAAAAATATTCACGGAAAGGTTATCAATACAGAAAAAATATTTTCAAAAATTGCAAGCGAAATGAATAAACAAGTTACTAATAGTTCTATTTTCTTTAAAGTTTCAAGCATAATACTTATGTATGTATTTGTATGGATGAGCACGCACAGACACACATACATAATACAATTGGGACTAGAAAAATATAATCCAGTCAGAGATATAACTCAATGTGGGCTTTTTATGCCCAATTATTTTAACTGATGAACTTAATGACTAATGACTTTTTAATATACATATAATATGTTTACCTAGACTAAACGACTACCAAAAAAAAAAATAGAAGTAATATTTCGTTCGCTTCGTCAACATGGGATGTGCATTTATCGTAGTATTTTTCATACAAATGAGTTTGGTAAGCTGACAGAATCGAATCTATAGGAAATAAACTACTTTTTCTATATAAAGGTGGGGTGTTTTTTTAAATTTCTGAATGTGAACTGCGACAATTTGGACCTACAAGTTCTAACTGTGAAAGAATGCCGTATAAAAGCCTTTAATCGCTCTGAAAATTACTTAAATGTTATGGTCAATTTGAGGAAAAATGTCACAAAAGTAAGCAAATTTATTTTAAATATCAATTCTATTCATATAAATATTTAATATTCGTTTCCAGCTAAAAATTTCCTTTCGATTTATTAAGCGCGAACTTGGAGGTTGGCATCCATTCCTATATGCAATGACTGTCGATGTGTGTAAATTCTTTGACGGCAACTTTAAAAATCCATTGCCCACATTAATCTTTAATTATTTAAATGGGTACACGAATTTGAATCACAGTTGCCCCTATTTGGTATTTCGAATGAATATTTAAATCTACTCTGCTTCCTTTGAATTCAATCTATTTATTTCAGGCAAATTGTGATTTAAAATTACTTGGACTTAATCTGAATGAACTGGACCTACTTAGTCGATTTCCACTCGAATACGGTGTATATGGTATGCAAACATCGTGGTACCATAATACAAACTTGGTTTTTCAGCTGAATGTCTCGGCATCTTTAACAAAATCTTACAAAAAGCATTAACAATATAATTGCGTTTAAAAATTATCTAAACCATTTCTCTAAAGTATTTAAATACTATTTAAAATGTTTTTTGCTGAATACAGATTGCGAAGTCCTTGGTTAATGCAGAGTGCGAATAGTATATACATCTTGATAAGAATCAATTAGGTAAAAAAAGTTTTCCTTATGTCTATATAAACAAATTTTGTGTATTATTTTAATCTGCATCTTGCCCCACTGTTTCACAAACTTCGAATGTTGCAACAATAAGTACTATGATAGGCTTTGCCATTCAGCGAACAACAGCTGCGAAAACAGCTTTATTGAAGACTTTTCAAAATAACTGACAAACACTAAGTATGCTTATAAATATATATATATATATTTATATTTATATTTATGCACATATATTTTCATTTATTAATACGCAACAAATACTTCCAATTGTTGTAAACTGGAAGTTTATTAAACAAGTTATCAAGCCTTTACGACAAAAATAAATATGACTTCAAATGTTCAATATTTAAAGATCGCATTTGCCTTTAAATTCTTATGAATAATTCAAATATTCACAAGTACACACACACACCCACTCACCCACATATTCATACATGCACACATACCAATGAATTTTTATTTTTCGATTGAATTACGTTTAATTTATCATCAAATTGCAAGAGCAACCTAAATTATTTGATTTGTATTGAATTCGTTAAATTCAAAATTACCAAAAAAACTCCAGAGATGAGAAAGGGGTCATCAGGTGGGGAGGACTGGAATTGCCGAGATCCCGCTGCGATTTGCTGTTTATAGCATATTTTAATGCACATAAATATTGATTCTTATGACATCAAAGAAATACTTTACTCAGCTTCAGATTTATTACTTTGATAATTGGTTATTAAATCATGTTTAGTTGAAGTCAATGAATTCTATAATATATTAGTCACAGGTTTTGTAATACATATATTAATACCTCTGTACTTACTTTACTAAAAATTTAAATGAATAATGGATATAATACATATATTGTATATGTATACATATATTGGAAAATACATATATAATGGCATTAGACAAATATGAAACATAGCTCTGCCTCTCCGCCGAATCATTTTATAATACTAATAATGGTAATATTCAAGAACTCATACTTATCTTTCAAACCTATTCCAATTTAAAATGGTATAAACTGGATTTATTGGATTAAGATCATCATCAGTCGTTTTATCGTTTAGTAAATTGTAATTAGCTGATTAATAGCCCCAAGCCATATTATCAATGTAAATACTATTACAGTGTGTGTTTTTCTTTATATAACTCTACTACTTTATGAGATTGAGCTATATATAAATTTATATGTAGCTGCTCCTAATGACTATATAATTTGATTGTTTGTACTCCGCTCCATTCGAAGTCTTTAGCTGTGCCTTTTACACTCACTATCAAGGTGATCTCTTTTACCATTTTCATATGTATACTATATATATATATATTAGAAGAGGAAAAATTTGATAAAAAGAAGATTAATGATTATGGAATTGGTGCAGGAGCAGCCGCCACACTTTCTAACCACAGCAAATATGCTTATTCAATCTGAGATAAGACGTAATGCTCAAGTAGTTCACAAATTGCGAATGCCTAACAAAACTTATTTTTGCGTGTCACAGTCGAGCGTGTCCAGGTTTCCAATGAGACTCACGTCTAAGGCGATAGAAATGTGGTCAGGGGTGTGCAAATAGAGGGGGACGGGGCAAAAAAAAAAGAGAAATGTACCGTTTGCTGCGCCTGGCTGACTCCCGTCTTTGCATTTTTAGTCAAACGAGCAAACAAAAACGCCCATAAGCCGTAAACACGATCTGTTGCACGCATGAGCCGGGCCGAGCAGTGGGCGCCGGGCTCTTAACAGCTGCGCATGCTAATTTGAGCAGGTGAATCGATCAACAGCAGAGACGAGCGGGCGCTATGTTAAGTAATTATTTACGTGCGTCGTGTAGTCAATCTGTCAATCGTTCACTGAGCCAGGCCAACCATGACGACATTTCACTCTCCCTCTCTGCCGCTCACACTCTTTCTCTTGCTCTCTTCTTCTTCTTCTACACGTCTTTACTTTTTTGTCAACACTTTGGCGCTCTTCCGGAGTGCCGGCCAGATCAATCGAAGCTTTCAAGCTTGACTGACTGCGAGTGAGAGAGACGGTGCGATAACAGTACATGTGCTTTCACTTTCATTCAATTTTCGCTGTAGCCCTGGCCACTTTAATTTTTTCTTTTACAAGCAACACACATGCAAATGTACCTGTGTGTGTGTGTGCGTCTGCCTGTACATGCATTATTGATCAGCGACTACTTTGCATGCTGTGCTACTTTACGGTTTATTTGCTTCTCTTGCGTTCAATTTGTTTGTTACCTCACAATGTGACCGCAGCGGACATGTTACTTAATTAAAGTGATGAATACAACACAAAGGCACATTAATAAACTAACCACATCAATACGCACACACACAAACTTTATGCAGTTGCCATGCGACGTACATTAACACAACGCACTATTCTGCCAGAGGCAATGTTTAGAATGAATTATTTCCAATTTGACTAGCTAACAGGCGTAAATTGAATAAAATCGGATGGTTGTTTATTATTGCATTTGTAGGCCCATATACATAAGTATATGTATGTATGTATAGGCATATCCATCTCCATTATTTGCGTGGAACGACACGTAGCAATGCAGGAGTGCAAAAACCGTGACAAAAATTGAGAACAAATTCAAATCCAATTTGAAGTTCACTGGAAATTCCTATAAATTCCTTTTGCAACGTTCCATTGTATCACACTAATAAGAGGCGTAGTCCGTGTGCTGACTGGACCGAAATATGATGGGCAGCGGGAGTGTACAGCGAATAGACAAAACAAGCACAGCGAGAGAGGGGAGAGCGCATGAAAGGGAGGAGTGGAGCTGTTCAAGGTTGCCACCTACTTGAAGTATTTCACTCTGGACTCTGGACTAAGCCACACACTTTGCATCATTCACAGTTGTCGTTTTTGGTCAACTTGTTGCGTTTTATCTGCGCTATGTAAATAAATAAAGCGCCAATTCATAATATTGACCTGGCGTGTGTTTCAAAATTAGCCTCCAGCTATGTAGCATAATCAACTAAGTGGCTGGCTACTCTGTGGCTTTCGACAAACTTGTTTCTCTGTCAGTTCGAAGACGCACACACACACACACACACACACACACATTTAAATACAGCATCAGCTGGAGATAAGTTGTGCGATTTTATCGTTCGCACTTGTTTATTTGCCGTTTGTTTGCACAACGCCTTCAATGAGCTTATGTACTATATATATAATTACATGTATTTAGTGTATATATAATAAGAAGGAACAATTTTGTATATTATATAGAATATTAAATGCCCATGGTCGAAAGTACGCTTTACGATTGAAGAACTCATCTAGAACTAGAAGTAACTATATATGTATTTGTATATGATTATTATATATGTATATGTATAAGTTTATGTTTGCTTACTTCCCCATATGCAAACACACAGCTTATTAATATAACATGTGTAGAGTATTCAAATGTTTTAATTAGAATAAAACGAACGATCGAAATAGCTCATGTAAAGTTTCTGCAGCTGCAATTGAGATTACAATTCTTTCTCCCATTTTCCAGTCCAGCAAAAGAAGCAGCAATTTGCAAGGACACAGATACACACACACGCACCACACATACACCCACATTCAAAATGCATAAATCCATAAGCGAGTGTTTGAGTGTGTGTGTGTATGTGTATGCAAATCTGTAACCTGCTGCCAATCATGAAAGCAAACAAAAACAGAAATCTGTGCACAAATTTCGAGGTCAAAGATGTTAGCTCCAATAACCTCCCCAGTGCTGCTACTGGCCAGACTGGAGACAACCTTTCAAGAGGTCTTCAGGTAATTTTGCTTGGCATTGAGTGCACAATAGAAGTGTAGTTACATATACGGAATATATACAGCTGTACTCATGGAAATAGCAGTGCGACTGAGCATTAACTGTTGGACAGCAACAAAATTTTGTGCTAAATACAATATATAAACTTTGTGTAGAGCGGCACTAATAAACATGCAAACAAATGTACATATATAGAGCAGAGGTATATAATGGCATATACAATCAATAACGAATTAAAGGAATGCATATCTATTTTAATTATGACAATTCTATTTGCTTCAATGGTTTATTCTATGTTGTTATTATTTATAGAAAAATATAAATACAAAATCTAATTATACATAACAATGTTTTTATCTTACGCTAAAATCTATGAAATATTACGCAATCATAGGCGTTCTTTATCTCTATTCTCTATCTATCTGCTTTATCTCTGTGGCTATCAGAAGCAGCAGCATTGAGTAACCAGAGAGATGATTCAATTTGCTGCCTTTCCCTCTTTCAATTCATTTAAGTCTAATTAAAACTGAGCTCGGTGTTTGACTGGCACGACTGGACGGATGGACGGGAGTATGGGAGTACGAGTGGCAGGCACTTAGTTGCCAACAGTGCCCGCATTTATATCCACATTTACATACTCGTATAAATCCGAGCAATCACCGTATATCTCAGGATCTGGGCGGGCAGCAATCGCGGCGGGGCATTCGACGGGAATGCCTGCATATAACACAGTTCAAATTACAAATGATTAAATTAATTAGTTATGCGGAAAAACTGAGACAGAAATTGACCCTAAGTAGTGGGTGGCTGTGCTACACCCTGTAATGAAAATGTGATTAGAGGAAGAGTAACTAATGAGACTCTGTGCCACAATTTTCCCTTCCTTGAGCATTCTGAGCGAATATATTGCTTAAATTGAATCAAGAGTATAATGTATTTATTTAACTTTCGAAACTAAATAACTCAACTTTTACTTATAAGATGTAAGTATCTCTATTTAATTGTGCACAAGCTACGCTCATCAAATTTTAGATTCTCAACTCATCGTTGAAATTTGGTCAAAATCCCATCAATTTAATTGAGATATATTAGAGCTAGTTACTAGACCTCCTAGAACACGTTTAAATAGACGAAACATTTTAAAATGTTGCTTTTTACGATTAGTCACGTATGGGTTGTTTAGGCTTATATTTAAGCTTATAATATCCATAGATATACATATATATAACGATTATTTATTTTGTCATTTTAGTTAAGACGAACAAAATTCCAGGGTATTAAAAGGTTAATTGCCCCGTAATTCGACTCGCTTTCTACAGTCTCTTATTTAAATGCCAAAATACAAATATAAAATACAAATATATACATACATATCTTTCGATACAATTCTCAGTATCTGAACCGGTCACAGCCAGCGTCAGCGCCAGCTTTACAATAATTATGTAAATTATTCGTTTTACCGCAATTGTCGGTGACCTTTTCCGTTTTTTTTTTTTCCTTTTTATGCGAGTGCGCCAATTAAAATGGATGTCGGTTGCATTTAGAACGTCGCATTTAGAAAGCATGCGTTGCGCTTGGCCATCGAGTCGACGCAACAGGTGTCGGACATTAAACCGGGCGACAGCCGGTTTGAGCCACGCGCTCTACTCGAGCTGTGGGCGATTCGGTAACTGGCATACCGTTAGAGGCCGTTGCATGAGACTGCACTGAATCATATGAGTCAGATGCGATTAGCAAATGAGCTTAGTCAATCCATCCATCAGTCGTCAGCTCCACGCGAAGCTGATGTGTGAGAACTGGACTGAACTGAAGCTGCTGTAAAATTGCAAATCTATGTGTGTGTATATTAATCAGATTTCAACAGCATTTGTTAGAGTGGCAACGCATTCAATAGCTTATTATTCTTTCAGCGCTTTGAAACCAGTTCAAGCTCAATTCAGAACTAGTTTGAAGCACTTCTGGAACTATTGCAAATGTATTTTCATTCTTAAGGGCAATCAAATGTTAATGTCCATGTCAATCAGTGGCTTATGATGCTGAATCAACTTCCAGGTTCAAATACCCGAGACTAGATTGGAAATGGATTTTATCAAAAAAACAATAATAAATTTATTTGCGAGAAGAGCATTGTTTATAGATAGCTTTTTAATACGCATAAATGCTCTAATTAGTTACGCTGGGAGCCAATTAGAAGTTTTCCCCGAACTCGAATTTAATGGCGAGCTTAGGCCACACACGCGCCGCCCACATAGACGCCTCCACACAGGCACACAGGCGGAAATGAACAATGGCAAATTGCAAATCAACGGATAAAGGATTCCGAGGTGAATCAATGATGGAATGGGTGTGGGGAGTCAGTGTATGGGTCTGGGAATATAGCTACTCACCTCGTGGGCTTTGGGATGTTGGTGCTGGCAGTTGTGGGCATTAACTGTCAACCAGCTGAAGCAGCAGCAGAGGTACACAAGAATTGCCAATTGAAGCTGGTCCGGACGTTGCATGGCTTTTCTCAATGCGTGGGCGGGTATTGTTGGTTGAGTTGAAGCGTTGTTGTGGGAACTAATAGTCGAGCTAGCTCCGTACTAATTATAGAACTACTGCAGGAACCTCTCACTCAATGCCCGGTGTGCATGGTGAGGATTGTTATTGTTCTTGTTGTTGGCATGGAGCAGCTTCAGTTGAAAACCTGCACACACACACACACACAACGAACATGCATATAGTTGTGTGTGTGTTTGCACATGCACAAACACTTAAGCATTTGTTTGCAGCGTTTCTCGATTGTTGTTGCATGCTTTATTAGCCGATATTTGCTCATACGCTTTATGCTTCTTTCTTTGTATATGTATATTTTGCTTATTTTTTTGTTGTCAATTAACTCGCGCAACGAAACCGGCTGGGCAGCCCATGCTCCTGTCCCTGCCTCGCCCGCGCATACACACACACCTAATATACACACACACACATACACAGGCACAGGCACTTGCGCTTAGTTACACAGCAAATTGGAATTGGGGCTTTGGTTTTGGTTTGGTTTCGGTTTTGGATTTGGGTGGGTGCGTCCGCGTCCGCGAATTTGGTCTACAAGCAGCCGCAACACCAACAAGCCGCCGCCACAATTTTTGCCTGCAGTCGCTTATGTTGTTGTTACAGCAACAGCATTTAAATGTCAAATTCTCATGAACTGCATTCACAGGCGGTATATTTAACACTGCATGGACAACACATTATTTATAAAATAACAGTCTGACAAATAATATTACATTTATTTAAACATTTTCATTCAATATAAGAAATAAACACAAACACAATAAACACGGTGTATGGAGTCAACAATAGGAAAGACGCGGTAATAGCGTCCTACTTGGTTGACGTTCGCTTCCGAATTGAATGAATGAGCAAATGATTGTTATTTCTTAAACAAAAAATCGATACTCCGATATTTTTAGTTTAATTGGTGCGACCTATCGCTATATGTGTGAATGCAATAAAAATATATCGAGTATTGACATCGATAACAAACTAATAATAACAGCTGTTTCACTTGCTCGTTACGAATTCAAAATATATTTCGCCGTTTTCAAAACAAGAATTAAGATATTATGCATTTACATGTATTTATATATTAAAGACCTTTTTATAAATTTATCCTGCATAGTTTTCCTGTTATGGTTTTTTGGCTGCCAACTGCTTACGAAATCGACCTTGAGCCTCCACAGGCCAATTGTTGAGTTCGACTTTGCCACATTCCAGGCAATAGGTTCTTGTGTAATAGAAACTGCATGAAGTGTCTTTACACACAACTTTGTTACAACTGGCACACTTTACGCCTAATGCCACATAGAACTCTGGCTTGGATTGCCAACGTGGCGGAGGCGCCTGAAAAGGATCTCGTAACACATAACTGTCTTCACGAAACTTGATGCCTAGAGCGAAAGGCGGCGTTCGTCCATAGTAATGCACCATTTCGTGCATATTACAACCAGTGCAACGAAATTCGATTGTGGCCACACGTTCATCTAAATCTTCCTGAACCTGCGGCTCCATTGGAGGTGCTAGCTGTAGTCGTTCAATCTCGGACGCCTCGTTCTCGAGGCAAAGATCATCATCCTCAATGGCGTAGTCGGCTGCATCCCGTGCCATTTGGAGCACTGCAAGAGTGAAGGCCACAACAAAACAAATAACACAACTTCATAACTTAGCTAATATATCTCCTATACACACTACAAATTGAAAAATTGCAAACAATTATGTAAAAGGCATTCAAGTCTCCAAAGATTATTCTATTGCAGCAAAGCTACGCTTGTTTACTGCTTCCTTGGGCCACCAGCTTGGACGATCCACATAGCAGCGCTCTCCATCTAGCATCAATTGCTGTTCGCTGTTCAGCACCGGCTCGACACGCAACAAAGCAACGCCATGATTATGGGCATGACCAAAGACGCGTCCAAGATTCGCGCCAGCCACAGATTTGACCGTAAAATGGTTAGAAACGGGAGCCGTAAAACGAATAGGCATATAACGTTTACGTATGACACCAGAATGATGAACCCGAGCCGTTAACTCTTGGCCTACATAACAGCCCTTGTTGAAGCTAACTCCATTGAGATAATCGGCGTTAGCTTCCAGTGGAAAGCACTTGCCAGGTGGTAACTCCTCGACACCCTCACCGATGCCTTGCTTATAGCGCAGCAACTTATAGTTACATTCGGGCGTGGAATTAACGGCGACAACATCGTGATGACACCATAAATCTTTAGTTAGCTTGGTTGCATTAACATCGCCGGGAGCCAAGACACGTGTACCCATGATACCAATACGAGGGTCAGGTGCTATAAACAAATCCATTGCCTTGTGAGTTCGTATATTGCCGCGCCCCTTCCCATTAAACAGCACCCATGGCATATATTCATCATCAATGGTGTCGATGTCGATCCGTTTCCGAACACGATATGTTCGCAAATGGCGTCGAAAGTCCGACGATGCATCTCTATCGCATTCCAGCAGAAATGTATCCGGATCATTGGTTCGATAGATAATTGTATCGTACAATAGACGACCGCCTCGGTTTAGAAATAGAGCATAAATCGATGATGGCCCGCTTGGTTCCTGCAGACGCGACACATCATTGGTGACGAGACCCTGAAGAAATGGTACTGCCTCCGCACCATGAACGCGAATAAGTTCTCGCTGGCTCAGTGGCTCTAAGGTTAATGTATTACTTGTCGATCTGGATGATACCGCACGTCCGCCAAAGTTGCGTATACATTCACGGGCAACTCGAAGAAACTTGAAATTTTTACATACATTCATTCTGCGAATAAACGTACGTTTGCGAATCTCAACGAATGTTACATAAGTTCCGCTTACCTTCAATTTTTAATATTCAAAAGTCGCAAATTATAAAGAAATCATCAAATACACGAAATTTGTGAGTGAACACAACCAAGTAAAAAACAGCTGACTGAAATAATAATAATTGTTCCCGATGACAAGCTCATTGCTATGGCTACGGCTACTATATACATTTACATACAATTGTGCAGCGGCTGCACAATAATCTGTTTGAAGTGTTAAATTATATTATTATTATTCGACCTGAAGTCAAAATCGTTTTTAAGAATTACATGGGTCCAACAAATTTCTCAATCGTTTGAATATCGCCACTAACCATACAACAGTGGTTGTAGCCACACTATATTAAAGTGGTTAGTGGCCACACTATATTAAAGCGATAGTTATGTGCATCACTAACGTTTTTCACGAAAATATCGATTGACAATCAAAGCGCGATAATTGTACGCCCTGCATTTTAATTTAAGTAAAAACACTGAATTATAAATACTTGTTTAAAAATCTGTTTATTAATGTTTAGCAATGTCGTAAAGTCTGAACCCAAACAATATTTGCTGCGCTGTCAGTAAAATATTTACATAAATGCCTAACATGAATTTTAACTCAAAATAAGAAGATTCTAATAAATTGATTGTTTCAACTTAATTACTGGCTTTTGGAGCTATTTTCTTGGCCAGCGCATTCATTTGGCTATTAGTTTTCTTATTTGGCTTCTTGTTCTTTTTGATTGCATCAACTTTAACGCCTCGGTATTCAGATTTCTTTTTACCAGCTGGCGATTTGGCGGTTTCTTGGCGTTTTCCATTCTCTTTCTTTAGCCGTTTATCTATGCGTTTCTTAGCACCCACCGCATTCGGTTTCTTTTTGGACTTTGATTGCGGCCCCGACGCAGCAACAGCATCGCGCGCCTCCTTAGCTCCGAGTTTCTTCACAGAGTAGCGCTCCACGTGTATGGGTCTATCATCTAGCAGCGTCTCATTGAGCTCCAGTGCTAGACCGACAGCATCTGGTTTTTGGAAACAAACGTATGCGACACCCTTGCAGCCCTTTTCACCATCCTGCAGGCAGCGGATGTAATCAATTTCGCCACAGCTGGAGAAGATCTCCCGCAACTTTTGCTCACTGGCCGCTGCAAGCAATACATAATAAAGAAAGCAGTACTATTTCATAGAAAATTACATACAGTATTTAAGATTCCCTATGAATACGGTTCGCTTGACGTCGGCATCGCTAGATGTTTTCTCATTGCCAACACCTTTAACTTCGCCAGACTTCGCTGCGGGTGTAACACGCAAATGATTCTCCTTAAATTCCGTTCCATTCAGCGCCAGCGCTTTTTGAGCTATCTCTGGATTGTCCAGTACTACGTAGGCATTTAAAGAGCCAGCTGCCTTGCGCTGCTTGTGCTTGAACAGCTGCTTTCCACCAGCCGTACGTAGACGAATTGAATGGACGGTTCCAAAGGGCTGCAGTAAGCGCACAAGTTGAACGCGTTTCGTATTTATGGGCAGATTTCCAATAAATATTGTCGCAGCTTCGGCGGCAGGATCTCGTACTCGCTTCATTTCATCTATTAAAACAAATTTCAAAAGTTGTGAGAGTTGAATATATTTGGGAAACTTAATTTCTTACCTCCATCCTCATCATCTTTCTTATTTTTCTTTTTCCCTTTCGTTTTTTTGGCTAACTTTGTTGCTGATTTTGCTTCTGGTGCACTCTTCTTATTGTCAGGTGTTACCTCTGTTTTTGAAGAGGCTTTGACTTTTAATTTAGATTTCTTTTCGACTTTATCGGCCGTTGACTTTTTCAGCTGTTTCTTTAGTTTTTGTGCTTGTTTCTTAGCCTTTTTCTTTTCGATTTTGGCCAAATCAGCATCAGATAATTTCTTCGGGCTCTCTTTTGCCTCCTTTACGGTCACATCATTTTTGGCGGGTTTCGCCGCTTTAGGTTTCTTCAATTTCGGTGCCTTTTTGATTGTTTTGCTTTTCTCTGCAACATCAACAAGTTTTTCTTGATGTTTCAAGTCATCATTCTGCTTTAATTTATCTTTGGCTGTCTTCATTTCGATTCCCTTAACCTTCACGTGTTGTATGCGCTAAGTGTTGGAAAATGCTAAAGACAGAATTGTTTGATTTGCTTATTATTGTCGTGCTTATGTTATTATACATCGGTATTGACAGCACAGATTTCGAAAAAATATGCCAGTGTAGGGTGATGCTGTAATCGACTACCATCCATTTTTATCGACCTCCACTAAGCGGTTTGTTATTACCATCTCTATTTGTCTTGTTATTCCTGTAAATTTTGTTATTGAATTATGAAGAGGTATAAGCAGAAGCTGCGAGAAGTCTGGCTCCAAATGCCAGAATTTAGACAGTGGTTACGGCGAGACCCCGAGGACTCATACAGAGCACGTTGTCGTTTCTGCAAATGTGGAGTAAATACAAAGATATGCGACTTGCGCGCTCATGCGCTTACAAAGAAACACCAAAAAATGCATCCAGCAACTGAAGTAAAGAGAAATGACTCGGTAAGCATAGTTCTTGTGAAGAAATATAACCTATGACAAATTTTTCATTATTTGAACCATAGAGCAATGATGACTCTTCTGTGGACCACCACATGGACTATAAACCCAGAAGAGCTACAGAACCCAAGCGCTTAAAAGCCCATGCTCATGACAGTAAACCCAATATGAAATTGTCTCCTGTAAAAACGGAAAAAAGCACCAGTAATGGACCAGACTACGACTCCCTTATTCAGAGTCTAGCGCTATATGAACCAGAACAGGTATTATTCTCCAATGGGTCCACCACACAATCTGACGATCAAATAGAGAATCCTGCACCTATAACACACATAGATGAAGAAAGCATTACAAAAGCTGTCACTGTTGCAGTCAAGAATCTTAAGGATTCATCGCAAATATTTGGCGATTTTGTTGCTGATCGGTTGCGGCAATTATCGTTTGCAACATCGGAAAATACCAAGGACAAAATAATGCAGGTACTTTTAGAAGCTGCTGCACTAGACAGGACGACCAATAGCAACTGACGCAGCCTATATTATAAGTTTAATTGTATATTAATTTGAATAAATCTCACAATCAGCCTTAAGTACAACAGAATTATTTGATTTCTGGTTTATTAATGAACATTAACATACACTTATGTATATCTGAAGTATAACATCTAAATAAGATTTTAATTTTAATTCATATTGAGTACCACCACTAAGCATAGAACATGTTTAGTGGTACCACGCATTAAAGTGTGTTAATAAATCTTTCGAAATAGAGTGGTTCGTTAATTTACAGAAGCAGCTGCGTATATCGAAATATCGAGTTAGTTCTTGGCATGAAACCGATAACTTTAAAGATCGCATCAATCGCGTTGTGAAATAAAATTTTTATTTGGGTTAAGATGAGCGCTAACGAAGAAGGAAAGTTGGAGCATATTTCAAGCATCGAGGATAATCACCCACAAAATATACCAGAGGCTATAGAAACTGCTAAGCGGAAGCTTTCCGACGACCAACAAACAAATGCGGATACCAGTGCGATAAATAAACGCAGGAAATCTGAGGATAATCAAGACGAAGTTTCTGGGCTCAAAGCGACTGTAAATACGGACGAAATAGAGTCCACCATCAGCAGCATTCCAGTGAGAATTAAAGACGAACCAGTTGATAGGCACGATGATTCAGCTGCCGCCGATGTTAGTGGCGTTTCTGCGATTAGCACTAGCTCCAACGCCGCAACTATTGCAATAAAAAAAGAACCATCGAAGGATGATCCATCTGCTAAAACGGATGAAGATCATGATTCAACTGCCGTCGGTGTCAGCGACATAGCTACGAAGGAGACAGATGCAGTTAGCAGTTCCGCAGTTATTGTGAAAAATGAGCCAAATACTAGCACTCAAGCAGCGATTGCCGATAGCTCAATTTCATCCAGCACGTTAAGACCATCCTGTCGATTTGGCATAAAGTGTTACAGGTAATTCATGATCATAGAAATTTGTTGGATGTCCACAGATACCATAATCATTTTAACGCTTAGACGCAATCCGGCTCATCGGAGTAGCGAGGCTCATCCAGGGGATTCGGATTACAGACGCCCGAGTTTTCCATTACCACCATTGGGCACACCGGCCTGTCCATTTGGAAATTCCTGCTATCGTCGCAATCCTACACATTTTCAACAGTATTCGCATCCATCTGATTGTAAGTAAGATACTATATATGGGGCAGATAGCAGCTAAATTGCAACTTAGTCAATTCCGCCCAGAATATTCAAAACCGTTTGAGGCAGCGAAGCAACAAGGTGCGAAATTCCAATGGGCAAATAGGTGAATTATCCGATCTGGAATCAAACGAGGATCCATTTTACGAACAGGGTGATTCTGATGTGGATTATAAACCTGGCGTAGAAATCGATGATGACGAGGATGATGATGATCTCGAATTCAATAGCGAGCGTCAGAATTGTGATGAATATGATTAGAATACTTTAAAAAATTTACCAATGTTAATATCATGTTAAACTCAAAGGCTCTCTGTTAGCTAACAATATATATCCCTGTTATAAGTAAACTGTGATTTTACTTTGTGATGGATGTAACATTCGCACTCATATATCAGAACGTAGCAGTCTGGCAACACTATTTTGGTGTTTATCGAGACGTAAGAAACGGGCACATTGCTTCGTTGTGTTTTTACTTCGTATCTTCGTCACATTTGTGTGTGTCGTCAGACGAGACGCATTTTTTCTTAATTGTAGTTTTTTATTTAAAGTTTTACGTCTATTTCAGTGTTCAATTTGATAAAGAGTCAACGCAGAAAGGTCTCAAACTGGCGGAGAAAAAAGTACAGATGGCTTTATGCCAAACCTCAGTGGTAAGCCTCACGCATATTCTTCAATGTACTGCAAATATCTCATAGACTTAATATGTATATTTTAGAACAAATCTGTACACTATAAAAAAAAAAAAAACATTTACACTATTGACTTGTACATAGACCCTTTGGTGCTTACTCAATTATTAACAGTTCTTAGGTAGATTAATAATTGATGAACTGTGACATATGGAACCATAGAAATGATTGACCTCAAAAGTGAAAGTTTGTCCCTTTAAAGTGAAGAGCGTGAGTTGCCTTATGCCTGCGGCGGCGGCATGTCTGCCGCTTCGTGTTCGTGCATTTGTGTATTTTGTATACGAATGCGGCGTGCAGAAGGACTCACATGTATTTTGCGCACACATATGCACATGTATATGGTATGTGTTCGTGTTTGTTTAGTCATATGTTTGCGATTGATGCTTTAAAGCAGGCATTTGAAATTGCTTTCTTATTTTGTTTATACACTTTGTCTTATTATCAGCATAAAGTTTCTTATCTTAGCTTTGATAGTAGGCACAATTACGTGTCGCATCACTTTGTTTATATGTCTGCAGATACATTAAATGTGCGAAAGAATGTAGCAGGAGTCGCAGCAGAGAGCATGCTTGCAATCAAAAATAGCACTTGAATTGTGATGCATACATACAAACAAACAAACACAGGCATACATACGTACGTATATGTACACATGAATGGGCAATTCACAGTGTGAATAATAATTGAGAACTTTCGATTGAACTCCCAATTGTTTTGATATAGAAAAAACAACCTCAGTAAATAGGCATTCCATCACACACACACAGATATATATATATATGTATGTATGACTGCAGTTCATATACTATCTGACCTCAATTTATTAATTCCAATAAATTGAATAGTTTAGTCACTGCAGCAGATTTTCTAAGAACTTGACCTAGTCCTCATCTATTAGGCTGATAACAATCAGCCACACAGTTAGTTAAATATTGGATATGTAATATACAAGTAAATATTACATACATATTATTTTCGAGTGCACTTTGTATATATACATAAATGTATATATATTATTCTATTAGCTCTATTTTTTTCAGCTGTTGCAGGTGTTGGCTAATTGGCATGTTTTATTTTTAAAGTTTCAAAATTACATGATTACTGATAATTAACCGAACTGTTTTTATTATATTGTTGCAGCTGAAGGTGTATCATGCCGTTATTGAGGATGTCATCAACAATGTGCGAGATGCCTTTCTGGATGAGGGCGTCGATGAGCAGGTGCTGCAGGAGATGAAACAGATATGGCGCAATAAGCTACTAGCAAGTAAGGCGGTTGAATTGAGTCCCGAACCCGGCGAGCCAGGCCATCACCCACCGCCAATTGTGGCCAATAATCCAAAGGTAAGCAAGGTGTGTGTCTCGTTGCCAAGGCCTTCGATGGATGTGTAGCGCGTTTGTCCATCTTTGAATAGTTTGTGTGTGTAGAGCTAATCGTACTTATATGTATTGCATACATTGTGTTAAAATCCAAGTATAACTTTACTTAACGTTGTTGCTTTTTCTCTCTCTCTCTCTATCTGTCTCTCCAATTTCAACAACAATTGATCGCGCACAACATAATATATAAATATATACCAACACCGACTGCTGCTTTATGTATATGTAACTGCTATCATCTTACAACACACAAACACACACTCATACACACTCGCCCACATACTTTGCTGCAGAGCTCCAAGGTAATGCAGTAATTAGCACTCGCTCCCATAGCATATTAAACTAATTATTCTTCTTTTTGATAGGCTGCTAATGCCAAGGCCAAAAAAGCCGCCGCCGCTGCGGCTGCCTCACAGCAGAGCAACGGAGGTGGCTCCACCGCTGGCACTGCCACCAACAGCACAGACAACAATAAGATGGCATCGCCATCGATTGCGGGCAAATCAGGAAATATCATTACCGCAGCTGGCAGCGGCATGAAGAACGGCATTGGCACCATTAAACAGGAGGTCACATCACAGAATCCACCGCCGCTGCATCCCACAGGCGGCTCGACGATGCTGCAAAAGCAACAAGGTGCGGCTGGAGGTGGTGGGTCCACATCTGGTGGCCAGACGCCAATTCCAATTGTCGCCCAATTGGATCCCAATCGCATTATGCCTGTTAACGTAAGCATGCCCGGATTGTAAGAGAACTTATTTACATTTATTTGCAAATGCTTTGCAGATAACGTTGCCTTCACCACCGGGCTCAACAAATCCTGAATCTCGTGTGCTCACCATACAGGTGCCGGCATCAGCACTGCAGGAGAATCAGCTTACCCAGATATTGACCGCTCATCTAATTTCATCGATCATGTCATTGCCTACCACATTAGCCTCGTCCGTGCTGCAGCAGCACGTGAATGCTGCTCTTAACAGTGCCAATCATCAGAGTAAGATAGCCATGCTATCAATTGGAAAATTTTTACAATTTAATTTTATTTTTTAGAAAATTTGGCTATTTCCAAGCAGCTAGACGGCGCCTTAGACTCTTCAGAGGAGGATGAAAGCGAGGAGAGTGACGACAACATAGACAATGATGACGATGATGACCTAGACAAAGATGATGATGATGATGCAGAACACGAAGACGCTGCTGAAGAGGAACCCTTAAATAGCGAGGATGATGTCACTGACGAAGATTCGGCTGAAGTGTTTGACACAGATAACGTTATTGTGTGCCAGTATGATAAAGTAAGAGAATGATTACTTCTGTAAATGCATTTATTAATATTTATCAATTAATTTGATTTGTATAGATCACACGCTCACGCAACAAATGGAAATTTTATCTCAAGGATGGCATCATGAATATGCGAGGCAAAGATTATGTATTTCAGAAATCCAACGGCGATGCCGAATGGTAATCGACCAGCACCGACAAAAACAAGCATAGTGTGAAAATCCATCAGAAAAGAAATAACAAAACTAACAAACAAACAAAAGACAAACTAAATGCCTCACAGTGCGCAAACCTAATCCCCACCCCACACACACAGAATCACACATACACGCACATATATACATACACATAAACGCACATGCATATACATACACCACCCACATTACCAAACGATGTCCAACAATGGCAGCCACCTTGAAATTTCCTTTAATCATGTTGCCTGGACGGGCATATAAAATTATATATAATATTAGTTTCGACTATTTGTATTGAATGCGTCAAGTTGAGTTGTTTTCTTTAAAAAATTTGTATTCGTAATATATATGTATTAATTACACTGCTCCGCATATTATTGTCAATAAAATGAAACTTTGTGAGGAAACACAGATTTGCATAAGGACCATTACAATATATATGTAAAATATATATATAAGAATACAAACCATACAGCACCTAGATTGTTCAGTAGTTTTTACGATGGATGTGTCAAATTACAAAAATAGTAGCTTTATGCATTCAGAGCGCTTGAGCCTTATCAATAAATAGTATCGCCAGAGAAAAACCACATATTTATATCAACTGGAACCAAATCAAAGCAATAAAATCTACACAAGCTCTTTAGAAATCATACAATTTATAGATTGTAAAATATATGTATATGTATCGTATATTTAAAATTACTTTTTTAATTAAGGAGTGAAGCATTATACAATTAAAACACTTAGAACAACAGCTCGTAATTGGCTTATTGTTTATGTTTATGCTCTATGTACACTGCAACGGCATAGTATCTGTTTTAATGTTTATAGATAATTTATAATCAACATCATATATGCGACTCGCCGCACGCTTCAATCGATACGCTGCCTTGGGGACTGCAATTTGATTACTTAAGCACGCTCCCTACCAGTTTACTATAAACAATCTAATTAAAATGACTTAATTGCAATCGTCATCGCAGTGGTCTTACGTATCTAAACTTAAAGCAAATATATATAATTGAAATAATCGGTAGCCAAATTATCAAATTATGTTGATTCGTTTTTAAAGATTTATGCTTGAGATAAAGTTCAAATTTAAATTCATAATCTATACAGATCCTAATATTGCGCTACTCTCAGGGGCACAATTGTTTACAGTACGTAAAATCAATTTGTAAATTTAGATATATATATCTATTAGTGTTATATATATATGTATAAGTATTGCTATACTTATGCAACACAACTATGATTCTTTAAACAGTTGGAGTCGTGGAGAGATGCTGATCTCTTAGTTTAGCTGGTGTTTTTGCCCTCAAATAATCTTGTGCTAAGCACCAAAGGTTCGTAATCTTTAAATGTCATTGCATAATGAGCTTATTCACATACTACAATTTGTATGTGCGTGTATGTGTGTTATTTACACATTAAGTTGTCAATAGTGCTATATTGATTTCCTTGACCATTTTAACTCGATGCAGCATACGTTGTAGCGCGTCCTGGCTGAGCGCTTGCGTTGAATACCAAACGGGCGAATCGGGTACGCAGGATCGTTCCGGTTGCAAATAGAACACATCGTTGCGCGTTTTTACACTCTCTGGGCTGCAATTTAGAAATTAATAATTAGTTATAATATTGAAATTATAAGTATTTTAACCTACCATTTGGAGAGATAAAATTCATATAGGCGAACAGGACAACGCAGTGGATTCTCTTCGTTCTCCTGCTGTTCATACACCTTTTTCTTGCGCGGATTGGCATCTGTAACACATAAATAGTATTATTACCTATTTAAATATAATCATGATATTACTTACCCAAACCTGCCTGCGGTGGATAGAATCGCAAGAGCACATTTCGTGTGCCTGGCACCTTGGAGTTTTGCGATGAACGCTTCCAATGCTTCATAATATGCGAAAATGATAATTGCATATGCTCCTCAACAGTCTGTGGGAATTTAATTAATATTGCAAATCAAACATTTGATATTAACTCAATGAAGTATGTGCTTACAGTTAGATTAAAATGCTTAGTATTGAAAAACATCAGCGTACTGAGCAGCACATGGGGCGAATGGGCGCCTAGTTGTTTGCACTCCCACAAATGCTCTTCCTCTACGCGTGTGACAATGTATTCTATGGAAGTAGAAATACCGAATTAGAATTTGAATTACTGCGGATTATTATAATACGTACGCGAATCATTGTAGAGCACGGAAAACTTGCGTGCCACCTCATCGAGGCATTCTGTAAAACGTTCATAGTACGGATCATAGAATATGTTGTCGATGCGTCCGTTTACATAAAGGTATTGCTGAATGCCTGTGTAAAAGACAAGAGTATTAGCAACTGATCTGGCATTTTATTGTCTAAAATGTGTCTAATATTTACCCAGTACAAGGTAATATATTGTATCCGGAGCATACTCTGTGCCATTAGGCTTGCGCACCTCCTTAACAAACAGACAGAGCGAATAATTTAGCTCGTCGGCGGTCATTTGCAGCAACTCCGTTTTGAAGGGTCGCCTCCGCATCGAGCTCTTTTCGATATCTGCATTCTTGGTCATCACCCATTGTTTCCAGGCATTGACGCCGAATGTGTATTTGAGGAACATTTGTGCATCGGGCTTCTCCTGCGGCTGCTGCGCCTGCTGGGACTGTTGCTGCAGGGCCGAGTGATCCATTTCGCTGCCACGCTGCCGTTTAATCGGTGATCGACTATTCCGTGATGGAGAGTCAAGTACGGCAATGGTGCCACTACCACGTTTACGACCTCGCGAGGATCTGAAAAACATTTGAATTAATTTACATATGTTTTTGATACTCGAAAAAATCCCCGTTGTGACGATTCTTACATGTGATGTTGCTGATCCAGATGATGTACGCCTATTTGACCCATATCATGTCCCATGGGAGACTGACTCGTTATCGTGTTGGCCGTCATGGTTGACTCCAGATCAACGGTTGTTGTCTGATGAGGATTTTCAAAGTCGCCTGTGGCCATTTTTAGGGCCATTTGGAGCATATCATCACCGTAATGATTATGGCTAGCGACGTTAACGTCCACAACCTGTTGCTGCTGTTGTTGTTGCTGCTGTTGCTCAAGACTATTCTGATATTGCAGGGTGACCAGACCCGGATCCGGTTTTATTTCATTGTCCGAATCGGAATCCGACTCGTGCTTCTCTTCAGCTACCATTTCGGCCATCATCAGCAATTCGGCCTCCAGCGGATCCTCAGGCATTTTATCCTGTATCTTCTTAATCTCTTTCAAGATGCCAGCTGCGGTATTTCTTGTTGTGGGTATAAAGATTGGCACCGGTATGGGCAGAGGAATGGGCACGGGCACCGGAAATGGCGCTGAATACATATACATCGGTTGCGGTATGAATATGGGCACAGGTACGGGTATTAGCACCTTATTCGAATAATCCTTCTCGGTTTGCGTGGCGCAATCTCGCACGGACGGCGCTACCTGCGCGCTTGACGAAACTGTCATGGGCTTGCAACTGATATTTACATTACGAACTGCCTTTGGATACGGAGGAACGGTGATAATTTTTGTTTCCGTTACTGGCGCTGGTATATCATTGCTAGGAGTGCCTATGCTGCGTCGCAACGGTTGCGGTGGTGAGGGTGACCGTGCGACAGTATAGTCCACGTGCTTGCGCGGACGACCACGACCACGCACCTCACCAATCGAAGATGAGGATGACGAAATGCTCACCGATAACGGGGGCGGTGAATCCGCTTTACGGCCGCGCTTCCGCCGCACGGTTACGCTACCAATGCGTGCCTCAGTTTCGCCGCTCGCCAGCGATTGAACGGTGGAAATAACGGGCACAACGGTACCACTAGCTGATTTCTTATTTAAGCCACCAGAGGCGTTATTTTTCAAGCCGGACTGCAAAGACATTTAATCAAAGAGTTTAGTATAATCGAAGCAAAGCATTCATTGCACTTACTTTCCACCTTAAACGCATTCTTAATTCTTCTACAAAAATTAGTATTAAATTGGAAAACCGCGCACAGGTTTTTATGGACCATAAGCTTTAGAGCGTTGCCACATTGCGTAAAAATAGTATTAGATTGCATTTACAGTTGCACCAATCGGTGTATTAATACAAATATATGGGCTAATAGTGGATAAACTGATCTTCGGATAATCTAATCAAATCGAAATAAATTCGCGTTAAAAAATCTGAAAGTCCGTTTTTAATTTTGAATAAACCATCGTTAGATATTTCTTATTTTGCACTCCTTTCAACACTAATAAAATGCGACTATCGCCAAATGGGTGCTATCGATAACCGGTTCTTCCTTCACTGCGCATTAGAGATCGAGTTTAAAGTATCAGTAAATACATACCGGCTGTTGTGATAACTTCAATTTGACCCGTTTCGGTAGTCCGGTGGGAAATGGTGCTCCATTTTTGTTGCTGCCACGTGCTTGTGAAGCAGATAGATGCTGCTGCTGTTGCGCTTTGCTGGCCGACGTTGACGGCACATCGCCGTCCAAAGTAAGTGGCGTGCGGGCGAACTGATTTTGGAACTGCATTACACACTGATATGTACAAAAATTGCGCATCGATGCATCCGACATGGTTAGATGGTATTGCGGGGTGCTCGTATTGCTGCAATTGTCGCACTTGGTGACAGCACGTGCTGAAATGTTACAGCTCACGCCATGCATGGTCAGACAGTTGATGGAACAAGTGAGCGTCTCCTGGTCGTTTTGCTGCTTGTAGATCATATCAAAGTTATATTTCTTCACCTTGCACCACTGACAGGAGACAATGTGTCGATTGACAATGATGTACACATTGATGCAGATGCGTGAGCAGAACATTTTCGGCGTCTGCTGATCATTGGTGTAAATTGTGTATGCATCGGTGCTCTTCCGCTCAAAGTACTTGCAGCACATGGAGCACGGATCGGCATTGACGTTGCTTACAAACTTGAAAGCCGAAAAGCAGGGATTTGAGCAGAAATAGTGCTCCTTATCGTCCAACAGCATCTCTACACGCACAGGCTTTTCGTTGTTGCAAACGCCGCACATGTCTGTGCGTAGTTTCTTCTTGGGATTGCACATATTGTCATAACGTCGCAGACACACCTGCGAACAGAAGTCCTTGAACTGATCTTTGTCGCCGACGGGCGCCAAAAAGCCTTCCTGTCCGCTGCTAATATCCTTCTGACAACAGCTGCAGGTCTTCAGTCCTTTCTTGTACGTATTAAGACAGGCCGCGCAACAAAACTGACGGACCTCGAAGCCAAATCGAACGCAGTATTTGCCCAGGGCAATGGAGCTGACCTCCTGTTTGCAAGTTTCGCAGTTGCCGCCAAAGGAACGCTGATAGCTGCCCAAACACACCTCGTTGCAAAAGTCCATTGTCTCCCAGATGAGCTGCTTGTCACCCACATTCACCTCCTGCTGGCAATCGGCGCAACGTCGCCTAAAGCTTTCGATGCGATCGAGACGCGCCGCCTCCGCTTCGGCATTGGTGCGGGCGACCACATTTGTTTCGGGCTTCTTGCTGGGCGAGCGTATTGTGGTGGCGCCAATGTTTCGTACGCGTATCGAGTGACGTTTCAGTTTGTATTTATCCGGCTCTTCGGCGTTTAAGAGATTGAAACAATCATCATTGCATATGTAGTACGTATCCTGGTCTTGCCGGAGAAAGTATTTGCAATTTGTCTGCTCCTTGCACTGCAGGCAGACTTGTTTCTTGTTCGTTATAGCGGCGTCTATTGCATCAACCTCATTAGGCTCAGCAGCAGCTGTCGCCTCTGTATTCATACTTGAGTCATCATCAACGGCAGCCATACTGCTAGACTCCTGACTAACCTCCTCGACCAAGAACTTCTTGCGCCGCAAAAAGTATTTGCCCGGCTCCGCAGCCAAGAATGCATCACAACACGCCTGATCGCATAAATATTCGAATGTTCCTCCAGTTGCAGGTGCTTCACTTGCTGCCGTCTCTTCGGCATTGTCATCTACAGGCTCTTGGCTATGTTTGAAGCGATAAACGCAGGTCTTTTCAGTGTCACATTGTTTACATTTTTGTGTGCTGCCCACAATCCAGACGATGATTATCTTGGCAGTTCCACCCGCTTCATCCTCGGCAGTCCCCGACGCTTCGTGGCTGGGCTCATCAGCTTCCTGAGTATCCGCTTCAGGAATGTCCTCGTCGTCATTAGCTGCAGTGTTCACTGTATAATGCAAAGAGTTTTATTATACATGTATTTTTCATTTAAGAAATTAAGTATTAACTTTGATTCTCTTGGGGCTAATTCTTGAGTTTATGAAAGTTTGTAGAATTAGATGTAGAGCTCACCTTCAGGGCGTTCTGAAACAGTAGCTCCAGCTGGCTTATCAGCCAGAGCCTCTGCTGCTCAAATGGAGGATTAAATAGGAGCACACGGAGAGCAATCGACAGCTTAGCTTAACAATTAGATTACAAACTTAGCTAATTTTATTACCGTTTACACTTTCAGATGTGTCTTCCGGTTGTGGATTTACAGTACTAGCGGCCACATCATCCTTGTCGCTTTGTGCTTCTGTTCCAGCTTCAGTCTCATTGCCAGGTGATTTCGATCCAGATTGCGTTTGCTCGGCGGCTTCCTCCTCCTCGGCTGCCTTTTCCGCATTCTCACGGGCCAGCTCCTTTTCGGCCTCGGTTACTTCCGTTTCGGGATCGTCCGGTATGAGACAAACATCAGATTCCTCGGGCTCCAGCACATTTTCGACGGTATCTGTGTAAGTAAGCAAAAGTTGATATATTTCGATTTTATTTGTAATGCAAATGCACTTACCATCTCCATGCTCTGCTTCGGCTGTTTCTTCCGTTTGTTCTGCTTCGCCGGTATCATCTGGTTGATCGGCGCCTTCATCGGATGCATCATTTTGTTGCTCGGCTTCGGCTTCGGCTTCAGCTTCGGCAGCATCTTCAATTCGCTCTGCTTCGGCCTCTGCATGATCTGCATCATCTTCGTCATGTGTGGACAGATTGTGTGTACTTGCTGAAGCATTCTGTTCTTCTGTTCTATCAACTTCATCTCTCCCCTCAGAGGGCGTGTCTTCAGTAGACTTTTCGCCCACGTCAGTTTGCTCAGCTGCAGCATGCTGGGAGTCGCCCCCTTCGGATCGCATTTCAACATCATCGGCATCAGCAGTATTTTCAGCGGGCGCAGACTCGGCTTCGGCATCACCTTCAGCATCACCGTCATCAACTTCCATAGCTTCAATGGAGGCGGGTGCACCATCGACTGCATCTGTCTCAGGCGCTTCTTTGCTTTGCTCTACATTTTCAAAAGCATCATGTTGTTGCTGAGCATCTGCTTCAGCATTGGAATCTATATTGTAATGTTCTTGCTCCTCTTCTGCCGCAGCTGCATCCACATCTTGTTCTGGTGCATCAGCGCTTGGATCAGCTGCAAAGGGAGCTGCACCCAATTCTTCGCTATCTTTAGGTATAGTATTCTGTTCATCTTTTGCAACAGCATCGGATTTGTCTTGCGATTGTCCTTCATCCATGTCCAAAGAACCCTCTGAGATCTGCTCAAAATCGTCATCATCGCCTGTTGCTGGTGCCGCAGCTATTTTTTCAGCTATGTTGCCGGCACCTGCACTAATATTTTCCACAGGTGATGGTGATGCTGGTGTATCCTGGAGAGCTGTTCTTGCTTCAGCTTTCTCTCTTGAATTGTCTTCATCTAATTTGGATGTTTCTGATTCAGGCCTTGCGCTCGAGTCAGCGCCAAAGGAGTCGAGACTGGATATTTCCTCCATGTTATATTAATTGAATGAATCGTTTGCAAACTTTTAAACGGGCAGGTACCGAAACATTAACTGTAACGGAATAAATTTGAGCACGAAATTTGATTAATTTTATTCATCTTGAAGTTGATTTTTCTTTAATGTATTTATGTATGTATGTAATGTATGTTAGCCCCCATTGTCGTTTCGCGCGCATTTCATCCCCAATGCATATCGATAGAGGAATGACTGCGATATTTATCGAACGCACTGCAAGGGCCTCATTCCACACCGCCTAAAATGTGTACAAAGTCACTAACACAGACACACACACACAACACAAGCATAATGATGTGGTGTACAGTGCACAAGAAAACAAAACATGCGCCATAAAAAAAGGAAGAAAAACAAATAGTATAGCACTTCTTATGCACCAAATTCAAACTTCTAATTAAAGCATTAAACACATTGCAATTACTTTATGTCTACTGCACAGTGGGAAATGTAGTTGCGTTTTGGCGATTGCGCCGTTTACTATATCTGTATAAGAGATCCAACGTCGGCAACGAAAATCCAAATAGCAAACCATTAACTGCCTTTCATTGCTGTAATAAACGAACAACACTTTTCCAGATTTTTTCTTTTTGTACGTGCACTTGCTTTGAAAATTGTTTACGCACTTTTTCGATTCGTTATTTATATTTTTCAAGCACTGTAACACTGTAACACCCGGAAAAATGCTGTACGAAAACCACAAGTTGAGGACCAGATAGGGATGGCTAAATATATCGATAGTAGCAACGCGATAGCTCGCTGCATGTGCCTCATCTTGAACTTCAAGTGTTCGTTCGCTCCTAAGAATTTGCGTTCAATTATGTGAATAAAATATTATATAACCAATATTTGATTATAGCGTATTTTAAAAAGCAAAAGTGCCCCTTCGAAGCGAATGACTGGGCAGTAAATATAGCGACCTCCTAGTATTTGTTTGTATTTCGACGATAAATGTATATAATAAAAAACATTCTACTGGTTCCCTTAGAAACGATGAATCGATAAGAGAAAAAATCTTAGCAATAACAAAAATAAAACAGGGCTGTAAGCAAGCAGATCTCCAGAATTATGTTAAGAAAATACCAGAAGACTGTTTTATTACACTGAAATTTATTCAATGTTAGAATTTACAGAGCCATGTTAGCTTGTTAACTTGGGTCATCATTAATTACGGCGAACGAACAATGAATCCTTCAGCGTCGAGAAGCATGCTGGGAAAATAGTTGATAATCTTAATGAAATGTGGAAATTGTTGTGCATTTTTAAATATTAAATTGTTTTCTTTCTGATACTCTTGTACTACTTGAATTATTTCGTTTGTTGATAGCGCCTGTTTGAAAACTTTATAATTAATAATATGAATAATGCAATATATTTGTAGAATATACTTCGGTGGCTAGCCAGAATTGGATGATGTAGTTAAATGCGTAAATCTGTAGTTTTTTAAGTCCAGGTTCGTTTTTAAGAGCATCTGCGTTTTCTAAAATTTTCTGAAAAGGTATCGAAAAGAATAGTTACACGGGATATGCGAGAAATTTAAGTACGTATAGAACTTACAGTTATGCTAAAATTTTCCAGATCGTAAATATTATGACGGAATGCCAGATTGAAGGCTGGTAATATCCCAGCTAATGGCCATGTAATATTCTTTAGTTCTTGCGAGAAGCTGAGCAGGAGGTCTGGTAAATTATATGCACAGGACAATATGAATATATCCCCAATAAGCAAAAGATCAATTTGCGCCGTTTTTAGCTCAAATGTGTAAATGAATTCCAGAAAGATTTCCACACTCTGCGGCGAAACCCCATTTATTTGCAATACTCCGTTCCAGTTCTTATTTTCGAAAATGTCACGTTCCAGTTTCTCAGATGCAGTTGCCAGGAATAGGCGATGACATTTAAATTTCCTATAACAGGTGCTGCCACTATCATCGGCACCAATCGCATTTTTCGCCACATGTACCTCGCAATCGGAATCTATTCCGTTCCGCAAATATTCGAGGCGGCGTTTCTTGGTCGATGGAACATCTAGGCTAATGGGCGTCTCCGTTTTTGCGGTTGGTTCTGATGGGGAGGCAACTTCATCTGTGGTCTCCGTCTCAGGGGTAGGGGTAGGAGCACGGGCAGGGGTAGGCGGGTTGGAAGTTCTGGACGTTCTGGAACTAGCCCTGTCTGCCGACTTTCGAAATTTTGACATTTTTAACCGACAATTTAAGCAAGCTTTAGGCAAAACTCGAACAAGTAAAACCGAGATATGTACATGCTACTACAAGGAAAAAGTGAATATCAAGAATCGGATTTTAGAATGAAAAAGACATTTCAGGAATTCTCGGTTTTAGTACCAAATTTATGTATTGTATAAAAATTTTCGAATATGTAAATGATGTTTTGCAAGTTACGTCGTTTGGAATTGCTCCGTACCGGACAACTGTCCGATTGTGAGCTAAAAGTTTGGTATACGAATAAATCGATGACATGTTGCTGCCGCGAATTCAAGTGCCACAGGATTCTGTTGGCTTCCGCCTCGGAGGAGTTCGAGAGCATGTTCCGCGAAACGGACTTCAATAAATCCAAGCTGGTGATCAATGTGAATGACGCCATACCCGATGCGTACGAAACTCTGTTGCTTTATATATACACGTATGAGATATACAATGATATCCAGATAGAGATGTTCCCCGATCTCGTCTATTTGGCCACCAAATACAAAATGCCCGACTTTGTGGACGGCTACATTGGCAAATTCGTCGATAAGGAATGGCCCATGTCTACGGTGCTCAAAATGTTTCAATTGGCCAATGAGCACAATCGCCCAGCCATGATGAAGCTGGTGGGCAAGGTAACTGCAATTATATATCAACTGTTATTACTATTCATCATCCTCGTCTCTGTTGCAGAAAATTGTGCCAATGGGAAAGAGGCTGATCAGTGATAATAGTTTTCTGAAATTTACCGTTAAGGAGCTGCATGCTCTGATGATAATTTTGAAAGGTGCGAACACCATTCCCGACAATGAACTGCTCGTGGCCCTGAAGAGATATCAAAAATGCAATAATCTGTATTATAGAAATATGTGCTGCTTTCAACAATTCGTCCAAGTGACGCATCTATTTGGAGGTTTGCTTTTCGAGCCAGACGGCACTTTGGCCGTAAAAGACGACAAAGAGGCGGAAGAAGCAGAAGCAGCGGCGGCGGCGGCGGCGGCGGCAGCGGCAGCAGCAGCAGCGGCAGAAGCAGAAGCAACAACAGAAGCAGCACCGACAACAACAGCAGAAGCAAAAGCCCCAACCGCTGCAGTACTAGCAGCAGCAGCACCGACAACAACAGCAGAAGATTTACAAACCGGACTACGACCAACTGAATCAAAATCACAAATCGATGCAGAAAAACAAAAATATGAGGAAGAGGAACCAAAGCCACAGGCGAAAGAGAACGAATCTGAAGCACCACAACCACCTACAGAAGATCCAGATAATAAAGCTGTCTCACCCATAGATGCGGACAAGTCAAAGAAAAAGAATTGTAAATCATTAAGATCAAGACGCAATATTTGCCAACTATTGAATCCAAATTCAAAACGGCAATAGTCCCATATTACATGCACATTACGATCCACTGGATTATCCAATCAAGCAGAAGTTCTTCAAATTGGTGGCATTTGTTAGTTTAAAAAATATATGGTTCGGTTCATAGTTCCAATAAATACATCTTCCTCAGTTTTACACGCACAGTACACAGCTCGAAACAAAGTAGAATTGAAGGTGGTGAATGTAGATATAGTTTTAATTTGACCTGAAAGACCATTTAGATCTGTAGATCAACGAATTCTTAATACTCAAGAATAACTTTTATACATTAACTGTAATTGAAACGCTTAAAGATTATTTTACTATATCAGTAGAATACACAATATTAATGATTAATGATTGAAAACGATCCAACGCAACAAATCTTATATAAATAGATCAACTAACTACACTGATTCTCCATGGTTCTCCATGATGGACTTAAAATCTAAATGTGATTGAAATATAATGGCTGGCGTCGGACGGATGGAACCCTATGATGCAGTCACAATCAGCGCATTTAGGTAGTTCGAGTCCGACTCCACATCTTTAACCGGTGTATTACTCTTGACCATGCTGTGTATAGACTTAACGCTTAGTAAATATTCGTTGTCCAACTTAACGTCCATACGTTTGCTCTTGAGATTTATAATCAAAGGATAATGTTGCCTTCGCCTTCCTTCTCCTCCATTTCTACAGATGAGGAACAGAAAACGAAAACGGAGGATGATTATTTTTCGATCACTTTTCGTGCTGCCGCGCCGCCGTCGAAAATCGCCTTTATTATGCAGTTAGGTTCAGCGCAGCCAGGAAATCTGAGTTTGAGCTCGAGTCCGAGTGCGAGCTATAGTCCGATACAGAGTCGGAGACACAGTCCGAGTTAGACTCCGAGTGTTTACCTTCAAGCGGCCTATCATTCTTAACCATGCTGGGTATGGGCTTAACGTATAGGAAATCTTTGTTGCTCAGCTCGACGTCTACGTCGTACGTTTGCTTTTGCTCTGATTCTTTATCATAGAAATCAATTTCGTCTGCTTCTTCCTCCTTTTGCAGAAGAGGAACAGGAAAAGGAAGAGGAGGATGCTGAGCTCTCCTTCCTTTTTCGTTTTCCCCGTTTGACACCACATATACTAACCCCTAGGAAGCACTCGCTGGCAGCGCATCCACGGAAGTCATAATGACATCCGAGTCCTTCTCATTAACAGTCCCCACATTTTTTATCATCCCGTGTATTGGCTTGACGCAAAGGAAGTCATCACTATCTAGCATAACGTCCTCATCGTCTGTTAACTCTTCATCTGGTTCTTCCTTAAATTCAAAATCTGCATCATCTTCGTCATCCGCCCCCATCTCTTCTTCCTCGACTTCTTCCTCGACGTCTTCCTCCTCTTCTCCCTCCTCTGATTCCTCGTCCTCTGATTTTTCTTCTTGCTTTTCAGGCGAGCGGTCTACAAGATTGTTCTGTTTCAGTTTATTTGTAGTAGCCACCATACGATTGTCTGCACAAGGTTTTTGGCTGTGCTCTAGTGGTTCACGTTTTGCAGTTCTGATCAACTTTTTAATTTCTTTAATGTTGAGACCCGTCTCCTTGGTCTGAAATTTACATGCGACCGCAATGCGCAGATTGACTATCAGCGAGAATAGCTTGACCGTGGGTCCCACTTTCAGCTTAAAATATGAAGCCAAATCTTTTCGTCCCAACATTAGCAAAGCTCGTCCATCGATTTCTTCATCGAAAAGCATTTTCGCAATGCTGGAAGATTTAAGCGCTCGTTCGACAAACTCATAAACGTCCCAGTTGGTCCAGTAGAGCGGATTACTCCTCAGCTGCGTCATATCAAAGTCGCTGTTCCGTTGCCAAAGGCGATAATTGCGTGCAAGATGTGGCCCATATTCCGTCACAATGCTTTTTGCTATAGCTAGGCAGCGCGGATTGAGTTCGCCCTGTCCAGTTGGGGCTGTTTTGACCTTGGTATCAGTGGGTAACGGGGTTTTTACATCGCGCCTCATGTTTGCCGGTGGCTTCGAATCTAAGCTAGGCCGTGGTGTGTCCGCTTTTTTGAGCGTATTTCCCTTGGCTGACACGAGCTTCGAATTCGTATTCGATTGCGATACTGTACCGGGTAAAGGATCCGTTGAAACCTGTGCATGAGACTGTGGCCTTGGGGATGATCGCGACTGTGATGGCGAAGACGACAGCGACGGCGACAATGATGGTGACTGCGATTGCGATTGCGACATCGACGGTGATGGCGACGGTGACGGCGACTGTGGCATTGGTGAGTCTGCTCGCTTGATATGCTCGGGAAGGACACGCGGCGGTTTTACCGTCTTGGCGCGCCACTGCCGCCAGTTGTCCGGCGCATAGGGACAGCAGTCGCGCAGAGCATGCATGTTGAGGTTGAAACGTTTGGCATTTCCAAAACCACGACAGCCTGGCACATCGCAGGGCATCAGTGGGGGACCCTGCTTGAAGCTGGGCGGAGCTTCCAGCTCATGTGAGGTAGCCTGGCACCAGCCAATCGGATGTAGATCTGGACTATCGTCCTCCAGCCAAAAATAGTACTCTGCAGGCCAGCAATCCAGGTGCAATTGAATGCGATAGCCCTTGCGTGTGATCACGGTCGCTGGACGTATCAGGCAGGGATTACGTTGATCGACTACTTCGAGTTTCATGCGCGCCTGAAACTCCATGGGTTCGCGTGGCTTGAATAACCTTTCGGGCGCTGCAATGCCTCCCGTTTCTTCAATATAGTTCGTCCAGTTGAATGTAAGATTCTGATAGTCGGGTGGCACGATCAGCTGCTGGCGACCATCATGCCAGCCGCAGGGATGGATATAGGGCGAGTTTATGTGCACCCAAAAATCGTAGCAATCGTCCCAACCATCAAAATGTACGCGTATACGCTCATCTAGTATATCCGCAACGGTGGCTACACATATCTTGCCCGTATCGTTCAAATCCTCCGCCTCCAAATGCATGCCCACACAGAAGTCATTATTCTGCGTATGGCTGGATGTTTTCAGATGGGTGAAGAGTATTGAAGGCGCTGCTTCAGCATTTGTTTTCACCAGATACCGATACCAATTAAATTTATCCGAGCAATAGCCCTTGGGCGCCTGGAGTACACGCGAGGTACGTTCGCACCAGCCGGGCGGAAAAATGTCCATTGAATCAGCGTTGACCCAAAAATCATACATACTGGGGTAGCCATCGAAATTGAGCTTTATGCGATAGCCACGCACTTCGACAATGGTGCACACACAGAAGAGCGAACAGTTCTCCGGATCGATGGCCTCCAGTTTCATGCCGAGCTTAAACTGATTGGGGCCAGTAGGAAACGGATTAGGGAAGAGATGTATTGGCGCCGCACCACCATTGCCTTTCATTTTCAGATATTCGGTCCATTGAAATATTGGCTTCGATTCGTTTAATCTAGGCTCACGATAGCGTTCTTTCTCGCGATTTTGCTGTTGCATCTGTAGCTGTTGTTCCTTCAGCTGTAGCCGCTGTTGTTGCAGCTGTAGATGATGTTGTTGCAGGTGCTGAAGCTGCTGGTGATGCTGCTGCAGATGCTGTACATAACCATTCGTAGCCCTTGACTCCATGCGACTTATTTTATTCTCACTGGCAGCGCTGGGCGGATTGAGCTGGCGACGTTTGGGAACGCGTCGTACGCAGCTAATCGAGCAAAATCCTGCAAAGAAATGGAATATTAGTCTGTCGGCACAATTTGGTTAGATATTGGAGTTGACTCACTTGGTGCCAGAAAATCAGAGGCGGGTCCATGGCAATTGCAGCGTGAACACAAGTAAAGCAATGGATCGCTGCTGCTGTTCGGTCGTCGCACAGGTCGATCAAAGAGAGACCTCTCAAAGTACACAGCGGGACCATGACGTGGTTCACAGCGTTCTGCCAGCTGCAGCAAATTGAAACGATTGAGCTCGAATCGCAGTTTAGAATTCTGGAGTATGCTTGGTTGTTGGTCCTGCCAGCGCAGCATGCTGAAATTCTGTTGCATGCTGCGCCTGAAGGTGCTCAATGCAAAGGCAACATTTGGCACCAACTCGACACTTTTGTTTTGCAGCCGTGCAATGGGTGTTACCGTGATGGCAGACTTGGCCACATTGTTCGGAACCGCGGTCAGGGATAAGCTGTTGTCCATAAGCTCATCGCAACGCAACGACTTCTCAAATTCCTCTTTAGACACCGCCAATGTTTCCGCTTTAACAATGTTGATGATGGCACCTTTGCCTGCATGCTTTACTTCCAGCGGCTGCTGTTTGGGTTGCTTCGGCTCCTCCGGTTTACTGCATGGCATAATGATCATTTCCACATCGCTGCTGCAGCTGCTCGCAATACTGCTACTCCGACTGGCTGTTGAGTTTTTTCTCGAAGCTGAAACTGAAATTATTGGAGCTGCTGCCTGTTGTAGCCTTTGCTGCTGTTGGTGTTGCTGATGCTTCGGTTGCTGTTGCTGTTGTTGCTTCTGTTGCTGCTGTTGCTTCTGTTGCTGCTGTTGCTGCTGTTGCTTCTGTTGCTGCTGTTGTTGCTGTTGTTGCTGTTGTTGCTGCTGTTTCCGCTTTTCCTCTGCCTCATTTTCTTCCTCACTGTCATCGTCGTCTATGGTTATGGTTTCTATATGAGTTGGCTGCTCCACTACATCCACCTCCTTAGCCATAATGGCCACCGAGTGCCGTCGCTCCGCTGCATTGTTTTGTAACAAAATGATTGTCGCATTCTCTTCATTGCCGGCCAAAGATTTGGAACGCTGCAGCTTGGGCGAGCCCAGTTGCTCAGTTGGCTGACTTAATTTCGTGATTGTTGTTAGCGGTGTTCCTACAGGCATGATTGCTGCCACTGTTGGTGCTAGTGGCGGGGCAGGCGTCACTGGCACAATTACAGTCAGTGGACTCGGTTGTACTTTCATAATTTTGGTGCTATTTGTTGGAGCTGCGGGTAGTGGAGTAATCTTTATCTCTGGCAAAGCGTTGGTGGCCATTGCCATGGATGTGGGCATCGATGTGGGCACCAACGGAGGCATAGGAGGAGTGTTTGTTGCCGTGGGCATGCAACTAGCCCCACTGCCTGGTGGTGACCTAGAGTTCGAATTGCTGCTGTTGTTGTTGTTGTTGTTGCGGCTGTTGTTGTTGTTGTTGCGGCTGTTGTTGTTGTTGTTGTTATTGCTGTTGTTGTTGCTGTTGTTGCTGTTGCTGTTATTGTTAGCGCTTTGGCTGCCGTTCTGGTTACAATTGGCCTTCAGTGGTTTGGTCAAGACGAGTGCACCGGAATTAGCCTGTGCCTGCACCTGACCAAATTTTAATCGGATTTTCTCCACGGCCGCCTTGCTTAATATAACCGGAGTTTGTTTTTTCGACAGCAACGAAATTTGGGATGGTGCCGCTGCTGAAAGCAGAAAAAAATGAAATTAACATTATACAGCAAATTTATATAAGCATAAAGGAAAAAGCGTGTTTACGTATGTATACTTGCGTACATTCTACTCAAATATATATGTATGTATAAATATATGTATATATGTAAACATATTTATCAATTTGTATACTGTGATACAAATGAATGTTTCTTATTGCTGTTGTTGTTGTTGGTAATGTTGAGTCACTCTGGAAAGACTAGGCTGCTAAATATTTATTAAATTCATTTTGCAAATTCGAAAGCTTGAAGCATTGTCCTCGCTGCATTCCCCTTATACAAAATACCAATTTAATGTTTTCTTCACTCGCTCACTTGGAGCAGCTGCAGCTGCAAAAACCTGATCATCGTCATAGACTATGTGCACGCCCGCCCGCAACTTTAGCATATATATATATATATATATATATACATATATAAACACATTCATGTCGAGCACACATAACGTTGATAAATAACAACAACAATGAGAAGAAGAAGAAGAACAACAACAACAACAATAACAAGCACCAACCGAATAAAACATTTTAAGTATTATATTTACAAGTGACTTTTAGCCCCTTTAAAAAAACTGCCACATAAAACGTTTGTGACATCAGCTTAAAACCAGAAAATGAATCTCAGTTAAATCATTTGTCAATCGATTTAATAAACACAACAAAAGCAACATCACTAGCATAAACTGAAAAACGTGAACTATATAAATCTGAAAATAGCCACATGAAACTTATTTTCGTACTCAAACTAATTAATACTATGAAATAGAGAAAAACCAAAATTGTAAAGTCGTTAAACGACAAAAATATCGCTAGTTAAATAGACAGCTACAATGATAACAACAACAATAAGCAGTAATATATGTATAATAGTAATAATAAAAGACTACACACACACATGCATACACAGTCAGAAATTTATTTCAACGCGGCCAGCAACAAACTAAATGAGCGACTCGCAGCAAATGAAATGGATTGAATGGCAAAACGGAAATCGAATGGAAACGAAGTAACAGCAACAGCCGCAACAGCATGGAAGACAACACAAACAATTACATATGTATGTATACACATATAGGCTATGCTATATGACGATCGAACTTCAAATCCTAATCTATATTATATAATTGCTAAAATCGAACTTACCCGCTTTGAGTGCACCTTTGGCAGCCACCATATTTATCAAGTGCGCCTGAGTTGAGACGGCAGCTGTTCCTGATGACTGAAGCGGACTATTGTGAATGGCAGCATTTTGCTGGAGTTGCTGCTGCTGCTGATTTTGTTGGTGCTGCTGCTTCTGCTGTTGTTTCTGCTGTTGCTGTTGTGTCTGCTGCTGTGGTTGTTGTTGTTGGCTCGGCACAGTAGTCAGTGTGGTGGCCGATCGTATGAGCATAGGCGGTGCCTGTGGCTGTGGCTGTGCCTGTGATTGTGGTTGTGGTTGTGACTGCAACAGCAACTGTGGATTCACCTGTGTAGGTACAACCGTCTGGACATTGGTCTTGGTGCAAGTGGGATTGAGCAGCGTTTTGGGCGTCAATATCGAGAGCAGAGAACTGGCATTCCCATTTGGTCCATTACTAACCAGTTGTATAAGAGGCGGCACTGGTGCTGTTAAATTATTATGATTATGATTAAAATTAGTTTTGAATGGCTTCGGTACCACATTTATTGGCGTTAGTTTCGGTTTAATAGCAGACGATGCATTGTTGTTAGTTTTTTTACTAATTTTACTATTCAATTTACAAGTATTATTGCTGTTGTTATTGTAGTTATTTTTACTGTTGCTATAGTTGTTAACAGTTATATTACAGGATTTGGCTGGCTTTGGAGCAATGGGCACAAAACGCATCTCCTCGGGCTGCTTGACCGTGGCCGTTGCCTTGTTGCTGAATGATTTTACGGGCGACATCGTCTTGGGCACTTCTCGTTTGGGATTTACAGTTCCCACATTGGCGGGCAACATGATTAATTTTATTATGCTTGATTTCTAACTTTAATATTCCTTTATGATTGAGAGCACCGACAGTAGTATTTGACTGTTTCTTTCAAAACTTATTAAAAGTCAACTCAAATGGCGTCTTTTTACACTTTTCAACTGCAGGCAAATGAATTCGTACGTTGCCGCACAAGTTTTGGCATTTTATTAATCACTACACATTCGGTATTTTTTCCGCGGTTAATCATTCGTTTTCGCTTAATATGCATAGTATTTTTCTATAGTGCGTATTTGGGCTACAAACTTTTCATATGATTAACCACATTTAAACTATATCATGTTGATTATATATATATTAAATATTATCACGCGCTAACTGTTTTACAAATTTAGTATTTAATTATGGATTTTTCGCGCTGCAGTATTTTATTTGCCTCACATGGCAGTTCCACATTGTTGGTCGATTTTAAAAAGTTTTCAGTTAGAGCGTCACATGTTTTTTCCTGAAACGATTGAAAATTGTTAGCAATTATGTATAATGTATTGGTTTCTAAAAATTAAACATATTTATGACAAATTGACGCCTATAATGAATAATAACACGCCGTTAATTTGCGCGCCTGTTTGCCTGGGCATATATTAAATCCAGTTGGCAGCACTTCGAACGAAGAATATTGCTATAAATTGTTGGTATGCTCCAAAGAGATTTATATATTTGCTTAGACAACATTTACTAAAGGCCCAAGCCCACATGCCGGATTTATAGCTACGTTAACTGTATCTTTAACATATTAGTCTAAGTTTTTCAATTTACAGTTGTTACGTATGTCTATGACTATGACTATACTGATGCCAATGTCATATATACATATACATATGTACGTACATATGTACATACCTTATCTAGACTTTACTTATTATGCCAAAAGCATAGTTAAAATTCGCATTTACTTTTAAATTAAGATGATGTAAAACCTAAACAAAGATTACCTTTGAAAGTTGAGATGAATTCAACTCCGAGCAATTGTTCTACCATTGGCTTTTTGGCTGGCAGAACTACAATAAGTGGAAAAAGTTAACATTAAAAATGTAAACACTTAGATAAATGATAAACATTACCTTTTCATATTATAGAGATATTACAAAGTTTTTATCCATCTATACTTAAATGTATATTTATATACTTTGCGCAAATGCTAAACATTCTTTGACTATAGAGCAACACTTCAAGTATATACATATATGTAAATATAAGTAAATAGATGTGGACTTTTTTGCGTTTTATCAGGACAATGTATTAGAATTCACTACAATCTTATAGTTTTCAGTTTTGTAGTTACTAAACGACCTGTTTTCAGTTCAACGTTAAAAACTATAATGGCAAAAAGCATGCGTGTGTATTTTAATTCGTCGATCGAATGCTCCCCAGGTGGCAACTCTACAATGTCTCATTTCAGTTATTTTTTAAATAATCAACAGTAAATATTGATTTTGAGTACAGTTTTAAAGTTCAATTTATTTACTATTACTCTGAACATAAGTTTGAGTATAGCTTAAGATAACATTGCTACTAATTATTAAAAATTTTCTCTCTAACGGAGCTTCATTAGCTAAGCAGCAGCAACAGTTGTTTATTGTTTTAATCAGTGATACGCTCAATAGGTGCACCTAAAAGTACTAGTGAATAAAATTTGATAAATTAAACGAACATAAATTTTATGTTGATTTTTAATAATATTGTTTTAGTTTTAAACTTTAAGATTCTAGTTGGAAGTGCTGCTTCTTATTTTATCAATTCGTAATTAAACGTATCAGTGTTGTATAATAACCAAAAGCTAGTGTGCAGCAGCGTAATTTTTAACCAAAAAGTGGTAGTTTAGCATTCTGTGTAATTTCTTTTAATAAAATAAAAACTTCATTTAATTGATAGTTGACCCATTGCTATAACATAAATAATCATGTCAATAATCAACAACGATGATAACATAATGGCTATTGACGAAGATCCGCAGGGTATGTGCATTGGATTGATGTGGATGTGGAACAGTTGGGCGCGTCCCGCTTTGGGAAGAGTAATTATTTCATTGGATATTTTATAGTTATTATTAACGATGATGAGCCCTCTACAACGCAAAACATCGCGAATGGCCGCTCTATGGACTCGCTGCGCTCTTCATTTACCAACCAGAGCTCAACTCCAGATTCATCTCATAATTCGCTCGACACCCTTGACGTGGGGCCGGACGACATACAGGAGAAATCTCGTTTGATTACGCAGGTTCTGGAGTTACAAAATACGTTAGATGATTTGTCACAGCGCGTGGACTCTGTCAAGGAAGAGAATCTAAAATTACGCTCGGAAAATCAAGTACTTGGTCAATATATTGAGAATTTGATGTCCGCCTCTTCTGTCTTTCAATCGACCAGCCCGAGTGCATCAAAAAAAAAGTAGATAGAGAAGGATGAGCGCTACCTACCGACACAAAATATGCCTTGTCATTTTGATATAGTACATTAATGCTTTTGTTATTGCTGCAAAGTAATGGATGTTTGCTAATACGCAGAATTTGTGCACAATATAATTTTTATTATTAGTTAGAACATACGCTTATATATGCTATATACATATACCATATATATTATAATTATCTAAAACTATACACTTTAATTATTTATTAATATAGCTAATTAATAAATCAATATTAACACGCTGGTCATTCCCATGTTTGTATGTGAGATTTTGACTTTTTGCGACGGTTGGGCAACGCTAAATCGTAAACAGCTGCCAGCTGGTCGTCTCGCAACAACAAATGTAAAGCAAAGAACTTATTTTCAATATTACAAAACACAAAAAAGTGTTTAAAAATAATTGCGCAAATATTTTAAATTCGCTTTATAGGAAGAAAGTGCTGAAAATAAGTGTATACATCTGAAATGTGTACGATTTGAGTTCAAAATTGTGAGCAATAGGGGAAAAAGTGATTGCGAAATACGCAGCAAACAAAAACGAATGCACATTGCTTTGGCCCCCACTACAGGAACACCAGCAGCAATAGCAACAACAATAACAAAAGCGAACGAACGCCAGTGTTGCACAACCTTCAGAAAAATTGCTGGCTGAATCGCATACACGCACATTTACTTACATATGTACATATGTATATCAGCGCGATTGTTGTTTAGTGTTCAATTTTAATACATCTACTCCAGTTGTATGCCTTCTTTTTGTACTGCAACGCAATTAAGGAAGTCAACGTCACAGCTCATATCAGTTCATGCCACAGCGCAGTTAACGTCAATGCGTATGGCGGAAGCAGCGCCAGCGCCAGCGCCAGTCACAGCTACATCATCAACAACAACAACACCAGAAATAAACGTATAACAGTAACAACAAAGACGGCTGCGCTTATTTGGATTCTCGAGCGAACAACAATCATACCAAAGGCCCAACACTCAGACGGAGATTTTATTTAAACGGCAACTGTCGCACTCATACAATCACAATTTACGCAGCTACAAGTCAAATGAAAAATGTGTTGATCTCGTTGCAAGCGTTGCAAACAATTTCTCTGTGACGCACCGAGCATCCATCGGAGCTACCAGTCCCTCATCGTAAATATTAACAACCTTCAACTAAAACAGGAGCGATGTCGTTCTCCGATTTCGATGCCATCTACGAGGATGAGCAGCTGGATGAACTGGAGCATTTTCAGGATCAGACAGTGATGCCAGTGCCCGAGCCAATTATCATACGAGGCGCGGGCAACATGACGGTGTAAGTGAGCAGTAATAAAATGAGTATAATGTATGTATATATAAACATATATATATATATATATATATATATATATATATATTATACGCTCATACAGAATGTATTTATTCTCAATGTAGCTCAAGGCTCTTGATACCTAAAAATTGTTTACATTGATAGCAGGCGGCAGAACATGCGTTTGACCTTGTGCTATTTGGCGGCTAGTTGTCAATAATTAATTACCTGATTGACTGACTGACGGACTGACAGGTTGCATAACTGAATTAGATAAATGTAAACACAATGAGAATCGCCTATACGAATTTCTTCTCTCTTGCTTTGCAGCTTTGGCCTGAGTAATCGCTTTAATGCCGAATTTCCTTGTGGCTTGCTATCGCGCGTTGCGCCGGAGGAATTCAAAGCGACCATCGGTCGTATCAATGGCATATTGAAGAAGACCCTGCCCCTGAATGTCAAGTGGCTCTTTTGCGGCTGCGTTTGTTGTTGCTGCACCCTGGGCTGCTCCCTCTGGCCGGTCATATGTTTGAGCAAACGCGTAAGATTGGAGCTTCAGTTGAATATTTTTCTCTGGCAATGACAATAGATATTAACTTTACTCTTATCATTTGCTTGCAGACGCAATTGACACTAGATAAGCTGCTCGAGTGGGAAAATAGTCATTTATATCATAAGCTCGGCCTGCACTGGCGTTTACATAAGCAACAATGTGATTCCAATTCCATGATGGAGTATGTTATATTAATTGAATTTATACCCAAGACGCCCATTTATCGGCCCGACTAAATATATATATATATATAATATATATATAGGCAGTGTAGATCATTGCAGTCGTTGGGGCAATCGTTTGGGAGGGCTGAACATTAATGGGGCCTCTAATAGTAATTGTAAAATACTAAAAACTAAAAAAAGAAACAAAAAAAAAAAAAAACAACTAGCAACTAATAATTATAAATATATTTATAATAGTTATGCTTTAGGCGTTTAATCTTGTGCAACAACTAAACACAACTAGTTTAGTGGAACATACACATACACATTTTAAGCTAGTGCTAGTTAATATGTAGTATATAGTTTAAACAAATTTTTGAAATATATATATATATATATATATATATATATATATATATATATATATATATATATATATATCTAAGAACAATTGATTTCTCGCTAGTTTCTAGTGCGTTTTCATATTTCGTTTAATTTTTAATTCTTGAATATATTGTTTCAAATAATGCAATACTAAATACAATTCTTGTTAAGAAAATGAAAACTGATTCTTTAGCTTTTGAATGCATTGAGGTGTGCGAAATGTAGAAATGGAAGCCGACACTTAAGAACTTTTGAATGCTGCATTAGATATATACTTATAGTTACAACTTTCCACCAGTTTTAAGAAAAATACAATCTTGGTTCAGCTTTGTAAACTTACATTTTTCATATATTCGTAAATGATACGGCTTCCATATCTGCTTCGATTTCGATATTGCTTTAATATCACTATGTATGCGTATATTTTGATGTTTCAATATATTTAATAGCACAAACAATGCTTAAATATAATCAAGTCTTTTAACAATGTGGGATTTGCTCTAGGAATATGTATATATATAATCTATATAGATGCCTAAATGTGTTTTTTTTTGTTTTCAAAAATTAAGGAATGTGTTTGGAAATGTTTCTGGTTTTGGACATTAGGAATGACAATATTATAGTTCTCTATTCTTGTGATAATACTTGATACTAGCGTATATTTATATATTAACATATTTGTGCGTCGATCGAGCTGCTGCTTTGATTGGAGGATAATTCGCTGACTGTGTTAACATACGATTCCATAGCAGCTTCGGTCTCATTGCAATCTTCACTCTCCTGTGTTTCCTCTTCGTATTGCTCCAGCTCTTCATCTTCTTTGTCCTCATCATCCTCCGTCTCTTCTTCCTCAAGCTTTTGATTGTCCTCTTGTAGCCCAGGTTTCAGTGAGAGGCAGCTCCTCGACGTGTCATTCAGATGCTGGTCCTTGGCTTTAGCGGATGGCTTACACTTTGCCACCTCCTCTATCTCGTCCTCCTCAGACGGAATAAGCTGCTTGGCTGCTCGAAGAAGTACGTCTGTTTGCTTACGCAGAGCACTCATGACCAAATTATCCTGCTTCAGCTGGAATTGATGCTCGCGACGAGCAAACTGTTTTTGCTGCTGGAAGAAATTATGGAGCATCTCTTTCTGTGCCTCCTGCATTGCAGTGGCCAGCTGGCTAAGCTCCTTTTGGAATACCTCTTCCTGTTGTTCCTTGCGACGCTGTGCCTGCTCAGCGAGATGTTGACTCCTCTGTTCCTCCGCGGCGGAAGCTTCTTCATTGCGAACTCTGCTTTCCTGATTGGGGTTCTCGTAGAGTGTGGAGCTGCGCTGCAGCTTGATGGGCACAGGCGACGTCTGCTGAAATTGAAGACGCCGCTTTCGAGGATGCTGTTCCTGTTCGCTGAGCAGCTGCGCCTGCTTGCTCGTCGAGGCATATGGAATAGAATATTTCGGCATAGGCTGGCTCTGTATGGGTGGCGATGGTGATTGTGGCGGCGATATCGACTGCTCTAGGTCTGGTATCATACGATCCGGACGCAGCATGTATCCCGTGTCGCGCACAGGTACAGGTTTCAGCGCACGTACATTCGCTGGCTGCACACTGATCTCGCGGGAAATGCGCAGCGGCTGCTGCTTGCGGGGCAACATCAATTTAGTATTGGGATGTACGAAATTAATGCTGCTGGTGCTATGCAAAGCCATGCTGCGATTGCCCCGGCCAGGACCTCCGTTCACAGCAGGCTTGTTGAGCTGAGAGACAGGTCGTTCGATCTGGAGTATGCCATGTGTGGGCGTGGGTGTGACAATAGGTTGTGCATCGTTTGCAAAGGCGGCAACGCGCAACGGTGGCAAGGACAACGACTGCGACTTGCTCGAATACATAGAGGACGAATCGTCCAGCTCTCGTTGTTCCATGCTACTAGGCGGCGGCGAGGGCGACGTTGGTGCTGTTGGCGGCGGTGTATTGGTGCTATCCATGCCCAAATCCATTTCGGGTTCGTGCTTCACATTGACCGTGAACGGTATGTGATCCAGGTTCTGCGTCTGGTCGTGCGTTCGCACAAAGTGCTCGCTTTTCATGTCCTCCTCGCTCGTGTTGGAATGATTGTTGTTAGGCATCGTCTCGTAACCTAAGAAATTAAATATTTGAACATTTGATTTTTGACTCAAATCACATTTGTGCTGACGCTCTTACCCGTATCGAGCGGTTCCGGCTTGATTAGACCCAAGCGAAAGCCAAATATGGGATGCTCTACGCCCAACTCCTCCTTGACTTCGGCATTGTTGCGCACTGCCTTGGCCAGCTCCGCATTGGAACTGTCCCTGGAGTTGCCACACTCGCTGCTGATGCCACTGCCAATGCTGTTTACATTCGCATGCTCACGCAGCATGCGGCAAAGCACGCGGTACACCTCCTCCGGCACGACCTTGGGTGTGCCATTGCCGTGGCGCGTTGTTGTGTTGTATGTGGACTTGAGGAACTTCCATTTGGTCCAGATCTGTATACTTGACTTTTTCACAAGACCCTTTCTGCGCATCACCTCCTCGATCTGGCGAAAGACTTGCTCGCTCTTCACATTCCGATCGCTGAGCTGGTCCAAGGCGTTCATCTCCTGCATTATGTTCAGCATCTCGAGCATCTCAACGCGACTCCACAGGTTGCGCTCCGGTCTAGTGGTCGCCTCCTTGCCGCCACTGCCATTGGTCGTGGTATCGCTTTTGATGCGCATTGGCGTCAATAGCTCGTCCACATCGCCCACCAGCCCATTGCCCGTGGCAGCCGTATTGATTAGCTTATTGATGCTTTGATTTTGACCTTGATTTTGATTATGATTTTGTTGTTTCTGCTGTTGGCGCATGTTGTGCTCCACTTTGCTAATTAAACGCATTTTCGTATGGGCGGCCACTGTGGTGGAGGTGTGGCTGTGCTTACCAGCAAAATTTTTCTCGCTGTGGCTTTCCTGCTCCGAATACCGCGGCATCAACATTGATGCGTCTTTTATATTTGCCTCAAGTGGTTACGTAAACTCTATTAGGAATAGAACCAAAGTGAAAAATTCGTTATATTCAACAATATAAAAAACATATAATATGAAAAATCTAATTTTCAAAATACAAAATATGTTTTAAAAAAAAATTATTCAGTTTAATGGCTTAGAAAATACGAATGGATGTATAAAAATTCAAATCCCAGCTGCTTGGAATATTTAGAAAAAGTTACTAAACCTGATTTGAAATCACTTTAATAAAAAACAAACAAAAAAATCGCACACACATAGAAAACCAAATATATCGAAAGAACTGTCAAATCACTACATTTTTATATATATATATATATATTTTTTTTTAAGATTATTTTTGTTACTCAGAAATTGATATGAGACAAAAAGGAATAACACTCGAAAATAATAATAATGTGCATTGGTATATAAAGCACACCTGCGATACGTTCTCAACTTACAAATACTACGAAATCTAAATAGGCAAATAAATATATATTTTTATCGATTTTGATTACAAATTTCAATACGAAATATAACCACAAAGGGAAGGTAAAAAAGAATAAACGTGAACACACACAAGCACACACAGAGAAGCACACATATACACTTTAACTCTCATGCACACACACACTCACGCACACACATCAACTAAATTTAGAGATAGTGAGTAAACGATTTTCAAATGTTAATAAACATGCCAAATACGATTACGAGCTCGTGAAGCACTTGGGGTACAAAGATTTCGTCACTTTTTTCGAAACGAAGTGCTGTTATGTTTATAACTGCGTTCATATTCGATTATTTATATACAAATGTGAAAATATGTACATAAGTATATACATATTGTATTTAAAATATTTGCATTTATAATAAAAATAAATGAGACTTGAGCACTCGAGATAGATGCGTAATGGTATTCAAAGACGTTGCTGATACTGAAACACAATGACTGGAAAAAAACCTCTATTTAGTTTTGATTGAATCTGAGATGTCGCATGCATGTACATATGGATTTTTTAAGATGGAAGGGGATGTTGAGCCGGGGGAACCCGATAACTGCATTCGAAACTCAAATCACAATTTGTGGAGCTAAAGCTGAGTAATTTTTCAGCTGTCAGAAAATCACATAAGACTGAGAGACTACATACAGTGGTTACAGGCTTTTTAAAAGCCGGTTGAAAATTGCTGATCAACTTTTTATAAAGATATTCATCGCATTTTGACAGAGGCTTCGAAAGCTACAAATTATAGCTTATTGACAAGAACGAGCATTATTATACTAATAACTATATAATTTAAATTGCCTATGCCCCACTGTCATGTGGAAAAGATATAAATGAGAGAGAGACAGAGAGAGCGGGAGAGCGCAACTAGCGCACGAAAATCAAGAGAGCGCTGCATTTGCCTTTCTCTCACATATTTAAACACAGCCACACAATCACACACACACGCTGTCACATGGCACAAATTTACGTTTATTATGTTGAGAATTTTCAAGAATAAGAGAATATAAGAAAAACGTTAATTACATTTAACAAACCAATCGTTGACAGCTTCACATAACACGGCCAATATATTTCTAATTAATAATTGACACTGACACTTCCAATCATCTGAATCGTTGCGTAAAATTTCGAGTTTCAATTCAGCTGCTAACACGGTTGTTTTTAAATAATAACTTTACTTACTAGTTTTCAAAGCAGCAACGCAAACACCTTGCCGAACAACAAAACACACACATATACACACACACGCACAGAGAGACTCTCAGAGACACGCAGACTAGCACGAAACGTCACGACCGCGAGAGCGCTTACTCTCGCAACAATATGAAGAGGAAACAGAACAGAATTCCAACCAACAACCACCACCACGATTTCAATACTGCGAAACTCAAAAATTCAAAAGCAACGAAAGCCTACAAAAACAAACTATATACTTGCTAAACGTAACATACATCACTACATACATGTATACATACGTATATACTACGAACGTACATATAAGCCGTTCGTTCGTGCTAGTAGTGCACACATACCTTTACACGCCAAAATGCCTGCATGTGTGTATAGATATACATATAGAAAATACAATACTTCGCTGTTATATTTCGGAAAGGCACAAATAATGGTTATGGAATAGCTTTGGCTTTGCTAACTGTCATATTGAGAATGCGAGATTGAAAGGGAACAGCGGCAAGGCATATGCATATGTATGCTGGAATTCTGACATAAATAGCGGTAATTTAAAAGTCATTTAGATTATATTCAATTAAAAGCGAGTCTAATAGCATAATTATTATGTGCTCACGCTTATATTTCGAAAAACATAATATTGGGGACTATTTTTGAAATGTACTTTTAGTAACTAGTTTGTACACTCATTCCCAGTTAATTTGTCGAATTTAATGCACAATTTGCTTGGCCAATTTCCTGTTGTAGCGAAATGCCAAACGAGATTTACAAGATTTGAGAGGAAAGTAACCAATAAGAATGCTCTAGCATCCAGAACGGACTGTGAATGGGTGAGGGCAGGGAGGGCTATGAGAGGGGCCAAGGCTAAAGCGAAAACAGGAAATTTGAACTTGCAGGAAAAATGCGGAAAAGCGTAGCCTTTGCATGCGAACACATACACATCATATATACAAATATATGGCTAAGGCGAAACATTATCTGTATCTGTATTTATATTTATATACATATACATATATATATATATGTGCATACAGTACACGTATCATTTACAGACTTATTACAGCTACATAATATTGAGCTTCAATTAAATTGTGTTTTATTTTGTTATTGATAAAAGTCGAGCACACTCACACAAATGCAGATACGAAGTGGAAAACAAAAATATATGCATGAATGTATGTCTGTATGTACGTATGTATTATTTATATTTACGTACATTTGTGTAGAGCAACTAGAAAACGAAGATGATTCATTCGGTTACGTTAGCTTGTTGCTATATCTTGGCACAACTAGCGAGCTAGAATCACGAATTGAAACTGAATTTTGCAAAAAAATAAAGAAAACCCAGAACCTGCTGCCTCAAATGTTCGCCGCAGTCTCAGTGTTTCGCGACTCAGCTGATTTTTTCTTTTTTTTTCATTTTTATTTATATTTGTCGCTTGGGAAAAAGCAGCAAAAACTATCAGAATAAGAAGAGCGAAAGCTGAAAACTGAATTTCATTTATTTATATGTTATTATATTTTGAAAAATGTATCTATATTCATGCTTATGTAATAAGTAGTAATAGTAATATTTGATATATTTTTTCATAATATTAAATTTATTAAGAATTTAAATAAACAAAATTGAATATATTACAATATTTATAAATATGTTTAATTTAAAAAATAAATATATAAAAAAAGTTCAATTTAATTAAACGTAAAATAATTTAAAAAACATTTAATTATTTATGATTTATTGTTATAGGTTTTTAACTTTTTGATATAATTTGTGGCCTCAAATTATTGTTAACAATTTAATTGAAATATAGTTTATAATCTATATAAACAGCAACAAACAGAAAATAATTTGCTTAACAATCTTTTCAAATATAAATAATCAAATACAAATAGTATGATCAATGAATCGGAATGGGTATATAGGCATTAATCTTATCAATCTGTTGCTGAGAAATGCATTCAGCAATCCAGACGATATTGCGGCACTCGAGCTCCTTAAGTTTGAGATAGGAGTAGAACACACCGTAGTGGAATTGGTGCAGAAACGAGTCCACATGCATCTTGGCCTCCAAAGTTAGGAGGCGATCCTCGAGGGTGATCAGATTCTCGGTATCCCTTTCAATGCTGGACAGGGCATTGGGAAAGAACATGTTGTGGTTGAGAATCGTGTGCACTTGATCTTCCTCCGTGCAGATGGCCAACGCGCTTCTAGTCAGCGGGCACAATGTGCCACATTTAGGGTATAATTTAAGGCGTAGCTTGGACTCCATATTGATTTGCAGAGAATTCACTGTGATTGAGATGATGCGGCGATCCGCTTGGTAACCTAAGAGTTTACACATCACTTCGGCGGTAGTGCCGCCCACTTTCTTGCAGAACCTGTGAAAGTCCTCCAAATACGCTTTGAGCAGGTAGCTACGTTGGATCTCCACATCCGTATTATGTAATGCCGACCGAGTCAAGTTCTCGGAAACGAAATTGGTCAGCGGAGTATCGACCAGGATCACATTGAACAGCTCGTCTATTGTGCTCGCCAATTCGATGGCTTCCAATTGGTCGAAGAGCCCCAATGGATGACACATGGGCATCAGATTTTTCAAATCCCGATGATTGATCAGGCCGGTCATCAGCAGTGCAACATTATCGATCATATGCTCATATCGTATATATTCCAGGAATGTGCTCAAAGGCTCCATCGAATTTTCCCGAATATAATTGTATTCGATTACAATACGCTGACGCAGACTTTTCTCAATCGTTTCCACATCTAACTTGTCCGCGTTGCTATGTATTGGACCATAGTCTGTGTTTTGTATATTGAGCACTAGATCCGACAGGGTTTCGCATTCTGTCAGATTTAGATAATCGGATTGATTTAGCAAACTATTCTTAAATCCACGCACTAAGCCTTCTAAATAACCAGTTTCTATATTAAAATTCAAACTGTTCGACATTTTTGATATTATTCAATTGCTATGATTATTTTGGAATACATCTATTTTGGAATAACGATAAATGACATTAGATATTGGCCATTCAAAGCACACTTGATTTCAATTGATTTTAATTTATTTGAAAGTGCGCTAAAGCAACGCGCCTTCCGCACGCGCTCATTGTGTGCGTGACTATAAAGCGTTGCCACTTGGTCGTTGCTATTGTTGCCAACTAGCGGGTAGCGATATGCATCTGGCAGCGCTGTGCAATCGAGCTTAGGCGGCAAATTTACAGAATTTGAAAATTTTTAAATTTATTTTTGACTGAAGCATATAAATAATAGTTCAGTATGCGATTAACTAAAAGGAATTCGAATCAAAATATAATTGTTAGCTTTTTTCTCTTACTTTTCATGTAGTTATTCAATATAATCGTTGCTTGTAATACGTTTGCACTGCACTGCACATGCGCTTTGCTTGGGATGCTGAGGGACCTGTTGCTGTTTACTTTTTAGTTTATTCAGTTTACTTGTTGCGCTCGGTCGTTCACGGCATTATTACTTTGGCAACGAATTGAGAAATCAGAAAAATATTACATCTTATATTAGATTATTTAATTTACAGAGTGTAAACAAACTTTGTTTATTTTGATTAAAAAATACGAAATCAAAATAAACAAAGTTTGTTTACACTCTGTAAATTGCGTCGTTTATGTATGATTTCTGTCATAAATATCAAACGAAATGCATTCCGCAATCAAATTCATAATTCTGGCCGCGTTTTATTGTCGCCAATGCTATCTCTACATCATGTCCGATCTGCTTATAGCTAAACAATAACAGCTCACTCTCTATGTAGATGTGCGTGTGTGTTTGTGTGTGTGATTCTGTGTTCCAAATGCGACTGCAGAAAAACAGAAAGACAATTGCGTCAAGGTGCATCCAGGTGAGAAAAGAAATAAATATGTAGTGTCAAAATACATTTGCATGCAATATACACGATAGTCAATAAAGAAAGAAATCTTATATTAAATATATAGCCTTGATAAGTCAGCTTGTCTTTTTGATCAGGTCTGTATGATACAAAAAACTATGTAGCAAAATATACGAAAGATAATAAAATAGATATAAATAGAAAGCGAGAAAGCTAAGTAGAAAATTTATCTCTTACAAAAGAAAAGATAAATGACCAAAGAGATAGAGAGAGCTCGAAAATGAAAACAGAAAAAGGAAGAAATTCAAATGGCATAAGTGTATTCAGAAACCAGTCCATCGATATCCGTATTATCGCAACAGGAGGACCTCTAAGAAACTGGTAAAAATCGAGTGGTAGATCGAAATAAAGCAATAACTATCTTTGAATGGTTATGTTTCCAGGCAGTGTACAAATTAGACAGATAGATAACACCGGCTGATTGATGGACTGATTAGCTGACTGATTGACAAAATTATGCGAAAATAAAAGCTAATATCTCACACTTTGCGACAGCGGTCGCCATACTGATTAGTCTCTGACAGGTCCATGCGGAACGCTTAGAGCAGACTATATATTATATATTTTATTTATTTCATATATATATTCCGTATACAAACATATATGTGAATGTCACGTGGACAGATTTACGATTTACGATTACCGAACTAAAAATGTAGAAATATTTCGAAATACTTTCACGTCATTCAAAACATCGAAATAGAATTAAGGAAGTTTTCTCTCAGTGTTTACATTGAAAACTATGAAAAGATTTCTTGAAACTGTCCTTTTATTATTTATTAATGAAATTCCTATGAAGTATAAGAAGAAACAAATAGTATATAATATATTAAACATATTCTTATTTTTCTTTTATTTGCAATATTTTAAATCGAATGCTCACAAAAATCTATTCTCTCTTTTCATTATCACTTCTAAGACATACAGTTTTGTTTCGTCACGTTTGTTAGTATATAATCATTTGGAATTGTTTATTAAAGTTAAAATTAGATTTTATTAGCTTATTATAATTTTTGTTAGATTTTAAATAAAGTCAGATAAAAGACTTAGTTCGCTTTGTGCACTCATAAAGTAGAAAATTCTAGTTATGAACTCGCGACTGATATCTTCTTCTATACTCTTCATATGAGTGGATTAGAGAGGGGCTACTTAGCTATTATAGAAATGTTGTTACTGGGAGTATATATCAAATTCGGTTCCCTCTTGTTATTAGATTGTTTATAATTTAAATTTGGTTTGTAGTCAGTGGAATCAATCAATCAGTAAGGCAAAAGCTGGGAAGTGAGTCCAAAAGGCAGTAAATTAGGAAGTTCCTAGATTGACAACCTAATATTCAGTCAATCAGCAGATCAATCAATTAGTCGGTAAATCAATCAGTCAGTGTGTCAATCAACAAGTCAGTCAGCCCTCTGTTGTATATCAATCATTAGTCAATCAGGTGATCATTCACCTTAGTCTGGCAATCAGTAAGTCAGTCAGTCAATCAAACAGTCAGCAATTCAATCTGGTGTATCAAGTAGTTAATCGACCAATCAGGAAAGAATAGAAGAAGGATAGTAGCTAGTCGGACAGTGGGATACATCAGATGTTATATGGAACACGATTCGCAAATCAAAGCTGTGTTTTTTTATTGACTCACTTGAGATAAAACAATTTATGAGCCATAATTTTGCAACGCATTGCTTGAGTCTTTCAATGGTCACCTGACGGTGTTCATCGAGCAGCGATATGATTTGACTGCGTAGTGCAGCGAAAACAGGTGAGAAAGAACAGCATTTCACTGTTAATTGGCCAATATATTTCTAAAAATAAATAATATATTTTAAAAAAATATTAGTAAAATGTATACAAAATGACTTCAGCAAACTATAGCGAGGCTTTACTGTAGCCCGCCGTGAGACAATAGGTGGATTCGTTATACGAGCTACGAATCGAAATAAAACAATTTGACAGTCGTTTGTCTGCCGCAGAGTGCAGAGCGAGGGAGAGACAGAAACACAAAGAGAGAGACAGAGAGAGAGAGAGAGAGAGAGAGAGAGACAGAGAGAGAGAGAGAGACAGAGAGAGAGACAGAGAGAGAGAGAGACAGAGAGAGAGAGAGACAGAGAGAGAGAGACAGAGAGAACAGCGTATGGCGTCTTCGCAAATTGATTTTGACATTTTCGATTATGATTGGATTTGAATTCATTATAAATTGCTGATTGAGCTGCTCACAATCACAATTAGAGCACAAATATGATTTGTTTATTTACGATTTACAATTCAAATTTAATGAATTGAAAAAAGAACCCAAGATTTGCTCTTCATAATCCAGATTAAATGAGTGTGCAAAGAATTGGTTTGTGAGTGTGTTTGCATATTATTTTAAGCAACACAATCGACTCGAATCTAGTTACCAGGTCTATCTATATATAAAGGACTGTTCATAACACATAAATAAGTCAAATTGTCATTATCACTAAAGGAAGATAAAAATTACTCATACGCCATGCTAGCCAGCTCAACATAATGACACGTTTTAGCTAGTTAAGCTAAGTGATTTTGTACGCCATATCTGCTGTTTATTTAAATACTTATTAAAGTTATTTTAGATTTTTATATTCACTTTATTCGCTGCCATTTGAGTTTAATTTACAATTTTAGTGCTCACACGCCATGCTGGCCCCATTAAATATTTTTTCAAATTGTCTAATAGATGCCATAATTTACACTTGATTTCAAGTTTATAATCTGTGAAAACAGGAGAAAGAGCCAATTGTAAATCTGTGCCAAAATCAATTAATAATTATGCCTCTTTGTGGCTAGAAAAACAATTTGTGCATAGTGTGTGCTCTATCATATAGTATATCCCTTATTCCGTATACCTTATGGATCAATGTGAAACTTCTTGTGTATTTTATGGTCTATTTGAATTTGGCTTATGTCCAAGAACAATTCGAACACCGCTGCAAGCAGCTGTTGCTGCTTAAATTTAATTATGCCAAGTACATGCAAATCAGGTCGAAATACAGCACAAACAGCCGTGAGGTAGCAGCGGCAATTAAAGGAAAATATTTCACTCATTTGCCTATTTGTTTTCACACCCGCTTACCGAAGTGAAAAGTGAGTATATAGGCTTGACACAGACTGTTCCTATGCAAGAAGTTCAATATTGGAATATATACTTGGATTTGTATACAACAAACATGCAACAGGTAACATTTATATCATATATATAGATATTATATATACTTAAAAATAGTTGATTCTACATATATTATCAATAAATAAATAGACAAGTCAAAAGAGGTATTCCAAATTCGAATATTTAGTTACTCCAGCACTGTGAGCGAGTATTAGGCAGTCGGTACGGCCTCATTCTGACTATTTATTCTTTGTTTGTTTTGCTCATCTCTGACAAGCTGACAAAGTGGATCTCTGATTGCTCATTAAACTGACATTCGTATCTCAGATATAGCAAACATGATTCATGTACGAAGACTGCCTCTCTTATTTAATAAACATTTTAAGCTCTTTAATCTTAGCGCTGACTGCTTGCTAGATCGTATTTCCGTTATATGAAAATGATCTAAAGGTCATATAATTATAGATCAAACAGTTGGAAAGTCGGCTGCGACTTATAATGAATATATATATATATATATATATATATATATATATATATATATATATATATATATATATATATATATATATATGGAAGTAGAAGACTTTTGCGTAGGCTGACTCTTATTAATAGTGTTGTATAGCTACAGGGTATATACACTTTTGAGCACATCATGTGACATCAGCTCTTAATCTAATCTTTATTTCTTTATAGAGCTTATCATGAGCTTCTGTTCTATGCAGCAGCTTCCTGGCGTCGATTGGCTGTGGCCATCATTATGGTAATTGGTTGCGGGCACAGTTCGATTTCATTTTGCCAGCTGGCTGCTGCCCCACTCTGCCCCACTCTCTCCTGTGTGGCACTTGCGGCTTAACCTTGAGTCTCTGTTGACTGCCACTGCAAGTCGATCAAGTTTTTTATTAGGTTTTCGAGTGCCAACGTGAGCGAGTGCAACCGAGGTGGGTCAGGAGGAGGGGCAGGAGGAAGACAGGAGGATAGAGCCTGCAGCGTGCAGTGCCATCAAATTGTTGACCAACTGCAAAGTTGTTAACGCAATTGTTGAGTGTGTTTAACGTGAACTTGACCTTGTTTCCCACTGCTCCACTCCATTCAAATCCCATTGGCTGCTTATGGCGTTTACAGCTGCATGGGAATATTTTATGAGGGGAAAATTCTTTGGCCAGGGCAAAAAGCTGTCGAACAACCTTTTCAAATGCGATTGGACTGCTCTTATACGAGACATGCTTCAGTAACTAATATAAAATTTATACGACTTTCCATTAAAATGCAATGCATAAAAACATAAATATATTGAATAAATACACAAACTCGTGGATTGTAAAATATGAATGCTGAGTGCTGACTCGGAAATACCCTGTAGAGAGTGCCATGCAGGAGAAGATAATCAGCAGCAGATTATCGAATAGAAAACGAGAATATTTGGGAAAGAGAGAGGAAGAAATAGAATAAGAGAGAGAATATGGGGATTGGCCAATCAGAGAAAACAGGAATCAGAAAGTTAATTATAGTAGAAGATTAACGTATAGCAAGACATAATGGAAGAGTCTGAGAAGCTGAGTATTGCAATACAGAGAATGGATAAGAATAGTTTGAGAGCAATTTCAGAAGATTAGACCAAAAGATAATCCACAATAAGAGAATCTGAGTATGATCGAAAGTCTGAGTATCTATGAGGAGCAAATCCGAGTTTTATTATGGGAAATACTAAATAATAGGGCGTCTATGCACAAGACTACAAGCTATAGCCATTAACAGGGTATTCGCCAGTCGAGCTTCTCATACTTATTGCTGGGAATACGAGTCCAGGCACTTGCTACATTTCATTGACCGCTCGACTCAAGTTGAACGCTCGCCGCTTCGGCTCTCGCTGCATTAAGTCGCTTATTGGGGCAGGTCAGAACAAGTTTATGGCTCAACTTTGAACCGGGCAATAGCGGGAGCTTGACAAATGTTGACCTCGACGCGTGACCCCCGCGCGCACAGTTGGATGCTGTCGTAATGAGGCGTTAAAACGCAATTGCTACCAAAATAAATGCTTTGTTGCCAATTGGCCATCATCAGGCGGTCAACAGACGCACAAATGTTTGCTCTCTACACAGATGATGGATGAATGCCTGCTGGACATCATTTCAGACAACTGCGCGGTCTGAATACAATTGGGCTGGCATCCAACTATACAGCATCTGCTGGGACAAATTTGGTCTCGCAACAGTTTGTCCGAGCTAAACATTTGCAGTGCCCACAGATCAGCAGAGCTAGTTTATATTCAAATATAACAAGCGGGCTTTACATACAGATATTTGCTAAACTTATCCCCGATTGGTGGTGTCTAGTCTGGACGGCACGCGCTGTCACCGCATATCACAAATACCCTGTAGGTACACATCAGTGAAGGCGTGGGTGTATGTGTTCATGAGCTCAGCTGGGAAACTTTAGAGATTTATTGTTCAATATAAATTTCTGGATTTTAACTGCCGTAGATCCAAATCTGTCGTCAGTGTATCTTGAGCGTTATATAAATTAAAACTCCAAACATGATCTGACCTTATCTTTAAACTACCCAATGTATATATATATTTAAATATAATAGGTATACTCAGTACATTAGGTAAACGCCAACATTGCAAATGCATTTCAAGGAGTCGCAAAGTAATTTAACTCAAAAGGCAGAAGCGTATTCAACAAGAACATGACAAAGCTAATAGATATATAAGGACTTCTACAAATATATCTAATACCAACTGACAGCTGTGTACAGCGTATTTAGATAGTCAAGCACTCTTAGTTATTTGCATATTCAAGACAAGCATTAATCTAAATATATATATATTTATATAGAAACATTGTTGTTTTTGCAATGTTGTATTGTCTAATCAGCTGGTTTTTGGGTAAACAGAAAATCATGAAGTATCAGAAAAGATAAGTAGCTTACTTTCCTGGCGAGTACAGTTGGCTACAAATGAACCCTAGATAACTGTCATAGCAGTAAATTTTGACTGCAGTTGCTACTGAAATTTATAAGTCTCATAGAAATACACACACACACACACACACAATCATGTTGTGCACACATCAAGTCAACAAATGTCACGGGACGACAAAGTATGATATAGATATGGAGTACTGAACTCAGCCCAGTTGACGGGCACGAGTTTGAATTTATGAGCAGATTTGCCAGTTTCTCCCAGTTGACATAGAGGAATACCCTGGACTTTCACGAAAATCATTGAATGAGGTAACAATGGGGGAATGATTCTGTTTTCTTGACAGCATAAACCAGCGTTTGATTTATGAAGTGCTATTCAAACTTAAGATCTTCAAATGAATGATTTAGAACTGATATCTGTATAGAAAATTAAGAAACTGACGAATAGAACTGCCTTTCGTTAGCCTTGTATAGGTGCAATTATTGGTCACCAAAAAGTTTTGTTTATTCAAGCTCAAGTATCTTAGAAATGTGTGTGTAAATCGATAATTATCGATACACCGTAATTATGGTTTCCTATTTCGATAACTAGCGCTGTGGAGTAAATCTAGTTAGCTTAGTAAGTGGCTCATAGTAATTTTAGAAACACAAAATTGAATAAAAATATTAGTTGAACATAGCCCGATTTTCGAAGCTAATCCATATTTTTCGCACTTGTTTATGAGACACTCGAAACCGAAACAGAACCAGTTAAATTTCGAATTGCAATCGACATGCCGCGCATAATAGCGAGAAGAAAGCGTGGCTATCAACGTGCCCCGCCCTGCGAAGCGGAACCGCCCATCAAGCGCTCGAGACAACAAATGTTGGTAGCAGAGAATGGAGTTTCGTCCAACATCCATCGGTCCTCAGGTAACGAGAACGATCTATGCACAACCGACATAATGCCAACATTAGCTGAACCACCGGTAGCTGAAGTCGTTCCAGTTATTCAATATAATCCCGAACTGAGTGTCGAACAAAATCCATTCTACTACGAGCCGAACAAATTGCTGAACCAGCTGCATGCGGAACGTTGCAAACGCCAAGATCCATAAGAGGAATAATCTCATATCAGTAACTATTAATTTCTGAAATACAAAAAAAAAAAAAATTTCCGAGTCCTGCAAAACTTTTTCAATGTATGAAATTTTCCATTTCCATTTGCATGTAGTTTTCGAATTCGCGTTTAAATCTTGTTTGTCAGAGTCCAAATAAAATGCAGGTCACAGTGCAATGAAATGGGGATTATATACTTATAGTTATACAGTATAGAGATCTATATATCTTGGTAATGTTATTGTGATACATTTATTAATAATTTGCATAATAAATGTTTACTTATACCTATGCTTCACACGAACAAGCTCTGTCGTTAATTTTAGTATAGTTCCTTTAGCGCCCGTTAAGCTATCTGATTTTCATATATATCCCGCGACCCCAAGGACGCCTGCATCGCAGGTTTATTTATAAATACTATCAGGTGTTTAGCCACTTGTTATGCACAGAGCCAATCGCCTTCTGTTCTGTATATTATCGCCATTATCGCCATTATCCTGCTTGTTTGTCGCTGCTTTGCCGTTAGCGTCCTTTGGGCTGGCACCTGGCATGCAAATGAAGTGTCCCAGTGGGGTAAAGTGGCATTGAGATGGGTTCAATAACCATACAATCGGCAGAGGTCAGCTCAAAGACGTCACAACTAAAGGTGGCCGCAAATCTAGTTTGATACTGCGCTCACAATGCGCGGCACGTAACCAGGCAGCCTGACAACGACGTGAGTTATAGCCGGAGTCGAGTTGCCTTTGCCACTCGCCTTTGGCTTGTTGCCTGTTGCCTGTTGCCTGTTGCCTGTTGCAATTTATTTCATTCATCTGTCCAAGGACCTGTCCAGCACTTGCAGGCGCTGCTAAAAATAACCTTCTGCTTCAAATTGCTCAAGACTCCAAGTGGAAGTAGGTCAAGCAGCAGCATTTCACTCAATGCTCCAAGAAGTGTTGAATACGTACCAGTATATGCATATGCATGTGTTGGTGTGGGCGTGTGCAGGAGTGTGTGTGGGCGTGCCTTGTTACGCGCGCGATATTTTTGGAACATTACGTCTGCTATGCTAAGCATTTCCATCTCCATTTCCATTTGAATTTCCCTGTGAAAATCAATTGAAGTGCATATACATAACACAAGCGTGTCTTTGGCTACAGATCTGCCTGCGTACATAAACAGTTATTTAAGTCAAACGCAATTCGATACCCTACAAAATGATATATTGAGAAGAGGGTATGATCAAACCGGTTTAACAAAAATATATATATGAATATTGTTTTATTTTGAAATATGGGATTAAGTGCTGCCAATTTAAGCCAATTTCAAATAATCGATAATTGTAAATCGATAAATAAAGATTTAGCAAAGTAAACCCCTTCTCAAATTTCTTACGTAATCCATTCACAGCCAACACAATAATGTTTTCCCATAATTATACAACTAAGCTACGCGGTATTTACTAGTCGGGCATACTTAAATACTTTGCTCGAGCTTGTTCCAGCTTTGCTACTCAACTTGAGCTTTGCTAGGCGACTTGTTGCCAACATAAGTAGGCTTATTCACAATTAATTGGCGAGGCATGTAATACACGCCCACCCACGATTATTTGTATTTAACGATTAACGAGAATGCTTGCGCCTTCAATAGCAATTAACTAAGGAAAAACAGTAACGTGCCAGCACTTGGGCAAATTAGCTTTTCATCAGAACAGAGAGAACAAATGTGGGAATGAAAATAAGTTATGAGTGACAATAATGTATATAGACGAAGTAAATATATATATATATATATATCTCTTAGAATATTCTATTAGGTTCGAGTGCACTTGAACATAATGTCAATGAAAAAATATGTGTGGAATTCTCTGATTGATTGTATCTAGTCTAATATAGCGTTCGTAACATATAAATAATAAAATGCTGCGCGAGCAAATATAGGAAATGTTAACACCCCATCATGATTCTTGAATGAGACCTCCCGCGATATTTGAAAACGAGTTCTAACAATGTTTGTCCATTTTGAGTGATTCCAATGAATATAAACGCTGTTACACGCATATGTATTTCAGGCACTTTGCATAACATTTTGATTTATTGTACGTTCGTTAATGTAAAGACACGAATATGGAATGAATCACAGTGGCTTCAGTTATTGCTGCTATTGTTATTGTTATTGCAATTACTATTTGTTGTTGAATTCACCTTTGTTGAGCTGCTTGTATACAAAACATGTGACACCTTGCACTTTGCACTAATTGTGTTTGCATTGCATATTCCGAGGAAGCAATTACCAAAGCACTGGGCAATAGCTGAGCACAAAGCACAAACTAAAAACAACCTGAAATGAGAATGAGCATCTATATCACAATACCCAGTTAAAATTCGAAGATGAACTCGTTCTAGTAAATTTCATAGTTTAACAGAATATAAACGATATGTAATGTGGACATATGATAACAGCTAGGAGGGCTTGCATCAAGATTTCTGTTATACAACATAACAGCTCAACGAGCATGGCATAAAATGTAATGAAGTACCTTTGCGATGTTAACATCATTTTGATGTCTTATATTATGTCTCTTATATTATATTGCAGTGTACCAAATGTTTAACGACTACTTATAATAATTTTTGTTTATTTCATTGAACGTATGCACACACGTAATATACCCTATTTGTGTTTAGAGTAAAAAAACGTGCAGCTAGTAAACAAGAGAAAATACGTGTAAAGTGAACTTCACGCTTGCTGTTTGTGAAAGCTTTAATACAGAAACACAGCCAAACTGAAAGAGGGAAGAGACAGAGGAGGAGAATGAGTAATTTCTGTTAGGCTGTTTGACAAATTTATGGGCAGCTTTTAAGCTTTTTGTCAATTTATTTGATGTGTGTAGATGTCAAAAGATGTCCAGCTGCTATCAACTTACAACGTTGCATTAATAAATATTATATAGTCATCGTTTTGGTGAAGTTTGATCAATTTATGGCGTTGACGTTTTGATTGATTCTCTAGGGTTATTTTTCTGTCAGGTCTTATGATGGCTGCCCAAGAAATCTTTTGCACACTGCACGACATGTGCCAATTGCTGTTGCCGTTGTTGTTGTGTTTAGTTAAATATTCGTTGCATACTTTGCGCGGCGTGCGAGACAAAGGAGTTGCGCCTGGCAGCCGAAGCTTTTGGCCCAGTGCAAGAGCAACCGCTGCCGACCAAAAGCTTTTTATCTCAGCGTCAATCTGGTGAACATTACTGTCGGCTATTGACGCATCGAGACTGTCAGTTGCGCAGCGACGATGGCGGCGTTCTGACAGATTTGGATTTGGCATGCTGAAAACTGCTCGAGCACAACAAAAACAAAAGAATACGAATAAAAACAAAACAACAAAAATAAAACAACAACAGCACAAACCAGCACGCGTAATGCTTAAAAAGCCGAAACCAAAACCGAAGCCTCAGCCGAGACCATGGCGACACCGTTGCCTTTGTCGACGTCGAGCCAACGCCGACGCAGACGCCTCGTTTGCCAACTCGATAAAAGTGTGTGCTAGATGACGCTACCGTTACCGGTCGTGATTGTTGTTGCTGCTGGCGCTGCTGCTGCTGCTGCTGCTGGTGCTGCTCACATTTGGATAATAAAACTGGCATCGCGCACTCGACCGCTAAGTTAATTTGCAAACGCTGCTCATACGCTGCGGAGGCAAGAAGCAAAGCCAAAACACACAGAGCAAAAACGCCTCCAGCCCCAGTTACTGGCAGTGTGACCAAAGCGCGTGCGTGCTCAGCGTCCACTTTGGCCTTATTCGCAAACACAGCGACAGCAACAACAGCGCCATCTACAGCTACTCACACAAATACATAGAAGACTCAGAGAAGCATAGCGCCACGCACACACAGTCAAATCGAAAATTCGCAGTCTTCGGTTCGTGTTGCTCCTCGTAAGTCATTTTTTTCCAACATTCTTTTTGACTGAGTCGAATATTTTGTGTTTTTTTTTTGGAACTCAATCGCGCGCATCGCTCATTCAACGGTTCTTCAGTGCGCGGCCAGCGAGTGCTAAAAATAATAATAATAATGGAAATTATACGAATTATTTAATTAAAACACAGCAACGGCAGCATAATTAAGCACTCAAATTGTTTTGTGATTTTCGCACGTTTTGAAGTGAAATCGTTTGTTATACAAAAGTTGTTTTGTTTCCCTCTATAAGCTGAAAAAAAGTAAGCGAGCGTGAAAAAAAATATATATATTTATTTATTTATTTGTCTTATATAGTCCACGATATTTACCAAACAGTGAAAATATCAATTTCTGCAATATAAAATTTTAATATTTATAAATATTATTAAAATCCCGGCATCGTTCAATATAAACAAAATTCAAATCTTTTGGTGAAAACTCGCCGGAAAGTGTTTCGAAAAATTGTCAGAAATTCATAATGAACATAGCGGGACTTCATTTATGGACAGCAGCTGTGAACAGCATGAAATTAATAAAATCAGCTAAATCAAGTAAACAATTTACATACGAGCTAAATTGAGATATACATATGAATTCTCTGACATTTTGATAGTTTTGTTTTGAGTTCTTTGACAGGATTTTAGCTCATATAACATGTTATTCAGCGTCAGGGTGGACGAGCGCAAAAGGTGGACGAGGAGAAAGGAACAAAAAAAGAACCAGCTCATAAAACGATACAAAAAAAACAGAGCTAATTAAAAAATTAACAACCTCATGAAAATACAAAAAATTTAAATTGATGTGAAATGTTTAATGCAACAACAAGTTTGTCTGTTTATAAAGTTGATTAGCCTATTTGTTAATCGAGACCATATGATAATTAAAAACGAAAGCAACATACTGAAATTTATCAACTGGTTTCATTTGGTTTGCAGAACTCAGCAAAGGCGTCTCGATGTGCGATTCCCAAATGCTTCATGTGAAGACGAAAAGTGTGCCCAGCCCCGCGCACAGATTCCCGTTATAACGAATACCACACACACCACTGTCACCCACCCACGCTTACGCACTCGCACACACCTAACCAGCAGCACTCACCAAAGCAAGCGACCAAAATACCACAGAGTCCTATCGCATATATATATATATATATACTAACTGCTAGACGTAATAGTCAATGCCAAATAGAATGATTATGGATAAGACGGAGGTAGCCGGCGAAAGTGCCTGGACGAAGCTGCTCAGCGAGGACAACAGCAAGGCACCTGTCCTCATCAAGTCAAACAACATCAAGGATGGCAAGCAGACAGCCGCACTCCATGTGGAGCAGCTCAGCATTAATGCGCTGCCAGCGAGCGCCAGCGCTGATCCTGTTGCCGACTCCAGTGCCAACATCGAGCAGGCTTACAATCGCAGCGCCACCTATGGGTCGGGCATCAACAGCGCCGGCGGCGAGTCGAGCGGCAGCGGAACTCTGCTCTCTCGCAAGGAGTCGTTCCTCGGCTCATTTCACAAGCAAATCAGGAGATCGATCAAGGTAGTCAGCGAATCACCAGGCGCACTAAATAGGTGAGTGAGCAAACCTATATTCAGGTATATGCATACATATATATGTATACATAGATCTACATATCGACCGATAATTAAAAACATTTACGAGATGCTCACATTGAGCACACTTAAAGTCCAATTAACTGAATTAGACGCTGAGGTATTTGGTTTCTAAATATAGCCTAGTAACACATATTTGTTTGGTTCACATTGTTAAGCTTCACTGTATTATATTGTTTCGAGTCTATCATCTTTGAATATAACTTTCATATTTAAATTAGTTCCAAATATAAGCTTATGAAATAACAACTAAAATTAGCTGCCCTACAGACGCTATAGCAAGAAGCCAAGCCGGCTTTAAGCCCAGTCATACAAAAACCGGTATTACAATATATTGTTTACTTTTACAAGAACTTCAAAGCCCAGACAACTGCGCAAAAGAAAAAATAAATTGATTAAATATCGAAGAGAAATTCAATTCAAGTATAGCGAAAATTACTGATATTGCACTTGATGATGTTGCATTAATATAGCATACTTTTATGATCAAGCGGTTCAATTGTCGACCATATACAGGGTATGTCACGGCTGTGCAGCATCATTTATGATTTCTGCAAATATTGCGCATACGTCATGTGCGCACGCAATTGGGCCAGGGCTCTTTGCCAAAGATCTGCGAGAAATCTTGCTTGACAATATACTAGATATTGAACTTATGTCATTCGTAAGGCATTTCACAGGAGTATACACAGAAGCACACACATACACGCACACACACACAGTGTACACCTGTTGAATCGGGTTTTGATAGGACATCAGATCAGCTTGAATACACAAATTACGCCAGAGGTATGTACGATGTGCATAAAGACTATATCATATAGTATGTGCGATAAACTAAACGGAGGCCTCAAGTCTTTTTCCCCCTTTCTAGACCCCATTCCACACTCTGCCCCTCGTTTTAGCAATGCTAAATGACACGCGAGCGCAAAAAAAAAAAAATGAGATAAACTTTCCGTTGATTGGATGAATGACAAAATTAAATTATTTTGATTTAAGGCTGTCGGTGGGTGGACAATTAAATCTGATTTCCGCCTGCTGCCTGAGCATATAAGCAATTGGGGCTAGATGTGGCGCAGAATAGAGTCCGAGTGCCGGGCTCTACAGTGCCTGCTGTGAAAATGAACAAATGAACAAAAATGCCCCTGACATTACTCATGCAATTGCTTGCTTTTATTTTTATTTTTCTTGTCAATATTTCAGCTGAGATTTAAGGATGGCAGAGGTAGTTACCTGTGGCTGGGCTTGGGTTGAGTGCTGCGTAAAAGCGTGATTGTTCTGGCGCAGTGCAATTAAGAGAACGAGAATTGAATGGCGCATAATCAATTAATTAATTATTATTATTTACTCGCACGAGAGCTGAGTTCGGCCAATTAACAAACGTGTTCAACAAATCGTTCGTCTCAGTTGGCCATTTGCCAGGGGGATTTCCTCAGCTGTGGCTGGGACAGCAGCCGAGAGCTTCGATTAGGCGAATGCAAATCGCTCAGTCTCTATATATAGACAACAACTAAAGCAGATCGCTTTGATGACCAAGAACAGCAACAACAAATGGATGATGCCTATTTGGCATTTTTCTGTGTAGGCATACCCAGTCTGGTATTTGGCCCCATTGATTGCTTTCTTTATTGACGAACCCGTCGTATGATTAATTTTCAAAATTTCTATCAATTCCCTGCGCTCATTTCTCTGTCTGTGCTTACTCGCGAGAGAGTAAATTATTAACGAGCTTTTGTTGATAAACAGGTTTTCATCCATTGTTTCGCCCAGACATTTCTATTGGCCGTAATTGAAGCTGCAAGAGAATTCAACTGAAAATTCTGAACAGTCGAAAACGTTGCCATTGAGTCATATATATATAAATATATGTTTTGCTAATATATCTTATTTATTTTGTTTAATGCTGTACAATTCTCAGAATTTATTCTAGATAAAAATGTTTGCTATATATATAATATATTCAAGTGTTTTGCTTATATGCAATATGTTAGCATTCATGTCGTTAACATTGTAAGTTAATGTTAACCAAATGTTAATCTAACATAGAGTGCTGTAAAGCGCAGTTATTTAAACTACTCTATGGACATTGTTTATGTAATCAGCTGTTCTAGCAATTGATATCGATGCGCATATCATGTGATTACAAAACTTTGTACTATACTCTAAGGTCAGCTGACGGTGTACAAAGCATGGTAGAGTATTTATTCTTCACATTCTGTATTTGCTTCGTTGTTATTTTTGTTGTTGAATTTTGTTCATTGCTGATAGCTGCAAATTAAAAATGATGAGAGACCCATATAAATTTCCAAACAAACTTTTGACGCATTGAAACTCTTATCTCTGGACAGATAGACAAACATACACACATACATACGTACGTGTGTAGAGTTTCCAAAATTCGAGTGTCGCTGAGTGCAGATTGCATTTAATTAAATAATGTTTAATGCAGGCACAACTCCTAATTGGCGATAATGTTGAACAGCGTCTGTACCGCCCGCCAGCCACGCCCACACAGCTGACTAAATATTGCAGTTCATTGCGATGGCTTAAGAGCGTGTTGCAATCAAAACAACAACAGCAGCAATAACAATAACAATAACAATGCGAATTATTGCAACTGTGACCGTTAACAGTCGTCGCAGCTTTTCACATTTTTCATGCACTTTGCATATTTACATGCTTGCATATTATGTATACGCGACGTAAGCCAGCTTTATGGCACTGCCAATGCCGCCGTCGACGTCGCTGTCGGCATCGGCATCGCCTGCTGCCGCGTTAATTGTCGTGATTTAAGCGCCAAGAATAACACTGTGTATATAAATCTTTTCGCAAAGCCGCCGAAAATTTACAGTTTATTTTATTTGTTTGCGTTTGTCGCATGGCGCAACGCACCGGCGTATTTTTTTTTTCTGTTTCTTCTTTTTCTTTTCTTTTGTGTTTGTGTTTTTATTTCGCTGTTGTTGTTGCTGCTGCTGCGGCTGTTGTTGTTGCTGTTGCTATTGCTATTTGTGAAGCCTATACTAACAAGCGAAAAGAGAAACAAAAGCACATTTGTGTTATCAGCTGTAGTGTTTCATTTTGGTTTTGCGTCTTCCCAGCAAATTCTTCAAGTGTGTGTTTGCCTGTGTTTAGCAGCCTGCTATTGACACACCAGCAGTTGCTGGTGCTGCTGCGGCTGTGGCTGCTCTTGCTATCGGCAGCGAGGCGGCGTCTGCTGCTATCGATTCGTCCACTTGATACTGTGAATTGAAATAAAAAGCAACAACGCTGTCAACTGAGCGTTTCAGTGTGACTTCAGCTGCCTTCGCAGAAAGTAATACACCTGCGCTATAATTCAGCGTCAACGACGACGACGCTTCTGTTTGCGCGCGCATTTGCTCAGTCAAGCGCGCTCTCTATCTTACTCTCTCTGCTGCTCAGCAACAGCATCTCTTCTACGTGGCCGCGTGCTCTCTCACTCTCAGTTCGTTGCACGATCAACGGCGACGGCGTCGCTGCTCTGAAGTTATTCAAACGCATTTTACATGCAACGTCAGTTGTAAATGAGACGCCGCTTAAATAATTACAAACGGATGAACTGTAAACTGAATACGAAATAACAATAACCGCTACCGTTTAAAATACAAATACACTTCGCTTCGCCCGCTTCAATTCAAACGTAAATTGTTACGCTCTGTCGGCCGGGGCAGACGCTGTGTGAATAATGCGCGCTTTTGTTTATTTCAAAATAAAAACCATATTCGCCTTTCCAACAACAAAAAGAACGCATTTCTGAAAGAGCGAAAAGAGTAGTACTCGACTTGTGTACAACAACAACATCAACCGAATTATAATAAAAGCAACAACGCATCAAAAGGCTGGCAATACTAATACATCGTAGCCCAGAGCCCACAGTATCCAGCTTCAGCGATAACGTCATCCGTCGCTTACCAGTATTATTAAAAAAAAAAAAAAAATTAAATAAAAAATAACGAAACAAATAAATAATAATAATAAAAAAGTGCTCGAATCTTTTTGTTTCAAAATACAAATATCAATTATAATAATTGCAATACATTTGCTGCTGTTGTGGCTGTCGTCAAGGTTGTAATAGGAGCGCGGAGAGCTATTTATTTTTGCCAGCCGTTCGACCGAGGAGGAGCTGTCACTCGTCACACATACATATACGCACACTTATATACTTATACAACTATACGTTTAGATACGAACATATTCCTCTTTCTGTTTGTTTGCCGCTGTTGCTGCCGCTACGGCTGCTGCTGCTGCTGCTGCTGCTGCTGCCCGTCCGTTACATTTTAGTCGCAGCCGCGTCAGCGACGCCGCGTGTTGTCGCCGCGATTTCGCCGACCTCAAAACAAAACACAAAAACAGCAAAAAATAGCGCAAAAAAGACACAAAACTAAAATATATACAAAACTCACACTCGCACACACACAAACACTTAGCAACGATTTGTGTTGTATAACGCACGCGTGTGCATTGAATTTAAAGCATCTTAATATTTTGCACGCATTTCCTTTCGGGCAACATGAAGCGTCTGATGACCTGGGAGCGCGATCTGGTCGATGCTATGTACGAGTAAGTCACACACACACACACATCTATATACATATGTATGTATATATCTGAAAGCAATTTAAATGTTTGTTAAACGATCGTGTTTATCAAGAGTAATTAATTTTAAGTAGTGCTGCAGCTTTTCAAGTGCATTGTTTTGTTTTGCAACACATTCGTGTGATGCGTGTGTCCAATGCCGCTCCTTAAGCAACAAACTTGTTTCACTTGCATTGAACTCGACTACTCTTGACAGCTGTGCACAGTTTTTGCGGTGCACTGTGTACAGTGTACAGTACAGCGCGCAACAGCTGCCAAAATCAAAACAAAAACAAATCAACAACAACAATATCATCATCTATGTTTTATAATATGTTTCAGTGCCGAATGCAAAGCATGAGAACGTGCCCAGGCCAAAACACTGCATGGCAACTGCATATATTGTGAGCAGCGTCTCACTCTTATACTACAGCAGCTGCTTGCTGCATGTTTCGAAGAGTGGACAGACGCAGGCATTCTTTGCTGCGTGCGCCGGTCGCTTAGCACACTGTACATACTCCAGGCATTCCTCACTCTCTCTTTCTTTCTCTCTGTCATTGCTATGCTGCTTACACCCACTCACTCGCTCTCTTCTACTGCCTGGCCTCTGCCACGGGCTACCACGCATCGAACAGCAAACAGGGTAACGTCACCGGCAGGGGGCGCTTTTTATGCCGTTGACGGAATTTAAATGCCGGCATTTACCTTTATAAATAAATTAGAGGCCGGTAGCAATGCCTGGCGCTTGCTTAAGTTGCTACCAAAATTAATGAGCCGCAAATCGAATGGCTTTAGAGTATTTCCCGGGTATCGCACACTTATTTGTGTACACAATATCATATCTAAGGCTATGGCTCCTTCAAATTGTTGTTTAAATTTATATAAACAAATAGAAATTGTTGGCAGCCGATATGTTTGAATGTCTGATAGATAACGGGGCTTGTATTTAAATCCGCGAATTTAGTTCAAGGGAAATATGTGTATAGAAGTCAAGTCTTGAAAGTAATTGCCTGTATTCAAAGTATATGCTTAAAATCCATAAAAGTTTCGTTAAGTATGCAGCGCTTTGAGTTGACTGTACCTGTTTCCTGCCCACTCAGTGCACGTCTTTGTGCCTCGGTAAAGAGGCGTAAATGACAATGAAATACACGGTTTTTAATGTTTCCTTTTCACTTCGTATATAGTACTTTCAACTGAATAGTTTATGGCACGTCCGAGTCGGAATATCGTCATATTCAGCCGATATATATTCATCTCTCGCAATTGTACTACTTTTGTGCAGACTGCACCCAGCTTGAAGATGTAGAAAGCGTGCAGTCATTAGGCTAACAAGCGGCGCATGTTGACAATAACGTTAGATGCTCGCTTAACTGTTTCAACCAGCTGACGAGTCGCAGCTTTGTCACATGCCCAAATACATATATAAATGTATATTAATGTATGTATATATATATGTATATATATATGTATGTATATATATATGTATGTATATTTGTAGTTATTATATCCATTAGTGTTTGCCCGGCTTATTGTGCGGCTGTGTACTTTTCCGTTTTATTTACAAGCCAGACTGTGTGACAAGTGGCTAAAGCAGATAATAGCAAAAACGAAATAGGAACAAAAACAGCAAAGTTGGCCATGAGTAAATCATGTTGATAAAGCCACGCAAGTCTTCCTTCCATTATTTGCACTTGAGCGGAGGTGTGGAGCTGCGTCTGGGCCTCACTGTGATTCATGAAAAGATGCCGCGACACGCTTACTGAACATGCCATTCTACCAAATATCAATAAAGGTACAGATACAGATACATAAATATAGACATGCGGAGATATTTATGGATATACTTTTAATATTTGTTCGTCTTTTAGTTGAGACATTCACGTTAATGTGGAAAGTTCAATCATGATTTCAGCAAATTTTTGAGGTGTGTTAATTAAATATGCATACCTCGGATTCTCGCTCGAAGTTATTGCAATGCCTGAAAGGGTCTTTGTTGGCATTTTCCAGTTTATTCGATATTCATTATGAATATATATATATTTGTAGATGTATGGAATTTTACCTAAGCAAAATTCAACTTCAAGCGGCAAAATATCTTTGCTAATTATAGCTATATTTATTAACTATTTTTATTTTTGATTATTGTTCTGGCAACACTAAAAGTTAAGATTAGCGATCATAGTCTTAGAACCGAGCTGAACTCTGGCAGATAAAACTTGAATAGGAATGAAACTAAGCTCGATCGAAGCTACTAGACACATCGGGAAGTGAATCTAAGAATATACTTAAGTATTTGAATAATACAACAAAAATAATACTAATCAAATTCTTTGAATTCTGATATATGTATAATATAAAGTTTTGGTTCCCTTGACACCTTATCAAATTTACGTAAGCGATCAATGACTGAGTTCACTGATTGTTTAGTATTTATTTTGTTTTCATTAGGTTTAAAGACCCTTAGTAATCCAACTTTTTTTATATGGCCTGACGCACAATTTTCATGTTATTTACTGTAGGAAATTGAGATTAATTTCAAAACTACCAAATCAAATTCAATGAAAGCTTCATCAATTAAGGATTTTACGATCACTATATATTAATTAATAAATAACATTAATATCTATGATAATTATTGAATCTCACGGCTATAAATCATTTAAGAGCACATGCTAATATGACGCAAATGATATATTATCTGTTTACGATCATTTCAAAGTAAAGTGTTGATCACCATTTCACGTCGGCGTGTTAAGGAATCAACTTGAAATGCCATGCGACGCATGATGTGTCTTACATATTATAAATTAAATTAAAACCTGTTTAGATTACATTTCTAGAGAACTAGAGCTACGCAGACAGATATGTTATATGTCTGCATGTATGTCTGTAGGTAGTATTCAAAAACAAATCTAATGAGAGTTCTTTGAACTGCTGTGCTCAGTGGCGCATAGATTACGAGGCCAAGCTCTAATATCTCTTAGCATGACTGCGAAGAATGTTTCGTAGCAGGAAAGATAAATGACTTCTCTTAGTCACAATCATTGGTTTTGTTTTGATTTGTTTTTACCGCTATCAACGCTTGACTACAAATTATTTTATATCAGGTGCGTCACGAAGCTTACAGAGATTGACCAATATGAATGATAAAGAGTATCAATTGTTTGTGTCGTTTGTTGTTAAATTTTATTTTCACTGTAAAATTACTCATGGATCTGTTAGCACTTGACGGCATTCATAAGACTTGGGTACTTTCCAATAGCTGGTTTATTTACATGGGTAATTTTTAGCTTCATGATACACACGGGCGATTAGATAGACAGAGCCTAGCAAAGGCTTGTGTAGACGATCAATTGATCGATTGATTGATGGATTGATTAGAATTGGCGGATCTAATCAGACGTTACTTAACTACTTGACAAACTATTCATGGCCAATTTTAATATTGTAGAAGCTACTAGCTTTTCTTTCTCTATTGCATCGATGGACATTCAGTGCCTGTGGATCTATTTTTAATCGATCTCTTGCGGTGAGCGGTGTGAGCCGGTTTGGGCAAAAGCGGAATACCAGATATACAAATATTTACATATATATATTATATAAATGTATGTATATATATATTCTATATGCATGAACTTTCCGCATCTGTATATATGGGATTCATTCTGCGTTTCGAAATAAATTTGACAAAAACATTTCCACATGCTAAAAGCATATATATTTATAGATGGATGATATACTCGTGTATAAGTATAATATGTTTATAATTGTGGGAAAGTCTATGGCCCATAAAGCACATGCACGATTAAAGTTCTTAATTTTTAAGCATTTGCGGTATAACTGTACAACCAAACATTCTGTTTCATAATGGGATTTCAGTTGATCAAATATATTTCTTAAGCTGGGCTAATCTAATCATAATAACTGAAGAATTTAGAACTCAGATCTGAATTCTTGAAACTGCAATTTGACTGAGTTATGCATATCAATTATATATTCTAAAGCAACATTTGAGTAGCATAAATATATCTATATATATTATTTCTCAGGAATAATCAGCAAGAAATGTTTCGCTTGACACCCAAACATGGGCTAGGTATAGTATAAATGAATATCTGATATATAAAATATATGTACATATATATGAGTCGATATCTTAATGGGCTTACATGTATATGGCATGTCCGATAACTGTCCACTACAACTGAAACTCTCTCTTTATATACATATATATAGACAAATAAGTCTTTGCCCTATCGACTGACCGATCGGACATGTGTAAGGCGAAATGATTTCTGTTTATGCGAGTATCGAGGTGTTTGGCTGCGAGTGTATTGAGAATGTGGAACGTATGTAGATCGAGTGCGGCCAGAATGAAAGAGATATCTGGTGGTAAATATATGTCTGTCTGTGTGTGGGGGTACGAGTACGAGTACGAGTACGGGTATGTCTGTGGGTAGTCGCTCTGGTATTTGCATAGACATTCGAATTCGCCTTTAATGTGTTTTAATTTGCCAGCCAGTTGGTAAAATGTTGCTCGATCGTTCGGTTCGCCTCAGACAGAAAAAGAAAATATAAAACACCGAAATTAATCAAATACGCTTTATAGAATTGATCCCGCGTTGAGAGCTCTTAAGATCTGATTAATAATAGCAAAACGAAACGCCAAAAGTGTTTTTCAAGAGTGTTTTCAAAAGTGTTTGGCAAAATGTTGAGAAATGACTTTAATGACTTCTCTTCGGGCTGGGGCTATACGGCGCGTCGTCGCCTGCTGCAGAAGCATTGTCTCTGTTTTATTTTTATAGCAATGATAAACTAGAACAAGATACAATAAAAAACAAAGATCTGAATTTGTGTGCGAACGTGAAAAAATAGGAAATAAACGGAGTTCTGCAATTTTGTTGTTGTCTCTCAATCGAAAGTAACGAGCTCAGTATTTGATTAGAAGTATTTTTCAAGTGTTTACAACAGTTCGGCAGGATCCACTATCGAGTCGATCATCAATAATCGATAACAGCAAAGATGTCGGAGCTACGGCGCAGTTTTAGCCGCCTATCGATGATCGTTTATCGGGCAACGCATTCCAGTGAACAGTCCTGGCGCGAGGAGCTGTTGAGGTACAGTGAATACTCGCTGCAATGGATAGAGTTAAATTGTAGGAGAAATGGGAATTTAATGGGCATATCGTAGACCGATTTTACTAGAACAAGCTGACTAATATAAATGGATGCCATTTCTGGTTGACTTCCCACACACAAATATCGATTTGTACAATTTCGGCGATCGATAAATAGATGGCTCCGAGTTGTTTATCGCTGACATTGAACTCTTGTCGAAATATATAATGTAGTATAGATATATGTTTATATTTCATTTGAACAAAGCTAGCTATATATATAGACATAGAACCATGTGTGTACATTTCATTAAACTGTTGTTTAATTGAATGCTGCCACAAATATTAGCACGCAACGCAGCTCATTACTTCCCTAGCAATTGTTTAAAGCATAGCTATAAATTTATACCAAATACATATATATTTCTATACATATCTACAGTCATCATATATATATACTATATGTACTATACCACGCAAACGACTTAAAACATCTGCTCTGCTCTGCTCTTCTGTCTATATAGAAACAGCATTTCAACAACATTTTTTGTTTACCCGACGCACACGTTCAAAGGTTGACAAATGTATCTATATATATTATAGCTATACCAGAAGTTCATATATGTTTAGTATATTCATATCTATAGACTGCAATGCACGCTTTCTTTATATACTTTTCTGATGACTTTTGGCATTTTAGTTCTTGGCACTGAATTTGCCCGAAATGAAATTGAATTATGACTTTTGTCGTATATTTGTAACATTTTCTGGCATGATATATCTATATAGCAAATATATAACAACATATTTCTTATATACAACACAACTTTCTAGCCATTCGAATTAACAAATTTTAACCTTGTTTCGGTGCTTGCTCCCAGTTGGTTCGTTCTCCTTTGGCCCATTTCAATGTAGTTCAGTACTTTGACTTTGAACAAGTTCACAAGAAATATCAACTGATCTAGTTCATAAGCGGAAGTTAATTTGCAGTAAATAATACAAAGTGAAAGCTAAAATAGACTAGAAATATCCTAGCTATAAATCTATATTTATTGTTCATAAATAGTTTACTTCGTGGAGGGGAAAGCCCAGCTAGACAATAAATAGATTTATGCCCAATTTCTAGTATATGTATGTATCTAATCAAAAATGATTTAAACAAACGTTTGGCTATAGCTCAATTTTTGTATATGAAAATGTAGCTGGCAATATTTATTCGTTTTTCTTTTTAAGAGAATTGGTTAGAATTTCACAAAATAATTTCCGATCCAGTATTAGATGCTATTAATTGGCTATACGGCTGATTTCAGCCGGCTAATCACCGATTTAGCGCATTAATATTGTACAAAATCAATTCTACATTACTTAAAAATTATCTCGATTTGATTTATCAAAATTACGTCAATCGATTTCATTCACGACCTAGGCCAACATTATATAGCCAGCTAACTTTATAGAGGCCTGCTTGTATTTTCATTTCCATTATGAATACCTTGGCAATGGGCCAATAACTTTTGCAAAATTGCATTTCAGATAAGGAAGCGTGAGAGAGAGAGAAAAGGAGGGAGAGAGCTCAGAGAACCTCCCAACATATTAATTAATCACAACTTATTTTTTGTTTTTTCTTTATCTCGAAACATTTAATGACGTGAAATTAGCCAACTCTACTTATCTCACGGGGGCAGTGGAGCGTAGCACATAAATCTATATAAATTGAAGCTAACTAAGTTTTATGTGAAATAAGCCTTGAATTTATATATGTACCTATATTACTGACAAGGTAGTACTACTAAATACTACTAACAAACCTTTTGTCTATCTTCTTATAAAGCTGTCTAAGATCTTTATCTCTCTTAGCTGATTTTTTTTCGAGTCTAACACAAAAACCTTTGGGAATGACTCCGTGTGATTCCATTGAACTTGCTTGCCCGGCTTTGGCAACAGCACTAGATATACGGCTCGTACAGCCAGTGCTAGTTTAGTCATCTTATTCATAATTGAAGCTAAGCTGAAGTTAGCCAAAAGAAATCGAGAGTGCACTAGTTGAAGACGTGATCGACTTTGAAGTATACCCTGCAAACCATTTATGTAGAATATATGAAATAAATGACTATAATTTGACTTGGAACTAATTTAATTACAATATGCTTAAGATATAAATTATGAGAGCTTTTCTTGAATTCATTAGCAATACATAGAAGAGGGATAGTACTTGCTACTATCTATTCGAAGAAAAATGTAACAAGACATCGAGGGAGACATGAGATGTTTAGATGAAATAAAGAACGAATCATTGCTCCCATATTTGCATGAGGGTCCACAATAAAACATATGACATATTTTTAAATAGAATTGATAAGTTGCTCAGCTGGGTACACCTTTTTAAGGCATATAGGGTATGACAACGCTTGAGAGACCGGTTTATTTGCATGCGATTACTTAGAAAACAAACACAAAATTTGGAAAGCTTTAACTAATGAATGTTGTCAAGTTCGATGGCAATTTCCACGAATTTTTGCACAGCTCGAAGTGAGTGGAGCAATGTGCGGCAAACCATTTATCAATATCCGGAGTTGACATCAGCATGAAGAAGAAGAAGAAAGAGAAGACGAAACTCAGTTGAGGGGTTGTCAATGTGAGTGATGGAGAGAGAGAGAGAGAGAGCGCTAAACAGAGTTCCTCTTTTAATTATAAGAGTAGTTAAAAGCCGATTGAACAGTTCGAAAAGCTCTCTTCACACTTTACTTGAGCTTTGAGTTTCGACTCAAGAGTGAGTTACAAGCGAGCTTTGAGCACCGTCCACATGTGGACGGCTTGCATAAGTAAACAGAATAGCAGAATGAGGTGGAGCTAGCAGAACAAGCTGATAAAGCGTGAAAATGCAACGAAACGCAAATTATATGAGTAAAATTCAGGTTTGCACGACGAACAGATGCGCTCTAAAATATAGGATATTGATAAACTTCTCTGTTTCTGCTCCTAATCGAATGAGAATCTGAGAGCTAAAACTTGAGCAAATAAATCTCTTATTCTCCAAACAAAATGATTATTTGTTCATGTCTGAGAATGAGAATGAGAATCAATTACATAGATCTCCTTTTGGATCTTTCTGCCCTCTTATAAATGCATGTAGAGTATGCAATACGCACAATAAGACGTGAAGTGCATCCATCTCTGCTATTGTTATCGTTACTTTGTGATGTAAGTAGCGTTACAATTTACAGTTAAAATTTGCGATTACAGTAATCGTAGCTCCAAATGGTCTGTCCATCCAATTGGTTTTGCAGTGCGAGTTTGACTCTTGGTCGTGTTGTGTGAAAGCTTTCAGCGGAAAGCTTTGCCGGAAAGCTCGAATTTGTCGTTAAGCTAAGGATCGCCGCTATATACATACATACATACATACATAGCAAAATTAGTTGCAACTCTCCATGATCTTCATACCTGCCCTTGTGATTTTCGTGTGCTGCTGCAGCATTTTACTAGAGACTCTCCACTGGTAATTGCTTTAGTTGAATAGCAAAACACAGTTATTTACATAGTACGGCCTGGACAGTTCTTAGTTCTTGAACTTCTCGAACAGTGAATCTTTTGTTGCTTAAAAATAAATAAAAGTAAATGTGTACTTTTTATATATGTGTGAAAATTAAAGATATATATAAATATGTACATTTCCTGTTTTTGCCATTATTTATCAAGCGCAATGCCAATGGACAATCTGCTACAACTTTATGTTTGTATCTGTTGTTGCCAGGCAATTAATGTATTTATTGCTTCTTAATTGTCTGCATGCAATTAATCTATTATTTTGTTTGATTCGTTTTGTGTCATCTACCTCTATGCTCTACACATCAGATTTATTGAAAATCCTCATAACAGCCCCACGCCTACAGTCTAGCTTATTTCAAATTCCATTATAAAATATCTTTAAATTCTGTTATCAAACCAAGTCCAGCAGCACTTGCTAATAATTCAATCTGCGCTCACTTGGGGCACTTTACAAATACAAAATTGACAAGATGACAACAGATGCTATGAACTGAGATGGCGTGCACCAAATGGCATACATATATGTATAGGCTATCAGCTCTATTGATAAGAGCGGCAAATAAATAGCAATGCGACAACAAAGGCTAAGAAATAGTTTGTAAATACAGTGGAAGCTCGCTTTGACTCTATATATACATATATATGTATATATTTCTATATATATTCTATTTCCAAAATTAAATTTACAATCTGTGCTAAGAACTCTGTCAGGAAATTGGAGTCGTATTTATGGAAAACAGCATTTTAATTTGGGAAAGCATTCTTCTTCCCCTTTTTAAATTTATTACGCAAAGACTAGGAGAGATTGTGTAAACAGTAAATGAAAAAATATTTAAAGATGCTGAGCTGCAAAAGCAGAAAATTATATTTATATTCTTATAAATTTGCTCTGAAGTCTATAAATGTTCATGAATAAATTAAGCTAAGCATTCGAGTAGTGAATTGCCGGCATACCTGTAGCTCACTCCACGTGTCAATCTGCCTAACAAAAGCTAATTCTCTCTCTCTCTCTCTCTCTCTCTCTCTCTCTCTCTCTCTCTCTCTCTCTTTCTCTCCAATAGGTATCGGCAGACCCGCTTTAGCTCGCGCCGCATGCGAAAACGTGTCGTCTTCAAGCATGGCGAATGCAACGTGGTGCAAGGCAACGTGGCCAAGAGACGCCGCCGTTATCTGCAGGTGAGAAGTCTGTTTTATATTCAGCTAAAGAGAAACACATATATAAATATATAATATATATATATATGCAAATGCAGGCATATTTAAATTTAGCTTCTATTCGCTCCAATTATCTAACTCAAGTAAAATACGCCAAGTAACGATAAGAAATGCAAATGTGATAGAAGCAGAAGGGCGGGAGGGTGGTTTCCTTAAGTTCATTTTAGTTTATAGCGAGTATTTAATGCATAGTTCAACTGGTTCCATATTAGCCTTTCAATCTGCTCCTATTAATATGAATTATCCTACAATAAATCAAGATTAAGTTAATTAGGAATCCGAACTGAACTTGAATATGGAACAAATAAGTAAACATTTAGTTCATGAACCGAACCAGACTGGACTACTCTAAACACTCTCCCTTTCTTCTCTCCCTCTCTCTACCGTCCGCTCTGCAGGACATCTTCACCACCCTCGTGGACGCACAGTGGCGCTGGACGCTGCTGGTGTTTGCGGCCAGTTTCGTCTTCTCGTGGGCGTTCTTTGGCGTGATCTGGTGGATCATTGCGTTTGCCCACAACGATCTGGAGTATATATATCTGCGCAATACACAGCCGGAGCTGATTGCCAATATGACGCACACGGTGTGCGTGACGGAGGTGAAGGGCATGATGACGGCGTTCCTCTACTCGGTGGAGACGCAAACAACCATCGGCTATGGCAATCGCTATGTGACCGAGGAGTGCCCAGAGGCCATATTCACGATGTGCATACAGTGCATCACGGGCGTTTTCATTCAGGCCTTCATGGTGGGCATTGTCTTTGCCAAGCTGTCGCGGCCCAAGAAGCGCGCCCAGACGCTGCTCTTCTCCAGGAATGCGGTGATCTGCCACAGGGATGGAACTCCATGTCTGATGTTCCGTGTGGGCGATATGCGTAAGTCGCATATCATCGAGGCTCATGTCCGTGCCCAGGTCATACGCAAGAAGGTGACCAAGGAGGGCGAAGTGCTGCCCTTCTATCAGCAGGAGCTGCATGTGGGCGCCGATGGGGGTGAGGATCGACTGATGTTCATCTGGCCAACGACCATTGTGCACAAGATCGATCGCAATAGTCCACTCTACATGCTCTCCGCCTCGGATATGCTCAAGGAGCGCTTCGAAGTGGTCGTCATGCTGGGTAAGTTTCGCAATAAGCCTCAATTAAACTACTGTCTCTAATCTCTGTATCTTCGGCTTACAGAGGGCGTCATCGAGTCCACGGGCATGACGACGCAGGCGCGCAGCAGCTATTTACCCACGGAGATACTGTGGGGCCATCGGTTCGTCAATGTGGTGTCCTTCCGCAAGGAAACGGGCGAGTACGAAGTGGACTACACGCTCTTCAACAACACCTACGACGTGGACACGCCCCTGTGCAGTGCCAAGCAGCTGGACGAACTCAAGTCGGAGTGCACGCGCAGTGCCAAGAGCGGCATAGGTAAGCAAATCTCAGACCCATTTCAATGCAGCTTATTGCACTTACTAATGATGATTTGTATCGGCCAGTGCCCTTTGGGGATCGTACGCTCTCCACGGCCAGCGTGTTCCAGCGCATTGCATCGGCCGCGTCTGTGGATCACCTCGATCCGGCCAGCGATGAGTCGTTGGACTCGGGCCGTTTGCAAATACGCTCGCATTCCATACCGAACGGCGTCCTGCCCAGCGAACTGGAGCCGCTTAACAACAACAACAACTACAATCACCATGGCCATGGCAAGCACGGCGCATCGTTCACCATGGGCGGTCACAATATATCCATAACGACAACGGCGCCCAGCATACCCAACCTAACAAGTATTAATGAGAAAACCAACTCCGGTAATTCCATAAACAGCAGCAACTACAGCAACAGCAACAGTGTCAGTGCGTTGAATACGATAGCAGCTGCAAGCGCTGCACCACCGGCTGGAGCTGTTGCTACCGGCAGCAACAGCAGTCGGGTCAAGCAAGCGAATTCCCGACGACTGAGCATCAAGCAGGACCAGCTACCCATCGATTCCATGTGCTGATATTCAACCGAGCGAGCGGAGCGAACCCAAACTGATGTTGTATTCTAAGTGTAGGCTCCTAGAAATCTAGTTACAGTACATAACATATATACATATATATAGGTTGATAGATAGATGTAAGCTGAGCGCTCATTCAAATGTAGCTCTGTTAGCTGTGAACTCCTAAAGATCCTTAGCAAGCTCATAGACCCACCCTCTCCCCCTCTACACCCGCAGCAAGTCCTAGTTAAAAAACAAACACAAAAACTTGATGATTATTGATGATTTTAGTATATTTTTCCGTTAGTGTTAGTTTTAAATGAATTTACTATAGATAAGCTCAAAATGATATTATAACAACAACAAAAACAAATACCGAAAACGATATAATGAAACCAAAATGCTGCAACTTCCATGTAGAATCGTCTTGAACTTCATAAAGCTCATGAATGTGAATGAATGAAGAAATCAAAATAAAATGTCATATGATTTTTGAAAGCTACCTTAAAAGATGATTGTTCAATATCTCAATTAGCGAATGTATAAATATTCCAAATTATAGCAGAAATGAGCTTCAATTGTTATAAATAATGTGTGGACAATAAATGGAATGAGCATATGTGAATGTTAATTGATGTATTTTATTTACATATTAAGTGTCGCAAAGATTATAAAAATGAAAAGACCGAGAATATACAAAACACCTGATTGAATATATTATATAAATATATATACAAAATATAACCTGTTTTATTTAACATCTATAAACTTGTTTTGCATTTTGCGACAGCCATAAATATTCCTTTAAAGTGTTTAAAGTGAGTTCAAAAAACACATTCCTAAATTTTAATTGCTGCATAATTTTTGTTGCATACTTTTAGGCAGTTTAATAAATTTTTAAAATTTAGTCTATAGCTGGGATGAACCAAATATATTTGGACTTCTGCTTGTGTACAGATTATGGAGTACGTCAATCAGGCATTATATTAACTATATAAAACACGATGTTGTTTATATATTTAGTTTTTTTTTTCCTTTTATTTAGTTTTTTTCTTTTCATTTCTCGAAGAATACAAGTTTCTCAATTAAAATCCACATGCACATTTATATAGGAAACGTTCAGATAACTGTGTAGTAAATACTATAGTCTATGCTTATATTTATTATATATCCATCATTGTGTATAAGCAATACTATCCCGCTCAATAGATTTTTAGATGCAACCCACAATCATCATATGTTGGTTAATAAAAGAATGGCATGAAATATTCAAAACATAAGTACTTTTACTTTTACTTTTAATTTAAATATATGTTAATATATGTAAATGTATTTCATTACGTATGTGTTTGTATGTGTGTGTGTGTGTATAAATGTTTATAGACATAGTAAGGTAAATGTTTATTACAATTTACAAACAAATAATTTCGCATTGTCGTGCTACTTTGTGCACATTGTGTTTCGTTTTTCTTAATCCTCTTTAGTTATTTATTTTGCGATAATTATTTTGAGATACGCGAAATTAAGTTCAACCATTTAAATGTGTATGTGTGTATGCACATGTATACATGTAGAAATATGCATACATTTGTATATATATTTCACAATATTTTTTCTGATCTCTGTTTACAGTATTAGAAATAAGTTCTGGTTTTTATGCTTTAGGACATTTTAAGAATATTAAATATTAATATTTCTTATATTTTTGTGTGTACTTTTTTGTTTTTGTTTCACTTTAAACTCTGTTGCGTTCGAATCTTAACTGTTAAATTTACATTTAGCTCTGGCCTAGTGCACCGAGTGGATTACATAATCAATTAGTTTAATTAAAGCTAAGTTAATCAATAACTATTTACAGATGTTTTGTTTATGAGCTAGCTTAAAGTATTAGTAAATAATGCGCTAATTCTTGTTCTCTAAGGGTTTACTTTGTGTTTCTGGGTGTGGGTGTGGTCGTGGGTGTACTTGTGTGTGTGTATAGGTGTACTTAGGGCTAGGCGTCTTACGAGCGAGTCTATGAAATGTCCAGCAATATTTTTATTTTATTTTGTTTTTTCTTCTTTTTTCGTTTGTTTCAAAACCTTTACAAAACTTTTACCTAACAGCTATTTATACATGTGCTCATCTTATTTGTTTCTTGTTTTGTTATTTTACAAACTAATATAATAAATGTAAATGGTTTCTAGCATCATAATTCTTTTGGACGACGCATTGATAGTTTTGTGTGTGTGTGTGTGTGTATGCATATGAGACTGTGTGTGTGACTGAGGGTATTTTTAGTGGGTTTTACAAATTGTTTTTCAATTCAAGTTTTCAGTTAACTGTTGCTGCTTCAAACAATAAAAATTCACAAATTATTTATCACAAGTAAGGTATAAATTTTAGTAGGATTCTATTCAATATATGGATATTCATATATAAGAGCAAAACTATGAGGGAAGGCAATTTTAAAGAATTTTTAAAAATAAATAACAAATATATATTGACTAAGTTAGGTTGGGTTTGGGAGCTGTGGGTGGGAAATGCAAATGCAAGTGAAAAACTGAAAAAAAGAAACAGCTGCAGTAGCAGAAATTCAAACGTATCGATCCGTAGCAGCGCTCTGCAAGCGAATGTTGCCAGCAACATGTTGCATGCAACTGAGCATACGCAGGTGTAGCATAAGAAGAAGAACGGCCACCGCTCAGTAATATAGGTAACTGTTGTTGTAGAAATCGTAACGGTAATCGTACGCTTGCTCGCAACATTGTTGCTGCTGCTGCTGATGTTGCTGTTGCAAATTTAACTGCTGCTGCTGCTGTTGCCGCTGCAGTTGTTGATGCTGCTGCTGCTGCTGCTGTTGCTGCTGCTGAAAGTTTGATAACCAACTCGTTGTTGCGGCAATTCGCAGCAGATATTTTCATTCCTTGTGATGCTGATGCTGCTGTTGCTGTTGCTGCTGCTGTTGTTGTTGTTGCTGCTGCTGCTGTTGCTGCTGTGGCAAAAGCTGATGATGTTGCTGCTGCAAATGGGGCGGCAGACGTGACTGTTGCTGCTGTTGTTGATGCGGTTGCTGCAGTGGCACGTGCTGCACCTGATGATGGCCCTGATGCACGCCATGCAACGACGCCTGCTGCTGGCTGCCGCTCGCAGTCACCGCGCTAGCGGCAGCTGTTGCCGTGGTGCCATTGTCGGACTTGTCGCGTGGCAGCAAATAGACCGAGCCATCGGCCGCCTGTTGCAGGCTATAGTCAGCCGTGGAGCAGGGATTGCCTTCGGGATCACGCAGATACTGTGAGAGAGAAAAACGGATTGAGATTAGCTAAAGTTGCAATTGGCAATTGGCCTGAGCTGACCACCCACCTGGAATACGTGGCGATGCAGCATGGAGAACTTGTTGGCGATGCGCTTTCGTTCGGCATCGAGCTGTTCCCGATCATGATTCAGTTTCGCCTTGCGATTCACCACCGTGTTGACCTCATCCTCCAACGTGAGTATCTGATCCAGTTTGCGCTTGCGGCAGTTCTGGGCCGCCACCTTGTTCTTGCCACGCCGCCGGATGTCGCGTATCAGCGACAGCTGAGTCTCGCTCAGATCGTACTTGGACAGGCGCTCGTTGAACTCGTCCATGGGCAGGTTGATGATGTCGCCCACTGCAATGGGTATGTTCAGGGCGCGTGCCCGCTTCTCGTCCCGCGAGAGATGCTCCTCCTCCATCCCGCTGCCTGTGCCGCTGCTGTTCGACTTCGAGGCATTTTTGCTGGCTGTCGGTGGCTTCTTGTCTCGGGGATGCGGTCTGCTTAGCGATACACTTCCTTGGGGCAGGGCTCCGGCGCCTCCTTGTTGCAGCGCGTACGTGTGATTCAGCTGAACCACGCCCTGGGGCGTCAATGGAGCACGCGGCATGCCATAGTCTGCGGTGAAGGCGCTGGCCGCGCTCATGCCGTAGGCCTGGTGATAGTCCTTGGACAGGACGGGCGCCATTGCAGCTGCCTCGCCCACATTGCTGCCCGCAAAGGCCGCTGCGCCCGCCTCGTACTCATACTTGATGCTCTGCACCTGCGGCTGCTGTTGCTGTTGCTGCTGCTGCGACTGGGGCGTGGCTGCTACGGGGGCCGCTGTGGCCGTCAATGCGCTGGGCGTTTGCTTATGCAGATCCCGCTTGCCGTACAGCTGATGCTTCTTCTGGGCCACCGGCGGCTGGCGCGTATTGTTGTTGTAGCTGAAGTCGTACGGCCCACCATATTTGGCCTGATGATAGTCCTGCGCCGAGTCGCTGCCCTCGCCCCACTCACCGTCGGAGAGCGAAGGCACACGCTCCGAGCCCATCGAGCTAACCGCACTGTCACTGGAGGCGTCCAAACGATCCGTTCCGCCCTGTGCTCCGCCACCATTGGCCAATAGATCACTGGTCATGCCACCCACACCGGTCGCACCCACAGCACCAGCCGCGCCCGCAGCTGCTACGCCGCTCATAGATCCAACACCACCGACTGCACCACCAGCTACGCTGTTGCCATTCGCATGGCTGCCTACGTTCAGAGTGGAGCTGCCCGCGTTGCTCACATGTCCACTGCTGGGCAGGCCCAGAACCGAGGAAGTGTTGCTCGTGCTATTGTCCACCATGCGACAGAAACCTGGGCGAGAAAGAGACAGAGAAGGGCTATTAGTTATATTTTATTTACAATGTACATGGGTACACTGAAGCCTTGAAACTTGAAATGGCTTGACTAAATTCCAATTATTATATTTATAGAAATTAAGGATATATCGAAAGAGTTGACTTTCTTACTTAAGAAACGATTGGGCTAGTATGCCAGCATATATATACATCTTAACTCTATACTCATATATAACTAATTGCCCGATATTCCACGACTATAGGCTTAAAGAGTTCTACAAAGATTAGCAGGTTCTTTCAGCGAGCTCTTACTGTACAGTGAACACACTCACTCTCTACATAGATTAGCAATTTCTGCACTCATCGATTATTCAGCACAATTCGCCATATTCGTAAAGCGTGCAACCATCTCGCACACTCGGCATATCGTCTGCTTCGACTCTCCTTATCTACACGCATACATACATGCATATGTATATGCCCGCCTATCAGGGCCAGGCAGTCCCCAAGCTACCGTGTCTCTCACTCTATATATTTGGGTGTAGCTCGCTAGCTATATACCTCTATATGCTACACGTATGATCATGTTCAAGACAAGTTGTACGTTCTTTTCGGGTCTCTTATTTCATTATCTTATCGTCGTCTTGCACATTGAACCATGTGATCTTATATACTGTGCTGAAGAAGCGTGTAAACGGTATCAACGGAAACAATCCGTAAAAATAACGTCCCATGTCTAATTTAAGAAAATATAAATTGCAAATTTTACTATCAGACTCTCTAATGGAATAATATGGAAGTGGAACTGCATTCAATTGTATACATACACATTTTATATTCCACATTTGAAAGTTATATAGTTCCTCACGTTATTCCTAGAGCTGATAAGCCGCAATCATTATCATCACGGTTGAGGGCATGTAATTAAGTCAATTTTTGGCTGATTATGTGTTTGTGTGAGCTGATTAAGCTAACCTGTTAAAAGATCGTACGCATACATAAAGTGTATGTATGTGTATATGTGTACATACATATGTATGCAGCTAGTCTGCGTAAGTACGTCTGCCGGCTGGGCAAGGTCAAGCCCATAAACATTGATGACTAGGCGAAATTGTATACAAAATTGTAGGTCGAAGTTATCAGTGGGCCAAGTGCAATAAATACGCCCTGGAATATAACACGAATATAACAAATTCAAATAGAAAATAACGAACCTAAAATAATATAAGAAACCTAACGTATAACGGAAGTTATATGGAGATAACAGTTAAAGCTTTTGCACGTTTTAGCTGCTGGCTGAACGGAATGCGCACATACATGTGTACATGGTCCCTCTGTATGTAGGTATATGCTGTCTTTGTCTAAAAATGTCGCAAACGTAAACACGTAACCCAATAACGTAATGTTTAACTTTTGTTTGTCATTTTATGCCAGAAATGCATCGAGACAAAGAGAGTAAGAGAGAAAGGGAGAGAGAGAGAAACAGAGGGAGAGAGATGAACACCAACAATAAGTGCGTACATAATATAAACATTTATAAATTGAGCACGCTAGAATTTAACGAGCCAACGATATAGTACACATAAACACATACACTCATATCATTTCTGATATTGTGCTTTAACGTTATTGCTTCGAATGAGATGACTCAGCAGTTTAAAAATAGTAAACAGCCAACGGCGACAGTAACAAAACTTGCTGAGCGTGCATTAGAGAGAGAATGTCGTCAGTTTGTGTGCCAATGTGTGTGTGAGCACGCGAGAGCGAGCAAATGGTGAGCGCGTGAGAATGCGCGCTTTAGAACACTGTCGATGTCGTCGCTGCGCAACTGTGCTGATATCAGCAGCAACAGCAGCAGCAGCTACCGCAGCAGAGCTGGTTGCGCAGCATGACTAATGAAAAAAATTGTTACGCGGCAAATAATTAAATGGGGTTTGTGCTTTTGATGCTAACATTTCGTACGCTTGAGCATAAAAATAAAACACCGACTGCGCTGACGTCGGCGGCGGCCACCACCCGCACTGGGCGCCGACGCCAATGTCTCTGCCTCCACTTCGGCCTCGGCCTCTGCCTATGCCGCTCGCTGACACTGTCACAACTTTTCTTTCAGGCGCTATCAAATGCTCTGCTTATTTTCACACATACATATTTCCCCTCACTCTCACCTGTTGATTTGCGTATTGAGTAGTCTGGGCAGCCGTTTTTGGGGCTGATTCTCGTGTTCGTTTGCTCGATTATTTTCGATGTTTTATTTTATTTATTTAATTTTTTTTTTCGTTCAAAAATACGTTACTCGCGCGTCATCAAACGTTCTAAATTCGTGATGCACCAATACATTTGAGTCTGCATAGATGAGTATGTGTGTGTGTGTATCTCGTATATTTGTATGCATGTATGAATTTTAGTATGTTTAGCAGTTTTTAGCGTTTGCTTAATGTGCCAAGTGCGTCATTGTTTCATTTATCAGTGCGTTTTTCTCTAAAATTATGTTAATTAATTTGATTTGTAGTCAGGTTTTTTGCACGTAATCAGTTTCCTCCTTTTTTATATTATTGTTTTCTTTTTTTTTTTCTATATTTCATTAAATATATGTACATATTTACTTCACTATCGTATTCGATTGTTCGTGTTCGACTGATCGACTCGGACTCGTGCGGTGTTCTTGCTGCTTTGCTTTGCTTTTCTCATGCTCATTTTTATTTTTTTTGCTTGAATTGAGCGCGAAACACGAGCGGGCCGAGTTGTCGGCAAGAGCCGAACGTGGCAACGATTCAGCTCTGACGCCGCTGAGCAAGCGTTGTTATTCTTCACTCAAATTTAAACTAATTTTACGAATTTTATGCTAATCAGAACACGACAAAGCAGTGCAGAGCGATAACAATGCGAACAGCTAAATGTGCCAGCAGCAACAACAACACACAGATGAAGCGACAGTCAAAAAAGCTCGTCAGTTTTCAAGTTCTCATGCGCGTATGAGTTTTGTGTGCTTTTTTGTTGCTCAGCTTGCGCAAGTGTTTTTTTTTTGTTTTGATTCGTTTTGTGACCGCTCAACTGGAGTGAGTGATGTTCTTGAGTGAAAGCTTCGAGCGAGCACACAGCGCATGTGGGTGTGACTCAAACTGAACTCAAAATGTCTTCGCCCTGTATTTAGTCATGAGCGCTTGACACCTGTTGCAATTATTGTGACAATTTTAATGACAGTAGAATTTTGATTTTCATACTAATAAAAAAATGGAGATCAGAAAATGTATATATCGAACACATGAAATAAATGTTTTCGCTACATTTCTAAATAGTGCTTAGTCAACATAGAAACAAAATATTTTTGATTAAATGAAAGATAAACAAAATTAGCTACCTTAATCTATACATAAATAATTAGCAAAAATTTTTTATGAGCTTCCGTCTGAGTTTCTAACATAAATGCCTCGAATTCGCCATGAGCTTTAAGCTCACATGCAAGCAACTTAACGTAAAGAAAACTTTATGAAGAAATGGAATCTGTTGCTTACTGCCCATGTCTAATATAATTATGAAAAGCTCTTTATTACGGACCTAATATGATAAATTTCCTAACTTAAAGTCATTATCAAAATCTTAGCTGTGCTGCTTATATATTTAGTATATTAGCTAATTTTGAAATTGAGATATTGTTAATCACTTACTATCCGTCATATCCATCAAGTGAAGATCCTCATCGTTGAAAAAGGAATTGATTAAACCGTCTGTGTGATTCACGTCCGAAGAGGTGTTCTGTAGATAACAAATCGTTTAACACTCTGGGCATAGGGATCATAATTCATATTCGATCATACCGCATAATACATCATCTCGTGTTCCATTTTGTAGTTGCTGCTGGCAGCGGCAGCGGCGGCCGCTGCAGCCGCAGCAGCAGCAGCGCTGTCCGCGTCATGGCTGGAGTTGGTCAAATGCATGCTGGACGAGACGGCCGAGCCCAGATTGTGACCGTAATGCGGCTGACCACCGGCGGCCGAGCAGAGGTCACCCAATGTCGAATTGGCATGCAGCATGGCCGCATGGTGGCTATGACCATGATGCGGGCCAGATGACGGTGGCGGCGGCGGCGGCAACGTGGCAGCAGCCGACTGACCGTACTGTGCCGCGTGCTGGGCGCTGGGTGGCACGCCGGGACTCTGGTACGAGTAGCTGGTATAGTGTGGCGGATAGGGCGGCATATCGGAGACGCCGCCGACCACGCCCATGCTCGGTATGGGGCTAAAGTAGGTGGCCAGGTCCTGCAAGCGATCCATCGAAACGGTGCGATTCAGGCGCGGCATGCGGCCCTGTGGAACGGAAAATGCAGACCAAATGATTAAATTATATATGTATGTGTGTGTGTGAAAACGAGAAGCTGCACAAACTGTTGATGTATTAACAAGAGACGAGAAGGTTTTAGAGACAGAGAGTGAGAGAGATGGAGAGGGGTGAGCGGGGTCTGCTCATTGTGAAATATACTAATAAATAAGCGATCAATCATGCAAGACTCCGTTTACGGAATTCTCTAGAAATGCGCAACAATAAGCCGCAGACAAGACACGAAAAAAAATCAGCTAAAAATAATAAAAAATAAATATAAATATACAAAAAAACTAAATTCAAATTGCGCTGCAAGTAAAGCCAGACTGGTTGTTGTTTGTCTGGCTGTCCGTCCGTTTCACTGTCCGTCTGTCTGTCTGTCGCGGCGATCGGTTAAGCCAAAAAACGTGCACAATGTATCAATCGGGCGATTTCTGTTGTTGCCCAAAAGATCGATCAACATGAAATTGAAATGAAACATTTTTTTCTTTCATATCGTTCCACAGTTTGACAAGTGCCACAGCCAGCGGTCTTCGGTCTTCGGTCTTCGATTTGGGTTGCCTTTCAGCCTTAGCTTCAGCATCAGCTATATCTGGATCTGCATCTGTAGCTGAAGCTGTAGCTGTATCTAACTGATCGACAGAGTTCGAGCTGTGAGACGACTTCATTAGTTGAGCTTTTGTTATTCTTAATTATCGCTTTGGTTTATTTATTTGCTTAACTAATGCCAGGCGAGCTCTTCGCATTGCATACAGCCAGGCGTGGGCGCCGGCCTAAAATATATGCACATATATTAACACACACACAAACTGAGAGTGAGAGAGAGAGAGAGAGAGAGCACGAGGATCTCGCACGTTCCTCGAAACAATTTGTTAAACGCCGCAATTAAGCGCTAAAAGCCGCAAAGCCATCAAAAAGAAACAAAACCGGGCCCAAATCATATTCGATTTTGAAGGATGCGGCCGGCATTGACATTCAGATTGAGTTGCAGATAAATTCCAGCAAACACGAAATATGACGCGACGGGCTCTGAGTAGGTGTAAAGTGAAAGAGCAAAAAAAAAAAAAAAAAAAAAAAAAAAAACACACAGAAAAGATGCATCAAAAAAGTAAAGAACGAACCGAAATTGAACTAAAACTGAAATGAACCGAACCGGTGAACGGCTGAATGTCGACTTTGACTCCTTGACTGGGGAACGAGACAACGTTGACTGACAGTTGCGCGGATACAGATACAGATACAAATGCTGATGCTGGGATACAGATGCAAAGGCAAGGCGAATGCAGTGAGTGTCTGTGTGCATGTGTGTGTGAGGCTGTATAAACAACAATGCACACACACACAACTTACAGCGCACACATCTCTAATATATGCCTCGACACGCTCTTCTCGGCAAACAGGTAAAACAACAAGCCAAAGCCAGTCGCCAGGGCAGGTAAACGGGGCGTTTACTTTTGGCCAGTTGCATGTGCATGTGCTTCTGGCTTGTGTGTGTGTGTGTCAGTGTCTATGATTGTATAGAGTCTGTGTGTAATTTCAATTGTCACTGTCTTGTCATTAACTTCTGGTGTTAGTTTGCCAGCCACTGGCCATTGTTTTGTTGCGTTTCACACGCAAAGCAAAGCCAAGTGTTGAGGCTTAGATACGGTAGCTGGCTAACAAATTTACACACACACACACACACACATGCACACATATAGCCATGTCTGGAGCTGTTGCTGTCTGCTTTCATTGAAGATGTTTGCCGTTAGATTCAGACTGCAGCCGCTAGAAGTTCTTGGACTACCGTTTGCAGTAGGCTTTCAACGATATTCGATATGCTCGACAGATCGTAGCTATGCAGTTATATAAGCTTAAGTTCGATAATTAGCTAAGCAGCTTAACACTTGAGTCTGTGGGTTTAATCAATTCAATTGATACCGATTGGATTAAGCGCATAGATATGGGATAAGATAGCTGCTAATCGACTATATTATTTATAGTCCGTTGTAATAAAAACTTCGTAAGGTTTGTCCTGACTAAAGACAAGCTCTATCAATTGATTGAGCTAATACTAACTATATTTATAGTTGTATATATTTACGAATTTATTTATATTTTTTTTTATATTTTTATATCTATATTTATTTTAAGTTTTTAAGAAGTTCACTAGCTGTTAAACAACTCTTAAACTGCAATTGTTAGGTAGTAAACATATATCATATATTATTTAAATTATTTGTAACTGTCATAACTCAGATTCTTTGATATAAAAAATCATCATATTGTCGCAATTCTTTTTTTCTATTTAAGCTTCTTTGACTTTAGACTATTAAATCTCTCAGGACGATCGTCAATCGCCATCGAATCGACTGCCTAAAGAATTTAGAATTATATTTTTTGCAAGAGTCAAGGAATAACATAAGCTAATTTATAAAAAATAATCGAATAACAAATACTAGAATTTATTGAAATATTTTCGAATAATCATATGACTTTTGATCTTAAGCTGAATTACAAATATATAGAAAGGCACTTCAATAAAGCCCCAATTATATCTATTTTCTCATTTCGCTTTATATTTATATGCTAGAAGCTATAATATGTCAAATAATCAACAGCTGAATGCCACTTGTCTCTAGTCTCTTCTCTACCCTAGAGTACAATTACTGACTGTAGAGATCTTACAAAAATTAACTCCCATCATTAAGCTCTAATGCTAATAATTAGTCAATCGATTGATGCTGGATGCACATCGGGCAGTTTCACAAACTTTCTCTGCAAAAGGAAACTCCAAATCTCTGGCTATAACTAAAGATAGTCTTTGGCTAGTCGCAGATATCTCTCTCTCTCTGTCTCCCTCTCTCTGCTATCAAATTGAATCGCAGTTTATTTCATTTTTTTGCTGTATTTCTTTCTTTTTGTCATTAATTTGATTTACGAGTCTCAAGAGGACAGCGCGACAGCCATCAAACTGTTTACATAAATTGAATAATAAAAAAAAACTTATACACACACATTTACATACACGAGAGTCGAGAGCAAAAAATCGTGTATATAACTCGAAGACGCTGTAAAATAATTAATAAAGTTTTTTGCGCTGATTTTGTGCCTAGCGCTTTTTGTAAATATTTAAAATTCACATAATTAAAGCGACGATGCGATTAAGGCGTGAGGGGGAAGTCGCGGCGACAGACAGCGGACTGAGGGCTGCGAGCATTAAGAGATACTTTGTGTGTGTTGTTGTTGTTGTTGTTGTTGTTGCTGTATTCGCGCTTACTAAATGGAGATTTAATTGCAGGGGCTACTGCAGCGGCAATTGAAGTGGCCGCAGCTCAGCTGCAATCAAGACAACGGCAACGGAGGCGTGGCGGCGGAGGGGCGGCAAGTGCCACCGAATTCAATAAACACACGGCGCACATGCGGAAAAACTCAAGTGGCGCATTGCTACAGCAACAACAACAAAGCGGCATTAATGAACACCAAGCTAAGCCAAGTTTTTGTTGTGCCCCTCTTTTTTTTCGTATTTGTATTGTGATTGCAATTAGCAGGCAGAGCAGGGGTCGGGGGAAAGGGGAGTTGGTGAGCAGATCGAGGGTTTAGCCCGGGGATTTAGTTACGCGCACAAATGGCAAATTAAATGTTATCAGGAAGCTGACACTTTGCACACCGCATTGCATAATCATAATCAAGATCGACAGAGTTGCCTAATGACAGGTGAGCCAAGGCACAGACAGACAGACAGAGAGACAGGGCGACATAGCCACAAGGAGACAGAGAAGGAGTTGGGTAAAAACCCTAGATGCGAGGATTTGCCGTTGCGCTTCCTGCGAATGCCAAATACAGATCATCTGGCTCATTAAATGGCTTTGGCTATGCTGTGCCATGCAAGTGCAACAAGTAGCTGCCGCCGCCGCCGCCGCAACCCGCTGTGCATTCACCAAAACTGAACGGAATCAAGGTAGAGAGATAGTCTGCCACATAGGGGTTACAGTTAGAGGGTTCTCGGGTACACGGTGTTCGCCTCTAATCCCTTGCGGCTGACCACAGCGAGCGGCTTGAAAGAAAGACTTTAAAGTAATTGCCGCTGACTTCATGACTGCTCAGCGCTCACATTGGCTCTCTCTCTCTCTCTCTCGCTCTCTCTCACTCTCTTTCTCTCTTTGTAGCTGTCAACTGTAGCAACGCTTCACACTTTTATATGGCTGCCTTTGTTCAACTTCATTAGATGCCTGCGCATGCGCAGAGCCAGGCTAAATATTTTGAGCAGCTACTCATTCAGTAGCGAGGACACATGTTTTGGTGGTTTAGTGTGGTTTTGGTGGTTTTATCGCTTGACGCTGCACTTGTTTGCTTGGCCTTGCGTGCGGATTAGACACCAGACACTATAAGCTGAAGCAGAAGACACTTAGAACTCAATATAAATAGATCAAAGGCATCATAAAAATGACAACCTGCTAGAAGTGTATTTCAACAAATAACGAAAGATAATGGCAGGAGAGAAAGAGATGGATATTTAAGAGTTACCTAAGCATTATTGGTAGCATTAACAGAAGTGTAAACATTAACATTAAAATGTAAGGAGATCGAGTAAGCTAACATTTAATTTAGCATTTGCATAAATATAAACAATAACGTTAAGTATTAATATAATAAAATTTACCAAAACTCCTTAACTGTGATCGAATAGCATACAAAATCTATTTTATATACCCAAGTAATATGATCCCAATATACCATATATAGGCTATGTTTATATTAGTTTTCCACACTTCATTTTGCACTTGATTTTTGACAGCAAATACAAATTTTCCAGTTTTCAAGTGAAATTCTACAAGTCGTACTATCTAGTACTAATACTATCTATCTATCTATTATTATATCAATTTATATTCATGGGAAGTAAACCTTAAGTTTGGTACAGTTTCTGCCTGAATTGCGCTTGTGAGTCACATTTAGCATAGTTGCCTTGCCGCATCAAATCAAAATCATATCAATAGTTGGCAGTTAAGCAAGCTGGCGAACGGTGAGCGGGAGCGGGAGCGGGGGTGGAGGTGATGGTGGTGGTGGTATTGGTTGTCTTGCAGCAGCCAAGCTGCGCAAACAAACGAAACAAGCAATAGCAAGAGCTTCACACAGATCAGACACATCGTGAGGGCAGCCAAGCCAAAAAGAATCTTTACAAGACTTGAGCGCAGCTGAAGAGCAGCAGCAACAGATGAAGCCAACAACGACTTATACATACATACATACACACACATATATATATATATATATATATACTATATACAGATATTTTCGTTGCTCGCCTCAATCTTTTTGATGAGGCAGTTACAACAAAAGCCACAGATTGACGAACTTTGCTGGCTGAAACGAAACGGAACGGATGAGGAAGGCTGAGCGAGGAGCTGGAGACGCGCAGCGTGAGAGGCAGAAAGGGGCCGTGTTATATACAACCAGATTTGAAGCTTTGTACAAACAGCCACGAAAATACAACAACAGCAACAACAACAACAACAAATAAAGAATAACAACAATGATGCGAGCCAAGATCAAGTGCTCGAGAACGAAGCACAGGCAGCGAGGCAAAAATGGAAGAAAAAAATAAATGAAGAAAAAGAAAAAATGAATCAAGAAGATGAAAAACACTCGAAAACGACGTGCAAATGATCCTTGAATGCGGCTTTAAATGTACACGAATATATATACACATAAATATATATTTATATATCCACACACACACACACATATATATATATATATATATATATATATATGTATATAGGGGAGAGTTGTATCTGGCGGATGCTGGCACTTAAAAGGATTCGAATCAACGACTTACCTGATGATGGCCATGATGGTAGCCAGCGGAGCTGGGCGGCTGACGCTGAAAGGCGCTGCCCGGGGTGGAGCCCATGGTCGCATAGTTGGCGCTCGCCTGGACCGCACGCTGATGGGCTGCAGCGGCAGCCGCATGGTGGGCGTGGGCGTGATGGTGGTGGGCGGCAGCGGCGGCATGATGATGGTGGCTGTGGCTATGGGGATGGGCGTGGGCATGGGGATGGGCGTGATGGTAGGGCGGTGCGGTTGATTGTAGCATTTCGTCTAATTCCTTTTTGGCGTCGTCATCTAAATCGAAGAGCGGCGAACCCACAGAGTCCTGCAGATCATCAAAATCACTGACCGAGTAGCTTGCCTCGTTAGCCCTATCGTTGAACTCCTGCTCAGCAAAGATCAATTCCTCGCCCGTCTCGGAAACAATACGCTTCGTCGGTTTGCTATTCAATGCGGCAGCAGCAGCGGCCTGAGAAGTGGAAGCAACCGAATCGCTGGGTAGCTACAAATGTGCAGAGAAAGTCATAAATTAGATGGGGCAGCTATAGAGAGAGAGAGAGGGGGCGGAGGGAGTCGGAGAGAGAGCGGGAGATCACTTACCACGTCGTCCTCAAGCGTAAAGGGAGGCAGTTGCAGCACGTCGTTGAGCAGCTCATCCAAAGGTAAGCGAATGTATTCACCTGTGGGTGGCATTCAAATGGCATTTGAGTCAAGTCATCCAAGCATAGATCAATTGTATAATACATGAATGTAGTTGTAGAGCATTAGAACCCAAGAGGCAAGCACTTTCAATAAATATTTGTAAATATACCAAAAATACAAAAATATTTTGATGCCAGCTACAAGTCTCTGGAGCATCATCAATTCCATCCCGATATAATCCCAAGAGCAAAACCCGAACTGGACTTGAAAATACCAAAAATACGGTAGCACTTCCCAGTGGGATAGATTGCAAATCGTAAAGGTAAACAAACAGGAGTGCAACACTCAATCATTAATCATAAATATCAAAAGATCAGCTGCAACTCACGGAAGCAGCTGATAAAATGGCTAAAAAAGATGAAAAATTCCAAATAAATTTGCTTAATTTATGATGCGTTTTGACAGGTCTCTCAAAAGGTAGCAGAGGAGCGCTCTAGTGTGGACTGTTGTGGGAGACTAGCAGAATCATTAACTGTTTAAGTAACTGATGAAAGAAATATAGTGGAGGACTAGGAGACTGAATACCTAAGCTCATGGAGTAGATAGCAATAGAAAGAAATATTTATATTGAAATTGAATGTCCCTAACACTTATAGTCTTCCAGTTATACCCAAAACAAGAAATCTCCCTCAAGAGAGATTTGTATGGATATAATGAAATTAGATTATAAATGCATTATGATATAACTCATGATTAATGAATTCGCATATCCTAAATTGGCAAGTCTATTACGATCTATACAGATTTATGGGTGGGTATACTCAGATCCATTGAGATCCTGCTCGAGTTAAGGCTATTTGAGATGTATCCTAACATTGCTTTAATTCTGTTTCTCCCACTCCCTAAAACCCCAATCAAATAACCAAAGCAAAGCTTCTAAGTATCGCTTACTTAAATGGGCCACACCATATTGAACATGGTCAAATATTTGCATAGAGTATTGTGGGTATTGTGGTGAGAAGAAGCACAGAGAGGGGCACCCATATTATCAGTAAATTACTACTTAACATCGCCAACACCAGTTCCACGAAAGGTAAATTCCAAAAGTGGTAGCTGGACAAACTAAATAATAAACATGGCTCAAACCAAAAGAAAAATTGGTGGGCGCGCACCACCAACCACTCGAGCCATCTAGATAAAAAAAATTGGGTAGAAACAACACTAAAAAAAAAAAAAAAAATGAGAAAGAATATGAAGAAAAGTAAGTAAGAAAGAAAAAGTTGGTCGGGTCGCTCAAGTGCTGTGACGACGCTCACGACCTTTGCCGTTGGCACTTGAGTAGGGTCAGAAATTAGAATAAATAAACGGAGGGAGTGGGGGAGCTGGTAACTGGCAACTTGGCTGGAACAATTCCTGGGCTCAATGTTATTCTTACGATTGGTTACAAAATACATTCCACTGCGACCATTTTGTGGCCAACACAAACGCACCGAGGCAGCGGCTGCTTGGCCATGTTTTTTCTAGGCCTTAGCCTGTTATTTTAGGGCTGGCATTTAATTCGGCCTTTTTTTTTTTTTTTTTGGTAACAGTTTGAGGCCTGTAATTTGGCTAACTGTTTACTTATCATTTTTGGGCTTGTTGTTTGTCTCTTCTGTTCTTGGCCATGTTGCCTGCATGTTTTGCTTGGCTTGGCCGGCCGCATTGTTGGAAATATCTATAAAAATATTATTCGATTTGCGTTGCGTTTTCTATTGTGTGTGTGTCGTTGGGTGTGCGTGTGTGTGTGTGTGTGTGTGTACCGTCTGTCACCAACAATTAAGTGACAACAGCCTAAAAGGTGTTCAGCCCTATCCACATTAGAGGCTTTATTATATTTCCGTAGCTTTCGTGCTTTCGCTTCCAAGTTTTATCTTTGATTACCTTTCAGGAAGTTTCATTCAATCAATTGTCAATAACTGAAGACTGTTTTCGTGTGGGGGCGTGGCAGTATTGGCCATATGCCATATGCTAATCAGATGCTATAGTAACTAAGTTTTGGTAAACATTGTAGGGGCGTTGTCCGTCGATAAAACTTATGGACATGAAAAGGTTTAGATAAATATATTGAATCGAATCATGAGGGGGAGGAAGAGAGATAAATATACTATAGGAAAGATTTTGTTGGGCATAAATTGTGTAAATAGTGAGGGACGACTATTGGGGGAATTTCAAGACTTAACAATTTCATAAGCAGGGAATCAATTTATTGAATTAGATGACATTAATACTGAGAGGCTGGGAAAGTTTGCTCAATATATATCATATACTAGATTTGTACAATTTTTATTCTTTATTTTATATACGTATATGCATTTAGGATTGATTAGAGTTATTTATATAAGCCGATCAAATATTTACTTTAAACTTTATGTTCACTTTTTCTTTTTCCGTCGGTACTTAAAATTAAATATTTTACAAAATTTTCCTGAATTCACGTTCTTTTTGGTTGAAAGATTCATATCGACAAATCAAGCGAATTTTTTGAGTACAGCCTGAGTACTCTCCGAGTTCTATATAAGCTATCATCTATTCTATATATAGAATAGAATAAATGATAAATATACATCATTTAGGTAAAAGATATTGCAACGAGTGCGCATTCAATTGGTTCACAAGTCTAGCCATAAATACGGCTCGATTTAGTAAAAGGAAGTAAATATCGGCTAAAGAACGACACTCAAAATAAATGACCAATAGCAGATTGTAGTCATGGATTGAATACCACAATAAATATGTATTGAATAGTATGATAATTTAAGTATATAAGCAATATGATATGCTATTCAACTATAGTAAAGAATAAGTATTACACGCAACTGATCCATACAAGCTTCAACTTCAGATTAAACATAGATCCTACTTCTTGAACTGTCAAATATTGAGGTCAACAACAAATGGTCGCATGGCCTAGAACTAGAATCGAAGGCAGCTGCCACAATTGGCCGCTGTGGGTTGCGCAGATTGAAATGTTGCAATACCAACTGACAAAATCGAATCAAAATAATGCGGTCAAATCGAATGTCTCTGTATGGGCAGGCAACACATTGGATGGCGAATTGTACAAACCTTTGCTTTATGCAATTGCAAATGCAATTTATGCGAGCGTGAAATATATTTGTGTAATCCAAACAAAGGCAAACAACAGTTGAAAGGTGTGAAACGGGGTTTTTTTTTTGGTCTTTTGTTGAAGCGGATTGAACACAAAATTTGTTGCAATAAATGCCGATTGTTATGGTTGATGTTGTTGTTGTTGGTGGTAGTTTTTTACAACTCTTTGACAATTATGTAATGTCGGTTCGTCTGTTGCAGAATCAACAATTGCAGCAACAGCAACAGCAACAACAGTATACAAAATAAACAACAACAGTTTCCGCTGCTGACTTTTTTGCACAATTGTTCAATATTGAAAACTGAATACGAGTTGATTTTATTTCTTTATATTTGTTTTTATTTGGGCTTTTCGTAGTTGTTGTCGTCGTTTTTATTAGAATCACACAATGGTCACTTGAGATGTTTGTTAGCGGCGCCTATTGTGAACACTAGGTTACGCCCTGTTTAACGTTTGGTAACTCCTATTATATATGCTAGGTATATAACACGCGTGTTAAGCGAGACTTTCACTTTTTTTTTTACAAATGCGTATGCATTAATATATATTTTAGATTTTCTTTTGTTTAGTCTGGGCGTAGTTTGTAACACTTTTTGAATTAGTTGTATTAAAACACCTGATTTTTTGTTTGTTTAATTTATTTCTCTTCTATGTCACTTGTTAAAAGTCCTTCGCTTCTATTCAAATTCAGTATTTTTATGCACGCCCACGTCAAAAAACACAGCACAAAACGTGGTTTCTTCTCTTTTTTTCCTCTTCGTTGAGCCAATTCTTTGGAAACAGCAGCTAACATACGCGCGCGTCAAGCGTTGAGCGTTTCTCGAGCGTTTATAAAAATTCAAATACGATTCTAAATGCCTGGACGGCGGCTTCGCACCATGGCGGACGCAGCGACGTCGGCAGCGAAGCCAGCACAAAAGAGAAATGGCGTTGCCAGCTCAAACCAGGCGCAACAGCAGCTAGCGCAAGCGAGACAACTATATCCACTTCCTCCCTATGCATGTGCCTCTGTGTGGCTGTGCGAGTGTGTGTGTATGAGTCCAACTGCTGCGACGCTGCCTTTGTTCATGCGCACAAGCAGTGACTGCTCTGTGTGCGCGCGTGTGTGTGTTCGTGTGCAGCAGAGGCGGAGCTTAGCTGTTTCTGTGCGTTTGTATTTGTAACTTTTGCTTTTGGCTTTGTTACTGCTGCGTGTAGTTGTTGTTTCATTTTTTTTAATATGGACGCTGCGCGCTTCTTGCGGAAAAACAATGAGAAAAAAAGGCAGCTAAAACTGGTTTTTGCTCTGTTCTATTTGACGGGTTTTTAGTTTTCGTTTCTTCTTCCCTTTCTTGAGGCTAAGAACACAATCTAATCAAGTAATTAAAGTTGCGAGTGGACTTGAAGAAATTTCCAAGCAACAAAGGCAACTTTTAATTGAAAATAAGCTAATGAAATTAATTTGAAATTGAAACAAAGGGAAAACTTGAAGGTCTAGAAGAACTTCGACTTGGCGAAAAATAAATAAAGATAGTAAATAAATAATAATATAACTGAAAATGAATTTTAGAATCATTTTCAAATGTAATCACAATAAATAAATGGCAAATATAAAATATAAATCAACTATAAAATATAAATAGAACTGAACTAGCACAATTTCTTAATCAGGCACATATAGAGCACATCTTCATATATCCTACATATCTCTACATATCCTTCTCCTGCAAATAGCGCTGCTGAAAAGCTTTTAGACGCTGCCGCAGCTCCTCGCCCACTGCCTGCAATGCTTGAAGCTTCAACTGATGCTGCTGCAGTTGCGCCAATTCATCGCCAAGCATCGCTAGATCCTCGCTCAGCTCGCTGCGTTTGTGCTCCGCTTCGCGCTGCAGTTGCTGCATGGAGCGCGTCAATTGCTGCCGCACCTGTTGGCCAAAACCGGCGGCCGTTTGTTGCAAGCCGTCGCGCAGTCGACGCTGCAAGTGCTGCGTGTATTGCGATTTGAAGCTGTGCTCCTGAGCTCGCGGCGTCCAGCTGACCCGTTCGTAGGCATAAAAGGCGCCCGTGACGGCGCCCAGAGCCAGCGTCAAACGCCAGCCCAAGGCGCGCGTGAGGGCGCCACACAACAACAACATGGCGCCCATTGAGTTCTCCGTGTCCGGCAGCCATGCGTCCACATGCGAGGGCAGCTTCATCAGTTCTTCACGCTGGCCATTCAGCTGCTTGGGCAGCTGCGGCAGCTGTGGCAACGGCACCTTGGCCTGTATGCGCTTCAAAATGGCCACCATGCCCCATGAGAAGCGAAACTCTAGATCCGCCTGAAAGCCGGACATCAGCTGTTGGCAGTCCAGGGCGCAGTATAGCTGCATGGGCAGCCCACAGTCAGCTTGGACTGTGCCCAATTGGCGCATCTTCTGCTGCAGCTGCTGGTCGAGCTGCATCTCCACTTGCTGCAGCAACAATTGCTCGAGATGAACGCCCAGCAGTCGCTGATATTGCCGCAGCTCGCATGGCAAGTGCGGCTGAAAGGGCCTACGGAACTGTTGCACGGCCGCGGGAAGACGCAAGATTTGCTCATGCAACAGCTGTGCGGCAAGCCGGCAGCTCTCCTCGCTCAGCTGCTCCACTTGCTGGGAGAGCTCCTCCTGACGTTGCACGCTTTGCAACTCCCAGCACTCGTAGCCAGCCGCCAGCGCCGCCTTTGCTGCCGTCTTCTCTGCGTCCACTTGGCCTAGTTGCAGGACCAGTTGTTGCAACAGCTCGTGCAGCTGCAGCAACATCTCGGCTGCTCCGGCGCAATGCTGCTCGAATTTGGTTTGCAGTGCGCTCTGTGTGATGCATTCAGCAAATTCGCGCTCGAAGCGCAGAAACTCCTCGTAGCGCAGCTGTGCACCAGGTGCTCGAAAGCGCTCTTCCTCTTTCCTCTTGGAGTGCTGGCGCAGGCGTAGCGCCTCCAGCGCCGAGACATGGAAGATACGCCGCCTGGCTAGCTCCACGTTTGCATAGATGCCCAGCTCCTCGACCAGCAGCTGCAGACAGCGCTGGGTATGCTGCGCCCGCACCAGTTGCTCCAGCTGCGGCTCTAGCGAGGCGGCTGCATCCCAGCGATTGTTGAGTATGAACAAATTGGGCCTGGACAACTGCTGAGCGACCAGCTCAAAGAACTGGCGCTCCACGCGCGACATCGTCGACTCGGCATTCAGCACCAGCACGAAGACATCCGCATTCAGGCAATGCCGATCTATGCACTCGTCCAGTTGAGCCGTAACATCCACGCCGGGCGTGTCCAACAGGACCACATCGTGCCCCAGCAGCTCGCAGCTGCTGCTGGGCCACCGCACATGGAGCAGGCTGTGCGGACTCAGCGCTCGACCCGAGTGCGCGCTAGCCAACTCACGTAGGCAGTCGATGCTCAACTTCTGGTTATCGCCGTCCTCGATCGTGACATGGGCCGACTCCTGCCTGGCGCAGGCCTCCACCTGGCAGAAGCAGCTCGTTGTATGCCCCATGGCGCTGGGCAGGATGCGCTCATGCAACATAGCATTGATCACGGCGCTCTTGCCATTCGATGTCCGTCCAAAGAAGGCCACCTTCATGCGCTTCCGCTGCAACATGGGGCAAATCGCTTTGATTCTTTGAATGCAGGCCAGCAGCTCGTCCCGCATGCGCTCATTGAGCAGATCCTGCAAGCAGGGCATAAGCTCCAGCTCGTCCACCACCAGCTGCAAGTGCCTCGCCATATCCTCGTAGATATTCAACATATCCGTTTTGGCCTGGCCGAATTCACTAAGCATTGTGGACATTCTTGCGCTTATTTGTTATTTGTTCGCATATAAAATCTTTTACAAAATATAAATGTTTGATTTAAGAGGCTGCAGATATGTAAATTATGGCATCTATCTTTCAATTTTCAATGAACATGTTTTTTATAGAAAATTCGAGTTGGAATATTTTGAACCTTAATTCAAATCGAGTTTCCAAATACAAGTACAGAAATATATAAAGTATATATATATAAAGTATTGTATATATCAGAAAATAATGAAGTACTGACAATCCACTGGGATTGCCTTATGAACACCAAGCAGCATTCGTTTTAGAGTATCTAAAGAGCAGGACTTCTATCAGCAAAAACCTCCTCATAGACCACCTTCTGGATTGCCATTTGGAGAGGATTAGGCTTTTACTTTTTACATATTCATTCCCATTAAATATTTGTATAAAGGAATGTTCAATAAATTTTCAGTTAAGACCTTTTTTGCTTTAATTACTCAATATATTTTGGGCTTCGTTCTAAAAAATATTTAATCTGCTTTTGACTTCAATTCAGAAGTTTTTCTTGTTTACATTTTGATTAAAAATATAAAAACCGGCCCTGATCACATATGACCAATTAGTGGGCCTTCCAACTGACCCAAAAATCGTAGTAAAACAATTTTCCCAATAAAAAAACATGAATTTATTTACACAAAAATTAACACAATTACCGCAATCAAATGAACGCTTGTTTAATTTTTATTTTTGTTTCTTTTTTATCACTCTAAAAAAATGAAGAGAAAAAGGCAGTCAATATGCATTAGTGGGCCACTGAACTAATAGACAAGAGCGAGCCAGGGCAATGATAATAATAAGGCCCAAACAACTATTTGGATTTGGTAAACTTCAAAAATTCAAATAGAGAGAGAGAGAGAGAGAGAGAGGGAGAGAGGATGGGAGTTATGTGGCTGATGAACAAAAAAATATTAGCAGCATCATCAGCAAGCGCTTGAGAGACTCGCATATGTTCAGACTTAGGAGTGTATATATGTATGTATACATATATACATATCTATATTGAAGCTTGAATAATATGTTTGGATCGTTGGAGCGTTTCTCGAGTACGCCATTACAACTTAATTAGTTTAAATTGTTGGAACGTCCAAAGACTCAAAGAGCTTGTGCCGCCATTGCGACTAAGGCAGGAGAGAGAGTGACAGAGAGAGAATGAGTGAGACAGCAGCAGTTGGACGTGAGTGAGGGCAGTAAATTGTTTCAGCCAATTTCCGGTGAAAGAAACGCTGCAACATCAATGCACTGCACTGCACTGCAGTTGAATATTTAAGTGGCTTGGCAGCACTGGCTCGCATTCATCCTGCTCCACATTACATTTCACTTTCGCACACTGAACTTGCGTACATAACCTCAAATGGCTAGAGCCAGTGCGCAACAATTATGACAAGACAAATCTGAAAGGCAACGACACCGACACAACACGGCCAGTGTCAACAATGAATGTGTAAATAAAGCACATGAGTTGCCACAAACTGAAGCTGCACCGGCAATCAATGAACTAGCAACTAATTAACATATATACATACATATATATATACACATATATTTATAAACCAGATCACATAAACGATGTCGCATAATCCTGCCCACTCAAACGCACACATTTTTGGGTCAATGGGCTAATTGAATTATGCAATTCTCAACTAGTTTTTGGCAATAGCTGCTGACGCCGCAGCGCAGAGAGAGGCTCAGCTTAAGACACTTGAAAGCGATACGATTATGCAGCAAATTATGTTGCGTCTGCCACAAGCCCAGTCCTCGCTCCCCGCCGCTCTGCTCTACTTGGCTCTGTCTGTGTCTGTTTGTTGTTGTTGTTGTTTTTGTCAGCATGTAAAATTTTCTTCTCGTTTTTTTTTTTGTAAATTTGTAACGTAATGCTGACCAAGTAGAATTTTTTTCAACAATTTCTATGCTGGCCGAATAAGCCAGACAGAGAGACAGACGGACAGCAGGGAGCACAGTTTTGAATGTTGCACTGCAGCAACAACAACAACAAAAACAACATCAACTACAAGAGTTGCAGACAGGAAGGGGGCACAGACACACACAGACAGACATATCCTCAATAGGTGCCGCTCGAAGCACCAGCTGCTTTTTCTTATAATCATAATTTTCATCATATTCATTTTCATCATGTGGGCGAGGTCGTTGCAGTAAGTGGAACTTGTCTGCACTGCCCTTGAGTCCATGTCTAGAACGTTGGGAATACGGGCAATAGAGGTGAATATGGTCAGGGGAAACCCATTTGGACTTGAACTAATTCGAAATTTGATTTGATTCAGTGCAACTATTGGGAAATACTAACTGAGAAAAATTTCTTTTCAAAGAGAAAATTCTCGAAACTTTACTGTAGAATCATAAAGATGAGTTGAATGTTAATTGCAATTAATTAAAAAATAGAAGAATTTTAGTATTTAATTACTCTTCCTTTTTGGAAGTGTTGACAAATGTTTTTTGTCGTTAAGAAGCTAATATTCTTATTCACAACACTATAACTTTTGTCGTAACTGTACTTCACGCATAAACTACATTATATATCAAAACAGTTAGTGGAGAAATTTTTGGAAATTTTTTATTTATTGATAAATATTCAAATATACGATATTATTAAGATAAAGTTTTGCAGCATTAGATTTCAGTACTGTGTAGACATTTTATTGCACAGTTCAGTGTAGTCTAGTGCTAGAAAATGACATTTTATTGTACAGTTCAGTGTGGTCTAGTGTTAGCAAATGAGATTCTATTGAATATCCCTTTGACATTTCCATCAGTCATTTTGCAACACTATTCACAATAGCAATCAAATCAGAACATTTTCAGCTGCTGCTCGCATGTGAATGGCCGTTAGCTGTAAAAAATTTTGAGCCGTGGTCAATAAACTTGCGTAGCTTGGCAGCCAAACTGATTGCATAATGGAATTTAAGCCCATATATTTATAAGTAAAGGCGTGTACGCGAAAGATCTATAACATAATTGAGAATAAGAGCATTTTTTGTCATTTTTCTCTTTCAGTTGTTGCCAAGTCATGCGCTCCAAAAGTTGTCAACTGTGCGTAGTTGTATTATTCTAAGAAGTTAAGAAGAAGAAATAAAAAACTGGTGGAATTCCAACTGAATCAATGTAATCAGATTTATGATTTGTTCAATGGATCGTTGAATCTCTGGGAGCTCCACATCAAAATAAATACTAAAAATAAAAAACTGTACCAAAAAGAAAAAACTTAAGAAAAACAAACAGCATTGATTACGACAACAATCAGATACAAAGGAGCAAAGAGAGAGAAAAACTGAGGGAGAGAGAGAGAAACTCCGGTACATGGTAACTTAATTATGACAATGGATCTTGAGACATATGCCAATGACACGGCGTTATGTGTCCAGGACAATGGCTAGAAACAGCTTCATTAGCAACAGGATTCTATCTGGAGGAAGGTGACAAAAGTTGAAATTAATGAAAAGTAGCTGACTTTAAAATCCAAGATACAATAGAGGTGCGAGAGATACCTGTGCGCCGAGCCTCGTCTATCGATACGAAAATTAACTATATAGTACAAGCAAATAGTATCTATCAATGCATGTGGGCATTCAATAGCTTCTTGCTGCTGGCTGTAATTGAACTGAAACAAAATTAAAGACACAAAAATGACTTTCATTTTAGAGGAAGCCAAAGCCAAATGCATGGAACAATAGATAATGCCGACTGCCCGGCCAAAGGGACTGTGGAACAGCGGCACAGCTACAGCTACAGCTACAGATATGTACGGTATTCCATGGCTAACACTCGGGGGAATTTGGATACGCGTACGAACAAAAGCGTGTGAATGCGTGTCTCGAATCCGATATAAATCTTAGCCATAGACCAATAGCAATCGATACACACGGACGGACGGACGGATAGCTGTATAGGGCGGGCGCGCATCAATGGATTTTTAATAAATGCTCAGCCGAAATAGTAAATGGTAATAAATGATAATTGGTACGAATGTGAACGACTAGAGAATACCCTGGACTTGAAGCAGATATTTTCATGCCTCTTCTGCAAAAGAATGTTGAATCTAAAGTGAATCGAGTAAAATTCAGAATTGAGTGATGTATTCCTAGTACTAAGTAAATAATATATTCCTTAGTATTTAAAGTTATCGGTATTTATCGACTAAAGAGCTGTATCAAAGAACATATTCGATGCTCGGACATACTATGACTAGTATCAATAAGAATTGATACCCTCTTAATTGGCATATGCATTGACTAAAGGGTATCGAAATTAATATTAATAGCTAGAAGCTGAATAAATGCCTATGAATAGCTAACGATATACGAAATACAAATACGAGACACGTTTACTGACTTTCAGCTTATCTAGATGCTGTTGGTGGTGTGGCTGCTGCTGCTGTTGCTGCTGCTCCTGCTCCTGCTGCTGGTGGTGGTGGCTTTGGCACCCTACAAAATGGCTGCCAGGGTTGATCAGAGCGATAGAACGAGGATTTCCATTCAATAAGCCTGCTTCATAGCAAAGCAAACGCGTGTAGTTGGGTGGTTTCAGCCCACGTCCCTGGGTCTTATATACAGCTTATAGGCCAAAGTTGAAATACATCTTATACAAACTAACACAGGCACACAGCTGTATCTACATATACATATGTATATGTATATATATGTATATACGTATATATATAAAATATATATGAGCGTAATTTTTGGCGAATCATGTTTCGTTCATTTTTCAAAAGAAAAATGTTGCATGCGACGGCGGTGGCAGCTACTTTTACTGCCACTGACTGTGCCCCAGCTCCGTGTGCCGTGCTTCTGCTTCTGCTTCCAGTTTCAGTTACAATTTCAATCCCAGTCCCGAGCCCAGACCCAATCCCGACTGTTAATAATAAAAGTTCGTGTGCGTGTCAAAGTTTGTTTGAAAAGCAGCAGCTTGGATATGAAATTGGGCGCGGTTCCAAGCAGATTAGCAGAGAGCCCAGAGTCGGAGCTGGCTTTATCGATATCAGACAAATGGAGCATATGAAGGTGGAGTAGAAATGTCGAACGGACGGAACGGGACGGGACGGGGCTAAAAGCGAATTGCCGAAAAAGAAAAGCTCATTTTTCTTTTAATTTTCGTGCCTGTCAACTCAAAATGCCTACGTTCATTTATAAAAACCTTTCGCAAATGGCGTCGCTCAGGAGCAGAGCCCGACCAGCCATAGCAGCAGGATAATCCATTTGCGTTTATATTAGCGAGCAGGAGCAGCAGCAGCAGCAGCTGTCACTTAATGCATTATGAAATAGAATATATTATGTAATACTCCCCCTGTAAAGATCCAATCGCATATATTTAAAGACAACAACTATAGCTTATCTGACACGTTTGAAAGGGAAATGTTATGCTAAAAATTGCTTCAATTCATTTTTGTGTATGTGAGATAAGATAACCCTCTCCATAAATCTAGCACGTTGTTTGCGTGCGCGAATACTGTAAAAGTGGCAAGAAGACTGTAATTGTAATTTAGTGCTCCAACTAACCATGAGTTAGATAAGCTCTATTCGACTTACCAGTTTCATTGTCGATTGTAAAGGGTATGCCGTCCCACTCGTTCGATAGCTCATCTAGATCATCCGGCAGTTTCTTCTCCTCAATCGATGGCTAAAAGCAAGATTGGAGAAGCTTGACAACAGATCTTATAGAACACTTTTGGTAATCGATCGATTTATCGCTCAGGAATATTCATAAGTCTAACATGAACTCTATGCTTTTGTTGCCTCTCGATAAATTTGATTGATTAACATAGTTTATTGAGAAATGGATCGCTTGTTTTTGGCAAATGAAACTTTAGCTTTTTGGAAGCATCAAAGTACTTTGAACAGCTCTTGCAGCATACGAAGAGTTAACAAAGTTCGATATTTATCGAAAAGTGCAGTTTTGAGCTATTTGCAAAACATTGTGAAATACTTACCTCATTTAGCTGCAGTTCTTCCAGAGCTTTTAACTTCTCGATATCATCATCATCATTATCATGATCATTATCACTGGCCTTCTTATCATTGTCATCAGCTTTGTCCTTCTGGCCGTCCGCATGATAGGCGCGCTGCTTTGCAGCGCTATTGCCGCTGGCATAGGATGCATTGATGATCTTCTCCTGATCCAGACTAAAGCCCAAGTCGACATCCTGCTTGTAGAGCACCTCAGCGATTTCACTTTCCTGCAAGCCAAGCAAGACAATAGATAAGTAAAAAATGTAGATAGCTCGTATAATACTTTTTTAGATTTACTACATATTTAGTTTAAAGTCTCATTTACAAGACATACTCCGACAAAGATTTTCATGGCGCACTACTCATGTATCTCAATAGATCAAGTCTAAAATTTCAATTCACTAGTATTTTCGATTCTTCAAATTGCACTTTGTTTTGTATTTTTAATTGTTTTACGAATTTTATTTGGGTTTGCGCTCTTAATCGTCGTCTATGTGGCCCCGTTTCTAAAGAGAGACTGACTGATAAGTAGAGTGACAGGCAAACGCTTCTACTCTTTCTTTCTCTAAATGCTTAACCTATACTTTTCATATATATTTAGTATAATATATTCTCTTGTGTTTACTGATAAGACGCTTTTGTCTAAGATAAAAACTGCGTCATTTCTCGAAAATTTTGAATCAAATCTTAACGCAGATATAGTATGTAAATTTATCTAGACTGTAAGTACTCTTTTGGGTTACTCATATGGAACATTAATTGAAGAGCGATACGCTTATCAGTTTTCGATGGGCACCCACTCCCACTCTCTCTCTCTCTCTCTCTCTCTCTTTCGGGCACTCTCTCTGAGAGCCATTCCTACACTTGCAGAAATCTATATGAATTTGTTGGTTTTTGCAGACAAATTCCAATCGTTTTGCGAATTCATGCCAAAAAGATTTTGTGGCTGTAAATTAAAGCGTTAATGATGCATTATTAACGCTGGCCGTAACCCCAGACGTTTTGACCAAAACATTTTAATCCTTTTTGCAGCAAGTCAAAAAGAAGTGGGCGTCTTAAGCCGTCAGCGCAACACGGAAACTTCTACGGACTACAGGTAGAGTGACGGCAGCACAGGTTATGAAGGGATAATCACAGGATAATGGCGCACATTAGCAGAGTCCACAGTCGACAATCGACAGTCGGCAGTCCAGAGCTGTGCCGTGCAATGACACAACACAGCAGAACAAAAAAATAAAAACATTTAACAAATCATGACATAAAATGCCATTGATGGCTTAATTAAAATGTTTTTCCTTCAGCTGTTTCTATATATACATACATTTATATAAACCTATATCTATATCTGCATTGCCTATGTATTTTTCTTTTAATTTTTTTCCAAGCGACAGTTTTTTCTCTTTCTGCTGCTCGATGTTTGTAAGCCCCGGCTCTTAGCTGGGTTCACATTTTCTTTTTAATGAAATTGTTTGGGCGCATTGTGAGGCTTTCTTGAACTTTTCTGCGCTGTGTTGCACGTACGTGAAACAAAAAGCAATCAATCATCAGCTCCCTGCATGTGTGTGTGTGTGTGTGTGTCTCTGTGTGTGTGGAACCACGCCTATCTCCTGGATTAGTCAGCAGTATCCGAGCGAGCATGGCGGCGGCATCATTGGTCTCTTTGGGTCTAAAGAAGGGCCGCCGTCGCTGCTTCTGAGCCCAATCAATTGCTGCCGCGCAACGCTAACTGCGACGTCGACGCTGGCAGCGACGCAGCTGCGCCCCAGGGGAGGATGAGTGCACACATATACACATATACACATGTGTGTGTGTGTGCGGGATTGGTCCCCTTTTGGAAGCAGTGCACATGCTGCGCGTTGCGCATGTTCGTTTAAAATGAGCAATTAAACGAGCGACAGAAAGAGAGAGCGCTAGGAAAGAGAGCGAGAGCGAGAGAGCGAGATTTCGTCAAGGGTTGTTCATGTGTGCGCCCGCTGCTTGTTATTAGGTAGCTATTGTCGTGCCAGCTGTAGCGAGAAGAAGAAGAGTATGCGAGGCAAAGTGTATAATTGGCCCAAGCATAGGGTATTCAAATATCGTAGGTGAATTTAAAGTAACTGTAAATGCCAAGTTAGGCTTACGCAAACAAGGCACTTCAATACCAAGCTTTCTAAAGCTTAAAGCTTAGCTTAGCTACCGCGAGGCTTGCACTAAAAGCACTAATACAAGCACAACTTACAAATACATAAGCAATTGATAATTCCCCTATTCATAATATTCAATTATATATGTTTTCAATTTCAAAAAGAAAGCTCGCCCCTCGCTTTCAGATTGCCCAGACATTCAATTGAATGTAACCCAGAGATAAGGCAATCGCACATAGGGCGTACAATTTATAGCCTTATCGCAGGGCAATTCTTAAAAGTGTACGTGACGATAAGATGGGAATTAGTCAAAAACAAAATGTTAATATTATAAAAAATATTAGATTGATTATATATTATAAGTCTTATGCTTAGATGCATTGAAAATAAAATATAAATATTAGCGAAAACATTCTTTAAACCATAAAAAAATATCATTTTTTAATTATTCAAACGTAAGATCGCAATCTTTGACTAAAATTATTTCACAACAAGCAACGTCTGGCTGATAATGCCAACAACTGATAAAACGCATTTATTAAGGAAAATGCCGATAGCCAAAGGGTTATCTAGGCCCTGGAAATATGTATATCTGACTGACCTTGAAGTTTGATCGCAAATAAAAGTGCATTGAAAACAAACTGAATAGAACACACGTGTGAGATGTGTGTTGCAGCTATCTGACTATACATATATATGTATATGTATATATATACACATACATATATAGAAATCAACATACATAGGCAAAGGAAGACGACATTTGATAAGGCGCTCTTGAGGGGCGATAAGGCCATAGCCATTTGGTTTATTTTGAGAGCGAACAAATAGTTTGCCAACTGCCTTGGGCTGGGACAAATTCTATTCACTTTAATCAATCAACATTAGGCGCATCACAATATATTGACACTTGCCGCATTTTGTTGCAGCAATTAGTGCGCCATTTGCGGCGAGCTGACCACAAAATGCGATCGACGATCGTAAGATTTTGTGTGGCAAGATAAATGTTTTTTTGATCCTTAAGCGGCAAATTACAAAAGTCTCAAGTGAAAGCAAGTGTCGGCTGCGGTAGAAAGTGCAAAGGAAAATCACAAAAACAATAATGAAAAGCAGTTTAAGAAGATGATGATGAAGAATACGAAGAAGCAGACAGAGAGCAACAGCAAGGAAAGGAAAGGAAAGGAAGGGAAAGGCTCAGTTGCCGACTGAGGCTAAAAGGTTGGCGAACGTCATTAATAAAGCCTCGCAAAGATTTTGATGACACCTGAACTGACAGCCGCACGAACGAGCCCCGACCAGATCACTTCACTGCAGTTTGTATCTGCAAGATACACACACACACACACACACACACACATAGAGACACATTTAGTCGGTTGAGCGGCAAGTGTGGCGCATATTAATCATGTGCTCGTCAAGCCTTCAGTCAGTCAGTCAGTCAGGCCCTCTCAGGCCTCAGTCTGTGCCCACCAACAAAGCAAGCTGCTAACTCGAGTGGCCAACTGCGGTTTGTATCTTTGTATCTTATAGATACACATTTATCAAGTATTGCACAAGTATCCTGCACGTTTCTGCGGTTAGCCACAGCAACACGCCCCAAACTTTAATAACGGTTCATTTGTGTCATCTTTTTTCTGCTGCATGCGCTTTCGATTGCGCTTTCATTAACAACATTTGCACTCAACACCCACAACTAGAGGTAAACGAATCGCAAAAACAATGGCCAACTAGGGATGGCACACATATGTATATACATATAAATTCTTGTTTATTTATTTATTAATAATTAAGTTTTGATTCGTAATTCATTGTTCTCTTTTTATAATTCATTTATTTTTGAATGTTTATTTTTTTATTATTTATTATTTTATTATGAATTATTTATATTTCCAATTTTAATTTAAGTGCATTTTAGAGTCTAATTAGAATTCATTCGTGTCACGATATCCGTTCAGTTTCAACGATAGTTCAGCAGTTCGATAATCGATTTGACATCTGAACTTTGCCAAAAGCGCTCGTTCGTTCACTCTTTTGCACGCACACACACAAACCCTCAGTTACACGCACGCACACTGACACACTCATTTCCATCTCCTTCTAACGCGCTTGATTAGTTGGCTGCGCTCGCCGACAGGGGGCGGCACAGTAGTTGTTGATGCACATTTGGCAAGCATAAGCCGTAATTAACGGTATTTAATTATGGAAATTAACAATTGAGCACTGTGAGAAACACAGAAAGCGACGCGCACGGCAACAAGAAAAAAATAAACACAAACGGCGCCAAGCAGCAACAACAACAGAAAAAAATGTGGTTTTTTGCACAGGGTAATTAGGTGGAAATGCAACGTAATTACAGTCAAATGATTTTTCAATTTGCGTTTTTTTTTTCTTCAACACTTAACATTAAACATGTTGCCATGTGAATATAGAAAGTTCATAAACACAAACCGCTAAATAGGCGTGCATATGCTTGTACTCCTCATTGAGACACATGGCTGAGTTTTAGATTAAATATTTTCCAACTGTTTTTTATTAAAAAAGAACTTTTGTTTCCAGTTTTTACTGAGCAGCGATATGTGTTTAACACTCGAAATGAACATTAAGTAGACTGAACAGTATTGTCGAAGTGTTCCAAAGACCAAAGCGTTGTTTTTTTCGTCTGGTCTGATTAGCAGTCGCTGACAGCGGCAGCCCATAAAATATTTGATTATTTCAATTGATAAAGTTTTGTTTTGCGCTCAGTACTAAAATGTATTATATACATACATACTAAAAAGTTGATAAGCAAATGCAAAACAGAAAATCAATTTTAATTTTTGAAAAACAAAAAATTAATTTCAACAAATAAATAATTCTTATTGTATGAGCATGCCAAAATTATATAATACGTGGTATCTTTGCGTGCTACTCTTAATTTTTACGCCTGCAAAGCTTTTTAAAAGCTCATTGATTTAGTCTGAAAACTTGCTAAAATACTTTGGTAGTTGTCTTGGCTAAAGTGCTTTGCTAAATAACATGTGTTCTCTTGTCTATGGCAACAAATGTTGCTAATATGTTGAGTTCCCAGTGTGGTGAAGAGCAACCTCTTAGTTCAGAGAGAAAGAGAGCAAGAGAACGCGCTGAATATAAAGAAAAACTTATAAAGTGTGGTGTGTAAAAATGCCGGTAAAACAGCTGTTTGCGTTATATGTTGCGTTATCAGCCCATTGCAGCAAACAAGATGAAATGGGGCGGACAGTGGAAAAATAACTGCATATATAAAAGAGATAAATGGAAATGAACAAAAAAAAAAAAAAAGAAATCACAGGGAACATGATAAAGATGTATACAAAATTAGTAATTTTATACATGTGCATTAATCAACAGTTATTAAACTTGATTACATGCGCAGCTGCAGCGAGTGCAACGAGTTGAGCGTCAACTCAACACTGAAAACGAAGTTCAACGAAACCTTTGCTGACTGCTGCTGCTGCTGCTTCGGCTCCGCTTGTTGCCCAAGTTTATTTATTCCACAACGGAGAGACCCAAAAATAAGAGCGACGACAACAAGAACGACGAAAACTGTCAATATATGCGAAAATGCCAAACAAAGAGCAAACACAAAAAAACACACAGCTGTGTGTGTATTTCTGTATTTATATTTGATTCTTCTTTCTGTTTTGTGTATAGGATACGCGCTTACAATTAGCAGAGCTTTAGCAGAGACGAAGCATAAGGTAGACGACACTTAACGTTATCAATGCAAATGTGTGTGTGCATGAGTGTAAGCTGTGACCTCATCTCAGACACACACACAGACACATGCCAACATGCTTGCTTGACTTTACAGGTGCTCGAATTGGTGCGAGCGAGACAAAGCGAGTTTTGTGTGTTTAACGATCTGTGCTCGATTGCTGAAGAATCGTGAAAGAGTTTATGTATACAGTGAAAGCTCTCTAAAAAACACAGATTTTAAATTTGTTTAACTTAAATATTAATATAATTTAGTGAATTTTAGGCATTAATAACATAGAAACTGAAGACCTCAAATGTATTCACTCAGCTTTTACTGTAAGTGCATGCAGAACCAAGGTTAAACATTTATAGAACATTATTTTATGCATAGCCAAACTATTCCATAAAAATGTCGGACGTGTAAGGACAACAATCAAAGCCGAATGCAATGAAATTCGTAAAAGTGAGCGGCGAATAGCACAAACGTTAAATGTCAGCTAATTGACCCATTTGACAATCTCAAAGATAAACACACACGCACACACACACATAAGCGAAATTACAAATGAACAAAATTTCGTGCTTGATCTATAAAAATTCAGCAAAATATGCATGAAAAACACCAATGGAACATATAAATACACATTAGTCACCCCATACAATGCACACACACACAGACATAGCTCACACATACATACATATATATATAAATATAAATATTTACATACTGCAAAAAAGTATTTTAATTGCAATACATGAAATTTGTTGCAGCCGCTAAAATTGTTGACGGCATTCGGAAGATTCCGATTTAAAAAAGTAAAAAATGAAGGCAGTTTGCTAAGTAGTCGACAGTTAAATACCCTGTAGTGGTAGATTGAATTTTCTTATGAAGAATTGGTATTTTGAGTTTGCTTTTAAGCTTGTCGCTAGTTTTATTATATACTTGAACTAAATCGTAAATGGAACTAGTTCCACGAGAAGGTGGCTGAGCAGTTCCAAAGCATATAAGTTACATTCACTTGTGACATTTTTGTTGGTACTACGGAAAGAATTAGAAAGACAAATAAAATTGTTATATAACAATTTCGAAACTCTATGAAAGCTCCCAAGTTCACAAACTGAACTGAGCTGAACCTAAGGATAGCTACTGGTTCACGCAACAGTTAAGATTCTGAGTCAGCGCCCAGGCTCTATGACTAACAGAAGAAATTCTATAGTTACATACTCAAGCTACCCTACTTAATACTCAATTACAGGGTAAATGCTACAAAGTGAATTTTGTGTGTATTTGCAATATAAACGATGAATATTTAAGCTAATTTTAACGCACATGTTAATATATTCATAAATGTTAAATGCATTGCTTAAATTTATTTGAAAAGTTTTGCGAAAATAAGCAAGAAGAAGAAGACGAAGCAGCAGCAGCAGCAAGGTTTCGCACATCGTGTGACCCGATTGATTGAGATTTAGAAAGTAGCAATAGTTCAAAGTATTATATAGAGAGTTTTTCGAATATATAATGAGCGGCCAGAGAAATGCGACACTAATTGGCGAGCTCATTTGAGTCGAAGTCAAACTCAACGCGGGTCGAAGTCATAATAATGATTTGGTTTGAAAGATTTGCTAATATACAAACAAAATTCAATTTCATTTATGCAGATACTGAAATCTATGGATGTGTTGCTTAAAACTCAGATATCTATGGAATATGCTTAAACGTGATCACTGAGAGCAACAATAAATTTCATGGATCTGCCAGAGCAAAATATTCCTTAAGATTTTTAAAAATTTCTCTTAAGATTTCCTCGATCTACATCTGTGTATATCAAGAAACTAATCTGAACTTTGTTTTTGCTTATTTAAAACACAGTTGTGATCTATTTAATATATATATATCTTTTACTCTATATGTATAGTCTGCAAAGTGTCTATAAAATACATTTTAGAACCTAAAACGACTCTAGCTGGCGCTTTCAGCCTCATTCGTCGTTTGTCTAATTGAAAATGTGAAATTGAGGCGTACATTTTAATGACACCTCGAATAAGTCAAGCGAAGGGCAAGCGCCGCTTCATTAGCAAGTCGTCGATTCAAGTAGCTGACACTGTTTAAATATTTTGTAACGGGAACAGAATGCGTACACACCACATATAAGCACATTTAAGTGTCTATAATATAGCTAAGCCGATATCTAATCAACATCAGAAACTATTTCCTAAATTCGATTTTGGTTTAATCATCGCTCGCTCAGTTAATCATGAACAACTTAAATTCGTAGTTATTATATGAATGGAGTAACTCTATAAAACTAATAGTTCACTAACAACGAATAGGTCTATAGAACTTTTAGTTACTGAGGAGCTCAACAGCTCATAATAACTTATAGTTAATGATGGACTGAACAGCGCAGTGGAACATATAGTTAATGAAGTTCTGGCTAGCTGATTTAAACTCATAGTTCACAAGAGCTGAGCTCAATAGAACTACTAGTTCGTGTATAGCTGATTCACTCAGAAGAACATATAGATCAGCTTAACTGAGCAGCTCAATCTATGATCACGTCTGACACATTCAATCAAAGGTCAAAGTTCCATTCACACATACATTCAAAGGATCTGTGTAGATTTGAAATCTATTAAGTGTTACCTCCTCGACGACTTCCACTTCGTTGACAATGCCAAAGGAATCCTCCTCGCTGGTCAAGCCTTCCACATCGCAGGCATTTGCGACGCCCACAGATGACTCCGAGTCCGAGTTATCCTCGATGAACAGGCGACTCAGTAGGAGATCGTCCTCATCATCTTCGTCCGGTCCGAATTGCTGCACAGTTTGACTGCCCGAGTTGCTGGGATGCGGCGTGCTGTCGTTCAGAGCACTTGGCGCATCGCTTGTATGCTGAGCCAGAGCATTGGCTCCGCCCGCATAGCCGTGCAGGAAGGCCGCCAGATTGAGGTCCAGCTGGCTGTTGTTGTGCGGCTGCTGCTGGCCATCCTTGAGCGGCAGATGAGCGTACGGACTGCTGTAGGGCAGATCGCCGTAGTCGTGCAGATCGGCCAGATTCTGTTCCCAGATCGAACGCTGATCCTGGAGCAGATCGGGCGACATGAATATATCCAGATCGGGCGAGGCGGCCATCGCATTCTGGCCTCTCATGTTGCTCGTCGTATTGATGTGGATCTCGCCAAGTGCTGCTGCACCGGCTCCTCCGCCCGCTGTGTTCGCTGCCACTGAACTGCTGCTCGAACTGCCAGAATTGGCGCCGTTGCCGGCAGAGCTCTGCAGGTCCTGGAGTGCCGCCGTCTGCACGCTGCTGTTGCCCGTCGTATTGTGCAGATTCATGACAAAGGTGCTCGCATTGAACCTGCCCGTGGGCAGCTTATATTCCCCGCCGCTGCCATCGCCGCCACCTGCTTGTCGATGGGGAAGATGATGATCGGAGTGAAGGAGATCCTCCAGCAACGGCATCATGCCCTTGCGATTGCCATACGGCTGCTGTGTCTCAATCATCGGCACCGTGCGCAGCATCTCCAGCTCCCAGCCCTCGCCATGGGGCAGCTCCAGTTGGGAGTCCCAGCGGCGCAACAGGCGCTGCTGCAGCAGCGTATAATCCGTGTCCACGTGCAGCAGACTCAAGGCCAACGCCAGATGCAGCATCTTCATGGCATACGCCTTTTTGTTTGAGATCATTTTTGGTGTCGAGGTTAACAACGCGATGCAGATGACTAAATGAACGTGGGTGGGTTTTGTTGCTCTTGTTGTTGTCTTGTCAACAGACAAGCGACAGTTGCTGGCTCAGTTGTTTGTTGTTGGTGTTGTTTTGTTGTTGCTGTTGCTGTTGACCCACCTCCTCCTCATGCACCGCCCGGCCAGACAACAGCCCGCTGGCTGCGCCGTCCGCGCGTTCAATGGCGTTTCCTTGCTGCGCTTCAATCGAGTCTATATACTCGATACATCAGATATGGCTATACATATATATATGCATATACATACATATATATTTATATATAATTGAATCAAGCTGCGTAAAAACCAAAAATTGCTGTTTGTTTAAATCGCAATTCTCCTGCTGAACTGATGGTCACTTCTCGTTGTTTTCTTGTTCAATTAATAAATGTCCTCGTGTTTGTTCAGCTTCTTCTTGATTTTAATATTGTTGTTGCTTTACTGCAAATACAAAAACAGATGGACAGAGGTTAAGTATCAGTATATATATGCTTAGTTAATCGGCGTGTCAAATATGAATTTCAGTCTTAATGAATTTGCTTTGTGCATGATCAAAGAAACAGCTAAGGCAATGCAACAGGAAATAATCACACACGCACACACACACACACAAGCACACACGCACACACATTATTAATAGATACAACTGAGTCGAGTAGTTATAGATTTAGATATATTCATATAAAACATACGATTTCCGTCTTGACTGTGGCAAACCATTTCCTTAAGCTGATAAATCAAATATATATATATATATATATATATATATATATATATATATGTATATGTATATATTCCTTTCTAGGTGATTATAATATATTGAGGTAACTGTCTTTAATTATAAACTAAAATATAAATATATATATGTGGATCGCCAATTAAACATAACTATCTTGCTTTTCTATGGATTTGTCTATAACTACGAATCTTTACTAAATTTTAGATTGACATCTATAAACAATATCAAGCAGTGTCACACACATGTATATAGTATATATATAATACACATACTATCACACACTAATCAAGCACTTCATTCGAATTCCATTTTGCACAACTTGCGTATTTGTTAAACAATCCGAATGTAATATTCAGAACTTAAATATGACCTACAAATGTTTTCGTCTATATAGAGTCAATACTGACAGCTATGTGTATGAATGAGTTTGTATGTATGAGCGTATGTACATTTAAAAAGTTCTTGCTATTGAAAGCGTTTCGATGGACTGAGATGATTATAAATGAAATCAGCTGTTGTGGCTTATCACAAATATGTTATATTATATAATTATTATAGGTTTAGCAGATACTACTATTAATCAAACTACTGTTTTGTAGATACAAGGATCAGTCTAACTAGTGCTTAAGAATTTTGCCTAAAACAAACTTCAATTCTTATACTTGCCTTATGATACAAACACGAATGCCAATAAAACAAGAATCTACTACGATTTGACATGATATTTATCATGTTTAGCTAATCGATATTAATCTCTATCAAATATTTAATGCATTGGGTTCTCAAGGGTAATTGAAGTTGGCTAATCAAGTTGATGTTTACAACGTGTTTCTCTTATATTAGCACCTTTAACACCTGTAGAGGTATTTCTATTCAATAAGCTTTTAGTCGGCATCAACTTGGGCTATCAAATCATTTCTAATGCGTTAGCTGTAAGGGAAGCCTAAACACGTGGACATTCAGTTTTGGGTGTCTGTCTAGATGTCCACTCCACAGGCCTAGTTAGCGCTTTTCTCCTGCCACCCTCTCTTTCTATATCTATCTCGTTCTTTCCTTGGGTCGACAGTAGCGAAACCCGCGACAGACACGACGGCTGCGTGAACTTGAACTTGTTCAAGGTCTTTGATAAATTTCTGACACGAGGGGCGGAGGGCATGGGCATGGTCGGCGAGTATACGACGCACACACACACACACACACACAAAACAAAGACGAAGCAAGTTCAAGGAGAGTCGAGTTGATGGGCAACAACAAATGTTAGTCCACAATGATATAAACATGCTTTGTTCAAAGGCTGCAATAGGCATATATGTGTGTGGGTCATATACAGTAAAATAAAGCAATGTTCGATCAGCACTGGCAAAATCAGAAAACAGCTACAAATACAAATTCAGTTCTAAATAACCTTTAATGTATGAGTGAGATGCAAACATGTGTGCGGGCGTATGTATATGTGTTTGTGTATATCTATATGTGCTTATTTGTCTTACAGTGCACTCACCTTTTTCTCCACGAATTTCAATTCGCTTTTTGGCTGCAAGAAGCGCTGCTGATTGTGCTTGTGCTTGTGACTTCAACGGTAAAAACTGCGACGCAGTTTTTGCTGCAAAGTGCTGCTGCTGTAGGTGAATGATATTATACCGTTTCAACGCCAGCGCACGCCGTTGACGTCGCTGCCGACGTATATTGTTCTCTTTTTATTTTCACTTACAATTTGCACGCGGCTTTTGTTGGTTTTGTTTTAGTTTTTATTTGTATTTCTTTTATATTGTGCTCAATCAATTAACATTTAATAGGCTGCAAAAACATTAATTATTATTTAAACAAATTATAATTGTGTGTTGTTCTTTCACAAATGTTCTATATATTTGCCGACGTCCTTGAACTTGGCCAATGGACTCTCCGTTTATCACTTTCCAATGGTCTATTTGGTTATGTGTCGAACACATACAAATGCATCCATATGCTTTTATATCTGTATGTATGAGTGTCTGTATTTGTTATTGCATTGAGGTAAAGCTTAAATTTTAACTGCCGCCGTCTGCTGTCCCTGTTACTCTTAGCTGTACACTCTTCGCAATCACCGCGTGCATATGCATGTGTTTGTGTATGGTGAAATCGTCATTTGTTTAAAACTCATACATATATTATTTATGATATTTTTTTGTTTTTATTTTTTGTTTAGCAATGCCAATGCTTGTTCTGCTTTACTCCTTCACACCAACGTTTATTTGTTGTTTGCTTTTATCGCCGTTTTCTTGGCCAGTCTGTGACTCACACTAATAACACGAACGGCTGCGTCTCTTCGTCAGTTTATACTCTCTTACATATCCACACACACAGACGTAAATGCGTGCACGTATGATTGTATATGTGACAATAACTCATACGTTTAATTAAATGCAAAATAATTTAACATTTACGGCAATCAAAGCTCACACGCACACACATTCATGCAAACACACCACACTACTTGTCATATGCATATCAAGGCAAAAACAATACACAGCAGCAGCAGCCGCAGCAACAGACGCAGTCCAAAAACAAGAACGCTTCGCACTCACACACGCACATTGAGAAACATACAAATAAATATAAAGCGCAGTATAAACAGCGTATTTTAATTTGATACAAAATTTATCACTGTTTTTGTGCTGCCGTTGCCTCTGCCACCTTAGCCGGTGCTCACAGGCATTATTAGAAACTTCGAGAACAATTTCTAAGCTTGAACTTTGCATCAACAGCAGCAACATCGCTGTATTTATTAAACAATTCTATTTCAGCAGCAATTTCGTCAGTTCTATGCAGCTTGCAACATGTCAGCTGAGCACCGCAGAGAGCATTCATATTGCTGAATTGTCTGGCTTTGGCTTTGGCTGTTGCTAGCCTGTTGTTGTTCACCACATCACAATGAGGTTGCACATTTATTTAGATTATTGTTGTATTGCAAAACTACAAATTTGTAAGAGAACTTATAAAAAAAAAAACACGAGTACGCTTATCCACACATTTACACGCACTCGCATTTGTACACACACACACCAACGCAAGTACTAAAATACACGCAATGTACATGAATTTTGCACTTTTACGCGGTTTCTTTTTCTTATTATTCGCCTTTGAAAAAATATTGCGACTTTCTCTTTGCGTTGCGTATTCGTTAGTTTACATACGTATGTATACTAACTTTATCAACACAAAAATACTCGTATAAAACGTGTTTTTATTGTTAACTTGCGTTGCTTATTTGATTTTCTTAATTTCTTTGACTCAGAGAACGCCTGACAGACGTCTGTTCACCGCGCTTTTAGAACAACAAATACAATTTATAGCGATTATGGCATATGTCTCCGCTATAAAGTCAAGCTATGTTAAGCTTACAAAAGCAACTTAACAGTTTGTTATCGCTTGCGAATATTATCGACTTTTACTCAAAATGGCAATGTTATAACTAGACTGCGCTGTTAATTGGCTGCTTCATCTTAGTTGGGTCATTAACTCTTGCTTCAACCGTAGCTTACTCTTAGGTGAATGTTAGCGGAGTGGTGAAAATTATTGGAATTAAACAGAATAAATAATTCGTTCATCTTAATACGTATGAATAAAGTTCACAGCAGTGCACTGCAGTGGTGTGATTAATAGCGCAAAGCTTTTACAAAGCTTTCGTCGCTGTTGCTAGTTGAAGCTTTTGGGTTACCGTCTCTCTTAGTATTTAATAAATGTAAGTGAAATCCGCATATTGTTTGCCCCATTTAAAAACAGATTATTTATTACATTAAATTTAGACCTATGAATAAAAATTTGAAAAAAAAGTTAAATAATAAGCTTACCAGTAAATTGTAGTTGAAGCCATAGTGGAATGAGTTCTTCTGAGTTGTTGGTTTTTCCAAAGAGTTATCCGGCATTGGTGGTGTTTCTATTGTTGTTATTGGTGTTGTTAGTGCTGTTGCCAACGGTAACTTGGCTGGTGTTGTCACCACCGTTGGTTTAATCAAGAGCTTTGGCATCACCTTCGGATTCAATTGGGTCAGCTTTGGCCTATATTCTTCGATATCTTGAATAGGGGACAAGGATTGCATTCTGGGTAAATCCTCCAAATTGATCATGGTGTCTTATCATCCAACAGCGATGAGTCAACCCAAAAACTGCAAATCCAAAAATAAATAAAAATTGCACATGGCATAGGGCATACATACATGAGTGCTTCAGTATATGATAGCGTGTCTGATTTATTAATAAATGTATTTCCTCTATATGTTTATATGTACATATGTGTGCGTAAATACATATGTATATTTATCAACCTTATGGGAGTGGACGCCCTATCGTTTGAAAGCTTGTATAGTATGCCCATATTTGCTTGAGCTGCTTACACTGAGAGAAACTTCAGCTAAGAAAATTCAACAGAAAATTCTAGTTTGTATTTATCTTACTCTAGTGTTTACTAAAATTTGGTTCCTGAGAGAAAAGAACAGCAGTATAGTCGAAACCTCATACCCTTTAACTATTGATAATATTTTTATTAAGTGGATAGGTTAAGATTTCCATTGAATTCTTTTACATGTATATATATGTATGTGTGTATTTACATCTTTATAATTTCTTTGTACGGTTGTTACACAGTGGTTTACAGTCGACTGATAAAATGAATTACTTAAGCGTGCCTTCGAGAAACGTAAGTGATAAGACCTCCACATAGAGTAATCCCAAGCACAGCATACCCTACGACAATAATTTGTATGACCAAATCGCGATAAGATCGTTGTTAAGTCAATATATTGATAAGTAGGCAAAGCTATTCAAAACATTACTGATAAGACAAGGATTTTCTGCTCACAAAAACCAGGTACCAGGTATAATTACCTGGGCCCTGGTATTTGTTTGCAGAATACTTCGTCTTATCAGAAATATTATATGTTTGCATAAATATATGTATTATATTAACATTAAAATGTTCATCTAGCTGTCGTAAGTCTCATAAATTTGTTTCTAGATTTTCATTTTCTAGATCAACTAAGAGTCTTTTATTTAATTTTATAGATCTCTATTTATCTATGGCAAAATTCATCAAATTTTTAATGATGCGCTATAAATAGTTCCGTTATTAACTAACGATACAGATGTCTGAAATTATGCTCCATTGAATTTAGTAAATTGATGAGGGCACTAAAAAAGTTTGTCCATCTAATTGGCATATAAAACACGCTACACAAAAATGTGTCTGGTACAATAAAGCCTACATAAACCTGGAAACTAAGTAAATCAAAAACTCTAATGATAATGTCTCATAGTATTTAAATATTAGCTCGATTTTTTCAAATTGTGGATATATTTTTTATTGTTTAATATTTATATGATGTGCCAATGCTCCAAATATAAAAATCATTTGATGTTTTTGAATATTCCAAATTGTATGTAGGCAGGCTCTACTGTACGTTGTTTTTATATTTTCAACTTAGGAACGTGTTTTTGATTCGAAAAAAGCTTTCCAAGTTTTGATTTGTATTATATTTTGTATTTGTATTGTATTTTGTAGAAGGGAAAAGCTGGTAATTCCAGAGGTCTTTAACTATATAGTCTGCATTATTATTTATGCATTGGATCGGATTGATTTTCTGTAAGCCTAAGCCTTGGCTCTTGCCTTGATTCAACTGGAGCTTTTTGCAAGCTTGAAACTGAGCTTTGGAAACTGTTTTATATTTTCGTTAGCTATGCAAATGATGGCATTTTTTAAAATCAATTTAGTCTGAAGATTTCTTTGACCGTGCGTAGCCCGGCTGTTAATAATGCAAATGAGCCGAGCTTTTTCAACGAGACCGAAAACCTGTTTTTTTCTTAATCTCGCGAATTACATTATAAACAGACATGTGGAACTGAAGTCCCCGATTGAGCTAAGTACGAATCCGGCTCATATTTACACAGACAATTGCCCGGTCAGGCCTAGGGTACAGTACGATTCGAGAACATATTCGAAAAATGATCGTGTCACTAACATTAGCACTCGCTCAACAGCAACTGTCCAGCCCGTAATTAAACTGTCAACCTAGAGGCAGACGTTGGTATCGTGTTATTTGAATCATACAGAAATTACAGGTATGCAGGTATTATATACAATTGCGGCCTCTGAGATATGGTTGAAAGAATTGGTAAACACTTATTATATTGTGAAATTTTCGTTTTTGCTTCTTCTTTTTTTTCGATACGCCACGCAAATTTCTCGGGAATAACAAATAGAAATATTATTTTTTCTGTTTATTTATAACTTGTTACATACCCTTGAACTGTTTGCTTTGGGTATATTGGAGTGCTAATTGTTTGTATGCACAAGATCAACTTTGATCGATTCTTAATAAGAATCCGCATTAAGATGATGTAGATCTATATGTACTATATAAGTAAAACAATTCAAAGTCGACGAGTTTAGCTAATTATTGTGATCAGAAAACAGGTTCGTTGTAAAAGATTTGCGATAAAAATTGATAGGTAAATATTATCAGACATTTTCGTACAATGTCAGGGCATAGAACCCGGAAGAACTGTTGCACACTCAATTGCTCTGTAAACTGTTGCCTGATAAGAAACTACTCTATCAGTAAACTTAATGTTAAGCCCTTTGGCGCTTACAGCATTAATTGACCGTCGTTTACAGGGTACTTATAATATTTCACTAACAGACAACAAATTAAATTCACATGGCTTGCACTTTAAGAGTCAACAGTCTTTTACAGGGTATTTGCTCGTTGACACAGACAGTACAAAGTTTGTTGATGCTTTTTGTGGTGGGCTGTTAAGGGCGTTCCACAGAGCAAAATATAAGCGATGACCACATGCCGGTAATTTATACAATTGCACAGAAGAATCTCTGTTTACTATTTGCAAAGCCATAAACACACACACACACACATACACTCGTGAATACATATATATAAGAACATACATATGTATGTACATGTATTTGCATATACATTTTAACATTAATATGGCGATCAGCGATGCACTAAGCGGACATTAAGTGATTTTTTCACTACACAAACAAACACACATGCACATACATACATATATATATATATATATATATATATATATATATATATATTCAGGGAGAGAAAGAGACGCATTTGTCGACACGCGCTTAGTTTGTTGATTAATCGCAAGAGGGCGCGGAAGAGTTAACCAGCGAATTTAACTTAAACGGCGCAATTTCGTTAGAGGCTTAAAATTAATTTATTTTATTATTTTTAGCCAAACAATACATACATATAATGTACTTCTTTATTAAACAAATTGTCTCAAAGGTAGAGCTTTTGATATAGTTGTTATAGTTGGCTTTTACGTCAGATTCAAAATAAACATTCCACAGGTGCTATACAAGTTTTAAGAGAGCAGCGGCGTGATGGCGTTTATACTACGATTCGTAATATACTGAGCGGCCATTGTGACGAGCGCCGCAGCGAATGCCGCTAATCGGTTCGGTCAGCTGCTCGATGGCGCCGAGCGGGCCCCTCGGCCCGCGTCACAGCGCACGAAGAGGCGACATACGACGTTGATGCACGATAAAAACAGAAGCGAAATCAACAATAACAACAAGTGCGCAGAGAGCTCATTCTTGTGCTCACTCTCTCTGTGCTGATATTCATACAGCAAGAGCAATAAAGTTCAGGAGGCAAAGCGAGAGAAAGAGGGCGTGCACGTGTGTGTGGGTGATAGATAGCATTAATTGTTGTTTGCCATCGTTTTCAGATATTTGTGCATGGAAAACAGAGATAGCAGTTTTAAAACAAGCTAACATATACCCTGCATTAAATATACAGCAAACATATTTAAGTCTAATTGTTTATAATATATATATGTATATATATATAATATAATATATATATATATATAATTTTATCAATTTTCTTTTTAGTTAAATATAATTATCATTATTAAAGGTTGATAAGCTAAGCCGTATGAGTAATATCTCAATCATTAAGGAGTTGCTGTTATTTATTGATAATTTTGGAATTTTTAAATAGATGGCTCCACTTACCTCGGCTGAAATCTATGTTAAATTTGATGAAAAATCATTTATTTCTTTGTTTCATATTTTTAGTTATCATTTTATTTATATTTATTCCCATTTGACTTAACATACATAAATATATATATTTGTATATATATTCTCATATAATTAGATTTACGTCTTTAAAGTTGCTCTGCCTGCTTCCCATCTATTCGTCTACACAAATTTCTTATAAAAGGTGTTACAAGGTGATACCAAAAATAATTGATATTAGTTTAAAGCTAAAGAATGCACGCAAATAAATTTCGTCTAATAAAATTAACTAGAATTCCAGATAGGAGTTACAATTCTCTTTATAAAGGTTCTAATTTTCTTTGTCAAATTAAGCATGATTGATCCAATAGATGAACTGAATTCATATGTGGACGGATATGCGCAAGTATACAAGTAGATGTAGGGTATGGATGAAGCCGAAATTAAAAAAATAAAACAAAGCTGATAGATAACAAATTAAAGATATAGTATTTACATAGAATCCATTGAAAAACTCACTTCCAAGCGAAAGGAAGTTCCTCAAATGCCACTTGCTAAAGTATTTTGTAGATGATTTTTGTAAAACTTTCTAAATCTTGACGTTCGTTAGTTTTTAGTGTATGTTTTGTAATTGGTATACTGTTTAGTTTATTTGTAGGTTTATACATTTCTCGAAAACAGTAAAATCGCTCCAAAATCTTGTTTGTCTGGTTAGCTACTCTAGAGTTTGTTGCAGTTTTTGTATCGTATTTCGTTAATATTCATTATCATATTTCTGTTTATTCTTTACGGATTTATATGCATTCAACTGTTTATATATATAACTAACTGAGCCGACTGATCGTTCAGTTAATCGAATATGCGAGAAAAAATAATATATGAAGATCTAAAAACGCCTCGAGCAAACGAGTCCCAAATCTGAATTAGCATATCAAAGTAAAAAAAAATATATATATATGAAGGTTGAGCAGCAAGAAAATACAAAAAATTAGTATGAATGGTGCAGTTGGGTGCAACTGACTGCCCAATACTCGTTCACGAATAAATTTCTCAGAGCATCTGAAAAACTCTTTGTTAATATTATGATTCAAAAGTATGGAAGTTATGGTAACTTCAGATTTGCATACAACTTTACCAGAATTTAATGCTTGAATCTATCTACTAATGTACAAGGAGACATATAAATGTATATAAAATTAAAATTTCAAATCTCAGACGCACGTTGTGCAACACTAATATACTGCTTTTGCTTAATGAACGAGTATTACTATAAAAAATAAATATTGACTGTATAAGATTCAGATTTGAGTCAAACGTGGCTGCCTTTAAGTTGATAAGCACTATACAGACATATATATATATATAAATCGAGCGCCAAGTACTCAGCGGTTATCAGTGCTGCTTTATTTTGAATAAAATCTCCTGAAGCAAAGTAAATCAAACAGAATTGTAATATAAATAACATATAGTCAAGATGTTCCAGGCCATCGAAAGCGATAAGTGTCCCAGCTGCTTGGGTTGTAGTTTCGCAAGACCTTTGATTGATAGAGCTAAAGAAACGAGTTCGTCTCGGAGTCTGATACGAAGTACAGTGAATGCTCTACTAATCGGCTAGCCGAGTTGATGATTTAAAAATTTCATTTAATACGAAAATGGGGCTAAAATTTTCTAATCCTGTATTATTACGATAAACGCGTAAAAAGTGAAAATAAATGAAAATAATAAAAGAGATCGTTCTAGAAAGCGAGCCTTTACTGTATGAAATTGCAAGGAAATCAAAAACTTGAATTTGTTTGTGCACAAATAAAAAGTGTCAAGTTGAGTTTTTGATTAGATCGTTAGTTAGTGTATGTCTGTATGTATGTATGTACATATATCAATATCTATATGAAGCTTACGAAGGGGAAGAGTTCTGTGATATATGTATATACTTAGATCAATGCGCACATATACAACTACATATACACACACCCACACACATACAGCATACCGTTCGAGGAGTCTTACGTACATATACATACATATATATATATAGTATAATAATATATAATTTAATATAATATGCTATACACATTTTATCATAATTTCGTTATATATGGATTGTTTTTCTTTTTTGACTCTTTAAAGTGTTGCCTTTTCAATTTCGCTGAAAAAATATGTTGATCTGTGTTTTGTCTTCAACTTCGTCTTCGTTTTTGTCTTTGTCTTTGCCTTATATGCTATGTTCCTTTGTTTTCTTGTTCTCCTTTTTTGTAAAATATACATACATATACAATATAGATATACATATATATATATATATATATACATACAAATATATATACATATACATATATATATATATATATATATATCTTTTGTGTTCAGTTGTAGATAATAGAAAATGGCATCAAGTATGCATATTTCCGATTATTTATACATATATAATAGATTGGTGTGTTTGTTTTCCTAATTTACAGTTGCATTTTGCTTTTCTTTTCTTTATGTTAACTAAATTTTGTAAGTAGGAAGTCAAAGCAAAAACACAACTAATGAAGAGATCTCAAGACCCTGTCAATATACTGGTATGTATATGGCAAATGTATGGCAATGATATGGTAATTATTATATTACTTTAGTAATTACTTTAATTAATTCATGAATTCGTCGACTACTTCATCTGTGTGTGTGTATCTGTGTCTGTGTCATTCGAGGAACATAATTACAAATGAGTTGAGAGATAGAGAGAGATGGAGTTTCGTTTCGTTTCGCTCCAGAGAACATAATTCAACTAAAATTCATTCAGATCTATATATAGTATATATTCTTTGTTTATAGCAGCGTATCGCTCTATCGATGTGAATGCAAATTACTTTCCACCCACTTGTAGAGCGATGTCTGAGATCTGGCCACCCATTCTACGTTGGAGGCAACGCTGCTGAGTGTCATATTGAGCACGGACATGCCCTGTCCTCGGCCAAAGCGATGCACCAAGGACTTTAGCTGAAAATATACCAAAATAAATAGATATATAGATCAGTCGTATATACCCGACTCTATGGGGTCTGGGCCTACCTCATCGTAGTCGAATTTCGTTGCGCCATATTGCGTTATGGCCGATATCACTTTGGCAAAGCTAATGGTGCCCGGTCCCAGGCGCTTCTCTAGCTCGTACCATTTGGCCTGCAGGAAGCGGCAGGCCATTGCGCCGCCTGTGGGCGTGCCGGCAATCGCCTTGAGCACCTGCACCACCTCCTCGGTGGGCAGCATGGTAACGTGTGAGAGCAAACGATTCTGCAGCCAGGCATCCTTAGTGCGTCCCAGAGCGCGCAGCAACTGCATTCGCTCCACGAATGTCTCCGAAGTGCGCTGCAGCGTGATGAAGCGCTCCCAGCAATGCTGCCAATAGATGTACTCGCCGGATAGAATGGAGCCCGTGTAGACCACCTGAAAGGGAGCAGATTAATCCAGCTAACTACGGGTTCTATCCCACAGTAACTTACCTCCCGCAAATTGGGCGCTATGGCCGAGCCGTTGTAGTACAAATACTGATTCAGCATATTCTTGGCCTTGGTTATGCTGTCGATGTCCTCCCACAGCACAGATGCCAGCAGCACCTCTGGACGCATTAGCCTAGCAGGTACAAATATTACAACTGACATCTATTGCGAGTATAGTAAGTCATCTCACCTGATAGCCACGTCGCCCTCATCCACCCAGCCCACCTTCTCCATTACCGTTGACAGTTTCATTTTGATGAACTCGCTGAGCATCAGGAAGCATTCGGAATACTTGAGTATGCGACGCCATTTCTCCAGATGTCGCACAGCCAATGCCATTGGACCGTAGTGCGTCTCACTGGGCAAATATTGGATCATATTCATCGTAATCTCACAGGGCAAGAGATTCGCATGGCAAAGCGTAAATGCATCCGACAGCAGACCCAAGCGATCCTAGAGAAAGGTCGGCTTTACTTTCAGATATTCTCAGATTGGCATTATTGACATACCTCGCTGGTGAAACGCTTTGGATTATTGGACAGCTCCTCGATGAGACTGGCCCAGTTCTCATCATTGTAGATCACGCGATAATATCCGTTCTGTATGGCATTCACCTTGATCCATTTCACATTCTCTGGCACATTGAAAGTAACTGGAGTTGGGAAGAAGACGTAAGAATATTAGTTATTAGAGGAGACTTAAGACTAATCTGAGGAAGTGTAAAGGAAGAGTGAGGAGGGCCTACTGAGCCACAGAAGCAGCCTTTGTGTTACCCAATGCCTGAGATAGAGGCAAAAGGGTGTCAGGCAAGAGAATGTTATTATAGTAAGGCCAAGTTGAAGGAAAAGTCAGGAAAGAAACTGAGCCCTAGCTTGGCTAATCCCATTTAATATTAGGGAAGTACATTGGCTATGCAGGAATTGCTTAAATCCTATTCTATGTGTACTTTAAGCTCAAGTGAAGGTTGTCAATAAAAGGCTGAAGTCCTGAAGATATTAAGAAATATATTGCCGCTATGAACTACCTCAGCCCACTGCTCAGATCTTTGCCTCTCTTCAATAGGTTTAAACTTATGTTTTATAGATGTTATATGATAAGTAGGCTCTAGATTGCTCTATTCAGTATGCTCTACCCTCAACAGATCTTCCAGCTAACTCCAATCCAAACCTCCCCAATCCATCACTCACCATCAACATTCTGCATCCAGAGCGTTTCGCTGGCGTTGTTCATATCCGTGATATACGTAACGGGGAATATCCACTTGAGATGCGGCGCCAACTTGTGCTTGTTGGCATGGGTGGGTGGCACAGTGCTGGGCATGTCGGTGGCATTCACAATCGTCTGGTTGTAGTTGTTGCCATCGTAGGACTCATCGTGTATGGCCAAGAAGTCGGCTGGCTTGAAGGGTCGCTGCGATATGGATATGCTGTTGCCCATTTTGGTGACGGTGAGCAGCGGAAATCCTGGCTGATGTGTCCACAGTGTCATCATGTCCTTGATATTCTTCGAGCCGTTTGCCTTCTTGGTGCATATGGTCCAGAGATCAGTGGGCTCGGCGGTCTTGAAGCGATTCAGCTTGAGGAAGGTGCCCAGGCAGCCCCGAAAACGATCCTCGCCAATGGCCGTGTGCAGCATAGAGAAAATGGCAGCCGTCTTCTGGACGAAGAACTCTTCATTGTTACCGTCATGCCGAGTGCCGTTCATGATGCTGTCCCAGCCCTGAATGGCATCAATGTCCAGCGCCGTGGTGGCCATCTTCAGCAGATACATCTCTCGCAGCGGCCAGCTGTCCTGCAGGGGAGCCAACGCATGGATGCCCAGATATTGAATGAGGCCCTCCCACAGCCAGACGTCCTTGAGCACCTTCCGGGAGGTGATGCCACCGAAGAACTGGCGCACCATGGCCTCCGCAATGCGCAGTGCACTGAACTGATACTGCTCCGTGGTTATGGAATTGGGATCGGTTAGGAATGAAGTTTTTAGCGTGACCAGACCCAGCGAGGAGATCAAATTGCGATCCAGCGAGGGCAGTGCTACAAAGTCGACCTTGGTCAGAGGATAACTGATATCCAGCCAGGTTTGCAGATACTCCAGCACATCTCGGGACGTGTGCAGAATGAAGGAGGAGCGCGGCAGTAAGTCTCTCGGCGCATAGAACGTATACGAGGGAGCGCGTTTGATGGACGAGCCCGTCGACTGCGACAACGAGGTCAGATTCGAGGGCTTCCCATTGCCATTGATAATGACGGGCAGCGATGTGGTCGTTGTGGTGCTGATATTGTGGAAGGGCGTCAAGTTCACATTCAGCGAGTGAGTCAAGGCAGTAATGTTGCGCACAGGCGGATTCTTGCTCTTCAGTTGCGTGTAGTTGTTCAGCTGCGATGGCTTCTTGCCACCGCCAGCGCTAGGTGGCGCCACTGTAGTGGGTATATAGGCGGCCGAGGGCTGCAGCGACTCGCGCTGAAAGTCGCTGACCACCCAGGCAACAGCATCAGCAGGCAGTGGAGGCGTTTCAATGAAGTCATCTCTCAACTGGAAAAGCGATTCAGATATCAGTGAAGTTATTTGAGACTCACTCAACAGCAACTCAACACTTACCAGGCCTGTGCCCATGTAGAAGCCCACATCCTCTGTCGTATGCACTATGGAATTGGATAGACCTATGTGGAAGCGATCACGGAAAACGGAGACACGGAACGGCGCTCGTACATGTGGCTCGTCGAAACACGGAAAGGCGCGCCGTGCACCATTCGGCCTAAAGACTGTGGCTGCCAGCAGGCTGTAAAGAGTTTGAGGTTGGCTAAGAGGCTTAACAATCAATCACGGCTGCAAGCCGAACTAAAGCGAAACAACTCGAATTCCCAAGAAAGTTAACTAATATCGGAAATAGACTTTTAATACCCTGTATGTATAACCGTATCGAAATGGACTATACTTTCGTATAGGAACATACATATCCTATCCCATCCATTCTATTCTATCTTACTATTTTATCAAACTTATTTAAAATCTGGAATTTGGTATATTTATGCTCCTATTGCTCCTAGGCTCTTTGTATATTTATGAATAAAACTTATTATTATTTATTTTAGGAACTCGAATTTAGTATATCTATTCTATAAAATTATCCTTGCGATGCAATGTTCCTGGGATCTTTATATAATTATAAATAAAGTTAGTTTCTATTTTATTTGTCTATTCTATCTAGGACCTGGAAAATTCCCCTTGCTCCCAGGATACTTATAGATTTGAGTTATTCGTGAGTTGGTTGCCTCCCAGCTAGGCTTTTCCACCTCTACGTCATCCCTATTTCGGCTTTGCAACCCCTTAATGAATTTTCAGCTCTCACCGATCCCGTCCATTGAAGCTCTCATATTGATCCACATAGAAGCCCTCCGGCTCGGGATTCAGCTTGGAGTACCAGCGCAAGTTTAGCGTATAATTGGATTTCTTTTTGAGCTTCTCTTTGACTTCAATGTAGAATTGCTGTCGTGGCGGAAATTCCAGCACCTTGATTATCTTCAAGGCATAGCCCTTGGGTCCGGGCGTAACCAGAGCCTGTGCACACAAAATGCAATTAGTTAAGGCTCTGCTAATTGGATGCAGTTGCAACTCACCTTCTCGGTTACATTCAGATCCTGTATGTGCAGCACAATGAAATTGGTCTCCTTCTCGATGAATAGATCGATAGTCACTTGACCTGGCAAAGTAAATAATTGCATTAGATGAGAATCTAATTAATCGCATAAGTCTCTCTCACTCTCTCACCTTTCACGTCCAGCGTTGTGAGATTGGGATGTATTGTGACCACATAGCGCAGGGGTCGGACGCTGTTGGGCAGCATCTTTTCGAGCCAGGGGAAGGGCTCCCCGTTCGTTGCAATCGGATTGAATGGCTGTGTGTTGTTTTCTTCATCCGTTTCATAGCCAGTCGTCGTTTTCGCCGCACAGGAACAGTCTGCAAAGGTCATACACACAGACGCAATGTTCAAATACAATGGTTCACGTGGCCAGGTGGGTGGCAATGGGGCGGGAGAGAGTTTTATATATATATTATATGGCTTTGGGGATTGTGGCTAAGCACATTGATGCTTGTTGTAAATCAACTGCGAATTACACGATTAACAAAGAGAACAGAACTGAAACTGAAAAAAGTGAAGGCTTCAAAAAGTCTAGGGTTAAGCAGAGAGAGGGGAAAATAAGGAAACCAAGAGAATAATCCAAATGGTAAATAAAATACACAAAATAAAAGCTAGCATACAAATCGATTCACTAGCACAGAACTTCATGATTTGGCTTTAAATAGGTTTTCTAGCACATCTAATACCAAAGGTAAGGTAAACATAAATATTAGAGAGGAAAAACTTCAGTTCTAAAAGTAATATTGGAAAAGTTATTAAAGAGCAACGCATAAGCAAGATTGATTGAGGACGGCGAAAATATATTTCTTTAATTTTTTATGTGTATTTAAATGAGTTTTAAAAATTATTTAGTATATTGTTCTTCTTTTGTCTGTAATGTCGAAATATTTATTTATTAAATTTTTTTCGTTTTTTATTGCCGAAAGTAAATAATATTATTTTGTTAAACGTAAGTTATTTTATTATTTGAGCTGTTTTTTTTTTTTTTTTTTTTTGTTATTATTATTATTGTTGGTTTAATTTGATTTATTAGGTTTTATTTATTTATTTCTTCCATTACTATTATTTTATTTTGTTTGAAAAAAATAATTGTTAGATTTTTTGAAGATCTATTTTTTATATAAATTCTTTTTTATATTTGCTTTTAACGGTCGTTTAAAAATAAATATAAAACAGAACTTAAAAAAGGATATATTTGTGGAAATCAGGAAAATTCTGAAAAAATGTTTTAAAATGTTTTATCCACATTTTTTGTGATTTGCAATCCTGATTCTGTCTGATAAACACTATATGTTAAATGTCTATAATTTATTAATTTTATAAATCTTTGAATATAATAAAAAATTTTTAAATACTATGCTTTATGATATCTAATAGATAAGATTATAGAAAACAGATTTTAAATATAATTTTAAAATAAAAGATATCTAAAATGTACTAGAATTAAAATTGATAAAAAATTGATTTAATCAGTAAAATTTATAAATACTTTAAAATTCTACACATTTCACGAGCAAACAATGTAAACTTCATTAGGTTCGATGACTTTTGTGTGTTTTGATGAATATAGAAGACTTTTTAATTGAATTGAAAGTTTTCGAAGAATTTGAAATGAATCCAATACACTAGGAAAGGGAACATATAGATAAGGTATGTAAAGTAGGTACAACAAGTGGATGACAGCAGCATGCCGACAGATTAGATTTATATATATATGTTTCAGGAATACTATATATAAAGGTATATTTGGACTATTTGTTGAGTGTTAATTACCGGTTAGTTAGAAGAAGTGGGTTTTTGGAAAAATTTGTTACTCACATTTTTACCAATCAAACAAGCATTTAAGAGAAGTTTTCATAAATATATAATAATATTTTGTGTGTATTTTTTTTAAATATTTTGTTTGTACCAAAGAATACAAAGAAACAACAGTATGAAAAGAAAACGGTAAACAAATTATGTATACATATTTATAAATATATATTTTATATATAGACGTACGAGTATTTAAAAGTTGATTAACTATTTGGTATTTTTATTAAGTTGCTCAAAAGACGGGTTGGCATTTTTAGTACTTTTTTTGCCACTCTGCGTAATTAATTAAGTGTTGTGTAGAGCTTGCGTGAAACCTGGTTACATTGTCTAGCTCTTTCCCTTTGTAAAGTCACCCACCCACACACACACACACTCATCGACTATCACACACCGACACACATGCATGTCTGGCTTGAGTCCGTAATGCAATTAGCCTTCAATGCATTTAGCCCCATTAAGTATGCAACACAAGGTTTATATTTGAACTTTGCATACATTTTGCAACGTTATATGCGGCAAGGGGACTCGATGCATCAATATGGGAGCTCCTCTCCTGCCCCATACACACACACGTACACAGTGAGGAGCCCGGGTCCGATTTTGTTATGGTGTTTGGTTAGGGCTAATACTATTAGTAAGCATATTACATCAACATGCTGCGACTATGTCAACAGGCAGTGTGCGGCATAACCTGATGCAGCTGCTCAGATTGGCCCCGTTCTGGTTGCATCCTTCATTAGCATAATGCAATACTATGGTTATACTAAGGAGAGTAATATGTTGTTTGTCACAGATGACTAGCTCGCCTAATAATAAAGCATGTTGTGAATTTACTTTGCCTAATGGAAATATTTCATTAAAAATAGGCAGACTTTAGCTTAATTGAGTTAAGATTTGGAACGGAAGCAGTTTTCAATGGAAAGTGGAAAGCATTTACTGGTCTTACATTAAAGTAAATAGTTAAATAAAATATTTACGGGCTTGTTACAGGTTGGATTGGAACGGTAAACTAAGGTCAAGCTGTCTTATTTTATGTTTAGGCAAACTGAAAACGTTTTAAAATTCATCTCAATTGAAAGATGAATGGAAAATTTGCTAAAGACAAGTTTGTAATATCTTATAAAAATTTCAATTGAATTTTTCTTTTCGTCTGTAATTCTAAATTGAAATTGCAGTCTTCGATGTATTTTCTACTTATAAATAAAGTTAAGTTGGTAGATTTGTTTAATTGTTGTTTAAGATAAAGATAAAGATATTCAAAATAAAGTCAAGATAGATAAAACATTTGGCGTTAGTCTATATTCAAATACATATCAGAGCTGATAGCTCGAGTGCCTAAATTTCAGCGGATAGGAAGTTTATTTTAGATCTCACAGGTATTTGCTGGAGTCTTAATTGTAATTCAAAACTTGTATTCAAATAGATTCGGATTGAAGCTAAGATATTTTATAGAAATAAATATCAAATAATTCACTGCACGACTACCACTGCAACTGTAGATTCAAAAGTATTGTTAAAAATACTATAAAACTCATGAATTATATAATATGATAACAATCATATTATTATCAGAACAAGTATTATAGTAAAAGCTCATTTAAATTATCCCTCTTCCCTAGGCGAGTACCTCTACCACTCGTGAAAAAATAATACAATGTGCATTATAAAACATATGAAAAGCTGTTTTCCCTGTTTGCAAATATATCCTACGAAAAAGGGGGAACAACGAGAGCTTTTGTTCCACTTGTTTGTTGTGGTAATGAAATAAAAATGTGAAAAAAGAAGAGAAAACAAAAGAAAGCAATGCAACCGAAAGGCAAATATAGATGTACAATGGAGCCTACCATTTTGGGGTCCGGCGTAGGCAATGATAATGGCCGTCAGCAGCAGGGATCCAAGGACGATGCCAGCAACGAGAAGGGCGCGACGCTGTGAACAGACGGCGACTCCGGTGCGCGTCTGCCGGCCGCCGCTCGATTCGCCACCTGGTAAATGTAATTAACAAACAGGTAAAAGAGAGTGTGAGAGCTTGTATATGTGTGTGTGAGAGAGAGAGAGAGAGAGAGAGAGAGAGAGAGAGGGGGGGATTAAGGGGACAGTGTGTGTGGGCAGCAGTCATATTAAATGATGTCAATATTTGCACACGAAATGTTTGCATTGCGCCCACTGTTTCAAGAGGACAAGTTGGTTGATTGGCTGAAGAGCTGCGAGAGTCAGTTCATCCAGAACGAACCATTAAAATTGTGGATCAGATACAATTTGGTTCACTTATTCATTTGAACAATTTACAATTTGTTTAGCCCGGCTAACTGTTCAGTTAATGAACTACTGAATATCGAACGTTTGAATTTATTCGAATATACTGACCAGATTCAATGGACAGTTGGTTTGCATAAACAAGTAACAAGTTAGCCCAATTCTCTATGAGTTCTATGTATTTACCTGATAGAAATGCACAATCATCTAAGTCCGGATCATTTGTCATTTCGATGCGCTCGCGCCGCCAAATTTTCGAACCCTTACGACCACCGCCAACGACCGAAATCTTAACGGGGCCGGTATCTCTTTGCTTTCCGGCCAATACGTTAGCTTGAATGCGTTGCTAAGACGCCGCGTTCTTCAGTTATATGTATATAAACTATATGCTATATGAACACAGGACCTCTTCACTTAAGTTAAAAAAAAAAAAATCAGAATATTTTGTGTCTTTCTTTTGCCTCCAACCAGCCAAGCCACGTGCGCCCATCATACATATTTTATTTCTTAGCCATGTTTATGAAGTCAACTTTGAATATTCGAAACTCGAATTTGACAGAGCCGAAGAGAGGAAACACTCTCAGCTGCCCGACGAGTTGATAATCTAAGGGACAAATTATCGTAATTTATGCGGACCTCCTCAAAAAGCAAATAGCAAAAAATATGAGAAAGGTGAACAGCAAAATATCTGAGATGAGTTTTCCACCCACATTACTTAGTTTTTGGGGTGAAAAGGCTCTGCTAGCATTGCTATGAGAAATGTAACGCAGAGAAGAAGATCTTGTTAATTATTCTTATTCGCTATCGATATCTGTTTTGATTTATATATTTATATGAAATTAAATTTTCTAAAAATGGACATTGTGTTTGTTTATTAAAAAACTCATATTATATAGTAACTATAGCTACACTCCATTGGAGCTAATGTTACAAAAGAGTATTTCATCTTCGGCGTGATTTTCAGTATTTGTTACCTTCTTTTTGGGCCAGGCGCCAAAAGTTGCCGCCCTTCCGGTCTCGCCGGCTCACCACCACCCCTGCCGCTCCCCCCGGACTGTATGCCGTCTAGTCATTCGCTTCGTCTGAGCCGGCAGCCACGCTCGTAACGTTGTCTGCGTCTGCAGTTTTTTGGATGTTGCTCACAATTTCAATGTCGCATTGAATTAGTGAAAAGCGCTTTCAACGCCCAAAAAGCAACCCCCAAAAAATATTTGATGCTGGATGTGGGTGTGTGTTTGTGTGTGTGTGAGTGTATTTGACTCTATAGTCTGCCTTTGAGCAGCACTTGAAGTTCAAGTTGAGCATCCTTAGCGAATTTTATGCGGTTTAGGCCTGGGCAATAATAAAGTAAATATGATACGGTTTATTTTGAGGCAATTTCATTACAATTTCTAATATACCAGTATGTTCACTGAGACTCACGTGGAGGTAGTGAAAATGTATGGCAATCTTATTACTCATTTTGAAATGCATGAATTTATCAGCTGATAAGATTCTATAAAATAAACAATAAACAATCAATAAACTTTATGGTACGAATTAGCAATATCAAATTTCTTTCACTTGATTAGATTCGAACTGTCTAGAGGGCTAACAGAAAGTCCGTTTTAATTTTAATTATTTTTCGATTGTATTGCCTAATATAAAGGAAGCTTCATAAATTACATTCTATGCAAATTCTAACAGTTGCTTAGCTTTCAAAAATAAGTTTCAGAAGGTAAATTTCGTATATCTGTTATTTTAACAGCTATTTAACATATTTATGTTATCTTTTTAGTTTATTATACTAATTAAACAATTATAGTCTCAGCTATAAAATTAAAAATAAATTGTTTAAAACCGGTTTAGTTGCCCGTTAGTTAGTTAGGATTGCAGTGTGCACTGTAATGCTTTGCAATGACTGTTCTATTTGATGGCATTACAAGGTTAACAGCCATGCAAAGGCAATAACAATAATTGTATTGCTTAGACGCCTGCTGCATTTGTTTACATTTTCATGCACGTTATTATCATGATTTTGTTGTTGCTCGTAACGCACATTGGAAACAAAAGTTTGACACACGCGTCACACGAGTGAATGTGAAGAGTGTGAGAGAGGGAGAGCGAGAGAGCGAGAGAGCAAGAGCGAGAGCGTGGCAGAGCGTCGCAGCTGGAATGCTGAGAGAGCGAGAGCGTGAGAGCGTGCAAGAGAGCGCAACACTTGACTGTGTGGCGCTCGCATTGGAATTTGTGTTTTGAAAATGAAATGTCAAAATGCAAAGCTCAACAGCGCGCATTTCCTCACATGCGTCAATCGGGTATGTGTGTGTGTTTGAGTGAGTGTGCTTGTGTGAGTGTGAGTCGGAGAGTATAAGTGAATTTCCTGCTTTGTCTTAGCTTTGATAATGCGGCGTTTTTCTTTAGCGAGAAACGAGCGCGTTTCTGAGTGCTTTCAGAATGCGCGTATATATGTCAATAGTGCGCTTTCCAGTCCAATTCGCTTTTTTTTCGCGATTTGCTTTTGCTTTTTCTCTTATTTATTTTATTTATTTATTTTTTTTTTTTTGCAGCTGGTCCCGTTTTTGTTTGCCACTTGACTGAATTGGCGAGTGCATTTCCCTACCAAGCGGCAGAGACGGCAGCGACTGCGGCACTGACAGCGGCAGCCTCAGCGTCAGCGGCTATTTCTCTGTTGTTGGCAGTAAAAATTAATTCGGACATTTGAGGCGGACGTCCATGAGCTATATAATGGCTTGAACGTGGGTACATATTTGCTTTGGCTTGTTGTTGTTGTTGTCGCTGGACTTGGCTGGTGGCAAAAGGTCAAAATAGTAACACTTAATCAATGCAAGTGAGGAACTCATTAAGCCCACACGAATTTATTCGTTTGGCCCAATTGGCTTTTATATTGCTATATTTAACTATAATATGCTAGCTTTCACTTGATTCACTTGAAGTACCGTTAGATTTCCGTTAACGCACCGAACTTGTCAGAACTTGGACTAATTAGTAATTAACTTTAATTAACAAAAAGCCGACAGAAATTGATTTGATTCTTCGACGGCCTTTTGTCTAACTTTTCTACTTTGCTTTGCTTCTTTATTTTTTTTACTTTTATTATTATTTTTTTTTTTTTGGCAATTTTATGCTCTTTTCGTTATAGACACGCACAGTGGGTGGGGGCAGTGTGTAAAGGCAGCACGCGACTCATCTGTGTATAAGTGTGAGTGACTGTGAGTGTGTGTGCGTACGTGCGTGTTTCTATAGGTGTGTGTGTGTGTGTGTGCGTGTATTTGTGGAGTTTCTTTTTTGATTTTTGTCAACACGAGCTTTCGTTCGAACGTTTCGCTTGCTTACTACGCGCTTTCTGGTGCGTTTGATTGCGCGTACATTTTCCAACTGGATGCTGCTGTGGCTCGCCGTCGCGTCTCCGGCAACGAAAAGAACTTTTGCAGCAACCCCTCTGGTCAGGCAGTCTACGCCCACCCCTCTCCGTCCCTCACGGCTGTGCAGCGCATGTCCATGCGCTCTCGCAAGCTCCCACTCTCACTCTCTTTGGCACACACACACGCTCTCTCACTGTTGCTGTTTTTTGCCGTTTTTTGGCTCTCACCTGCAAAAATGAAAATGAAATTTCTAGTGGGTCCTTTTCGCCGGTCCCTGTTAGCCAACAAACAACATGAATAGTGGAGTGTTTTGGTGTTGCCAGGCAGATCGGAATCAGAAGCAGGCAGGCTGCAACCCTTAAGCACCACCCACCAGCAGCCTCCCTGCTCCCCTGCCACATCAGTGCTGCACATATGTGTGTGTGTGTGTCTGTGTATGTTATTTCTCCCCAATATGCATTCAGTTACTATGTCTAGTTGTTGTTGTTGCTGTCGTTGCTGCTGCTTCTTTATCTTACTTTTAGTCAAAGGTTCAATCGGCAAACAGTTCTTGTTGCTGCTGATTAAGGGTTGGCTTCTGCTTACAGTTATCGCGGCCATATACGACACGAGATTTACGAGCTCACGTATTGGCGCTGCCTTCTTTTTTTTATTGCCTACTTTGAGGCGCCTTTGACAAGCAAAACACGCATCCAGTCGCCCTAATGGTCTTGCAACTGCTGCTGCAAATCATTTTGAGAAAATTTGACAAATATTTCCTCGAAATTGAATTGACAATGATCATATAAAAACCATTATAGTTGTTTATATTGCACTTATATTGCTGTTACAAAAGTGGGAAATCATGAATCTCTTTAAAGCGTAGTTTCCATGAATATTTATTTATAAGCTCAGCAAAATTGTAAAACTGTTGATATATTACTACACCGATGCGATACTTGATAGAAAGTTGTAAAGATATTTTATACTGAGAACTGTTTGAATATATATAGAAATGTCTTAACAATTCAAAATGACTCCATTTCTCAATTAATTTTCAGGGGAATTTTATTAAAGCTTTAATTATATCTAAAAATTTTTATTGTCAACTTAAATAAGTTTTTTTTTCCGAGTGCATTAATTTGCATCTACCAAGGTTTTGAAAAGATTTCTAAATATTTTTTTTGGGTTAAAAAAGATTGATTCTTGATAACGTTAAGCACAACATTATAAAATAAAGTAACAAACTTGGTAAAGATTTAAAAAAGTTCTGGGAATTTATTAATAAATTTCTGCTATATTTGCAGCTGTCATCAGAGCTTAAATTTTTCAACTCTAAGCAAATCAAAACTCACAGAGTTTGAATAAAAACTGAAATCTTCCATATGGCAGTTGAAACATTTTCAACTCAATTAATTTCTGGCCTAATTTGATTTGTACGATGAGCCGCAAACAAAGTCGTATCTCACTTCAAACCTTCAAAAAAGTTAAGCGTAAATAAAGTGTAAAAAGTTTTAGAATTGATGAAAACAGTAAAAGGTTGTTTCTTATTTTTTTATATTTTCATGTTGGGCGCAATGCCAGGTCACGAAAAGTTATTTGACATGAAGTTTGAGGGCGACCCGACTCGAACGTCGACTTTAACTCAATGAAATCTTTGTTACGTTGCCCAGTCCCGCCGTCCCCCTGTCGCCCTGTCCCCCTGTCGCTCTGTCACCCAAGCAGCCATTGAATTTAAAGACGGAAATGCAAATGGCAGCACAGGGTGCTCATTAACAAATTGTTTTTCAGCTCTACCGCCCAGCCACAGCGTGGAATTGAAATTGCCAGCGAGGCAATTTTCATCTATCGACTATGGAAAGTCGTTACTGCCTGCATTTCAATTCCATCCAATTCCTAGGCTTTTTCCTTTCAATTGCAATCGTCAGCAGGCATTTGCCACACATTGTTCTGAGGGTTATTTAACGTAATTTTGTGGATGTCACCCAAAGCGTACAATGGGCTATTTTGAACGGAAAAAGTGATTAATGATGAAAATGTTATTTAGCAGAGTGATTAACATAGCTTATAGATGATGTTGTGATAACAGCTGTTAAGCTCTAAATACAGCTTTGCTACAGATTTTGAATAATGCTAAAATAACATACATTCAGCTATATGATATGCATATTATATGTATATACATACATATATGAAAATATATATAATGATAATATAACATTCAAACAACAAAATCGTCTCTTTGACAAATATAAAAAGAGATAAAACCTTTGTAGAGCTTGATGCCCTGTATTGTCATTAATGTAAAGCTCATGAAAAAACCCTATGAAACTCTCTGAAACCCTCTTAAGCTTAGGGTGTGTCTCTAAACTCTACTATTCCATATATATTCCATATTTTGCTCTTCTTTAAGTCATCAGCTGAATTCATCATCAATTTAAGCCCACTTTTCCAGTCTCTAACTGATGCCAATCAATTTCTCTGTTAATCTCAATTTACACCAAGAACCTCCAAGCACTTCCCATAGTACAGCGTGTCCAGTATTAAGTATTTGCTGTCGCATGCAAATTTACAGCCCACAAGTTGTGAAGAGCGCACAGATGAATGCCATGTGAGAGTGTGATTGTGTGCGAGTGTGTGCCTGTGTGTGATTGTGTGTGACTGTGTATGTGTGGGCTTCCCTTTTCAAGGGCTTTTGGCGCTCAACGTTGTACAGCGGCCACAAGTGTCTGTAATAGAGAGTGGGCTCTGCACCCCCACTCCCTCATCCCTTCCTCCTGGGTGCCAAATCGAAATGTGGTGGTTAAATAATCGCTGTTTATGAAACAATCAATAAATTTAAGCTGCTGCGATGGCTGTTACTGCGTCATGTGGCAGCCACTGCTACAGCCACTGCTGGCCCCATAGGCGTTTATATATACCCACATCCACACACACACACACACACAGACACACACGGAGTAAAAACTTGAGAACTTTGCTACTTAGGGTTGAGCCGGCGCCCGGCGTCGAGTCTTGAAACTCCTAATTACTCGATTAAGTGATTGTTAATCTCTTCATGACTTTTAGCTAAACGATAGGAAAACAACAAAAGAAATATAAATTGACTAAAAGTCGGCAAATCATTCTCGAATCATTTGAAACACTGTTTCAACTCAAATTCGGATGGCTGGCAAATGTTATGAACTTAGGCTTAAGCTTAGGGAAGCTTCTTTAAGAGCTTTGACTTTTTTTGTTACAATGTAAATTAACGGAGCTATAGAAAAATCTAATTTACTTATGCTTAGAAATTTAGGGAGCTATATATAATTAATATTTCAGCTCCATAGCTCTGGTACTCCTCGCGATCTAAACATTTAAACAAACAAACCGACAAGAAATATTACTAAAATATGTGCATAATATACACAACTGTAACATAATATCTCATGTGCTTAATCCATCTTTAACATTCCGCCTGACCTGCAGATTCTCCGTTAATTGAACAAAAAATCGATAAATTTTAATATGAGAGTAATGCTCGAGGGTATTAATTTACCAAAGAGCTTTCTGGCGGGAGAAGAGAATCTAATAATAATTGCGAGCTGTGCATGAGAGTCCCAACGTTTTTCCGAACATTTTCCGCATGACTACGAAATGCTTTACTTCATTTCATATTTTCACTTTAATTGTTTTTTTATTTTTTATTTGTTAATCAAGAGCGTATATGATAGTATGTGTTAATGTGTGTGTGCGTGTGTCTCTGCTCAATTTGCAAAATGTTCAATGAATTAATTGGCTGTTTGTGTTGAGGCAGCTCTCCAAGGTGCACCCTAGTACGGTGCAAACATAAATGGAAAACTAATTGTGCAGAAATTGAAAATGCAAATGGGGGAAAAAAAAAAAACAAAAAACAAAGTAGAAGAGCAGAGCGAATGCCAGCTAGCAAAGGTTTTCAAGTGCTGCGAAAAGTGGGCTACGGTAGCTGCTGTCATTGTTATTTCCTGACTGACGCACAGACGGACGGACAGATGGACAGCCAGACAGACAGACGGACAGACAGACAGACAGAGTTGGCTTTTGCGCGTTGCCTTTGCTACATTTTCCATTTCCCCTAATTACGTAGGCCGCCTTAGGGGGCCGCTCAAGCTGTGCGCATTGTGGCTGCATTGCATTGTGTGTTGGTCTGTGTGTGTGTGTGTGTATTGGTGTGTTGGGTGTAGTTGTGTATTTGTGTGTGCCATTTGGCAAACAATATTTGCTGCAGCAATTTGGTTGCATTTGTGGCGCATCGCCTTGCTTTGACTTCCTGCTCGCAATGCTTCAAGTGGCCTGACCCAAAAACACATTTCATCCATTTCTATATGTCTTTACTTTCACTCACACCCATACACACACACACACATATACAGAGAGCATTGTTTCTGTTAGCCCCATTTTCCAGTTTTATTTCTTCATGTTTCCTCCCGTTTTTTTACCCGGGATGCGCAGGAATTCTTTATTTAAGTCAAGTTGCTTCAAGGGTGTGTAGGAGTGTGTGTGTTTATGTGTGTGAGTGTGAGCCCATTCAGAATGCAATCAACATCAACGCATCCTGCAATTATCCACGTGGGCAGCAGGCGCGACAACCATCGACAGCTGCCACAAACACACACATTTGCTCTCTCTTTCTCTCTCTCGCTCCCTCTCCCTCTCTTTTTATCACCTCTACTGCTATAGGCAACAGTGCAGTTGTTGGTCTCGTCTGTTGCATGCCACAAGCTGTGTCTTAGTCGAAAGGTAAACACTGATGCTGCTCCTGCTGCTGCTGCTGCTGCCTCTGGCTCGAGCCATTCGAGTGGTGCTTACTCCAGTTTATGCATCCTTAATTGCAACACATGCATCCTGCTCCCGTGACACTGATTGTTGCACCACCAATGGCAAAACACAATTTTCTTCTGTGGCACACTTTAGGCGTTGCCTTGACGTGCACAAGAGTCAACGATTCGTTCAACAGATAACACAGCAAATTGGGCTCACGGACTCTTATCAAACATGCGCCCAGGCAGCTGTTTGCCGGGATTTCATCAGAGCCCCATAAATTATTAAGTGTTTAATGTGAATACCAAAATAGCCACAAATTGTCACGCATATCATTAAATATACATGTTGCAGGTTGCATACGAATGCGAATGGGAATATAAATAATGTTACTATGGCAGCTGATATAATATGTATTTAGCTGAAGAATCAGAGCTTCATTTGAGGACCTCAGAGGAATTTTGTGAATATTTCATATGTGGAGCTCCTCTCATATCTTGAACTCTATTCATTCACGCTATTCAAATCGCTCTGTCTCTACGTTTTCTAAATCTCCCTCTTTCTATTTGGTATCCGAATGTGCACTCTTATCTAACCTCAGTAAGATCTTGGGTTTCAATTAATTTGAGCAAAGGTTGAAGCATACATATCGTATAAAATTAGTCTTAATTAGTCCACCTATTTCATGTAAGACAGTCACAAATATACATATATACCCATATCTACAAACTCATCTAAAACTAATCTCACTTGGCGCTTTCATTTTTAGGTTAACACTTAACTCATATTTGAAAATTAGCAGAAATATTACGGAACACTGAGATGAATTGTGGCATTTCACTTCAGTTTAAAGTTTATGTGCTACATAATCCGGATTTAATATTCCTCGGGGTACGTTTTCTCATACCATTATTTACACCCACGCAGACACACTCACTCACACACACAACGAGACAGTGAGACAGCTACATAAATAAACACAAGTTCGTATTTCCAAATGGCTAAACGAAAATGAAACAAAAACTAAGAACTGAGAATTCAAAATGTCGGAAATCTGAGCTGAACTGCAGGCGACGTGCCCGGCTGCAAGTGTCCGTCTGAATGCCCGTGTTGGGCGGACGGGGCCACATTGGGTGACTTGGCTGGATGATGCGGTGGCATCTCTGAGCAGCATCATGCAGCATGCTGCACAAATGCCGCCAAGTTGCCGCAAGCAAAACGAAATACAAAAAGAAAAAAAGGAGAAATATGAGACAATTGTGGTCTATAATAAAAATGTAAGAAGCACACAAAAAATGGCAGAGAAAGCAGGAGGAATAACCGACGTTTGAATGCTCTGCAGCGTCCTTTACTCATTTAGTAATTTAGGAATAAATGCGAAGACAGCTATAGATGAGTATAGTCCCAACCATTTTAGACTATTAAGCTGAGATATAGGTACATAAATATGTCTAAGCAGATTGAAAGATATATGTGCAGGGTTCCCCACATTCGAATGACCCATCTGGCAGTCCTATACCTTTTGACAGAGACGGGCACTATACGCCGTAGAGGCTCAAGGCGGCCAAGTCTACGCGAATCAAATAATATGATTATTATCGACAAAATCAACAAAATCCTATTTTTGATTGTTAAAAAAAAAAACATGGGTCTGTCGAATATGGGCAGCCTTGTAGGGTTGCCAGATGGATCACTTGAATATGGAGAATCCTGTATAAGAGTAACTTTTAGTGCATAGAACTCATTCCAGGAGAAATCACACTGATGACAGCATCCAATGACTGAGTGCAGTGTGCTTTCAATCAATTACACTGCCTGCCCTACTGTCAATCCTTAATTACTTGTATGATGGACATGGTTTGCTTTTATTATCTCACATTCTGTTATCTGTCATACGTTATATCATAGTAGCTCCTCGTAAAATGTAAATACTATATATACTATATATAAGATCAGGTTATATGAAAATATTATAGTCTGCATGCTCTACAACTATTTTGCACATAGCATTAACTAATATTGATTTGCTCTATATATATATATTTTATGTATTTGCCTTGAACATCTAGAGTTGCATATTCAAAATACTTCGCCAAGAACCAAAGAGAATCTCTGACTTAACAGGCAAAGGCAGCTGGCATTCATTATATTTACTTGCGGCTGGGCTGGGCTTGGCTTGGCTCGGCTTGGTCGACGGGGCGTATGAGCATATGAAAAACGGTTTCCTGCAGGATACAAAATTAACGCCACTGCTCAGACAAGGCAGCCAAAAGGCAGGGCAGAGCAGGACACGGCTGGGCTGGGTTGGGCCAGCATTTTGTCTTGCGCACAATATTCTGTTTTAATGCTTTTGTTTTGCATTTGGAGTAATTAAGAAAACAACCTGATGGATGGCACTGCGTGTGTGAAAGTGTAAGAGAGAGACAGGTAGATAGGGAGAGGAGACAGCAGAGGGGCATGGCACCTGCTCGCAATTGGCAGCCGACTGCGCTCAAATTATGCTCAAGTGCAATTATGCACTTTGCTGCGGGCTGTGCTTTGATCATGTGAAGATGCCTTCACACAGTGCAACAGCAATGCAAGCAAATTGGGCTGGGCAGGGCCAAAGAGTGGGCGGGGGGTACGGCTGTGTGACTTACCAAAGGTAACGCCATTCGTTTGCTTCTCCTTGTCCTTCTCCTTATCGAGCTTTTCGCCGCCCAACGGCTCCAGCTCGATGCCATCTGTGGTGGCCACTTTGTAGTCCCGTTTCGACATGTTGCCACAGCAGAAGCCACAACATAACATCTGTCCAAATTTGTAGGCCTGTGGTTTGAGCGGCGCCGTCGTGAATGGATTTCTCTGCTCAGGTGGGTGGGGGAAAATCGCTCAAATCTCTCTCTCAATTCTCCGATCTCAGCTCTGTATGCGTCCTTCGGCGATATGTGTATTCAATGGAATGACCTTCTAAAGTACTTGGGTATAAGTTAATAAAGTCGGTGAGTAGAGTTCGAGATTGTTTTCGTGGTTTTTGTTTATTGATTTTCAAAATTGGTCCAGTTACACTTGATGAAAGACAATAAATATGTATAGTTCTTAGTCGTAGAAACTGCAAAATAGAGATGAGGCACAGGATTACTGAAAATGCTTAGTGTAAGATAAGAGCCTAATTTGTATATCTGCCAGACCGTGCGCTTCCTTTAAAATATAAATAACTTATATTTCCTTGATTTATACAAGCACATTTTCATCTCATCTTTTATATAATATTTTAATAATATACAGGGTTCTCCATATTCGAGTGACTCATCTGGCATATCTATATATTTAAATATATAATATTTAAAAATATATGGAGAACCTTGTATATATGTATACATTTAAATATATAATATCTAAAAATAATTCATATTTTCTAGGGAATTTCAAAAATACTTTAAGTTAAATATAATAAATAATTAAACTAAACTAGAAGTGGATAAAATAACAAACGAATTTTAATGACGTAGGCATGGAGAAGCGGGCGTTTAGGAACATAAACGGACCATAAGTCAAGATGCATCAGTCTAGAATCTCCAGTCTGTCTGTTTGTTTCTCTGTATGCTGTATGCTTATAAATCACTATGTATGTACGTCTGTTTATCTGCATGTCGGTATATATGTGTTTATTCCTGAGTAATCTCTCATTACATATGTATTTATGTATTATTGTATTTACAGCAGGGATTTTGTAATTTAGGTACTCCTTGGGTGTAAGTAAATATAATCATAAATAAAACTACCATGGAATCTGTTAAACTTGACATTCAATTCTACAATGCCAATTACTGACAAATACTGCTAATCTAAAGACTTGAGTAGTCTGACTGACAGGGTACAATCCAGTCTACCTCATTCTCTTTAATATCTAGTTGGGAGTCTCTAATGAATTCCGGTATTTAGGTTAAAACTCAATTTCAGTTACCTTTCGGCTCGTTTCTTATCTCTGAAAGTGCTGAGTGCACGCAAAGAAAAAGTTGAAGGTCCGAGCTGACTCTTTGTCTATAAATGCTTATATGTATGTATGTATGTGCATACATGTATATTTCAATCTGTATGGCTGCTTCAGCTCTCCTTCAGAAGGAGAAAGTTTTGAATAAATTTCATAAAAAGTTATAAGTCACGCTTAGTTTTTGCACTGCCACAGGAGCTCTGTGTCCACACAGATTTCGAGCTGCTGCTGCATCAGTTTGTGTAATATTTTATGCATTCATAAAATGGTGCCGACTGCTGCAAGTTTTTAGATTGCCACAAAGAGTCTGGCGGCACTTTTCGACCGGTGACGACATTGTTTGGGCCCCAAACAAAACGAACTTTAATAAGAGCACTCACAGCTCTGCTTCGCTGTGCTTTGCTCTGGTCTGCTCTGCCCTGCTCTTAGGCGTTGCTCCTGCCTTGGGGTTGCAGTCCGACACTTATTGCTTGTCTTAGTTGTGGCACACTCCACACTGCTTTGTGTGGCAACATAAAAAGGTGCAGGCAACAGCAACAACAAGAGAGCAGCAAAAAGGAGCAGTGTTTGCAACAATGCAAGCGGGGTGGCGGTGCATTCGATAGCCTTGGGGCAACAAATGGGGAGCCGCGCGCAATAATTGCAAGCTGAACTCACAAAGCGCACAACGGGGCGCATACGTAATGCAAATGGCAAAAAAATATCGAAGAGCCGCACAGTTCAATGCACGGCGATGCTAAATGGAGCACGGCTCGAAGAGTCCAAGTTGGAAATGTAGTCGAGCGTTAAGCACTCCACTTCGACTCGCAGGCAGCACTTGGCAAAAGACTCGATGCGAGCCAATTGTTTTCGACTGTTTGTTAAAACACAACGTGGCACAGTCACTTGGCAGAAGGCAACGCTAACGTGGCAGACAGGCCCGCAATATGCCGGCAAGCCAAAGTACACACAGAAAAAGCCAAAAACACAAAGGGCCACACAGTCCAAATGAATTCTGCAAACAGCACAACGGAAGCGAACAGAGAAACATAACACGAAGCACAAATACACTTGCCTCTCTTTCTCTCTCTCTCTCTCTCTCTCTCTCCCTCTATCTATCTCCCTCTCTCTCTATCTACCTCTCTCTCTTAGGAGTTTCGATTGAAATGAGGAAACAAAGGATATGACATACTGAAGAAGAGAACTGTCTGGGAAGACTCATATCTGTGAAACTATATAGATGCATTGACACTTCGCTTCTCAGCAGGAATCGGCGGAGATGACACAGACACAGACATTGTCTGTGAAGAACTCATATTTGTGAAACTAATATCAATAAAAGTTTGCTCTGAGCAATATATTGCAATATAAGTCGGATTCAGTTGGGGATATACCAGTAACCAGTATTTCATTTAGTTAGTGTGAATTTCATTTAACCAAATATATAAATATATTTCTTCTTAACTCTTTGTTCATCAACGTTGATGATTTTGATTTGAAAATAGAGCTTTAATTGCTTCTATTTTATATGTACATAATATATATAATATATTTAAGTTAAATATTTTTAAACTGATCTTTAGTTGGCTTTGATTTGAAAGATTTGAAACTGAATAATTAAAGCTATAAAACTTATTTAAAAAACCAAGTCGACTCCTTCTTTCGACTCGAATTTCGGCTAGAAGCTTTGCTTTATAGCTAAAATCTACTAGCATTTCCTATATTTGATAAGCTCTCATCTAGCTTCAATTACTCGCATATATCTTTATGCCATGTTTTACTGTACTACAGTACGTTCCATAAAATCACAATACCCTTTTTTATGGCCAACTGCTAGGCGTTGACGGTTAGTGTTTAGTTTGTTTTTGGACTGGTCATAAAGTGGCCGGAATTAATGGCAAAATGGCGTCAGCTTGTTTTGTTTTGCTTTTTCGCTTTTGCACTTTTTGTTGTGTTCGTTTTTGTTTTTGTTTTTATACCCTGATCCCATTAAAAATGGGAAATCAGGGTATAATGGTTTTGTGAAAAGTATGTAACAGGCAGAAGGAGGCGTGGCAGACCCCATAAAGTATATATATTCTTGATCAGGGCGACGAGCTGAGTCGATATAGCCCTGTCCGTCTGTCCGTCCGTCCGTCCGTCCGTCCGTCCGTCCGTATGAACGCCTAGATCTCAGAAGATATAAGAGCTAGAGACTTCAAATTTTGTAAGCATACTCATGTATACCATACGCAGTACAAGTTTATCTTTTTTTTTCGATAACTCATCCGATTACTTTTTTATCGCGAATAATCGATAAACTGATTTTGTTTATTCACCGTAATTTTTATACTTTTAGACCTGGAGACTTCAGATTTGGTGTGTATATACATCTGATCAATACGCAGATTTTGTCATTTACAGATTTTGGATACCACGCCCCTTTCGCCCCCAATTTACAAAAAACGTATTTTAAGTACTAGAGACTTGTGCTTTGGAATGTATACACATTTTCACATTATAATTACGTCCTAAAAGTTTCATGAAGATAGTCTGGCTACAAGAGAAATTATTCAGCAACAAAGTTCTCATAGTATTGCCCACATTGCAGCGCAGCCCAAGCGCAGTCGCTGCTCACTGCGCAGTTAGCAGAACGCGTGCGTATGCGTGCGTGAATATCAGCTCTTTGTAGGGATCAGGGTATCTCCTAGTCGAGCAGTCTCGACTAGAGCTTCCTTACTTGTTCATTTTGCTTTCTTTTTTTTTTTTGCTTGTTGCGTTCGTTGCATACAAAAAAGTTTGTGGCTTTGAAGTTTGGCCTAGGCTTAAAAGACAATGCAACTGAAAATAGCCAGCGCAGTGTGTGTGTGTGCGAGTGTGTATGTGTGTTTGGTCTATGCGACACGTGCGCAAATTGTGCCCCGAAGTGTCATTTGTTATTTCACTTCCGGTCCGCCGCGACAGGATGAAAAACTGAAAAATGAAATACAAAAACTTGTTCTGATGGCATTCAGGATACCCTGCAGCAAGTTTGATTAGCTGACAGAGGCAATACGTTGGGTGTACTCATGTAACTTCATATATGAAAAGGTAAAGGCAAACAGGAAACCGAGAATAATCAAGAATAGATGACTTTAATATACCCTGGAACCTATTTACTTAAATAAAATGATATACGGCCTATCAAATGTGAATACATTTATTTTGTGTTTAAATGGAAAGCTCTGCTGCCCGTAAAGCGTTTAGGAATGTGACCCATGGGAATAAATATTAAATTCTTCTCGCGTGCCTCGATGTGAAGGAGTTAAAAGAGTGAAAACTCTACATGCAAATAAGTATATGCATAATATGAGTGTAATAATAATGTACAATATAATATATACAATATAAATACATACAATAATGTAATTACTGGTTTAACTGTAACTCAACTGCCAACAAAGTAGCCTCATCAGGTCTGACATTAAAGCTTTGTGCTGGGAAAGCTTTAAAGGCAGCTAACATAAACACACACACTCACACACATATATTTGAAGGCCATTTGGAGAGGAAATGCATTTTTTTTGCTGAAGCTATTGCTGAAAATCGAAGGCCAATCGAGACCATTCGATGGGTGGCAATCAGTGTAGTCCTCTGAGTGCTATTCGGGATTGAATCCCTTAACTCGTTTTGCGTGTGCTCTCAATGCCATTAGCTCCGTTCATGGAGAGGGAACGGGGTGCTGGGTGCTGGGCGCTGGGGTGGTGGAGTGGCTATGTGGCTTTGTGGGTTAGCGGCTGGGTGTCTGGGTGGTTGGTCAGCTAGCTGACCTCGAGCGGAATTCTGCGTTGGGCTCTAGCCCCGCACTGGGCAACATTTTTTCGCAGGTGTCACGTTTTATTTTTAGCCCCAGCTAAAGGTACTCAATTGTTGGTTAAAGTTCTGTGTGATATGCATGTTTATGAGCATGCAGAATGCCTTGCATGCTTAAACATTAATGCCAGCAATTGCCATCAATTATTAAAGGACACTCACACACACACAAACACACGCTCGCGCTTGTATACATGCAGCTCCTGTGGTTACAAGTTGGCTTTCTGTGTCTGGGGCATGTCAATTAACGTGCTCGCATTGCAAAGCCAACATGATAAACACATTTGTCACTGCCTTCGGGCAGTTAACAAACAATCTACTACTGAATATTTAAAGACATTCATATATGTATATGATATATATATGTATGCAAGTATAACTCGTGTGTCCAAATGTGTTTCTTACCTTATTCAATCTGAAGACGCAACAGAATCCTTTGTTTGCATTGAATCCTATTTTGGGCGCCAAGTCGTGGAAATTGTATATAGTATAAATGTGTATATGCTAAGGAAGCTGTGGTATATGCGTATTTGTTTTGGTGATATTTCTTAATAAACCGAGCACGGGGCAACACAAAAAAAAAACACCGGCAAGGAACACAGGAAACACACTTGAATTCGCTTGCGTTCTTATGGTAAATAAATAAAGTTTTCGACAACTGTTTTATATTGTATTTGATTATCTAATGCAGCAGCGCGAACCAAAGACGACTATTTAGCACGAAGGATAAACTCGTTCTGTTCGCGTCGAATCGCCTAACAACGGGCAGCTGACCAAAGTCGAAGAGAGCTTTGGATTTTTTGCTCTCGCAAAAGCTTCGGCAGCGAAACTTTCCTATTGTCCTGTGTCACAATTTCTGCTCTGAAATTCCATGGGAAACTGCACAGAGTGGGGGCAGGCGAGAGAGAGAGAGAGAGAGGGTGGGACTGGGAGAGAGCGAGCGAGTGTGAGAGAAGGATGCAGAAAGCATCGAGAGCAATAGCCGGCAGTGTGGGCCAACAACCACCATAGACCACCCTCCGCACTGAACATCATCTGCTAAGCAGCATATCAACAATAATTTTGTTTTGTTCCGGCCGGGGTCTACTGTGTGTGTGCGCGTGTGTGTTGGTGTTTAGATATAACGCTCTATGCTAGATAAACAAAATATTAAGGGTGTGCAAAGAAATCATAGGGTGTTGAATGTTGTACACTGCTTTAAGAACTGTTATCCTAACAGCAGCAGCTTGACTTACTTTCAAATGTAGCCAAAAGTTAGAGTTGAGCATTTGTCAGCTGAGAAATAAGAAGTCTTTCTGGGTTTAAACATTAATCTTAAAACATTACACAAAGAGATGCTTTTTTTTTAACATATTGTAAGAATGTATAGAATATAATTAAATTTTAGTTTACAGATAATTTAACTTTAACAATAATCAATTCCAATATACAAAACGGAGATTGCCTTACTTCGAACGATAATCAATTATTTCATTGCCTTCCATTTCTTGATTCTTGGGCGTATCATCAGGATCCAGTAAGTCGCCATCAAAGCTAAAAAGCAAAGAACATACAATATAAAAGACAAACATAAATAAAGTCATAAAGTCTTACAACAACTTGAAGTCTTGAATATTACATTCCATTTGCTCGGCACATTTGATGTAGAGTATCTTAAATGTTTCTGTCTTTTTCATAGGTATTACCAATGGCTCTTTCCATTTATCATTTTGTATTTTCAATTGGAATTTCTTTGGCTTCGACATAAGATTAACTTCCTCCTTTTGTTGATTTTTATGCGATTTCAGAGCGCGACCACCTAACAAAAATAAAGTTTTATAATAGAAAAGGCGACCTCATATGGATTACTTCACTTACTCAATATGTGGAAGCCTTTTAGACCGACGCTTTGTGGCGAGTCCATTGCGTTTAGGAAAACGTCATCCATATTTATAACAACTTCGTCCACAGGTACCCCATTGCGTTTCGAAACTTCCCTGAACATGTGTGCGAACTTTTGGTGTTGCCTCAGCTTATACACTTGCATATCGCCGAGCCTAAAAATAAAATACTGATTCATATTTTGAAGGTAAAATTTGGAATATGACTGCATACCAATTCAAGTTGATCTCCATGAGGGGATTATCATCATCGAAGTTTGGCGCAGTTTCGGCGTGCTCTGCGGGCTCTGTATGTTCCGCGGGACTCATTTCCTGCTCCTCATCTGAGTCTAGATTTATCTATTTTTAAACGATATATATCTACAGAAAAACATACAATTTAGAAGGGCATTGCTTACTCACAAATCCTTCCACGCGTGGCGTAACAGCTGAAACAAGATCAATAGAGTCGACGACTCGGGAATAAGCCGCCACTTCAGCTGCCTGTCTCCGATTTCGTTTAGGCGGCTCAATTATGCTACTCGGAGGCGTTGAGCTACTCGTGTCTGCATTCTGTGCTGGGGCTTTACGTCCACGCCTACGTCCCCGACGTTTATTGGGTGGATCCACAGCTTCGACAGCTGGAAGTAATGAAGTTTCCAATTCATGCTTATTCTTTCCTGGTGGGGACTGCCGCTTGCCCAGTGATGAGCGCGTGCGCCTTGCCACGGGCAAAGTTTCCATATCGTTGATTTTCTCCCTTTCTTTCTTTTGCTCCATCTCATGAATTAACTGTGAAACAGGTGACAGATCAGCGCGTGTAATGGGCGCCTGCGCCTCTTCCACAGTTGTGCACGTTATCTCATCCGTTTTATTTTTAAGTATCTCCTCATCTTTTACTTGTTTTTTTCGATTCCCGGATTTTGCTTTGGGATGCGGTTTTATTTGATTTGTTTGCTTGGCAGATTTTGTAGCTGGTTTCTTTATAAAATCATAATCAATTTGTTTTATTGTTTCGCTATCCTCTACGAACTGCTTTTGTGGCACTCCTGTGAAGTCCAGTTATTTCATTCGGTTTACAAATTATACATCAGATATTTTGACAACTATTTGCACTTACCGTTTAGCCGTTTAACTGGCACATTGAATATATCACAGTCATCGTCCGACATTGTGGATGCAATAACCTTTGTTTTACTAAATTCGTTATATTCTGCTTGCTTCAGTTTTCTAGAAATCCTTTAACATTTAGTTAATGCCGCCAAAAAGGAATACACGGACGCCGCATAAAAGCGAATAATTACGATTTAATAAATATCAACTATCGATACTTTTACAGCTGGCGACTTATCAGAAAGCCAGAGCGAGAAAGAGAATGTTTACTAAACTCAAAAATGTAATGCCGCCAAAGAGAAATGTATGGGATTTCCATTCAACGACTATCGATAACTTTTCAGCTGATGGCAAATCAGTGTGTACACATCTTTCAAGTAGAAAACAATGTTAAAGTTCGGTATTTATGACATTTGAATATATATAAAAAACGGTTTAATGAGATTTGAAATTTTTATTTTAGTTCTTATAAAATGCTTAAATATATATGTTAGTTTTTGAAGACTTCAACTTGATCGTCTTTATATGGTACTGCTGGATCCAAGCCGAAATTCATTTTCATAATATCACAGAACACAGAGAGAAATATGAACGCATCCACAAAGTGATTGACTGTGTTAAGTATAGAGCGATTCTGTGCTTTGGCAACGCTCACAAGAGATTGAATAATTAGTAAAACGCCCGCTGTCACCTACATATAGAAAAAGAAGAGTATGCTATTTATATACCGTTTATTATTTATTGGGAATCTTATAAAATATAGTTCATGTTTTACAATTTACATTATATTCTATAATCATATTTCTATATCTATGGTAGTTTAGCATGCTGATCGATGAGCTTTAGTGGCTGGGAGGAGTACTCGATTCCGAACCCAGATATTATGACATTTACCACTGATATTACGAAGACGACCACCAATATGATATCGTTCAATATAATTGCTGCCGTCTGGTCTTGTTGCTTGTTTATATTCAGACTGCCGATAGCCACAAACAAAATTCCAACCAATAGCTGTTAAAATTAAAATTGAAATTGGTTTCTTTTTAGAGAGTGACGTATTTAGTCCAGGGTATTTCGCTCAAAAATCAATTTTTATAATTATTAATTTCAATTGACATCATTCAAAATATCTCCCTGTATCGGGGGCAGTCGAGAATCAAAAGCCGATATGAAAAGATTGACCATTGTGGTAAAAAACGCAAACCCAGTGCGCACATGATTGATCACATTGGCCGAATGATGGAACTCTGGCTGATGCATTCGGCAGTCCCGTAATAAACTGAGGGACAGGCTTAGTATGCCAGACAGTATCTACGACATTGGAGAACGAGCCGTTACAACCCCAAAGCCAAGGCAAAGGCAGACAGTGATTCTAATATTTACCTGCATTATTATGGACAAGCTAATCAGTATTAGCATTAGCTTATAGAACTGATGCTGCTCCCCCACCTGGAGTATGTATTTCAGCTGGGATGCGTTGGCTGTGAGAAGCGCTATATCCAGCATGCCCTGGGCAATCGTTTTCTTGGTCGCATAGCGATTGGCGTCCATTGCCTTCATCTGAAAAGAGTTCAATTGGAATAAAATCTGGATATTTGTAATATTCTCTGTACACACAGCTGAAGCCATTTTAGAATTTGTGTCTGTTTCAGTGAAGAACCGAACAAAGTCTGATATGATTCTGGTCTATTTAGAGCATTTCAATGATTCTTATCTCTTTCCAATTGATCTGCTACAAGTTGCACCTTGCTGATAAAGTTTAATTATCTAGTGATACCAATTAGTTAGAGTGCAAATATAGAAGTAACAGCATCTAAACAATAATTGCATCCATATGGAAAGTTTGAAATAATATCGTACCTGCCAGGCTCTTTTTACAGGACTCTGCAAGAGATAAGTGAAATATCAACTAAACTACTGTTTTCTTGTTGGGTTAGCTCACAAATAACGATTAAACAAAGTAATCAGACTAAAGTAAAGTGTATATTACAATATTCGGTTAACATAGTATATATTATTTAAACCATTATAATTAAGGCGCGGAAGTGAATGTGCACTAACCATATTTATGTATACAGAGAGCAAAGACAAAGAATAAGAGTTCAATTGTGAATACTGAGACTTCATATAAGAATCGAGAACTTCGGTGGAAGTTGAGTAGGACCTAATGCTGAAATATTATGTGTAGAGGTTTATTCCTGATGTTCCATCTAAGTGTTTTACTGTTAGTGGCCATAGCAGTCTGCCCATCTGATCGCGGCATGTATAAAAGTTGGAGTCTTGGAATTTGATAACTGTCTTGGACCATGCGCACTACAAGGTAAACATTGCTCTTATGTCTCATTTCTTGTCTTTAATATCTGTAAAAATGTATCTTTTCAGTTAACTTGACGCCTAAAAAAATTAGAGTGATCATATTTAGTAAGAATGTTCTTTTTAAGTAAGGCACACTCTGCCGTAACTGCAGCATATCTACTAGTCGACTACTCCCGACAAAAGCAATGCTCCTTGTTATTTTGTTTATCAGTTTTACATCGTTTGTCAGAAATAATTCGATATTCCAATATATAGTATTATTTTAGGCAAAACTGATCCGATCAATGGATATATATTTTGTTGAACAGCTCGAAAGTGAATACGTTACTCATATATGTATGTAATATCTATCAAACATGATTGCCAGAGAATTTATCAGGATATACAGTTTTATATAGACATCTGTATATGCACATATCCATAAGTAAGCAGTCATAAATGGAGAAAGTGAGATAGATATAAACGCTTCCATAAAGTTCTTTTGAATTTGTAATTGTTTTTTTTTTTTTTTTTTTTTTAAATTATAAAATCAATAAAGAGACACGACAACAGGAATGAATATTTCAGTGGCACAGCACATCTGAATTGTAGATATAGACATGTGCAGTATACCTACAAATATGTACAGTAATGTACACACACCTATATGCAAGGTTAACCAGGTATCATTAAGGTGCGCGAGCGGCAATTACAGTTGAAATGATAATAGAGGGAAGTGCACTGTGTGAATTCACAGGATTTATTTTCGAGCTTAAAGTAATTCGTTTTCAATGGATCTAAGCTGTGTAACTCAGATTTAATTTAGTGTATATTTTTGTGAGACTTGCCTCCGTATCGTTGGCTCGTCCCTCCGCCTGAGCCATTGTGAAGTTTTCAATGCGGTTCCACGTCGTTGCGCTTGTGAGCTTAACGAATGACACAACGCGAAGAGCTTCAAATCCGATTGAAGCTTTGTTTATTTGATTTTAATTTATTCTTTCCCAATCCACGACAATCAATTTAACAAAAAGTTGCAACAGAAACAACTTTTATGACCGTTGCCATAGAGATGGTTGCCTGAAACACAACCAAACGAATAAACGACTGAAAGCCAACTGAAATAATTTTGACCAAACAGCGTCATCCAAGCGCGCAGCTGGCTCGAGAGCGCAAGAGAGACACAGAGAGAGAAAGAGAAAGAGCAGCTCAGAAATGTATAAGTGTATGACTAAACGAAACTATGAACCACAATCAACATTAGCTCAACGTCTGACTTGGCCTGCATTTAATATATAATTATATATTTTAGATTTTAGTTTTTATTTGTTTTTCTTTTTTCTTTTATGCTGCGTAAGCAAATTTCAATAAATAGCATATTTAAATACTTTGCGCCTATTTATGCATAACATACACATGCAAAATTAAATCAAATTTTGTTTTTTAAGGGATAGTTGATGTTAGCTGACACATGATTTTTGATACAGAGTTTAATAAGCCTTTTACACGTAGCGTTTAAATGGTTTTAAACAAACTAGAAAGTCTTTCTGTGCACGGCACGTTGGCCCTCCTCCTCGAACTCCCGCTTCGATACCCACATCTTTTTGAACGTATCCAGCGATGCCAGAATTGAGCCACCCATCCACGTCGAGTATAAACGTTCCTGGGGTGCAGCAATCTAGACAAAAGCAAATACAGATATCAATATAGAACACTATATAGTATTCAGATATATTTATATTTACTCTGATTTTCAGATCCTTTGCTGAGTGTTTTCTCAGCTCGGAGAGGAGACGATCGCCGAAACCTTTGAAAAGCGTTGAACCACCCGACAGCACAATGTTCTGATAGAGCATTTTTCTGAGATCCATATCCGACTTTTCAATGGAATACATTAGCACATCGTGTATGCCCTCGCACTCCTCGCCCAGCAGATCGGGCCGGAAGAGCACCTCGGGCGCACGGAAACGAGCCTGTCCAATCTCGAATGTTTTGCCATCCGGCAATTTATAGGCGAACTTTTCAGTCTCCACAGCTTCCTCTTTCTGTGGATTGGTCGCCAAGTAGCAGACCTTCTCCTTGATCGACCGCACGATCTCAAACTCGGCTGTCGAACGGAAATTGAAGCCCTCCCGGCGTATGAGTGTTTTCAGGTAGCGTGTCACATCCCGCCCAGCGATATCCACACGCATAATACTGTGAGGCATGGCGAATCCTTCGTAAATGGGAACTGCATGCGTCACACCGTCACCCGAGTCCAGCACCACGCCCGTTACACGGCCCGTGGCATAGCTAATAATATTGAAATGGTTTAAATACAGCTTTTAAGTTTAGTCTAAATATGCTCTTACAGACTGAGAACTGCCTGCATGGAGACAAAGAGCGCTGGCGCATTGATGCCTTCGAAAAAGAACTCGGCGGCCTTTTCCCGATTGCGACGCGGGTTCAGTGGTGCTTCAGTGAGTAGAACGGGATGGTCTTCCGTAAACGTTGCCAATTGTTCCTGTAGTAAATATATGTTACTGCAACATCTGGCGCTAATTAAAGCTTTACTTTACTCACTTTACTATATATATAGCTCCATATGCGCTCCATATCGTTCCAATCCGTCACAATGCCATGCTCCATCGGATATCGTATGCTTAGCAAGCCGCGGTGCTCCTCCGCCTTGGGACCAACGAAAATGTCGCCCTCCAAGGCGCCGGCCATTACCCGAACATGCTTTGGTCTGCCAATGCTAAGATGAAGGCATGATTAACTACATTCGGCCTTGCACTGCGCTGCACCATATACTCACTAGTTGGGAAACCTGCACTTTGGAATGTGCTCGCCAGCAAAGCCGGCTTTGATCACACCGGAGCCCTGTAATGGAAATCATTTAAGCTTCTATACAGACTGGAATTCATTCAAATTTAACTTCACACGTGTCAAGTTTCTTCGTTTCTGAATTGTTTTGTTAAGCATTTTCATAAAAAGGACAAATCATGGATACCCGAACTATTCCTTTCGTGGATATGCTAGCCGTGTCGAAGAGTTTGCGTGTTCAGCGGAAGCCAATCTTGAAATTTGTACCACAAATGGGTCTGTCGTTTGTCAACTACGGAAGTCTGGGAGAGATTGATACCTTCTACTTGGATTGCCAGAATTACAGGGATTATTATCGTGATCCTTTTGAGAAGATGCGTCGTCCTGCAAAGTTCTGCCAAAACCAGGGCAGGTGTGGCACTCGACCGGATCGCACTGTTGAGGCACTAAGTGTGCCCGGATCATGGGTGAGGGAACGCCCTCCGGTTGTGTATTCGGAGAAATATAATCAACGTATGAACCTGAGTGGAAAGATTAACATCGATGCCCACTTCTCACCCAACTCGGTTACAGTGTTCAAGCGCTGAATGCGACATTATTATTTTCTTGTACACTCCTTTTGGCAACTTTCAGTAAATTGGACATAAAAGTCTAGGGTTTTGGCAATTAGTCATTGCCATGCATAAACAGTTGCGACTACTGCTGAAAAAGTCGATGGACAAAGGGACGGGCAGTGGCAGCTTGGCTTATACGTTCGTGTTAGTTGGTGATGTCACTTGTCAGTGGCAAAGAGCTTGATGTATGTGGTAGTTGATTCTTGTTGGGCTCTGATTGATATTTTATTGCAAATTTGACTTACGTTATCTATGACCACAGGCTGATTGACTACGACATCATAGGGCTCCATTTTGTCGTTTATAAAACAAAGTATTGCAAATTTTTCCTATAAAATCGCGGTGTCGTGTGTGGTGTGACCGCGTTTCGTATGCCTTATAATACCAAATAGAAAACTGGTTAATTTGAAAAATACCAGAGAGTTGGGTGTGCCTGTGTAAAAAAATTCTTTTCTCGTTGCACATTGATATAAATATTTAAATTCTAGCATCCACTACATAATACATGAGTGGTAAATAATATATGTATTTATATGAATTTATATTATTATATGCGATAAGATTGCCTGCTTGCATTTATCTCGCTCAATATCGTTTAGCTGCGTACTAAGCATGACTATCGATACTATTGATCGGGCAATCGATTATTTGTAGTTTGTTTTTCTGTTTTCTTCCAAGAGTTTTACTATTATGGCTGCCTCAACAAATCCTGAGAAGAATTCAGAGCTTAAGCCGCCTCCTGGGCTAAAGTCCTTGATTGACCACTTGATATCAGTCTATCCAGATCAACCGAATCCTCTGCAAGTGACGACGCTGCTTAAGTACTGGCTAGGTGGCTCCGATCCCCTGGACTACATAAGCATGTACAGCAACAAAGGGCAGGGCGAAGGCGATACAGAGCGAATACCACCGCATTGGCATTATGTTAGTTTCGGACTCAGCGATCTGCATGGTGATCAGCGCGTTCATCTGAAAGAAGAGCACACCACTCGTTCAGGCATGGGTTTCGAGCTAACCTTTCGGCTGGCTAAGACAGAGGTTGAGCTGCGCAAGGAACGGGAATGTCCGGATAAACCACTCAGACCGCCCACCTGGCCTGCAAATCTGCTGCAATCAATTGCGCGTTATTGCTTCCAAACTGGCAATGGTCTTTGCTTTGGCGACAATATTCCTTGGCGCAAGGGATTGGATGGCAGCGCTGATTCCCGAATGCAGAGTTTACTGGTAGCACAGGATCCGCAATTGGGTTCGATTGACACGCCTTTTGGCACTGTTGACTTTTGTCAAATAGTTGGCGTCACCGAGGAAGAACTGGAGCAGGCCTCGCGCTGGAACGGTCGTGGCGTCTTGAACTTCTTGGCTAAGGATGTGCAGACAGGCGGCGAATGGCTGGTTACCAACATGCAGCGCACAATGAGTGTGTTCGAATTGTTTCCTGAGACCTTGCTGAACTTGCAGGACGATCTGGAGAAACAAGGCTCCGATTTAGCTGGCGTTAATGCTGAGTTTACATTCCGTGAGCTGAGGCCAACCAAAACAATTAAGGAGGAAATTGACTTTCAATCTCTGAACGAGAAATGCGCCAGCGAAGAGAATAATCAACCGTTGACAGAGTCACAATTGAAGCGCGAGGAGCCGAGTTTCCCCCAGTCCATGTCGATGAGCAGCAATTCGTTGCACAAATCATGCCCACTAGATAACCAGCCCCAGGCGCCCGACTGCATATCGCTGGATGGCATTGAAATAACGCTAGCACCCTATGCGGCCAAGTACTTGCTGCTGGCCATTAAGGTAAATAGGAAATGGAGTTAGATTCGGTATCTAAAATGATCAAATGCATATTCTGCTTTCTCAGGATCGCATACGACACGGTCGGCATTTCACGTTCAAGGCGCAACATCTGGCCTTGACTCTGGTCGCCGAGACAGTTACGGGCGCTGTTGTTAGCGTGAGCGAACCCTATGGCGTGCTTGGCTATTGGATACAGGTGCTGATACCAAATGATCTAGTGCCTCGCATGATGGAGGCATTTCGCAATGCACAGCTCGATGGCAAAACGGAGACAACGCAGCGCCTGGAATTCGATTGGCCCGATAAACACTTTAAGCTAATTGTAGATCAGCCGCCCTGCTTTCTGGCCCCCACGGCCATGTCCATTGAGGCGGCGCCTGTGAATTGAAGAGCGACTGTCAAGCCTTATTCTTAGTATTATACATATAACTAAACTGAATCTTCCACTAACACGTAAGTCTTAATTTTACTATTATATCGAATATATTATAATATAAATATATATATATAGTACACACATTTATGCGAAATAAAACTCAAAAAGCATTTCATCAAAGAAAGGCGCCACAATCAAACTCATCTTGATGAGTAGCCATGTCTGGCAAAGCATCTGAATCTGCTGCTGCTGTTGCTGCTGCTGCTTTGATGTGTGGCTATCATAACGGACATGACCAATTTGTGATGCAAAATGAAAGTGTCTGAGGGCTGTGCTTGGACAGTGGACTTCAGTTTTCAATTCTACGAATTGATATCAATTTAAATTATTTTGGAATTCAAAAATCGCGATAAAAATTCATTGATACGTTAGCAACACAACAATTGATCAAATAATTTAGGCTAATTCAAACGGATGCACCTCCGTCTCAATATATAGTATTCTATATATGCATAGCAATTGATGGCTTCTATTTGCTCTCTTGTGATTGTTTTTCTTTCCCCTTTTTTGTGACTATCTTCTTGGCGTGGCGGTTGCCAACGCAACCGCAAAAGCAGACGCAGCCCTCTTGAACGCCTCGTTTTGTTTACTACTGAGAACGCTCACAATCACACGTTGTGTGTTGTGCTTGGCCGTCTCCGATTAGGCGCCGCGTGAGTGACAAATTTCTGCAACACAAAAAAAAAAAAAAAATATATATATATATATATACAGAAGAAAAAAGCTGCTCGTGGAAAATAATTGAATTATTTTTCATTCCGTTGCCGGCAACGCGAGCGCTCGGTCGTGTTCCTCTGCTCTACTCTCGGCTATCAAATAGACTGCGTCTAGCAAAAGCCACAGCCAGAGACGGCGGTACGCGCCATCCACTCTCCCAGGGGGATCTGCGAGACTTCGCTCAACTCGACCATCGGCTGCATTTAAATCCATTGTAAGGTTAATTGCGCTAAGAACACGTTTATTTCTTACTATTATATTAGGTTGATTCATTGCGTAATCATGCGCTCCCTTCGATTTTTGGTTCGAATTGAGACTGCCCCCCGCTGGGCGACACCTGCGTCCAACACGTGAACATTGATAATGCGAACACAAAAACAGAAACATCAAATAGATTTACTACTTTATAGTCTGGAATGTACATATGTTGCATTGTAGTCGACTTTGACTTTGTTTTCGGCAAAACTCTTTTGTTTTGTTCTCTTTTGTTTTCTTTTGTTTTCTTTTGTTTTGGTTTTGTTTCGCCTACATTTGCATGTAATTTGTCAGCGTACAAATTCTTGCTGACACAAGTGAAATTGAATTTATATAAATATATATGTATATATACATATAAATTATATTAATTATATAGCATATATGCTGATACATATATGTTCATGTATAAAGTGTGTAATTTCCATTAGTTCCATCCATGGCCATAAGGTGTTTTATATAGAAATATATATCAATTGCTAATTGATATCGAGTGAAAAGGTTTGCAGCCTTAGGCTTAAATCAGTGTAAGAAATGCATATGCACGTGCATATGATTCATATTTTGTTACACTGCTTAACAAATTTAAGCTTTGAAATTAGTGCAACGTGTCAACGATTTCCGTTTAAGCTTAAGTGAAAGTTTGTAGCAGTAGTAGTATTAGTATTAGTCGAATGTGGAAGGAAACTATATATTTTATCTTGGGGATTTTGTGAAGTGAAAAGTTAGCATTTTAGATGCTGTAAAATATTTTGTTTAAATGTTTTCGTTTACTTATACATGCAAGTTCTAAAGGTACGATTATAATTTATATATACACTTACATCCTTTTGGTATTCAAAGCTTTAATAACCATATTCTCCAGTTCTTATTCACAAGATTTAGAGTCAAAGGCAAATCAAAAACAATAAGAGAACTCTGTGAAGGTTTGGTTTATTATAGAGCTTAGCTTTGTGTGCTAGGTGAACAATTAAGTTCAGATTTCAGTTAGTAAAGCTAGTTAAAGGCTGCTTTTAACTTTTCTTCGTAATGTGACATAATAAATAAAAACTGTAGAACTTGTAGATAAAATATAAAAATATATATTTTTCTAGACTGATTATTATCCAACTCACATTTCGAAATATATGAAAATGAGATTAAATAAATTGTAGAATGCAGTTAACATAAACGAAGCTGTCAAAAAATATTGCTTAACAACGCTTTCCGTTTAAAGCCAAGAATTTGCCAACCACGCAGTCTGTTCAATGACTGAAATACTTGAAGTTCAAGTGCATTTGAGTCCATTGCATCCACATAGTGGCAGTGTCTTAGTTGTAGTTGAGAGCGCGTCGTGCAAATAATGATAATTACAATTAAATCTTAAATCGTGTGGGTTTCTGGTTTAGCAGCTGTTTGAGAATCCGTAGAACTTACAGTGCTTGGCCATAAACCGCATAGTCGGATCATATCAGATAGTGCCGGAGACGACAGCGAGAACGACAGCGACGAGCGACAACGCGACGCGAGCTGTAATCAGTGGAAATTTCAGAAACCACACGTTTTCTACATCTATGGCGGCAATGGCCGAGAATGAGCCGCTAGACGGGTCCGTTAGGCAGCCAAATGGGCGCATTATCAGTGCCGAGGAGCGTGTCAATGGACACGCATTGAAGACCAGCAATGGTCAAGTCCAGAGAACCGCATCGAATGGCAAGATCCAAGCGAATGGCATGCAACAGCATATCGAGGCGCCCTGCTGTCGAGATATACACGGCAAGGAGCCGCCGGATGGCGGCGCACGTGCCTGGCTGGTAATGGTTAGCGCATTCCTATGCAACGGCGTCATCTTTGGGCTAATCAACACATATGGCGTACTTCACAAGCTGCTAACGGAACGGCTGACCGCCCAGGGAGATGCGGAGGCCAACAGCAAAGCGGGTAAGTCCACGTGTCAAACAGCACAAGCAACTAAGAGCGCTGCAGTCGGAAGTGATCGACTGGAAGATACCCCGGCAGTCGGGCAGATGATAGTCAGTCAACAGACGTTCATCCAAAAAGCATTCAGATAGACAACCAAATCTCTTAAATGTGATCAGAAATATTTACACATATATATATATATATAAGACATATTGTTCTGTTTGTCTCACATGTTTGGCCAAAGCAATATACCCCGTTTACCCACTAGCCATGTGTTTAGGGCATTAACACAAAAGGGTTGACTGCAATCAATTTGCGCTTGGGCCTAATCCCTACAGAGCTGTGCCAAAGGCAAATTGATTCGGAAATCGTGACAATCCACGATTGAAAGCAATTATGCAGAAAGTCCAGCACAGATTAGATGGGAAATTAACACTTGTCATAGGCGCTTGCCAAACTGGTAAGGGGTATATTGCTTTTGGATGAGTTGTTGTGCCCAAAGGCTTGATTGGAGTGATATAGATGTAGTAAAGAGTTGTGTAAGCCAGCAACAATAGTTTAATATCTGAAGAATTTCAGTTTAAATAATTTGTGCCATCTTTGCAGCTATCAAATTAGGAGCGAGCATTGCGCAGTCACTTTTACCCGAGTGTAATATTTCTATTTATTGGTCAAATGACACCGAATTGACAGCATTCCGCTCTGTTGACACATTACTTGCGCTACATATATACGAAAAAGTTTACAGATTTATGACCCTGAATATTTACATATATATGATAACGAATCTCTGTGCATGGTAGATTTCGGTATATGCTCTAATTTATGGCTAGGAAGATAGGCAGACTATAATATTTAAATATATATATATTTATAGCAATTGAATGCGCATTCTCAAATAAATATTTGTATTTTTAAATGCACATTATTCATATATATTATAACGTTATCAGGCAAAAAATTATCGTAAAGTTGCCTAATATAAATAATATTCAAATATCTCTTTTATCAGAATTTTAAATGATAAAGAACAAGTTTGGAAATAAGAAAAAAAAAAAAAAAACATTAACTAAAACAATGTTAATAATCTAAACGTTTTCATCAAAAGGCCCCAACATAATTTGAGAAGATAAGAAAATGGATGATAAGGGTCAAAAGCAGACATACAATGTAGACATGATCATGAATGAGATATACTTGAGTGTTCCACGCCGATTAAGTTATATATCTGACTTAAAAAAATAAGTTTAGATATGCTAGTTCCAATTCGACTTCTAAGATCAATTTTCTACATTCAAAATCTATAAAATAATTTATATGTGACGGAAATTCGATCGATGTTCGCCCCACAGCGAATGTTGACTATTCTCTTTACAATGTGCTGGACATGTGTCCAATGGCATCGAATGTAGGTGCCAAAATATTAATTACCAATTGATTACAAATTTATTTTTGCCGTGCTATTGAACAAATGCTTGATGGAGGAATGTGTGATTCAAGTGTTGTAAGAGCTGCGGTCATGCGAGCCAAAGACGTATTTCTATCCAAGCTTGAGTTCAACAAAACTTAGCGAATGTTAGTGCCGACAATGTACATATATATCTGTATGTGTGTGTGCGTGTGTGTGTGGTTGTGTGTAGCTGTACGACGTCAAATGAATTAAATTGCTGAAAGTTTATTGGATCACAAAACGTTATTCAACACCGCGACGGCGATGACGATGTCAAGTCTCTGGAGTCGATGAGAGTTCGAAATTGAGCAGAAGAGAGCAAAAGGTCGTTTGCTGCGAATAATATTGCGTGCTACACACATACACACACACACACACACACACACCCACACACACACAGATATAGTGAGAGTCTAGAGCTTGTGCACTCAGAGAGTTCAATTGGTTTAAGATTTGTTTGTCAAGGCTCGACGTTGCGCATACGCCGCGTGCAAATGCTTGGAAAGAAGACCAGTTGCATTGGCCAAAGACAAAAGCCGACACCAAAGACAGCCCGGCTGAGCATAATGGGCACAATTGCGTATGCCACATGCCGCATGCCGCATACTTCTTGCCACATGCCACTGACCCAGTTACTTGCTAGACTGGCGCTGGGAAGCCCCACAACCAGCGGCGCTTGACAGCGATCCTCTAACGGGCTACAGCCGGGGCTAGTCGTTGACTTGGTGGAGCGGCATTAGTTCCGCCATATGATTAAAGCTTCACGTAATCCGAGCCCAAGCCGTCACATTAAGAACCTGTCAGAGTAGTCAAATAAGCCGACCTCTTCCACATATACATATACTACATATCTAATCTGATCTAATCAGAGTTTCAGTACGCTTTATAGAAAGTAAGCGCGGAATTGATGACCCTTTAATCTTATTGAAATTAAACGCAATTTCATTTGATTCGGGTCGATCACCCTACGATTGCGACGCTTCAAATTGCTGTTGACGTCATTGTTTTTAATTTTCATGAATGAAATGATAATATTGGAATTTAAAATATTTATTTAAATGTGTATTAGATTAAGTAGAAACTATTTTTCTTAAACTAAATCAAAGATGATAATGATCTGTGCCGTTTCCCTATGTTAGGCCGATAGGCAAGCTGTTTATTTATACCCTGAACCAATTGAAAATGGTAGAAAGAGGCGTGGCAGACCCCACAAATTATATATATTCTTGTTTTAATTAGAATTAGAGCACACAATAGTATGAATTTTATATTATATTTATTTATAATTCATTACTTTTTCTCTATGCACTCAATGTTTGCTATTTAGCATTTAAATTATTGCTGTTTCTTTTTTTATACGCCTTTCCTTAAATAAAAAACTGTTTGTCATGCCCGCCAAAAAAGAAAACTTGATGCAATGCCGCCTTTACTGCCGTCAGCTTTGTTGAGTTTTATTTTCATAGACCTTTGGCAATGTTTCAGAATGCGAACAGTTGTGCGGCTATTATCTAATATGCTGCATATGAGAACTGCGCTCTCTCGCTCTATCTCCCTCTCTCTGCCTCTCTCTCTCTCTCCCCCTCCCTCTCGCGCGCTCTCGGACCGGCTCCGGCTGTGCCATTGACATTGAATGTTTCGCCGTATTCTTTGCTCTGTTGCTATAGCACCCCAAATTGCATGTGTATTCGGCTAAATGCAGCTGCAGGTGTGCTTGTATGTATGTGTGTGTGTGTGTGTGTCCGTCCGTGAGTGTTTGCTGGCGTATTGATTTCATAGCTTGCTTGGCGGAATCCCATTTTTGCTTGCCAAATGTAGGTCAAGTCTAATTTTAGTGTAATGAGCCCAAGCAAGAAATCTAAGAAAAGAAACATACATTTCGATTTGCTTATATGCTTCTATACTGAGAATACTAAGTAAATTACTTGATCTGGAAACTCTTTTGCTTTTCCTAGTATATCATTGTATATTATGTATATTGGCTTGTTGCGCGGCCCTTCATCTTAATTGTGATGCTGTTTTTCATTTTTGCCGGTGGCTTCCCGGGTTCGACCAATATTGACATCTCATGTAGAGTCTAGCATATATGTATACGTAATATAATCTTAGGGAAGTCAGAGTAGAATTGCTGATTCGAGCTGAGCTAATTTGAGCTGTTGACAGCTGCATTATTTACATGTGGCCATGCTTAACGATTCAATGTGTGCTTTAACTTAATACACATTATCATGGCTTTCGGTTATTTGCGAACTCTTATCAAAACTGGGTCGTTCATTGAACAAAGAATTAACCCCAAACTGTCAGTTAGGTGTTGTTAGGTATTATGTTTAATCGCATCGCTTACCATCAGCGAGATTAGCGACCGACTGCAATTGCAGTTGGATTTATAAAATATTTGTGCCAATTACCCAATGCGGAACTTTGAGCTATATGTTACCTATATGTACACACATACATGAGCTATATGAACTATGGATTTGGCTCGATCGCTGACTCAGACAACGCGGCGAGCGTTCAATCGAATTAGGCTCTGAGAAAACTCTTTGATGATCGGCGATCGGCTGGAAAAAACAGTTCATTTCACAATTAACCGCAATTGCGTGAGATTCGATTTATGAAATGCTATTTGTCAGCACGGTCGGTTCACTCACAATTAAACAATTGGCAAAGAAAAAAAAAAAGAAAAGACAAAAATTTTTTTAAAACGAGGTGTCGAATAGCAATTACCTCTTGCGGTCTCTAGTTGCATAATATGATATTCATAACTGCAGAGATATTAGATATATTCAAATGCATCTATACTCTTTATACTGTAATTCAAATTTCATTGTGGCTTGACAATTTACATATACATATATATCGAGAAATATATTGAAGAGCTGAACTAAAATGTTTTGGTTTCATATATTGAACCCTAAGCTGAATTTTAGTTTGTAAAAGCCTTTGAGTGCTTAAAGTTGAAAATTGAAAATGTCTTGAAATTTTGAAAATAATCAAGAAATTCAAAATAAGCTTTAACCAGGTAACTAGTTTTATATCTCACGATAATTTCTTAGAGTTTTCATTAGGAGTACAATAAAACCTGTTTAACATGTATTAAAAACTATTCCTTTTTTATGCATACATATATACTGATATTTACCTTCTCTTCTGCAGCTCTGGTTGGCTCGCTGGCTATTGGCACCACATTCTTCTTATCGCCTGTCGCCGGCTGCCTGACGGACAAGATTGGCCTGCGTCTGACTACCTTTATTGGGGGCATGCTTGCATCTGGCGGACTGTTGCTATCATCCTTTAGCACAGATAATATTAATTCGTTGTACTTTACGTATGGCATAATGTTCGGGCTGGGCGGTGCATTGGCCTATACGCCCACGCTGGCCATATTGGGGCACTACTTCAAGCGTTACCTGGGCAAAGTGAGCGGCTTTGTGACGGCTGGATCAAGTGTGTTTACTGTTATACTGCCACCGGGTCTGGACTGGCTGCTGGGCAGCTATGGACTGGAGGCAACGTTGAGGGTGAGTAGCTCCATTAATCCTCATTTGTTTTGCATTTTATTCAAGTTGATTTTGATTTTCAGATCATGAGTCTGATGGCTGCATTTATTATAGTCTGCTCCTTTGTGTACAAGCCGCTGCATTTGCCCCTGCACGTGCCCAAGAAGATCGGACGCTCTCGCTTGGCCGTGCTTATGCGTTCGGTTATCAATGTGGAGATCTGGAAACGTAAGCGCTATGTCATCTGGGCGCTGTGTGTGCCATTGGCTCTCTTTGGGTACTTTGTGCCCTATGTGCATATGATGAAGTTTGTGGAGGCCTCGTTTCCCGGCCATGATGTCAATTTGCCCGTCATGTGCATTGGCATCACCTCTGGCATTGGCCGTCTCATCTTTGGCGTCATTGCCGATATGCCCGGCGTGAATCGAATGTATCTGCAGCAGCTGTCGCTGGTCTGCATTGGATTGGTGACTCTGCTGCTGCCCCTGACCAGCTCCTATGTGCTGCTCGTCATCTTTGCACTGGTTATGGGCTTGTTCGACGGCTGTTTCATCTCCTTGTTGGGTCCGATTGCCTACGAGATCTGTGGACCATCGGGCGCCACGCAAGCCATTGGTTTTCTGCTCGGCCTCTGCTCGTTGCCCCTGACCATTGGGCCGCCCGTTGCCGGCATGATATTCGAGCGAACTGGCTCGTATACTCTGCCATTTATATTAGCCGGACTGCCGCCTCTCCTCGGCTCGTCGATGCTGTTCCTCATGCGTTGCGTTAAGGATGAGGGCGTGGACAAACCTTCAAATGGAGTCGCAGCCCAAAAAAATGGTGACATTGAGAACTCTTCCAATGGCGACTATCGCTTGAGTGGTCTGTATTTAGTTACATATATGCTATATATTCTCATAAAGCTCTGATTGATTTTCGTTGTTTTTTAGCTGTAAAGCCGAGAGCTCCACTCATGGGTCCCAGCGAAAATGGTGCCTCCAATGGCTATGCATTAACCAACGGCTCAGCAAGCGGTGTGTATTACATCAACAAAATGATATATGAACCTTCCATAACTATATATATTTCATGTTCAGCTGCCAAGTCCATAGGTTCGACTGAACATCCAAATGGTCTCAATGGACATGCCAATGGTCATGTGGATGTGACAGATCCCACAACTGGTTTGTACACAGAATCTCTAAGCCCACCCAGCGCCGACTTCGGTCAACGCCTCTCTAGTATTACTGCCTGCTGCTCTGCAGATATATGCACTCATCCCAGTAGCTCGACTAACACTTATTACTCGAAACCCATCTCATCTCACACTGCTTTGCTAAATAGCAACTCAAGATCTCAAAGCTCTTTTGATGATTTCAGAAAGCGCCATTATAAATATTCAATTTATTGAGCTTGTATTTGAGAACTTTCAAAAACTCTTCAATTTCCTTTGTAGTTGTGATATTGGTTCTTTTGTTTTGTTGTTATATTTATAAGACTGGCCGTTGTAATCGCAGCTAAGCATCTCAATTGATCCAGAATGATCCATTCATCCTATTGCAAAACTCACACACGCATTCGCCCTGCTATTTTGTATTCCATAATAGAGATAAGCGCTTTTTAGATCGTAAGCTGCACCGAACTATCTTATGTAAATAAATAAATGCAACTAAATTTATAAGTTTTTAGCATGTATTCAAAATGCAGTTGACTGCAGTGCATTTAAGTTTGCTTTGTATAGTTTAATGGACAACATGTGCTATTGCATGGAGAATTTATAGTTGTTCGGCTATTGGATTTCATTAACTAACCTTGACAATCATGTAAATCTTTCAGAGAAACTCACCGACACGCCGGGATCCTAGACAAAGTCGCTGTCGTCAACTCAAAACTCAAAATTCCACACAAAACTTTACCATTGAAAATTTTCTGCCATTTTAAATCTATGATCATATCGCTAACCAGCATAAACAGATAGACAAAGAGAGAAGGAGAGAGAGGTGTTCATTACATTTTTTGACTACTGTACATAATGGGACGATGTACAAATATTATGATGAGACCTTCTGTTGGAGAGACTCCTGTACTTGTAATACTTATTTTTGCATAAATGTATACTGATTTAGGTCTAAGACAAATTGAAAAATTTGCAAAATAAACAAACAAAAATGATAGAAAACAATATGGATTTATTTCCCTTCTTAAACTATAAATATTTATCGATCCGATACGATCAGGAACAATCAACGAACTATATTACGCGACAAGCAGCCACAACATGAAAGTTAGATAGCCATCAAATCTGCCAACGGGTTATACAATTCAAATTTCGTTTAGCACGCGTACCTGACTGGAATTGGACAATCGATGACGTCGAGTAGTGCTCATACAGCTTGTTGACTGCTAGATATTAGTGTTAATTAAACCGATTTGTATGCAGACGCTCATTAAATAGATTTCAATGGAAAAAATAAAATAAATAAAATTACTTGATATCTTTGTTGGGTTCATTGATGCGTACCTGCGCTTCATCAATATCAATATGATTGCGACGTTCCCTAGCGATATATTTTTCACTGGGAGTCGGTCAAGTCACGATTCGGCTATACACTCAACAATATATACGCATAGATCACTCGGCCTTAAAAAGTTCGAGCATCCGGCATATAAAAACTGGCTGAGCACAACAAATTTTTTGATTATTTATATAGACGTTCAATTGGTCGGTTGATCGGTGGCTAATCAAGGCTCTCTAAGTGGATCGGAATACCTGAATATGTTGACGTGGCAATTGTGGGGTGCATTGTTGCTCGTGTTGTGGCTCTACCTCTTGTGGACGCGTCGCAAATTCTATCTGCTCACACTTAAGATACCGGGCCCACTCGGCTATCCAATCATTGGCATGGCACACAAGCTGATTCGCAGAGAAAGTGCGTGTTTCACTTATGCGTGTTGAAATTTTTGAATGATTTATGTGAATTTAATAGATGTGCTGAATGCAATTGGCTTCTATTTGGATAAGCACGGGCCAACAATATTTTCATGGCTGGGTCCTTTACCATTTCTGATTGTGGCCGATCCACAAATAATACAGGATATATTTACATCGCCCCATTGCGTCAACAAGGGCATCATCTATAAGGCGGTCGACGATGGAGCTGGCTTGGGACTTTTTAGTTTGACAGGTTAGCAAAATCATGTGTGGATATACATATCAGAAAATATATTTGGACCACCTAACAGATCCTCGTTGGAGTGTGCATCGCAAGCTGTTGAATCCCACATTTGGACACAAAGTGCTGCTCAGTTTTCTGCCCATTTTCAATAACGAGACTGGAACTCTTCTTAAGCAGTTCGACGCATTGGTTGATGAGGGCGAAAAGGATCTGATACCTCTGCTACAAGCCTTTACGATCGGCATTGCCACGCGTAAGTAGCATATTTCCTTCGAGATCTCTAAAGGTGCTTAACTTCTTTTCCAAGCGCAGAAACAACAATGGGCAGCGATGTGAAAACCATTTCGGATATTAATAACAATCAGCTGTTGGAGGATTATCAATGGTAAGTCATATCTGCCATCTGAATGGATGTGTTTTCCTATCCATTAATAGTGTTTTGGAAACCATGACAGATATGTGCTTTTCGCCATGGCTTAGCTCTCGAACAATACGCCAGCTATTTGGCAAGGAAGAGCGTTATGCGAGCTCCAAGTCGAGAATAAGAGGATTTATACGAAAGGTAAAGCCAGCAGACTTATCATAGTTTACAGCAGATTATTCATTTGAGTTTATTTTCCAGCTGATTGAAAGAAAACTGGCAAGGGATGCAGAGGTCGGCGATAGGAGTAATCAGTTACCTTCAGACAAAAATATATTTTTGAATTTAGCTACGGATCTCCTGAAACGCGGTGTTTTCACCTGGAAAAATGTGGAGGATGAATCGAGCGTGATTGTTTTTGGAGCCTTTGAAACAACAGCTAACACTGTTGCATACACATTAATGCTGCTCGCAATGTTTCCCATGTACCAGGAGAAGGCATTTGAGGAGATCCTCACTTTGTTTCCCGACTCTGGGGACTTTGAAGTGACTTATGAAGATACACAGCAAATGGTCTATCTAGATCTTATTATAAATGAATCAATGAGAGTAATGCCGCCTGTGCCGATCGTATCCCGGCAAACGTCGGAGGATTTGTTACTTTCGAACGGAGTTGTTGTTCCGAAGGGCGTTCAAATTGCAATTGATATTTTTTACTTGCATCGCAGCAAGCGAATTTGGGGCGAGGATGCCGAAACATTCAATCCAGACCACTTTTTACCCCATAATTTGCAAAATAAACATCCCTACGCGTACATACCTTTCACAAAAGGCATACGGAATTGCATAGGTAAAAATATATTTATCCAATATCACATAGAATTTATAAATAACATTTTGTATACTTTTAGGTTGGAGATATGCTTTAATTTCAGCAAAAATTACATTGGCTAAGTTATTAAGAAACTTCAAATTCTCAACTAGCTTTAATTTCAAAGATCTTTATTTCGTTGAAGATATAACTATAAAACTTAAGACAGTGCCACAACTGAAAATAGAACGGAGGACTTAATAATACATGATACGAAATATTAGTAAAAAGCTATTTTAGGCCATTCTAAATTGAGAAATGTTTATTTTTATTTGTTATTTTGGCTAATAAATATGTTTTATAAATTTTTAATCATGCACATGCCCCTTAATTTATTCGCAAATAACACTAATGTGCATGTTACTTGTTTTGAATATTGCCGCAATATATCGATAGTTCTCAGTGTTAAATAACGCTACAATTAACGAGAAGAGCTATCGTGCGTTTATATCGGTATTTGTTGTCAGATTGCCGGCTGTAGCATAATAGTGTTTCAATATTTATTAATTGTCCCACAATGACGCTCACAGATGTCTTGGAACTCAATAAAACAGAATTGTTTACGAAAATACGCACTGTCCTACCGATAGTGTCGCAAACACAGAATTTGTTGGACTGCAAGGATGATCTATTGTACGCATGGAACTCGGTAGATTCCTGTCTGTTGGTCACAAATTGGCGCGTCGCGTTGCTTCAGGCAGAACCGAAACGTGCAAAAATTAACTATCAAACGCTGATTCCATCAAATGCGGTTGGCCTGCAGGTCGATCGTGTTGTGGTTTCTAATGAGGGTTCGCTTGTCGCGCTGAGTGGCCCACAAAATGTGACAATATTGGAAGTACCACGGCGCAGTGGGCCCGATGGCTATTTAATGGATGGCAAGCCACAAATCACGTGTCGTTCATACAATCTGGACGCGCTTCTCTTCCAAAACAATCCACAACTGGAGGTGTGCCAGCTGCGTTGGCATCCTGATTCTGTCTCCGACTCCACGCTTCTGGTGCTGCTCTCCAACAACACAATGCGCGTCTACAATCACGCGAAGCTGCGTCATGTGTGGAAGGTGGGTCCATACACAGCCAAAAAAGGCGCTAATACATCACTTTCCGACTTCGGTGAGACTTCCATTGACTTTGACATTGCGCCAGCAGTTAAGACCTGCGCCGCAGCTAGTGACGAAACAACCAAGAACTCTACTCTCAATAGTACCAAAACCCCCAAAGAGAAGGTGGAGTGGCCAATTGTTATATTGCGCGAGAATGGAAATGTTTATATTTTACTCACTGGAATAGATTCGGACATAACTCGTCTGCAGGGTCCCATTACCATAACACCGCAGACAAGCTCCAACTATGGCGTTGAGACGTGTGCTCTGCTAATCATACCATCTTTGCCGCCCACTGTGATCATTACGGAGTCCACGGGCAGACTGCATCATGCTCTTCTGCTGGAGGCTGAGACTACGGAGCATTCGTTTAACGATGTGGATGAAGGTCTGGTTATCGAGCCATCTCAGTGGACTATTCATGTAACTGAATCCGTTGAGCTTGAATTGGGCCTCTCGGCGTTAGCTCCCAATGGTACGGGCAACGCCTACAGCTGTCCCATACATCTGAAGCGAGATCTGGTCAACGAGATGCGCTACTTTGCCTACCACAACGCTGGATTGCACATTATTACTGTTAACTTCATTTCCGAGTTGCAGCGCTTCTTAGATAGCGAAGCCGAGGACAATCAACTGGTGTTATCGACACCTTCCTGTGCTGAATACATATTGTGCACTAAGTTCGATTCTAGTGATCGCATCAATCCTGTCATTGGCATCGCCTTGATGCAAATGCCCTCCGGGCTCGTGCTGTTGCTGGGCAGCGGTCAAGTCATCAGCCTTAAGCTGGTCATTGATGCCCAACTGCTCATGACGTCCAAAAAGGAATTGCAGCTGACTGCCACGGATGCTGTGCTGAGTGAGCAGGGTGCGGGTCCTTCATTCACGGAAAAAATCAAGGCAATGCTACAACGTACCGTAAATCAACCGATTCTGGCTGACAAAATGGCCTCGTCCTCCGCCCACGAACGCTACGAGCTGCTCAACCAGGCCATAGAGGTGCTGCGTACCCAATATCTCAAGCGCCATGAGTTGGTGTGCGCGGAGTTCGCCAAGCACATCAAGTGCATTAAGCTACAGAAGCAACAGCAATTGCAGGAGATCAAGAGTCTGGAGAATGAACGAGAGATCATCAGCGAACGGGCGCACAAGCTGGCGGAGCGCTTCGAAGAGATTAGCGATAATCAGGAGCTGCTCGTGCGCCGTTGCCAGAAGCTAATGCAGCTAGCCAACTCTGTGCTGCCCAACAGCGTTGTGGCCGAGCGAGAGTTTGCCCAGGAGGTGGGACGCATCGACAAGGCTACCAAAGCCATTGCCGCCGCATTGGACACGGCCAAGAAGACGTACAATAAGCAACGCTATCACATCGCGAACTCGCAGAGGACAAACACGAACAATGCCTACCAGCTGCCAGAGAGGCAGAAGCGCACCATCACCGAAATTCTGACTCAGCTCTCGAGTGAGATTGATCGTCAGATATCAGATGTGAAGCGAATAAATAAGATTGTCGGTCTATGAGCAGCCTTATCAGCGTATAAGTTAATTTTGTATTTGTGCTATTGTTAACAATGAAAACAACCTTATAGTATATATGTATGTGTAAACAAACACTTTTTCTTTGACATTTGGCATTATCTGTTGAGGGCATCACCGTCAGACCCCAGGATGCGTTTGTTTTTACACCTTCCACTATTTGTTTGTCTGTCTCGACTGTTTCTCTTTAGTTTCCGACATTTCGACATTTACATAATGTACATATAAAAAGTTTTAGTGTAATCGTATATATGTTGAACCTCGATCCAAAACGGAAAGCTAAATTTGCATGGCTAATGACTCGAATATATTTATATAGCTATGTAGGAGAATTAACATTTGTATTTGCGTTCCAGTCTAAGTTTCAGTTGCAAGCAAACTTTTTGGAGTCGACATCGAGTTCAGGTGCTATCCCCAGCTATGGCATCTATATTTCTCAGATTGGCAACAATCTGCACGAAGATGTCCAACTACATCAAAACCAACTCGCCCTTTGTGATTGAGGCGCTGATAGTAGCGATCTACTTTGGTGCCATAATAAGCAGATTTATAATAATTACCTAGATGAACGACACATACTATACATATGTACATATGTGTACATCAATTGAATCGACGCATGTAACAATAAAACGATCGTATCTGAATCTTCCTCTAAATAGAACTAATATTGTATTTGTGTTTGTGTGTGTGTGTTCACGTGGCATCGTGATTGAATATTGAACTTAAACTCTAGGCTTCTCGATCACATGTATATAGAATGCTGGATTCTGCACAACATTCATATCCTTGAAGTCGCCGTACAGCTTGTGTTTGGCCTGGCTGCCAAAGATTTCGCTAAGGATCTCCGTGAAGCGCTTCAGCTCATGTGGATAGTACGAGAGCCGGAACTCGCTGGACAGCTTGTTGCCCTCGATCTGGTAGTCCATGGAGACCAGAGCGGGTTTCCCGCAATAGAACAGAACGGATGTTTTGATGTCAGCCGTGTGGCTTGTCTAAAAAAAAAAAACAGCAACAACAAAAACAAAAGTTATTCACATGTGCAAGTCACTCGAAAGGGCGATTAAAACGCGGATGATGATGATCATATTTTACAAAATAGTTTTTGTCTATTTAAAGTTATCAGTGAATCTGTGAATGACTGGGCATATTGTGCACCCCAAGTGAATGAGATGTGTCGTTTAATTGTTTTTAATTGGCATCGAATACTCGCATGCAAAGTGTTTTACGTACGTTGTAGTAAATGCTCTTGGCGGGCGTGGCGCCTGTCTCCAGGATGTTGTCATAGTTGCGATGATCGATTAGCAGGATGCCACCTGGCTTCAGGCACTTCTCAAAGTTCTTGATCGCCTGCTTGTGCTCGCGCTGATCACCGAAACTGTCCATCAAATGGGCGAAGGAGTTGCCCAGACAAATGACCGCATCGAAGCCGACACCCAGATACTCCTGGATATCGTCGTACAGGGTCAGCCAGTTGGCCTCCTCAATAACTGTCAGATTGATACGATTGGGTCAGATCTGAATCAATATATCTATGGCTACTATTTCAATACTCACTCCATTTGTCGAAGGCGGCCTCGTTGCGGCGATTCCAGCGCTCCTTGAGCGCATATTTCAGCATCTTGTCTGAAGCATCAACGGACATCACCTCAAAGCCCTCTTCCAGCAGCATTATGGAGTCCACTCTGCAGTTAATCAACATATATATTTTCACATATAAACTCACTTTGGTGCGCTTTGGCTTACCCAGTACCGCAGGCGACATCGAGAATGCGTTTGCAGCCCTTCTGGCGCAGCAAATCCACCAAGAAGTTCTTGTAGTTGTCGGTGCGCGAGTTCTTATCGCCAATGAAGATCTCCCAGACCTTGGCTGCCTTGCCATCGGCATACTGATCCCGCACTCCTTCGGCCGAGATACCTTCCGATCGGGTAACGAACACACTGTCAGCGGAGGTAGTCATTTCAAGTGTTTAGCACTGGGCAGCAGATCAAACTGAATTAAGTTTTCGTAGCGAATCCACTCGCCATGACATCTCCGGCGGGTGTATTTAGTCACAAACAGCTGGAAAGCCACACACCGACACACGCACACAGCCACAGATCCCCGTAATCTTATCAAGGCACTTCTAGATTGACCCGTGCTAGCAACGGTTCCACCAACATCAACATCTGCTCTAACCGTACACGTTCCGCTTTTTCCTTTTTTGTGATTTTGCTTTTTGGCGACCTGACACTGACCTTGCTGTGATTAGTGATAGATTACAGTGCCTAAATATAATAAAAAACATGATTATTATTATTTGGCAAAAATACGTCATGCCACTTACAAACATCTACCAAAGCAAAAGCAGTCTATCATGTGATACTACACTCTAATCTCGATTAGACAGACAACAGTATATTTGGAAAAAAGGCTTGAATATGTTTAATTATATGCTAAAAGATAATTATTATTATGGATGACTTAAGAAATATTTGCTGAAAAATATTTAAAAGTCTTTTTTTTGCAGCTCAAACTCTTTGAGCTTCTTGTATTGGCTAAGAACGATTTCTATCTGTCTGCGTATCTATTTATTGAACATAAGGTAGTTCATCCACTATTGATTTCTGATTGGCTCTGCCAGGTCAAGACTTCGAGGTTATATAGCTAGGGCTTTAGATAGGGCAAATTGAAAACGATTCCACTCGACTGTAGGAAAGTGTTTCGAGTAAATTACAGAGGGATTTTTTTCTGAATTTCTTTGATTAAAAAGGGCTTACTGAATCTTACTCGGCTTTTCGAATAGAAAACTTTGCTTAAAGCGTTTTAATTTAAAGGAGATTTGCAAGCAGCGATCGTTTAACTTCTACATCTAAATTTTCTACTACAAATCCCAAATCAATCCTCTTTCAGAGTATTACTCACCTCAAACTTTGTTTCATCGTCATTGTTTGTTTTAATGATTGTCCACTGGATGAAGGCAACTTTCCAATTAAATAAAATCTTTGAAAGTCTGCATATAAGTTCGTTTTTATTTCAAATAACTTAATAAATATTGCACTGCGTTGAAAACTAGGATTATGTATAGTATAGTATAACTGTAGGTATATAATTTAAAATGGTATTCGTATTGCACCATGTTGCTCAGTTGAAATTGCAAGTCTTAGAGAATAATGTCACGAGTTCGTTGATGTATTTATAAATAGTATACAATTTGAATAATAATAATATTAATGTTAGTAAATGATTACGTTTCGCAAGATAATTAATTATATGTAGCTCGCGTGGCTTTAATTATCTTGGGAAACATAAGCTGTCATTAAGGTTAAACAAGATGCTTATTAGATATGAATATTTGTGTGCTGTGTGTGAGTGTGTGTGTGTGCTTAGAAGCTAGCTAAGGGATTTGAGTATTGTATTCAAATTCTATGGCAAATACCCCAGCGAGTCCTCGAGCGAGGCGCTCACTGCCCGCATGGATTGGTAGCTGGCCATGCGACTCCTGCTCACATTGCTGCGTATCGAGGCGGCCTTCTCCAGCGCCTTGATGTTGATCAACAGATCATCGGCGCTGCACGCCTTCTGTGCGGAGTTCATGTGCAGCGTGGGCGCCAGGGGCATAATCATGGCACCGCCATTGCTCAGACGATCCGTGCTGAAGGATTCGCGCGTCCGGTACAGGGAACGGCGAGCGGAGGCACTCGAATGGCAGCTGCCATTGCTGGCACGCCCATTTAGCTTCTGGCTGTTCATCATCGGCGGGCAGAGACTCTTGATGTCTGTCGTCTGGCTGAGTTTCATGTCCGCAAACACGGCCGCAGCCTCCACGCTCTTCTTCACGCTGAGCGCCTCATGCGGCTGCACTGGCTTGCTGTTGCCGCCGATCGTAAAGAGCTCATAGTCCAGACCCAGTTTCTCTGACGACTTGGTCTTCCGTGGTGAGGCACGTGACTTGTGCTGCGGATTGAGTGAATCCTCGCTGATATTGGCCGCTGCCGCGTTGGCGCGCTGCCGGCGATGGCTGCGCTTGCAGTAGCACTTGCTGGCACTGATGCAGCTGTCCGTGTCGCACCAGGTGGTCGTGTCCGAGTGCGTGTTGCCCGAGTCGTGCTCGAGCGTGCTGTTGGGCTCCTCCTCCACCATGGAGCAGTAACACTTGTCATCCGACTTGCACGATATCAGCGAATGGCGATTGCCAGCTGCTCCAGCATTGCCAGCCGTGGACTTGCGGCCATTGCCCATGGCCATGTTGCGTTCGTTCTTCTGGCGCAGCTTGTGGTTCAGATGCTCCGTGCGCAGACTGCAATAGCAGCGATCAGCCGAGGTGCAGGTGCACGACTCCGAATCGTAGCTGCACTCCGAGCAGGAGACGTAACTATAAATGCAAGGACAGAGACTTATTAGCAGGCATTCGATCGGCATTGTAGACAGTTCTCTAGACATTTGCTCACCCACTGCTGCTGTTTCGATTGAGTCCCTGCAGCGCGTTCTCGTTGCGCACGACGGACACGTCGGAGCCGCTGGTGGTCGCGCGATTGCGTTGATGCTGCTGCACGTGGCTCTGGCTGGTGGGTGGGCCAATGACGATGGGTGGTGTCAGGCGGCGTTTGTTCGAGCTCGCAGTGCCGGACTGTGACTCCTTGGTGTGGGCTGGCTTGGCCAGCTTGCCACGGCAGGCACGAAATTGTCCCAGCTGAAACACTTTCTTCAGGCTCTTGGTGCCAAAGAAGATGCTCTTGGATTTCTTCTGCAATCAACTTGGGCTTAGTTCCTCATCTGAGAGTCGTGCTCAGCATCTTACCTGTGAGCCACTGACGCTGGCTTTGCGCTTCTGCTTCTTCTTCTTCTGGCGTCGCATTATGTTCTTGGAGCGCTGAAAGAGCTCGTCCTGCGTAAGCGTCACGGCCAGCTTGAGCAGAAACTCCTTGTAGATGGGCTTCAGGTCGTTGAAGGACATGCCATCCGCATCGATAATGGCATAGAGTATCTCGTCCAAAGAGTGCAAGTTCTCGTGCAGTCGAAATTCATTGAACAGTTCACTGAAACCAAGTGGGGAACTAGAAGCACAATTCAAACGATGCCAATCAACCAAACCAAACCTTTTCACCGAGGATGCAAACAATGTTAGGCCAAACCGCAGGCCAGCGTCAGCTTGGATCACTTGGATATCTTATGAAATACCTGAGCTGTCGCTGGCCCCGTTGGTTAGTATTAATACTCACCCTCCACCACCGCCGCCCAATTTGCCGGAGTTGGTACGGCGCGCCGCTCTCGACTTGTACCTGGTCAGTCCGCCAGTGTTCAGGAAGCTGCCCGATCTGGGTATGGCCACACGGGTTAATATATCGCCATCGCCGGCCGCAGTCACCGCGCCCGCGGCCACCAGGTCACTCATCTTGCGACCGTTCACACTGCCGTTGGGTGTCGGCGTAGAGGGTTTCTTCAGGTGCGCATGGGCATGACCCAGGCGATTGATATGCCCATTGGTGCACACGATGCTGTTGCTGCGCCCCGAGCCGCTCTTGAAGCCGCCCACATTGGGCGCCGGCACTGGTGGCGCCCGTTTCGTCTTGTGCGACTTGCGTTTGCGCTCCTCTGTCGAGGTCTCCACCTCGGCCGCCTCATTGATCACGTTGCTATTCGAGCTGAGCGAACTGCTCGAGACCCGTTTCTTGCGCGTTGAGCGCGAGGGCGTCGACCCACCCACGCCCACTGGCTTGGGACTCACGCCCGACAAACTGCCGCTGCTGCTGCGAAACGAGCTGCGCCGGACACTCACGCTGGGCGCTATCTGTGACCTGGACAAGTAGTTGGAGCTGGTCATGGCCGAGCTGCTGGCAATGCTGATGCAGCTGACTCCGTTCTGCTGCCGGGGTGTACGTCGCTTGGTGCTCCGATGCGAGCTGGTGCTCACATGCGCCATAAGGCTCTGGTAGAGCGTCGCCGCAATCACAATGGCATCCTCAGTGCTCTTGCAGATGAATCCATGGCATTCCAGAATCTTCGGAGCACTCGCCGAGCGCATGACCACCGCAAATATGGGAGCGTGCATGTGCTCGCTTTGCTCCACAGCCAATTGCTCCATGGCGCTGCGAACAGATAATTGATAGCTTTATCACATAAGAGATATAAAGAGAAATGAGAAATTTGCAGAATGAAAATGGATAAGTTTCACTGGAGAAACTTATTTTAATGAATAATAATGCATACATCCAGATCTATCTATATATATATATATACATATATATGTCTAGGCAACATATTTGATTACCTTAGTGGCTGGAATAGTGCAGTCTTGTCTATGTTGTCGGGGTCGGTGATGAGCGGCAAAAATGCAGCGCCTCCATCCGAGTCGGAGATGACGAATTTCACTGCTGACCACACGGCGATATTATGGAATGGTGTTATATTCGAATCGGTGTCCTCTTTGCTCGTGCCGGACATGGCGCTGATCTTGATGCGCAATCCTGTGGCACATATATCCAAAGATCCTGATTTTAGCTTCTGCAAAGTTCATCATCATAATTAGCTGTGGCTATGCTGGTGCATGCTGCGTCTCTCACCTTGTTCGTAACCTCAGCCAGATACAGCTGACGCAGTGGCTCCTGCAGGCCTTGTAAACTGGTCACCTTGTCCTTGAGCGGCAGGCAGCCGAGACACGTGACATCGAAGCTATTCGTGGCATCCTTGGCCACGTCGGTGAAGAGCTGCTCGATCTGTGCCTGCACGCTATTACTGATGCGCTGCACGTCATTCTTGGCCGCCTCGGCCAGCACCTTGGCCGAATCGCTGGACTCCTGCAGAAAGCTGCCCAGTGATCGCGGCTTGTCGCCCGAGGTGCTGGCCAGCTCACTACGTCCATACATGATGATGGAACGTGTGCGATGCGATCCCCGCGGATCGTCGAGGCGGCTGCTACGCATTGATCTGTATTCGAGAAACGGGGATTGCATTAGATAATTTCATTTTGAAAGATGATCTTTTAGTAATATATGCAACTCGTCCAGGAATATAAATATTACAGAAATATGCTTTAGATTGACTACAGACAGTATTAATTTTACGTATGTTATACGTAGATATATATATACAGATATATGTATTTAGATATGTATAATAAATCAACTTAAAAAAGAAACTTCTGGAATTTTTAATATTCTCTTTGTATACAAAAATAATAATAATTATTTATTTTTCAATAATATTTATTAATGATAATATATATGTTATAAAACTTATTTGAATAAGCTTTTGCTTTTTATACATTTATTTAAATATTTTCTATATATAGCACAAATAAACAGTTCATATTCAGCTCAGCGCTTATTTGCTTGTTTGTTTTTTATTGTTTTGTTTTTGTTTGAATATTTTGTTCACTGCTAGAAATGTAAATATCATATATAGACAAATATAGCATAAATTAGGCAGAGACCCTGAAATAATATCTTTGACATAACTGTGAAAATGTAAAGAAACTTGATGCCTGCATGATATTCAAAGATTATAAATACATAGTTGAAAAACTTGTAATTTATTTTGAAACTGAATTTCATTATACTAACTTGTATACGATATTCAGTTAACAATTGAATGTAACTTGTATAATATAAAAATAGATATTAGTAGAAATTGTATATTTTTAATCAATTATTTTATTAATCATTTTTAAGTTTCATGGTAAATAACACGTATGCATTTGTTATTTACCAATGAAGATATACTGACTATACTATATATACTAACTAATGCACATTTAAACTCATTTACTTTTCCAATGCGAAACAGTCTGCTAATATTGTAAGAGATTTTAAGTGGTTCTCTCACATGTGCGACAAACGTTGAAAAGTTTTGTGAAAGTTTTGCTGATTAACTCAAATGAGCCACTAAATCTAGCAGATACATACATATTAGTTAGTGTGTGTGTTGGTACGTGTCCGTTTACATATGCACAGCTCACAGATATACGCACGTACAAATATGTATATATGTATGAATTGCCAATTGGCCACGACAATCATCCTGCTGGAAGAGAAGGGAGCCAGCGACCTTTTGGAAGCAGATGGTAATCTAACGAATAATGGCACATTGTATACCCACTTTGACTCGGACAGCAGGTCTGGCACAAAGAATGAATCTGACGGGCTGTGTTCCCAATAGAAGAAACCATTCGGTTTACCGCTAGTTGACATCAAATCGGAAATATTCCATTTGGGAGAACGTTGGCGACGCCACCTACTTTGAATATGAATAAAGATGTGGCCGCCGCCAGAGCTGCGTTCGATCAGCATCGGATGCGAATGGATAAAGTTTTCTTTCTTTACACTGTAGTAGAGGGTATGCTCACTATGCCTCTTGTTATGTAACAAACAAAGAAAATGTAATACTGAGAATGAAACTGAGATTCTAGAAGTAAAATCATGTGCACATCTTTTCACATATTCTACTTTAGATAACAATTTTCATATATCTCTAATCAGTCGTAACTTGAGATTTTGTATTTATATTCTAATCTATTATTAAAGATAGAGCTTCGTCTACAGCTTTAATCAATCAGAATTATGTGATTTATTCTATAGGAGTAGGCTGCATGATTTCATAATGGAACTTCTAAGTCACGTAACTAGCAGAGTATCTAATCTTCGGCTCGCGCTGAACACAGCTATACTTTCCTGCTCATTTTTTTTTTTTTTTTTTATTATAATCAATTATGTAGTTCACTAGGCGAATGTGTGTCGCAGTGATCGATGAATATTTATACATTGGAGCAAGTGTCGGTTCAAATATGTTGTCTATAGCTGTTGTCGCTTCTCGTTCACTCACAACAGACTCTGCCGCTCCCTCTCTCTCACACTATCTCTCTTCCGCACTATCTTCGTTCGTATCTGTAAAGCTTTTGCTTTGTAACTGTATATTTGTTGCTTATGGAAATTGGAAACGGTAAAATAAATGTTGGATGCTGCGACGGATACATCAGGTGTGTGCACCTGTGTGTGTGTGAGTGTGTGTATATTTGTCTCAAATTTTGTCGCTTATTTTGTCAGTTTCGAGAACGAAAGTGTCTAATTTGTTGCAGCTGAAAGTTGACTTAGATATAGGTAAAGCTAACACCAATTTTTGTTTTTTGAACACTTTGGAATAACCGAAGACTAAAAAGCTGGGAGACAACCAGATTTGGTGCATTTAACCTCATTATATGAAAAGTGGAGTTTTGCAAAAACAATCGAGAAACTTTCAAAAAGTGTTGAAATAAAAGAGTTTTGATTTTTGAAAATAATTGATGATATAATGTATAGTTTATAATAAGGAAAAAAGAGAAAATACATAAAGTCTTTGCAAACGATGTTTAACTATTTCTCGCTCTTAAGGGCTTTTACAAATACAAGATAAGAGACATAATAAAATATTCTAGCTCCAGACAAAGCCGGCTGTGCTTTCTAATCTTTCTACTAGAAATACGGTAAATATAAACTTAATTTAATATTTGAATATTATGCTCTGGGCACTCACCTGGAATCGTCAAACATTAGGTCGATTTTGAGTTTGTATATCGAATTTCGACTGACACTCGAGTTGTTCTCGAGTTGATCGCCGTCCAGAAGTCGAAAGCCGGATGAGTTGCTCTTACTGCTGCTGCTGGCTGGTTTGCGGGAGCGAACCGAATTCATGTTGGGCACCGCCAGAGCAGATTGGGAGTCGATCATGCAGGAGGTGACCATCATCAAGTGTGATGGTGTAGCAGTGACAGTGACTGGAACAGTGACTGGGACAGTGACTGGAACAGTGACTGGGACAGTGACTGGAACAGTGACTGGGACAGTGACTGGAACAGTGACTGGGACAGTGACTGGAACAGTGATGGCGGCAGTGACTGCGGCGCATGCCAGTTAAGCGCACCTATTGACCGTTTGATTGTTTCGTTTGTTTATTTCTGCTTCGTCTTCTTCTTCTGGTTTTTTCTTTTGTAATTTGTGCTCAATTAGCGGTAAATGAATTCCAATTATGCACATTGAATGTTAATTTCAAGCATTTTTAGCCAAATAATTATTACATACACACGCACACAGCTAAACGGAGATACACTGCACGAGAGTTATGTTATTTTTTGTTTTTTTTTTTTTTTTAGCACTTTGCATAGGGCACACAGTGAGATGAGGCTGGGTCCGATCTCTGCGAGGTGTTTGCCTGGCGTGATGTAGCCAATCGTGTTGGCTCATTAATTAGCTGCTTGCCAGCCTGGAAACCGACAATGAAAATAAACAAAAAACAGATTAAAAACTGAACGAAGCGCATGGAAAACGTGGCTGGGCGTTTGTGGGCTTTTCCTTCAGGAAAAACTATTGCACATTTCAATGTTGTTTGTATTTATTTTTATTATTTTTTATTTTGGTTGTTGCCCGTTTGGCTGATAAATTGCCCCATAAAATGCGATTGTTGTACTGGAAAAATGCTAACAATTTGCACCGCACACACACACACACACTCACACACACGAAATACAACAAAGTAAACGCGTTAATTCAACGCTGTGTGTGACGCGGCTGTGGCTGCATCTATTAGATACTTTCACTATAGAGAGATATTTGCTATAATTAGCAAATGCCGTCTGCAGCTAACACACACTCGCTCAGCAATTGACACTGACATTTACTTTTGCCTTGCTCGAACTTCACTTTGGCCACGAAATTAACTGTAGCGCGAAACAGTCAATCACCTGTAGGCCTGAGACCGCTTTATCCGGAATTCTGATTCGCTCGTATGATTAGAGTACGGCCTAGAAGATCTATGAGCTGTACAGATCTGTGCGCGTCGGTTGCTACTCGGCGACTGCGCAAACGCGTTGTCTGAAATGTTGAAGCGCGTCTAAAAAACTAAGTTTCAAGCCATTCGAATATGGCCAAGAAACGAGCCCGCTGACGACTGCGAACGAAGTGAGGTGGCCAAAAGAAATGGCCAAGCTAGGCGGCCAGCAACGTAACTCCAATCTGTGTTCGAGTCTGTATATGCGTGTGTGTGTGTGTGAGTGTGAGCGTGTAAACACAATACCAATATAAGCTCTGGCGTAAGTGGGTAGCTCACCTCTTCATATGCCCCGCATAAATACAGACGATGCTATACCTTGCGCTGCTCTGCTGTGTGTGCACATGTGTATGTATTTACATGCACATGGCACGCCCTCTCTGGCCGTGGCTGCCCCCTCTCTGCGGCTGTTGCAGATGTACGAGCGACTCCGCTCGGATTTTCAACATCGCCAACAATCACTTGGCCAATGCTCAATGGTGCTTTATGTGGCCACAGCTCCATTATGCACCCTAACAATGCAAGTATTATTAACACTTGCGCGTGTTTTGGCCGGCCCAGCAAAAACAACAACAATAACACGGCAACAAAAAGTGAATATGTGTAGCAGCTGGGATTTGCATAGATGAATGGTACGACATTTACGCAAAGATCTTTGAGCAATGCCCCCTCAGCCGGCTGCAGTCACCCAATGTCAATACCAAATTCAGTTTCGGAATGGGGCTTGGCTGTTGCAGCTGGGCTGAACCGATTGGATTTGGTTAATCGATGCCCGGTCCCAGTTTTGCCATGGCCATTGCCATTTGCGCAAGCCCAGATCATTGTAAGACGGCGTTGGAGGAGACGAAAAAGGCGACGGCGACGGCAACGGCAACGGCAACGGCGACGGCAACAGCAACAGCAACGGCGACGGCGACGGAATTTTCGAAATCAATGACCGTGGTCAAGTTTATACAATAATTACAGCCAACTACTCATATGGCTCCCAGTGGACCCGTTTCTGTGCTTGACTATGCAATCTCATAAAATTGCTTTTAATTTTTGTTTCTCTACCCATTCATGTTGGCTTTCGTTGCGAGCAGTCTAGCATAGAAATGAACCTTAGAGGAATACGAATACACTGTTAAAAAAGAAGGCTAAGCAAGCATTTATTCATTTAGCTTATATATTATAATAAATATTTGGGGACAGTATTTGAACTACATTCATATTCTCACACACTCACACATACATTCATATACACTTATATTCATAAATTCATACATTCATGCATTCATACATTCATACATTCATACATTCATACATTCATATACACTTATATTCAAAATTCATACATTCATACATTCATACATTCATACATTCATACATTTATACATTCATACATGCATACATGCATGCATTCATACATTCATACATTCATACATTCATACATTCATACATTCATACATTCATACATTCATACATTCATACATTCATACATTCATACATTCAAACACTCATAATTAAATGTATAAATTCATACATTCACACACTCATACATTTATAACTTTACACATTAACACATTCACGCAGGCATTCATGTGTATGAATATAGATTCATATTATTTAGTTATTCTTTTACCGCGGGTGTATATTTTGATTATTTTTATGTGAAAACTTTCAGCTTTAGCTGTGATATCGTAATCTGAATCTTCCGTGTTAGTATAACATCAATTCAGTGATATCAGCGTGCCCATATGATGGTCATTTATCAGTTGATATTTTGAAAACAGAAAGTCGCTTAGTTTCAGTTCAACCCTAGATCAAGAGTGATATTCACAACTATTCGTAGTAGATGTACATGTTTTGAGTCTGGCATTTCTTTTTATGTAGTATACATATAAATATGTAGATATTTACATAATTAATTTTGCAATTGATGATCGGGCAGTGATGCAGCCCGAAATGAACTTTTATTCATGAGATAACAGTTCAGAGTTACTACTAATTAAATCGCGTATACATTAAACAATCGGCTAATGGCCGTCCATTGTGTGGACTGCCTTAATAAACTCTTACTTTTGTACCAAACAGCACAGATGCGATGCTGCCTGAAGGTATTCGGAGACGTGTTTCATTCGCATTTTTGTCGCTTTTCGCTTTTCTCATTCAGTTTTGTTGATTAGTCGAGTGAAACAGTTAACAAGACAATAGGAAAAACCTGGCTCTCTTCGGTAGCTATACCAAAGGGGCATTAAAAACAGTTAGGTTTTCGATCAGCGCTATGCAGCTAGAACTTTCGTTTGTCGGGCCATAAAAACGAATCTGATTTTCCTAATACGCATCCATCTCTGTCTGCATGTGCTATGCGGCTGCTATGGTTGGCCACAAATGTAATTTAGCTAACAAACAGCACGATCATGCACATCACTTTCTCTGTCCAATTCGCCGGGCTTGTCTATCTTTAATTGTTTTAGGTTTGTTTTATTTAATCGCAGTGGCAAGCACAACAATTTTAAAATTAGTCATACGCTTTACTCTAGCTCCTATGCTCTGTACCTACGCCAGATGCAAGCATGCTTGAAGATACAGATACAGGTACAACTACAACTGTAGGTATAGCTAAAGCTAGAGCTATGCTATAGCTATGGCTATACCATATATATACATATATATTGCTGCAGATCCAAACGCATATCTGCTTACACACACACCGACTCCATTGTGCCAGCAAGCCCCCCTCCGGTGGACTCCCTCGGATACGGTTGATTCCTTGGCTAGTCTCTTGTGTCTAACATTGCGTATCATATATTCGCTGCAAGCGCACACTGAGGCAAAACACTTGCAATTGAGCCTAACATATATTTTTCAGTACTATTTGAGATGTTTTAACTTTTCATAAATATAATAATTAAAATTAAAATTATGTAGTATAATATTCAATCACGGCATTCAACTAGCTTATATTTAATTTTGGCATTATTTTGAATTTTTCAATATTTGTAGAGCTTCAGTATGCTATATTGAATATTATATTATAAATGCGTAACATGCTTGAAATCATTTGTAAATAATAAACTTCTCACATTATTTTGATTGTAAACTCTTATATAATCAGTTCTTCGGACTTTCAACTGAAATTATAGCACAATTAGGCTTTTGTATGAAAGACTAGAGTTGGTAAGTGATGAGAGTTCCAGCAATCATGCTTCTTATCATGATCTCACTTTCTTTTGACATATAGCCCAAGTAGCTGCGGTAGTTAAAATTTGGGTTGACTTCGAGCTGCGAGCTTCGAGTATTGCATCACGAATAGTGCTCCACAACAATTGTCACATTGTGCTGTGCGTTACGGCATGTCTCTATTACTTCTGCTTCCTCTCCTCCTGCTTCATACCCCCTCGCGGGCTGTGTGTCTTCTTCGTCTCCAACACGTTTCCACTGTTTAGCAATAACAATACAGACAACATTCGTGCAAGTCAAGCACCGTCGCCACGGAGTTGGGCATATTAAGAAAAATTAACTCCGTGTAGTTTTTTAGTTTGAATACAATTTGCGAAAATGATTTTACAACGTTTATAAAACTCAAAATAAACTATTCACTTTATAGATAGTGAAAATATGCGATTCAAAGGTTACCAAACAGTGATACATAATGGCATTGTTAACTAAATAGGTTTTACTTAGCTAAACGTGTCTATGGACGATGTTGGTCACAGCTATTAGGATATTAGAGTCAAGTGAAGTGTAAGCTGGCTTGTAAAGTGAAGATAGATATGAGTATATATCAAGCCATATGTGGATCATAAGAGGAAACCACCTAAACTTAAGACTCAGAGAAAATTCAGATATTAGGCAGGTGCCACAAAGGTTGTGGACGGAGTTATGTATATACATATATAAGTATAGAGTATGCACTGTCTTTTTTACAAAGTCCAACGATAAAAATCACTAAATGTCCGCAGTTGATATATTTGCCAATTTGAAAAATTTGGAGTACCCTCTGCTGGAGTACCCATAGCTGTATAGCAGCAGCTTATACTCATAGTTTAAAGACTTTGTTAGGTTTGGCGAACAATGCGCCCATAAGGTGAGCATTACGGCGTAGATAATGAAATCCAACATAGAAATTGCTCAAAAAAGCGTGACGCGTGCCGTTGCTGATGAACTCTGCGCCATAAATTGCCAAGAGCCAACACAGTTGCATACCGCAGAGCCACATCTACATACAGATCCATATTACAACCTTAGCGGTATTTGCTAGACGCAACGAAAATTCTTATGGAAATTCAACATGTTTTATTGCTTATAATTGCCTGTTGAAAGAGATTTTCGTTGATTCTGCTTCTTCTTTATTATTTCGTTAGCCTGGTAAATTTTCAGTCAATTTTCATCTTCTTTCTTCTGGGTGCTGAGCGACTTTCATTTATTTCGGTCAGCCGAGTTCAAATGGCGCGTGCTTTGTGGGTCAGTGGTGTTCCACACATAAGCAAAGAACGAGAGGAGGTGGCACTCGCCTCTTGCTGAAAAATTATATAGAAGTTGGAGTGCTCATTGACAACATCAGATAGTTGAATTTAAATGCTAACTGTTCTCTCATTGTTCGCTTCGCTGTGCCGTTGTCGGCAGCTAACTTTGCTGTTAGATATAATCATAACTCGAGTGCGGACTGGGGATCGTTTAACACAATTCAGGGAAAGTTCTGCACCCACTTAAAATTAAAATTAATAGCTCACATGAGTCATGTGTGAACGGTTGTCGAAAGAGATAAATCAGATTTATGAGATGTGGAAAGATTCTCGAATGGAGAAGATGGTCTCAGTCAAGTGATATATGATATATGTACATGTATATGACTTTCTCTAGTAGGTCGAGGACAGCTACCTATGACTATCAAAAGGAATCCTTAATACTTTATGCAAGCACTTGTAATAGAGTAGAACATAACAGTTAGCCAATTAATGGCAGGCCATCATGTAGGCACACGTTTGATTAGCACATTCATGCAGTTAAGTAGCAAGTAGCTTGATCAAAATACAGTTAAGTAGCAGTAAAGTGGTGATTGGAAATGTCTCGGCGTGCTAGCAAAACTCGTAATTGTATATCTATAGCTTTTCCACTTACGAGCGAGCCAGCGTGCGTCTGTATTGATGCGTTCTGGCGGCCTCGTTGGCAAGGAGTTATGGCTCTGACCCACCTTTAGAACTGGATGCGAGCGCTACCTAGCTAGATGGCAACCAGTTGCAGTTGCAGTTGCGCAGCTGCCGCAAACGGCGCATCGATGCTCCAGTTTCTCAACCACAGACCTGTCACGCAGCAGCCGCTGCCGCAGAGGAGAAAATCTGAAAATAATTGCATGAAAACTCTAGATCCCTGCTCGAAAGAAGCGCGAACAGCAAATGCGGCCAATAAACAGACGATGGGGGGCAGCACCAGGGGCTGGGTGTAAAGCTGATGCTGAACGAGTTCAGCAGGAAAAATGGCTTTGTCGATCTTGATACAATTGAATGTAGGCAACATAAGAGATCCCGCTAATCGAATGATTGTATTTAAGTCTGCCCCTCAATGTGGCATTTACTTCTGGTACCAAATACAGGCACAAGTACAGTTAACAAGTGCTGCAATTGGCCACAGTCTTGTCTTTAATGATAATGGCTAATGACTAATGGCTAATTAAATGAACTGAGCTAAGAATAATTGCAAAGACAAGTCATTCTAGCTGCACAGAATGCGTGAGTGACATCGATTCTGATTGGAATCAAATTAAACAATTTTGTTATATAATAAAATCATTTAGATATATGAATTTAAATGTTGATTGTTATACAATATATTTATATGTATCTCTACTTGAATTTAAATGTTGATTGTTATACAATATATAAATTTAAATTTATATATTCTTAAAAGAACCATTTGGGCATTGTTGAATGCTCAATAATTATATATACACATACGCCAACTAGGCGTATGTGTAATATTCTTTAAGAACTTTAGCTAAAGCTCAAATAAATATTTTGAAATATTTCTGATTAATAATTTTTCCATTGATATTTTACGTAGATATTAATTATATTTATATTCAACCAATTGGCTGGCATATGTGCAATATTTAAATTGAAATTTCATTTTCTAGAAATTTCTGTTGATCAAATTTCAAGTTGACTTACTTAATTAGCAGTTTAATCCACACATAAGCTATCAATATCCATCTTCAAGTCGTGCCATGGAGAAAAGTTCAAGCTCATGAATAATTATGTATGAATTAAATTTGGTCAAACACAACTTTGTAGTCCAGTTAAAGTTAAATACACACTGAACTGCCTGAGCAGATTACACTCTCAACTCGGTTAGCTTTTTGGCCAAGCGAAATGGTCTGCCATGGAAACTGCAACCGAAACAGCAACCGAAGCGCGTGAAGCCAATAACGAGACTAACAGCTCGAGTGCAATTCAGTTGAGTTGAGTCCAGAGCACCGTCCAGAGACCGCCAAAGCGCCAGCTTCATGTCAAGTTTTCAGTCTCGGCCGTGGCTTCGGGTTATGTGCAGACTGCTCGTAATCTCGTCACGCATTCGCCCAGTCGCTGGAGGCGCTCAACTGACGCTTGGCGGCTGTTAGCGCCAGCTGATGCGGATTAGCCAAATCTTATGTCGGCGTCGACAGCTTTAAGCCCATTAAGACACAAATAGCCCGCATTTAAATATTTAATGTCAACATTCGAAGATATTTGGGTTTCAGTTTGACTTCCTGCAGCTACTCCCTTGCCCATTGCTGTTCCTTTCCTTTTCCTAGTTGATACCTGTCCATACCTGTCTGCCTTGACCAACGATCGCGATCAACGAAGTCGCCGCCAAAAAGTGGCTAAACCTGCGTGGGCATTGTCCCAAATTTCCGTGTGCGCTCATTTGAGCTCGACCCAGTGTACGAGTATTTGACCAATATTTGAGTGAACCGTTAGACAGACGCGCTTGGAGCTCAAGGCGGCCTGGTCATATTAATTTATGCTTGGCCCGGACTAGCTAACTTCATCAATACCAACGGCCACCTGAATGGAAACAGGTTCTGCACGCGCACTCGCACTCGCACTCGCCTCGAAATGGGTCAATCTTTAAGAATGCTGCTGTCAGAATCTTTGGCGGGTGCAGCTCCAAGCGAGTGACGGTCTTCGATGGTGCAGCCCGAGCTCCTGGTTAGCTCTTCGTTTCGTTCTTTCAGTTTGGCGTTCCATTGAATTGTGTCAGTCGACCAAGGCGGCAGCATCGTATACTTTACTGGGAGGATGAGCTACCAAGAGGAGACTCTAGGCAGGCAGTTTCGTATACAGGTCTGCCTTGTTTCTAATTGGGTCAGCGCCTTATTCATTTGAATAGCCCGATTAATGTAGTCTAATTTCATTTGATTGCAAATTGGGAGCTTGTACTTCGCTAAGACTTTGCTTGTAGAAAATCTATAACATAATGCTTTAAGCTAATATATAAATAAAACATGTACAAATAAAACAATATATACAAAAAACAATAGAGAACCTTGCAGTCCAATAGACTATAAACTACAAAACAATATGCTGACAATTCCAATGACAGCTATAAAAGTATCTTCTAAATTGATAGTTTTGTTGATAGCATAAAACTCTTGGCGCAAAGCAGTGACATTCAAACTTTGCTCATGGAAGTATACATACATACATACAAACGTACATAGATGCAGACAGGAAGTGTAGGTACATTTTTTATTGAATCGGTTACACGTGACTTTGCATATATTTCAAATTTTGCTATGTTTGCGCAGGCACACTTTACATTTTATGTGGGGACAACGATTTTTATATTAGCCTGATTATTTATTATTTATTTAATTTGATTGACAATTAATCCATATTTACGACATACATACATATATATGTACGTAGGCTGGCTGTTAACAGCTGACTGCTACGAATATATATGCATAGTGCGTGTTTTATGAATGAGTGTTTGGGTGACCCAATGTTGCATTCTTTTGAACTTATTGAGTTACTTATATGCGCGCCAACAAACTCAACAATAATACAACAAAGTTTGTACATAGCGCAAAGAGGTGCACAAAGATTTCAAATAATCTACGATTTCTATGACGTCGCATAGCACGCAGCTTCTGAGTGCTAACACAATCGCAAGCAGGGTATGACTGCTTTGCTAACTGTGGAGAAAACAGTGGTTTTCGGTGGAATTTTCACTAGCAGCCTAAACATATGCTACGCTTTATATTAATTTTGAGATGCAAAAAGTAAGGAGTGTGGTATTTGTAAGTGTCACAGGGTTCACAAGTTTTGCAGTCTGAATTGAAACTATTGCATACTTTCATGCGCATGGAATAAAAACAATAAACTTTATCATCTTAAAATTAATAAATATTTAAAATATTGATAAATGTACTCCTTTATGGAATGCTGAATCTCTTTATTAACTTGAATTTTGTTTAAGCCATGGTTGTGTTAGCATTAGTAAGCATGAGTTTGTACTATTTACAAAATCCTATTACTCCCCTATCTCCGCATCCGAGATTAATTTTTATCGTCCGAATCGCATGTGGCCGTAGTCATCAAACTGTTCATCATTGCCCCGTTTGCCAAACCTCATGTGGCCGTAGTCGTCGAATCTCTTCGGCCGTTCAGCCTCCTCGTTGTTCACCAGCAGCTCCAGTTCAATGGGAATTTTGGAATGAGAGATGGGGAAAAACCTAGGCCCGTAGCCAACGGATCTTTGGTTGCGCCTGTTGTTGTTGCCAAAATGTGTACGGGTCGTGCCAACTCCATTGACGTTGAGCGTGTCGCTGTCCGACTCCAACTTGGGTTCCATATTGCGCCTTTGCTGCTCCTCCTTCAGCGATTCCAGGCTCTCAGCGTGCGAGGGAGACGGCGGGATCAGCAGCAAGTAGACTGCGAGCACAATCAGGATGAGCGCACCCGAACAGCGCCTGGGACTCTTGTAGGGCAACATCTTTACTATTGTCCTGTCGCCGGTTCAATGCCAATTCCCAGCCAGGTACCTTGGCTTTTATAGCCAACTCTCCTTAGAGTCCTGCGAGCCAATATTTCTACTATTTAATATTCCGCGGCTACTCGCAGCGCCCTAAGTGAAGCCGCTACATCATGATTTGACAGCTGATTGACGTGATTGAATAAAGAGATCAAATCCTACGCTACCTGAGAAATTATTAAGTTTTACTAAAATCAGATGGCTCAGAGCGTGAGTGAATTGAAGGAAAAGATTATTTTTATTCCTTTCGGCCTGTTGAATAGATGATGCACAGCGCAGCGTATTCAAAGAGAAGTTAAAGAAAGATAAAACCATTTTATAATATTTTTATATAATTTATTTTTCATTAATATATTGTCTAAAGCATAAAAAATTACTATATTTATTGAGTATTTGACCTTATAGAAAATTTCGAGATTACATAAACATTTATTATGCGTTATTGATTTGAAATTTAAGTTGTCTTTTGTCAAGAAGTTAGTGCGCCAAGGTGAACAGCCATCCCTCATTTCATTCAAGAACCGAGCTCTTAACTCTCCACATATGCAGACAATAATAAATACAAATGTAAATGTAAAATCAAATTTCAAGGGCCATAGATGCAGACCATTTTGGAACAGATCAATTACAAAGTTGTTGAAAGCGTGCGACACGACTGCTCGCCCCTTTTTGGTGGGTTCATTGATGACAGGTTTAATTAAATGTGTGTCGTCTGGGCCAGCCAGCCGTTGAGCTCTGCAGAGAGAGAGAGAGAGAGAGAGAGAGAGAGAGAGAGAGACGGTGGCGTGTCAAGTGCCGACTCCCTCCGATTGACCGCATTGAGCCGTTTGGCTCTGCATTTGTGTTTGTGTAAAAAGAATGCCATTTGCTGACCGGATTGTCCGCATTCCAAAGATTCAATCACACACACACACACACATATACACACACATACTAGTATATAGTGGTACATAAAAGACCAAATTAACAGCTATAGAGAAAAGTATCTACGAGTTTATCAATAAACAAACCGCAATCCATAGCCGCAGTCGCAGCCCAATGCAACGGTTTGTAGACTTGGACACGCACACACAGACACTACACACACACACATATATATACATACACAGTCCACAACCAGTCTCAGAGAGTGCAAAAAATAATAAACACACACACAAGACACAAATCAAATGTGAGCATAACAAAAGCCTGTGGCAAGAGACGCGCATTAGAAACAAGACGAAATCCACAAGGCAAAATTTGTGAGCCACACAGCCGGCACATCTTGGACACCACTGTCCACTGTCCACATCGGTGGTGCTTTTGTGGTGCTGTGGTGCTGTTGTGACGGCCACAGCGCCAACGACAACTTCTTGCTGCTTGCAGGTGTTTCGAGGTCTCGATTGCTGTTCACGCAATTCAGCGGAGCGCTGCTGCGAATCGGGTTTAAGCGCTCTTGTCACCCAAGCATATATATATATATATATATATATATATATATATATATATATATACACATATATCTGTATATGCATATCATTAAAAAGTGTGTGTGCTTCTTAGACAACTTGTGTTGATGTAATATGAAATCGTATATATGCAACCAAATGAGCTCTATCTGTTTGCTGGAATACTAAGTTGATTAGCTCGCTCTTCTTCTTCTAGCCGAATAGCCCTATCGCCTCTGCTTTTTGTGGTCTCTAAGTTTTTAGCTTTGCATTCTGGGTTCTGTACGTGAGATACATAAACCAAATTCATCCGCTTGATAAGACTTAGTTAGCAGCCCAATGAGTTGGGCTTGCATCATCTGAATTTGCAATTAGATAAATGGGCAAATGAGTTTCCTGGGGAAGGCTGGGCTATCAATTTCCCCCAATTTATGGTGGCCCTCGGGTGGGCCAGCCATAATCGAGATACATTGGAGACAGCTTATGGTGTGGCATGTGCGCTCAGCGATTTGCCAGCTTGACCAGCTGCCCAAGTCGGCATTGGTATTCCAGTAAAACTGGAAATGGAAAACATTTTCTTGCCGCATTTTCTCGTTGCATAAACGTGGAATTTCCATAAAGCCAACGACGGCTGTGCCGCTGACACACACACACACACACACAGACAGCCGCCGGCCAGCCCGTCGGTGGCTCCGCCAAGAGGGATGCCCAGTCCTCTCCGCGTCACATCATCCGCCGAGCCGAGCCCGCGCCCGTACGCGCTTTTAATTGAAAATCTCTTACGCAATGCGAGGGGCAGACATATAACTCCTGAAAGCAGAAAACTTAAAACCGAAAACTGCCAACTGAAAACTGGAACTGCCAATTTTGATTTACGCGTTAAGCGGTTGGAAAAATATATGCTTCGCGCCTGGCGGCAATTAGGTAATACGCGCATAAAGGTAAATGGCTATTGGTGCAGGTAATACAGGCTATAGAGCCCAGCCCAGCGTAATTATTGTGGCCAAAATAAAAGCTATTTAATACATAAACGAGGACACTGATGCAACTCGCTGTTGGCTCTTTGTGCGCTTATAAAGTGCTTGGAAGTTAACCTGTTCACCTGCAGCACCGCATCTGCCTGCCTCTGTGTGTGTGTGTGTGTATCCGTATCGGCATCTGTGTTCGTATCTTGTATCTTTTAATATACAGCTCACACATGCTGCCCCCCCTGCCAAGTGGAAGTTAAAGTTGAGTTTGAATTGCGATGATCTTTGCTTTCGGCATTATAAGTAAGTAGCGCCGACTCAAAAACTGGAAGTGAAATCGGAATTGGATTCGCTTGCGGCTCCATCTCTCTGCTTCTCTCCTCTCGCTCTGCCTCTGCCTCTGCCTCTGCTTCTGCTTCTGTCTCTGTCTCTGTCTCTGTCTCTGCCTCTTTCTCTCTGCCGAAATTCTCAACAGTCTCGAACGATTTCGTCACTCGAAATTCGAATATGCACATAAAGTATGCTCGCTGCAACTTTCGCTTGTTTTACTTTAGTCGATTGTTAACAAAATATTCGAACAATTTGTGTTTGAGCATTTATGTTAGCCACGAGGCCCTCCCCAGCTCAAGCGCCGCCCCTAGCCCCCGCTCCGGCCTCTGGCATGCCATATGCAAATATGCAAACATGAAATCTGCAGTCAGCGACATGCCAAGAATTTGCATGCAAATTCCATTGTGCGACAACCCATAAGCATTGCCTAGAGGCTAGCCATATAAAAGTGTATATATTATAGATCTGAACATATGCTGAATTAATATTCTGTAATTCTGTTGGTAGGCGTCTGACTTCACCCACATACACTGCTCAAAATGCAGGAAATATATATAGATAATTTTACTGAAAATCTAATCTAGTTATAGCTATAGGAAATATATAGGAATATATATTATTTCGAGCAGATATACACACATGTATACGGTAGCAATAGACTAGCACAGCCTTGAGCTCATAAGATTCAGGGACAAGCACTTGACTCGAAACATTCATAAAATGACTGAGCTACCTAAACGATTTTGTATTCGATTTCTATTTATACTTTACTATATATAATTATATATAATTAGATATAATTATATATAATTCATACAGATATAAAAGAGTTTCTCAGTATAAGTAAATAATCTCAAATTAGCAGTAAATTAGTAGATCTACGTCAACATTTCTCTCAGTGCATGGCCGCTGTCACTAGGCTTCACTCACGCATTGTAGTTCCCCCCTCTAGAAGAACACCCGCTGTGCCAATCAGTTGCACTGGCTGACGGACATACACAGACACTTATGCACACATATACGTATACATATGCATATACAGATACGTACATATGTATCTGTGTATGCAAATAGCTGATATTTATTCATGTTGTGCTCACGCATGCTAATTGATTGAGTTGAAGGTGTGCTCGGGCCGAGCGTCGCAGCCATAGTTGAATTTGATAAAAATAGAACTTGGCTTAGAGTGGAAATCGACTTTAGGCCAGCTCTCCATAGATGTGCGAAATAAAAGAAGCGTTTTGTTAACATTTTATTATATTTATTGTAGACATATGTATTTATATTTGTCTGCGTTTACGATTAGGCATATCTATTACATCTGCGCTTTAACGTACTAATATGGACAGATTGAAAGAACAATATTGTATGTAGGTATGTATGTATATATATGTATATATGCATGTGTGTGTGTCTGTGTCTATAGCTAAGTGTAAACGCTTGCAACTAGCTCGTTCTTGAAGATATTTTACATTTGTGCTCGCAAATCGGGGAAACAGAACTTGTTCTCCTGCTGTCAAGTGTGATTTATTTATTATTATATTATTCTACATGATGTATTATAATCGGTTATTTGTTGTCTTTGCTTTCATCGGGTTAAAGGCAAAAGGATTCTCAATAAATGTTTTCTTTTTTAGTTATTATTATATATATATATATATATACTTAAAGTATAAACCTAGTAAGGCACACATATTCATTGTTGATAATTGATTTTGATTGCAATATCGTAAACGATATTCGCTTCGCAATTTGGTTACCCAATCTTATCTGAAGTCTATTGCTGCAGTACAGCTTGGTCGCTCTTGTGTTCTACTGTTGATTCGATTCCATTTCTAAGTTGACCAGCATCGCTAAAATGTTGTGTAACTCTATATATGTATATATATGGTCGTGCATGTATATATATATTATATATATATGTATACATGTAGTACTTCTAGTCCTTGTCGGGTGTACTCTGCCTGGCTTGGCTTCGCTTCGCTTCGCGGGGACAGCTTATCTGCGCGGCTTGCCGAAGCTACTGGCGGGGCCCAGTGGGCCGTATATCGCATGCGGCTGATGTGGATGTGGGTGAGCATGCGGTGGATGCGCTGGACCCGCTGCTCCGTTCGTCATGGCAGCCTGTTTGCGCTGCAGCGTGGCTGGACCAGGGGCCATTTGACGGCGCTCGCCGTCGCTGAGGTCCAGGCCGGCCACCATTTGGGCTATCTCGCGCTCCTTCTTCATGTCCGGGGGATTGAACTGTAGGCTGGCCAGCGAGCCGTGGCTGCGACTGCGATGCTCCTGGCGTATTGAGTAGCTAAAGGCACGCTCGTTCAGGTGGCCCTTGCGGCGATAGATGCCCGTGCCACCTGGCGAGGGCGACTCGGCGCCCGAGTTTCCCGAGTCATCCAGGCCGTTGCCCATGGATGCGGCCATCTTGCGGCTGGACATGCTCAAGGGGCGCGGCTCGCCGATCATTGACTGTGCCATCGGCGGCGGCGGCATCCCGCCCATCGCCTGCTGGTAGGCGTAGATGGGCGGCACAATGGGCATGCCCACGGGCATGCCGACGCCTCCGTTCTTCTTATCCTTCTTCTTCTTTTTGCTGGTGGAGCGCGACGGCTGCAGCGTCGCGTACTGCTGCGGCAGCATCATGGGTATCTGCAGCGGCGGCAGGCCGGCCATATGCTGTGCGTGATGCATCTGCATCATGTGCTGCGCATGCGCCTGTGCCTGTGCATGCGCATGCGCATGCGCGTGATGCGGTGGCGGACCGGGCGGAAAGCCGCGATGACTAATTGTGTGATACTGGCGCGCAGCGTGCGGCCCAGAGACGGGGCCATAGATGACGCTGGCGGAGCCGGGACCAGGTCCCGGTCCGGCATGCATTTGTGTGCGATGCATCGCCGCCGCCGGATGGATGGGCTTTGGTCTGATCAGTGTGCCCGACAAGCTCTGGCTGCCGCTCGACTTCGACGACTTCTTCTCGCGCTTCGTCTTGCGCTCCTCCTTGACCGGCGGCGGTGGCACATCGATGGGCGTGCTGATCTGACGTGCGCGCAACGGCCTGCCCAGCGTGGACGTGTTGCCGGCATACAGCTCATACGGACTCTCCGCGGCGCCGATGCTGTCCAGCTGATCCTGTGAGCCGCTCCACACCTTGTGGTTCTCGTCGCCATTGTACACAGATGCGTCGCCATCATCCACCGTGACGTTCAGATCAGCGCTGCTACCATAAACTGCAAATGGGCAAAGAAGTTGAAGCAGTCTTAGTATGGTTGAACAAATACTCCATTAAATCTCTGTGGGCAGTTTTAAATATAAAAAAGGTTTAGAGTTTGAAGGGTTTATTGAGAGGAGTTCAGATCAGACTTGTCTGATTGATTGACTAAGTGTTTAGTTGATTGTTGAGCTACTCTCAAAATAAGCCACAAATGCGGGACAGCAAATGATGTGCTGAGTCTCATAACGCCTTTTGATAGGTACTTCAGTATTATAAAAGAAATGAATAAACATTTTTATCATAGTTAATTCTTAAGATTTGATCAACAATCAACAGATTGTGAATCAAATATAGACAACGTGAATTGATTTCAAATTAATTACAAGGCTCTTGGCTAAGACGCAAAATAGCAACTCTTGACTATTTTATATAAGGTACAATTTATAAATAAATTCAAAAATTAACTCAAAGCTAAGAACGAGCTTGGACGCATTTGATATCATGCAATCGAGTGATCTGAATGCAGCTCTTGGGTTTCACTCGATAGCTGGTTGACCTTCGCGGGCAATGGACGCCGTCCAGCTAACTATTAATGTCCCAAAGGGGGCCAGAGAGGGCCCGAGGTGGGCCCAGCACCATGGCCGCACTTGTCTCCCATTACGAGCTGGCCGAGCTGGACAGTTGAGGCTAAAGCGCTGATTCACGCGCCAAGTGGCGAGCGCTGGGCCCGGGCAATGGCATTTCCATTAGCCAAAATGCTGGAAATTAGCCGAGCGCGTCTAATCCAAAAAACAAATTCAAATGAATATAGGCCAAGACCGTCAAGAGTCGATGGCAACGGCGACGGTGGTCGCATTCAAATGAATCGATTGTGAGGCAATTGAATGCGCTTCGATTCGACTTTGACGACTCTTAAGTGTTCCCTTCGCACGTACTACGTAGACAGATGCGTGTGTGTGTGACTTGGTCAGTTAGGCAATGCGAATGTGCCCCACAGATACAGATACACTTATGTGTATCTATAAATATACCAGCCACACACATACACTCACACACATATATTCGCGATGCCGTTACTATCAAGTTGAGCGTCGCCTTTTGTCGCAGCCGATGAAGGTTGGCGCGGTTCTGCAGCGCTTTTGGGCCATGGCAGCAATCGCAGCACTGGCAACGGCAAACGGTTTTGTAATAAATAACGGTAATTTAATAACTTGAGCGCGGCGGCTACACACCTGCGGCCAGCCAGCGCTGAGCCCCCTTCGCCCTAGGTTCCTGCCACAAAAAGCAAAACAAAAAACCAGCCCAGCCCCGGTCGCCGTCGCAGTCGCCGTCGCGGTCGCCGTCGCCGTCGCCGTCGTGGTCAACGCCCAGTCCGGCAGACGACAATAAAGCGACGAGTCAGTTTTTCAGCTTACTCTGCCAGAGAGTATTATGAATCGACCATAAAATATGGTAATATACGAATATTTTCTAAAACTTTAGATTGTTATAAGCAAGGGAAATATGTAGAGTGGAAAAGTGTTTGCCACTTATATGCATCAGAATATATTTAATAAAATTAGTATATGTCTATAGTATGTAAATTTAAATTGGTCAAGCTTTATGGTTGACAAAAGACTATCCACGCCTGTGGTATGAATCTGTGTCAGCAATAAAAACTGAAAGATTTATTAAATAAATTATTTGCCTCGATCTCGGGCAAGCTTTGTTATAAAGAGTATTGGCAATTCGTGTTCTCAATAATAACTGTTCTTTCTAGTTTTTATTCGTATATTTATTTGTTGCTAGTGTCTGATTTTGTAGCTTCGCTTCTTAGCCATGCCATAATTTAGTTTGGTTCCTCCGCTTTTTACTTTTTGCTATTCTGCTGTGGCTTTGCGACTCTCTTGCTGCTTTGTCGTCGCTGCTGCTGCTGCTGCTGCTGCTGCTGCTGGCATGAGAAATCTCCGGTCGCGTTGGGGTCTATTGACCCCCGCCGAGACGCGGCCAACGTGCTCGACTGACTGACGTTGAAAATGAGAGCGAACTTTTTGGGCACTGTGTACGCCCCTGGGTAGTTCCCCGGGTAGCCCCCTCACGTAGTAAACAACATGAAAAACTCTGCATAAAAATTGTATTGTTTGAGCGGAACAGGCTGCAGACATTGTGGGAAACGCTCCGTTTCAGTTGCTCTTTCTTAATTAGCAAGCTTTTCACATGCCCAAATGTCAAATGCATTATATCGCATATATACAAAATGTCCAAGAGAGCTAGCTCTCTTGGCTCTCGCCCCTTTCGCCAATTCTCACAAAAATTCTGGCTTATGGCTCTGCCTCGTTTTGTATATGGATCCATATCTTGGCAACTTTCATTTCTGAGCTCGATATTCGAAAGTGAACTTAAGTGGTTTTTACTGAAATTATATTTCAGTCTCTGCAGTTTCTGCGGGTCGCTCGCACTACATCTAAGACTTCATTTATCATTCTCCATACGAATTGAAAGTGTTGAAAATGTTCTTCTTAATTGTTTCGGGCAGCACTCAAAGCTGAAGTTTCCGACACGATTCAAGGCAAGAGAATCCATAATTATTTCAACAAAGTCTTATTGATAAATAGCCTATGTAAATATAGGCGAATGAAAACTTTCACAGACTCCCCATCTATATGTAGTATCTGAGGCTAATCTGACTGGAGCCATTTAAGAACTTCCTTATTACAATTGTATATCGATGTGCACTCTGGTGAAACTCTACTTTGATTTGGTGTTTAGCCACTCCATTTGCAGCATTTACCTCGCCGCGCAGCATAATCTGCGTAAACGGCTTGCGGAAGTCAATCAAAGTGCTGAGCAATGCCTCGGCCGGGCCGGGCAGCTGGCTAGTTAGTTGGCTTCGATTTGAAATGCTTGGCAAAACTGCAAAGCTGCAAAAATGCAGAAATGCAAAACTATAGCTGGTAATTGCACTTCCAGTTGCAATTTACGCTAATTTCGAGCTTGGAGCGTGGAAGTTGATTTATAATTTTTAATTGTTTCGCATTTCGCTAGCTGCAATAATTACGTGAAATTGTTTTAAGCAGCTCTAACCGAAGGCTCCCTCTTCGAATGCTCTCTCACTCTCTCTCTCCATCTCTCTCTTTCTCTCCGCACTTATGTCATAAGCAATGGGCAGTGCTATCCACAGCGCACTCCATTCACGAAAAGTAAAATGAATACTCTCACTTAATGTGGCGAGTGGCCTCAGCGCATGCGTGCGTGAAAATTGTATTTCCACGTTTTGGCTGGGGCTGGGGCTGGAGCTGGGCTGGGCTAAGCTGGAGCTGGAGCTGGAGCTGTAGCTGTCCTCAGTGAGTCATTGCAGCGAACACCAATCGAAGGCAATTCATGCCACGAAATGAGAACTCCGCTTAAACACAATGTATCTTAAGTTGGCCAAAAACAAACTGTTGGCATTTAAGCGCATTTGCCATTCAGCTGAAACATTCCGAGCGGAAAGGGGAGTGCCAGAAGCCCAAATAGCGCCTTTGAATTTCTGTTTTGTTTTTGTTTTTGTTCGATGGCTTGGAATTTGCTTGTTGCCTTTGCTTGCCATTTCGTTTTCCGCTGTCTGCTGCCCGCTGCTCGCTGCCCGCTGCCTCTTGCCCCATTGCCCCAAAAGCAACATTGAGTCGAGCTCGCGCTGCAGCTGCACGGCCAGAGCTCCACTAGGTCGCTGCCAGCGCTGAGTGACTAATGGCAGAGTGGAGCAGCACCTACAAGCCCATAGATTGTGAGTTATTCATATATGCTTGGGCAAAAATTGAAATGGATTGGGGTCTGGAGCTAAGTGTGTGTCGCCAGGCACATCCCACCAGACAAGACAATAAAGATTGAAGAGATCTTTTGACATTATTTTCCGTGGAGAAATCTGTCAGCTGGCGTGAGTGCAATCACAGCAAACTCCACTGTAACTTGAGGAATAACTGATACGATCTAGATATGGGTGAGTACACTGGCGCAAAAGGGGAGCCTATACAATCTACATTTAGATAAGTAAACTAATTAACAAATCATTTCCATGACCAAAGATGGATAGATAGCTTGAAGCTTCTATAGAAACAGATATCTTAAAGGGAAATCGAAAGATATTTGTTGACTTATTAATCCACTTTTAATTGATAAGCCTATTCAAATATATTTCATAATAATTATAACGACATACTTTATAAGAGTCCCTCATGACTATAATAACTTAATTACAGCAAATTTCGCTCAAAATTACCGAGAGAGATAGAGAGAGAGAGGGGCAAATGGGTAGAGAGAGGGAGAGAGAGAGAGAGAAAGAGAACTGGCATGCAAAGTGGGTCAAACGCTGGAATTCGCTTTATTTTTCTCTCCTTTCTATGCTAGTCCAATCACTGCAAGTAATAAAAATCAAATTCGTGTAATCGAGCCATGCTTAAATGCAATTCAACATGGCAACAACACAGATTGACCACAAAAAGGCTTCGAAAAAATGTTGCAAGTCAACGCGAAATGTTTGCCGAATGACTGCAACATGCAACAGAGCCAAGTCATTCAACTGCAACTGGATTTCGGTTAATGTGCCTGCCACTCGCTCGTCTCGCCTCTGCCTCTCTCTCTCTACCTCTCAGTCATCGTCTCTATCTGCCGAGCTATCTATGGGTATATTTCACGCTCAATCTCAGGCCAGCTTCTTTGCATAATAATAATGCAACAGCAACAGCAACAGCAACAGCGATGCAGCAACAACAACAACGGCAACTGCCGCCACTTGTGATCGTTGCTCGTAATAGCAGCTAAAAATGTTGCACTGCCGCTCCTAGAGATGCCGCGCGTTGCAAGTGGAAGTTGGAACCTGTTACCGCTTCTCTTGCCGCTGCGCCCACCACTGTTCGATATTTCAGTCATGGTCAAGTGGGCATCCTGTTATTGTGGCTCTTGCTGCTGCTGTTGCACGTCCATCAGCAACTAGTTTCCTACGTTGATATATATGTGTAAATCTCTTTTTCTTTTCAATAATTAAAAACTATATAACTTTTGCTGCTCGGAGCTGATTTCTACTTGATTTCCTAATAGAATTTTCATTAGCTGATTGCATCATGGCCAGCCAAAGCAAGATATTTCCCTCGAGCGCTATGTAGGTCAAATTTTGGTTAACTGTGCCGTTGCCGTTGCTGTTGCTGTTGCTGTTGCTGTTGCCGAAACTGGAATCTGGTCTCCAACAATGTGCCACTTGTTTCGTTATGGTATGGCTTGGGTTTTCGCTGTCTGTCGTGGCTCGTTGCCATTTAAATGGTACCACAAAGTGTGTGGACAAAGCCACCTGCAAATTGCTTGAATCAACATGCTAGAGGCGCGGCTAGCAATCGAAGGCTGGAGAGGGAGGCGATGCCAAATAACTTATCAATGGAGCTGAGTTAAACCGACTTGGCCAGCAAATGGCAGCTGAGGTCATTGCATAAACTTGACTGGAGCTGAGCAACAGCAACAAATGGCTATAGCTCTCGCTTTAGCACACTTTCAAGCCATTAAAATGCAATTGAAATTAGTTTATTTAATTAAAAAATAAATGCGAGAGTGAGAGAAAAGCAATTAACTAGCAGCTGCCAGAGATTCCTTCGCCAGATGCCACACAACCTCAATTCGCATCGAGAGCAACAATGAGCGGCAGCAAGACCTTAATCTTGCAGCCGTCTACAAGCAAATTAACAATGTTAATTAATAGAAAATCTACAGCTTAGAGAGATAGCTCAGAAAGAGACACACTTGCTCACACACACACACACATACACACAGACTTATTCAGGTGTGTGTGTAAGATTTTATCATATCTAAATAAAGTTTCACTTGCTCACACGCTCAAAACTTAAGAATCCCCCCGCTCTTGCTCAGTTAGTCACGGGTCTGGCTCTGCTTCCACTCGATTTCACACTTCCCAGCAAGCCCTCAAATATATATATTTGTATATATATAGATATGTGAATAGCTGCGTGTATGTGTGTGTGTGTGTGTCTTCCCACCACCAGCTGAAACAAGAAAGTGGCTAGCAGGGCAATAACCAAGTCGACTCAAGACCAAGACCAAAGCCAAGCGAATGGAAAACAGTCATAACAAAAATAAACCCTAACCCAAAATTTTCTCACGCGTTCATCTCAATTTATGTGCTCAGTGAGTACATATACGATCATGTGTGGAAGCCTTATCTATGTGTGTGTGTGTGTGTGTGTGTGTGTGCAACCCCCTCACGACCTCAACTTGAATCTGAAGTTTTGAGTTGGCGGCTCCGACGTCCGCTAATCTGCACGCGACCACAGTTCCTCAGTTCCCTCCCAGCTACTTTGTGAGCGTGTGTGAATGTGAGTGTGAGTGAGTGTGCTTTGCAATTGCACTTGGAAATGACAACAACTGTGCTGACTGTGGCCAAGTGGAGGCTATGAGAATGCCGCAAAAATATAAATTTTGCGCCTGCCTCACGGCATAAACTCTATTAATTAGCGTAGAGCAATGGGCGAGTCATTCCATTTGCATATTTAGTTTGAATGAGATGGCAAAAGATCGTGTAATTTCCTTTCTCGCAGCCACTCGCGGCATTTACAGCCATTTTGGGGCTAGAAAGTGCTTCGATTCGGATTCGGATTCGGTTTATTGGTCGCATTTCTATCTATTAAAAATTCAGACAGCTCAGATTTGAGCAGGGAGGAGTTTACAGGTCGAAAGCGAAATGCGGCTAATTTGCATGGCTCGAAATACATTTAACGTGGCAGCGGCTGCTGCTGCTGCTGCTGCTGCTGCTGCTGCTGTTGCTGCTTTCCTCAGGTCTAGCAATTTACATGCTAATTATCATAACTTTGCTACAGCCGAGACAACTTCAACTTCAAAGGCAGTCGTTGACCAGGCCAACAACTGAAGGCAATGCCATAAAGCGGCGATTTCTGTGCCTCGACGAAATTTAAATAAGTGGAAAGTGTTTAAAACTCGGCAAGACAACGCTCTAGCGGCTGCCCGTAAGTGTTTCTCTGTTACCAGACACCGTCAGCAACATCGACTAAATGCTCATGTCTGCCACTTGCCGAGCCCTCCATCAGTCATCAGTTGGTTCGACAGTCTGGCACTCTGAGAAACGTGCATACGAACAAATTGTCAATAACAGGCGATAGGAGATAGAAGAAAACAAAAACAATAAAAACATTAAAATACCTGTACTGCACCCAAATACTTTCGACGCTGTGACAACATTTTCTATTTTTCAACAATGTCTGAGGCGTGTTTAAATGATTTTGTTTTTTTTTTTTTTGCCTTGTCTTTCTTTATTTTCTTTGCACATATTGTTAGGCAGCAAGTGTATGTATATATATATATGTGTCCATTTCAAGGTGAGGCTCATCTTTTGTGGATACTTTTATGATAAACGATTTACCTTCAATTTGATTACTGTTTATACAAAATTAAGTTCTGTTTATTGATATTGCACAACAAGTAATTTTATAAACAAATCAACAGGAACAAATATTATCTACTGTACATAAATGAAAATATCTGATTTATAATCTTGACAAATTCAATTTTTAATTATCAAACTCATTTACTAGCAAGACTTTCCCAAGATTCTGTTACAACGAAAACCTTGCAAAGTTATGTAATGTCTCTGTAGATTAATTGAATCATATGACAGACCATATCAAATACAATTATGTATAGATCTATATAGTCCATATATTTAGAGATGAGCACATCTATCTCATTGAATGCATAACAAGTTTCATCAGCCTCTGTTTCGTAGACCCTCTGAAAGGGCATACAAAGCTGTCTCATATTAGCTACCTGATTGCTGAGATCATAGCCAAGATGGGAGACAAAGCAGTTGGCGTTTTTTTTTATATTTTGCTTTTTGCTTTTGTATCTCAGACTTTTCTAACGTTTCGTGCTGGTCACATACAGCTAATTAGATGACATGCCAGCTATACTTAGGCAACTGTACCTATAGCGACTAGCTGTATCTGATGGCTGCTAAAGATGGGGCGAAGAGGTTCTCAAGGCGCTGGCTGGCTGCAGAGCGCACTGGCTCTGGCGACAACTCGTGGACGGGGCGTGGCCAAACGAAAGACTTAGGCAACAAACTTGCGCGCTGCAGTTGAGTGGCATGCCATAATATACTTACAATTTTTGACTGATGTGTAGCCCTCGGCGGCGCTGCCTGTGCTGCCGCCATTCATGCCCAGGCCCGAGCCGTTGGGCACATGTCCGTTGGATGTGCGTCCTAGGCTGTTGAGCGTGGTGGTGCTGCCGGCACGCGATCTCCAGCCGCCCTGCCCGGCCAGATGATGCTGACCGTTGCCATGGCCGTTGGCCAGGCCGACGCTGGTGAGGTCGCCATTGGATTTGCTGCCGGCTCCGCTCTTGAGCGTGCCATAGACGCTGCTGCCACCGCCGACAGTGCTGCCCGTCTCCAGCTGGCGAGCGTACGAGTTGTCAGCGTAGGCATGGAAACAGCATCTGACTAGAGCATTGGCCGCCGCCTCGCGCTTGCAAATGAAGACGTGGCACTCGAGCACCTTGATGCCAGTGGTGCGACGCAATATGGCTGCAAAGATGGGCGGGTGCTGGGCGCGCGGCATGCGTGCGAATGGCGAGTCCAGCGGCAGAAACTTTGGCTCCGGATTGGCATTGCCGCGCTCCGGTATCAGCACTTGACGCACCGCGGCGCAGTAGTGCAGCGATTCGATGGGAAAGAAGCGGGTGATTTGCTTCAGATTCTCGTCCACATTCTCCAGCAGGATGCCATTCGACCAGACGCTCAGCCAGCTATCGATGCCCTTGGCGCCCACAGCGCCCTCTGACGGGTAGAGGCTGCGCAGCGGCTCCTGTATGCCCTGCAGGCCATCCTTGCTCTGGCGGGGCACCGCGCTGCCCAGATACAGCACGCGGCAGCGGCAAATGGGCGTGGAGTCGCCCATTGTCACAGACGCAGACGCAGAAGCAGAAGCAGCAACGACAACAGCAGCGACGATAACAAAACAATATGTCTTACGTTAGACGCGTTCTCTACGTAGCGTAGACAACGTAGACGACGTAGGCGCGCACCGACACCGAGCAATGTGGATTTTCTGGTTTTGCTTTATATGTATGTTAGCCACGTACCTACACACACAGGTATGTCTACCAGTGTGTGCGTGTGTGCGAGTGTGCGAGTGTGTGTGTTTGTGCTTTGTGGTGTATTCAAGTGTGGTTCTTAAGCCGTCGCGAGAGAATTTGTGCGCTTAGGTAAGCGGATATTACTTACACAGCCAGTCGCATTCACTAACAAAGCACGCATACACTTGCAACATCACACACACACACTCTCCCGACCATAATATCAGCGAAAAAAGCACGCGAACACTTCACAAAACTTGACGGGGTTTTTGTTGTTGTTTGCCTTCTTTTGTGTTGTTTTCTGTTTTAGAATTTTCGCTGTATTTTGTTTCACTTATTTAAATGAATTCCGAATCTCGTTTCACACAGAATCGTTTCGTTTCCGCCCCGAGATGATTCTCTTTGGCACTCACTCACGGACACTTCTCACACGTTCAATCAGGTTGAAAAACAAATATGGCGTCATGGGATTCTGGGTTTTGCGGTTCCGTTTCGCACACTCCCTTGCGCCTACATAGACATCTGCTATATAGGCACTCGATAATGCAATTGAGTTTGAATTAAAAGTCGTTTACTTTCTGCTCGCAGCTGCCTCTTACAGCTCTGCCTTAGGTTCGCTTGCTGTATTCACTCAAAGAATTGCGGTCCGCTCGAGACTTGCGATCGCGACGGCGTCTCACAGTGGAATGAATTCCAGCAACGCGAGCGGCGGTCTACGTGGTCTTTTCTGTGTGCCTGTCTACAACTCGCTCTTCGCTCGAGCCGTCTCAGGTAGAGAGTACCTGTTGCTGCCCACCAGCTGGAAGGTGCAGTGCGCAGGTAGGCAGGGCGCGATACGAGCTGTGGATTGCATTGCGAACTTAAGGTATGTTTCACTCGCTCTCTCGCTCACTCTCTCTCTCTCTCTCTGTGTCAGTTTTGCTCGCACTCTCAGCTGAATCGGTGAGCAAGTATTTGCCGAGAATGATTTCTTCGTAGAGCTAGAGATTACCGGTTTTACAGCTTTGCAGTCAATAATACACTAGTAAATTTTTTGTTTGTCTCGCCAAGCGGACTCGATCAGCCGGCTGGGCTCTTTGCAGATTAGAAACGTATATAAATTAATGGGCATCGGTTAATATGCTGAAAGGAGAATTTAAAGCAATGCTTGCTATTTCAACCATTACGACTTTGGCTGTAGGAAAATAAATATTTTATGAAGACTATATGGAATTCAGAAAATTTCAGTTTTATTAAGAGCGTATATTAATTCTTCTTCTTTTGATGATTACTTAATATGAAACCTTTTCCGTATTAATTTTACTTAACATATTTGTAATATAAACTTTAATATCCTTTCTATTACACATTCCCACAAGGTGCTATGCGTGTTTAGTTAAATATTTATATTTGTAAGATTAATTAAATATAGACCATCTAAATTGTCATATATTCTAATTTAATAAATCGTAATTTCATGTAGCATTACTTATAAATTGTAGGGCAACTTTGACTCAAGTAGCTAACATCGCCTGTTGTGGTTGGTGTCTTCACTAAAAGCGCTATGCGCAATTCAGTGTTTGTGTCTCTGATAGATCGCTTGACTTTTGTGAATTTCCAACACTGTTTTCAATAATTAGACTCTAATGCTTGAACCTATAATAAAACATCATCAATAATATTTTTAAATTCTAAAATATTTTTATTTCATTTTACAAAAATATGCTAAAAGTAGGCCGAAATTAAATTTTAATACAAAATATAAATAATATAAATATATTAAATTTTAATATACATTTTTACACTGAGACTACTGAGAAATTCAGATTTAGGTACGTTGTCAAGGTCAGTGCGGCAAAGATGTAGTCTTATAATAGCCTTATCACAATTTAAGATAGTAAGATATTGAGGGTTTTTTTTTTTTAAGTTAATCTTATAAATATGTAAACATGACATAATTTAGGTATTATTTGTATTAATTATTCATAATTATTTAATCAAAATACTATTGTCAGATATTGTATTTAAATTAACAACTAAATCAATTTATTAATCTACAAGTGACTATAACAAGTAGTGAGTCAATAACCATTCACATTGGTTATTGAACGATTGGTTAAGTGCCTTAGTCACTTGTGAAATAATAATTGTTAGAATGATGAGCTTTAAGCAGTAGCTTTAATTCAGCTTGAAACTTTCAAGCTCCATTTACATGTTTGGGCTAGCATTGGTACTTTTATTGTGGTTAGAATAAATAATGAATAAATAAGTTTGAATAATATTATTATTATTAATATATTATTAATATGTTTCTATACATACATATATATTCATTGTAGACATTCTCATTGAGCAAACTTTGGGGGATTTCAAGTAGCTAATTTGTACAGTACGATGAAGGCTGGCCACTTCATCAGTTGACAGCAAAAAAGTACATAGAATATTGTCCACTTTATCGGGCTTCCCATTTGTGGAATTTCCACAAAGCAATGAAAAGTATTTTGGGGAACGTACCCAAAGCAACGCAAGTCGACAGCCGCTCTGCTGCGGGGAAGTTATGAAAGCAGTTACAAATATTTCATTTTAGCTCAATAAAAAACATGTTACCTGGATGTATTTTTATTTGAAAAAAAAATACTTTACAGAGCGTAGCTGAAATCGAGAGTGTGACAAAGAGAGAGAGAGTATTTGCTCTCTGTGGGCTTTCCTGGAATTTAATCGCTTGGCCCACTCGCCCACTGCCAGATGACAGAGTGGAATTGACAAATGGGTAATATCACTAACCATAGAATAATAGCGAGTCTATGATCAGCTCGCGTTCTACGCACGTGCTGCACTGGCGCGATGGAGTCAAACTTGTTGTCCAGTTGAGAACAACATGATCTCGAAGGTGGGTAAATTATTATGAATACATTTTAATAAGCAGTTAACACAGCACGCGAACAACAGGTACAAAAGCTCGGCACATGTCGAGACGCGTCTCATTCACAGTTTAACGCCCGAGTCGAGCTAAAGATCAACAACCGATCGCATAGATTGACGCTACTTACGGAGCTCTTCTTGCATACTTGGATAGGATGCGACTATTAATAGGCGGCTTGGGCTTTATGCTGTGGGCCATACCATCGCTGGTCTTGAGTCGTAAGTAATCTGAATAGGCATTCGGCTATCTGAGTCATATGTCAGAACAAAGCTGAACAAATATGATCTTTGTTTAAATCTAACCAGTTAAACGAGCTATGAGTCGGTTGGCCAGCATATCACATCACTGAAATAAACGATTGTTTTTATTTTAGAGACGGACAACAGATGTTACACCCCCAATGGCGAGTTGGGCAACTGCGTCCCATTCCAGGAGTGCCAATTTGTACTGGACGTGCAGAACAGATTTGGCCGCAATGTGCCACGCTCGATACAAAACCAGATCAGGCAAATGGCTTGCAATGTAGGCAAGCAATCGGTAATATAAATCGGACAATATAAACTAACTTGTACTAATGACCTGTACAAATTGACTTAATTGCTCTGTAGACAATTCATTTGTGCTGCCGCAACACATCTGGGATCACGGCTCAGAGCGCTAGTAACGGCAACTGGAATTCTGTGACGAGGCCGAAAGCTCCGTTGAGCACGCGCCAAACTAATGCCAACCTACGACGCATCGATTCACATGGCTTGCAGCTGCTCAACTCGATTAAGGATTGCGGCAAGAAGGCCAACACGAAGCTAAGCGGCGGAGAGGTTACAAGAATTGGCGAGTTCCCTTGGATTGTGCTGCTGAAGTATGAGACCTTCGGACGACCTTTCCTTTGCGGCGGCAGCTTGATCTCCGATCGCTTTGTCCTAACCGCCGCTCACTGTGTGAGGGAAAGCGCTTTGCCGTAAGTCCCATAGGTCACACTCCGCTGTCAAATGTACTTACACTTGCTCCACAGGATTGCCGTGCGCATGGGCGAGCACAATTTGGATACGGAAGAGGACTGCCAATTTCTGGGCGGACGGCGCAGGGAGTGCTTGCCACCCTACGAGGAGTATGGCATCGAGGACATACGCGTGCATCCCAGCTACGTTGACAACAACATCAACAACGACATAGCTCTGATTAAACTCGATCGGCCCGTTCAATTCAAGTCCCACATCAAGCCCATCTGCCTGCCCATTGATCGCCAGTCGCAGGATATAGCATACGATCAGAGCTTCTTCATCTCTGGGTGGGGTCGCACCCAAGACAACCGGCCATCCTCAGTGCTGCTCAAAGCGGTGATCAGGCGCGAGGACTTGAGTGTTTGCCGCAATTACTATCCCGGCGCTCCGGTTAGCGAGAATCACATTTGCGCTGTCGGCGATGGCATCTTGCACACCTGCCGTGGCGACTCGGGTGGTCCACTCTTCTTCCGTAACTCTTTTAAGAACACCGTGCGCTATGTCCAGTACGGCATCGTCTCCTATGGTGGCTCGCGCTGTGGCAAGCGAGAGAACCAGCCAGGCGTCTTCGCCTCTGTCCTGGACATGTTACCCTGGATCACACAGAATGTATATTAAGAACACGCCCAACTGGTGCTGTCTGCTATACTCATTATTATTTATTCGTTAGCTTAGCTCTCAATGCCATTGCAATAGTCACACTGTGAGATTATTGATCGTAGCTGTTAGTCTTTATATACATATATAAATATAATGCAGAATGAAAATGAAATATTTCATGTTTTTTATCTTTGTTGCTGAAATTTAACCATAAGGAAGCCCCAGGCTGAGAGATGTATTGTATTGTCAGTAGACTATAGAGTGCTAATCTTGCACAGCGCATGACTCACAACTTCAAGTTCTCTTAAATGAGAATAACAGAATAACAGAAATTCATGCGCAATATCCACGACTATAAACGCTCTGCGGTCTAGACGCCGTAAGCTTCAGCCAAACGCTTGGCATTTCTTGATTGATGATCTATGCTTCATGATAATGTTAATTTGATCGCATTTAATATCTAATAAAAATTAAACCTCGAATCGAGGAACACTTATAATAAAGATAATAGTATAAGATTTTGGTTAATGTTAAAGTCATTTCTCAGCTAAATAAAAAAAGGCAGCACACACAAACATATCGTAAGCGAGTATAACTATGGCGTAGATTCATATATTAAATATGTTAATATATGTATATGCAAATACAGCTTATCTATAAAACACTAATGTTCAACACCTTGTAATTGCGTCATGGCTGACTAATAATTATTGCTGGAGCATATCTAGAATTATGAGATATTCAGAAAATTCCAGAGAAAATAATGTTCGCTTCTTATTAATAAATTTATAAATCGCTTGGCAAATAGATTTGCATCTTTAGTCAATAAAATACAATTCCTGAGATTTACTTTATTTTCTTGAGTCGTTTAGATCAACGAACACTTGAAGTGATGAAGAATTCTTCATTTTGTCTGTGGTCAGCTAACCGAAGTGCTAATCAATTTATTGTCATTTTATATCGTACCCTTACGTCACCCACTTTATTGTTATTTAATCTCTACCTCGCTGAAGACAGTTTATTGTGCTATTATCATACGCTTGCATGATTCTTTTCGATTTCGATCGTGTGCAGCGGGAATAGAGCCCACCCTCAACTAACCTCGCAAGTCTGTTGCCCTCTCTGATGGCTTCCAGCGTGTGGCAGGCCTATATGAAATTGTATTCTGATTCAGATTGGATTTTATAGCACTGAATCATCTAAGTGATTGCTTTGATATGCTTTATATTATATATCTTAGCAACTTAATATTACGTCTAGTTATAATTGCAATCACTTTAATGAAATGCAACAAGTTTCACAATTCTAACAGCATTAAGTTAGTTATACGTTTATTGAGGGGGAAGCCCTGGGAAATTAATCTTTATTTTCTAGTGCTCAATTGCAGTACATATTGAAATTGTATATGCAACTGCTAAACTGACTGATAAAGTTGCACTGTTTCTGTTATGAGTTATGGGTAAGGCAACTTCTATAATTTATACACTTATAGAAATACGCCTCAAATCTCATACATTTTAAATCTGCAAAACAAAAGCTAGTAAAGTTGAACCTTAGAGATGATTCCATTGACTTGGCTGATGTAAATTAAAAATAATGAATAATAATATGATATCAAAATATATTTGGAATAAACCAAAATTTCTCCACAATATCAAGTTTCCTTACATTTGGGATTCTGGCTATATCGACTTGTCATCATTTTATAGGGGAATATATCGAATACTATATACTCTATACTCCGCGAGAAGTCTTCTATACTTTACACATTTCGTGACAAAAGTAAAATACCCACGAAAAAGGTATTCACGAGCAAAGGGGTAAATTGATTTCAATTAGGAACAATGCGTAGATCTAATCTGAACATTTTCCTTTGTGATGCGTCGTGTGGTCAAATATACAAAAAACCAAATAAAAAAGTTGGCCTGTGGCTCACAACAATTTCGACTGTGGTAGCGAACGTTTCGCAGACAATGCACTGGATTAGTTTTCTGTCACTGACACTGAAAGCGTAAATTACCGTTTCATATATTCTATAGTATATATATCATATATACTATAGTATATATGATAAATATACTATAGTATATATGATAAATAAACATATATCATATATACTATAGTATATATAGTACATATGCAGCTGGCACCGAGACCAATTATATAATGTGTGACTGTAACCCACTTTCAAAATAGGTCGCTCTATTTGGGTACACTTTATATATCGCTGACGTTCATAGTGCCCGTGACCAAATCGCTGGTGGAGAGCTACTTCGCCACATCCGTATCCTTCAACTTGGATACCATTTAGTGAGTTGAGAGGTCAAGCGACTATATAGAGAATTAACTCAATACAATTTATAGTCTCAATTGGAATACTTCGTTCCCGGCCATTACCGTTTGCGAGCTGTACAACTCGGAAAAGATTTGGGACACGAGCGATTCGCTCTTTGGCATAGAGCACGACTTCCGCATCGATGATTTTGTCGGCGAAATTGCATTCTTCAGAGGCATCTGCACCAGCTGCGAGATGTGCGAAAAGGTGGAATGCCCAGACAACTTTACACAGCTGCTGGATGTGGTGGGCTAAAAGAACTGCACGAAGTCTCGCTTTTGCTCTCTGTTTAAAGTCTTCTCTTTCAGTTTCGCAGCAAGTGCCATGAGCTTATTGTGGAGTGCCGATACCTTAACAATATATTCGACTGCTGCGATCAGTTTTTGCCCATACTCACGGAGTACGGCGTCTGTTACACCTTCAACTCGGTTCAGGCGAGCAAAATAGACCAGGTGCAGTTCAAAAACAATCGCATGACTGGAGCCGGCAACCTCAAGTTTCTGGCCACGGCGGACATTCAGGTAAACGTGCATGCACCCATCGATGTGCCATACCTCTTCTCTGAGGGCATGATACGCGAGACCGTCCTTCTGGGCAACGACAAGGAGCTCATCTTGAACGTCATCGAGGTCTACAATCACGAGAGCGTCGATGAGCTGAACTATGAGCAGCGACGATGCCGCTACAGCCATGAGCACCCTGAGCAGCGCATTGGGATTTACGAGTTCTACAGTTTCTCTGGCTGCATTGTGGAGTGCACCGTGACCCTGCAGCTGCTCTACTGCAACTGCACGAGCCACTTTATGGCTGTGCCCAGCAAGAACTCGCTGCCCATGTGCGACTACCAGGGCTTGATCTGTCTGACGGACATCCATGACAAACTGCTCGCTGAGCGCAAGTCCTGTGACTGCATGAGCTCCTGTGAGGAGCCAGAGTACAACATTATCTACAATACAGCCGATGAGTAAGTTGGTTGAGCTAATTAAACGAATGTAACATGAATAATTATATATGTATTAAATTGCAGCAAGCAGGATTCTGAGAAAGATTTCTCCGATATTCATGTGGCACTGGTGGAGCTACCCACCCAACGCTATGTGAGGCGGGTTTCAAAAACTTTTCTGGACTTGTTGAGTAAGTACAAGAATTGAACCTATCCATGGCTATCCACTAACTGTTCCCCTTTTCAGTCTCCTTCGGTGGTTTAATAAGTCTCTTCTTCAATCTCTCGGCGCTGCGCGTCGTAGAGGCAATATTTATGGGCCTGGAGTACCGCAGAGAAGTTTTCAAATGGTCAAATCGAATATTCGTTGGCACACTCAAATATTTAAAGATTTTAATCAAGTAAATCACAAAATGTTTTCACTCATTTCTAATCTGTCTTCCAATTGGGCAAGTCCTATGTGCATAACATATGTATGTGGTGATTCAAGTCTATCGGATGGGGCATGTCTTACATGCTGCTGATTCTCTGTGGCACATATGTCAGATCTTCCACCTTACTGGATCCCGCTGCTGGCCTTATAATCTCAATCAGCGTGTCCATATAGCTGGGCAAATAGACGCAGCTGGAGAATACCAAGAGCACAAACATCAACAAGACGATTCCATCTGCGTATCAATGAATAATGTTATTGTTTTGAAAAGACGTCATCATAACTTCACTTACTAATTAGCTTCTTCTCCCACGGCTCGAACATACTGATGCAGGTCACAAGCTCATATTGCCGATATAAATGCGCGGCAGAATTCTTTAAATTCCACATTTTAGCTAAATACTTTTTAACTCAACACTCAATACGAGTAGAGACTTCACAGGTGTGACGCAAACAGGTGATTTTAACTTCTAACAAATTTACTTGAAAGAATGCTACCGACGGCTTTTAAGTATATCATTCGATTCGCTTAAACATTGTATTGTTATTAAATATTAAATCAGCTGTTTTGCCAGTGTGACCGTTGCTGTCCTCTAAATAACACTCTCAGTGTTGCACAGCTAGCTCACTTGCAGTTTCATAGCATCCAGCTATTGAGCGCATACCGCTGTTGGCGGTTCAAAATTTACTGGTTTAAAAAGTGATTTTTTGATATTAATACCTTAAAATGCAATTATTAATAAATGTAAGTTATTAATTAGAAAAAGATTAACATAAAAATCAAGCCATCGGCTTTAGTTACAATTCATGCAAATCTATAATATTATATTCAATCGAATATATAAAAATATTTCGAGATAATTGATAGCATTTACTTATAGATCTCTGTTGGTATCAAAGAAAGCCAAAATGAATGATACTAACGAAAATGTGTATCCACTTCTCCAGTACCTGTCCAAAGCTGTCGAGGCAAATCAGTTAATATATCCATTTACGGCTCACAACCGGAATACCTGAAAAGAATGTGTATGATGTCGAGATGCGCAGTCAAAACCCAAGTTGACATTGAACATTTCGAATTAGTATTATTAATTGTAAGTTGTATTTAATTGCGCTCAGCTCGAGTGAAATTTGTTGTAACTTTTAGTGACCCACAACAACACAGCAATATTTCATGAGCCAGAGTCAAGAGTCTAGACCAATTGCCTAAGCCATAGATAAATTTGCCTTTGAACAAACGTCTGGACCATCTTCGCGTGGCTTGGCCGGCTGCAAGGCAAAACAGGATTTCGAGCCATTGCGCCATAATTTGCACTGGGAAACTAGCACATTGGTTTGCAACGGCCACATGTGGCCAGATGTATTGGCCCGAGCACTTGCCAAGAGCTACGTTGGCCATGACGACGGCGACGGCAACGGCGACGGCGACGACGCTATCAATGCTGCCGTTGCGGATTGACAGGCGAGCAGTGGCTTGATTTATGCGCGCGGCAGAGGAATGTGGCAAAGTGTAAAAAATGTTTACACTCACACTCACTCTCACACAGAGACAGACTCACATAGCGACACCCAGTCTCAATCTGTGTCTAAGGCGAGTCCAGACCAGACCAGGCCGAGTCACGCATATGCAGCGACAACTAATTCAATTTCCACTTGCCAGCCAGCCAGCCCGGCAGCCAAGTGGCGAACATGGCGGTTGTTTAGCCAAGTGTGCACGCCTAATTGGTAATGCGATCGGCTTTATTGAGGCGCAGGCGCAGGCGCTGTAACTGAGACTCTGGCCATAGTTGAATCAGTTGCAGGCTATCGTTGTCGCTCAGCGTAAATCCCATTACGTGCAATCCGTTTCCAGCCATAAACATGTTGCTGCAGCTGCACCGCCAGCACCACCGCCACCGCCACAGCCACCGCCGTCACCTGCTCTGGCCCGTCGCTATCCTGACTTCCAGCAGCGCAACTTGTCGCTCGAACTTAATTGCCTTGGTTGCGCTTATGACTCTCGTGTGCAATGCATCCACATCCACATCCACATTCACATCAGCTCATCTCCTTTGTTGTTGCTGCTATTGTTGCTGTTGTCTGCGGTGCATTATTAGAAAGTAACCTGCAAAAAGCTATCTGCATCAGGCTCGTCGTCATCATCATCATCATCATCATCATCATCCTTGCACTTATCGTCATGGCTCCACTGGTTGTTGGCGCTATTTTCGACACCGCTTTGGCCTGCCATAAATTGCCAAATGCCAGCGTCACGGGCCCTGAAATGCACTCGACGCGCTCTCAGCTGCAAAATTAGAAAAAGTCGGTTGGCTAATTTAGTGAGCAACTCCAGAGTAACCCGACTGTCTCCCTGGTTGCCTTCACGAAAGTCCATTTTCCATTTTGTACGGTTTTCAATTAAAGCAACTGAAGCAACATGCGACTGCCACGACCTCGCGCGCCCAAAGTTCAGGCCAAAGCCGAAGCCAAAGTTAAAGCCAGAGCCGGAGCCTGTGCCACCGCCTGTACCTGCGCCTGTACCTGGGCCTATACCTGTGCCTGTGCTTTTACCTGTGCCGAGCAACTAATTCCGCAACACCGCAGCGACGATGACAGCGAGCGATAGCGAGAGCCAGCAATGAGCTGCAGTTGCCCAAAAGATAATCTAATTTTTGCTGGGTGCCAAACGGACGCGCAGTTTGCATTATTGTTCTGAGAAATTGTTATTAATTGAGTTGTCCAGCTGCTGCAGGCGACAGAGCTGGCCAAGTTGACCAACCCAGTGGGTGGTCCGTGGCCTGACAAATATTGAGCTCTATCCATTTGCCCAATTTAATTGAGTTTGGCCATCAATAAACTGCAGACCGTCGACGCGTCGTGGCTCGCCTCGTGCGCGCCGCAGATCGCGCCACTTGGCCCAGCGCCTCATTTGCATATGCTTAATTTATGCCCATCAATTAGCTGATTAATTTATTTGGCGTGAGATGCTCGGCGAACGCTCGGGCTTAAAACGCTTGTCTAATTAGATAAATGCGCCACATTAATGTGCCGCGTCTGACATTTATAAAGCGTTGCCTCCGACCAATGGGCCATATACTACGCTCGGCGCATGTCGATTAATTGCTGGGGAAATTTCGCAGTTAGTCTCAGATGGAGATATGTGGAGCCGGGCTTGGTTATTAGTTATTATTTAGCTGACTGTCTCTTCCCAGGCACTGGATCTATGTGGATCTGTGCCAGTCAATTCCCACCCAAATTAGCTTCAACTACTCCTTTTATAAATGCCACCTGTCCAACACACGCGGACATGGCTCGATCTCAATCCGGCTCTTGGCCCGGCCGACCGGCCGCTAACAGATCGAGGGAAATGGCAAAATATTTTAATTAAAATACAAGCAAACGTTTACTGTAAGCGATGTTATCCGCTTCGCCAGAGCGCTGCTATCCACTGCACTGCATTGCATTGGCTGGCATTGCTACCGGCTGCGTGTCTGGCGCTAGGTGGCTGAGCTGAGTGAGTGCAGCAAAGGCTGCAATTGTTGCATGCAACAACATCAACATGTGTCGCACAGCGCCTATTTGAATATATATCAAATCAGTTTAAGATAATTTTCTATAACAGCTACTCGCAACACGGCAAATCGCGCACATTTAAACATTGGCAAGTTTGTTGCCTAAGTCTTTCGTTTCGCTCGTTGCGATGCTACTCGGATCTGGTTGGCTGGCTAGCTAGCTGGCTAGCTGGCTGGCAGTGCATATTTTACGCGCTGCATTGTCGCTAACGTTACGAGGCTCGAAATTAAGTTGTTTTGCATAAAAGCACCATAAAAAGTCGCATGGCCAACGCATGGCCGGCAGCCAAAGGAGGCAGCTACAATTGTGATTAGAACGACACGACAGGCACGACATGAGCGCAGGGCACGGACAGAGCAGACAGTGGACGACGCTGGCACACCAGACAACAAGACATATGACGCTGTTGCTCTATACCAATATGGACAACAATTGCCGCAGCAACAGCAGCAACAGCAGCAACTGCAACGACGAAAATTGGCAAGTCAACACGAGCGACGTATGTCAACAAATGGCACTGCCATTAGCGGCCAATCCGGCCGAGGCTACACGAGATTTCGGCTTCCTGTTGCTGCTTGTAGGCAAATGCTAGGACAGCAATTCAGGCTGCCGATCGCCAACAGCCTCTGTGGCAGCAGCAGCAGCAGCAGCAGCGGCAGCTTGTTGCAACTATTATCAATTTAAGTTGGCTAATTGGTTTCAAATTTATGGACCTGTATTTGATATTTATGTCGTCTGCTAAGAGCAGGCGGCCAAGGCAGCAGCGTCTCGCTCTCAGTCGCAGTCTCAGCCTCAGCCCCGGTCTGTGGCTGCAATTTTTGCCTGGTCGCCTTGCCATTGCCGTGGCATGCTGCAAACAACGTAATTGGCTTTCAATTTGCAGCAAATTGTTGCAACAGCCACGACAACAACGAAAAGCAGCGCAGCGCAGAGCGCGCTATAGCGAAACATATTTAGATTATAGACGGATAAAGTTTATGTACGTTCTGTTCTCTCTTGTCCGCAAGACAAGTTTCCTTTGCGCCTTGCCTCACCTGGCTCGGTCCGGCCTCGCCTCGTTTTGGCCTGGGTGCTGGCTGGGGTGGACGTTGCAGCTCTTGCCACTCGCTTCTTCCATAATTCCAATGAGTTATATGGCCATCATGTGCACTCGGGACCCTTCAAACGTTCAAAACGTAGCGCGCGTTAATTAAAAAGCCAACAGCAACAACAACAGCAACAACAACAACAACAACAGCCACAACAAAAGCGCCAAAAATGCTGCTAAATTTTGCGCTGCCCCAGCGGACAAAAAGGGCGGCCGACTGGGCTTAGCTGTTCAATAACTAAATAAAACACTCAGCCGACTCGAGTCGAAAAGCCGCCGCCGCGTCGATCGTCGCGTTTGCTTCGCGACAGCCACAATCAACCGAAAATTCCAGGCATTTTCTGCTTCATTAACAACAAACAACTTACGCACAGACACGCACACATACACACACGTATACACAGTCAGCCAGGTTCTGTGGCTCAGCTTCATCTCTGAAGGCTGAAGCTGGGCCACGTCGGAGTCGAGTCCGTTCGGCAATTGAGCTTAGTTTGGTTTTCGGCTTTGTTTTTTCGGTATTTTAATTAGAAACCGAACAACGCAAAATGCATTGCTCTTTGGCCGTTTCGCTTTCTTTCGAGCCTTTTGGCCGTTCGGTCCACGCTGCCAGCCTCAACTTCGTTTTCACATTCAATTAGCGCATATTTCAAATGCGGTCGCTGCGAATATTTCTGCTATGGCAGGCGAAACGCACAGGAAATGGCATCGATAGAAGTTCGACTCGAAGTCGAAAAGAATAACTATAAAATTGATATTGAACGATGTCTGGACTTCTGATGAAAATAATGATGCTGCTGGCAGTAAAATATAGGAACAAATAATTGAGTGAAAGGCAAAAATTATAAGTAAAGTGCCTTGTTCAAACTCACAAAATTCTTAAATATATATATATATGTATATATATAAATGAAAAAACCACACGAATATCCTAGTTACTTGCTAATTTTCAACTGGATTCCTTTCTCTAATAAATATTTAATTTTTCTATAATCATAATAATAATTTTCAAATTATATTTCGTTCTCGAATAAATTTGAAATACTTCAATAAATATTTCACATCAACGGTATCCTGCGTTCATCTTAACTCACCCGATTATATTCTACCCCACTTACCCAGAGAATTTCATATCCCACTCCACAGAGACTTTGATTGGTTTAAAGTTTCGATCGGTTTTGTTGATATTGCTTTATTGCTGCTAGATCAAAAGTAACTGCTTACAGAGTGCACTGGCGCTAAATTAGAATAATAAATAAATATTACTATATATTATAATACATACAGTATGCGAATGAATTTGTTAAAACCTTACTTAAGCATATACACACACGGATTATTAATTGCGAGAGATATTAACAATTTGTGGCTGATTCTGGATTGCGTTAAGTCTAAGTCGAAGTTGCTGCAGCTTATGGTTAAGGTATATATGTATATTTCTCAATCTGACAAAATACAATAACGGTACTACTACAACTTTACAATTATGTACAACTTAAGAGCTATAGATGCATACGGGCATGTGTATGTATTTGCCGCTCGATCGATCCCTAGAGCTAGGCTATGTACAGGCTGTGCTTGGCCAACAGAGAATGCTTATACACTACATATATACTACATACATACATGCATACATACATACATACGAGAATATGCGCTTCTGGGTTATACTAAATATCACACTGTGTAGGATGTTGCTTAGCGTTGGAGAGAAGAATTTGAAATTACACTAACAGAGAATGCAACACAAAATGCTAACTACGCAGCCAAACTAAGTAGCTTAACTAACTAGCTAACTAACTAACTAAGTAACCTTAGGCTAATTATACTACTAATGCACTTGGAAGTCGCGCCCGTGCTGTGGCAATGGCTGGCTGCACATTAAGCGGAAATTGCCATGCTAAATGCCAGGAACTTTAAGCGGAAATGGGCCTCGGTCTGGAGGTGCCATGTGCCATGTGCCATGTGGCTGGTGGCTAGTGGCTAGTGGCTAGTGGCTAGTGGCTAGTGGCTGTTCGCTGCTGGCTGAGATCGCTATGGAGCTAAACCACCACAGTGGTTAGCACATCGCCGCTTTCGTCGCTCGCTGGCGGTGGCAGCGACTTGCAGTTGATCGAACGTTTGCCAAAGTCCTTGCGCGGACTCTCCAGCGAGCCGACCGTGTTCTTCTTCATATCCAAATTCTGCGTCTTCTGCAGCAAGATCTGGGAGCTGCGCTTGTGCGCCTGCTTCAGGCCCGTGCTCACGTCCAGCTCGCGCTCGAAGTCGCAGGGCGGAAACAGCGGCTGCGACCGGTGCAGGGCCGAGCTGCTGGCCGCCGTTGCCGCCAGCTCGGGCGCCGGATTCAGACTGAGCTCCATGCCGGTGCCGGCGCGCAGCGAGGAGGTGCTGCCCTTGAGAGGATTCGTATAGCGTCGCAGGTTCTCCTCGTTCTGCAGATTATTGGATTTCTCCTCCTCGTGACGCAGTGCGTCCATGGGCGGCGTCAGATTCATGCCCGAGCTGCTGCGATAGGCCAGACGCTGCTTCCAATACAAGGTGATGAATATGGAGAAGCCCACTAGCACAATGAAGATGCCGCAGAGCACGCCAATGAGCAGGCTGTGGCTGTTCCCATCGGCCACGCGCGCCGTCTCCAGCTTCACCTCCAGTATGGAGGTGAGCGCCGCCAGCTTGGCGTGCTGCAGCTGCAGCTCGTTGCGCCGCTGAATGCCATTGAGTTGACGCGAGCTGAGCAGCTCGCCCAGCAGAGATACCGCCACGGGCAGCTGTTGATCATTGAGCTTGCTGGATGACTGCAGAGGCAGGAGAGGAATGGGTTAGATTATAGAGCTGCTGAGAGATGGAGCTGCGCACTCCTCACTCGCACTTACCACTGTCAGCTCGATGGTGTCGTTGGTGCCCGTCTTTAGGTCACACAGCACCATCAGCATGCCCTCCTCCTTGGCGATTCCCGATGGAGTCATCTGCGGCTGCTTGATCAGCCGCGCCGCCAGCAGCACACGCACCAGGGAGCACAGGCCCTCTATGGTGGCGCCTTTACCCACGCGCTCCAGGTCCAGCAAAATGGTGAGTCGTGCGCAATTCTCGTTAACCAGCGCCTGGTTGGGCCAGCAGCTGGCCTTGGCTGGCAGACGAGGCGGTGCCACGCGCCGTGATGGCTCTAGGGCGCGACAATCGCCGCGCACGGTGCACGGCGGCGACAGACAGGTCTCGCCCAGGGCTGGGACGCACACCTCGTGCTGCTTGCAGACGCCGGACAGGTTGGAGGACTTGGACAGGGGATCCAGCTTGAAGCAGTTGGGCAGTCCGCACCAGAGATTCGTGCAGCGCGAGGTGCCGTTCTCGCAGACGCAGGCATTGCAGTGCTCGTCCTCCTCGCTGCGCCCACTTAGGGCAACGTCCAGCCAGCTTTGACTCTGATTGAGCGCCGTATATGGAGAGATGGTGTTGCTGGCATTCAGGCACGCCGACTTCGGATCCGAGAGCACTTTTGGGAGAGGGAGCACAGTTGGTCAATCGAATACTTCTCTTCTTCTTCATGTACACTCACATATCTCGCAGCGCAGTCCGTGGCGTCCAGGCGGACAGATGCACGTGTAGCCGCCAATGCCATCGATGCAGGTGGCGCCGCCCTGGCAGGGCTGCGGCGAGCATTCGTTCACGTTGATGCGACAGTCGGGTCCCGAGAAGCCCTGGGCACACAGGCAGCGAAACCAGCCGGCGCCCGACTCGCAAGTGCCGCCGTTGTGGCAGGGCTGGCCGCGGCACTGGTCGATGGCCTCCGCGCAGAACAGGCCCGTCCAGCCGGGCGCGCAGCGGCAGTGCGGCTGCAGCGCCTTGTCCGGGGCGCCTGGCATGCAGGTGCCGCCGTTTTGGCACTGGCCCGCATAGCAAACCGTGGCGCGCTCCGAGCAGCGTTTGCCTATTAAAGAGAGAGAGGGAGAGAGAGAGAGCGCGCGAAAGACTTAGGCAACGAACTTGAACAAAAAGCAAACACTATGACAGGATGTTGATCAAATGTGCGCGCTAACCGTGGCTGATTCAAGGCTATGCCTAATTCTCAAATTGAAAAGTAAAAGTGTGCCGACATAGATCGATGTGTGGCAGCTACAAATGTATCTGCAGCGCAAGCCGTGTATCTGTGACAAAACAGCGAAGCGCGTGAAATATGCAAATCGCATATCGAAAACAAACATAAATCATGCAAAAAGCTTTGTGAGACGCCTGGGTGGATGTAACACACACACACACATGCACATGAAAGCATGGCTATGCCCCACGGCTCTGCCACATGGGGCAGCGCTGAGACCAATGCGCAGATTATTGCCGCTCACAGTTTGTTACATTCGCCACAAATTGAAGCTGTAATGACTGCCGACTTTCAATGTTCAAATAAATGCGGCCGACAATTCGACTGTGTGTGCGTGTGTGTGTGTGTGTGTGTGTGCGAACGTGTGTGCAGCTCACTTAACGTGCTCAGCTCTCGTCTCGCGCTCATTTAAAGCTCCTAAAGCGTTGATAATGCTCCAGTCAGACAGTCGGCTTATATCAGGTTTTCATACACTCACGCAAGGCACATGGACTACGTGCAGCAGTTGGCCAAGCAGAGCCTAATGCCTGGCCAGTTGCTAAAAGGGGAGCCTTAAATCCAATTCAATACAAGTTGAGCAACGAATTCATCTATACATGATGTATGCGGATGACCTGGATAAGAGTTTAAATCTTCCAGCAATCGTATCTCACATAACTGACCTAACTAACTGGCATAACTAGCATCAATTACCAAAGAAATTGGCTGAAGTATGCTGCTGTGTGAGATTGCCCTTAGGGTGCTAACTTATCTGCACATCTCACATCCTATTTCACAGCTCAATTGGGCTCCTGCTGCAGGGATAGAGTATTGGCAGTTTGCGTGTGCTCGACTCCAGTTTGGCAGCACTTGTTGCGCCCCGGTTTTGACGTTCACTTAAGCAGCGGCTGCACCGCACTGCGACTCACCTGTCCAGCCCGACATGCACTCGCATGTAAAGTCGCCGTCACCGTCAAGGCAAATTCCAGCGTTTCGACAAGGATTCGGTGAGCATTCGTTGAGATCTGCAGAAAGTTAATGAGTTTGCTGTTTCTGTTTCGCTGTCTGCATGTGTGTGTGTTCGTGTGTGTGCGGGAATTACTTACTGTGCTCACAGAAGGTGCCGGTGTGGCCCACATGACATTTGCAGAAGGTGCCCACGTCGCTCATCTCGCAGCTGCCATGCCCGCTGCAGGGCTGACCGCCGGGCGGCGTCGTCTTCGTCGTCTTCGTTTTCGTTGTCGTCGTCGTCACAGCGCTGACATTGGCAAAGCAGCCCTCTGCGTTGGACAGACAGCAGTGAATTAGGCTTGGGGCGCTTTAGACGCTTTAGTTCGTTCAGTTGGTTAATGCTTACCGTTGCAGGGCGGCTGCGAGCAGAGCGGACGCAGCTGCTCGCAGTGTTTGCCCGCACGATCTGGCGGACAGTGGCAGTAGTAGCTGCCGGGCGTGTTCAGGCAGCGCCCCTGCAGGCAGGGCGAGGGCGTGCAGTGATCCTTGGCCTCCTCGCACAGGCTGCCCGAGTAGCCCAGCGGGCAGATGCAGTTGAATTTCCCAATCATGTCCACGCACTCGCCCCCGTTGCGGCAGGGCGAGTTGGCGCACTCGTCGATGTCCGTCTCGCAGTCGCGGCCCGTGTAGCCGGCGGCGCAGGCGCAGCGGTAGTCGTTGACCAGATCAATGCAGCTGGCGCCGTTCTTGCACTGGCCCACACAGTCGTCCAGGTTCTCGGCACAGGTGGCACCGCCCCAGCCCTCCAGGCACAGGCAGGAGAACGAGCCGGGCAGATTGAGGCATTCGCGCGCATTGATGCAGGGTCCGTGCGTGGCCACCGAGTTGGAAGCGGCCACGGCGCTGGTCAGTGCCGCCAGCAGGGCGGCCGAACTGCTCAGATTGCTGCCAATAATGGCGCTGGCCGTGGTGGTCAGCAGCGCGTTCGCCGGCAAGGCAGCCGCATAGGAAGCCTCGCATTCATTCACATCCATCTGACAGACATCGCCGCGCCACTCGGGCGGACATTCGCAGCGAAAGCCGCCGATTAGATCGACACAAGTGCCACCATGCTCGCAGGGACCTCCAGCACACTCGTCGATATCTGCAGAGAGCGGGAAACAGGGAGAGAGAGAGAGAGAGAGAAAGGGAGAGGGGGGAGTGAGTCAACGATTGGTTAAGTGGCATTCGAGGCTCAAGTGCAAACGTGTTGATTTTGTTGTTCAGCCCGCTCGGTTCGAGGCGGCCCAGGCCCTTGTCAAGCAGGTGGCTTGAGCCCAGTCGAGTCGTTGAACCGGAGACCAAAAACTGACGTGCGGATTGGTAGCTGCGTGCATGCATGGCTTATCGCTAGCCAGAAATCGCCAATGAAGACGCTGCAGCCAGCACGCAACTCATTTGTTTGTTTGCTGATAAATAAGACCAGATAAGAGCAGCCTAAATATTTCGGCTGACCCTTGGCAGGGGTTGGGTCAGCTCTTTACAGTCGCGTATCAATATTTTAGCATATTTGGTTTGTCTGTTGGCTCCACTGTCTCACGGCATAGTCTCACGGCAGCGAGTTTGTTGCCTAAGTCATTTGATTTTAGAGCGGCAACTTAATTAGCTTACGGCTTATTGCACTGCCCAATCGAAAAGGCTGAAATGGCTGAAATGGTGAATGTGTGTTTCGGTCGTGCTCCAATTGGAATGCAAAATCAAATTGGCCAGACCACCAGAGCAACAACAACACCAACAACAACAACAACACCTGCGAGCCTCTGCGTGCGTGCTACGTTTCATTTCATTTCGCTACAGTCAAATGCGTGTGTGCTCAATTGCATGATCGAGTGGAGCGGAGTGGAGTGGAGCTCTGGCTCCTGCTCTGGCTCTGACTGTGGCTAATCGCGTGCTGCAGCCCGCTGGCAAATGCGAAAAATTAAATCAAAACTCACTTATTTCACATGTCGGTCCCGTCCAGCCGGCCACACAGCCGCAAGTAAACTCTGCGGCCAGAGGCGGCAACTGTTGCTGCTGCTGCTGCGAGTCATTTCCATTGCTGCTGCTGTTGCCGCTGCTGCTGCTGCCACTGCTGGCTGTGCTGCTGGCATTCTGCGCCTCCGGGAAGAGGCCCGCCAGGCTGCGTATTGAATTGCGACGACTTATCGGCTTGCCCATGGAGGAGCTCATGCCACGCATTGCGCGATATGTCGGCGGCTGCCTGGTCGCATTCGTTAGCTGCAAAGAGTCGAGCAGTTGTTGTTGTTGTAGCAGTAGATGAGCAGCAGTGCCATGGCGAAAGCCGACGGCATATTAAATTATTTTATGGCACTGCAGAAATACGTATCTATAAATCGAGGGCTTACCTTGAGCGTGCAAGTGCCGCCATTGCGACAGGGCTGTGTGGCGCATGGATGCTCCACAATTTCACACTGCTCGCCCGACAGCCCCTCGGCGCATGTGCAGCGATACTGATCCGGAGCGGTGTTCTCGCAGGTGCCGCCATGCTTGCAGGGTTCATGGGTGCCACAGTAATTTAAATCTGTGCGAAGAAAAGAAAACCCAGCGATACGCTTAAAATATGCCACAGCAAGCCACCGAGCCATCGAGGCATCGAAGCATCGACCCATCGATGCTATCAATGTCATTGGCCATGCCAATGGACCAGGTGTGCTGCCTGGTAATTGCCTGGCTAGGAGTCGGCTCGGGTCACTTACCTTGATCGCATAATATGCCACCCCAATTCGTATCGCATACGCACTTCCAGGCGCTGCCATTGCAGGAGCCGTGCTTGCAGCCCGGATAGACCATACACTCGTTGCACAATGGACCACGCCAGCCGGGTCGACATCTGTTCGGAATGGTGGGAAAGCAAAGTTTGTGATTAGCTCTTGCAAATTAGTTACCCAAAGGGGCGATCTGATCTATATACAACATGAATTTTCCATAAAATCAACTTGATGAGCTTAAATGAAAAATTGATACCAGTAATTGAATATGAGATTTGATTCAACTTAAGTGGCATCGCTTTGGCCATTTGTCTGAGATGATATCTGGCTTAAAGTGAACTATCAAATACGATACTCCGGATCATCTTAGGCCAAACTGAGATGATGTCTAACTAGATGCGAATTATCAAGTGAGATCATCATGTTCCATAGCTTAATCAGGCTGAGATGTTGTTAGAGTCGATGTGCATTACCAACTGAGACCTTTTGAATCACATTTCTTTATTTTGATTTACTTTCAAATATTCCTATCAGCCTGTGAAGGAGTCATCCCCAGCAGCCCTATCTTCACTTCGATTTGACTGCGTTTTTAGCTGCATTGCTGCAGTTGCTATAGCAGATTTGCCTGGCTGAACTTCCTATTTGCTTCCCAAGCCCCATCTGTTACTGCCAACTCGTTCGAGTTATGTGTCAATTTGCATGGGAACGCATGTCAAGTCTTCTTAATCACTGAATTGGGTCATTTTGAACTTTGGCCTTGGCTGGAGCAACAATAAATGCTAGGAAAAGGCCATTTCCACTAGCCAAATGAATTTGTGTTGCCGCTGCTGCTGCGATTTTATCGCCGCAACACGCCAAAGTGCAGGGATCAGCGTTAAATTGCCTGGCCATCGAGTTATCGAGACTGGAACCACCAACCGCCAACCGACAACCGACAACCGCCAACCACCAACGGCCGGCCGTCAGTTGAGGTGCTAACTCTACAAGCCGGGCATGACGTGGCCGGAGATAGCCGGCTACGGCAATGAGCTGAGCACTGGCAGGGTCCGGGCCGCAGCCGAGCGCTGTTCGATGTCTATAATTTATGATTTCATTAAAACAGCAGCCTGTTGTTATCTGTAAACGAATCTATTGCAGTGCGGCGAGCGCAAATGGGCCAGCAACGTGCAAACAGCGAAGTAATTTTTCTTCTTGCTTATAATTGTTGTTGTTGGCTGTCGGTCGGCGATTCTCGATCGTCGGTTGTTCGCGAGGCTGTGCGAAAAGTCTGTGGAGTTAGCGCTGGAAATCTGCTGCAAGTTGTTGCAACATTTGACTGGTTTTTGATGGTTTCTAGGCCACGCTAATTATTGCTATTTAGAATCAGCGCGCCAGGACCCAATGCCAAGGCGGTCTCGGTTCTCCGACTGGCGTAGAGGAGAGAGGCGGACCAGATGAGCTGGCAGTCAGGCAGGCGGGCAGGCGGGCAGGCGGGCAGGCGGACAAATGGACAGGTGGGGTGAGGCTGAGGGGGCTGACTGACGAGCGACTGTGGCTGTTCGCTGAGAAATGCAATCATGACCGCTGGCTCACGTATTCTGTGTTACGCTCGAACATTAACAACGGCAACAACAACCACAACCACAACCACAACCACAACAGCAACAACAACAACAATTCCACAAACGTTTTTTCGTGCTGCTGCCGCCTGCGGATGCAACTGCTCAGCGAGCTCCAGCTGAAGCGCTCTGCTCCTGCCAGTCTGGCAACCGTTCATGTTGTGTTCTGGCAGCGGGCATGACCATTCACTTGGCGATCAGACCCAGGGCACAGGCAGAGTGTGATAGAGAGAGAGAGAGAGAGAGAGAGAGAGAGAGAGAGAGAGGCAGAAGCGGAGGCAGAATGTAGCATTGGCCATCGTGCGGGTGTTTGATTAGCAGCGAGTGCAGCTAAGAGGCTGCGGCAACAGTCTGTGGCAGTGCTTGAAAGCGCCGCAGCTATGGATTGAGGATTGCCGTGGAAAGTGCAACATCGATGGCTCTTGATTGCAGATTATAGCTGCTTACAACTTCATAGCGATAGCTGGCTAGATTTTATTGTGGATCACAGCAGCGCCCGAATGCCTTATAGAGCAGTCCGCGAAACTTGAGCACATTCCAGCTGGATAGACTATGTGCATATATATATAAAAGGAGAATATCGTATAGCGATAAGCCGATCCAAGTTCAAGTAGCGATCTTGTGTTTATATATATTTATATACACATTTTTGCGAAAGCAAACCGAAAAATATATAATCCTAATCTCAGTTTGTTATACAGAATATATCGCTACTGGGCCGATAGCTGATAATAATTATAGAGAATCGGAAACTTGTGCAATAGCTTTCTTTTGCACTCGACTTTTCTTTTGCAACACTTTTTAATATTCGGGGCTCAATTCATATCTAGATTCTTTACCTTGTTCAGCTACGAGAGCAATCCAAGCTGATTTCCCACTTCAATATCAGTGCTCTACCGTACCGTTCGTTACAGTTCGTTAAAGTCCATTTCTCAGGTCTGTCAGGTCGATTCGCATTGCTGTAATCGATGCATAAGAAACTTTCCCAACTATGAGTGTGGTACATGGAGCTTGACAACTATTTACACATCCGTTGGGAGTGTTACGAAAAAAACACACACATCACCCAGAGAACCCCCATTTCTCTGCAGTTAATTGTGCTATAAAAAGAAAAGCAGCCATTATAACTGTCTGCGTCTACGTCTATGGCTGGTCAACATGAACATCGGCATCAACAGAGCTAGCAATCTGCCCCAAGGGGCAGATGGCCAGGCCATTAAGGCGCCCCAAAGTTGTTCGACACACGACGCAGTTGCAAAAAAAGTGTCATAATCACATCGTTAAGACAGAGGGAGGGGAGAGAGAAAGGAGGAGCGGACGGGGTTGCTTATAGAGCTAATTACAATGTTGATGTACTTACTCGCATTCGCCGGGTCGATCACATTTACCGTGTATGGGATCACAGCCGGGCTTGCAAATGGCCTTCTCACAGTTGACGCCCTGCCAGCCATTGAGGCAGAGCTTCTGACCCTCCGAGCCGCAGGCGTAGTGTCCAAACTGATCGTCGCGCGGACGGCAGAAGGTCGTGCAGGTCGTGTTGTAGTAGGTAACGGCGCATTGCACCCGGACGCGGTAGGTGATGCGCGCGTTGCGGCCAATATGGTCCAAAGTCTTCCACTCTGGCGACGGCAGTATCACGCCCGAGTATGATGTTTCTTCAATTAACCTTTCCGCATCTGCATTTTGGCATTGTGTTGGTTGTTTTTTTTTTTTTTGTGCATACCAATGACAATTGTTGGACGACGATGGTGGCATCAACGTTGGCGTTCCACAATAGTTGTCCAGGATTCGGGTAGATTGGAGTGGAGAAGGCAAAGCTTTAGACATGGCTGACAACATTTTGCGCGCAATTGGACACAGTTGTTGCCATGGCTCTGGCCGTCTCTTATTGTTATTGGGCTGTTGGTGGTGGTGCTGCTGCTGCTGATTGTGCTGCTGTGCTAATTAAGCCAAATGCTGTGCACAACACACGACCAACAACAGCAGCAACAACCACAACCACAACCACAACAACAACAACAAGAGCAGCAGGCACGTACAACAAGCTGCAATTGCAATTGCCACCGCACTTACCTGGATAGGATGTGTTGTACATGTCCAACGCCTGGAGTATCAGCGTAAACGACTTCTGTAATTGAACAATGCGCAACAAAATGGGGAAAAAGAAGAAGAGTTTAGCAATTGCAACGTTAATTCGAAAGAGCGGGGGCCGGCTGACAGAGGCGGGGCACCGGCCGAGGCAGCATTCGTCTCGGCTCAGTGTTGACGCTAATGGACAGTTTAATCTGCAGATGCAAATGAAGACAGCGACTAAAAAGGCGAACAAACAAACGAGCAGGAGAACAAAGCAAAGCCAAATGCACAAGCAAACACTTGAATTTCACGCAGAATACGAAAGCAAGCAGCAACAGCAACAAAAACTTTCTAAACTTGGCCAATGAGAGCATTAGCGCTGATTGCGTGTCGTGATCTACTCTCGTGACACGCACGAGATCCAAGAAATGTTTGATTTAATATATAGATTATGGACAATAAGATGTAATTAATATTCAAGTTTCAATTAAATTATTAATAAACGAGATGGGCGTGCAAAAAATCTAAGCAAATCAAAATAAAAATATAAAAATTTAACAACAGTAAAAATTAAAAAAAAAATCTATAAACAAATTGCTAAAAATTATAAAAAATATTTTGTAGCAAAGTAATCAACCTATTTAAATTTTATTGATTTTTAATTAACTACTATTTTTACTTTTTTAACATTTTACTCACTTTCAATTTAATTTTAATTAATTACATAATTTCGACTGTTTTATCATTCCAAATAGAAAATTTAAACTATTATATATACATATTTTAATTCACATTGCGCCCATTTTGTAATTTAAGATCAAGATCAAGATCAAGATAAAGATCGTGTCACGCGCTCATCTCAAATCTACTCTGCAAGCTATTGAGTGCAATTGGCCAAAGAAAACAAATTCTTCGCTTTTTTCTGCATGCGCGCATAAAAATTGAAGACTCGCTTTTCTGTGTTGTTGTAATTGCCAAGTGGGCAGCTGTGGAGCTGTGGAGCTGTGGCACTGAGAAGATTTCTCGTGGCACAAAAAGCAATTAAACGTCTACTACTACGACGACGACGACGACGATGAGAAGGTTGTCGTCTGCGCCGCTGGGTGCCAGGAAATGTTCATTTAGTGATCGAAGGAGGCGACAGCCGACGGTGGCAGTGGCGAAGGCGGCGACTTGGTTGGTCGCCTTGCTCCGGGCGGCGCGACGCTAAATCAGTCCAAAGCAGACATTGGCTAATTACGAAACAGTCCAACTATCGTCGCTATGTCGCTGCAACTTGACACAGTTTGTCAAAAAGCTGAAAAAAAATGCCCAAGCAGTCAATTCTGTGTGTGGCTGCTCGAATTTCCATTCAATTTCCCGCTGTCATCATTGCACATCCCGCTCTTCCGGGCGGGCGCATGCCACAACATAAAAAATCTAGACGCATGGCCAGCGGAAGTTTTTCAATTGAAAATGGCGTTGAATTGGTTTCGGATTTCGCCATGCAACAACAATGAGAACAGACACGCGCCAACGCGAGTTAAACTGTCACTAATAAGCAGATCATATATACATGCATATATGGAGTTATCTGATATCGAATACAACTATGAAGCAGTAAGAGACTTTTGTGGAAGACCTATAGATGTTTAGATAACTAATAGATATAAGATTATCATGCGAGAGTGGAGCTTTCATTAGTCAGCTAATTCTTAACTAGATGGAAAACCTCTTCACACAATAGTGTTTTATATTATCATTGGTTTACCATAGACAACAATTCTTACAATAATTCTTTTCTTCCTTAATTATTTCCTTTCCAAGTGCACAACTCAATTTAATATACAGATTTTATAGGGCATAAATAAATTAAAGTAATCCATCAATGTTATTCCTCTGCCGGTTTATTATGCATTAAAATTACTTTTACATATATGTACATTAGACAATGTTAAGTTACCCTCGCATGTTAAATCCCTGTTAAGGATTAGAAGTCGACTCGAATCTCTGATCTTCTTTTCATTATTGCAATCGAACCGAACAACATTTTCATTTAAAATTACTCTTACATAAAGAATGTTAAGTCACTGTTAAAAAGTGGATCTCAGATAGCTTCTCTATCAATGTGAGTCCATCAGCATTTAAATATTTTGCTAGGCATTTGAATTTTGAAATATATTTCTAAAATATATATTTCCGTAAATCGATTCAATTTAATAAATAGTTTTTTCAAGTATTGGTAATTCTATGGGCTTGCAAATAAACATTTTCACTTAAAGCTTTGATCAATTGTGGCCAAAATCAAGTAGCAATCAAGACAGCATCGTTGAGCTTTCAATTGGCCACTGAAATGTTTACAAACTGTCAAGAAGCTGACCATACTTGGCAGCCGAGAAGACCAACAAACAGCTGAGCTAGACAAATAACCTACCCACTTTCCTCTATCCATTTTTTGTTGCTTCTCTTCTTTTTATCAATGACATTGGACCATTTACGTACAGATGCTGCGCCGTATAAACGAAAGCTTTCGAGTTGGTTCCCTATTTCTTATTCTTATTCAGTTGTGGAGCTCCAAATATAGCTGCCTGTGGGGGCAGTCCAGCTATGGGAATGCCATTCAGCTGGACAAAAATATATATATATATAAATGTGCACACACATACATATATAAAGAGTACACATATATATATCTATGCACACACATACATATATTTAAAAGTGGAGCAAGAGCAGCAAATTCCACTTGAGAATTTTGGATGATTGCGCACGCGCACTCCAACAAAAGAGTTGAAAATATTGTCAAGTGAAATTCATAGTAGTGTATATATGTATGTGTGTGTGTGTGTTCAAAGAGTTCGATGGGCCTGTTGGAGTTAGTATTTGACAGTTACATTGAAGCCTCTGAGGGAGGGGGGCGGATGTGTGCAAGAAGGGGGACTACTGATGATGTTGTAGCTGCTGCTTCACTTGGAACAAGTGCTTGAAGTATTTCATAAGTCATGTTTATAAGTTTTAACGTGCCATTCACTCAATCAACCCAGTCGAAGACCCCCGCCAACAAATAAGACAGCCAACCGAAAAAAGTCATTCAATAAAAAGTGGGACAATTGCGACGCATCCAACATCAGAGAGACAACCACAGCAACAACAACAAAAGTAACAACTCGCTTATATTGGCAGCTTGATATTTTTGGTTTTCGTTGTTGTTGTATTTTGAAGATTTCGTGATTTTGTGAAAGGCTTCTTGAGATTTCAGTCAGCAAATATTGCCGTTGTATGCAGAATTTGCCAATGCCGACGCCAGGGCAAACATTTGCCAGGTTTCGTTTGAGTCGCGCATAAGGCACAGCACAGCCAACCAACACATACACACACACATACACATACATATATATATATATATGCACATGTGAGGCAGGCAGGCAGGCAGGCAGGCCAAGATTAAAGCGAAACCATAGCGAAGCGTAACGTATCGCCATCGGCCAAGCGACAAGCGCGACAAGGTAATGTTCCCACGAAACAGGTTGTCCGCACTTCAGGCCACGACCACGACACTGCGCCGGCACAGAGTCAGACTTAGATTCAGACTCGAGTTGGACTCAGGCCCCAGCTCCAGAACAGACCCCCAGTCCTCGGTCCACACAGAGCCGGCTCTGACGCATGCGCGCCGGCAGCTCCCTAGCCCACAGTCGCTTAATGTAAACGACGGCGCATGCGCATGCCGACGTCGCAGTCGCAGTCGCCGTCGCCGTCACCGTCAGCATTCGGCTTATGGCCATCAGCAGAATTAGTTGGCAGTGTCGAGGAAGGCGTGTAATTGTTAACCAAGTTAGTTTTGTGTTTGTACATTACCAAAACATTGCCGTTTTTTCTTTCAGTTTGGGACAAGGCGTATACGAGAATAAGAAACGACTAGGCGAGACTGGCATTAGAACCAGAGCATTGCACTTGGGGCTAAGCGACTGAGGAATACCCTGTGGCCAGAGAAATCTAATGCAAGTGAAAATCTAATGCACATGTAAACCCGTAGCAGTTGCTCCAAAACTGATCAGCCTATCAAAGCCTAGTCATATATGATTGTTGTTTAACAACCTTCAGCTAATATACCCCTTTCGACCTGCCAAACAGGGCACAGGTTCCACTGGTAACCGCGCCCCAGCCCAGGTTACATTTGGTGGCGTTGACTTGGCTTATGTTTTATTGCGCGACGCGAGCAGAACAGTCGAAATATGCCACATTTTAGCAGTCATAAGCCCGCATTATGCGCACTTAATTAATGCCAGGCCCAGAATCCGAGACGAGGGCGCACCGAAAGAGGCTTAAAGCAACAACAAAAACAATACATATATATAGCAAACAAAAAACTAAAAGGAAAAACATAAAACATAATTTTTAATTGCTCTTTATATATGCGGCTACCAGGGTAACTGAGTAAGCGGCTTTTTAGTGGCAGCAGTCGGTGATTTATTTGCCACAGATACTTAAGTATAGGCTACGTACATATACATATACATATTTATATATATATATATCTATATATCTCTGTGTATATATTTGCTAGAGCTTTAAGTCTGAACATGACTCGAATATTTATGCTTCGACTACTGTACGATAATAACCCTACTTCTAGCCAAGTGGACAGCCCACGCAAGCGGCTCAATAATATATCTTTCTTTTCATGTTCGCTTGGGCTTTGTTTTCTTTTCGTGGTCTCTGAGCTGAGACCGGAAACGGCGATACATTCTCTGTAGATCGTTAGAGCAATAGACTACCGAGCGCCGCTTATCACTGCTGCAGTTGCTGCCTGCCGCGTCGGTTGCCAGCTCTCGGGCTTATCGCTAGAAATTCCGCGATGACGTCTCACGTCTCACGTCTCGCGTCTCGCGTCCCGCGGTTGTGTGCTCCATGCGGAACACCCCCGCAGCCCTATCAATGCGCCAGCTCGTGCCAAAAGTGTGCGTTTTGGTTTTGTTTTTCTTATGAAGCGAGGAACAGTGGGGGCAAAGGGAGCTTTGGTTCCGTTTCGCTGCCCAGAGCAACAACAACACGATGAAGAAGCAGCAGTGGAGCAACAACAACTTACCGTCCAACGAAATGTGAAGGGCAGCACAATGGCACCCACGCCCGGATCACTGAGCACAAAGCTAGAGCCGCCAAGTATCTTCGTGGTGGAGTTGCCAAACGAACAACCCGTCGATATGCTGACGCCCTGTTCCGTCGTCTGGTACTCCTTCAGGCACAGCCGAAACGCCGTGGTGCAGGGCGAGCAACCTGCAAAACATATTCAAAATGGGGTAGATTAGCACCTATTCAGATAGAATTTGAATATGGCAATATATAAAAGGAGCAGAAATATAGAGAGACCTAAGTCTGTAAAAATACATTTTATATCTTGTCATTTCTATTCTAGTACTTTAACTAATAACTGTGCTATGGCACACGATATTTCATTTATTTCACTTAATTATCAACTTCACTTCAATTGAGAACAGACCATACCAAATCTATTTTATTGAGAAAATAATCTAACCCAAACTTTAACTGAAATTTCTCTTAAGAAATGCTCTAGAAATAACAAATTGTGGAGCTCTTGCTACCTAAGTCAACGACCATGAACAATTTCGACTTTTGCATTCATCTGCATATTCATAATGCAGCATACAAAAAACTGGGTTAGAAATCAGGAATCAAATTGTTCTCAAACTGCGTCTACGAAATTGAAATGCATTCAATAGAAAAATACTATTATACAGAGTTTTACTCTCATTATGACTAAAGAGAAAGTCTGAGAAAACAATAGCGAAAAACACTTCGAAAATAGATGATAAAAACACTTGTTATTCAGAAATAAACAAAATCCACTCGCGAAAATCTGACCTTGAGCTTCAACAGAGTCATTTTGTATGCGATAAAAACATTTGAGAACGAAACAAAACTGAGGCAGATTAAAATGTGTGTCAGTTATGCAACTGCCATATATAATACATACATATAATATAGTACAACACAGCATATGATTATTTTAATCAGCTATATTCGATTTGGGCGTAACTTACCCGTTGTCTTCGTGGCTCGCAGCTCCGTGGGCATGCCGCAGCAGTAGCCGCTGAGCAGATGGCTATTCGTATTTGAGATTTCTAATATTTCCAGCTCGAAGTTACCAGCTGCGGATATCTGTAAAATCGAAAGGTACATCATCAGCAATAAGCCGCAGCCAAAAAAAAACCAGAAATGAAAATAAAATACAACAAAAAAGAAACATGTAAACACAAATTTCGAATCGTTCAAATCAATCATGGCCCATAACGACGCCATAAGCTAAATAAGCGTACAAGACCGAAATAAGTCCCCATCTGGCTGTACGAGAGGTTAAACCCTGCCCGTGCCCATGCCCCTGCCCCGGCCCCTGCCCCTGCCCCTGCCCCTGCTCCTGCCCTGCCCCTTTGGACATCGCCTATCTAGCACTAACCGTACCCAATATCAAATAATATGCTCAACACCGTCGTCGCTGCGTTCGCTTGTTGTAAAAACTAATAAGCCACCTAGGGCGCTCTGGTTGGGCTACGGTAGAGGTTTTAATTAAAAAACACGAGAAAGAAATTCAAAATGGATGAAAACATGCACATATATATATATATATATGTATATATGTATATACATGTATATAATTAAATATGTTTTTTCTCGTTGTAGACGAATTCGTAGTCAAATGAAAGGAGCGCCAGACGTAGATTGGAAACGGGAATGAAGTCTGATAAATCTGCCGGCCAAATGAAACATGAAATAATGAGAAATATTTTCAAACACAAAGCGCTTTTTGGTTGTGGCTCACTTAATCAAACGAGATATCCAGCTAGCTTATACAATTTAGAATGCCTTTTGTTGGCCATAACAGCTGGAGTTGGCTAACTGCCTAGCTGGCTAAATGGCTAAATGGCTAGCTGGCCACTGGCCAACTGGCTAACTGGCAATGGCTAACTGGTAGCACTGCAAATCAAGAGCCTATCGATAAGCGCATTTGCCATAAAATTAATAACGCATTAGATCGGCCAAGAAATTGCACATAAAATTTATCTATTTCCACATAATGTTTGCTCATAATTTAAGATTTCCTCTCTCTCTCTCTCTGACTCTCTCTCCCTCTCTCTCTGTCTCTGCCTTCTTGCGCGGCCATGGCCATCAAGTTTGTAGTTTAGGGTTCATTACAAAGTCCGAGCGAAAAATATGCTAATGAAAAGTTTTAGTTGGCAACTTTTATGGTTTCATATTTCACGAAATTTATCGTTGGGCTTCGTGTGCCTCGCACTTGGTAGCAGGCAGCGTTGATAAGTTTATTAGAAATAAATTGCAATTTAGCTCGAGCTCTGTCGTTGTCCTCTGCGCTCTCTGCGCTCTCTGCTCTGGCAGCGGGCTAACGGCAGTTGGCCCGTTTGGACGGACGCACTTCTTGGCCATGTGCACCTGTGCGGCACATATTGAAGAAAAAGCTGAATCTCTAAGTTGCACTTGAGTTGATTTTCGTTGTTGTTGTTGTTGTTGTTGTTGTTGTTGTTCAAGTTGAAGTTGTCGGAGCAGGCGAACGCGCATTGTTGATCAACCCATAGATCAATCAATGCACAGCCAATGCTTGCCACTTGCCACAGTCTTGGCTGAGTTCTCAGCCATCGGATCTGAGTTGTGTCTTTTGTTTGCCGCATTGTGCTGCAAGCATTTGGTCAGTGCCCCAGCGGCAAGTTGATTGGATTCTTGATCGGATCTGTGCTGTGAACCGGTTTGCCTGCTTACTTATTTATTTATCACATTTCTCTCCCTCTCTGTATCTCTCTCTCTCCCTCTCTCTTTCTCGCTGTCTCCTCTGCTCACTGTGGAGCCTGCATTTTCATTCATTCCACATACGCGGCAAGTGCAGCTGCCACAGCTGCCACAATTTCTGATTCTCGCAATCAAGCGCTAATATTCGATACAAACTTTTCACGTAATCAATTCGATTAGATAATGCCCATGAAATGCCAGAAACGATTCGTAATGCGGCGCCAAATATCAGAAAAGGGTTCCGAATTGATACAACAAATAGATATAAATTTAGGAAAATGGTAAGAACAAATATAAATAACAAATAAATATTAGAAAGTCACTATAAATAGAAGATCAACTTGATGCTTTCGTAGGTAGAGTGGAATGCGATCAGCTTAAAATTGCTTAGTTATAGTGACATTATTATAATGTATATTACCATATTATAATGTATATTATAACAGCAAATCCAAAAATTCGATCTATGGAGCTATATATTTGAGAGTGTGTATAATATGCTCTATAATATTATACACACTCTCAAATATATAGCTCCATAGATCGAATTTTGAAACTTATACAATTTGTTTATTGAGTGCAAACATTTGCAAAAGCCATATATTATTTTATAATATATATAAGAATTGTCATTTTAAAACTACGTTTTCATACTAAATCAAATAAATTCTTTATATACGATTTATAGCAGTGCCTGCCTATTTTCCTACCGCCTAGAGTTTTCATTTTAAGGGAATGTTTCAGTACAAGAACTTTGGAAAGTGACTCATGCAGACTTTTGAGATAATATATTAAGAATTTTCATAAAGGGAGTTGCCAGATTGATACAAATATTTTATATTAGAGGACTCAATATAAGTGGAACATCGCTATAACTGCAGTAAGAGACTTTCTAGCTAAGTTCATAAAAATAGACGAACATCGAAATAGCCCCAACTTAATTAGGCTGTCCATTAAATTCAATAAATCGAGCTCGACAGTCAACTGTCTCTCACTAAGCGTTACATATCTCATGCTCGAGTTGTGATGCCCTCGGCAATTAGGTATTTTTGGTGTTGCAGCTTAAGCCTTGCGCTAAATTTATAAACATATTAAGTTGAATGCATCTGTTTAATGAAGTTAAGACACAAATGCATGCGATATTCCATTTTGAAGATCGTGTAATTATATTTTCATCAACTGGCGCCTGTAACAATAATTTTCGCCCTAATGAGCCCAGCAACTGCAGTGCGGAACGTTTTGTTAATGCCTTAAGCGTTGCGATGAACAACAACAGCAGCAACAACAGCCGCGACAACAACAACAACAAGTTGTACAAACAAAACGATCGTGGGAGCTGAATGCTCAATTCGCCAACTCATTTTGTGGGACTTTCGAATGGCAAGAGGAAGGCGAAAAAACTTATATAGATGTATATACATATACATATATATATATGTACGTAATACGTATATCTTTATGACTATCTTCAACAGTTGCCGCCGACTGCCAGTTTAATACGCAGCTTATGATCAATAAATGTCAGGCCTTATGTGGCGGCTTTAGCTCGGCGGTACAAGAGGATTCCTGTACGCTTATAACTGGGTTAATACGCCCCATGATCAGTGATCACGGCTCACGGATCAGTGACACTCGCTGAGCCGCAATCACAGCAGCGAACTCTCGTTTCCTGGAAGCGACAGACTAAGCCCAGCTAATTCACTTTTCCTTTGCTTAATTAATAGCTAAATAGTAAGTATTGACTAGTTAATACTCGTCCCAAAACAAGCAAAATTCAAAGGAGATGTTGTAGATATCAGATTTACAGAAAATCATCCATCGATAATTGAGAAAGAATTTTGCTGATTTCTGATCTGAAAGATCAGGATATGTGTCTGTCTGTCTCCAATTCATCAATTATATACATCCTACAATGTATATACAATTTTTAATATCTAGGGGATGTGCCATTCATGTCCTAAAAATATCATGATGAAACACCTCAAGTCATCATTTCATTCATAATGTATTCCTAACTAATTACATGAGCATTACTGAACCGAATATACCCTTCTTAGTTTCTGAACGGACATAACAATATTGAGCTAAACCATGCCCATTTAGAAGGCCATTTCTCATCTGACGACGACTTTTATCGCCAGTCTTAACCGAAATCAATGCACTCAAGAGCTGTTGCTGCTGCTGTTGCTGCTGCTGCTGCTGCTGCTGCTGCTGCTGCTGCTGTTGTTGGAGACTCAGATAAATGTGTATAATCAATTTGATAGCCCTGTGTTGTGGATTAGGCCTGGGCATTCTAATGGCTGAAGCTGCGGCTGGTCGCGTATTAATCAAATTGTTGTTTGTCTTTATGTATATACAAACATAGCGCATATATACATATATATTCTTGATCGCAGGCAACGCGATTAATTTTATGTATCTTCGGACCGTTCGTTCTGTTTAATTGCCTCGCGGGCATCTGCGCTGGCATCTCAATACATGTTTAGGCACTTTGTATAACACTTTATGGTGTCTACGCCCCTAAATAAAAATTTGGTGGCAACGACTACCGTTGCTGCTGCTGCGGATGCCGCGATTGCTGTGGGAACCAGCTGGACCAGCGGCAAGGCCAACATATTTTCGAGTACCCAGCAATGCTCTGATGCCTTGATGCTTTGATAGATACATGTTACTTTTGCTTAAATAGTTCCGAGTATCATAAATACCCGAGAAAGAAAAGGTGATGTAAATCCAGGCTTACGCACATTACTCATTTCTGATTAATATCGAGCGTATTCCCTGTATTACATTTCAATTTATATTGAAATAGAGCAGTCAGGCTTACATTGCTCTACAGCAACATTTTCTCAGTCTGATTGAATTCAACTTTGATGGCCTTAGAGCGGTAGTAAAAGCAATAAAACTAATTCTAGATAAAACTTAATTAGTTTTATGGAGCTGAATGCGAAGTGTTGAATAAACACAAAATAAAAGATGTATAAAGAAATGGAGTAAACAGAATCTATATATGCATACAAAGAGCATATAAAGAGAGAAAGAGAGTTTTGGGACAGTTTTAGTTATTTTTGTACAAATGTTTTTTGGGTTATTGAACTTGGAACTGATATAAGTAAAATCTCCGATGAGCAAAGAATTTTTGTATCTAAAAGTAAACATTAAGATAAACATACTATAAACTTGGTCATTCAGTCGATTGGAATATGATGAAGATTCTTAGCTGAAGTTCATGAATGGCCTGAACCTTATGCTATTTACGAGTTGATTAGATAATCGAAGACTATAAAATAAGTCATGCTTATCATAGTGAGATAGTTCTTGGGTATATTCTAAATTCTGATTATAGCGGATACTATATACATATATCATGCTAATAGCGATCAGCTCGTATCGTCGCTTTGTCATGTTTACAATTATACTATTCTTCAGCACCCTCATCGATCAGTTCCCACACAGCAAGCACACACACACACACGCACATCTTCTTATTGCCTTGGGCGCAATTTGAGCCAAAAGTTGAATCAACTTCGTTTTGGCTAACGAGAAATCAACGGTGGGGCACAGCAACACCCGCATATTTAGACTAAATTTTTTTGGCTTACTCTTTATTTTGTAGTTTCTGGTTCTTTTCTGTTTTTTTTTTTTTTTGCATGTGAACGCTTTTTGTAGGGGTTGTTGTTGTGTAGGGGCTTTGCTTACCTTATGGACTAACAATATTAAAATTAAAGCAATTAAGTTGCAGGCAGACTTTAATGATCGGCAATCGTCGATCAGCGAACGCAGCCGTTGCCGCTGCCTTTGCCTCGCTGCAGACATTGTTGATTCTCTCGCTGTTATTGTCGTTGTTGTTGTTGTTGTTGCTGTCGTTGTCGTTGTCGTTGTTGATTTTCGGCGAAAATGTTTTCTAAACATTTTGTACATTCTGTGCGCGTTTTTGAACGTGTTTGCCGCCTGCTGCTGCAGACGATGCTGGCTCGCAGTTTAATTCCTTGCTGCTGGTTGCTTGTTATTATTATGGTTGTTGTTAGTGTTGTTGTTGTTGTTTATGTTGTTGTTGATGCTGTTTAAGCACAACCTTTTGGCACAAGTAACGCACACAGATTGGCCCTTAATTAGCCCATTGCCCAGATAACTATTTGTTGTAAATATATATGTATGTATTCTGGATATAAACAACTATATGCTATATGCTATATGCTATATGCTATATGCTGTCGCTGTTTCAGGGCATTTTTTGTTTCGTTTTGTTGTTAATGTTGTTATCACGAACTTTTATTATTATTGCTTATTACAGCAGTTGTTGCTGTTTTTTATTTAACTTTCATTCGTTTTCTATACACTTTACACTTCCACTTGATATGACGTTGTTATTTTTGCTGCTGTTGTTATTGATATTGCTATTAGTATTGTTGCTGCTGCTGTTGCTGTTGCTGTTGCTGTTGTTAAGGCAATTGTCAAACAAAATGGAATCGAAACACTACTGCTAGTGGCAAGTGCCTGTAAAATCCATTTCTCATTGCTTTTAAGCACGCATCATCAACGCTAATTGACACGCATTTGTTGTTGCTGCTGCTGTGGATGCTGCTGCTGCTGCAGCAACAAGTGCTGGCAGCAGCAGTTGCTTTTGCCTGCACAACCGCAACAACCGCAAAGCGGCTCAACGTGCAGCAAATGCAAATGCAATTCAATTTATGTTAATTTAACACTGTTTCTGCTGCTGCTGTTGCTGTTGCAAGTAGCAAGCTGATACCGCTGCTGCTGCTGCTGCGGTGTCTTTGGCCACAAGCAATTTGCATCTTGTGCGCATATTAATTTACAGATATTTTAGCTCTTGCCCACATTACTCACGCTGCCCCCTGTTGCTGCCCCGCCTCTGTTTTGGCTGCCTCTTGACTTGGCCTGTGCCATTTCCCCCGTTCCCCCGTTGCTGCGGCAAGCACACGATGTTGATCGGGTGTTAATTGTCCATTTAATTAAGTAATTTGCTACGCTTCCATATGCCGCTCCTTGCCCTCTCGCCCTCTCGCCTTTCGCCTCTCGCCTCTCGCCCTGCCCTCGGCGAACGGAAGTCGTTGACTTTGAGTCGAATTTGTGTATAGAGGCCGCTGTGTGAGAGCAACAACGGCAGCCAGCCAGGCAGCAGGCACGACCGGAAGTGGACCAAAGGGTGCACTTGGCAATTGGCGCAATTGAAGTTGCAATGAGAGGGAAATCAAATATGACAACTGAAACATAGAGTATGCAATTTTGTGGAAATGGACTGAAAACTAAAGACTCAAATAGTAGCAGTAAAAACTCAATTTGAAGCTTTGAAGTGAGACGAATTTAGAAGACAGTATAAGCATAAGTACACATGACATAGCTGCTCTCTTATACTATAGTAGTTCAGCTGATTGTCGCTGCGAATGTTTGCTATCAGCTAATTATATAAACAGCGCCTGGCTTGGTACTTAGTTACAGTTATGAAAGCTCTGGCACGTTCTGTTTCGCCCTCCGGCTGCCTGCTCTCTTGCTTATGGTAAGCTCATCCATATGCAAGCATTGCCCTCGTTCTGTTCACTCCCACCGCGTCTCACTCCCACTCTCTCTCTCTCTCACTTTCTCACTTTCTGCCTCTCTTTATTATCACTCGCATAGTGGAATTGTTGTTGCTATCGTACATTATGCGCTATTTACACATCCTATGTGCAGCTCTGTTTCTGTGTATTCGTAATCATTTATTGTGCTGCTATTTGCTTTCTTTCACTCGTGTTTCGATTCCACTTCGTTTTGCTTTGCGTGCATGTGTGTGTGCGGGTGTGTGTGCTTGTGTGTGTAGCTCTGAGTCTGCGTTATCAATGAAACCGTTGCGTTTGCAGCGTTTGGACTCTGACGGAGGGCAAGGAACACATTCGCATTCCCATTCGCATTGTTTGCACTTTTACTTTAGTGCTTTTATTAACAAATTTATGGTATGTATGTTTGTGAGCGTGTGTATGTATGTCCATGTGTAGTTCGTATTGTACGAGTAATTGAGCGCTATTTCCGTTATAATATTTATTTCGCACTGAGAATCACACGCTGAGCCGAAGATTTTTGAAGCTTTGATTTATGTTCAGTTAAATCGACAGTTGAAAAAAAAAATAAATTCATATGAATTACACATGCGCACAAACAAACGCACACACACACACACACACAGGCAGACACAGCGGCTGTCAATTGTGCTGCTGCTGCTGTTGTTGTTTTTGTTTTTGCTTTTGTTGTTATTATTGTATTTGTTGCTATTGTTATCATGATGATTACTTGTTGGCTTTCTGCTTTGCCATCATTTGTTGTAATCAGCAAGCAATTCAATTTAATTGTAACACATTTAACACTTTCACATCATTTTCAATGATTATCATTGTTGTTGCTGTTGTTGTTGTTGATCGCACACAAACACACAGGCACACAGGCACACAGGCACACATAATCCAATTGGCTTTTAGGGTATACCGTTTGCACCGCTGCGAAAGTGCTCTTTACTGCTCGAAGCACGACGGTCAACTAAACACGTCGCTATTAAGCGTGTCCTGCGGCGTTTGGTTAGCCTGCAGCAGTAGCAACAGCAACAGCAGCAGCAGCAGCAGCAGCAAAAGCAGCCGCAGCCACCACACGGGGCGGAGCAACTCACGCGAGAGCGTTTGGTAAGAGAGTAACTAGCAGCGGCAGTAGCTCGGCAGCCCAACCACCACCAGCTGCAGCAGCACTGATATTTACGAACCGGCGTACGCCAAAGCTGGCCACTGTTCGAACTCGAATTCGAGTTCGATATCGAGATCTTGTCTTGTATTTGCGACGTAGACTTCCGCTCGCTGCTTGCGTGCGCTTCGGGCGTCAAGTTGAGACTGATTGGGAACTACTGCTGACGGCGTCGGGCATTGCCGCTGGGCACGTTCACTCCGAGCTTTGTCAGCTCGGCGCGCGCGCTCTCTTAGCATGTCAACCGGTTTCTCTCTTCGCTCGGCGCTCTTTAGCCTGCCGCTGATTGGTCGCCCGAACATTGCCTGCGGTCTGCGCGACTGACTTGTTAAACGGAGTTGCCCTGTTCCGAAGTGGAAGTCGTTGGCGTTCGGCTGCGTCGACTACTGCTGTTGCTGCTGCCTACACGCATGCGTGTATGTGTCTGGAGGCGCTTTTTTATGATTTCAACTTAATTATGTTTATAAACGCTTGCCGCGCCTGCTCTAGATCTAGTTAAAATGCCGCACGGCAGCCTCTGCAATTGGCCCAAGCGTTTCATTAGCGTTTTATGGCCAGATCGTGGCCAGCGCACGTCCCGGGGACACGTTTCACTTGCGCTGCTCCAGGCGTACAATTAACACCTGGAATAACAGTAAAAAAGATGTTGTCCGACCGTACGGCATCTGTATGTGCACAAGCTCTGGCTGCCCACAATAAATATGATCCGCGCTGCCCATTTTTGGGGGCCAATTATTAGTACCGACTTACCGCACAGACAGCGCGGCGCGACTCTGCCCAATTATATGCGGCTCGAGTGTGTATAAATCAAATTTAAATGCAACTCTTTGGGCTATCGATATGCCTGCTAGTTGTAGCTGCTGCAGTTGCTGCTGTTGTTGTTGTTGTCGTTGTCCAAAACAAAAGACTTAAGCAACAAACTTGGCAATTACATGCAGACAGCAGACAACAACGCGGCAGCATCTTTTGTTGTTATTGCTATTGTTGTTGTTGCTGCTGTTGCTGTTGCTGTTGCTGTTGCCGTGTTGTTAGCGGCTCATATTTCTTAGCGCGCATATCTAAATATCGAATCATGTCGCTGATTTGCTCTGCCGCACCATTGTTGCTGCAACTAGGCACTGCAACGGCACTGGCAACAGCAACAGCAACAGCAAAAGCAACACCAACACCAACAACACACACTAAATCTCATTGTGCCGTTGTGACATGACTCTTGTTCGACAATAGATAAAACAAATTGACTTGGTGTGTGCCCAAAATGTCTTCTCTAGCCATTGGCCTAGCCAATTGCCGTTGCTGCCGCATCTGCTGCTGCTGATGCTGCTATTGCTGCTGTTGTTGTTGTTGTTGTTGTTGCTAGTGGGCGTACCAACAGCAACAGCAACTTGAAAAGCTAGCAGCCGCTGCCGCCGTCGCATTCGCATTGGTTCCTTTGTCATCTTTTGCAGTCGACCGTCGACAGTCGACAGTGAGAAAAAGTGCACCACAATGCCCATTATCAACAGCATATCTACGAAATCCCCGAGCGACAATTGTCCAACGGGGCAACGGCGACACCGACAGCAGCAGCGACAGCAACAAGCTGTCCAAATATGTTGCAAGTTGGTGTTATTCTTCACACGGCATCATAAATTTCACGTATAATTGACGCTTTCAGTTATATCAAAATTGGCTAAAAGGCAGCACCAACAACAACAGTAACGACAGCAGCAACAACAGCAGCAACAACAGCAACAGCTTTTGCGTTGGTGGCTATCGGCCTCCAGGGATTACTTTTGCACTGTGCCTTGTTGTAGTGTTAGCTGACTGTGGTTTACATTGTTTTTGGCCTACACACAGCCAGACGAACGGACGGACGGACGCATGGCCAGAGTGACTGAGTCAGTCAGCAACTACTTGCTGTCTACAGGTGTTTATTTTTCATACGTTTTAATGGCATTTCTTTGTTGAAACTGAGTCTTATTTTTATGTTCAACCAACTTACATATATAGTGTCTATATATACATATGTATTTCAGATCTCTGTTTGGCTGTTTTGTGAGCACATGCACTGTTTTTCCGCAACCACTGACAGCTGCACAAGTGGCACTGGAAGCATTTTGCAGCACACGCCATAAATCCCAAAAATCAAACATATTGAGTAATCAAAGCTGCAGAGGCTGCACGCAATTAAACGCGTCCAACAAATTTTGGCAGCAGGCCACAACAACAACCAACAACCAACAACAACAACAACCAGCAACCACCCTACCCCACGCACAAGTAGAGATAGCGAGAACAACTTTTGCAGCAACCCCCGCTTGGGCTGGGCTCATTAGGCAAACAGTCAAATATGTTGGCAATTTCCAACCAGTTGGTGGTTTTGCACCACTCAAATTTTATGACAGATTTTTCAAGTGCTTGGCGGTTGCACTGCCTGCCCCACCCTGTACACTTACTATACAGGGTATATTGAATATAGAGACCAAATGTGAATCTCCGCTGAGATTGCAGGGGGAGTTCGCATTACAGGATATTGCCTTATCGAGCATCGATGCCAGCGACTTCTTGCTTGCTGCTTCCGTCTCTGCGGTGGCTACGGCGGGCGTTTAACTGTGTGGTTAAGGTGGAAGGCAGCAGCAGGCGGCACAGGGTACAGCTGGAGGGCCTGTAAAAGAAAAACATTGCCAGAAGTTAGTTGTTTATGAACCTTTTTATAGCCGTCGGTTGGTCTTACATATTTATGCACCATATTTTACCAATGCGGTAAGTAGTTTGTGTGGTTTCTTGACAAGCAGAAAAGTAAATATAAATCAAGGAAACATTCAAAAATATAAATAAATAACGAAGGTATAGATATAGATATAGATATAGATATAGATATAGATATAGATATAGATATAGATATAGATATAGATATAGATATAGATATAGATATAGATATAGATATAGATATAGATATAGATATAGATATAGATATAGATATAGATATAGATATAGATATAGATATAGATATAGATATAGATATAGATATAGATATAGATATAGATATAGATATAGATATAGATATAGATATAGATATAGATATAGATATAGATATAGATATAGATATAGATATAGATATAGATATAGATATAGATATAGATATAGATATAGATATAGATATAGATATAGATATAGATATAGATATAGATATAGATATAGATATAGATATAGATATAGATATAGATATAGATATAGATATAGATATAGATATAGATATAGATATAGATATAGATATAGATATAGATATAGATATAGATATAGATATGTATATACTATAAGTTTTCATTATTATTTAACCTATTTTTCAGCTTGCCCTATATATGACCCACCCCAATAGTAATCCTGTAGACATCATCATCCATCACAATCACCTGATTCAGCAACTGTTCTCATCATTTGTTTTCTTCATTTGTTCTGCCCCGCACTTGTCGCTGTGGCTGTCCCTGTGAACTTCACACATGTTGCGGACGAAGAGGATATATCAGTTCATCAGGACGATCAGCGCATGCCTCATTTCACGGCGTTCGCCTGGCCGCAGTGAAGAGCCGCCCCTAAGGTCTGTATCCATGTGGAAGCAAATCAGTAAGGCAAACATGCTTCGCATACGCATCAAATTATAACACGAACAAAGGCGATTAATTAGCGATAGGTCGAGGAGGGGTTGCGCTGTAATCGAAGCTGACAACAGGAAGGGAACTGCGCGTGCTCGCCGGGCCGGGCCAATAGCCGGGCAGGCCGGTTGGCAGCGGGCAGGGGGCGGGTAGGAGGGTTGCATTTGCAACTGCAGCCCAAAATCCATGCACGTGCATATGTCATTTTTATGGCGCTGTTCGTGTTGCCATAAATCCATAACAATATGACAAGTACAAGTACTTTAGCGGCAGCTTCTCTCATGTGCAACATGTTTGCACGTTCACGCCAGAGACGCCCCGCACATGAGGCATGCAGCATGGGGCATGGTGCCTCCAGCTGCCTTTGGCTACCTTCAGGTGATTGCGATCAGCAGCCGAATGCCCGTGTGAGCATCTGCGTATGTGTGTGTGTGTATGTGTGTTAGCCAGGATGCTCATTTGTGAGTGGATGCTGCTGCTGCTCCTGCTGCTGCTGTTGTCTACGCTTCATTTGGCGTGGCTACAAAATATTTTGCGCCACTCGACGATTGACATGATTTACATGAAGTCAGGGCAGACGCACGTTTTTATTACATTTTCGTGGCTGTAAGTGCGCCCAAGCCAAGCCACAGCCAGGCACCACCAAGCGACAACCACTGACAATTGTGGCTCGCCGGCTTGGCTTTGATTTTTTGTTGTTATTTATTTTTCATATTTCTTCTTCTTTTTTTTGTGGTTGTGCTACGCATCGGCGTTGGAAAACCCAACAGCTGTGCGGGACGACAAGGGGTTAAGTGCGCATAATCATTTATCATTTTTGTTTTTTTATTTTGTTACAATTTTCAAGTGCAGCACCACCACAACTATGGAAACCACCACCACCACCACCAACTAACAACAACCCAACCCTACGCCCACTTGTTTGCAATTAAACCAAACAATAAAAAGTGTGGCAAGTTTTTTCTTTTCAAGTACCTTAAAATCATCATCAAATTTTTAGCAGCGGGTATGATAGCTTGTTGTGTTCGTATGTGACAGAGCAGGAGATTTTTCATAAATCGTGAACTACAGTAGGTATATATGATACATTTATATATGCTGCAGTCACTTAGTCTACTCTGCATTCTTTATAAATAAGGAGTAGAATGAATATGGAATTGAACTATATTCTAAAATTTACAAGATTTTATACTAACAATTGTTTTCTAGTTATGGTTATGGTTAGGCTCTCTTTAAATTTTGAGCACTGATTGTTCTTTTAGTATTCATTCGCAGTTATCTAATTTGTATCCCATATAGAAGCAACTGTTCAAGGACTCCTCCACTCGTTTCATTTCGATCTACGTCCATAGCTTTAAATACCTTTAATAATTTCGAAATCCGTCAATGTTTCATATATTACCATAGTATGCACATTACTGCTTCTATCTTTCAATCAATTAGTCGATAAATTAATATCGATGAACGTAAAAAAAGCAAGTCATGTAAATTTATATATAATCTCATCGAGTTGTTCACTAATATCATATTCATATCATACATCATATAATCATATCTGATATCAGCGAATGACAGATAACTATATATCCCACTAAGTGTTCAGCTCCATGAGTACAGGGTATATTCTAGTCAAGCCCAGATCTAGAACTAGGTCACTTTTACTTGCTGTTATATGATGTTGCTGACGATAAGTTGGTGGTGGTGGTGGTGGTGGTGGTGGTGGTGGCAGTCACTGTCACTCACACACACACACACACACACACACTCGCACACCCACTTGTCACTGTCGGGCTGAATGTCGCTCTTGTGTCACATATAGGAATAGCGGCTTAAGTCGACAGTTTAATTTAGCTTTGGAAATTGAAAATTAAATATACTCAAGTGAAGATCGTAATCGTAATCCTTATAGGCCGACGCGTAATCACATCATTTATTGGATTTTCAAGCTTATTTGGCTTCATTAGGTCTTAATCAATTTCGAAGATCTAACATAGAAAAATTGTCAACCGTTTAGAGTTAAGAGTATGTTTACAAGGCAACTGAGACTGTTTTCTTTGGTGGTCTCTTGGAATTCTCTTGTTTTCTTTTGGGCTCTGGTTTTGGTCTGTTTTGTTTGCTTTGGGTTAATTGTGTGTCTATAGAATTTTAACTAATTAAAATACCTATAAAGGCAGCATGTTGAGTCCTGCAGCGGCAACATTTTCAGCATTTCATTGGAAATTTGGAGCCGAGCCGAGCCAGGCCGAGCGGATTGGATAAGCAACACGCTAACCCAAGCGCGAGAGGCCCAACAAATGACTGTCAGACCAGTTTCGAAGGCCTTTGCGAACGGCTAAAGATGAATGGTTCGCTCTTCTTCAATCTGGCTCTTGGCTTGGCCGGGGCGTGTTGTAGCCTCAATCTGCTGACTGCTACTCCCGCCGCGGACTCGTCGCTCATGTCCGGCAAGCCGCGACTGACAGCCAGCAGCGGCAGAACACCAGAATCGACAGCCGAGCGCTGTTTACTACCACAATAAGAGCCGAAAGCGAAACAACAACAAAACTAAAGCCCAAAAACCGGCCAGAAAAAAAACCAAACCAAACTGAACTGAACTGAACTGAACTGTGCTAAGTTGGGCTCCAGATATGCCTGCACTGGATGGAGAAATAGCTGCAGTGGACAGCTGAAAAGGAGGCTGGAATTTTGTTGGGATGGAAGCTTAAGACTTTAGCATTTTTAATTAGCGCGTTCTTTGTTTTCGTTTCGTTATTCGTTGCGTTTTACACACAGCTCCCAATGGGAAAATCAACAAAGAAACAAAAAGTAACAAATAATCGAATCGATTTTAAAACGATTTTTTTTTTTTTGTTATACTAATAATGGCTATACAAATTTTTTAAATATAAACGTGCAGCTGTATAAATAATTATATAATGCTAACTATATAATACAAAAATTGTTATTTTATTTATTTTATTTATTTATTTATTTATTTTTTATTTTTTTTTTTTTTTTTTGTTATAATTATTTATGTCTATATTCAAATAATACTATTAAGCTAAAAATAATTTTAGATTATATTTCTCTAAGTGTTTAACAAGTAGAAAACTGTACTTTATAATGTGAGCTATATACATTCAATCAATCATAATAAAAAATAATAATTCACTTATATACAACAACAATTAATTCATGATTATTTGCCTGGTAAAAATGCGAGGACCTTAATGCCTTTTATATTATGTTATGCTATAGTTAAAGTTACATTAATTTTGAGCAGGAAAGGATTAATATTTTATTATAATAAATTTATTGTATAGACGATGTATGTATAAATAATATAAAATCTGCTTTGACTAAAGTTTCCAACGCGCTATATTAATAAGCGATCTGGCATCTCTATCAAAACATATAAGGCTGCCAAATGGGTCAGTCGAATATGGACAGCCAGCAATACTTTATGTATATATGATATACATATGTATATATAAAATCATGATTGAGCTTTGGCTTAAATTACTTTCGGACCATCATAAGCATTCAGCGCTCATAACTATGAGCTGACTAATTGCAGGTATTGAGATCTTAATTCGCAACCAAATTGCGTAAGTGGTTCGGCCAGCACACCCAATCTTGAGAGGCATTTCAGCTATTTCAACTATAGATTTCTATATCTATAGACTATGGGAGATAAGTTCTAGTGCTGGCTCTGTGCGTCTGTCAGATGCTTGGGAGAACGATTTATAACAAAATAGGCGACCAATTACGCAGGCATGCCTTCGAAGCAGCGGCAGTGCGCTGCCAGCTAACTGTTTGGCCTCTGCAGCAGCAGTGGCGGCAGCAGCAGCACTCGGGACAGTAGGAGGAGCAGCAGCATCATCGTAAAAGACAACACACATAAATATCAATTACAGGTCCATAAATTTGAAACCAATTAGCCAAGTGAAATTGATAAGAGTCGTTTGCGAATGCAGCAATTTACAACAATTTCGCCATCAAATAGTTGCCTGACAATGGACATCAATTGGAACCGAGAAGCTAAAGAGCATAGCAGACAGACTCTGGAGCCAATGGACGTTTATGCAAACCGGGCGAAATGGCTAACAACTTAATACAAATTGAAAGCTCAAAAGCCAAATGTTGCGTTCTCACATTAAATGGAAACGGCAGCAGCTCGAGTCGTAGCAGGAGTCGCAGCAGAAGCCGAGGCAAAAGCAGAAGCAGAAGCAGACGATGGCCAAGTTGGGCCAGCAGCCGGAGACAGCGGCAGCGAGCACTACTTAACTTTTCGACACCCAATGAAATTTTCGCACATTACTGCCAAAAGTATCTAGATGCAAAAATATCTGGTCGAGCCCGTTGCCACTTTGCATGCAACTGCAACGTTGCCTACTGCCCGCCTGCTCATATCTGCATCTGCAGGTAGGCAAATGCAATTTATTATACGTCTCAGCCGGGCCAGAGCGCATGGCCAGGCAGCCAAAGGGAGACGTCGAGGAGCAAGCCAACTGAGCGTAGAGATCGAGGCAACGTTCCCTATGCACACACGCAAGCCTCTGCCATTTTCTTATTAATACATTTTTGTATCCTGTAGACAGTGGGAAAGCAAAGTGGGTATTTGAGTACTGAGTGCAGCAGGCGCAAAGTGATGCAGTACACATAGATGTAGTGCGATTGGAGAGCTCATCAAAAATAAAAATAAAAAATGAGTAGATGAAAGAGTTTTAAGACTCGTGTGGGACTCTATAGATTTCCATATGAATCCTTAGATGAAGTATATATATATAATTGTCGAAAATCGTAGAATAACTAATAACCGAGCATATAGCAAGGAATACCCATGTTTATGTCAGAGTGTCTAGAGGCCTTAGAGCTCAAGAGCAGGGTACACCCATATCCTAATGGCTTTACAGGGTATGCGCATAGCTGGGCACACTCTATTGAAGCTACGCTGCGGCGGTGGCGTTGGTGTCGGTCTGCTTGGCATTGCAATTGGCAAAGCTAGCAGGAGCCCAGGGATCCTGAATCTCCGTCTTGGGGGCAGCGGCAACGGCAACGGCAGCCACAAAAATCAGATAAAAAATGCTTCGCACACGATTAGGAATTTTTAATTAAAATATTTTGTACTGCTGTTTGTAGTTAATTTTGTACAACAACGGGCACACAAAGTGCCACAGAGGGGCAGAGCGGGGCGAAGGCGAGGCGAACGAATGCAGCATAAGCACCTGCATTTCGTTGTTGTAGTTGTTGCTGTTTGTTGTTGTTGTTGTTTGTTGTATGCGTGTAGAACAGCAGAAAGTACGAGATCCGATTTCAATGCCGCAAAGGGTGCCGAGTGCGCAGAGCAGGCAAATCCTGCAGCACATTTCGCTTTCGTGCCCAGATCCGCGAAACTCCCTTCGGGCAACATTTCAACCTGCCACTGCGGTGGCAGCATTGATGGGCGTATACATGCGATTCTTTCCGTGCCTTCCACTTTTTGCTGCGGCCGAGTCGTTTAGCTTAACTCCACATATTTTTAAGCCACAATCTGAGAGCGAGAGAGAGAGAGAGAGAGAGAGAGAGAGGCAGAGAGGGTGGGGAGAGCGCGGGAGCGCATCGATGATATATTTAGTGGCAGGCAAAGCGAAAGACTTAAGCAACGAACTTGCGATTACGACACAGCATGGCGCACACATGACTATTCGGCTGCTGCAGTTGCATCGCCTGCTATCATATGTATGTATGCACACTTATATATATGTATATATATATATATATACCAATATATATATAGCCAAGGCAATTGGCGGCCCGGCTACGCCCGATGCCGATCGTCGCACGACTTTCGTCTGGCCTTTTTGTGCTGTGTTATGTATTGACCACATTACCCTGCACCACTCCCCCCATACACGCTGCTCCCTTCCCTGCTCCGTCTCGCCCTTTCGCATTGTGTTTTGTGCGCAAATTGAAGATCGTGTTAAACGCTTAAGTCGCTTTTTTGCAGCCAGCCACAACAACAGCAAACACATGAGGCACAATGCATCATTAGCGCTTGTGGCAAATGTGTTTGCCATGCACTCACACACACACACACACACACACAGAGGCAGCACATTTGGTGCAACAAGTGCAGCAAAGCGAGTTCATTGCCTCCATCGCTTTGATTATTGAGGCTCGTAAATTATGACTAATTGATATACAAATTCAAACAGGCTGTGTGATTGCAACATGCAGCCAAACACACGACAGCAACAACAAATGCAACACGCACGCGATTTTGGCCAATGAATCGAGTGAGTGAGAAACTTGGGCCGCAGCCTATGACAAATCTGCGACATCTTTCAGTCAGTGCAGCGCAGCATCATGACGTGCACAGCATCCCAAACAAAGCAGCCCACTCCCAGAGCTCAGCTCTCGTCTCAATTGTGTTTGTCTTCTTCATTATTTAGTCAACAAATAAGCCGGGCCAGCACTTGGCGGCCAGCAATTGTAAACATTTAAAATGCAAAATGTGTCAAATAAGAAAACAGTTTTTCAGTCTTAAGCCGCGTTTCTCTTCTCGGCCTTTTCGTTGTCTCCGTCCCCTAAGTAGAAGAAAAATGAGCCTCAAATAAAGGGTAAATAAAATAAATTTACGTTTTGCGTGGCGTGAAAAAATGCGCACGCACAGATTTTGTAAATGAAGGCGAAATGAGAAAACAACAGCGCACACCACGCAGAGGGCGGAGGGCGGAGGGGGGCGTGGCCAAGCTGAACGCAACACAGTATGCGTAACATGTGCCCACTTAAGTGTTTACTAGCCCAAGTTACGACTTGAGCTCGCAATGTTACATTCACCTTAACAGATTTGACTCTATTCGGAATTTGAAGTTTTCTATCTACGATGAGATAGAGATAGAGCCAGAGCAAAAATTTACTCATTTCTTAGTTGCCATTTATGTCTTCTATATAGGAATTCTCAGATAAAGATTAAAAAAAATAATTATTGAATAAAAAGTGAAAATTATAGTTGAATAATTTTCATTAGCTAACAAGGCAGTTGTTCTAGACTCAGAAATCTTGAAAATAAAGATAGCTCTGGAAAATTTAAAAGTGAAGCCATCAACTGAGATATTAAAGTAGTTGTTGATAGTTGAGCTTTAGGTTGGGAGACAAATTCGTCTAATATACTCATCAGCTAACATAGTCGACTGAGTACAGCATTGATTGTATTAGCCCACCGACCTCTTCTAGCTGGATCAGTTGATAACTGACAGCGATCTATGATGTGCTCGGATTATAGACATATCCATATAAAATGTATTTATGTGCACATATGTATATTTACGTTCTTCGATGTAACCAGCTATCTCTAAATAAAATCTCTAATAAAATAAAATCTCTGATAAATCCCTGAGCTCTAGACAAACTCACAAATTGGTTGCCTTTATATGATAATTCTATTAAAACCTCTTTAGTTAATTTCCTGTACTCGTTGACATAAACTCGACCCGCATCATATCTGCATCAACAATATATTTTAAGCTAACTCAAAAATGCAGCTCAAGCTCTGAGCAAATTCAAATTGATACGAATATAAATATCTCAGAATTGATATTTGCGATCATTGAACCATTTTGGCCTTGTGCGTGGCAGAAATTCTTTGAATTATGTCAGACAGTTTCAAGGCGAAATAAATACGAAGCTCGGCGCAATTGTCACCTTGAGCCGTTAAGACATATGGTCAGTGAGTGGTTTATGTATGTCCAAGTCTTGAGTTTAGTGGCTAAGTAACGACGCCTATAAAGCAGTTGCCAGATTTCCATATAACTAACAAATAAAAGCCAACAGCAACAGCAGCAGCAGCAGCAGCAGCAGCAGCAGCAGCAGCAACTGTCCAAGCGATGTAAACATTTCAACTAGTTTTTGCTTACAGCAATTTCCATTTTAAAAACATTTGACTTGTAATTTAGAAATGGGTATGATGGACTTAGGTGGACATATGGAACCCATATGAGAACAGGCAAGGAAGCTGGCAGGCAGCCAAGTATAGACATCTGTGCATCAGTCTAAGTGTATTAATATATGTCTGATATATAATCTATATATCTGATATATCTGAGATACATATCTGATACATAATATTATATATGTCATTCAAGTGATGCCGCAGCTCATATTTATAGAGTCCAAATATTTGAGCTTTAATTCTAGCGTAGTAACACAGGGTATTTAATAGTCGTTCACTGCCACTAAATCACTCTTATTTGTACTTTTTTTCTTCTTTTTATTAACATGCACCACGAGTACGCGACATAAAAAACTGGAGCAGCAGCATTTTGAGCTGCTACTAAAACGAAGCAAACGAAAAAAACTTCTGAAAGCGAAATCGAGTCGTGTCTTTAATTGTGTATTATTTTCATTTCAATTTTAATTGCAAATTTTGAGAGAGTATGTGTCCGTGTGTGTGTGTGTGTGTGTGTGTGTGTGTGTTGCATGGGTGCTGGCCAGTTGGCAGAGTTGATTAAACATGCTAAGCAAATACACTTCATTATGGGCCATTTTCCAGCGCATGTCACTCACAGCGGCCACATATTTCACTCAAGCCGAGCAGCTGCTGGGCGGCGGGGCGCATGCAAAGCAGCCCCGCGACGTTGTAGGAGGAGGCAGGCAAGCCGACGGACCCGAGCCAGCCCGAGCCAGCCCGAGCCAGCCTGAGCCTGCCTGAGCCTAAATTACAAGTGCAACGCATTCCCAGGCCGATTTCATCAAAATGATAAAGAGAAGACGGCCAAAACGCCGCCGTCTGACTGGGCTAAGCTGACTGACAGGCCAGTGTCAGTGCCTACTGTTTGCACTGGCTCAGCGCTGGCCAAGGCCCAGGCCCAGGCACTGGCATTGGCTTTGGCTCTGCATCTGCATCTGTCTCTGGCCCTGGCCCTGGCCACAACCAACAAGCAACAACAACAATCGAAACATTTAAGCACTTTACGCTACGCTCCACTTGAGCTGCGTTACGTTTCACATTCGAGTGCAAAATCAACACACAAACAACATTACTAGAGGCGCAGGCAAAAGATTTAAATGCCTATCGCAGCGACACATCGACAATCGTCCCGATGCCCGTCACCATCTTCCATAACCAGAGATCCCAGATACAGGCAGCGGCAGTGCCCGGCCCAACTCCCCACCACTAGAAGGGCTGTGGGCAGACGGTGGCACTTGTATTTGGTATTGATCTAATCTATCCACGTTCAGCGCATGTACGCTGCATGTTGGCTGTCGTTGTCTCGGCGGTGGTCTGCATAATGACTGAGAGCCAACGGCAATGGGCAGCCAGGCAACCGAGCAACCGAGCAACCGAGCAACCGGACAACGCAACGGGCACAGTGGGCAACAAGAAATCAGCCCACGCAAGCTGATCGGCTAACAGCTTCTTGGTTTTAGATGGTCTTTATTGAGAAATTACCGGAGGAGGGGGGGCACACAAAATGAGGTGTCAGATTTGAAATTTGTTTGGCTGTGTGCCTGCCTATCCACAAATCTATCTATGCATAATTTGGTCGAAGTTCGTTGCCTAAGTCTTTTGTTGGCCACAACATATTTACGATGACAAATATGGCTATATTGGGCCATTGAGAGAGCACATTCTGAGCACTCAGCGTCCATTTGGTATGCAGTCCAGCATCGCGTCATAAAGAGGACAAACGGGGGACAAACGGGGCATCCAATCGACACCTTTGGCAAACAAAGGCTTAATGAAGTGCGTGAACGCCAGGGGAAAGCTAAGCAAACCAAATGGAGTGTGTGTAAATTATATGGTAAAATAAATACATAAAAGAATTCCAAGACCGATTTATGCTGGCTTAAAGACCTACGTTCTAAGTCAAATTAAAAGCAATTTGAGCACCAAATAGAAAGAAAAATGCCAAAATACCAACAACAGCAACAACAGCAATACACAGACGATATCAAACGAATACGTAAACTCACACACACTCGCACATTCATGTATATACCTATACAAATTTATAAAATCCGGGGCTCAACGACAGTTTGCTCCAAATTAAAAAAGTATAAAACCATAAAGACGACAATAATGACAGCGCGTTGATGGTGACAACGACCATGGTTTGTTGTTGTTAATGCTGTTGATGATGTCGCTGCCGATGATAATGATGATGATGATGATGACGATGATGACGACAATGACGTGCATGATAATGATGATGGGGATTGGGTTAGGGATTGGACTGGCATGGGACACGGTTTGCTGTCTTCACGCACGCTCACAGCACGATGACACAGGCAAATGTCTTTCTTTTCTGCCCAGCCAGCGAGGCGAGCCTCAAAAGTTGACTGGGAAAATGCCCTATAAGTGAGCATATTAATAGAAATGATAATATTTATAATTTGCGAAATATGCAAATTCAAAGCTCGTTTGCTTGACAAGATTTGGTAATTATTAAAAACTATTCGAATCAAATTTTGTTTGTGGAAGGAAACTTTAAAAATCTCAGAGATTCCATATTCTGGCAATATGGCATATTCTGATCTATCGAGTTTCTTCTGAAGACTCTCCTCTCCTCTCCTCTCTCTCCCTCTCTACTTTTGACATATACAACCAATATATGGGGTACCCCACATTTGCGTTTACGTTTCAGGCAACCCTCGCGCATATAGTTTGGTCGCATGGCTTGATTTTTTGTCGCTGAACCTAATAATCCTCATGACTCGCATATCAAATGACAACAAATTTACTCCAGACGCGACTGAGGTTGCGGAGTGTGGGACGGCGGGGGGCGTGGCTGGGCAAAGATGATGCCGCAGTCGCAGTGTCAAATTGAGCGACAATGGGCGACAAAAAAGCGGGGCACAGTGGGACAGTGGCAGTCTGTAGCAACTGTAACGTTTTGTTGCCTTTAGCAGAGACTTTTGTCCGTCCGTTCGTCTGCCAGTCCGGTTGGCCAGCCCGTGCGCGTCCCTTGGCCCCGCATTGTCCGCTCGCTGTCCCCTCCGTCTGTGTGTTGTGCATTTGCCGCTTTAATACCTTTTAACACTAATCGCATCGAGCGCAACGCAATCAGTTGTGATGAGAATATAAATAAAAAACACAGAAAAAAAAAACAGAAAAAGGGAACAAAAACCCAGCGGACTACAACAAAACAGAATCTGGCCATACACATATCGTCGCCCTAGTCGCCAACGTTGTCGCTGAACAAGAAATAAAAATCGTTCAAGTTCTTTGCCGAGGCCAAAGAAAAAGTCTGAAAAAAATGAAAAAACGGTAGAGCCCAGCCGGAACCTGAAAGAGTCTTCAGCTCGAGGCACAGTCAGAGTCAAAGTCAGAGTCAGAGTCCGATTCGGAGTCAAAGTCAAAGTCAGAGTCAGACTGAGAGTTGGACTTTTTTTCGGGTGAGATTTTCTCACGTGTTGTTTGCATTGCTTTATTTATTTTTATTTTTTCGTTTTCATTTTTTTTGTTTTTTGTTTTTTTTTTTTGTATTTTTTATTTACCGATTTCGATTTTGTTTTGCTGCTGCTGCGTTTGAAACTGGAGCTCCTCATCAGCATGAAACGAAGATTTTTATGAACGCAGTGAATTTTTATGTTTCCATGATGAACTGTGCACACGATCCACGCGGGCAGAGGCAGCGCTTGGCTGGCTTGGCTTTCGGCCACTGGGCGGCAACATGACTCAGTGGCCGAGTCTCGACATGTCTTTGGGAGTTTAGCCAAAAGGTTTAGCTGTCGTTTCCCAAGTTGTCGCTATTAAAAACCATCGAACAGGAAATTGCTTCAAATTCTTAAAGAGATTTACTATGTGTATTTTGGCCCTAATGATTTCTATTTGATTTCATTATGCATATGTATGCAGGCACATATACATATATATGTATGTAGGTATATGTATGTATACATATCTGTTTGCTCATATCATTTGGCCAATGCGAAACACTCTCGTGGCATCTGCACAGTACGTGGCCCATGGCCAGGGTTCAAGTCTGGCCACAGACAGCGCTCAGTTGCGCTCTGGCTGGAATTCCCGTGCAACACATGCGAAATCAGTAGATCACGAAATGAATAGCCATAAATACAATGGCAGGCAGCCGCGGCGCAGCAGACAGGAGGCAGGCAACACATAGACAATCGGACGGACAGACATCGGCATGGACAATCAGACATATAGACGTATGGGTAACATTTTGCCATTTAGCTCGATTGCAGTTGCAAACATGCGATTTTGAAGAGGTTCGATTGGCCTCGGAGCCGCAGCTTCTGCTGCAGCCGATGCTGCTCCTGCTTCACAGATCTCTCAGCGCTCTCGGGCTCACAGTTCACAGCGTGCGTGTAAATGCCTGGAGCTGAGCTCTTGGCACTGGGAGCCTCAAATTGCGATGCGATGGGAAAAGAATCAGCAAACCTGCACCTCACTCCCGGCTGCTCTGTGGACTAACAACAAATGTGTCTATGCAAATGTGGGCATGTAATAAAATAATTACACTCTGATTCCTTGATTTGTAAAACTTGAAATTGATCAACGAACAGAAGACGCCAAGGCAGCTAATCAGCTGCAATGCGACTGCTATATACTGCAATATATATGCTATAGCAGAGACCACTCCATACTTGATGCTATTGCACTGAAAGAAAAGTATGCGAGAATGTGGCTTAAATGCAAGTCAGAGCTGGATCCTCAGGCAATTGATTGAGGAATTTGTTATAAGATAACTTCATATCCTTGTCTGCAATAAAGAAAGAATGAAAAATCTCTCTCAGGATTGTCCACATTCGACGGATCCATCTGGCAGCAGTATATCTTTTGACAGAGATGGGCACAATACGCCGTAAATGCGGCCATTTGAGAAATATGAAATTCAAAATGTGTTGCCAAGAAATCTACTCGATAATTATAGTCGCCAACATCAACTAAATTGTGTTTGTCTTTGATTTAAAATAAGAGAAGCACGGGTCCGGCGAATATGGATAGAGCTGTATTATTATCAATGCCCCATTAAATCTCACGTAAAAAAACAAAAGGCTTACGCACTAGACTTATCGCATAGCCTGAAGCATATTACCTTAGATCTCAGCAAATACGCGAAGCGTATCGGGTATTATGGCTAATGTGAGATTTTATTGGGCCTATGTCAAATATATGGCTGCTAGTTGAGCGTGTGTTTTACGAGCTTCAAACAAAATAATATCAAAGCTGGGCCGTAAACTGGCAGTTTCTGGAACTCAGAGACGGTAGGAGTGCTGCACGAGTGAGTAGCTAACACTGCTAGCCATGAGCCAGGAGGCAAAGGCCGAGAACTAAGGCATTGATGCGTTTATTTTAACAGTCGTCGAATGGCTGTGGCCATTTGCAACGGCAGCCATAAACTGCAATTTCGCAGCCCTGACGACACCCGCTGTTCGGCTGCAGTGCAGTAAAAACGCTGAAAAATTAATTAATCTTCACATGCAACTAAATTAACGCATGATTGCCGGTTCAGCCGGAGGCCAGCGTAGTAGCAGGAGCACCAGCAGCACCAGCACCAGCAGCAGCACGAGCACGAGCAGGAGTCTGAGTGGGAGCAGGAGCCGGCGCAGTAGCAGCAGCCAGAGTCGCAGAGCCTCAAGGCTTTAGCTCTCAGTGCAATGTCTGGGATTTATTGCATTTATCGAGCCAATCGAATTGCGTTGCCAGTTTAAGATTTATATTGGGGATATTTATTATTTGTTTCTTGTTGGCCCGATGCGGAAGTTCAAGTTGGCGCTAGACTAACTTTTTTCTTTTTTTTTTTTTTTTTTTGGTTTGTTTTCTTGCCAGTCTCTAATTAAATGTCTCGTCTCCCATTGACACAGACTCAATTTATTTGACTCGATTTGGTCCTGTGACATTAATGAACACAGCGTTGACATGTTCACAGAGCAAGAGCCAGAGAGAGGGGCAGAGGCGGAGGCAGAGGCAGAGGCAGAGGCAGCGACTGCTGCGGCTGGAGCCACGACAACGATGACACCTTTGGCCACAGCGCGACGTCTGACAATGGGAATCATCAATTAAATTAGTTAAAGTTGTTTGCAGAACATTTGCCAAACAGGCAACAGGCAACGGGCAAGCAGGCAACTGGCAACTGGATGCAGCCAGGCTCTCCGCTCGTATGCAATTGGCATGACGGGCCTCATTTGCATTTTGGCCCCAAAACAGAGAGCGAAGATCTTGGTTCATTTAAGTGTTAAAAATGGCAGTAACATGCGCTGCAAAATGTTACTTTTTCGTGCCTTGGCTCTGGCTCCGTTGACTGCTGTTATTTTGTGTTGTTGCTTGTAAATGATTGCGGCCACGTTTGTTGCCTCAGTCTTTTGTTTTAAATATTAAACTGGGCTACAAATCGTTGCCAGCTGCCGCTGTTGCTGCTGCCGCCGTTGATGCTGCTGCTGCTGCTGCTGCTGCTGCTGCTGCTGCTGCTGCTGCTGCTGCTGCTGCTGCTGCCACTGCCATTGCACCACACACAAAATTTGTCATTTTTCCCGCGGTTTGGCGGCTCATTAGTCAGCCAGACTGTCGCACATTTTCGTGGAAGCCTTTCGGCCAGCCTGGCCTGGCCTAGTCTGCCGGCTGGCCTGGCCTGGCCTGGACAGAAAGCTGCCACGCGATGACAAGCTAGATTAGAGCACCCAGGCCAGAATAAGCACAGCCGCACCAGCAACCACAGCCGCAGCCGCAGCCGCAACCACAGACGACACAGCGACACCAACCACCAGTTCAAAACATTCCACCAAGGGCTTGACACTTTCTGTGGCTAATTTAATTAGAAACAAAACGTTTCTGTTGCCGTTGTTATGCGATGTTTGCTTAATGCAAAACGGGTATATTAGTTGTTGGCAATACTAAAGTCATTCTCTACAGACTCATAGCTACTTCTCTTTCTTCTCATCTGGCTCCTGCCCTCTCTTGGCTATCTTTTCTCCTTTCCATTGTTTTTGTCTTCATATTATTGTCGTTCTTCTCATTATATTTGCCTAGCTAATTCTATTTAGTTTTTTAATTTCCTGTTCGAGTTTATCTGAGAAACTCAGTTCATCTACCTTTCGCCTCCTTCAGCTTATCTCTAACCGCCTCCCCTTTTCAGTTTTCCTCTTGCTCTGTTCTTTCTCTTCTCCTTCTCCTGCTTAGTTTTCTCTTCTACTTACCTCCCCTTATCCTTATTCATACTTTCTTTCTCCGCCTCTTCCTTCTCCACCTTTCCTCTCTTCTCACAAACAGTTATATCTCTGTTCGTTTATTTCTTTCCATTCTCCTTCTGCTGCTGCTCTAGGGGCAGCTAAGGATTGTTCTTCATTCACCTCTACCTCTGCATACCCCCTCTTTGCAATCTCTCCTTAAAGATCAACCATCTGCAAAGATTATTCCACATGAGCTGCTCCTCCACTGTCAACAGTGTATGTCGACGTTGGCAACACCCAACTGAAGATATTCTACTTGTTCCCTTTTTTCATTTTATTTTTTTTTGTTATTCCTTTGTTGTTGTCGTTTAACAAGCGACCGCCGCGCGGTTCGCACGCCTCGGCACAGCCTCTCCGCCAGTTTGCAGGGGCGGGGCCAGGCTTGTGGACAAGAGTTAATGTGTTGGGCAAATATGCAGTTGGCCACTTACCACTCGAGAGAGTCAAATTATAATTTCATGGCTTATAAAACTTATATTTGTGTTGCGTTTGATGGAATTTACGCGTGTGTAACTCTGGCCATATATGTATGTGTATGTGTGTGTGTGTGTGTGTGTGTGTGTGTGTATGTCAGTACGAGTGTGAGTGCATGTGTGTGTGCGTGTGTTAAGCAAAACGTAACTAAAAACATTTTTCACGCTTCTTTGTCTCGATGCCTTTCGACTTCGTTGTGTTTTCTGTGTGTTTTCTATTTACACGCAGCCAATGCTGGCTGGACAAACAGATTTTAACGCTTAAATGCTAAAAATCATTGGCAGCACTCGGCGGGCCACAGAACGAAGCGTACAGAATTTCTAATTAGAAGCAAGACCCCCAGCCGGAGCTCGCCAGCTCCGCTGCAAGCTGCCACACAAATTGCAAAGGAAAACAAAAGCCGTGTTGTTGTCCGTGCAAACAGCGTGCTATTTGTGCTTGTGCTGGTGCTGGAGCTTGTGTTTGTGTTTGCGCAAACAGTTGGCACTCAAAGCACTCGGCAAATGAAAACAGAAAAAAAACAAAAAAAAAAAAAAAGCAATAGAAAACCAAAAATAAACCAAATCAATCCCAGGCCAATGCGAGGCGTGCACAATTAAAATTTAATGACGAAAAGGCGGAAAATCGTTACAAGCTTTTCCAGCCACAAAATTTGTCGAACGGCCCCCAACATGCCCCAGCTGAATGAATTATGCACGGGCAGAGCTCATGAGGCACACAAAATGCCGAATTTGGCCTTTCCTAATAACTACAACTGGCCAAATCGCTACCTCTGTTGCAACATATGAGATGATGTCCAGACTAAGCCTAGACAACAACAACAACAACAACACCAACTGCAACAGGCACTGTCCATGCTGGATGACGGCGATGGCAGCGGCTGACAGTAAATTCGATTAAACCGCAAATAGGTTTGGCCAGCAGACAGCGCGGGCAGAGCGATCAACTGCCCTCTGACTCTGCCCAGTCAGAGATATCACGGCCTGCGCACAGTGGAACGAAAATGCAACCAATAAGAGATGACAGCCTATAAAATGTATAAAGTTGTATAGCTTTATATATTATTTATAAGAGCTGGATGAGATTTAGAGAAAGAATTTAGTGTAAAGTGAGGCCATCCATATTAAAGTGAAATAGATATGAAATATAGTAATATATAAATAGATATATATATAAATAGATATGAAATATAGTATAGTATAGAGTCTTACACCTATAAGAAATGCAAATGAATGTGATAAAAAAATCATTACAAAGTCCGTAAATGATTACCACCAAAGTATGGGCTATGAGAATTGCATAGAAGAGCGCTTTTCGAAATTTTCTTATACATTGTCTTCCTCTCTTCTGCCTTTTTTTTGTTCTTCTTCTATACCTAATGCTAACACTAATCCTTATTTCATTCTTTCAATCATTCACCTCAATTTTTAGTTCAGGGCATATCATAATGAAATCACTTTATTCAGGTATTTCGAACCACTGTGCAATTGTACTGGCTAAAGGTGCGCAATGGCGGCATAATTTATGATTTCATTAAAAGCAGCAAATTTAATCGAGCGAATCTGAGCCGAGCTCAGTTAAGCTGGAAATGTGAGCAAACGGCAGTCGAAATCGGCTTCCCTTTTGACTGTGCGATCCATTGCTAGGAGATTGGCCAGCCAATCTATCCAGTCCGGCCTATAAGTGGCACAATCGTGCTGGCTGTGGACGCTTTTTGATTGAGCAATGGATCTTGATGGGCTGGGAGGCGAGCAGAGTGGCCCACTCGTAGGTTCTACCACTCAATTGGAATGGGAGCAAGGCCTGGACTTGGGCAAAAATTACAACTTGCTATAAAAGCTAGCGGGCGATTGGATTGTTGAGGCGCTGTTGCCATAAAAATAACTAAGTAAATCGCCGCCCAGTTCACGTTCCGAGCTCCAAATAAAATGAAATAGAAATAAAATTGAGACAGGGGAAAAAAATACAAATGCGCCAACTTTGAAGCCGTACAAGAAATCGGGATGGCTTCGAATCGAATCACGTATTTTGTGTTACAGTTTGTCGGACCCGAAGCTCACTTCGTGCGGGCCAAGCAATACAGATATATGTATATATATATATATATAGCTATAGTATATATATATTGCATTTGGCGATGATGGCGTCCATGTTGGCGCTCCACTCCACCTACCACAAAGCTGGCCAACAATAACAGCGACAACAGCGACGACAATCAATAGACAAAGTTGTTTTTGTTGTTGCTGTTGTTTTTTCGGTTGCTGAGACCAGGATACGCTGCATAGTAAATCAAACGGAACAACTAGCGAAACGGTATTGTTTCCAATTGGCAAGCAGCAGCTTGGGAGGAGCACGCCCCCACCTCCCAACCAGCCTGCCACTGCTGCAGCCCCTCCCGCACCTGATGATGACTGCAGCAGATGGCCCCGCCGCCAGTTCAAGTTGCCACCGCAGAGCTGACAAGCCGCAGGCATGTTGGCCACAGGCTTACAGTGCACGCCCGCTAAAGAGGCACAGCTCTATGCATCCCTCTCCGTCTCGCTCGCTCTACCAGTCTCTCTCTCTCTCTCTCTCTCTCTCTGTGTGTGTGACCCTGTGACCTTTTTATGTTGTGCTCAAATCAAATCGACTCTTTTTCCGTGTGTCCGCTTCTTGGGCGATGCTCTCATCACGCCCGCCCGTTGATGTTTCCTCAATTAACCTCCTTTGTTTTCTCTCGACTTTTTTGTTTTGTTTTTATTTTGGCCGCTCCAAGATCTGGGCGTATGCGCATTGTCGCCATTAGCTGCAGCTGCACCAGGTACAGACTCTTGGCCTACACATGGCCTGCCTTTCCATTGTAAAGACGGACACAAAGCAAAAGAAGGCGGAAAACAAGAGTAAGTTTCGAAATAGAAATTTCGCCAGCAAATACCGAAAGTTGGCTTTACTTAAATTGAATTGGCACTTGGAGAAGTTGTTAACTGCAAACAGTAAAAAACACAGTTATATGCCTAGCAAAGGCGACGACAAAGACTTGCTGAAAATTTCACAAAGCTTTGCCTGACAACATCGAGTATACGCAATGTGTTTTTTGCACTATTTCTTAGGGTAATGCGCATGGCAAATACCAATTAAACTAACAGCAACTTGTTAACAATTTTTTGTTTAACATAAGCTATGCAAGATTGAGCTGTGTGTAGTTTGAATAACATTTGAGCTGGCAATAATCTAAGTAAGAAAGAGAGAGAGAGATAGAGTCTTAATAATATTTTTTTTTAAATACTGTAAAAATAAAATAAAAGCTAATTAAACTCTTATTCAATATTGAGTCATATAAATATATATTTATATACCTATATATATTTTTCATTTTATCACATGTATCAATACCAAACTAAAAACCCTTTTACTTTACTTGTTAAATACTAGGCACATGTTAAGTTCATTGTAACTAATAATGCGGATATATAATGAAATGAAATAAAACAAAAACTCCACCAAATGAATTAAATGTTATTGGAATGAATTTCAGCATATTTAAATGCTGTATTAAGCTGGAATATATTTATATATTAGAATATATATTATATTTTTGTATATATTATATAGCTTAGCTCCTAATCTACGATGCACCCGCTAAATGCAAAGCCAAGCTCTGAGCAGAGCACTGAGTGCAGCCCACTGTGAAGAGACCCCACACAAAGATGGCTAATTAAAACGGTCCAAGCCCAGCTGCAGCAGCTACTGGTATTTCGTGGCTTTTTTCTAGTCTGCTTTTTACTGGCTCTCGGTGGCAAAGAGGCGTTGCAGCTTGGGTTAAGTGAGGTTATGTTATTTGTCAATTTGTTTCTCCTTAACTAGCAACGAGCGCTTGTAGTTGTCGTCTGTCGTCTGTCGTCTGTCCTCTGTCGTCTGTCCTCTGTCGTCTGTCGTCTGTGCATGCAGCAGCCGAAATGCAACAAGGTTATTAAGGTTAAGCCACAGCGCCGCCCTCACTCAATAGACCACAGGAGGCTAGGCACACACACTCACTCACACACACACACATATAGCCATAAATAAGCCACGCTACAGCATTGCTGAAACATCTTTTCTCGCTTGCCATAATTTTCAATCACATTAAATATGCATTTAGCCAACAGTCCGACAAAAATCACAAACACAATGAAAATGATATGAAAAAAACTAGCGAAAAAACATGTAGCACTTGTCAGCACAGCCGACAGACCATAAAGATCGATACGAGGAACCATTTTGAAATGTAATAAAGATCAATAAAAAATCGTTGTTTGAATTCGTGTTGATTTTTTGTTGGTTTTTTGGCTTTTATGTCGTTTCTCAGCGCTTTTGTTTTGTGGCTCTGTTTGACAAAGTTTTTATTAATTTAACAATAAAATTGTTTATGCAAATTGGCTGAGCGTAAATCTTTTGGCTTTTGCCGTTTGTGCGCCCTGCTCGAATTATAATCTAAAAGCAATTATAATCAAATTCAAGAGCTAAATTATGGCGCTGCCCCAAGACTGGGCACGACGCGTTGGCCAGGTGCCAAGGCAGGGGCGGTACATGGGACACAAGCGGCTAATGAAATTATAAAACAAATGTGCCTCATTATTGGACACTAAATGCCATTAAGAATTCAAATTTTTCGAAATGCTTATAAATTTTGCGCAGCGCTTCCACTAAAGCTACAAAAAAAAAAAAAAGAAGCTGCCAAAAATTTTGGCCAATCTATTGTGCGACCAAATCTATGATATGTTTTAGCCAAATTTATGTGACAGTCGAAACTGGAAAACAAGCAACAAATGTCAGCAAAGTGCCCCATGAATTATGTTCAAGTTGGCCCACAGCTCAGCTCAGCTCTCTGGCCAAACCAGATCGCACAGTTGGCCCAATGCCAACGCCTGAACGAAAGTAGCCGCTGCTGCTTTGCTTTCTATTCAAAGTTGACACCGATCAAGCACCGAAATCATTCAGGAAGTTCTGCCATCAAATTGGGTGAAAAAATTAGTATTATCAGACATACAAATATATACATAATTATAATTCATTTTTATACTAATTACATATCTCTTCATAATTCCAAAACATTATTTTGAAGTCCACAATATTATAACTTAGGAAAGATTTAGCTCAAGAAAATCATTGAAGAGCTGATATGACATAATAGAGGGCCAATAATTCGTGCCTAGCTTGTATATCACCTTCGCAAACTCTTTGTTAATCTAATCTTTCTATACCCGGAACTTTTTAAAAATGTCAACTGAAGCTCTAATGGTTTAGTGTAAATGTATTTAACAGGCGTCGACAGAGGCGTGGTTGGCTTAATAAAATGTTGATCATACTCAGATTAGATCAGACCAGTTAATATGCCCATGTTTGATCGTCTCTGCCACACTGTCCGCGTGTCTGTTCAGCCTTATAGAACAGTTTGAAAAATATATTCTTGTATGCTAAATGCCAAATAGGGTTCCCAATTTCTGTGTTACGCTCTGCCATCTAATTCTTACAAATCTTGTATCAATAAACAGCCATACTTGGACCTATTGATGGCATAACTAGAATACAGCTAAAGTCAAGCTTGAGCTCTATAAAAATTTAGTTAGCAGGGAGATTATGTAACTGTATTAAATAAGTGCATTTAAATACTACTGTGATACTGCACAACCCAATTTATATATAGTTTTATTATATTATATATACATATTTTAGTTATATGTTATATTATATTTTTGCCTGATTATAAATCAAAAATCAAACATTAAATATTAATATTTATACATTAGAATAATTATGACAAGGAACCTCTAGATAGAATGATATATTTTTTATACACATTGTGACACAATACAATGATATACAAATAATTATAATTTATTTTTATACTAATTACATATCTCTTCATAATTTCACGTCATTATTTTAAGTTCCACAATATTCCGCTTATAATTTAGGGAAGTTTTAGCTCAAGAAAATCATTGAACCGCTGATTAGTTATCTGTGCCATTTATATTATAATAATATTTCTGATTAATCTTTGGCTCATGGAGTCGATGCACAGCGCATGCTACGAACTAGTTCTTTTATCTAGCTCAATCACATTCTCTGCGCATTAATCAAATTTTAGTTTAGATCGAATTACAAGCTTGGCTTTAATCGCTTGATATGCGCTCGCTGCTATTTGAAGTTCATTCATGGCCAATAAAGTTGGCAGCTTAACGGCGTCTTTAATGGCCAAAAATACGACAAACTGTCAAAAGCTCAACCAGTTTGGCCACCAACTCATCGTCTGTTTATGACTATTTGCCTAAATGTATAAATTTCAATTTGAATAAACGAGCCAAAAGGCGGCTAGACGAATGCCGCTGCCATCGCCATCGCCATCGAGACATTTAAATAATTCACACCTCATTCGGACGCAGCCCAGCGGGTGCTCAGATCGCCCCACCCCCTTTCTCGACGCCCCCCACAGCTGCTGCTCTCCACTGTCTGTCTGTCGGTCCGGCTGTCTGTGTGCGGTCTTAAATGTCAAATATGTGTCCGAATCGAGAATTTCTCACGCTCATGCCAAACACATTTCCAATGCTAAATAATTCAAAGCTGCAAATGGCCAAGGAGCGACAAACCAGTTGCATGCAAATATTGTTTACAAATTATTTGTATTATTTCTTATTTATTTCAATTTTTACTTTTGTAGCTTTCTTTCTTCCAATGGCAAATTAGCGCTGCTGCAATAAAATCCCAAATATACACACATGTGTGTGTATAAGTGTGTGTGTATGCATATATGAAAAACAAAAGTGTAATAAATAAAAGACAGGCGAGTCTCATGCAAATAGCCCAACAGGCGTTGTATTAGCTGCCCCCACCGGCTGCCCCGCCTCCCTCCTCTGTGTCCAACACTGCCTTGGGCAGCCCGGACAGCCGCTGGCCGGTCGCAGATAGTCTGGAAAATCGTTGTTATTATTTATTGCCGCCGATATTTTTATGTTTCGCCGAAGTCGTGACTTGGCCAGGTCGCAGTCGCTCTTGCCAGTAGACGTCGACTGAGCCGCTCAGCCGGCTAGACAGGCAGCAATCGGTAGGTGTGTTCCTGCTGCTGCTGCTGCTGCTGCTGATGCAGCGCTGACCAACTGCTGCTGCTGCAGTTCCTGGAAAGCTTTCGAAGTGACGCGTTAACTACGAAGAAAACGCTTGGAATCAATCGTTGAATCGACCGGAAGTGGCTGACGCGGCTGCGCATCAAAAAGCTAGCAGAAAAAGCAGATAGACGAGTTAACAGCTGTTGGCCAAGTCGAGAACATGCAATCAGCTTGTTTACTGCTGAAAGATGACACACTCGATCAGCTGTGGGCATGGCTCTCGGTGCGTCTGTGTGTGTGTGTTGGTGGCTTAACTATTCTAATTATTCAGTTACGCTGACATTATCATAGCTCATAAATATGCGCAGGCATGCTTCACAGCAAACCAGGAGCAGGAGGAGGTGGGGGCGTGCTGCTTATATATAGATGCATATGTATATCCAGGCAATGAACTTCAGTTCCTGTTGACTAATGCGTTCGATTTTAGGCAGCAAAGCTGAACTAAGTCGACTAATGAATACACTCACAAAGTGTTTATACTATAGGAATTAGAGGAAAAATATGGAAATATTCTTATATATTTTGTATTTTGATATATGTATATATTATATATTATATTAGATTATTGACACTATAAAAAATTCGTAATATATCTATAAAAATATTGTGTAAGCCCTATGATGCTATATAGGCCAAATAGATGCTGATTAAAGCAGCTTAAGTTCAGCTTAATATAAATATATTAACTCCTATGTTACATTCCGCTTGAAATAGCCAATAGACCTTCACTTTCAGTACATACAAGAAGAAGAACGCGCGTTGTCGTTGCGACATTTGTTCTTCTTCTTTTTTTCGTTGTTGACGTCGACGCTGCGACGCTTCGTTTGGTTAGTTCGATTTGCTGGACACGATCGAGACAAAGTCGCTTACTTTCGCTTGGTCATGAATATTAAAGACATTAAGTAGGAACAATAACACGCGGATGAAACACGGCTGGGCGGGATCGGGACACATGATTGGCGAAACAGAACTACCCGGCAGAACAGTGAGCCCAAGGCCCAAAAAAGCAAAAACTCAACTTGGCTGCACTTGATGCTGCTTGGCTTTATGGGCTTGTGAAAATGTCTGCGCATGTCAAAAGCATCCGGAGTAGGAGAGGGTAACTCCAACAACAGCAACAACAACAACAACAACAGCAACAACAATAGAGGAACAAGTACAAGCACTGCAGCTGATGCCGAATGCTGGAAAGGATTTCGTGTTCAGTTTTGTCATCGCATGTTTTTCGATGCTGGCAAATGAAAACGTGAGCGTTACTTTTAGCCGTTTACTGCTTATAAATATGCATTTTCTCGATACAATATTTTCCCCCACTTCTTCGGCGTTTATTTACCTTTTTTGCCATATAATTTAAACAACGAAAAGCGAATAAACAATGCCGCAGCGTCCAAGTCGAGCCTGGCGACTGAAGTTGCAATTTTGTTGTCAACGGGCGACAGACAGTTGCCATCAAATACTTCAGAGCTGTTCACTGAATGATGCGGATGATGATGGAGCCGGCTGGGGCTGACTGGAGGAGGCCCATCAACTAGTGATTCAAACTTTCAACGGGCCGCATCGATAATGCCGCCAACTGTGTCAAGTGTCTGCTGGCCAGACGGGTTCATTGCTTTCCTTTCAGCTGTTGCTACATTTAAATCATTTACAATATGTAAAGAAAAACAGAAGAAGAAGAAGAATCGATGAAGAAGTTGATTGGAAATTCAAATCGTTTATATTTTACATACGATTAACAAATTCCCGATCATTAAACCCAATTGCCCGTTCTCCGTGCCTTTTCAGGCCGATTATTAATGATTTCCGTTCAATTTTTCATAGACGAATGTGGAGTGCAAGGTCATCAAAAGACGTGTTGATTACCAACAACAATAATAACAGCAATAAATTAATAGCAGACGAGCCAGCAGCGAGATGGACAACCCGCGGCTAACAAAGCCCCAAAAGGTATTACAGCCCATATACCCTCACCCAAACCCAAAAAAAGAAGCAATGCGATGCATAGGGCATGACTAGTTGGAATATTTTGTGGCATGAGTATGAGAAACAAGATCTAAAGTTGTTATAAATACTTGTAAGTCAATCGCATATATTATATATATATATATTATACACATCAAACTGAGCTCTTATCTACCTGATCTTACAATCGAAAATATGGCAAGTAGAAGGGTTGTTAGCATTTAATCTAATCAAAAATCATTCAAATTCGTTTATATAAATTTCAAAAATATTTTATAACATCTTTAAGGTCTAATTTCTGATTTTATATGCATGCATTTGTATTTAGTCTGAGAAAATAAACTATTTTTAGTTCTATACTTAGCTAACATTTGAACTTCTAATAACAAACATCTGATGAAGAATCACAACCTAACGAAAATTGGAAATACTTTCTACATAGAGATAAGCGCACATATATACGAAATATCTAAAACTAACTAACTAAAAATATATAATTATACCATATACCATATAGTATAGCATCTAACTACAACAAATATAGCATACAGTCTACCTAGCAGACCTTGAAGATTTTGCTCTATTATTATATAGCATTATATACATATATAGACTTTTGGAGAAGAGAAATTAACAGAAATTTATGGAATTTGCTTTGCAGCAATATAGCTAAAGAAAATACAAGTAAATAAACACTTTTCTAGTTGGATCGGGATTATTTCAGTCAAGATACAAAGCTTTACTCTGGTCAATTTGATGGATTACGCTGTCTGTACCTGTGTGTGTGTGTGTTCACTCTTTATATAGACAAATCTATTTTCCATGTACAGCACACTTTACATATACAAATTTTATCTGCACACACAGACAGTCAGAATGAGAGAGAGAGAGAGAGAGAGAGAGATAAACCGCATTCACTTTGATTTATAACAATTTAAAAGCATTAAATTGTACTCGCAATAGATAAATTTGTCGATTCATCGAGAGTTAATTTCACAATTTATACGTTGAAAATTGTGTTTAAACAAAACGATGAACCGTTAAATATGCCAACGCCAAAGTCAATGAAATAGGTTTTGATATCTGTTTTGTATTGTTTTTTTTTTTCCAAGTGACCGCAGAGATGCGCATTTATCGGGCTAGGAAACCCGAATTCAGTTGCAGCCATTAAGATACAAAACGTTGCAAGTGGCCAAGGAGTAGTGGCAAATGTAATGCAACACTAATTGGCCGCTCATGAGGCGTCTAATGCCAAATGCCCGCAGACAATGGCCAACAGGCTGGGACAGCGAACTATGGCCAGCTACGAATGCAACTCGTTAAATATTTATGAGCAGCACGAGGTGCATGCATACCACACACACACACACACACACACACACACACATAGAGCTTCTTGTCCAGATGTGTAGCCCATAATTGTGCAGAGATTTTGATTTGGAGTCCGCTGGATGCGGTAGCCACTGCCTTGCTGTGCCTTGCCTTGCCCCTGGCCAAATGCAGCCTAGCTGTAAAAAGCCAAGCCACAGTTGCAGCGAGTACCTGGCCCATAGCTCTCGGCGCAACACTTGAGCGCAGGACCACAGCAGCCACTGCAGCCAGAGCTGCGGCAGCAGCAGCCAAAGTCGAGGCAGCAACAACCTGTTTCGTGGGAACATTACCTACTCGGGGCCTAACTCCACCTCTGACTATGACTGACTGCAGCCACGTTGCCTGAGCATTGTCTAACTGGCTGACGGACAAACTGACTGACGGACGAATTGACGAGCTGCTCTGCTCTGCTCTGCTGCGGCTGCTGCGGCTGCGGCTGCTCATAAATGAAACCTGTTAAATGAATGAAATAAAGTGTTATTTGCTCGGCTCACAAATGTTTTGCTGGAGCATGGGCTCTCTGCTCTTCTGTTTATATGCTCGTTCGTTAGCCTTAAAGAGTATATAGGCTCTGTGCACAGTCGACGCGCGCCCAACTATCCCATGCGACAAGTGAAGTAAGAGAGAAAGTGAGACTATTTCATGCCTATGCACCTATAAAGATAGGATTAGCGTTAAATCCATAAAATAAAAGACATATAGCCAGTTATTGAGTCTTGTACAAATTTTATTTCGTACTGTGCTTGAGCAAGTAATATGAAGTCAGTCACGCCCGACTGCAAGATACTTGTTTTTCTTTAGGTGCTGCTTGGATTATGCCACACTAAGTCCAGCCTGTGTATGCATGTGTGTGTGTTATATGTGCTGACTATATGCTCCGGTTCTTGGACTTTGTTGGACTTTTGGAGCGCAGCCGCAGTAACAGCAACAGCAACAACAACAGCAACAACAACAGCAACAACAACAGCAACAACAGCTCTACCTGTACGTACTTTAATTTGATTTTTTCAGAGCTTGCCCAGCCCTGCCCCTTGCACACACACACACAGACTCAGCGCACGTGTGTGTGTGTGAGTGTGAGTGACTTGTAAATTTTTGATGCTGTTCGCTGTTGTTTTTGTTGCTGACGGCCTGTTTTTTTTATTTGTATTTTTGTATTTTTATGCTGGTTTTTTGTTTACCTACAGTAGTTGTAGCTGCATGTTTTTGTTGTTGTTGTTGGCTTTCGAGTTGGGTCCTCAAGTTGAGTTTTATTTTTAACTTAATTTCTGGCCGCTGCCTTGGCCCATGCGTAATTCATATTTTACTTAAGCCATGCCATGAAGCATAATTCGCAAAACTTTGAGTCCCTGCCATACCATATAATTTGTGGTAACAACAATTTGTGTTCCTCTTGATCGCCCGAAAAGCTAAAGCCGGCCAACCGACAGTGAGCCCAGCTCGTAATTGTGCTTGGCCTGGCTTTGGTCCAATAAATGCGGGCTTTTCATCATTTAGAGTCAGTTGGAAGTCGTTGATTATTTCAGCTCGCAGCTCGCTTCGCGGATTTACATTTTATTGTATATGTTTCAATTTGTGTTTATGTGCATTTCACTCTCTCACAGCGCTGAGCACAGCTGTTAAAAATGTTGGCTTAATTCGACAATTTAATTTGGGCTTACGCCACTAAATACGAGCCACAGAATCGCGGGGCCAAGGAAAAGGCCATGTGAAATGAGGAAGCTGCTTCAAATGAAGGAGGCGTGTTCGCATCTCGGATCTCGTGTATGCCAATTTTTTATTGTTGCTGAAAAGTTTAGTTTTTTTTTTTTGTTTTTGGTTTATTTGTTAAAAATTGGAAACTCGCACAAGTAAAGAGAAGAAGTCTCGCGGGTGTTCCACACTTGCTCTAATAAAAAAATATATACATATGTATAATATATGTATATGTATATGTAAAAAAATGTAACGCTTACTATATTTGAACCAAGGGTTTTTAGACTTACTCTATTGCACCAAAAGTCCCTTTTTAAAATAATCAATTCAATAACTTGAAATTTATTTGAATTTAGTATAATCGAAATATGCTCAACTGCAGTCAAGTTAATTTATAATTTCAAAGAAATACTTGTGCGTGAATTGTAACTTTTTCTTAAACAACATATTAAATTGTATGAGATATTCGCCAGGTGAAATGGGTAGTGGTAGGTTGTCATACGAAATTTGAAGTCCGTCTATATAGACATGACCCTAGAAGTACATAAATATCATTCAAATTGTATGATCAAAATATTCGAAAGATGAGAAATGTTTTTACCACATACGGACATGGATGATTGACATTGGAATAATTCTGAAATAAGTTAAAAATGAGGATGCCTAGGGGCTGGTAGGGCTTCCTCAAAAAGCGACAGACATCAATCGTGAGTGTATAAGGCCGTGCCTTATAGCCATTCATATTCAATGAAAACTGTGACTCGAAATGAATAACATACGCCGGCTGCAGGAGCGTAATATTGACGTCTACGGCATTGCTCTGGTTCACTGGCCGGACTCGACAATTGTTGACTACAATCCACGACACGTTGTAGGACTTACAGATGACATTGGTGAACCGAAATTCAGCTGCTTTCTATAATAAATATATATATTATCAAAACTCATAAATTTAATGAACTCTACACTTACATTGAAGCTTAAATTTAGAAGGACACAAACTTGAAGGAGACCAAAAATATATTGTGCCGACTTCATAGCTCTGATTCGATTGAACTCTACAAAACGGATCGCTTCCAGTATTTATTTATATGTAAGCTCTTCATTACGTAGACCAAGAGCCAGAACTGATCAGAGATAGGCAAAATTACATATGAATCGATGTTTAAATGTATTTTAATGGATATTATATTATGCACTTATTAGACAATACGTGTCGTCATTATTATGAAAAAAAAAAAAATATATATATATATATATACATATAGTTATATACAGCTATAGATGAGTATAGTCCCTTCCATTTAATGCTATTAAGCTGAGATATAGGTACATATGTATGTCTAAGCAGATTGAAAGATATATGAGCAGGGTTCCCCACATTCGAGTGACCCATCTGGCAGTCCTATACCTTTTGACAGAGACGGGCACTATACGCCGTAGAGGCTCAAGGCGGGAAATATCATATTCAAAGAGTGATATCAACAAGTCTACTTGAACGAAATATGAGTATTATTGACAACATCATTGATTTAAAAAAAACATGGGTCGGTCGAATATGGACAGCCTTCTAGGGCTGCCTCGAATATGGAGAACCCAGTACTAAAGACTGACATAAAGCAATATTATCGTTTCACTTTGGGAACCAGCATTAAGTAATTCACATTCCAATTTAAAAGGCGTTTGGAAATTTCGTAGCGTAGCGCAACTAATTTTTGTTTAACTTTATAAATTAAGATCTTTGGCCCCGGTGTATATTAATCAAAGCATCAAATTGTTCGTTTTTAATGCTTTACACTTTTTCCAATCAAAAAATGCGGAGCTGAATCAAAAGATTCAAATTGGATTTCGTAGCGTATGTTGTATGATGCTCGTTCACAAAGAGAGCAGAGCATATTGGTGAAGCGAGAAAGTTTGGGGATCGTGTTAGCCACGCCCGGTGAAGTCAAGGCCAGTCAGACAAAATATATACATAATATATATCATTAATATAGACGAGCATTAGGCAGTGGCTTTCCCTTTAGATTTGTTCTTGTTTCTCTTACGCTTTGGTTATTTAGGCACATTGCATTAGGGGTAGTCCCGCTGCTGGGGCGCCAAACATTTTAGTTCCACTTTAGGCGCTCAGACAAGGCCATGATGCGTGGATAAAAAATAAATAAAATAGAAATACGAGTCTGTGGCCAAAACAATGATGATGACTAACGGGGACTCGTTTCCATTCGGTTCCCATGAAAAAAATTTAATTTGATTGCCGTTCTTATGTCTTCATTAGCAAAATGCTACAAAAGTAATAAATTAGGGATTGCGGCTCTTCGAAAACGGTTTCCATAATCTATGTAAGGTATAAATACATATGTATACATAAATATACATATGACTACATATGTATATATATACAATTGCGTAAATCGGCTCATGCATAAAGATTAACAATTGATTAATGAATCCGGGTATAATTGAAACATTATTCTGCGGCTACACTCAATGCTAATTCGACTTCATAGAATTTGATTTAGAGATCATTAAGAACGAGTGCGACCAGAGCAACGACAACATGGACATAGACATGCGCTTCCTTTGCTGCTCGTTGAAGTTGCCTCCTTTCAGGAAAACACACCTGTGTGCATCCCTGTAAGCGTATGTGTGTGTGTGTGTGTGGGTTTTTAGCTCTGTCTGCACATTTGCGGCACGCAGCTCGTCAATCAATTGACCAGACCAAGCTCCAACCGGTTTGTGCTCCACTTCCAATGCACAATTTGGTCTTTTGTTTTTCTTTATTTTTGTTATATATTTTTTCATTTACTCTACCCTAACAAAAAATGAGAGCACGCATTGTCTGCTGTTGCCATTAATCATATATATACCTTTTTCGCAAAGATTACTAAATTAAACACAATCTCAGAAACATCCATAACACTACGATGAATTGATTGAACTGACTAACTAATTTACTAACATCTAAGGGCTTATACTTAATATGCCAGAGATAAGACAGCTCTAATCGGGACTACGAGACTACGAGACCCCTGAACTCTTTGAGCAAATAATCTATCTGGACTATAAAAAAGTCGAAATTCTATAACAAAAAATATATATTGTCGCCCTGATTAATATACTTTATGGGGTCTGTCACGCCTCCTTCTGTCTATTACATACAAAAAAAAAGAAAAAAAAAAAAAACTTAATATCCTGATTCCCATTTTCATTGGGTTCAAAGTATAATGAGAGCTCACATCGTCTTCTGTCGCCATTAATCATATATACATACATATCAAATTTCAATATAGTAAATAGCGCACGATATCAAAATGAAATATCGATAACACCGCTGTGAATTATGCTGAGATTATCGATTACGTTTATTCGAACGAGCTGGCTAGATGTACTTGCAGCATGTTCAATTGATAATTTAAGATGAAGATTAAGGCCAGTCAACGGCTAACAATGATTCAAAGCGGGCGTTTTTTGATTGGGCTGTTGTTCTACTTGGGTGCACGCGGCGTAGACAGCGATTCACTATCTGGTAAATTAAATACCATCTATACATATACATATGTATGTGTATAAATATTTGCTAAATTAAAATTTATTGTGTGCTTTAGTTAAATGCGAAAGCAGTCCAGCGAAGGATTACGTAAATATTGGCTCCAAGTACTACTTTGTATGGAACGCAAGGGTATCCTGGTTCGAAGCAGCCCACATTTGTCGAAGTTTGGGTGGAGATTTGGTCCTATTCGAGTCGGCCTCGGAGCTGCAACAGGTTTCTCATTATCTAATCAGCGAGGGCTATCAAGACGCTAGGCTCTGGACATCGGGCAACGATCTGTTCAGCAATCGTAAATTCTACTCAATAACAACAGGTATGCGTTTGCCGTACACTGAATGGGCCCCAGGACAGCCTGATAATGCGGGTGGCAAAGAACATTGCGTCCATTTGTGGTTACGTGCCGGCTCTTTCAAAATGAACGACTGGATTTGCCAAGAGAAAGCTAAGGTCTTATGCCAAAATCAGAATCATACACGTTGCTGGGATAATTACACGTAATCTGATTCCGATGGATATCTGCCTCCTGGCTAACACCTTAAGTAATACTCTTATACTTAATTTGCTGTGTGACCTAAAAAATATGAAGAAATTGTAAAAAACAAAAACAAAAAAAAAATAAATAATATATAAATAAATAAAATATTTAAAGTTAATAAATCAATTTGAATGTAAAATTTAATCGGGAGACTTTCAGTTTTAAGGGCACAGATCACAAGTGCAAAGTATTAAGCAGTCGGCTCTGCTTGACAACAGCCTTGTTGAGATAGTTTTTGTTTCTTTTTCTTTTAATATGATTATCTAAGCATGTGTTGATTTTTTGTGCTCGCGCTGCGGTGCTTTTCCAACTGTCAACGGCGCACAGCCGTCGAATGATTCGCGGATTCTGTTTGACATCCGATCCGGTTTTTTATTAATGAAAATGAGTGAGTGAGAGGGAACGAGAGACTGAAGGAACACACGTACTGAGCGCGACAAACACGACAACATGCCTATGGTCATTTGATTTATAGCCCGAGCCTAGTCAAAGAGGGTGGGGGGGACACGAACACTAAAAGAAATTCGGCAGTACGTTACGCTCAGTTTTAGTTGGTCAGCAGAGCACCCTAATGAAGATAATTTATTATGCGATGCCGTTTAATTAAAATCAGATAACCGCAGATCGTACGCTGGCCATCAACTCCTTCCAGCAGGCTGCATACACACGTTCATCCATACATACACATACATACATATGTATATCCGAACGATCCATCGAGCTGTGGCTGTGGTTCAGCTCCAACTGACAAAGGCGACTCCTCCTGCGCACCCGTTGCAGCACTCCCATACATTGACTTTGTAGCTCTGAGGAAATGCTCTGACGTTTGTTGCTTGAAGCTGATGCGGCTGTAGCTGTTGCCTTATAACAAGTGCATATCGGTTTGATGTGAAGGTCTGCAACAGACAGGAGTAGATCAAAAAGCACATGCTCGATCTGCTATACTTCTATAGGGAGCAGCTCGTAATTTTGATGATACATTCAAATAGTTCATTGTTGTCATATGATCGATAAATACCGATTTTGATCATCCGTCTAGAGACATCCAATAGGACACTGTGATTATCACATACAAAAAGTAGTGTATCTCATCGTCGGCAAGGCTCGGCTAGAGCACTCTTACTTCATGTTGTTCTTGTTGTTTGTTTGTTAATTTCCCAGGCGCAGGCCAACAAGATTTCGCGTTAAGTTCAACAACTTGAAGGCAACAAAGTTGTTGCCGGTCAAAAACGTCGCATCGCCGGTGGCAGCTGCGACTGCCCCACAGTTTCGTCGATTGCCGTGGATGATTGCGATTGCTTCCTTATCAGAATCTTGCTTGGGCCAATCTCATTTGCTTTGTTGCCCTTCGGATGAAACTTTTTGTCTTATTTTTGTTGTGGTTGCTTTAATGATTCGCTTTATTATGGCTGCGGCCTTCATTATCGGTCTATGCAAATGATTTTTAATTGTCTGTCTGGCTAGTTAAGCTGCTGGAAATCTCTATTTAAACGACTTAATGACGGACTTAAGTATCCAGACCACACAAGTATCGACTCGAGCGGCATACGGCATGAGTCAGTGCGCTGATCATAAATATTTATTCATTAAAAACGTGGCACAAAATTTGTAAGCGCCCATTTTTGGCACTTTCGCAAATTTGCATAGACAAAATGGTTGTGACTCTCACTCGGGTTAGCGGGGGCGCGTCAAGAGGTGGCGATCAGGTGGACTAACGCTCGCACTCAGTTCATTTCACTTCACTTAGTGGGCGGGGCCTAGAGTTATGTCTAGCGGGCATTTAAGAGAGCGACAAGAGCTTTGGCTAAGAGCATAATTTGCTCTTCAGCTGAAGCTGCGCTAGTTACAACAGCAAAGCGAAGAGTACGGTAGACTTCGCCTTAGAGTAGGCTCTTGCCCACTCTCTCGCTCTCTCGCTCTCGTGTAATTAAACTGGCTTGCAGCAACGAAATCAATCACAGGTGCACAGTTCCGCGACACAGTTAGACAGCCACTGGAAATGCAAAAGGCAAGCTTCCATGCATGAGCCGCGGCTCGTCATAAATCAAGCCGAGAGCAGAGAGTGTGAAATTTTTACCGGCCAACTTTATGTGTGTCGCGCACATTTTTAGCCATTTATGACTTAATTTCAATTATACGTATTTGGCCAAATTATTTGTTGACACTTTGGGGGCAATTAAAATGGCAACACGTGCAACATAACGCGGCCAAAGATGCGAACGCTGTATTAATTAAAAGCAGCCAAACTAACATTTGGCCAAAACGAAAAGCGTTCGATTGAATGATCCAGTAAAGCTGGAATAAAACAAAATTATAAATATTTATACAAATGTGAAATAAATAAAAATCTATATTGACTTCATAATGAAAAATTTAAAAAAAAAATATTATTATCATATTTTTATTATATTACCCATTTCCTTATGCCAACTTGATTTTTATAAAATATAATATATAACTAATACAAAACAAAAAATATCTGTAACCTTTAAAATTTAATCTCAATCTTATTTATCTCTGCTAACTAGTCTATATTAGAATAAACATGCTTATGCTGCATTGTCATGGCCTCAATCGAAGATAATTTGCAATTTGTCAACTTGCAACTGTTTGAGCCACCTGAGCTTCACCGCTCAGTTCAGCTCGTGGCGCACCTTGCGCTTCACAATTGAGTGCAAGGTGCAGCAGAGATCGACTCAACTTTCGGTGGACAACGCCCCGATAGCCCTCAGCTTAGCCAGCAAACGGTGGCATCGATTTTAGAAAGTCTGCTCAAAACCGCTGTGCTTAAAACGGTAAAGCCGAAGCCTTTTCCTTTTTTGCCAGCAACAGGAGCGGAAAAACTTCGCATTTATATATACATATATACAATATATATATATATATATATATATATATATATATATATATATATATATATATATATATATATATATATATATAACTTATTACAGACATTTGGCCTTTTATTAATTGTTTGACGGCGCCCGTGCCCATGAAGCTGCTGCTGCTCTCCCAGAAGCCCTCTCCACGCTGGATTTGCCTTGCTCTGTGGCAGTGCCTGGGCGTGATGAGAAATTTAATATTGGCAAACGGATAAAACCGCCAGATAATTATACATTTTGAGTGGCCCAAGCTGCAGTTGTGGCTGCAGTCTGGCTTACTGGCCACCAGTTTGCAGTGTTTTCTTTTTCCAGTTCATGATAGTATAAGATTTCATTTCATTAAAGTGCATCACGACGGACAGCGGACGGCAGACGGCCAGCCGCTGGCTGGAATCAATGAGCGACCGCTAACATAGTTGAGACGCTGCAGTCGTTGCCCGTTCCGGCCTATACCGCCCCAATCCGCCCGCCATACTACTAGCCCAGCCAGCTACCAGTCGGCCAGCCGAACAAAACCTTCCTTGCTTACTTTTCTTCTTATTGGCAGATTACGGTTGCGGGGTGGATCGCTGGTATGTACCAACTTATAATCAAATCCGATAAAAAAATTTCATTATTGCAACGGCAGCAACAACAACAGCGGCAGCAGCGCCCATAACTGTTTTGCAGCCAATCTTTGTAGTAGTAGTAGTTGTTGTTGTTGTTATGATTGTTGCTGGCTGCACTTAATTTTCGCATGCGCACTGAGAGCTCATGATCGCGATTTGTTCGTTCCGTTCGTTTCGCAGCGTACGCCATTTTTTATTTTTGGTTCTCAGCCACTGCAAGTCTGAGGTCAGCAGCAAGGAATAGAAAGAAGCTTTGATTTCAAATAGCATTATCTAGTTGTTGTTGTTGGTGCCGCTGCTGCCTCTGCTGCGGTTGCTCTAGCAACATAAATTGGGACGTGATTATGAAATAATTGCAGATCTGTATTGATTGCTTGTACTTGGATCTTGCGCAATGTACGGCCAAAGTTAATGCCAATCACTCGCCAGTTGATTTAAGATCACCTCATGACGAGAACGTGTTGAGGCAACAGCGCGATCACAACACCTTAGGGAGTTTGACACGAACAGGAGCAATGACAGGGCGACATTTGATGCCTGACAGCCATATCAACAGCGATCGCAAAGGGAGCACACAATACCCAATTCAGAAGCATTCAATGTGTGTATACATTTGAGCCGGAAGTAAAATAAGTAAGATATGTAGCTATCTGTGTATTTATGTTCTGAATGGCTAACTGAAAGAGTCATTTGAATCCGTATAAATTGTATAATATTTTTTAACACTAAAAAATCAGTTAGAAAATACCTTTCAAATATGTAGATGAGAAATGTGCTAAAAATGATTTAAATCATTTTGGTATTTTTTCAAATCGCATTCAAATTCAAATTACGAATCATAATCAAAATCAAGCAACAATTTGTTAAAAGATATCCTTAAACAAAATGAAAATTAACAAGTGCACCTCCCACAAACAACTCAGGAGTGTGTCATGCGAATTATGCAGAGGTTTGTCCGTAAATACGTTCACGTCCACAGCTACTTGAGAGACGGTTGGAGCTCGGCTACTGCTCGTTTTCTATATACACATATGCAAATTAAATATAATTTCAACACTCGCATTGCTGTTGATTCTTTTGCTGCCGTACGTACAGATGTCCATAATTTACATGAGGTTAACACGCAAGCAAACAGACGGCAACAGATGCCTCGGGACTGGCCTTGATTATCTACTGTAAAATCGAATGCACGCACACACAGGCATACAGTGAAGCTACAATAACAGCAACAACAATAGCTGCAACAGGAGCAACGAACAGCGCATCAAGTTTGTAAAGTTTAAAAAGAAATTCTATTGCAGCGTTGAATGTTGAAATATTGCCAAATCATGGCTTTGAAGTAAATAAATTTCCACGCCACCGCTCGCCGTGACCGCTGAACTTCTGACGTCGGCACTGGCAGTGGCAGGGGCTGGGGTTGGGGCAGAGGCAAAGGAGTAGCAGCAGCAGCAGCAGCAGCTAAAATGCCTGGCCGTGTATAAATAAGTAACCTGAGCCGCGCAACACGCTGCCTGACAGCCCAAAACGGCACACGGCTTGGCTTGGCTTCGGTGGGATCGGATTGGATCGGCTGGGCAGCGACTGGGTTGCCAACTTGTTCAGATGCCGCTGCTGCAGAAGCTGCCTGCCCCTTTTGCAGATTGCAGCAGCTCGCGTGTGCGCCTGGCGGCTTTTTGATTTATTTGCGATTTATGCACTTGGCTGCTGCTGTCAGCTGGCGCAGCCATCGGCTTTCGTGAATGCTCTTCATACCCTGAACCCATTAAAAATGACTAAACAGGGCATAATGTTTCTATTAAAATGCTTGTAACATACAAAGAGAGCCGTGGTCGAGCTCGTGAAGTTGATAAGAAGGGTATAACGATACCCGTATACCAGAATATAAAAACGAACTAGCGATACGAGGCTTAGTCTTGAATCATCGATATCATTCGAATTTAAAGATTTAAGCATATTTATTTATTATATAATTAATTTCAGAGAATCAGCTTAGGGCAGCATAAGTGTATTTGCCAGTCGGGTACGCCCGACTGCATTCTTACTTGTTCATTTTGGCTTTCAGCTGCACACATTTTTGCGCATCCTCTTGACCAACTTCCACTAGTTTAAAAACTGCATATCGTTGGCTTATACTCAAACGTAACGATAAACAAAATATCCAGATTTATTTTTCTATACATATATATATATATATTTCTATACATATATAAAGTAAACACAGGGTAGACTCGAAAGGCTTTGCAATTTAGATATGCTACGCACGTTAACTGTTACAGATGTGAATTGGAAAGACTGTGAAGTTCTCTGTGTGTATATTTATCGTCTAAGGTTCAGCGCAGAGTATTATCGTTATGGAGACGTTATCAACGGAGATAACACAAATGCGTGATTACAGTGCAGTCTAAGCATTTGCGGGCGCTTTGTTTGCAAAGAACCACAGAAGACCCATTAGGCAGCTTGGTGGGCTATTGTTGACGGCGCCCTGCTGCAACTTTTTCTTTGCCTCATCCAGGGACAGTTCCACCACCTCGATCAATTCGTCCTCCACGCCGCCTCCGCTATTGACTTTATCCGCATCGGTTACTTCACAGTAGTACATCGCTTGCTTGGCCCCTGAAGAGCCAACACCAGATCTGCAAGGGCGAAAGGGGTGTGGAATGAATTTTGGTTGATTACAAAGGTCATTTATCTGCATACCTGTACTTCATGACTTCTTCAATGCGGTCCACGGACACATCATACCCACATTCTTCTAACACCTCCTCACGAGCAATTTCCTTCCAGCTTTTTGACTTATCCACAATACCAGCGCACAATTCCAAGGTCACGCCGATCGATGGCGGAAAGGCCTCCAAATTAACATTATCGAAGCTACCCTCCTTGCTAGCTATCACACCATAATAAACAGCCGGTCTAAATTGACGCACAAGTACAAGTTTTTGACGTGCCGTGTTGAACAATATAATCGCAACGCTGTCGTGTACTTTCAGTAGATCCCAATTCTTTTCGACGCCATTTTGTATGTAATACATGCGAAATGGTTTTACATAGGGTGAGTCAGCGGGCAGGGGACCCAACCAGATCTTCGAAATGTTTTCCATTTAAGAACAAATCAAACTGTGGGCTACAGCTGATTTCCGTGAAAAAACAACCGACTTATGAGTTATGAAAACTTAAACAAAGCTTTTTTGATATTTAGCACCAAACAGTTTTATGGTCACACTCAAATTTAAATTTGAATTTCAGTTAAATCTTGTTGGCGAAGAACCAAAGTGTGCCAGCTATTGTGGCCGGACCGCTATTTATTTTTGAGCCCTTTTTTACAAAATCTTTGGCTTCATCAATTGATAGCTCCATAACCTGAATGACCTCAGTATCAATTCCGCCGCCATCAGATACTTTTTCCTCATCACAGAGTTCACAGTAGTACACATTATGGGCACTGCTGGACGTGCCAACGCTAGATCGGTATTCAAAGACATGCTCCAATTTTTCAACGGGAACATCATAGCCACATTCTTCGAAAACTTCTTCTCTTGCTATTTCTGCCAAACTTTTATCTTTATCCACCATACCTGCACAGGACTCCAGCGTCATACCCAATTCGTACGGATATTGCATTAAGTTAATGTCTTCCTTGGGTAACTCACGAAAGTTGTTTATTATTAAGCCATAATATACGGCTGGCCGGAACTGACGGACAAAAATAAGCTTCTGCCTTGAAATATTGTACAAGACTATAGACACACTATCGTGTACTTTAAATATATCGCACATTTTCGTTTTTCCATTTTCAATGTATTGCACCTGAACCGGTACTAACCATTTAGAAACCTCGGGCAGCGGAGAGAAACGAATTTTCGTTATATTACTTAGCTGCTGCCCATGTGGAAGTTTTGCATTTGAGCTATAACGCAAGGCAACAGCAGCAAGCGACTTCAGCATTCCCGATAAATAAGCGTATGCCTATCGATTAAAATCTTCCAGCTGTTCGTGCCGAAAAATTTTTTGTGGTGGCAGGTAAAAAGTGTTGTGTAGGAGAACAAAATATTCTGACATTCTATTGGGGCAAGAAGACGTTCGTCGGTGTGTATAAATTTGTTTTAGTTTTATTAGGTAATGCCAAAAATTTTCCAAACAACCTCATTAATAGAAAGCATACAAAACAGAAAACGGTCAACGAAATAAGCCATAATGCTGCGTTCTAGACTCTCCAAAGTGGCCTGTGCCGCCCAGCGTGCATTCTCCACGAGTCCCAAAGCTTTGGCCGCCAAGCAAATGACCGTACGCGATGGCCTAAACAGCGCCCTAGACGATGAATTAGCCCGGGATGATCGTGTGTTTTTGCTCGGCGAGGAGGTAGCACAATATGATGGCGCCTACAAGGTAAGTAAAAGATTTGACTTTGCCACTTGTAAGATGATTACGTAAACAGGCCAAGTGACAGCTAGCAATGACAGCTGTTTGGGTTAGGGGCTAGCGCGGGGTCCGTCAAACAACATTTGCAACAGATTCACCTAGTGTGCTGATTACAGATAACAAGTTCAGAACTAATTTTTTTTCCTTTTCTGCTGCGTGATTGGTAAAGGTCACGCTTAGATTATGACGGCCGATAAAGCGCGCATCGATAATTAACAGAATCGATAAATCCCTCTTGTTTACAAGGCGTAATTTAAATTTAGTTGCTGTAAACATTTTGGCGATGCAACGAAAAGTAATAGATTAATCTGTAATTAGTTTATAATATATAAACAAAAAATGGGTATATATAATATACCATTCTTGAATCTACTTATTTACATGAAAACTAACAATTTACTAATTCTGTACAGGTTTCACGTGGTCTGTGGAAGAAATATGGAGACAAACGGATCATCGATACGCCAATTACAGAAATGGGTTTCGCTGGAATTGCAGTGGGTGCAGCAATGGCTGGTCTGCGTCCTATTTGCGAGTTCATGACCTTTAACTTCTCTATGCAGGCGATCGATCACGTGAGTTACACGTACCCCAACCGCCCACACACGAACCACAAGCAGTAGCTTAACTACTCATATTATCTCATGTATATAACAAACTCAATTGAACTCCAAAAATAATGTGCATATTTGCCCGGCCAGCTGAATATCAATTCAAGTTTGTCACACAATCTGTAATTTATAAATCGCCTCCACTTTAACGTAATGGGATAATATGGGTCTCAAAATTAAGTTGAGCTGCTGCTGTAGTACAATCTAACTGTCATTCGGGCTTTTAGCCAAACCGATTGATTGACTAATTCCACCCATATTATCCAATTATGTGCAGGCCAATTCGCTTAAGCCCGTCAGCGACCTCAGCTTGCGCCCAGTGGTCAGGCCAAAGATCATTGGTGATTTTCCAGTGCTGCACAAAAAGATCATTGAAAATCCCCGCTCCAGCCTCTTAACGGAAATCAATGACATCTTGAATAGAAATCGAGTTGGTCAGACAATTGCACCACCGCTGGACAGGAGCAAGCCCGACAAAATGGAAGCAGCGCGTCTGATTGTGATTCGGCGGCGCAAGATGAAGAAGCATAAGCTAAAGAAGCTGCGCCGTAAGATGAAGTTCGAGTGGGCCAAGGTGCGCCAGCGACGGGAAATGCGCAAAGAGAAGGCGTTTCAAGCCCAGCTAATGTCACAGATCAAAGAGGCAGAAAGTTTCAATGCCGAACAGTATGTAACAGAGGTGCTGCGGCAGGCCAACGAGGTGCCGCTGCCACGTTACTGGAAAGGACGTCGCCTGCCAGCATTTATCATTAAGCAGAAACTAGGCATTAAGTAAACAGTTAAGAGCGAAAAAATAAAATGCGAGTGTATAAACTTGAATTGATATAAACGGGTCGTGAATGATAAATCTGTATTCCTCTATCTCTCTCTCTCTGTCGCTCTCTCTCGCTCGCACTTAATTATATACGAGATGAATATTTAATATCCTTGCTTTTGCCTTTAGGTCATCAATTCGGCTGCCAAGACATTTTACATGTCCGCAGGAGCCGTCAACGTACCAATTGTGTTCCGTGGCCCCAATGGAGCGTCAGCTGGTGTTGCAGCGCAGCACTCTCAATGCTTTGCCGCTTGGTATGCCCACTGTCCGGGTTTAAAGGTCGTGTCACCTTACGATACGGAAGATGCGCGCGGATTGCTCAAGGCTGCCATACGTGATCCCGATCCAGTGGTTGTCCTGGAGAATGAGTTGATGTATGGTGTTGCATTTCCGGTTGATGAAAAAGTAACCGATGTCGATTTTTTGGTGCCTATTGGAAAAGCAAAGATCATGCGGCCAGGCAAAGACATTACAATTGTGGCGCATTCCAAGGCTGTGGAAACAGCGCTACAGTCCGCCGCTGAACTAGCTAAAAAAGGCAAGAGATAAGACATGCCTGTACTGCATGTGAAAAAATTCTAATTATCTTGTTTTGTAGGAATCGAAGCTGAAGTAATCAACCTGCGTTCCATACGCCCTCTAGACATGCAAGCCATTTTCACTTCAGTCCGTAAAACGCATCATTTAATAACCGTGGAAAACGGCTGGCCCCAGCACGGTGAGTCGCTCTCGAAATCCAGCTGCCCTAAACACATGCCCTAACCATATTTGTACGTTGATTGACAGGCGTGGGTGCTGAAATCTGTGCTCGCTTTATGGAGGATCCGGCTTTCTTTGAACTAGACGCCCCTGTTTGGCGATGCTGCGGCGTTGATGTGCCCATGCCATATGCCAAAACTTTGGAGGCTAATGCACTGCCACGCGAGCCCGATGTCACTGCAGCCGCCCTCAAGGTGCTAGGCAAGAAATAAACAAGCACATAACAAGCACACATCCGAATCAGGCTAACTAAATTATTTGTCCTTTACGAAAGCGATGGGCTTAAGTTGTCCAAATTTATTAATGCTCGGCAAATCGAACAGTGAAATTATGTTTATCAATGGGAGCGGATCGATATTTTTGATTCCCTGTCTAGCATATTAGTCTAATTATACTATTTGGCAATTGAAATCTCTGCAAAAAAATAAAAACCAAAACTACGATTGAAAGGATGTTGAATTTATTGATAAAAAATATACATATATAAATTAAATTGGCGCTTCAAAGTACGAGTACCCAGCCCTGGACGCTGCGAGCTGTTTACCAACACTGACTGTAGCCATACTATGTTGCACAGCACTTCTGTTTTGACAGGAGAAAAAAGTATCAATAACAAAAACAATTATCAATGAAAAATCGACTACGCATATTAAGTGCAATGATTTGTCTGTAATGGCAAATAGCTCCAGCTCCGATGAAAGCTCCAAAGCACCTGAGAACTTTCAATTATCAAGCGTATCCACAAATGATGACGAAGACGAGAACGATGTCGACGTCTGCGATGGCGTTGCCTACACAAAGAAGCATCCGAAAGGCGATGTGCGCGTAAAGCCAACAGCTGGTGTTGCCTCCACAGGTCTGCGATGTCCGCTATGCTGCAGACAACAGCGACGACTGCATTGCAGAACTTGTGTGAAAAATGGAAACATTACTCACAGCTCTGCCTTGGAATCCGAAAGGTTGTTACTCATTCACACATACACATAAGCGTCATTTTAAACTTAATGTATATTTTTAATTGGTGCAGCTTAACAGAGAAACAGCAGAAGTACATTAACCTGCAGGCAGGCCTGAAGACATACAGCAATAGGTACGAGCACCTTATACAACAGCACAAGTGCAATGAGAATCGAATGATTGCGATACGTGCGAAGCGGGAGCAGCTGCAGTTACTGCAACAGCTGATCGGCAGCAAGACGCATCACTTGCAGACGCTAAGTGAACAGAGGGATGAACTGCGTCAGGCCAATGCTGAGAAGCGCAAGAATCTGCCCAAGTATCCCACCAAGGTGAAGATGCTGGAGGATTATGTGATCGATCGTTCGATGCGCATCGATAAACTACGCCAGCAACACATGAATCTATTGGATAGCATAAAACAAACGGCTCGCCGTGACATTCAACAGCTTGTCACCTATATATTCCCCATCTCGGAGGTGGTGTTGAAGGACGAGCAGCAGCGCAAGGTGTGCGCCGAACGCAGCGAAGATGCCGAAACAATCGCAGCGCTGGCCGATGCCAAGAACACATCATACATACGTGGTAAATGGGTATTCCATGGTAGTGGCATCAGCGAGGTTCAATACCGCATAGTGGGTCCCTCGCTGCCTGCAAACGGGGACTACTCTGCCTACCTGGACTATCTGTCCGAAAACAAGGAGGATGTGCCCAAGACCACGGCCAATGAGATAACGCCCAGTCGCGTTGAGGCCTACCGAATCATGGGTGCACTCACCTACACGGTGCAGCTGACGCAGCTGCTCAGCTTCTATCTGAACGTGCGGCTGCCACACAAGGTCGCCTACAGCGACTTCTGTCGCAAGATGCGCAACGAAGAGCAGTTTCTGCGAAAGGTGTGTCGCGTCAACAACAATATCATGTATCTGGCCTACTCTCAGCAGGTGAAGCTGCGCGCGCTCAATGAACAGCATACGCTCGAAAATATTTTGGCCATTTTGGATCTGGAGCGCAGCGATTTGGGGCGCTACGGTCACCTGGACGTGGCCAATGCGCCGCTAATGAAGTCTGTAGACTCGCTCCTCATTGGCATTGAGACGGCAACGGAATCTGAATCTGAAGGTTTGCATTTGCTAAATATGAATTTGATTATCAGATAATATTGATCGATGATCTTTCAGACGAGAGCTCGTTGCGCCTAGATTGGGAGGCGGTGCCGAACGTCAACGTGGCTCAGCCAGAACTGACAGAGTCCAATCTGATACCTGCGGTGGCACAGCAATCCACCATAGCCATGGCAGCTAATCGCCTCACCTCAATGCTACGCTGGATCAAGTGAACCAATTACCTGCCCTCGAGTGTGTCTGTTATATTTTACAAATTAGGTTAGAGGGGTCGAGCAAGTGGAGGAGCAGGTGGTTGCCGTTATTTGATGGCTTGTTTAAGATGATAATGTATGGAGCTATGTAAATACCCAACGGGATATGTTAACCGTAATGTATATAAGTTATGGTCAGTTTGCTGGGTGTCATTAATCGCTTCATTTTGATCTGTGTAGAGGACGAACCTTGTCAGTGTGCACTAATTTTGAATAGAATATGCGCTCTTTGTTTTACTTTTTTATTATATAACTTATTTTTCTTTTATTTAATAAAAATTGATTCACTATAAATAACTAGATACAACTCGATTGATTCTTAACCTCTTTCAAAGTACATACTTTAAGTTGGTGGACTTGATATTCTTCAAAGAATTATAAACGAAAAATACACAACAAATACGAAATCATCACATCGCCGCCGCACATACACATGCTTACACACACGAACACACCGAAGACGGTATACCCTTATTTCGTACATGCATCACATGATTCTTGACCATTTCCTGCATCTTTTCGTGATGATTATTGGCAGTGATGCAGACCCACAATTTCAATTTAAAATTACTAATTCTTATGAAACCTACAAACTAAGCGTCTTAATTCTCTCCCCTCGAGGAGGTATACATATATATATATATATATATATATATATATATATATATATATATATATATATATATATATATATATATATATATATATATATATGTATAGATCTGTAAATGTTAAACCCAGAATAGTTTATGGAGCATGTGTGTGCTTTGCATATATCTAAATGAATTTTGTGGGCAGTTGCGCCGCTTGCGCCGGGTTTGCTGTCATGTCGCTCATCCCATCGACAGTGGCTGAAGGCGGCGGGGAAGGCTTCAGAAATACTTGTGGCAGTGTTTGTGGTGTTGTTGCTGTTGTTGTTGCTGTTATTGTTGTTGCAATTGGTTGAGTTGACGCACTGGACACCTGATTAGTGGAAGCCAGCGAGCCATTCAACAGTCCCAGCTGCACATCGTACGCATCATAGCGGGCAGAGGCACTCATCGAGGATAACACCAAGGCGGCGGCCACAGCCTGCTCGTGATTATAGAATGCCGACACCGACACCGATTGGGGCTGTGTGGCATTCCCCGTATGTCATTGATGCGTTGCTGGTTTCCCGGTACCCGCTCCAGCACTGGCGCCCGCACCACCGCTGGTGCCAGCACCTTTAATGCCACCGGAGAGTAGTGAGCACGGTGACCATTTCAGTTGCTTATCGAGCCCCGATAATTCCGATAGTTTCTTCATAATCTGCGGACTGCGGCTGAGATCGTAGCCAAGCGTTTCCGCCGTATTAGTTGCCGCAGTAGCGCGTATTACTCCAGTTCCCATCTTGGGGGCAGCATTATTATTGTTGTACACATACATGTTTTCCAAATTAAACCCAAGCGTTCCATTCACTCCATTGGGCACCGTGCCTATCGTGCTAATCACTGATGTCGGTTTGCTCTTCTGGGTGGCTTTCGACCTGGGCTTGGTTTGATTGGGGAGAATCTGCTTCACCACCGCCGGATAGACGCCCACAATCTCCACGCCGTCCGACTCGCTGCTGCTCTCGCATCGCACAACAGCCGGAGATACTGGCGGCTGCTCCTTCGACACGGGAACGGGCTGCCATTTATTGGCCGCCAGTTGCTGTGATGTCTGCAAGATATCGCTGGGACTCTTATAGTCGTCCAAATTGATGACATGGGGCACGGGGCGTGATGTAATGATGGATGCTGTGGAATGTGCTGTGTGCTGTGTCTGTGGCAGACTATTTATGGGAGCACCGACACTAACCGCCGTGGGGTTCATCGATGCGGCTGTTATTAGATTGTAGATGCTGTGATCTGTCTTAGTGGGCGAGGCCAGCTCCAGCATGCTAGCTGCTGCGGCCACAACTGCTGCATTCAATGCCGCTGCCTGCGCCGAAGTACTCGGCAGCGACATCAGTGTGTCCAACTGCGTCATCTGTGGCTGGGCCTGTGACTGGGTGTGTGGCTGTGGCGAGACTTGCTGTTTCTTCTTCTTGGGCGGCTTGCAGCCTTGCTTCGATTGTATTGTGCCGCCCAAGGCAGGAGTTTCCAGCTTGCGCTTCAGACTAGTCGAGGAAGCACTTTTAACGGAATCTGTATCAGAATTGCCACACGAGCGATTCTGTGGGGCGATGACTGTGAGGTCCTCGAATTGCTTCAGGTAATTATTGACAGCTGGCAGCGACATCGTCTCAATACTAGTTGGAGCCATCGGCAAAGCGCTACTAGCTTGCGACATTTGAGCAAGGGTTGCCGCCAATTGTTTTTGGAACTTGATTTTGGGCGGCTTTGCGCTTGGCTTTGGCTGTGTCGAGGCAACATTGGTATTGGGTGGCAATTCAAGTTTATGCTTGACACTATTAGATGAGACACTTGTAGCTGAATCCGTATCGGAATTGCCACGCGACCGACTTTGTTCAGTCACCGTCAGATCATCGATTTGCTTCAGGTAATTGTTGGTTGTGGTTGTTTGTATTGCGGATGCTGTGACTGCAGTGGTTGTCACTGTGTCTAGTGATTGTTTCTTCGCTTTCTCTTTAAGCTTTTTGCTAGCATTCTTATGCCGCTCAATTTCGCGCTGCAGGTCCTCGTAACGCATCCAGCCGGTTGCCCACACATCCACAATTTTGTCTTTCAGGTAGCCATTGATGAACTGCTCCAGTGAATCCTTTCGTTTGCCCAGCACTGCGTAAGATGTCCAGCGTGCTTGGTATACCTCGTAGAGCCTTTCACGCAGCTCATTTGTCCACTGAAACTTTTTCCGCGGCATCTTCGGCGGATGCTCTGCGTTAACATCTCCCGCTCTAAAAGTTACAAATATAGTTAACAACTAATTCATTGGTTAAAAGTTCAATTTTTATCTTACGCTAACTCCGCAAATTTATGAAGTTCGATCTCGTAATTGGCAATTGCTTTGGGCATCACCTCGGCGACCGCTTTGCGTAATCGCTCCAAGGCGTTTGTCGTTTTATTCTTCTCCTCCCTGGCGCGCAGCGACTTGGCCTTGCGCAGTATAAAATATTTTGGCAATTGAAGCTGATATTCCAGATGTGCAAACACCATATTTCGTTCGTTGCGCTCTGTGCACAGCAGCGCCTCGTAAATTCTAAAAATCAATTCATTAAGTAAGTCAAGTATATTTAATTTGTTCGCTGGTAAAACTTACTTGAGTAAAAGCGCCGTAAGTTTGTCATCAAAGTAAAACCGTTTGCCACATAATTCTCGGCTTCTAACCATTTCCTTGAAGCTGTTGATGTTCACAAGGACCTCTCTATCTAGCGTTGCGGGTAGAATCGTATCTGCCGATCGTAGATCTATATGAAATACAAACAATGCATGTGAGAAAGAGAATAAAGTATTTTGCACGCTGATCCCATACTTTCGTTGACATCCTTGCTCTTGGGCAACTTATCCGATTTCCCTTGCTCACTGGCTGAATCGGTGTCATCGTTGTCGCTACTGGAATCAATAACAGTCGTGGTGATGCACTTCACTTCGCCGTTTACAGAGTTCTTCGAGGGCCCATCGAGCTGGCCCTGAGATTTTAGGAAGCTATCGCGTTTAGCCTTTAGCATATCCTTGATGGTTGTTGTCTTGACCACTTTTTTGAGCGCCTGTGCCTGCGCTTGCCGCTCATCCGTGTCGGAATTGTCTATGGCAATAGGGCGCGGTGAATTTGAAGAAGAGGACGGCACAGCTCTCAGCTTGCTGCTTGACTTCTTTGCATTGGCACTGTGGATCTTCTGCTTGGAAGCGGAACTGGATTTCGGACGTTTCAAATCGCTTTGCTTGAAAATTTTTTTAGAGCTGTTAGTCGTGCCGTTGGTCTCTTCGTCGAAACTTTCGCTTTCGCTGTCAGAGCCCTCAATGCTCTCGCTGTCGTCTGAATCAGAATCATCGTCCTCATCATCGTCATCCTCATCATCATCATCGTCGTCATCGTCGTCCTCATCTTCGTCCTCCCCATTATCAACATTATTATTATTATTGTTAATTTTGTTATTCGTAACTTGTTTCTGTCCAATATCACTTGAATAATCCGATGATAATTCAGTAGATTCATCCGAGCTGCTGGACACAACACGTTTGCGCGATCGCTCCGGCATTTTAATAATGGCATCGGTTCGGCGTGTGCTGGATTTTTTGTTTAGATTCTTGAATTCCAAAGCGCCGCAGTTAATATAAAAACCACCCTCGAGAGTTTCCACTTCTTCAGGCAAAATTTCATCGTACTGCAAAGATATTGTATTAAAATCACCTGTATCTTTGTGGCAATTAGAAGCTTACCGCCTCGGTATTATCTATAAAGGAATCCGACTCGTCGTAACCCATTCCAATGTCACAAAATTCTTCCTTCTTACGCCTGCTACGGCCTCTGGCATAGGCGTTACCATATTTGGCCTCCAGCTCCTTGGCAATGCGTGCCACATCATCATCGTTATCGGCGAAAGGATCTGTTCTGCCATTATTGGCTTTTTCTTTCAGCATTTTGGCTTTTTTCTGCAACAGATTTTAATGAATGAGAAATCACAAGCACTTAATGGGTGGCTAGAATATACTTACCTTCTCCAAGTAGAGCAGCTTTGAGTAGTTAAATTCGGGATACCTGCTTGAGTCCGTCTCGAACATTTCCAGTTCCAGTCGAACGCTTTTAGTTGCCGACTTGCTGCTCTTGCTTGCCTGCAGCGCGTCCGGATCCAAGAAGTCACCAAACCGCGAGAACATCGGCGGCATTGAACTGAAGCCCGCTTCATTGCTATTAGTTATGGTCCTCTGCGTGCTGATTGTGGTGAGGGACACACGTTTGTGCTCGCCCAGCTTCGACATTGCCACTGCCGCAGCCCCCCAATTGTGAGGCTGAATTCAAAACGCAATGCAAACAAATAATAATATTAAACAAAAAAAAACTATCGACACACGCGTTACGAAAATTCGGACGAGAACCGTTATAGTTGCCTTCCCGCCCTTTTGCTAAGCTGCACGCCGCGTGTTTTGTGTGCCAAACAAAAACAATGTTAGCAGCAAAAACAACAAGAACGGTAACAGCAAAAACGACGGCGATGTCGGGCCCCACCTCCTGTTGGTTGTCAGCGATGTATGCTTCTGCTTCTGTTTCTACTTCAGCCCGTGCACGTACACCACCAGCGCGACAAATACTGCCAGCTCTTGGCCTGTTTTCACTTTTATGTTTTGCAATTTAGAAATGTGTGCAGAAACTGGTATAAACAAAAACAAATCCGACGATACGGCGTTTATATTTACTGCACACACTCTTTATTGAGCGTATCGAAACTGTCCGCTCTACGTTGCACTCGCGGCAGCCGAGAAAAAAATTTGTCACTTTTGTGCAATTGACAATAAATTTGTAGTTTTGGCGTCCAGCCGGCGGAAACAACACAAAGGCTTTCGCCAAATACACATATAATCATCGACCCTTATAGTTAATGGCCAGTTTGATAGTCTTAAATATAATTCCAGCGTTGGCTCTTTGCAAAATTACGAACACTTCTTAATTTGTTTTCGTTTCAATCAAATCTTGTGCCGTCTTCAACGCTAAACATTTTCACTGCACTCATGCCGCCGACCCCGCAATTAATTAATTGTGCGCTTACCAGCACTGGCCGCAGAATTGCAATATGACTATCTCGCTCTAGTTGGATTTACACTTGGCGCCCGAAACTGTTGCGCAGCTATATTTAATGAAAATAATAAGCTTAGAATATGAATACTCAGTTATTGTAAAAAAAAAAAAAAAAAAAAATAATAATAATAATAATTTCAGCATATTTTAAAATCCACTGCACTCCCAATTATGAATGTACAATATGTATGTTTTATTGCCTTTAAAATTTAAGAATATGTTTCCCATAGATAATATTTTTTGCCTTATAAAATAACAAATATTTATGAGTTATAGTTTTCTAATGTTTCTTGTTGATGGTACCAAATGATTGCCGTAGTTATTTAAGTTTTTCCTTATGAAAGTTAATAGTTGGCCATTTCAAAGAATTGATTTTAAAATTGTATTCTATACTAAAAATGTATTCTGTTGACAATTCACATGTTGCCGTTACTCATATTAGGCGATACTATCGAAGCAGACTGCTAATGTATGTCAGTGTGTATTTGTTTTGACTGCGCGTTTTTGCGTTACCGAACACTGCCTCCAACAGCTGAACTCAAGTGGGGAGCTGCCTGGTTAGGTCTCTTCACTCAGTGTTATTGCGTGCGTTCAAACTGAATGCTCGACTAAACGTCAAGTGAGTGTATTAATTATAAATTTAATTGAAGTGTTTTTATGGAGCATATCTGTGTGCATATGTATGAGTGATTGACTGAATATATGTGTTTGCATATATATGCGTGTGTGTGTCAACACTAGAACTGAAGTTGCATGCATAGCAATTTGGGCCAAAAATGCACAACAGCTATTAACGAAAATTGTAAAACCGTGCACCTTATCAGCAAATGATGTCTAATAAAGTAGCGAATATGTGCCATATCGCCTTCAATTCGCGAAACTAGTCTTTATTTTTGTTTATTGCGCTTGTGATGTTGCGTGCGTGTGTGTGTGTGTGTGTGTGTGTGTGTGTGTGTGCGACATTATGATTTATATTTATGATGACTATGCTTGCAGCTCCAATCGACCAGCTACACCCCCTCCTAAATAGTGCTACTTTTGACATCCAGTGACCGCGCCACTGCCGCCGTTCAAAGAGCAACGTCCGCGACGTCAACGGCAACAAAGGCAACCACTTCAGTCGTTTGCTGACTTTCGCCTGAGACGCAACCTGAACGCGATTCCTGCATTCGGTTGCACAAACAAAGAAATCAAGCTCCCCGCCTAGTCATCCATACATCAATCCATACACACCTGGACTCTGCATTCACAGCTACTATGCAAGGGCAATAAAGAAACGCCTTGTTTATTGTTTCAATTGTTAATTGTGTCTGCGGTGGCATAGGAGGAGAAACTTGACAAACGGTAAGTAATTCGCCCATTCATATGCCTATGTGTATACGTATGTGTATGTAACCCCTTTTTCAGTAATTAATATTGTATGGCTATTTGTCATCTGCCATTTGGTAAAACAAGAAAGATAAGTGAAGCTTCAGTAGTTGCACTCTTATCTATTTCCTATTTGCCGAGAATGTGAATATCTTAGATAAACAAGATAAAAATTCATGAGTCCGCGACCTGGTGAGCCTCCAGTCACACCAGGTGACTATGACACCAGTCTCTGTGCAAATACAGTAAAAAACAATTTGAATGTACCATTCTTATGTGCATCATTCTAAGAATGTAAAGACAGAGTGTCTCCATATATAGAACCCTTTATGTATTACTAAAGGTCGTATTATTCTAGCATCTTAAAGTATAGTAATACCTCTATCGTTCGAAACTTATCTGTATTACTGAAGGCGTAATTTTGTTGTTGCTCCATAAATATAGCTGAGTCTTTCGAGCAATAAGTAACTATACACATACATCTATAGTGTAGCTAAGTTTTTCTCTACTTTCTATAATCCAATTCCACATTTGCACTGTTAGTTAAATTCTGGAAAAATAACATACTTCGTCCCGTTGGACATTTGTTTGCCTATAAAATGATTGCTTACAAAAGACAGATGTTCGTGATGAAGGCTTTCACTGTACTACCTATGTACACATATATGATAGAGCATTGCGGTAAATGACCTTGAATGTGTCGCCATTGTCGTCACCGTCACCGTCACCGTCGCCCTCGCCTTGTCAACCCAAATTGTTTTACACTTTTTAATTTCAATGGAAAGCGAATTGTTTCGGGCGCCCATTTAGGCCCCAACAGGTTTGTAGCTTTATTTTTGGTCAACAGTGGCAAGGCAGCCGACTAATAACAACAATACAAAAACGTGCCACAATCAACAAGTTGCGCATTAATGTGTGTGTGTGTGAGTGTGTGTGTATGAATGTGTGCACATAATTAAATGTATTTAATACGCTTTTAATGCGTCATTATTTCCAATTTGCGCAACGCTTTGTGGTAGCCGGCAGCCACAGGATCTCGCGTTTGTTATCAATGGAGGAACGCGGCAACAAATTTCAATATGTGTACGTTTATATAAATGTCTATATAAATACATAAACATATATAGATGCATATTTAAATAAATACAAAGAAAAGTACAAACACACACGCACACACATGCATATGCATCTGTGTGTTCAAGCTAGTTGTGAAAGAGAAAACACTTTCTTTGTCTTTGGTAACTTTTATATACTCTTTCGTAGAAACATGTTTGAGGGTAGTATGCAAAGCTTTTTAATAATCTAATATGTATAAATAACTTAAAACTAAAATGTTGAAGTAGACTCTGTTGCATAAGACGAGATTAAGAACTTTTATTGGGCTCAACATAAAACTCAATACATATGTAGCTGAAGAAGTCTAGCTGAAAATGTTGTTATTAACATTTTATGCGTATGTTAGTAGTAGCAATAGTTAAATATAGGCAGTTATCTCTTAGATTTATTGCGTTATGCTACTTAATGCTAAGCTTAAGATTATGCGGGTTTTTCTTATCTAAATATAATTTGCATAGGTTAAAGTTACTTCGATTTGGGTTTCTATAGACAGGAACTATACAGATATTAAAAACTACATAAATCATCAGAAATACATTTGTTTTTATTGTTGTTATTAAATGATATAAAAATAAATTAAATCGTTTATGGATTATTTTAAAACTGAATTAAAATTATTTAAAATTACTTTTAGAAAATAAAAAAGAAATATTTATACTTATTCAATGGTTCTTTAAAAAGTTTGCTTTTTATATGACTATCAGTATATATAGCACTTGATAAAGAGCATTTAATGTACGCGTAATGTCCGACGATTTATAGTGTGCATAAAGAGACTTTAGTGTATGCTATCTGCTGTGGTTTCAGTTTGAAGCAATGACGAATGTTCTGAAATAACTTACAGTGAACTATGATCATATATGTACTATATATACATAAGCGTATTATATCGTTACGTAGAAAGCAACAACAAAACAGAATGGGGAACACACATATATAGACGTAAGCATTATTGATGATACTTAGAGTTGTTTTCTGTTTCGTCCAATGACAGCTTCTCCATTCCAATACATTTTTAACCGCAGAGCGAGTGAGAAGCTGCGATGACTGAGAACGTGGAGCTGGTGAACAAATATGGCGAGCCGCTTCGCTATGATCGCAATTTTCAGGGACCTCGACAACGAGATCGCAGCTGCACGGATGTACCCTGCCTAATAATATTTGTACTCTTTCTGGGCGGCTGGGCGTTCATAGCCCACTATGCCATACGCACTGGGGATCTCAATAAGCTGATGGTGCCGACGGACATGTACAATCAGAAGTGCGGCATCGACTCCAGCGTGCTGAATAAAAAGTACTTGTTCTTCTTTAATCTGGACCAATGCATTGATCCGCTAGTGCCCATTACGGGCTGTAATACGCCACAGGTAAATTGATTCTGATTTTGAATTGATTCTGATTCTCATCCCTTCTCTAATTATTTCAGATTTGTGTTGAAAGTTGTCCCTCTCAGACGTTCGTTTGGGATAGCATGAAGAACACCATGAGTCTTCAGGAGCTGAGAGCTCGACTCATTTGCAAAACGGATGAGGACAAGGCAGCCATCGGATCTAAAGCAGATATTGAACGCGCTATCCAGGAAAATCGTTGCGCTCGCTATTACATCAAGAGTCAGCCTTTCCTCAATCGATGCATGTTTGAGTTCTCGGATAAAATCTGCGAATTGCTGCCCAGCGTGCTGTTGCGTGCTCGCCGAGACTCTACGTTACGATTGTCCGGCAATTCGAGTCAATCCGAAGAGCTGGAAATGCAGGCGATGGCACTGACCATGCAGAGTGAAGCGCTGGCTCGTGTGGCACCACAAACTGGAAGCAGCAAACAGGAGCCGGTAGATGAACGGGTCGGACAATGCCGCCGACAACAGCTGAACGGGGCGGTTATTAGGGAAAAGATGATGCAAACGGATACCCGACTGGCCAAGATGGTGGGGAATCTGGTGGCCCATTTTTACAATGGCACCCACGATGCCCAGCGTCTGGGCGAGGAAATTGTCGAGGATTTGGTCAACTCATGGTCTGTGGTGCTAATGGCTTTATTCTGTACGCTGCTCGCCTCACTGATTTACATTGCCTTGATGCGTTGGATTGCCGCGCCTATACTCTGGTTCTCCATCATCGGCGTGCTGGTCGGCCTTCTGTTTGCCATCTACTACAGCTTTAAGCAGTACAGCTTCTGGAGCAATACAGCCACGGTGCCGTTGCACGATCTAAATCTGCACAAGCAATGGCAAAATTTGCTACAAAATCCCAAGATGTGGCTCTACTTGTCCATTGCTGCCTGCATCGCCTTTGTGGTCATATTCCTGTTGGTCATTGTGCTGCGTAAGAGGATACGTATTGCCATTGCGCTGATCAAGGAGGGCAGCAAGGCTGTGAGCACCGTGATCAGCACCGTCTTCTTCCCGATCTTCTCCTGGGTGCTATTCATTGGTATAATTGGATTTGCCATTGGCGTTGGCCTCTATCTCGGCTCCATTGGCACGTTCTCTTTCCGCATGGTCCGCCGCCTAACCGATACAGGCGAGGTCACCAACGAACAGTGCGTTTGCGAAGGACCCGGTGTTAACTACACCATTGGCGCTGCCTGCGATCCGGAGATATTTAAACAGTATTGTCACATCAATCTGAGGCGCGAGTCCTGCGCACAGACTACTTGCAGCTTTTTAGAAATTGATAATCCACCGCTAATTCGCTGGGCCATGGCCTACAATGTGTTTGGATACCTCTGGGTAACCTTCTTTATAGCGGCCTTCAGCGACATGGTGCTGGCGGCCACCTTTGCCCGCTGGTATTGGACTTTTAAGAAGCGGGATGTACCTTATTTCACACTCACACGTGCCTTCTGCCAAACAGCTTGCTATCACTTGGGTACGCTCGCCTTCGGCTCCCTGATCCTGGCCATTTGCCGCATGATACGACTGGTGCTCGAATATATTGATGCCAAATTGAAGAAGTACGATAATGTGGTGACAAGAGCGATTCTCTGCTGTATGCGTTGTTTCTTCTGGCTGCTGGAATCATTCCTCAGGTTCCTCAACAAAAACGCGTACATTATGTGCGCGATCCATGGCAAGAACTTCTGCACGAGTGCCAAGGATGCGTTTAATCTTCTAATGCGCAATTTTCTACGCGTTGTCACATTGGATAAGGTCACCGACTTTCTATTCTTTCTGTCCAAGATGCTGCTCACCGCCGGCGCAGGTGTATCCACCTACTACTTCCTGGCCAATAATCCGTCCGTTATTCAGCTCAACCACAAGGCTGTGCCCACAACTGTGGTGGTGATCGCTGCCTTTCTGATCAGCAGCGTGTTCTTCGGTGTCTACTCGATGGCCGTGGACACGCTGTTCCTGTGCTTCTTGGAGGACTGTGAGCGCAACGATGGCACACCCGAGAAGCCCTACTTCATGTCCAAGCAACTGATGAAGATTTTAGGCAAGAAGAATAAGCTGCCGCAGCGACAGCGTCGCGGCAAATAAAAAAAAAACTGCAGTCAAACGTGAAATGTCCGCGAAACCAAAGCAATATGAAATATCCCTTGTAAATGACAGTGCAAATTGTAGCCTAGACGAAGTTGAGGTGCAGATTGTTGGAAAGATTTATATACACACATATTTATATATTTATGATATGGCAAGGAGAGCCGGAGGTTGTGCACGATAACCGCTCATACGATATTTGATTAGATAGATGGCAACAATTTGGGCCGACTGCAATAACTACTTACATATAATGTAATTAACTTAATGCTACAAATTTGCCAACATAGTATTGTTATTGACATTATCAATTGCAAGCATATAATGTACATACATTTATACATATATACGTATACATATATTCGAAGTGAAATTAAAATTTATACATATTTTTAGTTCGGTGTGCTTATTGCAACGGATGCTCAAAACATGAAGTGATAAATGATAAGCAAATACTAAAGTTACAATAGAACTCATATCTTAACATTTTTTGAAAATTATGAATCTACGGCTAAGAAATGTAGTCGAACATTACTGAATAAATTGGAAAAAACTAATAGTAAGGAACTTAATTTTTTATTTTTATTCATATTTATGCAAAATTTAGTTAAATTTCGTTGAATATCACTTTTATACAATTTAATAAAATGTAATTAAATTATCATTTCTTTACTTTTTCTTCACTAATATCCATTTTATGAAATTTACTTCACTGAATTTTAGTTCAGTTAATTTTACATAAATTGCCAAGCAAACATCTTAAAGTAAACAATTGTAAATTCTTTCAATAATTCTATGTAAGTTAACAATGCAAAAGGTCGAAAAAAAAAATAATTGAAAATAAAGACGTATTTATACATAAGTAAACGCATAAAAAGATATATGAAAATAAAATATTTATATACGAAAACTAAAATGATATATCCTTTAGTACGTTATCGCTAATGTTCAACAAGTCATCGTTGTCTCCGCTGAAATCGAGATTAAATTTGGGCGGCTGCGTATTCAATTGATTCGCACCGACTTCCTCCTTAATGCTCTGCACCTGTTGCGAATCCTAAATGAAACAGTGATTAGCAATTGTTATCTTATTTTGTATTATACCCACATTTATTGTCTGATCGTTGAGCTGTAAGCGCGGTATGGCTTGCTGTTCGGGCAGTGGACCTGGCACAAGGGCATCTAGCCGCCCGGATGGTGAAGTGGTCAGATTTTGTACATTCAGCGAAGCGTCCAATACTTTCATCAGGGCAACGCTCTTTATGGCATATAGCGAACCATTGCTGTTGTTGTTACTGATATCAGCCGCTGCTGCCTGTGGCATTCGCTCAATGCGGGTTCGTTCGTTGCAATTTAGCGGCGTAAACGGCGAGGTGTCTGTAACAATAGTTGGCTTGGGTGAGGTGGGCACTGCGGATGGTGCCTCATCAAAATTAAATGAGGCCTGCATTGCTTTCCATTTGCTGCCCAGAGACGAGAGGTTAGCAGCTGTCGTGTTGGCATGACTCGACTTTTTATTTATGGTGCGCAGTAGCTGCATTGGATCCATAATCTTTGTACGATTCGTGGTGATGTTTAGTTCCGAAACATGTTCTGCCTTCACCTTGCGCGCCGAACGTGGTACTGCGGCTGTTGGAACACATGTGTGCAAATGAATCGTTTGTTAGCTACATCTATTTGAATTCTATTGATATTACCCAACAGATTGTTGCACGTCGTCTCCAGCTGATTGGCATTAAAGTCGTCCTGCAGCGGCAGACGCACATGCGCACTACGCACACCACTGGCCATATCCGTTCTAATGGGCGGCGTCGAAACGAACTTCATTAGCAGCGGATGGCCAGAGGAGCCGGCATGCAGGTGTGGGTCTAAATGACGTAACGGTGTGGTCGGCACCGTACCTAGTGAACTGGATGCCTGCGAAGCATTGCCATTGATGCTTTGTTCCTTATCGCGTGCGTTGAAACTCTTTTGCACATTGCTCACTTGCTGATCGATCTGCTGCAGTTCGGCCCGCAATGTCTCTAGACCTGCGGCAACAAATTCATTGGACTCGTTGCAGTGATCGTTGGCATCCAATTGATCGGCAATTGTCTCGCTAATGTTATTGAAAGCGCTCATCATAGAGTTCACATTGGCTTAAATATGATCGTAGATATAGAAGTATGGATGAATTATTTGCTTAGCAAATTTACTCCAATATTTACCTGTTGCATGGTCAGCCTCAATTCCGCATAACTGCTGTATGCTACGCAAAGCGTTGTTTGCAGCTTCTTTGTTTAACTTGTGGATCGTCTGTTTGTCTTGAAACTTATCGATGTTGTCCTTCAGCGAATTCAGTGGAGCCTCTAGCTCTGCGATTCTAGCCGCTTGTAAAGAGATTAGCTCCTCGCATTTCTGGCGATTGGATGCCTCAAACGCCATCAGAAACTTATCGTCCGACAGCAAAGCTTCGTCGACCCCAGTGGCCGCTGATATTTCGCTAAATTTTTGCCTTATTTTCTGGGTACATTCACGTAACTTAGCTGTATTTTCGTCCAGCTCTTCAATATATGCTGAAACATAATCTTTGCGGAATTTGTTTGCTATTTCCATCCTTTCGGCACTCCAGTCTCGGAATTGTGATATATCTATGTCAACGGATAAAGCTTTTTCCCGTTGCTTGATCTGTTCCTGTATTACGAAGCTAACAAGATCTAACAGAAAGTTGATGAACTTCATTCCACCCGGCATGACAACCAGGTAAGATTTAATGTTGGCCCAATTGAGATTATGTTTAGCATTTAAATGCTTTAGATAATCAACGGTAGTTGTTCGGAACGTTGCTTCCGCTTTCTTGTCTGTGATGGGCCAAAAGAATCTGCGCTTGAACTCAGCTGGATCCAGTATACGAAACAAATAGTGCATCACTTGAAAAAAGGCGGGCTGGTTGGGTTTAAGGAACATGTCCCACGATAACAATTTCTTCATTTCATCATTCATAGGATGCATCAATGCTAAGCCTCGTAGCTTTTGGTTTAACTTTTCACTTAAATCCTTTTCTTCAGCTTTCCACGGTGCAATGATTGTGCGATCCATTTGGATAATCTTTTTTTTTTTTTTTTTCTTAGAAAGATTTTTAATAATTTTTCTTTGTTTTCAATATGTCGAGAGTTGTGCCGCTCTGCTTTCAAGATGACGCGAATTCGAACTCGAATTCAAAGTATCGATAAACACAGAAAAAGTTTTATAGTTTTAAATACAAACTTTCATAATTTCAGAATATTTTATATATATTATTAAATGTCGTTTATAAAAAAATATACTGTTTAAAATATATTTAAAAAGGAGAAAATCTAAAAAAGTAGAAAAAGAGAAAATCTATAAAGTTTTGATTTGTGTTTGTTTGGTCACACCTGGTCAAGCGCATTATAGTCGAAACTACCGATAGCTCGGGCATCGCTATCGATGGTATCGACATCATTTTTGCAGCTCTACTGGCAAAATCTACGGAGAAAAAATCTAAAACGTTTAACAACCATTAAGTGCACATTAAGAGTGTAAGTGATTAGTGGAATACATTCCACGTATTCATCATGGATGACGACACACAATTGAAGCAAGGAACAGATAAGCGCATGGGTAATTCGCTTGATGACGGTCCACCCGGCGTGGATGGCAATGATGCTAGCGAAAAAATCGAGGGTCCAGCAGCCGCGGCTTCTCGCAAAACGAAGTCAAATTCACGTCGACGGTCAACATCTCGACGTCGCTCCAGTTCGCGCCATGCTACTTCACCAGTGCGTCGCAGGCGCTCACATACTCGATCACCGACGCCACCACCGCGTCGAGGACGTTACGATTCACCGGACTATGGCCGCTATCCGCCGCGACGTCGCTTCGAGCGACGACGCTCACCAGATCGCCGGCGTTCGCCACCACGACGTGGTCGGCGGGACCGTTACGGTAGATCCCGATCACGTTCGCGCAGCGGGTCACCACCACGACGAGGCGGAGGTCGCGGGGTTAGTCCAGTATCTCGCTGGTCCCCCAAAAAGAAGCCAGCTTCGCCGCCGCTGCCAAACCAAGGAGCACTAGCCCAGCAACAGCTAGCGCATCCTGTCCAGACTGCAGCTTACGGCGTCATGCCGGCGCCAATGTACAGCCAAGCAGCTTATGGTGCACCGGATGTATATGGACACCAGTACAGCATGGCGCCACCAAATGCGTTTCCGCCGCCAGGGCCGCCACCAGGATATATGCAAGGGCCGCCCCCCACACAGGCTGCAAACTTCAACACGGGCTACGGCGCCTGGGGCGTCAATGGTAAAATACCCAAGCTTCAAGTATATAGAACGTGATACATAATATATATTTTTAATAGAATATGGACAACAAGTCTGGCTGCCGCAGCCGCTGGCCACTGTACCGACAGCAACACCTGAGCCACTGGCAACGCAGCAGATTGCGCCACAGCAGCAGCAGCAACAGCCGCCCCCTGCAGTTATTATGGAGGAGCAACAAACTCCGGCGCTTGAGAGCGCAGGTTTGCCACCACAGGACGGTAAGTGTGGAAATGAACTTTGACTTTGCTACTTACCACAATTCACATGCAAACCTCTCACATTTTATTGTTGTCATGATTTACGCGCCCCCTAACTACAACAAAAAAACCAACTTGTAATTGAATTTGTTAATTGTAATTTGAAATATGCGCTTGCAAACGCACAAAAGTATTTAAGAAAATGCAATGTAAAAGACATTTAGAATCTAGCTATAAAATCGCAGCGAGAGCTTAAACTTACACGGACTTTGGCTCTGACGACACTCGAAATATTCAATACGAATTACGTAAGCAAAGCGCAACAATGTCTCGTTTTCTGTCGTGTGTTGTCTAAGACCCAACTTTCTCGTTTGGGGGGAGCGGCGGCACGGTCAAACAGTGAACAGTTACGACACGGCACGTCAGGTCAGAAAACGAACGGTCAGCCCGTCAGAGCGTCAGCCCCAACATGCACAGCCAATACCAGATGGACAGCAGTACAAGCCGTCATTCCCGATATGCTACAAACCGATTCGATAACGTTCCGGCGAACGCATCCGTTGGTCTCATTTGCCAACTGTGTGTAACTAGCCGTGAAATGCACTCGAGACTGCATTTTGTAAATGAAATTTGAACTTTGAATCATCTAGCGAGAATGTGTATTAATTAATTTCATTCTCTCACTCCCAAATACAAATCAATCATCAAACATGACAGCTGTGGCACAGGAGGCGGAAAATCAGAAGGAAGAGTTGAAAAAGCAACGCACCAACTACGTGAAGAAGGTTTCGCTGCTCAAGAAGGAAATGAAAGTGTTGAAGGACCAGCGAAACGATCTGACAGCTGGCGATGCACCACCATCGCCAACAACAAAGAATTTCATTGAGGAGAACGATCGTCTGCAGGCAAGTCAATGGGACATCCATCATTGATATAGCAATCCATGCAATTTACTTTCAAAAAATACTTTCCCATTTAATTTGCAGGTGCAAATCAAAAAGAAACTGGACACGATTGAAAACGTTATAGACATGTTGAATGGCATCATTGGCGACGAGGAGGCCGACGAAGATTCCGAGGTCACGCCTAAAAAGGAGTCAGAGCCCGCTATCGGTAAATTAGGCCAAACAGCAGCTACTTTTGCTGATGCTTCCACCACGACGAGCGATAGCTCTGATAGCTCAGATTCCAGCTCATCCTCAAGCAGCTCGTCAGACTCGTCCTCAGAGGAGGAGGAGAAGAGCGATGAAGAAAATGGCACGGGTGACGGCAGCCCCACAAATCGTCTAAAGAATCGCGCCATCAAAACAATGAAGGCCAAACAACGACAGGCGGCACCGCCATCCAAATCGTCTTCGCCGGAAGCGATAAACTACAATTATGTATTCTTTGATACCGAGCAACATTGGTGTGAAAGTTGCAACGTGTTCCCAAAAACGGCGTGCGATTATCTAAAACATCTGCATTCCGATGAGCACATGAACAGAGAGACCGTGGAGACGCCCTGGCATGTGGGCATCGATCGCGAACCATATCCCACTTACGAAAAGGCGCCCATCAAGCGCATACCTCTGCGTGGTCTACAATTCCTGGTCCCCGCTAGTGCCTGGTATTGCAAGTTGTGCTGCGCTTGGATTGGCGATTTGCACTGCGCCTCGGTGCATCTGAAATCCTTTATGCACACCGGCAAATATGACGTAAGTGAATGTGAATGTAAAATATGCTAGCTATGATTGTAATTGTATTATTATTCATTTCAATTGCAGTCGTTCTTGAAGAAGCAGCCGAACTACGAGAGCGATTTTCTAAGTAGACGCGAACGGGCCAAGAAGGCCAAGAAGGAGGATAAGAAGAGCTCCTCAAAGAAGCGCAAGAAGAAGAGGTTTGTAGTGTATTAAATACATAATTATTGTTGAGATTCAAAGTCTTCCTCTTCAATACAGCAGTGAAAAGAAAAAAAAGAAGCGAAAGCATGGCAAGAAGCATAAACGAAGTGCGAATGCAGGAAACAGCTCATCCGCATCATCAGATAGCTCTTCATCGGATGAAGCGGATGAGGTGCAGCAACCAAAGAGGGCAGAGGCCACAGCAGAGGTCGCGCCATCAACCAATGCTTCGTCAATACGTGTGGCTATGCGTAAGCAGGATGCGACTGTGCCGGCTAAAGTGGAGGCGATGCCCCAGGTGGTGCCACCGCCACCGCCCTTCATAAAGGATGCGTTCAAAGATGCAACAGAACGTGGCAAATGGACGTCCGCCAACAATGATTCGAAAGAGAAAGAGGAAGACCAAAAGAAACGCGACGACGCGATGATGCAACAATGGAACACGGTCCAACCAGTCATAAGCGAGAGCGAGAAGAAGCTGCTCGAGCAACTCAAAGGCAAGCTGAAAAGCAAATCTCGCCCGGCAGATGAAAATCGAAGTTCAAATGCTGCTAGCGATGAGAAATCACGACGGACCGCTTTGAAGCGACGCAGTCCTTCCCCACGAAGTGGCAGTCGCGGGCGCACAGAGCGTGATCGACGAGATCGTGACCGTGATCGTGATCGTGATCGCGATCGTGGTCGTGATCGGGATCGGGAGCGCGATCGTGAGCGCGATCGTGAGCGTGATCGTGAGCGAGACCGTGATCGCGACCGACGACGTTCTCGCAGCAGATCGCGCAGTCGTGGTCGTAGGCGCATCTCCCGCTCTCCTGTGCGCGGCGGTCGACGCAGTCGCTCGCGTGATACTCGCTGGCGTCGCATTAGCCGTAGCCGCAGCCGCAGCCGCAGCCGTAGCCATTCAGAAGAGCGCGTCGAGCGGCCAGTGATCAAGCATCCAGAGTTTCGGCCGCGTTCACTGCCCGACCGCAAGCAGAACGATACTAAGCGTGATAAAAAAGAACCGGCGGCTAAGGCAAAAGTTACCAAGAGCAATGCGAGCACCACAATCGCCCCTACGGGCAAGAAGTTGCCGTTCATTGGTAAAATGCCCGTGCTGAAGAAGCAGCCACCTGTTTCGACACCTGCTACAAACTACAACGATCCTAACGCCTACACCAATGGCAACATGGACAATATACCAGTGGGGCCACCTCCGCCACCGCCTCCGACGGCGATGGGCATGGCGAACGCAGGGCGTCAGAATGCGCCGACAGCGGCACAGATTCAGATGGCAATGATGGAGGATGTCTATGGTAATGCGCCACCTTTTCATCCCGATGCCGGCATGATGATGGACTATGATGAGCTAATGCCGGATCCAGTGCAGTTTGCCAATTTAATGACACATTGCCCGCCACCGCCGCCGCCTGGCAACAGTGCCAATGCGGCTGGCACCGACTCCCTGGATGCAGATCAACTGGCTAACGATGAGAACGGTGAGGACGATGTGCTTCCACCTGGCATTGATGAGGCTGACACAGATCTGGTGCCGCAGCCGCTGGGTGCGACGACGCAAACTCGTGATGGCGAGTTGCCCAAGGATTTAGCCGAAGCTCTCGATATTATATTCCCTGCAGATAGATCAGCTGACGACGAGTCCCATCAGTGCAACCATATGCCAGCTGTTCCGCAAACTATAACCACCATCGTGGAGGATGAACCCGTGCTAGACGAGCACAACTTGCAGGATTTGGCTAAGCAGGGCATACATCTGGTCTCCATCGAGGAGACCACAACCAGCTCAATGCCAGGCTCAACACTTGACGAGGCACTCCACTCGAATGATTCATCCATGCAAATCAGCGCTGATGAGTCCTCTCAGGGTGTCTACCAACAAGCCAACGGCAACGCGGAGAGCACAATAAGTCTCAAACAGATGACGACGCAAGATATACCCATGCCTGGCACACTGCCAGCTGAACCCACAGCCGAGGTCAATGACAAGGCCGAGGAACTGTTCAATGTGAGCGACATACCCCAGCCGCCCGACTCGCCGACAGACAGTGAAAAAATACGTCGCCAGTCGGAGCTGGACGAATTGGCTATGCTGGGAATCGACAGCAGTGACATGGCAGCTCAATGTATGTAGACTGCGCCTGCACACAAATCAACTCAAATCACACACACACCTGCACCTGCACGCCTGCTTCCTCGCCCACTCACATACACACACACTCATGCATTTCATTCATCAATTGCCATTGTTTGGCTTTTAATCTGCATTTGTGTATTTCTCTAGATGCGTTGTAAGCTCTGATTTGACCATTTGGCCAAGAAACTGGCTGCAGATGAGGCCGTCAGTAGCCGCTCCATATCTGACTTAATCGCAACGCAACGGGGCAACAATGGACAGCGCCCAGATCTAATTCATTTTATTAGTTTTACTTTATTCCTATGTATGCCTGTGTTTATCTGACGAAAAGTTCTCAATAAATGCACATATATGTATGTAATATATGTATGATTAAACTAGAACTCAAGTCTTTATATGCAAATAATGAGTGGAGAATAGTTAAGGAGGGATATATGGCTTCGCGTATGAGGAATGCCTAATTAAGGACATAAGCTAATGTTTTTAGTTAATACAAACGAATTCATACCGAAAATTTAGCGAGTTTTATGCGTCTTCTGTTTGCCAAATGCTCAATCTAAACTCTGCCCAACTAAGTTAAAATAACAACTAAAGCATCATGCGTTTGTTGGTTAAATATTATGTAAATAAATATTTACATATATATTATTAATATACAACTTGATAATATCTGAGAATACAATGGAATCCTGGATGAGGGAGGAATTGTTTGATTGGTAATTAAATAAAACATACATTTGTTGTTTATGTATCAAATGGCACCTAAATATGTTTAATGTAAGTTATTAAAAAATAGTGATTAATACTACAAAACTGCACAACAATATCGATGAACGTACGTATAAAGTGTTTGCATTGCTTTACAAATTACAATTATCTCTATATAGATTTTGATTTTTGTTCGCTTGTTATATTAGGTATATTAGGTATATATGGATATATATAAATATATATATATATATATATTTATATATAGGTACACGATTTTCGCTATTAGTTACATAGTTAATATATGTAGGTATGTGTAGATAATCTGATTTAGTAACAAATTTGTAAGTTTTGTGCGGCCTGGATTGTGGGATTGCTGGGTATACTGAGGATTTGGCCTCTAACATGATCATTTGGCTTATATAAATAAATGTATATATGTATATGTGTCTGTGTGTGTATGTATTAAACACGTTCTCCATTCGTTTGATTTACGCATAGGTTAGAGAGTTATAAATAATTTTGAAACGAAATGTGTGCAGTCGCCGCTGTTGAGTCCGGGGAGGCTTTGCTGCCTGCTATAAATGGGTGACACGCAAACCATTCGGTGTCATCATCGGTTGCTTGGTGCCGGGCGTGCTTGGATCGCCGCAGCCGGTTAGCTAGAACTATAAGTCCGTAATGGGTCCGCCGGCGAGGCTGAGTCTGTTGGCCGCTGCGGCGGCGCCGGCGGCATTAAGTGCATTCACATTTGGATTCCAATTTGGTTGACTCGCCACCTGGGCGCTTAGGTCTTTAACCAATTTTTCGAGTCTAGAGACAGTCGTTCGAAACAGCAGTTTGGATTGGTTTGGTAGTTGCAGAAAGAGAAGAGCAGAAATGCAAAAAAATACTGTGAGTGATTTTTGCCGTGTTTAGTCACCGAATACGCTTTAAACCTGATACGGAATGGGCATTAAGGTGAGGTAAGATGTGCCTGCATGCGAAATGAAAGGTGAAATGGTGCAATGGAAAGGTCGAGTTGTTACAGTTACAGCTTAGAGACATGTGAAACAGTAAAGTAAACCATATAGAGCATAGACTACACCCACGCTATGATACGCTGATTGGCCTCCTTACGTGCGCTGGTCGCTTCGCTGAGCTCGCGCTTCAGCTGCGCATGCTCCTTCTTGCGGGGCAGGAGCGGCGGCGGCGTTGGGGTCGGCGCGACCTGCTCCCCCAACAATGCGAATTTGGGCGGACTTTGCACAGGTTGTGTTTGCGGCGACTGTTTGATGGGCGTGGCCAGGCCATTGCTGCGAGATTCATTGCTGGAACTGGACAGGCGCTTGCTGCTGGCCAGCTCCTCATTATCCTCATCCTGCAGCTGCTCCTCTTCATCGTCCTCGTCCAGCAGCTGGGTGGGCGGCGCCGGCGCCTGATGCACGGTGCCATAGTGCAGATTCAACGAATGTGCACGTCGTGCGCCGCCATTGGGAAAGCCAAAGGGCGTTTTGACGCGCGCACCTCGAGCGCGTTCGTTCTCGTAGATAATGTCGTGATATGCCTGTCGCTGATTGAATAAGCTGGCGAGTGCCTGCCGGAGATATTTGTTCTCTGCCTCCAGATGCGACACACGTTTGTTCGTCTCCTTGCGCTCCACGCGCAGCTGCATTACCTGCGCCTGCAATCAATCAAATTTACTAATCTGCTTCATTTGTTGGCAGCAGGACTTACCTTGAGCTCATCTATATCACGCAATATGCGCACATTGCCCTCGCTCATGGACCACTGCCGCTCCTCCACCATGGACTTGACACTGCGTGTTAACGAGAATAATGAGCAATTGGTGAGATTGATGCAGCCTGAGCCTTACCGATTGAGCAGCGCATCCTCGCGCACACGCGCCGCCTCTTTCACCTCGCGCACCACATCCGTCATCATGCCGGGCGTGTAGGCACCTAAAAGAGAGCCAAGCACGCAGATTAGTTGCGAGCAACTTGAGCGGGTTCCACAATGTATATATAGGTGTTTGCATATATCTACCTGAATGAAAAGTGGGCGCTGGGCTATGCGTACCACCGAATCCGCCGCCAAATACCAATGGTTGACTTTGTGTGCTTAATCCACTCAAGCTATCTCTACGGTGCCGCATGCCCCCGCCGCCAGCCCACGGCTGGCCATTGGGAGCGTGCTTCAAAGCTTCGATATCAACTGTGTGTGTGTGTGTGTATACATATTTACGTAGTGTGCAGCGTGTGTGTGTGTGTGGAGAAGATAGTAGGCAAAAAAGGTAAACGAAAATACGCAACAACGCACAAAGTAAGCGCATACGAAATACATAATACATAATCGAGAGCAGCGTGTAAATACAGAAAGTTTTTACAAATTTTTAACAATTACAATATCAACAACAACAAGAGTAAGAGCAATAGAGAGCCAAAGGATATATAGGAAAGAGAATATATATAGATATGTATATCGAGGAAATAGTATGAAGTACTTTACGAATTTACAGACGGTCTTGCTATACAGTTATGTACAATAAAAGGATACACAAAGGTGTTCGATAGTCGAGCGTGTACAACTAGTACATACCCTGTACTTATCAGCAAAAGTTTAGAAAGCTACATACATATATAAGAGACCCAGATCTTACATGCAACAAATAGATATTTTTTCAATTTCAAATATTCCAAATAAGAATAATATATGCTTTACATATATATATATATATATATATAGCTTTAAAGTCATGGAGATCACAGTGTTTACGCAGACAAACATGCGGACATTGCTAGATCATCTACTCTATACACACAGAGTGTGCAAAGGAATATATACTCCTGCTCTTGGGCAACTATCGATTCCCTTTGCACTTGCTCCGAGTTCTGCTCAATTACTTTTAAGTACAGGGTATATCAAATAATTTCCTGTGCGCACCTTTCGTTTCGTGCAAATTGCGGCAAATTTTCGAGTTCGTTTCGTGCAATATGTTAATCTGTTCCATTAGCGCGGCGAAGAATTTATTCTGCTGATCGACGTCGCTGCCGTTGCCATTGGCCGAGACTGGGGCGCCGTTGCCATTGCCGTTGCGACAGTCGGGCGTGTTTTGGCCACTCAGCTTGGAGTCATTGTCCGAGGGATTCAGCAGGCAGGGATCACTAAAGCGAAAGCTGCAATAGGAGCGAATTTAGTTTATTGTCGCCTACAAATCGAATTTATTTAATTGTTTTACCCGCGGCTTATGTTCGGATTGCTGCCGCTGCCATCTATAACGTCCGTGGAGTTCTGGTCGTGCTCCGGACTGGCGCCAAAGCCGCCAAGCATATTGACCAGCGGCGGCAGACTGGCAAACTCCTGGGCACCATCGCCGGACAGCGGCAGGCCAAAGTTCAGGCCGTAGCCGTTGGACTGGGACGGAAAGAGCATGGGGTAACGGTAACTCAACGGCTGTGGGTGCTGCAGGCAATATGGGAAATTGTTAACTATTTTGGGCCATCAACTGTCGCAGGCCTTAATGGCCAATACTCACGCGCTGTATGCCCATGCTAAAGGGCGTGGCACCTCCCATGCCAAACGGTTGCGAGTGTGAACGCATGAAAAATTGTTGCTGTTGCTGCTGCTGCTGCTGTTGTTGCTGCTGCTGTTGCTGCTGCTGTTGTTGCTGCTGTTGTTGCTGCTGCTGTTGTTGTGTCGCTGTTGCTGCTGCTGCGGCTGCTGCCAGCGTCTTATTGGTCGCTGTTGTTGGATTAAAGTCCAGAAACTCCGATGAAGATGACAATTGTGCATTCGTTGCATCCCGCAGGCAATTCTCCAGCCACGCATCTAGATGATCCTTGGCATATTGCTCGCGTGCACTGCCATTGCTGCTGCTGCTTTTGTTCTTGCTGTTCGTTGCTGTTGCCGTTGTTGTGCCCGTTGCTGCTGCTGATGCTGCTGCTGCTGCTGCTGCTGCCGCTGCTGCCGCTGCTGCTGCTGTTGTTGTTGCGGCGCTACGTGATTTCAGTTTCTTGCGTTTGGTCGCATCCGCAGCTAAAACGAACAAATCAAATCAATCGATTAGATGCGCCGTATTGATTGGATAACTTAATTAAACTGGGTCAATCCGCATGCTGACTTGGCTTTTAATTACAGCCAACAATGTCAATCACGGCCTGCACTCGCGCATTGCGAATACGCGAATGACTCAGCCATTGCCCCATTGGCAGCTAGCCAGACTTCAAAGCTCTCTGAATACCGTTTCGGCTTATTTCAGCCCACAAAAATGTCGCTTTGTGCATTCTCAAAACAAGTTTCTCTCGCATTGATATTTGATTTTTGGTCTTCAGATACCCTGTACCCGATGAAATTGTGGTGTGGGTATATGTGAGCTGGAGTTTATAGATGTTTAGCATAATTCCATTAGAGTGTATATAAAAAGAAGCTATTCTCTTCTGAATAGGTATAGATTATTAAAGTAATGTTTATAATGTATTTAATTATGTAAAGTTGAGCTCTTTCACTTTTCATCATGATTAAACACTTAAACCTTAACTCTGTTATACATATTTCAAATAGAAGCATTTAGAAACTTTTCAGATCACCATACATACACCATAAGCTGTATTGAATAGGTGGGTATATCCTAGTTGGAGTTTGCCGACAAGTTTTGATTTCAGTTAGCTAAAAACACACTGAAATTCGTCTAACATTTCGCTGTGACTTTGTCAACGTTACAGTTTCACTGGCAAACCGGTAATTGCGCATGCAGAGAGATGTGGGCGTAACGAGGAGCGCGGCGATCGAAGATTAGAGACTGGAGATTGGAGATTGGAGATCGGAGATCGGAGGCAGCTGCCTTTAATTGCAATCGAATGCATAATTGAATAGCAGGAGTCGAGTCGCGCTTGCCATGGAACTCATATGCTGCGCATTCCAGCGATTGCGATGTGCCTCCCCTAGGGGTTCGTACAGCCCGTTTAAATTTAGCAAAAGACTCGCTTTTGTTATATTTGTTGCGCTGGTTGTTGTTGTTGATTACTGCTGCTGCTGCTGCTGCTGTTGTTGTTGTTGTTGCGATCATGATGAGGGGCGTGCTCGCCTTTGGCGCAGGGTGGCCATGAGGGCGCTATAAATAGCATGCGAGCGAGTTATATAAAAGCGGATGTGACTAAAAACAAGGAGCAGCCAGGAATTAAGACGCACACATGTCCACAGCGACACACACATACACATACACATACAGCAACTGCTACATAAATGGTGGTTGCTGAGCTAATGATATATACTTTGAAAACGATACGACGAGACATGCCAGTCGGCCTATGTGTGTGCATATGTACAACTGGTATATATAGCTATATATGAGGTATATAGGTCTCCATTTCAAGCGAACCCTCAAGCCTAAAGGGCTCAGCTCAGGATATTACTAATTGCTAAGAGAGTCCTCTTATATCAATATTTAATTTAGTTTTGTGCATAAGAGTTTTTATGATTAACTATAATCTCACTTAAATCTTAGACTCAAAATATATATAATATAAGATCAGTCTCCGCAGAGTTCTCTTTGCAATAAATTTGGACAGATCAGGAACGACGGAACGAGGGGCATAGTACCGCTGGGAATAGGAGAGTTGAGTTCAGCGGTTGGCGATGAAAATATTTACTTTTGGGGTCTGCTAATCGTATCTGTTTAGATACGTATATATATATACCATATCAGCACTATCTCTCTAGTGTATCTAGCCATGTAACCCTAGGAAAATGTAAGGCCACGACAAAGTCCAACTACCTTGATGACTAACTAGTTAGTTAGCTAGTTAGCTGACTACATAAACTAAAGATACTTCAGTCTTGGAATCTTTGCTAAAGATTCAATTCAATTCTCAATTCAAATCGATTCTCAGCACAAATTTCCCACATCAATTCAATCAAGCAGCATTTGACTCCAGCTCTGTTGCATCGTACTAAACTACAGTTAACTTCTCTATTGTGTGTAATCTCTACCCATATACGACAATTAACGTTATTTTCCCCAGTCGATTCTATTTGCCATACTGTGAATGGCTCTCATTCAAAGCTTCCGCCGGTGAATATCATCATTAGCTACTGCTGCTGGTCAGAGTAAAGCTCACCCACCGCAGCACCCATTTAGCCAGCCTCCCCCCTCCACCTGGAAGCCTTAATTAGCAACCATTTAGTGCATTGTTCCAAATCTATTCGCATCGCTTACCCAATTTCAATGTCAGATCGCGTGTATAGATTTCATAATAGGCCCATCGGAATTAAATCAATCACTGACCGTGAACTCAGATATAACACATGAACAGACATACACAGACATATGTATGCATATATATATATATACATACGCACACACGTCACCTGGTACGCTGTGGAACGAATATGATGCATGTCTCTCTAATTGCAGCGGAGAGCAGGTGCATCCAGATGGCTTCGAGTCTGCTAATCACACAAATCATCAGCGGGCTGCAGGGAACTTTCGAATACTTTAACTTTTGGAGTTACGAAAAGCCAAACAAAGTGTTAAATGTTGCACAACAGATTTGCAGTCATTAAACAAATGCTTTGAGATAATTACAGAGCGTTGCGTAACGGGGCAGATTCAGCAAATTGAAAAGGAAATAACCATAAAGGCAGTAAGAAAACCTATAAAGAGTGAGTGAAAATCAAGAAATAGGCATAGGCATATGCAAATCCAGACAGCATGGGAAAACTTTCTTAAGCCAACTCCAGCTGAGCTATGTGTGAATCGTGGTGCGGATATAAGAAGGGCAAAGGTCTGCAGAAACATAAGCAAATTAGTTAAACAATAAATAAAAAGGGCAATAAACAAAGAGTTTATATAATGAAAAAAAAAACATGGGAGAATATCAAAAGTCTGCCAGATGCAGAGATACAACATGTTAGATAAATCGTTTCACTGGCAGATTTGAATATAAAATAGACTGCAGCAGCTTAAGAGCGAACAGATTTGATAGCTAGAAACTAATTTTGAATAAATGATATAAGAATCTAGGCATGTAAAGAGGTGCAACAAGATTAGCTCACAAAATAAAATTTACTTCTGAACTAAAACCATTTAATAGGTTTGGAAAATTTAGAGACAAGTATTTCAGTTCTCTGGATAACAAATTTCAATATGATGTCAATGGGTGCCACATGAGCGAGTCTTATATAGCCTGTAGCTAAACAGATAGGGCGCATTGTTGATTATCTTAAGAAAACTGTAAAAAATGTTGTCATTTTTGAGTACTCATTCACATGCGGAATGAATAATTTCAAGTGTGGGCTACCCGACTAAAATATACCTCAACAGCCGACGAGAAATAACCTAGAACTCTTACGAATATTATTTCAGAGAATATAATCTAGAATAAATATTGATATATGGGTTCTATCTTCTAGCAGTCTAGCTCCGATTCCCATTAAAGATCAATGAGTGTTTATAGAAGAAGGAATCCAAATACCACTTGAAATGTAGCTCGTATCGGTCGGTACAATTATCAGAGAGTATAAAATTACATTTGAGGAACTCTCAACACGATTCTAAGGACTTCTAATTTAAGAACTTATTAATGAGCTATTGCCCGGGAATGTAACAAAGAACATGCTCTATTTATAGAGACAGTCAGACAGGCAGGCAGCCAGTCAACTTCAATTAATATATACATTCTATATAGAGAGACATATATATATTTACACATATATATCCGTCTATATCCATTGACAAATTAGCTTCACGGCTGTTTGTAAAAGCAAATTGCCATTGGTGTTATTTTGTGACTTAATCGGAGATGGGTCTGTGGCGTTACATTCATCTGGTTTTGCTGCCTCCTCTTTTTTGGCTAACATCGCGTGTCTGCTTGCAACAAGAGTGTGGCACCAAATTAACAGCATTTAGCTGCAGACTTTTGTTTCGACTGCTTTTTGCTTCTCTCAGTTTTAGCTGGGCGCTCAAGCGCGGCCAAGTGCTCACCTCTTTGTGTGCCGGCCACGCCCACGCCGCCCGAACTCTTGGACACGGGCTGGGCTTTGGCCAGAGCTGGACTCGAGTTCGAGTTCGAGTTCGAGTTGGAGTGGGCTGCAGTTGGCATTGTGGTCACGGCGCTGCCATCCAAGCTCCCGCTCCCATTGCCATTCGTGTTGATCTCCTCCAGCTGCGTTGTAGTTGTCATTTCAATGCAGTATGCAAAGCGAGTCACTCGCCTGCGAAATAGAAGAAGAAAGAATAGAATAGTTGAGAACTTGAGCTGAGAAATACTTTTTATTGTTAGCTAACAAAGGCTCCGCACTCTCTGTCTCTGTCTCTGTCTCTGTCTCTGTCTGCATTCGGTTTCGTCTTCGTCTTGATAGCAAGGCAGGGCAGAGCCGCGTCGCTTCGCAACATGTTGGCATTCGACCATGAAAAGCTTGTCAAATAGAAGGGGAACTTGTAGGAGTAGATGCACGTGTGATGGACTACAAAATACCCTGTAAGTTGTACTTTTTCCTCATGACTACAGGGCATTCGAATAATACTACATAAACAAATTCTACATTATCTATCCATACTCTCTCCCTCTCTTTCTATATGCAACTAAATCATTTCTTACTGATAAATAATCCCTTAAATTACTGATAAAACAATCCTTTAAATTCAAGTACTTTTGCAAGCTGTTTGTTTTCTATAAATTAACAGAAATTATATTTGTTCTCCATTCTCCCTCCTCCTGCTTACACTTAACACACTCTTTACAGCCACATTGAGCTATTCCTTGCGAACTGCACAACTACAGGGTATGCCGGAGTCTGACAATCTAAGTAAACACACACAGACACTTTGTTAAAGTCGAGGGCAAGGAATGAACATAAAGACTTAGATCAAACAGCAAAACTGACAGAAAGAAAATGTCAGTTATCCGACGCATGCCAATGCCGGAAAACACCTGTCTATATTCTCAATTTTCTATTATTCTATTATTCTGTGCTTGTATTTGCTGTTGTTGTCGTGTTGCTGGCCAAACATTTTATTGATGAAAAGTAAACAACGGCATTTCATCGAAATGCAAACCGTGCGGAGCACGAGTGTAAACAATTGCAGATATGTATACATACATATTTGAGTCGAGTTGCCAGGAGACAGATAGCCGACAAATAGGTATAGGTAGGGTGACTCTGAGTGCTAAGTGGGCGGGGCTAGGGGCAACAGCACTTCACATGCGGCGCACAAGTTTTTGTGATCTTAAGATAATGAAGTACTTGAATGCAATTTGCATTTCGCATTTAGCATTTTGTGGGTTTCTCTGCAGCTGCAAAAAAGTTTTTTTTAGCGGTTTTCAGCTGGCAAATTTGTTGGCAACAATATCAAGATAATATATATCTAGATCAGGTGGGCACTTGCACAACATCTTGCAAATAAAAGTTAGCTTGTCTCTAAGCAAAACTTTCCACAACTTAATTTACTTAAAACAAATTTGTAAACGCAATTTAGTTTATGGCCAGAAATACAAACACCTTCAGGTTGGCCATTAAAGCTGTTTAAATACAATTACTGCGAAGACTTGGACTATATAATAATTTGTGGCCGTGGAAATTTGCTATATTTTTTTTTTTTAAGTATTCAAAATTTACTTAAATTAAATATTACAAATTTTCGTATATTTAAATTTACATAAGTTTTTAATATAAGTAATTTCAGTAATTACTTTACACTTTTTAAATGTCTAAAAAATACTTCAGTGACTTTTTTAAGTTAAATTAAGGTAATGAATATATACATAAATATTTATATACCTACAACGTGTCTTCTAATGCATTTGATAGGGTTACTTTTAGACACACACACACACACACACACACATATATATATATATATATATATATATATATATATATATATATATATATATATATATATATATATATATATATATATATATATATATATACATACACATGCATGTAAATGTGACTGCATCATTAGTCTAATGGGTTTAAGTGCATCATTTTTTGTTTTTCCTTTTAGTGTGTGTCTTAATGTCTGAGAAAGTTGTTGGCCAGAAACATTTGCATGCCATTAACAAACCTGAATGCTTGGCTTGTTTTAATGTAGCAGCTACTGCTTCTTCTTCTGCGTCTGCTTCACTTATTTATGACAGCATAATTGCCAGGCCGTTAGCTGTAAGGAAATTTACATGTGCATTGCCGGCTGAGTTCGGTTTGGTTTGGTTCTGTAACAGAATTAACAGAGCGCCGCTATGCTTTATCGCTTCGCTAGCTGCAATTATGCGGCCACAGAGTGCAAGATACAAATGTATCTGCTGGATACAAGTGTCTATCTTTGGAGTGCCAAAAAAAAATTAAAAAAGAAGAAAAGCGAGTCGGTTCGCAATTTGATCACAGCGCCAAAGTAGGCGCAACGAATGCCAAGCGACGCTTTGCATTTGCCACGCTCGTTACACAGATAAAGATGCCCAGATACAAAGATACTTAGATACTCAGACACAAAGCCGCCTTTTGTGGCCAGCTGTGTGTGGGTCTGCCAATGCCAAAATCTATGCAAGGCGAAAACAAATTAAAAACTAACAAGAAAGCAGATAAAGAGAGAGAGAGAGAGAGAGAGAGGGGGAGGAAAGTAGTGAAGGGGAGCGAGTCGTGAAACGTCACGTTTGCCCGTTAAGTACAAGTATCTATAAGATACATACATTTATATTGTCTGCAACTGCGGCTGTGGCTGTAGCTGTATCTGTACAAGCGCTAACGAGCGAAAAAGTTGACTTTGCCGTGAATGGGCTTGTTATTGTTGCCATTTTTTATTAACGTACCGGCAAAAGGCCTTGCTACTTCACTAGTCAACTTCAAGTTGAAAGTGAATTAAGTTTTTCTTTTCTTTGCCGCTGAGCTCAGCGAAAGGCGCAACAGCCACAACAACAAAGGCAACAACATCATTAAATCCAACAACTGCTTTGGGAACTGATGATTAATTAAATTAGCGATAACGAAAAAATGTTAAACACATTTTGATGATAAGTGGGTGGCACTAAATGACAAGTAGGTCTAAAAGTGGACTATAGCAGCGACTATATTGCATCCGACTTAATATATAGCATCTATGATAAAAATTTTTTAATTTAAGTCTTTAAATCAAATAACAGAAAGCTATATATGCATAATCTAAAAGAAATCTCATTAGTTAACATGTTTCTGTTAATACAGATGTTAGAATTCCCGGTAATGTTATTAACATTTTCTGATCAATTTAAAAAAAAGAGGCAATTATGTTACTAACATTAGTTGTTTTGTGAATGAATGAATAATTTAACATTTCTCTGTTAAGTTTAAATTATGGCAATGCTAAGTAACATTTGCGTGCAAGGTTCTGTTATTCATTAAATGAACCGTAAATATACACAAATGTTAATTAACAAACATAATAATATATTATTATTCTATTCTATATATTATTTTAACTAGCTAGTGGGTATATCAGAGGCGACTTCTTCGCTTTTCTTTTCTTTTTAATCTAATCTCGCCTGCGCACTGAATAGGCTAATAAATTAAGGCAGCAGAAGGCGGACAGCAGCAGACAGATAGAGTAGAGGTGTTATGACTCTTCCAACCAAATTAACACTAATGACAACAAAAAGCGCCTTCAAGCTTGACGTTTGTTTAGTTCTGGTTTGTTTTTGTTTGGCTGTTAAGTTGGCCCTGATTAGTTGGCCGCAAGGTGAGAGCCGACCCAAACCGAACCGAAGCAGCACCAGCAGCAACAACAAAAACCAAAAGCACATTCATTACGGGCGAATATCTATTTTGGCGTTTCTTTCTATTTTCGCTCAAGTTCTAGGCTATTGACACGGAGCCAAGAAAAAAGCGCATGTCGCCAAAGAAAAACAGATGAAGATGAAGATGAATATCATGGGTGAGAGAAAAAATAAAAAACGAAATGCCAAAATGAATGATAATGAAGTTTGGTTTCAATGGGCAGACTGTGTGTGGTGCTATTGGCTGGGCAATTGGGATCTACCAACGGCGCAATATTCTGTTAAAGAGTGCTCAATGACTGAAGGCTAGGATGACGTATGCTTAAAACTGTAGGGTATAAGAGAGAGCTCTAATGATCGATCAGTAGGTGTATGGGAATGTTTACATTACATTAACATACGCGTTAGCATAGTCTACTTCTGATCACTTTGTAAACTGGGTATACAAATACAACCGGTTATATTTCATAATGGTTCAGTAACGCAGCGCATATGTGTATTTGTATGATTGACCTTTCCCATACTACCACTTTTAATGACTCCAATATAAGCAAAGCAACGTAAAGTGAAAAAGGCAACTGCGACGCTGATCAAATCACCGGACGCGATCAATGGCTAAATAGAAGAGAAGAGAGACAAACACCAGCGCAAACGCAAACGCAAACACAAACACAAACAACGACGAAGTTGGAGTCATTTGGTTTGTTGACCCAAGCGTAGAGCATTTAATAAATTGAAGAAAATGAATGAAAGGAGAAACAGAGACAGACGCTAACGGAGAGGGAAAAACGTAAACGCAGCGATGACCAAGCAAAAGCGCCCAAGGAGCAGTTACACACAAATACACACATACACAGGCAAATGCACTCATACATGAGACACACTTTGCTCCGGGAGAGACAACTATCGAGTTGCTTGCACGAAAGTGGCCCCCTCTCCCCTCTCTATTCCATACAACAGCAGACGACAAACACAAAATGAAAAGCGAAATGCGTTCAAATGACGTCGTCGCTGGCGTAGGCGTAGCGATTCTGCCGCATCGCTGCCGCTGTCGCAGCCGCTGCTGCTGCTGCTGCTACTGCTACTGTCAGCTGAGGCAGCTGCTGCTGCTGTTGCGCCTGCATGAGTTTGAATTGGAAATGCTTTTGTTTTTATGCTGGCACTTGGCTCACATACCAAACAAATTTCTCAAGGTTTCGACACACACACACAGATAGAAACACATTAAATATATTACTAATTATTAAAGTTACCTACGCGTTGCAATCGCTGAATTGTAGTGCAGTTGTACCTTCGCCTGTGCCGCTTCAAATATTTTATAGGCACTGCTTAATGATTTAATGCTAATTCGCCAGCGTTAATAGCAATTTAAAAACACACACACGCACACACATCTGCTAGCTGCTTTTGCTTTTTGCCATTTTTGTTTTGCACACGCACAAACACATAGACGCTGCGTCAACTTAAAATTCTACACGATATTTATTATTGAAACTATTCGATGGCTTTTGCGGCAGTTGTTGTTGTAACTTCGACCGATTCGCAGTAGTTTTATTCGCAATTAGTCAACACAAACACCCGCAATGCTTATTCAGTAACTTCGCGCAACGACACAAACGAACACGTCCACTTTCGACAAGTGTTGCTCGACAACAAACGCGAGATGCCAGAATGAAACAGAAACTGAACGACATGACGAAACAGCAGAGAAAACTTAACGAAACTTAAACATGTGAAACCAGTACTGGACAGCGCGCAGTACTGTTGCGCGGCTTCGTTTAAATTTAAAATTTAATGGTAACAGTTTATTTCACGCGACTTATTTAAATATTTTATAAAAATATATAAATAAAGTTTAAGCCTTACGAAATAATCATTTTCGAAATTCTCGATCAAGCACTTATGAATACTAAGGCCAAATTTTTAATTTCAGCATATTTGAAATGAAACAAGTCTTTCAATTTTGTCGTCAAATACATATATATTATTTATTTATATTTGCATTGTAAATGCAAATTGTAGACAATATCAATTTACAATTGCACGTGTACTTGTGTGCTTAAAATAAATAAACACATTTATAAACATATACATATCATATAAAAAAACATTTACAGCTAATTATTACGAATACCGTTTGGAGTTCAACATTAAAATTCATACATTCATACATATAGCAACATTAGCGATCAACAAATTAACTATTATTGTATATGTATAGGAAGACGCCGGCGCACGTGCAAATGCACGCACGAAGGGTATTTTTTAACAAACATTGCACATACACAAAAGCGTGCTTTACCTTAAGCAATATATTTTAATACTATTACTAAACTTAAATACAAACAGCATTCATTAATTAAGCTACTCCGCTAGCGATGCCCTAATCTACTTCTCCTGCTCCCGATGCTCCCGCTTAAAGCTCCACTCAACAATAACAAATGACACCGTGCCAATGGTGCCGGTGATGACCAAAATGGCCAGCTGGATGTAGAGGCCGAAGTGCGAGGAATAGAAGAAGCTGATGGCCGCCGCCACGGACTGTGTGAACTTGAAGAGGGCGAAGGCGCCAACTGGATTGTTAACGAACTCGCCGCCCAGCATGGAATAGACCTGAGTATTGAAGCAGGCATCGCCCAGACCCAGCAGAAAGGCGCACACCAATGCCATCGAGGCACTAGGTGGGTCCAAATACGATATATCGGTGGTATCTGTGAATGGTGCGCTATTCGGTAAGTTGAGGAATGTCATCAAATAGGCAGCCATGTGCATCACATAGCCGGCAATCACAATGGGATCGCGACCGAAGCGAGTCGTCTTCGACGCCAGAATGCCAAAGAAGCCGCCGCCAAAGACTTCGCCAACGCCAATGCAGATGCCCACCAGGCCGACTATTTCCTTGGGCGTCGAAGCTATTTTCGAGGTGAAGCCAATGGACGAACCGAACACGCCACTGAAGAATGAAAGCTCCAGACCTAAAAGAAACCGGAAATCAGTTTCGAATGCAACTTTATTATAAATCATCGTACTCATCCTCACCTGTGTAGAAGAAGGCCAAGCTGAGCAGCATCATTTTCTTGGTGCAGAACAGTTTTCCGGCCAGCTTCAGAGCATAGAGCGCCTGGCCGCAGCCCGTGTGCTGCTCCTCCAGCTCATTGTCCTGCTCCGCATTGCTGGCCATGAAGCGCAAGGCGGCCAAAAACACTATGCCCAAAATGGCCACAACGGTCAGCACGCCTATGACCAGATTTCGCGTCTCCTTGTCAATGTGCGTCTTGTCCTGGAACTGGTAGTAAACGAACAGATTGCCAAAGAACATGCTGCACTGAAGCAGAGCCCAGAAGATGCCCGAATTGCGTGAAATTGTCTCCGAGCTGCTGCAGCGCGCCAAATAGGTGCCCTGACCCGTCCAGGTGATCGACGCGCCCAGACCCAGCACAGCGCTCGCCACATACAGCAGCGCAGTCGATGGGAACAGAAAGGTGATCATGAAGAGCCTGCAGCAATAAAATATAAATCAATACGTCACTTGAATAGATTCATCTAAAACTTACGTGTAAGTGGATGCGCCCACAACCATCGCCACGCGCGGTCCCGTAAAAGAGATGAAGGAAGGCGCCAGCCAATTGGAGAGCGAAAAGAATAGATAGAGTATGGCCAGGCTGGTGTAGCCGTCGCCCTTGAAGCTGTCATCCTCCTGTGCTATGCTGTCCAATATCGTTTTCTGTGGAGTAAATGAGTTTTGAGAACATGTCAGATAGATGCAATCGAGTGTGATAGGCTAGAGGATACCCTAAACCTTATTTACGACTTGGCTGAAGTTATTATATAGATAAAAAGAAATAAAAACTTTCGTCCATTTGTTTCGAATTAAGGTGATCTGCAAGCTTTTAATTATATTGCATTCCATGCACAAAAGAAATCTACCCCATTCAGAGCAGCCTATTACAGGGTACATACAATATAAGCAGCTAAAATGTGAAGCGCGTGTCTTCAATTCAAGGTTAAACTAGGTCGAATCATTTCCTATGCGGATACGGTAGTGGGCGTTGCTTCCACTTTTGGCAGTAAATTTTGTCTACAGTCTGTCAAATAATATACATTAGAATATATATATCTAAACGTAACGATATAGAAATAAAATTTTCATTACATATATGCTGAAAGTCAAGCTCTAACTGGTTTTTCGCCACCAAATTCAAGTGCAATGACAGCTGCAACAGAAATATTCTTGCATCGCTGACGGCTGACGGCTGGCGGCGGGCTTGCTGCCACATTGCATTAATTAATTTGCGATTATAAAAATTTCCATGTGCCACAGAAGCAGAGGTAAACGTGTTTTCTGTACACAAAATTTTCCACGCTTAAATTGAAGGATTTTGTTAGAACCCAGACGACAACGAATTGATATGATATCGCTATCGACTACTTGACTCTGACACCAATTTAGTTTTAAAATACTTATATATGTACATATATATCCCGCTCTTTTAAAATACTTATATACATATGTATATATCTACATACATATATATCCTGCTCACGCAATATATACGCACAAGACAAAAAAGTCAATGACTGGGAAGAAAATGAAAGCAAATATATATATGTATGTCCATATATATGAATGTTTCTAAGTCAAGCTACATTCTTTAAATAATATGTACTAACAATTTCTAATAAGCTGTACTCTTTTGTACCTCTTATATGTATATCATTGAAGGGTATTAAAAACTTGCATTTTAATAATTATTCTAATAGCTTTTATTGATTGCAAAACAAAAAAAAAAAAAAAAAAAAAAAAAAACAATCTTATCTTTGACGCGATCGATAGAAAGTATTTCATTATCAAAACATCTTCGAATCGCCCAGTTGTAAATCACCGTTATCAGATTAAGAACACAGCAGGGCTGCAAGATAACATATGTAAGTTACGAGTTCATCTAATGACCACAATTCGGTTCAAAGCTTAGTTCCGTTCCCATATTGAACCAGTTCAATTTTGCCGCCTTGCCGTAAACTTCAAAGAGTTGCACTTGCAAATCTGGGTCAAGTTTTGTGCAAATAAATATGACAAATACCTAAAATAAATAAGCAACTCAATAACTCGATGAAGCAATGTGAAAGTCATTGGCCACTTTAAAAGAAAACTATATATAAATATAGTATATGTATGTATACAAATATAAATATTTGTATGTATATACATATGTATGTAGCCGGAATAATTAGCAACTGTTAAACCTTTGTAGCATTATGCTCTGATATATACAGTTATGTGCATGTTACGCAAATATCAACTGGCGCGACAACTCTTGAACAATGCGAATGCGCGGCCAAAAAGGAGGCATGATGAAAATGAAAACGGCAGAAACAAGTTTCATTCGCTAGTTTTTAGATTTTCGTTTCATATGCAACAAAATGGCCAAGGAGGGGATGGCCGCGGGTAACGGGGCATCCTTGTGGGCTCGTCTATGGCGCACCCACTTTTTTGTGGATTGAGTAATGACGCAGCTGTGGCGCCTAACGGTTATTATGCTCAGCCAAGGGGACAAACAGCCGCTGTTTGCGTCGTTTGGCAGCACTACTCGTGTATGTGTCTGCATGTGTGAGTGTATTTATATGTTTACATGTTGACTAATGCATATGCTGGCCAGCTTGGCCTTGAGCCTGACGTGTGGACGTCTGTGTGAGTGTGTGTGTGTGCAGCGAGCTTGCAATTGCATTGACATTGAAAGAGCTGACATAGATACGTTAATACACATACATAAACAAACGCGCTATAGCAACCTACCTATATATGTGTATATGTATATTTATCGCAGTAATTTGTATTTGATAGCGCAATCATGTCCAAAGTTATCAAATTTCGCTAATTGAGCGGCTTACAATAAGAAATTTGTATGCTATTGAGGTTAAGTTCCCTTCAACATTTAGTGACTGTTGTTAACAGTGTGATGTTAACAGTGTGGTTTTAACAGTGTGGTTTTAACAGTGTGGTTTTAACAGTGTGGTGTTAACAGTTTGCTTTTACTTTACTTATATATGGGTCAGTGGAAATGCACAGATAAGCACTGGCATTGCAGCGCAGTCCGCAATACTGGGATAAGACTTTAATATTGATTCATATATACTAACGTACTTATGGACTACGGATAGATTGCGCCAGAAGCCAAGGCCTTTGCACCAAAATTGCGCTCTAATGGGCCACACACAGTAATAGCGTACGCCTAATAGGTGTTAGCTACGGATCGATCGATCGACTGTTGTTATTCCGCTATAAGCGTTTGGTAAGCGGCTTTTGGTGAACGCCCAGCTTGGAATTCCAGTTCACTTCAATGTGAGGCGTAGTTAATATATTGTTAAATAATATAACAAAAAGAAAACAAAAGCGAAGTAGCTGGAGGGCGAATTAAGCAAACGTTTGCATAAAAGTGAGAGCCAGATATTTATACAATACTCTGCACACCGATGTTTTGGTAAATATCACACAAAATTGTGAAGATACAAAATGTTAAGCTCTCTCATAACGGTGTCTGTAAACCGGTTCACTGAACTGTGTACTTGAATAGAATAATCAATATATATATGTATAATGAGAAAATAAAATTACTGTTGAGAGTTTTGCGTTTTGTTTCGAATAACAATAAATAGAGAAGCGAAAAAAATACGTTTAGCATACAAAACAAAAACCTGAAATTCAACCAAATAAAAGACGATTTCAATAACAGTTAAAAGAGTTGGCATAGTGATACTCTCATTTTAGATCATTTATATATATATATATTTTTTTTTTTTTTTTTGTACTTTACAGCTGTAAATAATGCATTTAATAGATAGTTTAATATACCAACTTATCATTGGGAACCTACATACATAAGCAGTAAAGCAACATAGTACCAAGTTTACATTTACGCAAGGTAAAGTTAATTTTTAGAGCATACAATATTCTATATTGGAAGAATGACAACAAGAAATCAAAGTATCCTGTGCATAGATATCTAGAATTTTTAATTCACAACCTGTCCACACAACACAGTTCAAACCAGTTATTTTCACGACTAGATATAGAAAACTAGTGACCTTCGTCTCAACAGGGTTAACAGAACCCGGACAAAAGTCTGAGTAAACCGCTATACAAATTATATCGTGAATGGACTCATTAATGATGCTACATATAGATTCACATGCTTATATGTTATACCATTAAATGTTTGTAATTACAGTAATGACAGAGAGGCCTATACAAATACAAAGACATACACACACACACAAATATTTAATTTGAGTGGGCGTTTTTTTATCAGGCTACAAAAGTATATCAAAGGCCCTTCACCTCTGACAAAGGGAGTTGATTCCTAATTGAAAGTTGACTTTTGATCTGGACAATTGAATGGGAGAGAGTCTTGCTTTAACTCAATAGATGTTTTATATATAAATAAACAAGTATATAGCGTTATCAGCTTTAGCATATTATAGTATTGTAACAACTAGAAAGCCCTAAGAGCTGATTAGAAATATCATATATGATATTTAAAGCAATAAAACAATAACAGAAGTAGGGCACTCAATTACTTTCTACATATTTTATATATATATATATCTTTATATATACATATAAATCAACGTAATTTACTCAAATGGTAATTGAATGAAACACTTTCTTTATACAAAGTAGCTAATGTATTTGTGTTTGTGTGTGTTTGTGCGTGTGTATGTATTTATGTGTTCGCGCGCCTGTTTGGTGGGTGGCTAGAACAACAACTGAGAAACGACCACGTATGCCAAGGCTACGACATCGTCTATTGGCAAGGACAAGGACGAAAATAGCCCTGTATTCTATGGCACGGGGAATGTCAACAACGCCCACGCATACACACAAAGCAATGGTCTCACTCACATACAAACATACAAAAGCCCGGACGCGCACTCAGAACTCACCTCGATGTTACACATTGTTTGAAATGCAGTGAAAACAAACATAAAGCCAAATCCGAGTATTAATATCATGACGAATTTCATCTCCATTTTGTCGTATTAATACTATTTGTTCCTTGTAAGCTGTTGAAGATTTATCTATTTGTTGATATTGTGCATATCAGACCCGTACAGCATTTGACGTCACAGCAAGCCGTTAGACTCGGGGGAAGCAGAAACGTAGACGTTAGTAGAAATTGCGAGTTTTAGTTAACGTTTAGCGCGGGTAAATGATAAAATCACTTTTTACTTATGCATATTATTTAACAAGTGCTTAAAATAATAAAATGCAACGCAAAGAAAGCTTCACGGAAAATTTAAACCGAAATCACAAAATGTTTGACGCGCTGGGTTAATGTGCGTATGTGATGAGGTTTGAGAGTGGATTGAAACAAGCAAGAGAAAATGTCAAGTGTAAATATACACAATGTTTATTAAAATGCAGTCATGTTAATATTCGAACTCAATGTGGCACTGTTAGCATCGCAAGAAAGACAGCTGTTAGAGACTAGCCGGTTATCAGACAACCGCCACAACAAAGTACTTTCTGCTATCGATTTCATAGCTATCGAAACATACCGGAATAATTTAAGGTTTACCAAGAAGCGCTTATATTTATTTTGTTAGTTGGTTTAACGGTTGGCATTAACTGAAAGCAGATGAGCTCTAAATCGTTTGGTTATCATTAATAGGTTGGGAATCAGGGTTAGATGCAGCAAACCCAATCATTATATTGTTGGATTTAGGATGTATTTGGCAATTTGATTCAACTTTTTCTAGTTTTTCTATCTGCAGAAAGTTATTCTCTTTAAGGATTTTACATAGGTCGATCAAACCGGCGTACGACAACCAAGGCATATTAACGAATCCCCACGCGCATATTTCCCCTTCGAACGTTTGACCGGGGCACGGTCTCGGCTTGCCTTTGATTTCGATCCACAAATTCGTTTTGTCTTTGATTTCAATACCCGCTTGATGCTCTTCACGGATGATTTCCTTGTTGAAGAGCATTTGCTGCTCATTCTGGAATCTAAATCACATGTAGGTATTTCAGTATATTCCATGCTGGCGCGCTTGATGGTATGCCGAATGGCATAGCTCGATGATCCCGTACAGGCCAGAACGCCCAGATCGGTCAGATTGGACAGCGATTGATGGATGATCCCGTCCACATTGACCAATGGCTTGCCCCGGCGCAAACTATACTTTACATGCTGATTAATCAGCTCAACGGAGACAAATCCGGCCAGCAAATGCTGCAATTTGGAGATGGCCTTGTAAACATGCCGATTGACTTTCCTTGGCACATTAAAGTTATCCATGTTAAATCAACGAAACAATAATTTTGCAAGAAAAAATACTTTTTAAATGCTCTTATAAAATTGTAAAAATTTAAATATATAAAAATTTAAATATATGTATATATACTCTTGTGCACTTTGCCCAGATTGTGTTTTGTTTTGTCCAAGTTCCCGAAGTGTTCTGATATATTTTGAGTCGAATGCTCGAGCTGAGAGTAAAAGGCGAAGGCTACTTGGGTTTAAAAGCTAAAACGAAGAGATTTTCGATTTTATTTATAACAATTTGTTGCGAAAAATTCATTTAAATGTTCAAGAGGTTTGTGTATATGTGTGTCTAACATAGATCGTTTATTATATATATAGTAGACATATAATATATATATATGTATATAGTATATATTTTATGGTTTATTGGATTCGGGTTAGTTCATTTTCTTTTTGGTTTACCATAAACATTAAAATCTTTTTCTATTTGCAGGTATTTATCGTTATTAATCATTTTCATTTCATTCAAGTGAATCTTTTGCTTATTACAAACGGGAGAGGCTCCACACATATATCCAATCGAACCATAAATAAAATTTCTATGTGGTCGTTCATAACATAGTTAATAGTGTATATCGTAGTATGGTATGTGTATGTATATAAGTATAAAGGTAAATTTATGTCCGCTGTCCGAGTGCTGCTCCGAGCGGGGTACTCAGTACACCTGGTCGGCATCCGGAAGTGGGCGATATTTAGGCATTTCCAAAAGAAGCAAATGTGGAGCGAATAAAAAAACGATTTCCAGAGCTGGTTTAACACAGACGGTACACAGTTATTGATAAACAACAGATATTTATCATCAACATCATTTCTTAAAATTATTTAAAAGGGGTTCAGCTTGTTTCTTTTTTGGTTGCTGTTTTTTAGCTTTGCTCTGATTTGCTTTGTTGCGGCTTTGATTGGCTGCTGCTGCTGCTGCTGCTTTTGATATTATTAAGTCAGCATTTTTTGTTGTTTTTGTTTTAAACGGAAATATTCAATATTCATATTTTTAATCTATTTCTGCGTTTGTTTTGATTCAATGCATTTCATTCCACAATTTATTCGCTCTTTTTGTGAGTGATCACGGCATCGTCGATCTCCTCCTTTGGCTGATCCTTGTCGCCCCAGCCCCAGGTGGCGTGGGTGCCATCGCCGGTACGCTTCACACGCTTCTTGATAATGTCAGGAGACACGCTCTTTAGGTCGTAGGCCCAGCCAATCTTGGCGAAGAAATCAATGAAAGCCGTGGTCAGATTTAGCGAGTATTTGCCAAACTCGGCGGTTTTGTAGTCCCAGGGGAACACATGATGATAGTTGTGCCAGCCCTCACCGAAAGCGAGCATCGCGACCGAGATGTTCTCCGACGGATTGATGAACCTAATGAGAAAAGAGGGAGAGAGAGTTGTTAAAGAGTTTTACTGGTTTCGTGAATATGGAACCCACCTATCGTAGGGACGGCCACCGAATTTGTGCGCAGCACTGTTTACCAGCCAGGTCACATTCAGGATGAAGCACCAGCGGAACATGGTGGCCACGAACCAGGCGTTCACAAAACTCTCGCCCCAGAAGTACATGGGTGCCACAGTGGGCAAGATGAAGCAAGCCAAGGGCATCAGGATAAAGTAGTGCCTGAGAAGAAGAGACAGAAGATTGTAGTTGATTGCAAAAGATATTAGCTTCACTAGGCACTCACTTCTTCTGGAACATCAGGATGGGATCGGCACGCAGATCAGATAGGTCGACACCCTTGCCCTTGGCCTTCACCTCAGGATGCTTCTTGCACAGCAGCCAGCCAATGTGCGAAAAGAAGAAGCCGCGCGTGGCATTGTGGGGATCGGCATCGGTCTCCGAGTACTTGTGGTGCACACGATGATCGCGGGCCCAGTGGTAGGCGGCATCCTGGAAGGCAACTGTATTGAAGATCACCAGCAGCACGCGCAGCGGCCACTTAGCCTTGTAGGAGCGATGGGCCCACAGACGATGGGCGCCAGCCGTAATGCCCAAGCCAGAGACAACATAAAGAGCGAAAGCTATAAGAACCAATTTATATTTATTAATATATAATCCCAGCTATGTACATATATTATTAGACATTACAACTTTGAATTTAACATTGTGCCATAACATTCAAATTTTATAATCGCTCTGTTTAATCATCTTCATCTTCAGCTCTTTTTCGCATATACTCAACGTTGCGAATGGCATATGCCTTGCTATCGGCGCTAATCGAGAGGACGCCCAGCATTGTTAGGTTGTGCAGCGAGGACTCGACTTGAAAGTCCAGCCGATGCACTGGATTGCAATTACGTATCGAATATCTCACATGCTCCTGGATATCGGCGGATGGCGCATAGTCCAAGTCCTCAGTATCCGTAATATACCTAATGGCCTTCAGCACATGGCGATTGACCTTGCGAGGCACACGAAAATTATCCATCTTATGTGCACAAACGTGAGCTCTCTTTCTATATATGTTTTGTTTATATTCTGTAGATTGATGTGACAAATATAATTGTCGACAGATATTGCTACGTTATGATTGGACATTGTTTGGGCATGCTAATTGTAAATTATTTAAATTGAATACTTATATCAATTTGATATTCCCTACAGACAATAGCAAATAGATTTCTATTGTGAATCATTTAGATCTGGCTTAATCAATTAGGGAACTATAGAGTATATATATATTGTATATTGAATAATAGAGAAATGTTCAATCTATCAATTGTTGATTATGATTTGAATTGCGCACTAAGCTTCGCCTGAATTGGGCACTACATTAATTCGTGTCTGATCTATTGGACTATATGATATGACTTTGGCCCAATGTTATCAGTGCCAAATTTGAAAAAAACAACGCTGATAACCTTGCAATTGAAATGCGAGGCACGCGACGCTAAGATGGCAAACAATGAATAAATAAATATTAAAAATTCTACTGATTGCCATGCGGTCTGTTTGTCTCTCCGACTGTTGTCAACTTACCCAGAACGATTGTCTGCCATTTGGCTGAGGTAAAGATTAGCCATGCGCCGTAGACGGCAGCCAAGTGTAAATATCCGAATGCAATTATGTTGCGCCAGACGAGCTTCAGTTTGCGCCTGTCGGCCTTCTTCATGGACACAATGTCCTTGACGAGGCCGCCGTCGATGGTCTCGGCATCACACTCGAAGAGCACGCCAGTCGAGTCCTGCTGCAGTTTCGTGGGATTCTGCTCTGATTCGGCGGCAGCTGTCGCCGCGGCAGAGAGCAGCGAGTCAGTAATAGACTGGCCTCCAGCGATTGCGTTGGGCGGCATAGTGTGTTAGTGTTGGTACTAGCTGTAGTTAGGAGACAGAAAATAAAAGACATTAAATTTTAATGAATGCGTTGTGCAATTAGTTAAACGAATTGACTAAGGTGAACTTGACACGCTTTACCTACAGGTGACTAATTTTGGGTGTCTCTTTAATTATTACACGTTTTGTAGTCATTGTCAAACTAGTTAGCGTTAGTAGTTGTTGTTGCTGCAGTTCACAAAAAACGTCAATAATTTCAAGGCTGATGTCCTTGCTGAAGGGTAACGTGAAAGCACGCTTGAATCAACATTCACTCTTTCTCTCTCATCCTCAAATTCTGTCAAATTTGTTGCTTTATCAGCTTGCGCTCGTTCCATGACCAATAAAATGGGGAAATTAATAAGAATTTGGGGACTAAAATAAATGCTGCCGGCTAAAGGGCATGTCTGTAGCTTTTACTGTTGATAACTAAAATGCCGGCACGACAACAACACATCATTTCGGCAAACACACCATTCACACCTCTGTGTGTGTGTGAGCACGTACACACATGTGGGTCACTGGGCGTCTTATGTGAAGGCCAAGCTTGCAAGATTGTGTACACGTTTGTTTTTGTGTGGGTCATGGAAAATTTCCCAGTTTTAAATTTGTACAAAAACACTAACACATTAGCCACAACAATTAAAAATGAAAGATGTACATGTATGTATAAATAACTGTTGAGACAACTCAGCAAACACAATAGAATATAAATTAGTAAATGCACTATTTATTTACTTTGTGCATTTCTATATGTATGTGTGAACATTTATACTATAGGTTTACCTTTGAGGACGTCTAACAAGTTATTTGACAACCTGCCAATTGGAGACTCAATTTTCAACTGTTGAACAGAAAATTTGCGCAAAAGCAAACGCAAGCGTGCAGTGTATGTAGTATGCTAAAGCTTTCTGCTTACGCAAAAGCTTTGGCAATGTACGCAATAGGAATTGCTTTTCCATGCCGGCAAAGCTTTTGCAGGTGTCCATAAACAGATTAGAAGAAATGTTAATAACTAAACGCAAACATCGAATGATGTTTAATAATTCAGGGTCAGGGTTTTATATTCTGTTGGCATTTAATCACGTTGCTTTATTGCTTCGAGGGTAAAATAGCTATTAACTATTAAATCCAAGATCTTATGAAAGACCATAAATATAGAAAACACGTCAGATTAAGCAGTTGTATTCTCTTTTCCGTGTAAATTACGTTACCACCTTGCACTGCATTATTAACATTGAAATATGAACCACGTGTGTATATACATACATATGTATGTATGCTTAGTCATACGATTCCTACGCCAGCCTCTAGCGTCTAACAGCCGTGTACGACAGAGACAGCATAATGGGAAGAGCAAGCAATCCAGTTGGGTTTGTTTGCACAGTACTATTGAACGTGTCTGTGTGTGTATACTTTCAATTCAAAAGAATATTTAGAAATTGACTAAAAGAGCAGATCGTTAACGAAAGCTTTGCCACTATGGCGCAATCTCTGACTTTTTCCTCTTCGCGTGAACCCACCAGCTGTTCACAAGTGTTGGTGGCGAAACATATATCAAAACCGGCAGCCCGCTGCTAACTTCGGCGAAATAAATGTTGTTGTTTTTTCAGCTTTTTGTAAATTTCTGATTATGACGGATTACAAGCATTTGATAAAGCCTACCGCATTGATATTGAACTTGAGTTTTGTGTTCACGTAGCCCCATTGGCGTCAACGCTCACAGATGAGAGTACGCGAGTAGACATAGAGAGAGAGAGAATGAGAGTGGGAGAGTGAGTGCGCGCAAAATGAGCGAATGGGAACTTGATTTGCCGACCGGCATCACGATGCAAAAGCGTGTTCCGCTCTGCTCATCGCATAAAATCAGGTTGCCTCGGTCATTCTCTATTGATGCGTCTAATCTATTAAATTGCGTTTTTGAATTCGCGAAAACTAAAGCTTTCCTCCAGAATTTTACCATTATTGGATTTATGATAGAGTATTTTCTGCGTACTATGCACAATGTAAATAGCAAGAGCAACTTTTGTCAATTGAGCGATAAACTTAAAGTCCAACTTATTTATTTTTAGTTTGAGGCAAATGTATCACATTGAGGTTCAGTACATAATTACACATTCGTCCTTATGTATGCCGATATAAATATATGGATATATTCCGAATACAAAGAGCACATATTTATTATTCATTTAAGCTTTAATGAATCATTTAGTTGAAAGGGTCAGCTTAAGTATGTTAAATACATGGTCGAGCAGCCTAATGCCGCAAGCAAACTATACAAGATTTGTATAAAGTATCTGCGCCTAGGTCTTTAACCTTCAGTAAATAGACGCGTTGACCGTTAAAGTACAGCCTTCAGAAGTTAAGAGTTGGAAAACAAATACAAATTTTATGATTTGCATGCTTGATCAACAGATCGCTTGATAGCAATAAAAAGCTTTCAAAGATTTTTTCTTGAAAAGGTTTTTTTTTTTTTTGGTAGTGTATTTTGTATGTATACTCTTGGCTTGTCTCTTGGGTCACTTGGCTACAGTCGAACGTTTGCGTATTAGTTAATTGTTTTACGTAAACACTTGCAAATCCTGTCGCAACAGACAAACGTCAACAAAAACGTTTGTACATATGTACTAACCTGTTTTGCTGACGAAGTAAGTAAAGTTAGCTTTTCGCGGGTTTTCTTTTGATGAATTTGCAAAATAAAAACTTTATCACTTTATTTTTGCACAGAGTATTTGTATGGGTAACTAGTAACAAAGCGGGTAACGTTGAGACACGTCCACACGCTCTGATGTCTCAGCACACACTGAGAGCCAGTCGAGCAGAGTGGTGAAATTTAAACCATTTTTTTCGCTCTCAAAACTTTGACGTTGGCAGAGACGCAAAACTTTTACTGCCCCTTTCTTAGCATTTGTTGTTGATATGACAGTGCTTGGGCACTTCTAACTGTTAAACATATATACATACGCTCACACATTTATATGTATGTACATACATACAGGCACACGCGTTCATCAGCACAGATTAGCCACGGGAGATTACGATCAACTGAATTTGCACGTATGCACTTCTCATAGAACTTTGCAAATTTCGCAAATTTTGATCAATTGAAAGTACGTTAATGAATGAAAATGACTTTGGAACGTAATTTAAACCCTTCACAAACAACTTACGGACATTGTCAATAGATCAATTACAATTAAAGTTACCGCTGCAATGCAAATTAAACAATTACCTAAAGTACACAACACGAGGATCTTATAGTAAATAGTGCACTCTGCCCTCAGTGTGAAAATATGTGCATGGATATCGCACAAGGAAACGAGATTAGCAAAACTTTGATAGAAGTTCAAAAAGTTCATTTATAACTTATTTAAGTGGCTAAATGTGATAATGAATTTCAGAATTGTGTATGTTTTAGTACTCTACTTGTGAGAGTAACACACCTTATAGATGGGATTTGTCACATACTTCATGACTAAATACTAAATATGAATTTTGATACACCAATTTTGTTTAAATATTAAGAATGTCACAATTCAAGCTTGTTTGTTATTTATATAGTATTTAATAAATAACAAACAATATACAATCTATTTCAGGTTTTTGGAAAGCTGCTTTGACTTAAGACAGGTATTTAATCAAATTGTTCTTTGTCAATAAAAAATGTATTCAAAGGTCCTCTAGTTTCAAGATTATCTATTGTTATAAAAATATTTTGACTTCTATATGCAGAGATAGACAAAACATATAGATTAGGATTATTTAGTAGTGCGACTGACGACTAAATATTAAATAACAAAATATAGTGATAAGCCCAAATTAAAGTTTTTTGTTTATAGGTGTATATATAATAATATATCTTTTATTAAATTAGAAAAATGTGCGCTTCAGAGCTTGAGAAAAAAATTAACAAAGTTTTGTTCACGAAAATAATAAAATATAATTAAAAACTTTTTAACATCAGTCTAACTTCATAAGTCCTGATTTGACACATGTGTGGCTTGGAATCGATGAGGTCCTGGAGCCGTTTCAGCCGCGGTTCTCTCAACATCGCCCCATAAGTTCTGGTATAATGTTCCGTGCTTGGGGAACGCGGAGCATACTGTTTATTTTGCTTTCACCCGTTTAGTGTATGTTGTGTTTCTATTTCAGTGAACGGCGGGTTTTCACCCACATATCTCTAAACGCGTTAAAACCAAATAATAACGGACTTTTTTCGCAACTCTCTTTGGATTCTATCGCATACCAATCATAAAAATCATTTTATTTTTTAATGAAAATAGAATCATTTCATTTCATTTATATTTTATGTACCGTTCCACTACATAAGCACAACGAATATATATATAATTTTATTGTATCTTGTATAATGTTAACCAAAGTATAAATATCTGTTCGAAGAATGTAAGCGATACGCACAGCTGTTGTTGGATCGTAAACGTTAGAAACAGCTTTTGTTTGATCGTAAACGACATTCACGCCAGCTGTTGATGCAGCTGCAAATGCGAAATTCGCATACATATGCATATCCAAACCTACATGCATGCAGTTCTTTCAGTTTAACATGCAATTGCGCATGGAAAAATTCGAAATGAACTCTAAAGTAAAGTCAATTAGATTAGAATTGGATGCCAATCGATTAGGCGTCTATTTAGCGCGGTGTAAGATTCACGTAAATTGATTAACCCTACAAAATTGCAACTAGTATATACTATAATAACTAAGGTAAGCTATATGGAAGAACCTAGGCGCAAGGCTACTATTTAAATTCAGCTTTTTTATTATTTTATAAATTTGGAATTTATATTTATATATAACATTTTGGTTTCATAATTTTCAGAAATTAACAAGGTATTGAACAAAGGACATTTTCTGCTGTTCATAAAAATAGCATTACTAAATAAAAAAATCTGTCGATTCTAAACTATTTGAAATCATCTTTAACTCATAGGACTTAGTCGTGAACCACTTATTGGAAATAACCTGCCGGCATGCTTCTTGGATAACTACCCAAAGTTGAGCTTTATTGGACGGTTTGGATCTTTGTCCTGTTATGTCTATTTTACGTTTTACGTTTGGTATACGTTTTATTTTGTTGGCAACTTTCACGCACCTACGCAAATACATCATACCCATTTCAACAATTTTCAATAGGGTAGAAGATGTGAACGTGTAATAGTTCAAAGGAAAACGCGTGATTTCAAACAATTTCCGAGTGGAAATAAAATTTAATTATCTACATAGAATTCATCACCTTGCGTCATTGCATGCAACGTAATGTCACTCGGAGACTGTGTGCTACGCAACAAAATATTGTTTAGTACACAATTCTAATCTGTTAAGAAATAAATTCTTGGCTATTTTTTTTTTTTGCAACGTGCGAAATGCGCATTTGGATGTTGATATATATTATTTATATATATTTCGGCAACATATGAATTATTTTTGATTATGACCAAGGTCAATGAAAATCTATATATAAATTTGCAACTTACTTGTACAATTTTATTAACCAATTTAGTTGTTTAAATCCAAAATTTGCACTAATGTCTGTAAAATAGTTTCTAGAGATGAGAAGTTGTGGGCTTCTCGAAAAGTAAGTATCGAGCTCATAACTCGATATTTATGCCTAACTACAGACATTATATCGATGTTAGGTAAAAATTGGATACAAACATCGTTGTCAAATATCATTTTATTTTAAAGTTTTGAATTACATTTGTTTACTTTGAACATTGTTTGAAAATAGGTTTAGTGAACATTTTCGCTTTATTATAAAATTTTCAATTGATATACTTTTTACTTTTTTGCCGAAATACAAACAAGCACAGTGTACACTGTCAAGGAAATAAATTGACTGGCATTGTTATCGACAGGATATTCCATATTTTAATCGATAGCCAGCACTGGGTCCATCGGAATTTGCATTTAATCTGCAGACCAGCAACATGTCAAAACAAAGCCTTGAAGACGAAAATGCAACAAATGATCTAAATCAAGTCCTAAATAGGGCAGTTGAGGAGCGGGATGATGTTGATATTCAGGTATATAATTGAGCTTTATATATAAATCCGAATAACAATTAATATCTTTAAAGGAAAACACTGTAGACACGGCTTTAGAAAGCATCTCAAATGAGAGTAAAAATAGTGCAACAACGTCAAACAACGAGCTCAGTGAAGAAATAAATGTGGATAACAATGATGCGCAAGATCTAACAGATAGCCACATAGACCTTAATCAAATTAGCAATGATGGGCACAAACAAATTGCCTGTTTCTTTAAAGCAAATCCATCTCTACGCATTGCAGTGCACGGCATGTCGGAGCTGGTCAACTCGCGGCTCTCGGCCGAAGCACTGGATATTTGTGTAGAACTTCTAGAGGCAGGTGTGCCGCCAAGGGCGCTGTCTGAAGTTGTGCTCCATATTCTAGACGTCAAGATGAAGAACTACGAAAAGGAACACGGTCCCATATTACCATAGTGTATCAAGAGATCAGCGTTAATCCCAAAAACGTTTATACTTCAAGATAACGCTTATCTACACCTGAGTGGCACCTGAAAATTACAGTCGTCTAGACATAAGAAAACTACTCTACATCGAGAGATTAGCGCAGCAAAAAAACCAATTAATTGCGATACCAAAGTTAATTGTATTTATATATTTTTGTTACTCTAGAAAATACAACCCGCTAAGCATAAGTTTTTAATTATATTGTACTAAAATTAAAGTAATTTTAATGAACTAAGTTCTTAGTGCGCCTTCTGGCCCAGAAAGAGAACAAGATGTTCATCTTCTGCGGTCATATCCTTATCGCCCCAGCCCCATAGCTCGTGTGATCCATCGCCAGTGCGACGCACTCGTCGCTCCACCGTCTCCGGGGCCACTGACTTTAGGTCGTAGGCCCATCCGATTTTCGCGAATAGATCTATGAACGCTGTGGTCATGTTCAGCGAGTAGTTGCCCCACTCGGCGGTCTTGTAGTCCCAGGGGAAGACATGATGATAGTTGTGCCAGCCCTCGCCAAAGGTAAAGGCCGAGACATACGGACTTTGCGACGGATTAATGTTCCTATGTGAAAATCATTTTTGTATTATAAATATACTTTATATATACGTATATGTCGTAATACGTACTTGTCGTAAGGACGTCCGCCGAACTTGTGGGCTGCACTATTTACCAGCCAGGTCATGTTCAGCTGGAAGCACCAGCGGAACATGGTGGACACGAACCAGGAGCACAGGAGCGACTCGTTCCAGCAGGTCATGGGTATGACCGTTGGCAATATGAAGCAGGCCAGCGGCATGAGAACAAAGTAGTGTCTGTCAATTGGAGAGATCAGAGATTATACTTGGACTACCTCTCTATGAATTGAGCTAATTAGCTACTCACTTCAGCTGGAACATGAGAATGCGATCGGCGCGAAGATCGGTCAGATCCAAGCTCTTGCCCTTGGCCACCACATCGGGATGCTTCTTGCACAGAAGCCAGCCGACGTGCGAGAAGAAAAAGCCACGGGTGGCATTGTGTGGATCGGCATCCGTCTCGGAGAACTTGTGATGCACGCGATGATCGCGCGCCCAATGGAAGGCGGCATCCTGGAAGGCGATCGTATTGAAGGTGATTAGGATTAGGCGCAGCGGCCACTTGGCCTTGTAGGAGCGATGCGCCCAGAGGCGGTGAGCGCCGCCCGTGATGCCCAACATGCCCGCAACGTACAGGAAAATAGCTGAAGAAACAAAAGTTGATGAAATCAGGAGCGGATGGAGGAGCACCCCTATGCAGCTTACAGAACACAATTGTTTGCCATTTGGCTTGGGTCAAGAGCAGATAGCCGCCGTAGAGCGCAGCCATGTGCAAGTAGGCAAAGAGTATTATGTTGCGCCAAACCCATTTCAACTTGCGTTTCTCGGCCTTCTTCAGCTCTATTACATTCACGTCCAAGGCGCCATCGTTGGTCTCCGCGTCGTCTTCGAAGAGCACGCCCGTCTGTTTGGAGGCTCCAGTCTTGGAGTTGCTCAGCACTGGCCCCAATTCCGAGTTACCTGCCAGGCCATTGGCCGGACTACTCACAGCATTTGGTGGCATTATTTACTCTGAAGCTGGAGAGAATACAAAATATATATGTTAGCAATCTATGAAATCAATTGGAATAGTGCTCTTCATCTCATCAGATGTGTAAGCTAAGTTAGAAGTTTGGTGAGTCGCTTGTACATAAAGTAAATTTTCCTTTTAGTTCTTTGTGTTCTTTTTCTTCTATAGTTAAAACATATCATAGTCTATCTGATCTCAGCAATTGTTCAAGTTAAAACACGGTAGTGAGTTGCTTATATATCGTTAAATTTTGATATTTATACGTGTCACAACCATACCTCTCATAAATGTGCTATAACAATTTGTAGATCTTTGAAATTTGGTATGCAGTATATATCACCTAGTCTATATTAAGTTCAGAAAAACCATTACATGGCAAAGTATTTGACTCGTACAACAAATTTATTATCTTCGAAAAGTTAATTTGCTGGGGTTAACTTACCCATTTGCTGAGTTCAGAAATACTACTACATGGTATGAGTATTTGACTTACAGAACAAATTTCACAACCGTGAAAATTATATATTTTAGCGCTAAATTTAGTTAAACCGAGCAAATTATTATTATGTTCTTTTTTTTTCTCAAGTAAACTTTTCAATCATAAAGTCTTTTACATCTTAGACAGCAATTTTCGCACTCTTATAATTATGAGAGGAGCACATAAATATTCAATGGTTTATAATAAACTGCACTTTGTTTTTTACATAATCCCATCTGGTATATATAATTAACATTCGATTTGAATTTGCAATATTCTAAATCGCTTCACGGTTGAAATACTCACCAAATGCTTTAGGTTTAATTGAGGAATTGATGAAAGCGAAAAAGCCGTATAGACCGGCGTCGTAAAGAGCTGGTTTCTTACTGTGTCCGCGATCGGACAGGTTGAACGAATGGGATCGTCTTTCTTAGTTGGCGCTCTTCTTTAGCTCGATATTCGCTTAGGTTTACCTTTGCAAATTATCTGGATTGGTTTGAAAGGGGAACATCGACTGCTTTCAGTATTTATACTGAATGCGAAAATCGTAAGATGCCCTTCATAAAAAAATTGTGATTAGAAATTAATCTCTCTAACGAGTGCGTCTAACGAGACCTAATGAAATTAACGCAATCTTTGCAATTTCATCTATCCCCATTGAACTGTAGTCAAACGCTCAGCAACCGTTTCACGTGTTAGTCAAAGTACACGATCTACGATCTGCGCCTGTACGAAAGATGTGAATCAGAAATAAAGTTATTAAAATTAGGAACAGCCAGATTATCTACCAACTGAAATCAATTCAAACTGATGCTCAAAGCGCCATCTACATGTCAGAGCTGTTAATAAAGCTTTCCAGTATTAAGATGACTTTATATAGTGTTGCCGAATTCAAACTATATTTCATCTTAGTTTTATGGATTTTATTATTTAAACAGAGTATCAGCCCAAAATATGATTTTCCATCTTAGCCACAGTTTAACATAAACCAATTAAATGTGCTTTTATGTTTGTGTATTTAAATAAGTTAACAATTTCAAAATTAATCAGTTCTGAACTGCCTGTGAGAATGATGTTATGTACATAATATTTTAGTGTGTCTCACATTCTTTTCTTCTCTTCGTCTTCTCGTCTATTTATCTTTGGGCTTTTCAGTTGCATCAGGTTCGCTATCGTCACTGCTGTCCTTTTTCGATTTTTCAACAGGTTTTGGTTCGGCTGCTTTCTTAGATTTGCTTTTGGCCTTCTCCGCCTGCTTCTGTTTCTCAGCCTCGACAATGGCGGCCTCTTCCTGCTGTTTCATGACCTCCTTCTGAGCAGCTGCCACGGCGACATCTTCGTCATCCCAATCAGCCATGGAACGATCACGCTTTAGCCACGAGTGTGTGGTGTCTGCCTTGAACGCTAAAATGAAATGAAATCAAATATTCAACTTAGTTTGGCCGGTTTCGGTTAACCAAGCATCTACTCACTGTTATTGAACCACTTTATGCCGTTCTGCATGTCCTCGATGATCTCACGAGATGTATACATGACTTCGTTCTGCACCGCCTGGTGGAACGTTGATGTTTCAAACGAGGCCGAGTAGACGGAGTTGCGATCATGATTGAGTGCGCGCTGCGGAAATTTGGACAAGCACGTGGCCAGCTCCAGGGCATGGCCCAGCGCTGTGCCTGTGGGCACAATGCGATTGACTAGGCCGATATCGTGCGCCTCCTGTGAGCCCACTGGTCGTCCAGTGAGTATCAAATCCAGCGCACGTGACAGTCCAATCATGGCGGGCAGACGCACAGTGCCACCATCGAGCATGGGCACCCCAAAGCGCCTATTGAAGAAGCCCAGCACAGCGGACTCCTCCATGACGCGTAAATCGCACATCAGCGCCAGCTCCAGGCCATTGGCTATGCAGTAGCCATTGATGCCGCAAATGACCGGCTTTTTAATGTGACGACGAGTGGGTCCCACAGATCCCTCAGGGCGCATCAGAATATCAACGCTTATTTCCTCCTTCTCGTCAGTGCTGATCTCCAGTATATCAAATCCCGAGCAGAACGATCCACCCACACCATAGAGCACCGCCACCGGCGACGTATCGTCGGCCTCGAAGGCGGAGAAGGCCTCACAGAGCTTCGAGGCGGTTGTCGAGTCGATGGCATTGCGTTGCTGTGGGCGATTTATGCCGATTAGAGTTATATTTTTATCCTTCTCGATAATTATGCTTGGAGGCTGTTCCGGTTCCTTTTCGGCGCTAGTAGCAGCATCTGAAAAGTCATTAATTTATTTAATTTACTTGGTAAACATTATGTCACGTTTGTTTTTAACTACCTTTGTACAATGCCTTTGTTGAGCTAAACAGGCGGCGAGGCGGCGAACGTAAATGTTGGCCAATATGCTGGCCTATTTGTATTCCCAATTTGCGGAACATGTTTAAATTGTAAACAACTTAAATAATTTGGTATAGATGCTCGTAAAATTTATTTAGCAATCAAAGAACTGCAAATTAAATTCTCAAAACAAATTTCTGAATATCGTATATAGGGCTGCCACCTATGGTGAAACAATACAGCTGTAAACTATACGATAGTTGATAGCGCAATCGATAAATAGTGGTGAAAAGTCGATATAATCAAAGATCATTTTAGTCGTTATGGGCCTTTAAAATAAAATGCATGTGACTGCCATAATTTACTTACTTATTTCTATTTCATTATATCACTTTTTATTAGCTATTGTAATTATCGATAGCCCGAATTCACCATTTTTCCCATCGCTATTATTCGCGGTTTGATAAGCATAAATTTCACCACGATTCTGCTGAGAAATTCTCAATGAGAAAGCTTTCAAGGCTTGGAGCGCACCGCAATGTACTCAGTTTGGAGCGGCGTCGAAAAGCGAGCGGTTGATTGTTAGCCAGCAGCAGCAGCTAAGGAGCGGTACCAATATAGAATATTAGAATTTTGTGTGTGCGTCGTATATCGTATATAAGTCATGTATCACCTGAAGAGTTTGGCCCGACAGGGAGCCATGCGTCAGCATGAGCTGACCGCCATGGCGAAGGCATTGCCCACTGCTGTGCTTCAGACGCGCAACTACCAAATTCCCGATCGTCTAAAGGACGTGCCAACTGCCAAGGATCCCCGTTTCTTTGACATGGTTGAGTACTTCTTCCATCGTGGTTGCCAAATATCAGAGGATCGTCTGATCGATGACATGAAGGGCAAGCTGTCGTTGGATGAGAAGAAGCAGAAGGTGAAGGGTATTCTCATGCTTATGCAACCCTGCGATCACATCATCGAGATTGCATTCCCACTGCGCCGCGATGCGGGCAACTACGAGATGATTACCGGCTATCGTGCACAGCACAGCACACACAGGATTCCCACAAAAGGAGGTAAGACACACCATACCACTCCACACCAAGCCAAACTGAAGCGAATATTACAAACATTTTTCGATATGCATTTCGGGTTTCCTTTCGCGTCTCTCTTCCTCTCCTCTCGCCGTGTGTCTGTCCATACTCTGTCTGCGTCTACCTCTCAGCCGGCATATTTGTTTTGGATTTTGTTTCATACTTTTGGCGTGTGGGAAACATCTTGCCAACTGTTGGCAAAAATCGATTTTTCTCTACATCTGATGCAGTTCTTTCTTGCCTTTGGCATTATGTAACCAGCGAACTCGTGTTTCGGTCTGCTTACTAACTGTGTGTCCCCATTGGGCATCTTCTCTCCCGCTCTCGCGCACCCTCCACTATTTGTTTACATTGACGCTGTCTCCGTGGTAAAGCGTCTTTATTTTCATTACCGTTAGTCCAGTTGCATAAGCAGCTGGTAGGGCATTCCATGTGCCGCCAATTGATTTCCAAGCCCTTCAAGTGTTGTTCACACGCCCCCTACCGCCTGCCACGCCCCCAAAACAACGAATGTATCGTTCAAATTAACACTAATTTCGATTCACCTAGCGCCATGGCAAAAACAAAATTTCTATAATTTGTTGTTTTTGTATTTTTGCGCTTTGTCTGTGTTCTATTTTTAATAACGCTATTTATTCCCTTGCTTTTGCATTTTGTTTTGTTTTTCTTTTTTCCAATCGGAAAAAGAGCAGTACAGCGAATATTGTACAGTGTGACAAGTATGTGTTAATAGGCTATAAAAAAAAAGGAAGTTTTGTTGTCAAGCGCACGCCCCTTTTCTATTTACTCTTAGGCAGTAAATAATGAATATACTAATAAATGGCTAAATTGGGATACCATTTATTGTATTTTAAATATTTTAATTAAATTGACACAGGGTTCTTATTAGACCTTAGCTAAAAAAAAAGTAGACCAGAAAATACCGAAAAAAATACATATGTGTATGTATGTATGTATATAAATTTGTGTCGTATCATAGAATATAATTGTGGATGTTATTTTGCTCATGCTTATTGCTATTGACTGGGCCGTTGATAGGCGACGCAGTCGGGAGGCATGTGGAGCATAAATTGACGAATAAGTGAACAACTTTATGATTTTATTGCCGATTTCATATCATCATTGAAACGGGTTGTAAACAAGTGTGACTGGCTCTTGCTGTTGCCAGCCACATGAGCTGCTAAAATTATAAGTATATATACTAAATATTTGTATTTATATTATCTAAATGTACTCGATATGGGTGCTAAATTGTTTAGCGGCATTAATGCGGCCTTTTAGTGGGCACTTGAAATAGGTTCAAGTTTCATTACTCTAATTAATGTTAATTGCATTCAGTACAGTAAGCGCACGTATCTATGTATGTATGTATGTGTGTGTGTCTGTCTGTCTGTCCGTCTGCCTGTGTGTATGATTGTAATATATGGACACAAATGACTTCATAGCTCGAATTCGGCAAAATACATTTTGCAGTTTATTCTCTCAATGCTTTGACGTCAAAAGTTACTCATAAAGTAAAGGAAAGAGAGCAAGAGAATGTAGTTAAATGAGACCCAACGATGTTTGAATACTCTGACGAGGCTTAAATGAAATTCCTAAAGATTTTTAGCTAATACATGATATAATAATAATACATATAATAAAATAAATAATATAATCATCTAGTATAGCAGCAGTCTTTTAGTTTGTTGTTTTAACTAAAGAATCAAAAATTTCAATTTCAGTTCAATTCTTCAGTTATCCATAAATCAGGTGATTCTATTTTATTCCAATTGAACTCTCTCTCGCTTCCTTCTTAAAGTTCCTATGATATTATATTATATTGCTTTGAAGAAATATATAAAAATTCTTTCCTATGACAGCTATAAAATATATTACATTTGATCTGACAAAAAATGACTTCCGTTGATCTGTAAGTCTTATAAGAACTATATTTTTTTTTAAATAATTTTTTGTTTTCCACATATTTCTTACATGTTACATGCCGAATAAGAAATTTAAAGTACTCTTCGCAAGACAATAAAATAAAAGAGTATTAAGAGCCGAAAACACAAAAACCGGTTTTCGACACAGCGTTGGGTGTGCAAAAAAAAAAAAAAAAAAAAAAACTGTATCTCCGTCAATCAGTAAATTTAATTTTAATTTCTTGTGCGCTTCACGTGATGCGCACGTTGTGCGAATAGCATGAGTCACATGTTTCGCAGTCTAGACACACTGTGCAGCAAGTGAATCGGGTGCTTTGGGCTGTCTTTATATACTTACAACTTTCTATGTCGTTGAACTGTCCGACATTTGGGTTCATTTTATTTGCTACATGCGAATGTAAAAAAATACATATAACTGATATATGTATGTACATACTATATAGTATTCTAAATGGATTGACATATGAGCGAAACGTTCTCATTAGGCTGATAACAGCTGAAATATGCATAGACCAAAGCATAAAACATATATGTATGTATGCACATATTTCCCCAGTTTGAGTACATTGTGTGTTTGCCTTCGATTATTGAAATTTACTTGAAAATCAAATGATGTTTCCGCTGATAATCTAAGCGATGTAATCAATACACGCCTTATGTACAGTAGAGGCTCGTTAAGCAAAGAGTGTGTGTGTGAGAGCGAGAGTGAGAGGGAGAGAGAATGAGTTGTTTCCAAAAGAAAAATACTCACATTTATATGAAAAACAAGGTAATAAGTAAAATTGGCAAAATTAAAAAAAAAAAAAACATTTATATGCTTGAAATATTTTATGGGAAAAATACTAGAAGAAAAAGATATACATATGTACTTACATATATACATACATTAATTCTATAGCAAAAGACTATAAAATATCTACATATTTTCAAGCAATCTAATTCTACATATTAAAAATTCAACTAATTTATTAAAAATGCATCAAATCTTCTGTTTTCTGTTTTGTTTCCCATGAGTCGACTGTACTCGATATATCTACATACATATGTACATATGTATATACAATTTGTTTACAACATCTCTAATCTATAAGGCTACCATTGGCAATTTGTATTCAAATAAGTTGTGTCAATATTTAACTGTTGTGTGAAAACCTACTTTGTTGTTTGTTTATTTGCTTACAAATTTCATACTCAAGTGGCAGATATTTCAGATAAACTCTCGATAGCACCAGCTCCACCTCCCCCATGCGAGATGTTCATGTATTTGCTCCCTGGTTAAAATGCTTCAATTGTATTGCCCAGAATGCATTAGCGTTACTTGTTGACAATTGTTTTTGGCAGCTCGTGATGTGTTTGTATGTAACTGGGTACAAATATAGATAGCTCTCAGGCCATTTCCTGTGCTATCTGGATTCGGCTATGTCTTATCATATATAGCTTAAGATTTCGTCAGCCTACGCTAAAATATAACAACTATATATATATGTATATATCATATGGCTCAGTCAGCTAGTCAGCTGATGTGGTCGGACCCCCAGCGAGTCCAACCGGTTTGGTCTATGAATTGGCGATTGCTGTTGCCAATGGCCCACAAACACACACACACACATACACACACACACACACGTAATACTCATAGACGTGGCAGCATATATGTATGCACGCCCCATACGATCGAGCCCCCAAAAAAGCAAAAGAACTTATCGCGCGCGATTGTATAACATACATAGTATATACCGCATCAGCACACACATATACACACACGGTTATGGGCGTATATATATATATATATAGCATTCTCTGTATCTTGTAGATTGGCAAGCTCTATGCATAAATAGATTTCTGCGGTACGTGTGTGGTAGAACGAACGTAGAACGATGGAAAAACATAAAATAGGAATCACGCGTTCGATTTTTGTTGTTTTCAATTTTTGTTTCCTTTTGTTTTTAAGAAAATATTTGCCGAAAACAAGTAAACAAGCGCCTTGTTTTTCTTCAGTGTAGAGATAAAGCCGGTTATTATTAACGTATCTTGCAAGGTCCACAACAGCAACGCAAGAATAAATAGAGCTGAAGTTTTATTTTTTGACAATGCAAAAAACAAAAAAGAATTTTTGCGCTGTTGTTATGCGCACCAATTGTGGAATGAAAGAAAGAGAAAGGGCAGTGGATGGGAAATAGCTAAGAAAACCGGCAACAGCGCATTGAGCTTTTTTTTATTGCTTTGCAGAATTTTGTTCGTCAAGTTTTTGTTTGTTTACGCTGCAGTCCAGCGCCGGCAGTTTAAGACGCTGCACTGCTTGGCAGCGTAAGCAGCGCACCAATACATGTATGCCAACGTATATGTGTGTGTGTAAGTATTTACAGCTGATAAGCTTCTTTAAATACCGAAATCTGCTTTGGACTGCCAAAGTTCAAACGGATTCATGGCCAAGAAATCAAAATGGACGCCTGGCAACCGCACTTAATGAGCAAAAAATGATTTGTTTATTTCCTGCCTTTGTTTTTAGGGGGCTTGTCTATTGGCAAAAAAGAAAAACTGATTGATGATTTGCTGAATATGCTGTAGAGTATATATAATACTGTATGTATGTATGTGCGCATGTTATATGTACATATATGGCTGAAGATAAAACTGATTAAACTTTGTACCGGGTCATTCATATTTTATGGCTTACATCGTAAAACTGAACAACAAAATCATATTTATATTTGAAACGCCCGCCACTTGTAGCTTGAGGAAGTTGCTTATCTAATCGTGAAGAACGAAGATATCTAAAGATAAATGTGACAAACAAGATAAGCAACAAATGAAAATACTTGCCCAGCAGCGGACCCAGTTTGCTTTCGAGTATTACGCCATGGCTAGAATGCAGTTGCCAAATGCGATTATGACCCAGTTGCACGTGAGCAGTGGGAAAACGCCAAGAGACGATTTGTCTCTCAGAAATCAACTTTTGCTTTCAAATAGGTTCAGAAAAAGAAACGAAATATCGCATATGTTTTTCTTAGTCTATTCTTAGCGCTTTGCAATTGGATTTAGTCCAACATATGTTTTTCTTAGTCTATTCTTAGCGCTTTGCAATTGGATTTAGTCCAACATAATATAAACAAGACAAATGCAAAGCTGCTCAGACCGAAGGAATGTACTTTTCTGTTCGATATAGTATACTTTGTTTCGTGTAGAAATCGCTTTCAAGGTTTCATGGGGTGCCCAGGCACAACACCTGTCGTATACGTAATGCTTATGCAATTCGGTTTGTTGCAGGCATTCGCTTCTCGTTGGATGTGTCACGCGATGAGGTCAAAGCCCTGTCCGCGCTGATGACCTTCAAGTGTGCCTGCGTCGATGTGCCTTTCGGCGGTGCGAAGGCCGGCCTGAAGATCAACCCCAAGGAGTACTCCGAGCATGAGCTGGAGAAGATCACGCGTCGCTTCACCCTTGAGTTGGCCAAGAAGGGCTTTATTGGCCCCGGCGTCGATGTGCCCGCCCCCGATATGGGCACTGGCGAGCGTGAGATGTCCTGGATTGCCGATACCTACGCCAAGACCATCGGCCACTTGGACATCAATGCCCATGCCTGTGTCACTGGCAAGCCCATCAACCAGGGCGGCATCCACGGACGCGTCTCGGCCACCGGTCGCGGCGTCTTCCACGGCCTGGAGAACTTCATCAACGAGGCCAACTACATGAGCATGATTGGTAAGTCAGACTGGCATTACCATTGATTGAAAGACTTTCATCTAACGGTGCTGCGTTTGCGCAGGCACCACGCCCGGCTGGGGCGGCAAGACCTTCATTGTGCAGGGCTTCGGTAACGTGGGTCTGCACACCACCCGCTATCTGACCCGCGCTGGCGCCACCTGCATCGGTGTGATTGAGCACGACGGCACACTCTACAACCCAGAGGGCATTGATCCCAAGCTGCTGGAGGACTACAAGAACGAGCACGGCACCGTCGTCGGCTACCCCAATGCCAAGCCATACGAGGGCGAGAACCTGATGTACGAGCAGTGCGACATCTTCATTCCAGCGGCCGTCGAGAAGGTCATCAACAGCGAGAATGCGGGCAGACTTCAATGCAAAGTGCGTATCAAAGAGATACGAACAAGGCTGTTGGCAACTGATTGATGCGGGCTTGACCTCCAGTCTCAAAAGTCTTTATCAGAGTTCTTACTGATCCATGTCAATTCATGCAGCTGACAGTCTTGTTGCTTATGCTTTCCCAGTGCTTTTCCTTCATTTAATGTTTCACTTTTCCACTCTAAGATCATTGCCGAAGCTGCCAACGGACCCACCACACCCGCTGCCGACAAAATACTCATTGATCGCAACATTTTGGTCATCCCCGATCTGTACATCAATGCCGGCGGTGTCACCGTCTCCTTCTTCGAATGGCTCAAGAACCTGAACCATGTCTCATACGGTCGCCTGACCTTCAAATATGAGCGCGAGTCCAACTATCATCTGCTCGGTAAGTTGTTAGGGCCTTTAACTACATAGGCTTAAGCGCACCATCTGCAGTTTCTGCGCACACTATCTATCCATCTATCTACCAATCTATCTATCTTATATATAAGAATATTTCATAGGCTTGTACGATCAATCATGCCATTTCATTTTAAATTCATTTAAGGGCACATGGTTTTCTAAAATTCTATTTTTATTTATTATATTTTATATCTATTAACTCGCGCTAGTTGCCACAACCAAACCATGTAGAAAAGCAACTGCTCGGCTCGGCTCGGCTTGACTCTGAAGCACTTGCTCTTCCCGTTTGGTTTCTATCGAAAGACACAAAGATCATCAAATTGAATATTTATTTGACTCGATTCATTTAGTGCTCTCCTCAATCAATATTCGTATTTCCAATTATTATGACCGTACTTTAATTATAATGCCATCTTAGTAATTCGTTGTTTATTCTATTTCTTCTTTTTTTCTGTTTCTCTATCACCAATGTAGACTCAGTCCAACAGTCAATTGAAAGAATTATTAACGACGGTACATTCTTATTATTAATTCTTCTTTTTCTATTATCCTCCTGAACCCACCATAAAAACCAAAACCAAACAAATGCCTTTTACTGTTACTCATGATGTACACGCCCACACACACATACACAGACACCTGCCCAGAACCGCCCAAATTAATTCTTGTTACCCTGTATAATTTAGAAAACTTTACTGTATGTTCTATTACACAGATATATGTACATATATTTGTTTATATATATATATATATATATATATATATATATATATATATATATATATATATATATTTACATATATATATATATTTGTTTTTGTAGTTATTGTTTTGTAGCTTTTGGTTTTTTTTTTTTTGTATGTTATGTTCCTTTTGTCAGCATTATCCGTACCATCAATGCATTGACAGAGCTCGAGGATCTGTTTAGATCACACCCGGACAACTCTTGCCAGCTCCCCATTCACATACATATAAATATATATACACACACATCTTGTCCGTGCTCTAACTGTGCCTCCATCCGTGCTCTAACCTAATCTGTCTAGTTAACACCTTGGCGGCTGCTGCTAACGTCAAAATTATCCAGCATGAGGCATATTGAATTAATCGCTTTATTTGTTTTTTGTATCTCTCTCCACTTTCTCTCGCTCTCGCTCACCTTGTGAATTGGCCATATTTTAGAATCCGTACAAGAGTCCCTGGAGCGTCGCTTTGGCCGTGTCGGCGGTCGTATTCCTGTGACGCCCTCCGAGTCGTTCCAGAAGCGCATCTCTGGCGCCTCCGAGAAGGATATTGTGCACTCTGGCCTGGACTACACCATGGAGCGTTCCGCACGCGCCATCATGAAGACGGCCATGAAATATAATCTGGGTCTGGACCTGAGAACCGCTGCCTATGTCAACTCCATTGAGAAGATCTTCACCACATACCGTGACGCCGGCCTGGCCTTCTAAGCTTCACAGCTAAAACTTAACTAGTTTATTAATTAATCGAACTCAACAAGCAAGAAACCATTAAGCATATGGCATCGCATCAGCGCACCTCCGTTTTTAGAAAAAGTCACAAATGCAAATTAATTTATATAGATCGATGAAAGGACTAGCTGAAGCTGAACTTGTTCGACTTTTTAACTTCATATTGTGTTTTACATTAAGCTAAACAAAAACAAAAAACAAAAAGAAAAGCGAGCTTGCTTTTACAATGATTATTGTTGATTTTCTGTAAGTTTTTAAGTTTAATGAGCGTTAAAGTGAAGCAATTGCATTTTTCAATTATGTATCGTCGTAACGTACGAAACGCTCCGTTGCCGCAACTTTTAAAGTAATCAAATATACACATAAACTTAACAAAACAAATATTAAACAATTTGCGTTTTCTCTTTGCATTTAGATTTAATTAAAATTGACAATTGTCGTTGGCCACTAATTTAATCACAATATCAATTTGTCTTTCCATTACGTATACATTTTATAATTGATTGGAATGTATGGGAATACTACGATATGTTCAGATATATATAAAATATCGGGAGTTACACATAATACTATAAGTACACTTTTCATAATCGATTTTGCGAACGCTACAAAACAAATTACAGGCTAATACACCTGGCATAAATTGTGGAAGATAGTTTGTGGTCGTATATAGTAGAAAACTTTTAACTACTAAAAGATTGTTCTGTGCGTATTAACTTGGTGCTTGGTCCAAAATGTGTTCATTGCTTCAATTTAAATGGCCAAAGATTTGGGGAAGAGCTGCTGTTTTACATAATCATCAATCATTTCCATTAACAGGGCGCGCGTCACCTTCGGATGTTGCAGCACATAGCCAAAGTCTTTCAGTTTCGTATTGTCCAGATTGAGATGCTTATGATGCAGTTGCTCCTCATCCAAGTAGGGTGTGAGCGGAGTATTGTCAATGCCATTGTGTTGACAAATATCGGCCCATGGCGCCATGTGCTTATCATTGATTTCACCCACAGTGTCGCTTGGATACAGCTAGGGCAATGAATATTTAGTGATTAAATAGACGATGAGTCATCGATCAAAACTGTCATCAGTTACCTTGGTCAAATTGGACATAACAATGCCAAAGTATTCCACATTGATTTCAAAAATATCCACTAGTAGCTCGCTGATGCTGCCCTGCGTAGACGCTGAGTCATCCACAATGTTGTAGACCTGTCCAGCCGTTTTTGGACTCTGAGCTAATTGCCAAATCGCAGCACACACATCGTTCACATGCACCGTGTTGAGGCGCATCGCATCGTTCCACAGAAGTTTCATTGTCTCGCCCAGAAATTTGTATATGGCTGCTATTATGATGCGTGGCACTGTGGAGTAGTTATAATATTTGTTATTTTTACAAATAAACAAAACAAATTGTGATTGTGATTGTGATTACGATTGCCGTTGCTGACGACGACGTTGACTTACTTAAATAGCGCTTATCACCAATGCCGTAAACAATTGGCAGCCGCACAATCGTATAGCTGAGGTTATTCATCTGTGCCAACTCCTTTTCGACTTTAAGTTTTTGTTTGGCCACGCCCGTCCAGGGCTCTAGCTTGCAGTCTTCTTTCAGCGGCGTCTTCTCGCTGCTGTTCACACAGCCCGAGCTGAGCTCCACAAAGCGTTTCACTTGCTGGCTGGCTGCCTCATGGGCACAGTTAATGCTCAGCTTGTAGATGCCCTCCTTATAGACGGCATCATCTTGGTTCGCACGCGTCTCGGCTGCACAGTTGATGACCAAATCCCAGCCTCGATTCGTTGTTGGGTGTGGTGCGAATGCCAATTTGCATGAGGCTGCAATACACAAAGGACCCCAAGCAACAACAAAAATAAAATCAAATCAAAACCTGTTTTAGTCTCTGTGTGTGTGTGTGTGTGAGTGTGTGTGTGTGTGTGTGTGCGTGCGAGTGCGTATGCGTATGCGTGAGTGGGTTGCATTATTACATACCGGCATTAATTAAATTTGCGCTGAAAAACTCGACTTTATCATGAGCGAAGGCTTTCGTTTGCTGTTCATTCAGCCAGGCCATTTGTGGCGGCGTCTTATCAACAATTCGTATTTCCTGCGTCAGCTCATTCTTCAGCAAGTAAGTCACCAAGTTGCGTCCAATGAAGCCGCAGCCTGCAGATACAAACGAGATAAGTCGCAGTTATCGCTCTGATTGCACTTCCCTACTTGCACTTACCGCCCAAAATTAAAACAGTCGGTTTCTCAGACATACTGCAGCGACAACAACGATGACGACGACGGCACAACGACACGAATGACTAGACTCTTGCTTTTGTATCGTTTCAAAACCTTTAAATTATATGTAAACGGGACGGGAATCAAATACAAATGCAAGCGTCAGGGCTGAAGCGTTGTGTTCGTTTGGTTCGCTGAACCGATTGTCGATTGCTATCGAGCTACCGACATCGCGGTCGCATCAACAAGTGAGTGGTTCACTGCGGAGTTTTTAAATTGATTTAAATATTGTATATTTTTTATACCCTTCCCATTAGCTCAAGCCCTCTGAGACTTGGACTGAAATGTAAAAGCATTTTAAAGTATAAAGCATATATGTATAGTTGTATTTTTAGCTATTGGCACAACATGGCAAATTTATATTTCAAAACTATTAGCTGGACCACAAGTCGAATTTTGGTGCCCTAAATCCACGAACTATTACATCGGCTTGCCACCACCCAGTTCTTTCTTCTGTCTCTTTAATACACTCTTCGGCCTTGGCATCTGTTGAATTTAAATTCAAAATGGCGATATCTTCATAAATAGTCAATTCCTTGCAGCACTGCAGCTGAGATTTGTCCGTCTCATGCAACAAATGCAAATGAACATTTTTACAACTTCGGGGCAACTGACTGACGACATCCTTAGGAAATAGTTTCCAAGTCTCCACCTGTTGCTCCTGCTCATTTGCCAATAGTTCCAGTTCCAGAAACACATTCGTAGTCTTCAGCTCTGTTGACCACAGCGTGTAGAGCTCCTCGCATGTGAGCAGCTGCAGTAGCGTTTGATTCATTGGCCCATCTGGCATGGAATGCAGGTCGCCGTGATATTTCGATATAGATGCGTGTGGTATGTGAATTGTGTACGACTCTGATGGCATAAACCTATTATTTCCAAATAGAAATCGCAAACTTTTGACGGTATTGTTGCTCCTGAACGTTCGTCGTATTAGCTAAGAAAAAAGTTCAATTGAAATATCTATATTCGATTACGCTTTGTTTATATATACTTCTCGCATATTGCTGATGGCATCCTTGGTCTGCTTAGCCAAGGATCGTTGTTTCTGTAATTGATAGTGCTTAAACGATTCTTGTTTATTTTCATTGTGAGCATCCTCATCCCATTTGTTAACATAATATTTATATGTTTTATACACGAACGGAATTTGACTACGATGGAATAAAAGGAAGTCGAGTATGTTAATTACAAACTCCGCAGCAATTCCTGTCGTTAAGACGTCAACGTCCTGGAGTTTAAGCTCAACATTTTTAGGGTTTTGTGCCATTTATTTATAGTCTCGATAATTTCGCGGGTTTCTTTAGTAAACAAACTTGAGTTGTTTGGGCTAGAGATGAAAATGTGCACACTATCGCCTCTAAGGAACTAGCTTGCTCTTGTTACAACATCGATATTTGACGAACTGGAAGAGCTATCGATATCATCAATAAAATTTAAGATCTGTGTAAAAATAAAATTTATTTTAAATACATTTTTGTAATTATGATTTAAATTATTGTGGTTAAAATATAAATGTATAAATTTGCCCAATATTGTAACAATTTTAAATTTTGTATTGCTTTATTTTATATCGTGCTGTTAATATAAGTGGAAAGCAGTTTGCGGGTAACGCTAAGCTAGCTGGATTAATTTTTATGTTCGGAATGTCAGGGCTGCTTACATTGTAACGCAATAAAATATTTGAAAGTAATATAAATCCAAATCCCCGCACTAAATTTTGTCCGATGCATGTACGTTTCCCTATACTAAATGGCAAAAAATGTGGAAGATTTTTTCTCAATTGAAACTTTGGACACTTCAGATTACTTTGTGTATCTATAGTGCTTACAAAATGATTATACTCTTCGAACTCTATGCCGGAATCAGAGCCTTCAGACATTTTTCTTTTATCAGCGGATATAGATGCTTTTTGAGTATTTTTTATAGAAGTTTCCTCTAAAAATCTTTCTGGGCAAAAATTCTGAGGGTTTTTCCAACTTTCTTCGCTCATATTGAGTACGTAGTTGTTTATAAACACAATTGTGTCCTTTGTTACTCCAAATCCAGATATAACTGAGTCTTCAGTAGCCACATGAGGAACAATGGGTGATGATGAGTAGCGTAGGACTTCGAAGATTGTGGCCATTGTGTAGGGCATCTGTTCCGTGTCTTCTAAAGTAATACTTCGCTCTCCCTTATTTGACACAAGATCGGCTTCACATTGAATGTGTCTGCCAATGGCTGGATCTTTGGCTATATAGGCAAGGACCAGCATTATCAAGTTCCCAACAGCTGAATGGCCACCGATAAAGTCTTCCAGCATAAAGATGATTGTGTTCCGGCACATGTTTTCGTTCTCAATCAAACTTTTCAGCAAGGCATCGGTGAAGTCGTTGTCTGGCTCCTCAGGATCAATATTCAGCTCTCGATGCTCCAGAACGCGATCCAGAATGAATTTGCGAATTGTTGTCGACCAATGTGCAATGCGATTTGTGTGCTGTCTGTAGAATGGTGACAGCCAAGGCAGAAAATCCAGTGGATGTCCTTGATTGATTTCCCAAAAGATTTCGTCAAAGAACCAAACAATTTTCTTGAATTCCTCATCATCATATTCGAATCGCATTGAGCACATATACTGGCTAAACATGTTCGCGCAGGCTGCATTCAAAAGGGGCTTCAAAGCGACGGGCTGTCCAGGTAGAATAACTTTCTCCAGCTCGTCCAGCAATATGTCAGCCTCTGCACATCCAATCAAGGACATCTTGCTGAAATATGATGACGATTCTCGGGGGGAGCAATGACGTCTAGCTAAATTTCGTCGTTTCTGCTGCAATTGCGACCATTCGCACAGCGCTAGCGAGTTATTACGGTCACCTCCAAACAGTTTATGATAGCGTAGAAAATCCGGACGCCCACCAAAATGTTTTCCATTCTTATTAAGAACTTCTCGTATCAGATCCAAGTTGTTTACGACAAGGCAACGCGTGTGGCCAAGTGTCAAGGAGTAAATGTCTCCATAACAATTTGCCAATGTTCCGAATCCTCTGAAGGGGTTGTCGAACTGGCCAATTATATCCAAATTGCCAAGTATGGGCCAAGGATGTGGGCCAGGAGCCTGCTTGAATGCACGTTTAAGTTTTTCTCCATTCGGTAGAACAATTTCCACAATTGCTTTTCTTTTGCATTTAAATGATATTAAAATATAAGACGCTACGAATAGAATCAGGACAATTGTGATGAGCAAGTAAAACGCACTGAATAACATTTTGATATGCAGGCAGAGTTTACAGGTATCTAAAATGAGTTAACAAAATTACATGAAAGGCAGGTGGATCAGCAGGTACATAAATATTTATATACCTGTTGATAAGTCAGCAACATATAATCAACTACTAAGAAACGCAGACGTTATAGGTGTTGCTTCTCTGTGATTGCCACTTTTTTTTATCACAATATATTTATTACATTTACTACCATTTTAATTAATTCTTAAACGATCTCGTCATGTCGGCTTGTAATGTCCTTACTCTTCGTGGTGAATATGTTGAGTAAATTGTAACTTCTGTAACGAGGCGCTATGTTAACAGCGATGCCATGTTAAATAGTGAACCTTTGCCTTAGATTACACTATTCGAAAGCGACTCAGCAAATTTTTCTCAACTGCTTACGTAAAAAATAAGAATATGTCAAATTCGCATAAATATAATCAAACAAAACTAATGAGACTCATTTTCCATGATATGTTAAATTTAAAATAAATAGTAGGCGCCAAAATTTGATTCTCATGCTGTGCAACCATGGCTAACATGGAGTGTACACACTGGCATTGTAGCCGCAGCCAACTTTAAGTCGGTTATGACTAGTAAAAATCTGTTTGTGTTGCCGACGAAATAAATTCATTTTCTTTTGAAGATATTAAAGTAGAAAGGCAAAATGGTAAATTAGCTCGACAATGGTTTGGAATTTTAAGTGTATTGAGTGCTTTCTTCTTGTAGGGACAAAATCAATCGGCACAGGGTGGCACTGGAGACAAGAAGGATGACAAAGACAAAAAGAAGAAATATGAGCCACCAATTCCCACTCGCGTTGGCAAAAAGAAGCGTCGCGCAAAGGGTCCAGATGCAGCCATGAAACTGCCACAAGTGACTCCTCATACTCGCTGTCGTCTAAAGCTGCTCAAATTGGAGCGCATCAAGGATTACTTGATGATGGAGGATGAGTTTATACGCAACCAGGAACGACTCAAGCCACAAGACGAAAAGAACGAAGAAGAGCGCTCGAAAGTTGATGACTTGCGCGGCACACCAATGTCCGTGGGCAATTTGGAGGAGATTATCGATGACAATCATGCAATTGTGTCGACATCCGTGGGCTCAGAGCACTATGTTAGCATTCTGTCCTTCGTCGACAAGGACCAATTGGAGCCTGGCTGCTCAGTCCTTTTGAATCACAAGGTTCATGCTGTAGTCGGTGTCCTCAGCGACGATACAGACCCCATGGTCACGGTCATGAAGCTAGAGAAAGCGCCACAAGAAACATACGCGGACATTGGTGGGTTAGACACTCAAATTCAGGAGATCAAAGAATCTGTTGAGCTTCCGCTAACTCATCCCGAATATTACGAAGAAATGGGCATTAAACCACCAAAGGGTGTTATTCTGTATGGTCCCCCGGGCACGGGTAAAACGCTCCTCGCCAAGGCCGTTGCCAATCAGACCTCTGCGACCTTCTTACGTGTTGTCGGCTCCGAGCTTATACAAAAGTACTTAGGCGATGGCCCTAAGTTGGTGCGCGAATTGTTCCGCGTTGCAGAGGAGCACGCGCCGTCCATTGTCTTCATAGATGAAATCGATGCTGTGGGCACAAAGCGTTACGATTCCAATTCAGGCGGCGAACGTGAAATTCAGCGCACCATGTTGGAGTTGCTGAATCAGCTAGACGGCTTCGATTCTCGTGGTGATGTCAAAGTCATCATGGCAACGAATCGTATTGAAACACTTGATCCAGCGCTTATACGTCCAGGACGTATTGATCGTAAGATTGAGTTCCCCTTGCCCGATGAGAAGACCAAGCGACGCATTTTCACCATTCACACATCGCGCATGACACTCGCTGAGGACGTGAACCTGAATGAACTAATTATGGCAAAGGATGACCTTTCTGGTGCCGATATTAAGGCGATTTGCACAGAAGCAGGACTGATGGCATTGCGCGAGCGTCGCATGAAGGTGACCAATGAGGACTTTAAGAAATCAAAGGAGAGCGTTTTGTATCGCAAGAAGGAAGGCACGCCTGAAGGATTGTATTTATAAGTCAGATCAATTTTTCAGTTAATATATATTATAATTCCTAATCACACACAAGCATTAAACCAGGTTAATCTTAATCCATCAAATCATTTTGCTTGTGATTTGAACAAATTTGTTGTTGTGTGCAGTGCATCGGCGCAGTGTTCTAATAAACTGTCTACATAGGCATTTTGTTTTTCGGATACAATGCTGAGTGGTTCACTTTGATCCTCCAAGTACTTGAAGTGGATTTTGTCTGTAGCTTTTGCCAGCTTCATTTCCTTATATGCCAGGTGCTCCTTTGCCAGATTGTCGTCAACTTTTGCTTTTGCTAATGTATCGTAGAAGGCTGAAAATTTAGTTAGTTCTATGCCAGTCTTTAGTCCATCTGCATAACCTTGGTCAAAGCTGCTCTGAAAAATTTGCTCGCGTCCATCCGCAATCCCATCTGCATAGTTAATCTGCAAGCAACATCAGTTTAATTTCACACGTTTTGTTTGGTACGATGACAGCTGATTTATTAACAGTGACTGGCACTTAACAGACTGCTTCTTCCTCTTACTAACAGCTATTCGTGGAATTGGCAGACAAGCAACTCAGTTTAAAGCACGCGTTTGTATTACCTTTTCGACTTTTTGCTGGATTCGCTGGTAATTATTTCGGTTGACGGCCCTAAAATCGGTCTCGTCATCAGAGCTGTGTGTTTGTGACATTTTTGCTCGGTAAAACGTAAGTTAATATAAAGATGCAGCACTACAATTGTGCTTCGGCTATAGAAAACCAAAACAATCGCGTGAATGTGTTTTTAGAGCTTAACAGCACAATAGCAGAGCTGCTCCACATTTAAAGAGTACTCCACACATCGGAAAGATTTATTACCTACATCAAATCATGTCTAAATATTCTGTTTACAGATCACAATGGCAGCCGAGGTCGCTCAACTATTGCTCGCGGTCATCCAGGGAATACCAGGTGGAGCGACAAATGATGACCTAACTAAAGCGTTGTCAGATATGCCCGCAGCCTCGCGGGTCGAGGGCTTGAATGTGTTGTTGAAGCAAGGTGGCATAGAGATTTTGAAGAAAGGAGAGAAACTCATTTACCGTGCCAAGGATCCGGAAAAGAAGAGTGCACTGCCCAAAGATGCGGATAATGAAGAAAAGGTTGTCTATAGTATAGTGGAAGAGGGCGGTAACAAAGGAATTTGGATACGTGATATACGCATGAAGTCTAATTTGAATATGACCCAACTTAACAAAATTCTCAAGAATCTGGAAACCAACAAACTTATTAAAGCAGTCAAATCTGTGAACGTAAGTAAGTTAATGATATCTATAAAATCCGAACTGAACCATATTTATTTACGTATTAAAGGCAAGCAAAAAGAAAGTCTATATGCTGTACAACTTAGAAGCAGATCGATCTGTGACAGGCGGTGCTTGGTATCAGGACCAAGATTTTGAAGTTGAATTCGTAGATGTGCTGAACCAACAGTGCCTACGATTCCTCCAAATGAAACGCGAGAGTGCCGAGAAGAAACGCGATGGACCACTGGCGTCTAAGCAAATGTCTTGCTGTACTGTGAAGGAGGTGCACAAATTTATATCGGATTTGGGTATCAGTAAAGTCAATCTGGACGAGGATGACTTAGAGACAATTCTGAAAACCGTTGTGTACGATGGCAACGCAGAACGTATTCTACAATCAGATGGAACGTACGTTTATCGTGCTGTAAATTTACCTCTGCCGGCACCTGGTTTTGTGCAAATGCCGTGTGGTATATGCCCTGTGATCAAGAATTGCTCCAATTGTGGCGATGTGACTGCAATTAATTGCCAATATATGAATGAATGGTTAGATTAAATATGCAATGAACTGAAATTTCGGTTACTGCTGTGTTCATTTAAATTTATTTAGCGCGCCTCGGCTTTCTCATAGGAGGCAGCTACACCCAGATTATCGATTAATCGTGAGTTCGATAAACTTTGTTCGGTCTAGAAACAGTAGAAATACGTGGCTGCCGATTCTGTTGTTGTCTCGACAAAAATTCCAGCAAAAGCTAAGGACAAAATTGAAATTAATTTAGATATATGCAATAAATATGCGATAAAACGAATTAACGCAGCCTTTTCGAATTACGAGTGTCAGCCCAAGTTCTCTACATAAAAAAACGACAATAACTACTAAGCCTACACAAAATGGGACTTTGCAAGTGTCCAAAACGATTGGTGACAAACCAATTTTGCTTTGAGCATAGGGTCAATGTCTGTGAACACTGCATGGTTCAGAGCCATCCCAAGGTGGGTTGACCCATGTGCTATGATATGTTCCCTGTTAATCAATTTCTTGCAGTGCATAGTGCAATCGTATCTGCAATGGCTACGTGATAGCGACTATATATCCAATTGTACGCTCTGTGGCACTGGTCTGGAGCAGGGCGAATGCGTACGCTTAGTGTGCTACCGTAAATAAAATTGCATTTTCTGGAGAAGCAATTAATCTTCAGCGAGTTGGTTTCTTTTTTAGATGTTTATCACTGGGACTGCTTAAACGCACGTCAAGCCGGTCTACCTGCCAATACAGCCCCTAGTGGCCACCAATGTCCGAGTTGCAGTGTGGAAATTTTTCCAACATCGAACCTGGTGTCACCAGTTGCAGATGCACTCAAACAATATCTGTCACAAGTGAACTGGGGTCGGAGTGGCTTAGGCCTTGCATTGGTAAGCTCCGAACTGAATTACATATAACACTCATATATTAATAATTTGATTTTCAGCTTTCCGATGAACAAAACAATAGCTTCAAGGCAAAAGCGATTAGTAGCCAATCGGCTGTTACCAATATTACCAAAGTGCATCATCATTCCGCCGGCGAGCGTGAGCGTATGAAACCGAATGGAGGTATTGATAGCTCCAGTCCACATTCCGTGTTGCTAATGGATGCCTTTAATCCGCCTAGTTCTGGTGACATACATGGTCTGTTCAAGCTCCTGAGCTAATACGTGCTTCTCTTAAACAGACTTTATTTATCTTTAGGAACTAGCAGCAGGCGTCCGCTGCTGCCCCGACAGCCGCCGATAGGCGGCACCGATCGAGATGATAATAAATATCAACGTCGCTCGCCGGCCGAACTATTCTCCCGTTGGACGCGTCGCTTTTATGCACCATCTTCGCGCCCGCCTTGGCGTCGCACCTGGTTCTTGGTACTCAGTGGCATTTTGGCATTCGTACTGTTTGTATATATAATGGCAGTGCTGGGTCGCGGAGGCAACGATAGCTTGGATGACAGCTGGAATAATCCAAACCCAAAACAAAACCACTACGAATAAGCATATATATGTGTGTATCGCCTCATCGTATATCTGAAAGGTCCTTTCCCCTGTTGAAATCAAAACTTATTTATGTAACCCAAATTATTGCAAAAGGAAACATAATACTAAGATTTCTATATAACGTTTTAATCAACATGCGGCTTTTGCAATATTTGCACGCCACTAGCCTTGGGTGAATTTGGAGTTTTACGTTTGGGCGCATCCAAGACCTCGTCGTATTCGTGCAGTTTCTTGGCCAGGAAATACATCTCAGCCAGTGCTATTACCAACGCCACAATGACGCCTAGTAAAATGCGGAAACCAAAAGGCAGTGGACCAACCATCAAATTGACCCCAAAGAATCCAAAAGTGAATCCAGCTGCCACTGAGAATATGAACTGGGCGACAGCTATAATTTGCTTATTAATACTTTTCACTGCAAGAGAAAATGAGCGATATACAACGTTAACAATTGAGTGTGGAGTAAGAGCTTTGGACAACTCACATTGGTAGGCTACTGTGTCCTCGGGAATATGCTTGAGTGTCGGATCAACATTTTTGGTCATCTTATGATATTCGCGATTTTGTTGCTCATTGCGTAGCCGCTGGCAACGCGCCTCCAGCTCAGGATTGCGAGCTTTATACTCATTCTGCGGCAGTATGAGCTGGCAGCTTTCAATGAGCTCATACAGAAATACATTAGTTTTATTGTTCCTGCGTAGCTCCAACAGTGTGGAGTTAAGAAAGTGCAAATCGTTTAGATATAAAAAGTCGCCAGTAAGAGGCTGCGGTGGTTCCTCCTCCTCCTCTGGCAATTCATTCATTTCTTGAAAGTTCGAAGGCACATCTGGCAAATTTGCAGTCAGTTTGTTCAGCAGTTTAACATCGATTTTTGGTCGCTTACAGACTACTTCATCATCTCTTAAGATGTTAGTACTATTGGCTATGCTATATCCGTTTTTCTCTAGGATTTTGGCCAAATTAGCAGGCAACTCTTTCAAGTGTTCCTTCTGAGCGCCCAGAAAGTCCAACAGTTTCTTGGATGGTCGCAGTCGAACGCGAGTGTCCACAATAGTTGACTTCAGCATGTTGTAGATTCCCTTATTTGTTAATGCTTAACTTTAGCTGCAAATCCGAATAAAGTTCGGCGATTTCCTCCTCTTTCTCCTCGAACGAATTATCAATGCGTTGATAGTTGTGTTGCAAACGGCTTAAAAATTCCGCTTTACGTTGCTCACGTGCTCGTCTCGCCTCCTCTAACTCAACACTGGGCTGTATATGCAAAAATACATATTTGAAAATAGGGTTTTGTTTTATTGTTTAGATATACGTACTTTTCTTTCAACTTTGGCCTTTTCCAGCAGGGTTTCAACGCCGTTTAGCAAATTGTTAACAGCTGTTGAAAGTTCGGTAAGTCTTTGGTTACCTAATGAAATGCAGCGCTCGGAGAGATCGTACTTTAGTGAACCCACAATTTCGGTGACCTGGAAAAGTGCCTCGACTTCGCTATCGTTGCGTTTTAGTTCGAAATTATCCAAGAATGTGCCGATTTCGCCGTTAACAAATACGCGATGGTCTAAAATGCGATTCGGCACCTTGTATAGCTCTGAAATAGTCCAGTTTCACTTCAGTATGACATTCAGTATTGCTATGAACAACACGTACCTCTTCCAACCTGGCTTATCATTATTTTTCTTCACACATCAAATTTTTTACATGTGTCACATGAGTAGGTCAACGATATATATATATCATTAATCGATATACGCATACGATACGATAAATGCCGTTTGACATTGCTGATATTCCCCATGGCAGTTTCATTACAAAAATTAAAATAGAATCTTTACTGGGATATATTCCAAGGCAATATATTATACAATAAAGTAAAATTATTACAATTGAAGACCCAATTATTTACTTAAATTGTAATTTGCTATTGTTTCCCGCAGAAACGCGATTTCAAATGCATATCGATATATCGATAGTTGCAAATACAACCCATCCGAGTAAACGCGACGTGCAGAAAGTCATCCACCATCTGCGGATCACAATTTCGTTAATTTTTCTAATATTCCCACCATGAGTGAAGAGTTTAAACTGCCAAAGCGATCACGTAAGCGTACCCGTGATGTAAAACGTAAAGCCCGTCCTGAACTCGATGGAGAAAGCGCGTGGATGGCGATGCGGTATTTTGAGAAGTTCGAGCCATTTTGGGACTTCGTGGATAACCTGGAAAGAATCGACTCTAAAACGGTAACATGTGAGGAATTCATTGAAAGGTTCGAACGTCCCTATCTGCCCGTAATAATAACTGGCTGCGCTGACGGTTGGATGGCGCAGGAAAAATGGACGCTCTCCCGCCTAGCGAAAAAATATCGCAACCAGAAATTCAAGTGCGGCGAGGATAATGAAGGCTATAGCGTTAAAATGAAAATGAAATATTACATCGAGTATATGCAAGCGACGCGAGACGATAGCCCCCTCTACATATTCGACAGCAGCTTTGGCGAACATCATCGTCGACGAAAGCTGCTCGAGGATTATACGGTGCCTAAATATTTTCGTGATGATCTCTTCAAGTACTGCGGCGAAGAGCGGCGGCCACCATACCGATGGTTCGTCATGGGCCCCTCTCGTTCCGGCACCGGCATTCATATAGATCCGCTGGGCACTAGTGCATGGAATACGCTGATACGTGGTCACAAGCGCTGGTGCTTGTTTCCCACGCACACGCCGAAGGATCTGCTGAAGGTCACCAGTGCCATGGGAGGCAAGCAGCGAGACGAGGCCATCACCTGGTTTAGCACCATTTATCCTCGCACTCAGCTGCCCTCGTGGCCACAGGAATACAAACCCATCGAGGTGCTCCAATGTGCTGGCGAAACGGTGTTTGTGCCTGGCGGCTGGTGGCACGTTGTGCTCAACCTGGACGACACCATTGCGATAACGCAGAATTTCTGTAGCTTTACGAATTTTCCGTGTGTATGGCATAAGACGGTACGAGGTCGACCCAAATTGTCGAGGAAGTGGTTACGAGTGCTGCGCGATCAGCGTCCCGAGCTGGCCCAGATTGCCGAAAGTATTAATATAAATGAGAGCACAGGCTTCGCCTCCGATAGCTCAAGCAACTCCAGCTCATCCTCGTCGTCCAGCAGCTCATCCTCAGACACGGACGCCGATTCAAATACGGACAGCGGCCAAGAAAGCCTCACGGCAAAGAAAAAGAAGAAGCGGCGAATGGCCGGCGCCGGGGATAACGTCAGTGCGACGGTGCCGTCGCGCTCTTGATGTCGGCATAAAGCGAAAAGGAACGGCCTCCTGCTGCGGCTGTTCCATCGTCAACTGTTTTTCTGTCGCCGTGTGCCACGTTGTCAGAGTCCGTGTGGTCAACAATCCTGCCAGAACAGCTAGCAGGGCTAATCCAGAACCCAATCAAACCATAATGCATTAGTAATATTTTTCTACATAGACGAGTAATAAACCGTGTTGCTGTTAAGTCAAACTTTGAATTATTAACGGCTTAGTTCGATAGCTGCTTAATGTTAGCTCCAATAGTGTACTTTATGTTTATTTAAAGCCAGTTGATCCGCCAACGACTTGAAAGCGACATAAATAAATTCAATATATTTGTAAAAACTGAAATTGTGTTCCAATCATTTAAATCTATACGCCAAGAAAAAGAATTCTTTAAAAATGCATTTAATTTGCTTTTATACAAAAGGCTTATCATCTTTCTTTTATTATTTTAGAATTTGCGATTTTATAAATTGTTTCAACTTAAAAGATGAGACGAAATCAAAAATCTGACAGACAATTTCAAATGTTTAAATAATAAAATTTATTTATGGAACATAAGCAAGCACATGGTCCTTAAAAAAAATCACCTTTTAATTCGCTACAATTTTTTATTCATACATAATTATTTTTAAAAGCTTTTCCCACGCATTCCTCTCAAGTTTTCCCATTTTTATTTTGTTTGTTGATTTTTAAAGTTTCTTTTTTTGTTATTATCATTTTGGCGTCCTGCGTGTATTGAATTTTTAGAAGTTTTTGCACTTTGTGATTTTTAAAAAATATTGTTTTGCTTTTTTTTCTTATTTATGTTTTATTTTTATTTAATTTAGTTCCCTTTTGCTTTTATATTTACGATTTATTGTTTATCATTGTGTAAAAATTGAATATTGCGCTTGCAGCTTCGAATTGCTTACTGTTTCTGGTTTTTGTCCATTCTGAATTTAATTGATGTTTTGCTAGCCAAGTTCTCGGTTTGTGTTTTGTTGTGTGATTGGTTGTTGTTGTTGTTGTTGAATTCAGTGTGTTATTGTTTGTTTATGTTAATCAAGACTTAATCAATATACTGCGCTAACCAACGGAAACCCTCGCCATACCCCTGTCGCTTCAGCACAGAGCACATGAACAATTCCAACGGGCGACCAGGCAACTCCGAGCGTGCAACTTTGCCCTGAAAGCCATGAAAATATTTTAATGAGTAATTGCGATAATTATTATGTTCTTCAAGTTGATGCATACCTTGCCGGTCGTTAACTGATACAGTCCAAACACATTTCTCAGCTCGTCCTCGCTGGCCGCGCCAGGCTTATCAATTTTGTTGCCCAATATGAGCACCGGGCAGTTGGATAGCGCCTCATCTGTGAGCAGCGAATCCAGCTCGTTTTTGCTCTCCTGGAAGCGACCGCGATCCCACGCATCTATCAAGAATACGATGGCATCCACAGCTGGGAAGTAATCCTTCCAGACACGACGCGCTGCAAGCAACCAAACATTGTCAGTCAGTAATCAATCATGGAGGGGCGTCTACTGCCATACTGATGGCATTCTTCATCTCATATCAATCAAACTAAGCGTCTCTCAACAAAACAAACACTGTTCTAGCTACAAATCACGTGTAATGCTGTCAGCGGTAATTTGTTTTATAGGCTCTTAATGTACATACATATGTACATCTACATACGTATTACTATACGTGAGCTCCGCCTCGCCCTGTTTCGCTTATCAATAAAAGTTCATATGTGCACACAAACATATATATATATATATGTATATACATTTATTTGCCCAGTCGCGAGACAGTTTCCGCCATCTAACGCTTACCAGCATGATTATATGGATTCGTTTATTCGTAGAATATTGAACATTTCTTATATGTATGTATGCAAGTATGCATATAGATACATATGTGCAAGTGTTTTTATTCGTTGTTCATCATTTGCAGTTATTATATTTGTTTTTGCTATCTAGCCCGTGTGCTCGGCATAGTGTTTTGTAACAGTTATTCCACGCACAGTGGTTAGGAGTTGAGTTTAAATTCTTAATCTAAAAATGATAATTCCAGACAAATTGTAATATATCAAACTTAAAATTCCTTACAAAATTTTATATTTCAAAATTGAAATTCAACATCAAATACATTTTTAAAATGAAATTTCGTTTTAAAACCCAATTTTAATAATTCGTTTATATATAATATTGTATGCAATCTAATTAGCTATTTTCTAAAGTTAGTTTAATGTATTTTTCACTCCATATGTTCTCTAAACTACAATTACATTTTATGGCTGTGAGCACAGTAGGAAAATTGTTTTTACAGCTTGCCAATATACATATATAATTGTACATATTATATACTAAGAATATATATATTAGTTACGCACTTATTACGCAATTGGTGTATAGTTTGGCATATATTTGTAGATTAACGATGACATATTTTTATATCTTAGCCCCTACGACTATGACGTTGTTATTGTTTCAGAAGAGTGAACGCAACAAATGGCAACATTTACGTGTTTTTATTTGCACGTGTGTGCGTGTATTGATGTGTGTGTATGTCTGTGGGTGACCCCCTGCGCTATATTTTACGCTGATTGTTTTCTTGTTGTGCTGTCTTTGTGCTACGTATGTATGTATGTTTGTGTATGCGCTTTGTGCTATATTTAGACGAAGAGCACGTTTTAACATGCGCAATATTTATGATTTTAATAAGAGTACTACGATTATTGAATATCTAATATGTCTTCAGAATGCTTTATCTCTTTATACACAGCTCTTTACTTACCTTGAGTGTGGCCACCCAAGTCGAATGTAGTGAAACGCATATTGCCTATGGACAGCTCCTCGGATGCTAGCCAAATCAGGGGAACAAAATAAAGAGACATGAGCAATAGAATGATCTGGAGTAGATGAGTTTTACACTTACTTGGATGCAGTGTTGGCACATGCTGCGCCAGCTTATCATCTTTGAGCATATGCAATAATGTGGTCTTACCAGCATTATCCAAGCCAAGGAACAATAGTTTGCCGGACTTTTTCCATAGACCTGCGCATGAAAAGTGTTGATTTTATGATTAATAAACATTGTATGTATATATACATATATTAATGAAGACCTTGAGCGTTTGCTGGTCAATGCTAATGTTAAGGTCGAACTGCGCTTCAGTTCCGACTTAACAAAATCGACATAAATTCCAAATCAACAGCTTCACCAATTCACATACACACACACAGCTTAACGATTTCATTTGCTTTTGTTGTCTGCTTCTGTTAATGTTATTGTTGTTGCTGTTGGTGTTGCTTTTGCTGTTTCTGATTTGTTGGCAAACGGTCAAGAAAGTCGCTCATGTAGCAATGTCAAATTCCATTTGGCCCAGACACTTACCTAAGTATCCCAGAACACCCGTGAACCAGTCCCAAATGAACATCTTGGCTTGTGCTGTGGTTTCTTCTTGCGGGAGTGAGCTTCAGTAGCAAAAGGCTGAATGTGTGTTAATTGGGGGGAAGTGTGGTGCGATACTACAAAAAAAAAATAGATACGTATATATTATAAACAAATAAGTATACAATGTAAATACAAATAACAAAAATTGGGGAATTGAATGAATATGCGTGACTAGTTCAATGTTCAGTTGCGACACTTTTTATTTTTTGTTATTAATAATCCATTTTCTATCGCTCGCTCGTAACCTAAATGCTACTATTGAAATGAATTAAATGCGAAGCAGCCTTGACATAAATACATTGGGTTAGTACAGCGCCAGTTGTTATTGCGTTCAGGAAGTAATGTCTGACCGATTATAATTAGGTTAAAAACCTGTTTCGGTTCTTTGTCAAGCTCTCTTCGGGGCAACACTTTCTTTCTTTACAAGTATGAATGTGTGTGTGTGCGGCTACGGCTTTGTCTGCATGTGTGTGCGCGCGTGTACGCTGTATTATATGTACGTGGTTAACACGCATAAAATTTTGTAATTTTCATCAAAATGAATTTTAATTTCGTAATCTCGCACTTTGGAGCTAAGCATACTCTGTGCACCCCACAATCATTTCAATTTGCCGCACCCTTGACGCTCGCGCCAGCCATACCACTTATTGGACGGGGCTCATATGTATTAAAAAACAGCAGACATGACAATCTGATTTTGCACTACGTGGACACACATTTATAGTTGGCTCTTATTTTAGGCATTTGAGTGCATGATGCTCTCGTGATGCTGCCGCCTTGCCTTGATGCACTAACTAGAATTGATCGCTGAACAATATGTAAAACTATGTGGATGACTTGAATGCATTTTTCGTTGATTATTTACGAGTTATTATTATTTATTACTTTTTCTGCACACGTTGTATCGAATCGTTCGGAATAAGTTCAATCGAACGACTCACTAAACTGAACAGGCGATAGCCGTTCATCTAGTTCCTTCGGTATGTACAGTAGCTGATAGCTAACAGTTTATCGGACTGTTATTAACAGTGAGTCACAAATGGCTTATTTTTATACTGATGTTACGCAAAACTAGGGTTGGAAATAGCCACAATCAAATTAAATGCATGTTGCCTTTTTTAATAATATAGTTTTTCATTTAAATTCACTTCAATTAAAAAATCGATAGATTTGACTTATCGATGTTCGATGGGTATACACATAATAAATGCACATGCGATAGTGTTAAGTTGGCTGCCGTTCAGTAATGAACGCTCGTTGGAGTCAGTGCAACCAATTTCTATCGACTTACAGCACTGGAAATTTATCACGCGGCAACCATTTTTTCAAAATCTTTTTTCAAATCAGAAATCGAAACAAGTGTATCTATTTATGAATAGCAGTAAACGCATAACAACAGTCAAATAAGATGTTGATTTTCTATTAAGATAGCTCTTTATTGCTCCATTATGCCAAGAGAAATATCGTATACATACAAATATATAGAGTTCTGGAAAAGGTAGAGAATATTGCTCTGCTCTATACAGAATTAAATGTTTTCATTTTATTCAACATTTCGCATCTTCTGCAGAATAATATCCTCCACCTGCACACCGTCGGGCGTGTCGAGGGCATATAGAACTGCCTTGGCCACATCCACCGGTTGGAGTTTGGGCAATGCATCCACAGCCTGTGAGTAAACATTCAGAAAATCGGTGTCCACCATACCGGGGCAGATGCTCTGTGCGGGCGAAAGAAGACAGCGTCACAGTGGTTGGCATACAACATGGAGGGCAAACCAAAGCCCATCCCGCTTATCGGTTGGGTGCAATGTATGCAGTGCATTTAACTTACCGTTAATTTAATATTTAATTTGAGAAAATGTATTTCCTGGCGTACCGTCTGGCAAAGTGCTGTAATTGCATGCTTCGTGGCCGGATAAACGCTGAATAAGGGCACAGGCACTTCCGGTATGCGATGGCCCAGCACGCTGTCGTCAATCAACATAGCAAATGATAGAGATAGGGAGAGAACGAGAGAGTGGAAGAGTAAGAGAATGAGAGAGAATAAGAGTGGGCATAGGCATGAAATGGGAAAATGAATAAAGTCAACGTTGCTACGCAATGTAAGCACTTGAAATAACAACAAAGGCGATTGGCAACTGTCGAATCACTCACGAGTGAAATGATGGTCAACAGCTGTCGTTGCTTTCAGCGTGTGAATGAGGCACGCGGACAGGACCGGGGAGGAGGCAACCCCAATCGAAAGCTGTCGTTGTGCATTTTATGCAAACACTGCGTAAACTTCTTTTAATTTAACACTGTCTGAGACAGAGGCGAGGCTGCAGCATTAAGTGCAAATAACGGTACCAACTTTCAGCACAGCTCTTGGCCAGCATCAGCAGCAGCAGCAGGAGCCGCAGCAGCCTGCTCTTGTCCGCACAGTTTTAATTAATTAAGTCTTAATATTTCATTGACAGTAAGCGCAATGCATATTGAAGCGCACCGACTCGGAGCAGGTCTCAGGCTCGATAGGCATTCCTTAGCAACGCATCTGCAGCCTGCTCAATTATTATACTGCCTTTTATACATACACATAAATACATACGTATTGGGTGCACCTACTGACTGCTGCTGCATTATATCAATTTTCTCATTAATGAACGTTGCTGCTCCTGAGGTTTCTTTTGTTGAACAGTGCTGAGCGTCTGCACAATTGTATTTGATTACGGCTGTCATTCAGTATAAGCATTACTTTTCTCCTTGGCTCATTAAAACAGCAAATTCAGTGCGCTACATACGGAGACATATTTCAAATTCAAGTGTAAGTTCAAATTAAAGTTGAGAAACAAGCGAATTCGCAAAGAGAATTCTCTTATACAGCTGCTGCTTGGGTCTTTGACTGACTTCAGCTTTTTACTGATATGTCTTGAGTTCAATTATATTCAGTCATTTGATACAGTTTAACCTATTTGGCTTTTAAAGATAGCTTTTACTTCTGCAACTGTTGAATTTTATATTGGCTTCGCGCACCATGTGTATACGTAATTATTCAATTTATCTTTAATTAAGTACGTTTATGATTGCTTTTGCGTATGTGTGTGTGTGGGCGTGCTTTATAAATAAGTTGCATTTAAATGAGATCAATTCAATTTTAATTTAAAGCCAAAGCGCGCAGCAAACGAGGCGGCTTAATGCACAACATTTTGATTTTAAAAGCGCTGCCTATTGGAATTCATGAAATAAAAATCAGCAGACATGCACAAATACAGACACATACGCAGTACAAACATATGAATGCATTTGCATGCAGGCTGCTTAATGCAAAATACTTAATTATGTTGAATAATTGAGTTGTTGTTGTTATTGTTGCTGTTTGCGCAAACACTTTCGCCATCGCGCTGCAAATACAAAGCTTTTAATGCACAGGACAACCACAAAGCAGCAGCAACAGCGACAACAACAATAACAGAAATAACGGATACGAACAGTCGTTGCGGCAATTGCAACATTTAAATATCAATAAATGTTTGTTTTTATGCCATGGCTTTTAATTTAATTTAAATAACGCGTTATCGTCTCGCCTCCATACAATACTGTAGCGAAGCTAATGAAAAATGCATGCGCTACACAACATTGGCTAGCGACGGTAATGCAGTCTATTTACACTTTCGTTACGTCCGTATATACAATCACACACACACAAGCACCCACAGAATACACTAAATACGAGCATAATTTTGGCACTCAACACAACTTGGCTTGATGTTTGTCCATTACAAGCAACTGCTATAAAGCTAATACATATTCAAGTAATATGTGTGAGTGTGTGTTGTGTATTCGTAAGTGCATTGTTCTGATGCATGGCCACCAATTTAAGCCCATTGGACCCATTTTGCTATTTTAGCTGGACAAACATCATTTCCAAAACGATAACACACTCGTCTCTCCAAACTATGCTAAGCGATAATTGTGCTAATGTTGTAGTGCAATCAGGCAATTTGAAAGCAAATTTGTTGTCATTTGTAGTCGAATGTATTGGTTTTGTGAGCTAACAGCCCAGCAAGCAGCCCAACGTATGCCCTATTTAATTATTAAGCTAGGCCAACAAACCCATTGGAGTAGCCAGCCAATTCAATACAAATAATTATTAAGGTTGGACACTCTACAGCACTGTTATTGAAGCTAGGCTGTTATTGAAGTTAGGCTAATTACATGAATTTGTTCCGATAGCAAATATCGGAAATATGAAAATTTGAATTGTTTAAGACTAGCGTTAAACAACACTATTTCATTGTTAATCGGTATATATCGAATTTAACAGAAATAATAAGTGCAAGTTTGTATACCTAGATCAATATTATGATTCGAAATATTCTATATTTGTTTTAACTCACCTATTTATCACGATAATGTGACTGCGCACCTTGACAGCGGCCATATGCTTTAGAGTCTCTCGCAAGCAGCTCGCCGTGGCAACAACATTCAAATCGAACAACTCCTTTATGTCCTTGGTGGGGGACTCTATATAGTGGAATGGATTCATATTGAATTCATCTCGCACTTTCGCTGCACTTACCGCTCAGGAAGTTTGCCTTGAGTATGCCTGCATTGCAAATGAGCACATGAATGCAAAAGAAACGTTCTCGTATCCAGTTGAAGGTGCTGATCAGTTGCTCATCATCGCTGAGATCGCATTGACGTGCAAAGATCTTGCCCTCGCCCGTTACTTGTTCGCTCAGCGTCTGGCACAACAGGTGAGCTTTAATTATGGCATCATAGGAGCTTTAAGAGAGGACTCACCTCGATGAGTTCAACGCGCCTAGCCAGACCCACCACGACCATGCCCGCATTGGCCAGAGTTAGCGCTGTACTGGCGCCAATGCCCACTGATGCGCCCGTGATGACAGCCACCTTATTGCGCCAGTAGAAGTTCTCCATGCCGCTTGCTTGACAGATAGACAGAGAGAGACAGAGCCCGTCAGAGATAACCCAAACAGCTGCGTGTGCCTCGAGCAACTGATGTGCGGAGGCTGAGCGCTACCGTCCCCCAAGCAATCGCAGCAGTTGCCTCAATCGGTCGCTGCCTTTGCCAATTGCACAGTTCAGCGTCTGCGTCCGCTTCGATTGACTTGGCGAACTTGCAGTTCTCGCATTTAATTATTTGCAATTTACTATTGTCATATTCTTATGGACTTTGGTGTTGTCCTACCCCCGCTCAGTCAGTGGATTGGTCTCTGAACTAATCTTGCTGGATACCCCGTAAATATGGATTGACAGCGTTTGATTTAATTTGAATATCATGTTGATAAATATACTATATCCATGTATAATTGTTAATTATGTATTATTGTTAAATATGCTAACATATAATATACAAATCTTAATTCTATGTTAACTTAATCAAATACAGCATATTTCTATCTTCCATATTTTCCTATACTGCTTAGGCTCAAGTAGTCGACAGAGGCTTTGCTCCACCAAGGAGGGTATTTTCAATTTAAGCATAGTTGACATTCCTACCTGTGCTCTAGCCTTCTCACTCAAGTTTGTTTCATGGAAATTTGATACAAAATGAAAATCCCTTTACGCTTTGCGGTTTTGCTTTGGTTTTGTCACTAATCCCTCGTGGCTGGCACTTACAGCTTATGCATTTTCATATTTCATAACTAACCGAGTCGTTGCCGAGGCACAGTAAGCACTGGCTAAACGTTACATGCATTTTTACTACTATTTCTACCTTTTGTGTTGCACCCCGTAGACCCAGCCTATGGGTATATCATGTAAACCGCATATATTCCATTTGATTGTGATAGTGCCATCGCTTGAAGCATCTTGAAATGGTTTCGTTCATGCGTTAAACCTTATCATATTTTTGTTATTACTCAACAACAGCTTTGGTTTCAGCTGCTTGCCGCATTCTTATGGCCTCCCGGCAAACACAGAGCACTTGCCACGCCCGACTGAATCCGGAGCAGCAAAGCCGCTGTCAAGAAAATCAGAGATGATATTTATCAGTGTGCAGTAGAGATCTTCCCAGTGCGTAGTCTAACATCAAATACCCTGTTTTCTTAAATAGTATTTTGTGAGAGAAACTAATGTTGAGGGTAACGAACACAGTTACTTATCTGGATGAGTTTAACAGATTTTGCTAATCTACAGGCTATGTTGGGATTTTAAAGATAGTAATCGATACAAAGTAAGCATTTAATCAAATGATCTCTAGCTCTGCTAAACTCAGCCGATAAATGATTCACTTCCAGTATGAATGCAGCATAAACTTTGCTGCATTGTTGTTGTTGTTAAAGCAAGTTTATTAATATGACATGTCGTAAATAAGATACCCCAGCTGCACTTCGTATGTATTGCAAGGAAATGAAGCGACAATTGTAAAATGTAAAAGGCAGAATGAAATTCAAAAATGCATCTAAAAATGCACTCTGCTTGGGGTTTTGTCAGAGCAGCGTTGCAGATGACAGCAATAAAATGCAGGTGCAGGTATCTCAATCTCAATGGTAACCGAGACAAGTGGTCTTTTGTTTGTATGTGTGCATGCTCAACCGCAAACACAGGTACAGATGCCAACGCTGTTAACTAACAGCAGTTTCTATGACATTTGTCTGTCTGCGAGTGTAAGAAACTTTGGTTAAACTGCTAGCAATAAACAGTTGCCGACGGCTTTTCAATTTTAGTTTTTCAGCCTGATTGCCATACCCGCACACACATACATACCCACATATGTATATATCCTGCCACATATTGGTGGCGGAGTCATCAAAGTGGCAGCCATTTAAGCTGGACAAAAGAACAATTGCAAGCATTCGCCTCACCCTAAAATTGATAGAAAATTGGCGGGGCCAAAGCGTATTTTATAGTTCTGCAACAAATTTATTTGCTTTCATTTAATTTTTATTTTATTTTTGTATATATGTTGTTTTTATTATCCATTTGATTTTGCAGTAGTTGTTGTTTCGTGCATAGCGGCGAAATTTATTGTTGCATACTTTTCGGCTCAGCGCGCGAGCACACGAGCAATGCAAAAAGCGAAAAGCAAAATCGCTTGTTGCCACATGTTGGGGAATGTTGTTGGCTGATATTTTCGGTTGGTCTTGTTTATTTTTCGGTTAAGCTCAGATATGCATTTTTCATGGGTGCTGCAGCGCTTTTTGTCTGCAGTTTGGCCAGAGTTGCTGCAGCTGTTGCTGCGTTTGCTGTTGCTGCTGCTGCTGCTGCTGCTGCTGCTGCTGCTGCTGCTGCTGTTGTTGTTTCACTCCTTTTAATTGTAATAACATTTGTTGGGCACACGATTTAAATTGCATTTATGTTTGGCAATTGGTCTGAGTCCTGCCACCTCCACGACTCCTGCTGCTGCTGTTGCTGTTGCTTGGCTTTTCATATGACTCATACGTCCCGTTGGCCACGTCGCGTACTGTCGCTTTCACACAATCTAATAAAAACTGAAAAAAAGGAAGAAAAACATTGCGCGCAAAAATAAATGGAAACAATGACAATGGCAATGGCAACAAGCGAACGAACTTCACGTCGTCTGACGAAACGGGGCCAAATTAAATTACAAACTATTCTTTTAAGCAAGCAATTTAATTGAATTGCTTCATTCACACACGCGCACACACACACACACTCACACATACAGAAAACGAATGCTTATTGCATTTGAGTATGCACCAACAATAAAACTCGTTGCCATTGTTTTAGCAAACATAACAAAACTAAAACTAAAAAGTTTTTCTTGTTCTACAATCGTAAAATAATTAAATTTAACTCGGCTTTAGGGTATCCATAACGCAAGAGGCTTACAGAATTTGGAAAAGCTTCTGCATTCACTCAAATTATAAATAAATACTTAATTTTGACAAGGTTGCAATCACAGTGAGTAATAAATAAAATATTTGTTTTATTATCTCTTTCATCATCAACTCCTCTCTTTCCCATCATATTCTATAATCTCTCTCAGCTCATTTAACCTTCAAGTGTAGTCAGATTTCATGAAATCATATCCTTATTCATAAACTCGAAGTGAAAATACATGTTTTATCCATTACGCATCTGGGTAATTATCGTTAAAGTTATAGAACACGAAATGCTCGCAACTAACAATTAATCAAACGTGTTCCAAAGAATTTAATTAAGGCCACGCCCACATTGACACCTCTATAATTGACACGTAGACAAGAGACGAGTTCTAAGCAATTATTTGAGGCGCACGCATAGAGACGAGGCATCTGGCAGGGGGCCAGTATGGAGACTGAGGGTCCCGCAGAGCAGGGATGCAAACCACCAAATGTAAAAGCCCAAAAACTATGCCAACAATTTTAATGTTAAGTGCCAGCTGGTGTTATGGATTCGGTTGTTGGGTAGAGACAACTTTTGATTAAATTAAAATTTATTTTAATTAAACAAGCGTCGCAAATGTCTCATTTACGCTTCGATGATGTGACAGGCAACAGGGCTGGCCAACACACAGGCTGTCTGCCAGGGCACAGTTATGTGGGTGTGTGTGAGTGTGCGTGAGTGTGGGTGTTTGAATGACAGCAACAATGTTGCTTTTTTGTTCTCATGTTTTGCGGTCTGCTGACAATTTGTGCGTCGCTTGCACATCCAAAAATGCGAAAAAAAAAAACAATTTTTGTTACACGCTCAGGGAGTGTGTGAAATAGACTATATCGGTTGACAGCCTTTATTTTGAAAGCGACTCATGTTTTATGGTTGTTTAAGAATTTCAAAATATGTTTTATAGAAATTGTGCCAGTCCCTAACAAAGTGTTGTCACTCTGTTGAGTAAAGGTAGAGTCTATGGGAAAGTTGTGAAAATTGTGCCATGAGGCATTACAGATAATCTCATAATGGATATTGAACTATTATTTTTTGGCAAAACTTATGCCAATATAAAAGAGTGACCATATATTATTTAAATTTTACTCGAGACCAATCCGAAAGGATTTCAATCATACAAACCATATTTGAAGATAAAGCTTGTTGAAAAAATATGTAAATAAAAAATAGACAAACAGAGCTCATTGCATCAAAGATGATTTTCGCCTATAGTATGTGCAGTATATACAATGAGAGTAAACGTATTTGATTAAAATATAATGAACGTCAAATCCAAAAGAGGTTTATTAAATTGAAAAAAGAAATACTTATAAAATAATTAAAAATTGTCATTAACATCTGAAAAACAACGGTCGATCAAAAATTAGTTAATCAAAAGTGAAAAAATGTAAATATATATAAATACATCAGAATCTACTCTCAGCTACTATAAAGTCGTGAGCGCGCATTGGGCAGTCGTTAGCAACCCAATTGCCTTACTCTTACTTCATTTTGTTCTGTAACAACAACAACTGCAATTACATCTATTTAAGAACCTGAAGTATGCTAAACATTTGTGGCTGAAACACAAAAAAAGAAAATAGAAGAAAACAGAAGCTAAATGGCGCCGCAAACATGTGTTGGGCGTGGGTGGCTGGCGGGCGCGGCGTCGTCTAAGCATGCACGTTTAAGTGCAACTAATTAGCGTAGATTTTGGGGCAAGTTGCTGTTGAGTCTTAAGTGCGCCGCGTTTGCCGCTTAGCGCACGCAAAGTTTTTGGCAGTTGCTCGGCCTTGTTGCGGCACTCAATTAGCTTTATCTGCGCACATTGCACAGACTCAGCTGGAGCTGCAGCTCCTGCGGCGTGGCTATTAGTTGACGTTATTTATGGCTGACAGACATTTAGACAAAACGCATAGCGAACAGCTGCTGCTGCACTCCTGCTGTAGGTGCTTGGCCAGAAGGTGTGCTACGTTATTTTCATTACGGGCAAACTTTATGCTTAGTGATGCCACATCTAGTTGCAAGTGGCTGGCAATTAGTTGCATACATGTTGAGCATTTCAGAATGCTAGCGAAGGTCTGATGAGGTCAACACTGACAGCGACTGCCATTCCCAGCCGCATCTGTCTATCAAAGTGGTAACTAGGCTACGCATAGTCAAGGCAGAGTCAGACCCACAGTCACTCCAGGGTATTATGATTTTGTTATCTAATTTGGCTTACAAGCCAGCCGAATCAGCAAGCAGTGGAAGAGTGCAAGCTGAATATGAAAATTCTGTTGGTGACATCGCTGAGCAGGATTACTGATTACTTGGGGGACTTTCACGATTCGAGATGCGGTGGCCCAGAAATAGAGAGAGAGATTAAATGTTGTCTCGAACAAGCTGGCTAGAGGTCTAGATACTGTAGCCTGTACAATAACTCGATAAATACTGATGTCCTGATCATGATTTGAATTCAATTGAACTTTGCTCTGTTATCTCTGTCTCTTGCTAAGTTATATATTCTGTGTATATTATATATTTTATTTATTTTTTCTTCGGTTAAGTGTCATAATTTGTTAATATTTTATCAAGTGCTCTTTCTATGTGATATTTATATTGTCAGAAATGAGTTTTTGACATCTACTATATGTTATAGCCGCTTTCTTAGTCTTAATTATTATAATTATGTATATACAATATATATCTATTTTATATAGCTTTTACAAACATATGTCTAAATATTTATAGCACTTCTGCCTAATGCCAGCTAGGGTATTCAATCTGCTCTGCTTTCGCAGCAGGGAGGAGCCGTTCGTGCATGTCGCCGCTGATTCTGGACTAAGCTGGACTGCAGTCCACTCCAGTCCAGTCCAGTCCAGGGCAGTCCAGTGTAGTCCCGTTCCGTTCCGTCTCGTCCAGTCCAGGAATGGACTGTAAGACATTTGGACTGCTGCAGGCATAAATCACGTGCGCCGCTCAAGAAACTTTTGATTTGTGAAATCAAAAGCTATTTGCAGCGCTGCAATCAGCACAAACATTGTAGCAGTCAGCAGTCAGCAGGCAGCAGGCAACAAAAAACTTTAGCTTTTTGGCATTCGTCAGATATGGATGCCAAGCAGCAGCAGCAGCAGCAGCAGCAGGAGTAGCAGCAGCAGTTGCATTTGCAGTTGCTGCAGCCAAATCTAAATCCAAGTCCATATCCAAGTTCTGCTCTGTCTGAAAGTTTTTCTCTTGTTGTAAAGTTTTTAATAGTTTATTGGCGCTTTCGCTGATTTGCCGTTGCAAACTTTGTTGCGTTTTATTTTTATTTCTATTTGTATTTTTCTCTTATTTATTTTTTGTACATATTTGATAGTATTTTTTATTAGCTGGTTTAAAGTCGAGATGCATTCGTTAAATTTCAATGGAATGGCTAATGAAGTGCCCTGAGGCAGGCAGCATGAAGCCAGTTCACATTCACATTTCTCTCATGTCTCCTGCCCTCTCTCTCTCTCGCTCTCTCTCGCTCTCTCTCCCCTTCTCTAGTCGCTGTCTTTATCACGCACGTGTCCGACATAATTTGGCTTTAGCCGCACTGCGCTGCGCCCAAAAACTATGCTAAAAGAAACTAAAAGTGTGTCAGAGTCTGGCCGCTTGGCATTTAGCATAGAGCCCGAGTCAGCAGTGGCACGAGAATTTGTCACAATTCACGTAGGCTGCAGCGCCCATAAAAAAGAGGGAAGCACAAAAAACTGTGCACAAAGTGGAAAATAATCAACTAAAGCCAAAGCTAAGTGCAGTGCCAACTGCGACGAGCTGTGTTCGCCCCAGCTGAAGAAAGTTCCCATGTCTCTCTCCGTCTCTGTCTAGTTCCCTCTCAGTCACTTATTGCGTGTGTGTGTGTGTGTGTGTGTGTGTTGCACTGCTATTTTTTAGGGTATTGCGGCATCTTGCAAATGTGAGCAATTAGGTGAACAAATCTACTGTGTGCCTGCATAAGCTCATATGCAGTTCCAGAGGCCAACAGACCTGAAACTGAAACTGAAGCCAGTTCTGGTAGTAATATAGAGTATCTATTAGTCTGGCATACTCTCGTGTGCTCTCATCTCTCGTCCTTTTTTCTTTGCATTAGGAAAAACTCGTAGAAAAGTAGTTAAACTTAAGCTTTTAGCTGCTTTGGCTGACATAATTTCACTCGGTTCGCCTTCTGAATGATATATACAAAATGCAGTAATAAATTTGCACAAAGTATACTAAAAGTTTTTGGCCAACCATGACGTCACACACACACCCACAGTCATATAAATATGTATGTAATTCTTTAAGCATGTATGCTAGAGCGGGAGAGCTGAGCTAAGTAGCTGGCTAATGCGGCGTATGCGTATTAAAGTTGCATTTGGCTTCTTTAGTTGGGCTTAGTTGAATAAGAAATTTAAACTTAACTGCTTTAAATGAATTTTGATAGGAAATGGTGTTAGGTAATGCAATTTGATATAGCATCAAATATATAATATATATGAGTATTATATTTAACAAATAATAAACAATATATACGATTCATATGTGTTTAGCAAGCATTCAGGAAAATAATTTTAGATAATGCAATTTAATATAAAATAAAATATATAATAATATATAAATAAAAAAATCACATGTATTTAACAAATAAATAAAAGAAGAATATGAAATTTCAGCAAACATACATACATTTTCTCTTCATTTTCTAATTAATTATATTGTTTTTTTTTTTTTTTTTAAATTAGTTTTTCAATCATAATAAACAAATTTATAAATATAGATTTCAATATTAATAATACAAGTTTTATATTTATTTCCCATTTACATTATTGGCTTTATAACATTTATATTATATAATATAATAAACTAATATATATATATACTTGTCTACAGTTAATGGGTGAGCATTCGCTTAGTTCCTCTCCTGTAATTCGCCCTCAGCGACCTTCAGCGCGAGCCATTTATCTCGTGCATATTTTTAAATTAACTATTTGCTCTGTGTTTGCGTTTCGTTGCACATAAGCCGCAAATAGCTGCACAGAGTTGGCGTGCATTTGCCTGCCACTCCTCCTGCTATTGCCTCTTTTGCCTGCGTGTTGGCCAAGTTCAGGGCATGGCTAGCATCTCAGCACGTGCTGCCCAGATTCATCTCAGTCAGTGGCAGTCAGCGCACAATTTCTCCATTTAAATGAGAAAAAATTGTGAGAAATTTGTAACGCAGGCGTTTTGCTTGCCCCTGCCACATTGTTTGTTTGTTGTTTTGTTTTTGTTTTTGTTTTTGTTTTTGTTTTTGTTGCGGCTTTGCAGACTTTGCTAGTCAAGTCAAGTAAACATGACGTGCGATGTCTAATTTTTTTTACTATTCAAGTCTGTTTTTTATTTCTACTTTTATTTTTGGCTGCTCCCTCTATCCCTATCTCTCTTTCTCTCACTTTCGCTGGCTCTCTCTGGCCAGTCGTTGACTCCATGAGCCGTTAACTCTGTCTCGATTCATCTCGCTCCCGCTCTCCGTCCCTCTTTCTGTCTATCTCTCGCTCTCTCTCTCTCTTGCGCGCGCTTGCTGGGTTGCAGGAGCGCAATATTTTACATTTTCATGCATGACGCGTTTAATCACGTGATGCATATGATTTTCAGCCGCTGAGGGCAGACGCAACACTTTACCCGCTCCCAATCCGCATTTTCTCAACCTTATATCCATGCATACAATTCCATCAGCATGAATTATTATGCCTTGCATACTTTTCAGCTGCCTTCGGTGGTTGTTGTTGTTGTTGTTGTTGTTGCTGCTGCTGCTGTGTTTAGCTTTGGCGCTGTCTGCTTTTGGCTCTCTGTGGCTTGGTGGCCCTTGGCGCCTTTACGAAATGTCGCCTTTTATGTTTTCTACTCTAGCCGCTCCTCTTTGGTTTGTTTTTAGGTTCTCTTTCATTTTGTCTGCCAGGTTGGACGGCCCTCCACCTGCAGACTGTGGATTAGAGCGTGTAATTTAACTAAAAAGAGCACTTCACATACGACGTATTTGTAAGTGTTTTTGGGTGTTCACTGCTCACTGTTCACTGTTCGCTGTTCGGTGTTCAGTGCTTGGCTGTTGCGGGGCAATGTGCTTTTAATTTCCCTCCTTTCCCATTACATTGGCACCAGAGTCACAAAATTTCCATAGAATTTATGTGCTTAACTTTCACAGTCCGCTGCCAGTCACCGAAAAATAGTCACAAAAATGGTCAACGTTTTCACACTTTTGCGCCTTCTGGCCAAAAACTGAAAATGAAAGCGAGCACAAAGCCAAACAGTCAGCCACCCAGACGGCCAGCCAGTCAGCTAACCAACACTCAGCAGCAGCAACAACAATCCTCTGAATATATTCAAGTGAATATTTATGAATGACAAAAGTAGCATTTGTGCTTTGCATTTTGGCTCGCACTTGTTATACGATCTACCCATTGCGAATGCTCTCCAATGGGTATTTGGGTTTGTGTAAGTTTAGCTGACATTATGAGAGTTCGAGTTGAATATAGCGTGCCATAGCTGATCTGTCTGATCATATGATTATTCATAAGTGATAAAGCGATATAAAACTAAATCAAATGAAAATAACACTAAATTTATTATCTGTCTAGTTGTTTATCTCTCTATCGACTACCTACCTGATTATCTATCTGGCTATCTGCCTAACTGATTACCTATCCATCTCTCTTTCTGTCTATAGCTCTGGTCTTAAAGATCTTAGAATTTGATATCTTAACACTATATATAAATTATATAAGTCTAGTGTATCGGACTTGTCTCTATATCTATCCGTTTAACTGACAAATGCCGCTCTCTCTCTCTCTCTCTCTATCTCTCCTTCTCTCACCATCTCTCTGTCTGTGTCTCTGTCTCTATCTAATTATTTGTTAATTTACTGATCTGCTTCTCTTTTCACTTTTATGTCTGAGAGTATTAGAATTAACACCTAAATGTAGCCTAGCCTATAAGAGGCATGCTTTCCTTTTCTGTTTGCTTTACCGCATCTCTGCTGTCCTTGTCTAACTCGCTGCTTAGTTGTTGCTGGGATTCCCATTGATCTCACAGACTTTGATTTAGAATCTTAAAAGTATAAATATACTAACTGAAATTCAATAGCCGGGCTTTATAGTCTTTATTTTTTCTTCGAATGATATGAGTGACTTGAAAAACTAGATTTAGAAAATTATACATGCAATAAGCGCGTGTACATTTCTCCCTCTCTCTCTGTCTCTCTCTCTCGCTCTTCACCCTGTCGTTGCTTAGTTCTTAGAAGTATTTAAAGTTTTGATAAATCCATTGCTAACTGGGTGAGTCATATTATTTGTCTTTCTCTCGAGTCTTTCTTTTCTTCCGGTCTACCTCTTTGCCTGTCTCTGCTTTCGCTCTCTTTCTACTCAGTTTACTGGGTATTTCCTAGTCGTGCGTGACTCAGTTGCTGTTGCTGCGGCTGCTGTCATTATCCCAACGTTATAGCTGTAAGCAACAGTCGGCCAAAAGTGACGGCCAGCGACAACAGCTTTTTGGCCAACTTCTCTTGTTGTTGTTGCTCGCTCTCGTTGTCAGCATTTCCGACGCTGATGAGTTTATGCTTTTGGGCTATATTACTTTATTCGCCATTGCTATCCCAGGGCATGTGTGTGTGTGAGCGTGCTCTGCCTGTAGCTCTGCGGTTAGGCGCCTCACACAAACGCCCATTCATGACTGTCATGAGTTTTCCGCAATTGATGGTCTAATTATGCCGCCAACACTAAATTTCATGACTTTGGTGGTCGACCCAGTTGTGGGCTGAGCTGTGAGCTGTGAGCTGTGAGCTGCTCTATGTTTGTGGCAGACAGGCTATGCATGTAATTTAATGGAAAAACATTGGACACACACACACACGAATAAGAGCGACTAAGAGCTGCGTTATCTATGCGTGAAAGATGGCCAACAGCAATTGCCGTTTTACCAGATTGACACTGCATACTGAATCAAATGAGCAGAGCATCAAAGGTCAAGACTGGAGGCAACTATTAACTTGTGCGTGCTTTAGACAGTCTGACAGTGATTCAATGGAAATATGATATTATAGAATCGAAAGTGTGCCTTGAATGGCATAAGTTACATGAGAGAGGGGAGACAATAGATCCACTTAGACTCTTAGAGAATATAGAGAACACAAAGCTGTTGCACTTAGGGTTAATAAGAGACTCTGAGACACTCATTAACTAATCTTAAGTCATAGACAATGTTCAAGGTATTATTAACAGTTTCTCCCCATTTGAGCAGGAGAAATTGATGAATGGATTTCCTTGAAGGCTTAATAAAAATGGGATTAGCTGATTTATATACTTCATAAGGACACGTATTCCTCTGGCTGTTACGTACATGCTCGCAAAACATTAAATTCTTCGTAAATTTAAATTTTCAATGGGATCAGGGCATAACAAATGAATATATAATGAATATATACTGATATATTGAAACAACTTTGTTGGGCAGAATTAGCTATTAAGTGAACATCCGATTTCATATTTCTATATCTTAAGTGCTCAAATATAATGCTCATATTTGTTGTACATATCTATTTTTACAGGGTATGTGCAAGTCAAATAATTTGCATAAACAAATTCTGTTTAATGATGTCTACAGACATATTGTCTAGCTGAGCGCAGCTATTTACCAAACAATAATAAACTAAACAATGCAGAACCGTTCAAGATTAAAGGTATTTAATTATTTACCAATTCACAATAATAATTCATTTAATTTATGTGAATTTAATCAGGCTTTCGGGTGTTTTTGTTGATGTAATACAGACTTACCACAAATTTATGCAAATCAGTTTGTTCGCACTTGATAATAATTGTATGCATATTTATGAGAGTCAATAATTATGTATACAAATTAATGTCCAGATAAACAAACAAAATATATACTAAAATTAAATGCCGAAAAATACATAATTCAAAATCCGTATGTGATTAAAGAAAACTAACAAAGCAAAGCTCGATTTATGCTGAACAACTAGTTGGTGCTGCCCCATCAGGTTTCTACATAACTGCATGATTCGTGTGGCCCGATGTCAGTGTGTGTCGGTGCTTGGGAGAGGCTGGTTCGTGTAGATTTTGTTGGTACTCAGAATGTTTTTCAGTTCGCACACATGGCTGCTGAGCTCTGTGCTCTGCTGCTTGAGCTCAGTCGGGGCTCCACAACTGCTTGAACAGCCGTCGACGCTGACGGCCGAAAAGTAGGTCGTCTATGGGCTTTAGTGGCGGAAAGAGGACAATCTATTGAGCAGCCATTTACTTGCAGCTTAGCACAGATAACCTATAATATCGCAGGAGGGGCTGGACCTGGCGCCGCACAGTTGCCAAATCATGCGTCCGCTCAACGTGCGCCAACACAAATTATTAAGGCAACGGCGCTGCAAGAAGTCAGGGATAGCGAAGCGTTGGCGCCGTTCTTCCAGCAATTGTTGAAGCAAACTATGCCAAATTGGCAGACAGAATACAAGCAGCGGGGGCAGCAACAGCAACACTTTTTTGTGGAGCTGCCAAGTCAACAACCTCAAATGCTGCACGGTTACAATGGCGTCAATGTGCGCCAGCAACAGCAGCAGCAGCAGCAGCAGCAGCAACAGCAACAGCAACAGCAACAGCAACAGCAACAGCAACAGCAACAGCAACAGCAACAGCAACAGCAACAGCAACAGCAGCAGCAGCAGCAGCAGCAGCAGCTACAATCGGCATCTCTGCCGCTGCAGCAGCAGCTGCAACAACAACAACAAGTATTCACTCAGCTGCCAATTCAGCCGCAACAACAATCATACACAACATATTTACAAATATCGCCAAAAATCGCAATGGCGCCGCTTGCAACAGCAGTAGCAGCAACAACAACAACAACAACAACAGCAGCAGCAGCACCAGCAGCAGCACCAGCAGCAGCACCAGCAGCAGCACCAGCAGTTGGTGTTGCGGCGCCAATTGGAAGTTTGGCCAGCAGTTTTCAGCCTACGTAAGCAAACAGCTATCCAGCATAATAGCATTTACTTTACCGCTTTGTTTTTCATTATTATTGATTTGCTGTTGAAATGCATTTCTTTAATTAGCTCACCTCAAGCGCAAAATACGACGTTGGAGAAGGAGTGCGAGCGGTGCTGCGACCCGTTGGCGCCGCCGAATACGCCCTGTGGCTGCTGCAATACGAAGCCGTTGCTGAGCGCTGCAGCGCTTAAGGCGACAACTGGTTAGAAGCTATTTTTAATTAAATTTCTGCGAGAGTGTGTTTCTGTGTGCTAGCCCAATTAATAAAGACGTATGAAAAAGTGTTGCATACTTTTGAGCTGTTCGTTAAAGGAAAGACAGGGAGAGCGACAGAGAGGGGGAGAGTCTGTGTTATTTAATTGCATGAAGCAGCTGTGCCGTATGTGTGTATGTCTGTGTGTGTGTGTGTGTGTGTGTGTGTGTGTGTGTGTGTGTGTGTGTGTGTGTGTGTGTGCCTGAAAAGTTTTTACAATATGTGTCTTATCTGTCATCAACGCCAGCCATGCCTACGTCTGCAGCGTCCAGTTGACTCCAGCTGCGGCTGCTGCTGCTGCTGCTGCTGCTGCTGCTGTCGGTGCCATATTTGTTCCAAACACAAAAGCGACTCATGCAACTAAAAACAATTTCTAAAAATATAAAACATGCCACACAACACAAAAACAGTAAAAAACCGCAACACTTCACGTTGAGTGCTACGTTGCAAATTGTTTGCCACAGCTTCTCGCTCTTTCTGTGTGTGTGTGTGTGTGTGTGTGTGTGTGCGTGTGTGTTGAGCTGTCAACACGAAAATAAATAAAAAATCTTCTAAAAGCGAGCATTTCAAGCTGAAAAATGAAAGTGCTGAAGTGTTGGCCATTGTTTTGTGTCAACGCTAAGCGAAATCGCAATCCCATTCACCGCAGAACAACAACAGCAACAATGACTGAGACGTAGACGATGACGACAGCAGGTGACAGCACGATCCACCTGAGCAAGGCATTGTGTACATAGTATAGTTATAGATATGTAAACCTAATATGCTTGGCTAGTATCAAGGTCTATTAGATTCGTCAACAAACATGTTTATTCATGGCTGTAAATGATGAAATGATGAATTATCGTACTCTTAGACCATGAGTCACTACTACCATAAAACCAGTCTCTGTGTCATAAATAAAACTCTTAAAGTATATATAACATATTTGGAACAGAACACATTTCGTTATACTCACCATATATTTTATGGGAACTCGTTTGCAACTTGAACTCATACGCATACGTCATGCAGTAGCTCCCCAATGCGTATCCAGTTTATTTTGGTAAAAACCAATCTGTGAATATTTAGTACTGCTTATATCTGTAAAGATATCTCTAGCTGTAGAGGCATGTTGATAAAGCTATACGATTTTACACTTTGAAATCACTCGAAACGTACATTTATGCTATTATTCATTCGTGAAAATGTATGTAATAATAAAAATGATGAATATGATATGAATGATCTGATATCAGATAAATCAGCATCAGTTTTAAATCTGTTCGTCTGTTTGCAGCATCAATAGATTATCAATTTCTGTTATTTAGTTAATTAATCATTTGGATGTATTTTATATATATTTGAAAGAGCAAAAGTATATATCTAATTGAAGATTCTTTTAAATTATACAAATCGAAAAATACTTCAGTTCTCTACTTATATAGAAACTTAAGTATAATAATAAATAAATTTTTATACTTATTGCTGCTGATAAGATCTGTATTTATCTGATTTATCTCTCTGGATAAATCATACAAAACCCAAGTGAAATTAATGTGCAACACCATAAAAACTAACCCTATTTGAGCTTTGTATTACAACTAACACAAGAAATCAATATTTCATTCAAAATACTGAAAATCGTGCAGTAATCAAGTTAAGTGTTTGCTTTCCCCTGCTCTCGCCCTCGAGCTGAGCAACTAAAAGCTGTGTCATGTCACGGTGTTTATATAGGTGTATATAGCTATTAATTTATATATATATCTATGTGGCCTATATCGTATTGCGTTGAATTTGGCCAGGAGGTAAATGTAATTTCATGCTCGCTGCCTGGAATGGACCATAATCGGATGGCGTGGCTAATTAAATTCTAAGCATTTGCCAGCAGCTCCAGCTCCAAGTGCAAACAGTAAAAAATGTTTTATATGGCAACAGAGTTGCGAAAGCCAGCTCTAAAGCGGCTGGCAGCTCTTAACCCTAGCAGCACGCCATCAACCCCAGACTCTCCTAGCAGCACACCCCACCCCATCCAATTGACAATTTCAATTGCAGATCCTGGACCCACACACGCCCCTATGCAAATGGCGAAGCTGTCTCCGTTTGTGCTGACAGCTTTCGAGCTGAAATCGTTTGTCGTTGTTGTTCGTGTTGTTGTTCATGTTGTTGTTCGAGTTGTTGCCGTTGTCATTGCCGTCTAAATTAACCGTTTCGTAACATCAGCACAGTCCTTGCCTATCTTTGTGCGTTACCAGCTGCCACGGCTCACCCGCCCCACCCGCCTGAGATGCGAGTACTTCTCTTGTTATACCCATTGAAACTGAGTAAAGCGGGGTATATCGGTTTTGGTGAAATGCATGAATGAATGTGGCATAGCATTCATTATGTTCACTCATATTCTTGACTAAGAGCAATTGAGTCTGTCCACTCTCCATTCGGGTTTCTGATTGAGCTCATTGAACTCGTAAGGCATAAATGTTAGAGACTTGAGAGTTGATATATATTTACGCACATGTTAAATGTAGGTAAGTTTAGAAATGGAGCTCAAAATGTTGAGTTTATCAATATCATTTTTGTGTCCAACAGTAAAACTGCTAATAGTTGTTTTACTTTACGTGTATATAGTTAAGTTCATGAGAAAGCAAACTAGAGAAGTTGAAGCAGCAGCTGGCAGAGATGTTTAGGTATCTCCCAGGCATATACTTCCGCATAGAGCACGCTCACTTGTTTAGTTTCAAGTTTGTATGAGGCAGTCGTGCGTGCGCCCGGGCTTGCCAATTGGCGCAATCAGGCAGCGACTTTAGACAGCGCCACTCGACTGCGCTCGACTCGACTCGCCTCGATTCAGCTCGACTCGACTCGACTCGACTCGACAGTTGGCTTTGTCTTGTTCTGGAGCGGATCAGGGCGCCGCCCTGATTGCCATTTACAATTAGCGCGCGGGTAAACAGTGAAATCGCATGGCCTTAAAAGCGCGCTGTCTCTAATGAACAAATCCGCCTCAAAGTAGAAAGGGGTATACTACATCCAGCCCACAGGCCGCAGTCTACCGCCCCCACCCTCACACTTGCCAGCCTCGGCCACTCCTCCCGTCGCCTTCTTTGCAGCTGTCTTATGTGCGCGCGTAAGTATGGAATTGGAATAATGTACTCGTAATTGGATATGTGATTAATGAGCCATGTACGCGTTCGCCTTTGACTCAATACACGTGCTGATTTCACGCTGTCAACGGGCGGTCTCACAAGCACACACGCACACGCATACACACGCACTGAGACGTTATGCATTTGCTTAATCATTATCCGATTAGCTGTCCGGTCTATATTATTATCGAATTTGGTTTACATTACGACTGGCTTTGTTTTCTACTGTTGCTGCTGCTGCTGCTGCTGCTGTTCCGGCTGTCAACTGCTTGCAACGTGCAACCGAATGTTGCAAGGTGTTGTGAATACTTGCAGTTAATTATGCTTCAATGAAGCGAGCATTTCTTGTTGTTCATGTTGCTGTTCCTGTTGCTGTTGTTGCTTTTGCCTCACCTCTTGGCGGCTGGCAGCTCGAGTAAGTCATCGATGAAATAAATGTAATTAATGGCAATTAAGTGGGCGTGGCAAGTGCTGCACGTGCAACACACTCAGAGCCAATGACCCATATTATGCATTCACTGTATGTGTGAGTGTGCGTGTGTGCATGTGTGCATGTGTGTGTGTTGCCAGTGCTCTTCGTAATTGCTGGAGCTTAAAATTGTCAATGAAAGACGCTGTTAATTGGGTCAGCAAGCTGATGCAGCAGCAAAGAGCCCCTGCCAGCCAATTGATGCTTCATAAATCTGCAGTGTAAATTGCTTTCACTCCGATGTCGAGAATTTACTTCATTAATTAATTCATTCTTGAGCTCGGAAAAATTCTTTGCAATCAATAATTTAAATCATTTAATTTTTCTCCATAGCATATGGATATGTATTTAAACTCCTTCTCTTCCTACTTTGAACTGAAGTGTTTAATGAAAGCTGAATTGTTTTTATATAATATAAGGCTATACAACCGAGTCACGACGAGTTGTCTCCCGCTAAGCAGTGAATCTCCATAATTCATAAATACTGCTGTCCCTAATTGAAGTAAGCTCATTAATTCGTAAAATATCCATACGCTGTGGTCCCCTTAAGTTGAATACCCTAAAGTCGACAAATATGAAATCCGCTTTAGTTCGAAATTTGATTTGAGTATGCTTAAATGAATATTTCGATAAATCGTCTAACAATGTCTATTTTGTATATATATTTGATTTTGATTCCCTCATTTTTATTCCTGAGAAAGTGAACCGTAGGTATTTATATATACTCAAGTATTAATATATTTGTACTAAATGTTATTATAAATTAAAATCTCATAGTTTACTCATCCGTATATTGTCTAATATCGATTCTGAAGTCCATATAACGGAAACTCCTAGCTTTAACATGCGCCACAGGCGTAAAAGCCATAGAGCTTAAATTATTCATTTATATTGAGCTAGCTTAATAGCTCATTCTAAAGTCACAGTTATTAAGCTAAGTAGTTGATTTGAAATTAAATTAAACTATTAAATGCATTTCAAAGGTTTAGAAACTTAAATGCAATTCAATGAAAACATTGAGGTTTTCAGCCTAAGACACTTGGCTCCTTAGCTCTTTATATGCTGTGATTGAATCAGCGCCGAGCTGCTAGGAGCAGCAGGAGGAGCGCACATTATACGCACAGCTTGTTGTGGTTAAAATGCATATTAAATCTAATTCGATTTGCATTTACTCTGGCCACCGTCATTGAATGGATAATGATGTGCGTGTAGACGGACCCACACTCTTCCTCTCTCTCCCTCTCGCAGTCTCCCTCTCCCTCTCCGACTCGAGGTTTGTATTGAGGTTTTGGGTGAGCTTTAGGTGCAGACCGAGGCGCACCGCAGGGCAACTTGCAGCTGGGCGTTGATGCGTCTGGCAAGTTGATGTAATGTTGTGGTCGAGTTTTGAGGCACGTTGCTTTGAGGCTTTGGCACTGCACGAAGCCGAGCTGAGCTGAGCAAATAGTTCTAGGCAGACGTCTATGGGGTCCGCCATCAAATGTTCAAATTCTCTTCAAATAATTGAAATTTTATTATTGCTAAATGAAAAAAAAAAAAAAAAAAAAAAAAAAAAACAGAAAAAAGAAGAATTAAAAGCGCAAATACTTGTTTGTTTTGCTGCATTGTTGTTGTTATTCAGTTTTATATTCTGTTAGGCAGTCGGCCGTATTTTGTTCGGGCGTAAATTCCCAACAAAATATTTTTACATATTTTTTTACTCGCGGCTGCTCAGCTTCTAAAAACATGTCTTTGATCTCAAACGAAAGAAAACAAAAAACAAAAACAAGAAAAAAGAGAAGAAGAGAATAAATTTACGTACAACGTCAAGTGCGATTAAAAAGAAATTACTAAAATTAAACAAATACGTGAATAATGTACGTACAAAATAAACCTGAGAGTTTGCTGCGTTTACCGCTGGAATTATTTGTGGAATTCATTATATTCCTGAGCAGTCCGAATGCCAATAAAGCCATCACAGCAGGAGACGTTCGCTTGAGGTTTTTCCAAGAGAGAGAGAGAGAGCGAGAGAGAGAGAGAGAGAGGGACAGAGAGACAGGGCAGCCCACACACACGCAACGCACACTAATTAATGGAAAGCGGCTTTGATTGACAGCCAAGTGAAGGTAATTTATTTATTTATATTTATTTATTGTCACATTTTACACGAAAGGCGAGGCATGCGAATGTATTTACAAACACTTAATCATTTTTTGTATAGATTATTTGAGCCGTCTTGGTAGATATGGTAAATTCTATAAATTTAATGCGTCTACTTTTAATGCAAAGCGAAGATTAAAATATTTTATAAAGATAGATTGATATTATATTAAAGTTAATATAAATTCTTTGTTCTTCATAAGACTCAGAATCAATCTATCTCTATAAAAAATATTAAACTCTGTTTTGAATTAATTAAAGTTTTTTTTTCGCTCAAAATTTATTTACCTTTATAATATATTTATGTTTGCCTTGTTTTTGTTTCGCATTTCTCATAGTTTTCAGCCAAATAGTTTTTGTTTTAGCATGCTTCTGCATTCTTTCGTAGTTTTTTCAAAGTGTAATTGATTTTTCTTTTTGTTTCTTTTTTCATTGCTTCTTTCATTTCTAAAATAAATAGCTTTGTGAAAGTTCTCTCTATCACCCAGCACAATACCAATTTTATCATTTAATTGAAATCAGTTTTCTTATCTCTAAGCACAATTATATATATATATATATATATATATATATATATATATATATATATATATATATATATATATATATATATATATATATATATATATAGGTATATAACTAAAAAAAAACTATCACAGATTCACAAATGATTTGCCATATATATATATATACATATATATATATATATATATACATGATATATATATATATACATATATGTACGTAAAAGCAACAATTAGTCTAAAGGCAATGCACAGCAAGCAAACAAATTCGTAATTAAATATCAATATTAAAATGTCACCTTACAAGACCTTTTGATCGATATGCCAGTTCTCAATCATGTGTGTGTCTGTATGTCTGCGTGTGTGTATGTATGTGTGTGCAATTCAAGTGCTTAAACTGCATTAAAGTTCAGTGGTACAAAGCGTGTGTAATTAATAATTTCATTTATTAACATTTAATTTGTGCGTATTAATTAGCCAATAAACTCATTGAAGACAGTTGAACAAAGGTGTTTATTTTATGTTTGTTGTTTTCGTTGTTGCTTGTAAAACACAATCGAAATCCAAATGAATCAGGCGCACTCACAAATGTGTGCCCCAATAAGCTGTACAGTCTCAAATGCCTCGATTTGTTGTACTTTTCTCGGTTTTTTGTGAGCTTGACATGCAACATGATGCATGACGCGACTTGTCGCTGGAATTATCCGGGAATCCAGCTGCTGCCTGACCTGCCCTGACGTTTGCTGCGTGTGTCAGTCACACCAATTGTCAGTCAAAGGCAGCAGCAGCAGCAGCAGCAGCAGCAGCAGCATCAGCAGCAGCAGCACCCGGCAGCTGAAGTGGTCGTCGCACAGTTTGAAATCGGAGCTTGCGAACCGGATTTACCCAAAACAAACAACAAAATGATTAAGAATATTTGAATGGCATGTTAACGACTGCAGAATACACTGTATGTAGATTGAATAGGGACTGAAAAAAAAAAACAAATAAATACAAAAATTGTTATTCTGATCTCTGATTTTGTTCAATATTGACAATATATTATATATATTACTATAGATTCATGGATTTGAATATTAATATATATCTTATAAATTTTACTCTAATTTTGCCGATTGAATAGGGGAATTAAAGGCAAATTCTAATCCATATTTCAGAAGGTGTTCTTAAATAATATTTGCCCATCTAAATACGAGTATATATAGGTGTATAGATATATGATAATACATGATATATGCCTATATATATATAGTTAAATGTAGTTCTGCAGCCAGCCAATATACCCATTTGCACTCTCTGTAGAGTATAGCAGAAAGAAACAAAAACAAAAGAAGCAGTGAAATGTTTTTTTCTCTCCACTGAACTTGATGCGCGCCTCAAATATAAAAACACCCAGCCTCAGAACATTAGACGTGTTTAAGAGCTCGATCAAAACGCAGCGCGCATCAAATTGACTTGAATCGGGGAGAAATTTCAGTTTGTTTATAAATATTACATATTCACAAAAAAAGAAATAAAAACATAATTAGAGAGTCGATTTCATTCAAATCAATTTTATCAGTTTGCAAAATTCAACAGAAATGTGTTTCCGGGATATGGTAAGCATTCGCAATAGCTCAACTATATATGATCTGTATTGATGTATATATCTTGTTCGACCTCAGTTGCTTAGCTGCTGTCTGATTCTGATGCTGGCCACAAGTCAAGCCCGGCCGCGCTACAGTAAAAACTCATACAAGAAGAACTTTGATCTCAGCTCCGCCGGCAGCGAAACCATCCTGGCCTACGCAGCCAAGCCCCAGCCGCCCATGACTCTGACGGGCAACTACAATTTGATAATGCCCGATTACTACGATCATCATCCGGCAGAGTCGATGCAGCTGCAGAACTTTGCAGCATTCTACGACGCCGAGATGAGTCCGGGCGCCGATCTGGGCATGGATGAGTCGCAGTTCCTAGCCAGCAGCACGCCCGTACGTCCGCCAACGCCCATCAATGCCGAGGAGCAGCGCATACGCCAGCAGCTGCATCCAGTCGACATCACCCGGGAGAAGAAGGCTCTGCACAAGCTGAAGAAGGGCAACACAAAGCCCAAGGGCGATGGCTATGCCGAATGGGATCAGTTCGATTACGATCTCTACAGCGTCAATCCGGACGATAGCAAGAAGTATTACAGCGACTACTAAGAGTTTGTCCAACTTTCTAGTTATTCCCGTATTTGTCTTTGTTTATTGTTTATTTTGGTTTAAGCACTGAATAAATTATTTATTTATTTATATATTGCATTTCGAAAAATTGCCACTGGAATGTGGTTTTGTATTTTTGAAAGCTTTTGCGACTGTCGCCATAACTTTGCCTAATGTCTTCCCTCTCCTCTTCTGCTTCTTCTATATTTTATATATTTCTTTAAGCAAATTTGTCTGTCGAAAATAATTATTAGTTGCCTAATTTGTTTAATTGCGCAAGTCATTAGCATTTGGCGCATCGCTTGAATTTAATTATGGGGAAGGTTTTTCTACTCTTTTCTTTTTCAGTTTTCTGCCAAGTCGATGCGATCTATCGCACAGCATTCACTGCGTTAGTTCGAGTGTCGGGGCATCCGGCCCTTGGAGAGTGGCGACCGGACAGGAGCTTCATCATAAACGTGCCTGTTGACACCTTGTTTACTTATGCACCTCTTGTGGCGCCTCGACGCTGCACAGCTTGTGACACTTCCGCTGGACTTGGACTTGACGAATCGCCCAGCAGCTGTTGGCTGTTTGCTGTTGTTTTTCATGCACACACACACACAAACGCACACATACTGTGACGTCAGGGCCAGAAACGTGTTTCCATTTGGTAACTAACTAAGAGTTAAAATAAAATAACAACATGTACGAAGAAACTAGAAATGAAATGAAGCTATTTCTTGGTATGTTCCACTCGAATGCTAAACAAATGACTCAACAAATGTTCGGGCTGCCTTTGGAGCAGGTTTCGATTTGTTTGGGTTTTACTGTAATTTAATGTCGAATATTTCCCAATTAAGGCGAAATGAAGAATTCTTTGTGGCCTTTGCTAGCCAAACTCATTTCAAATTGCCTTTTATGGCTGCTGCCCGATGGAGTGGCCGAGTCACTTGGAACAACTGCTGAACTCCAGCAGGAAATCTAATGGGAGTTTCTAGTTTGCATTTTAATAATTGAAATTGTTCTTTGAAAGTGCATATACTGCTCGTATTTATGCAAGCCAAACGCATATTGCTACATTTATTGCAGTTTTCTTGCATTTTAATTAGATTTTTCTAAAAGTTTGTCTGGACCTTGACAATCAGCGTAAAAAGAATCAATGAATTAATAGATAACAAGCTCACAAAGGGTTTAGTGGTGAACTCCGTATGGCTTTAATAAAAATATATAAAAAAAAAAAAAATTCAAACAAAAATGTTGCGCTAAGGTTTAATAGAAAAATATTGCATAATTTTAGGCTTTGCCAGAAAAACTAATAAAGTCTTCTTCATGAAGCGAAATGAGTATATTGGTTTTGTGACATATATCTGCTTGAATTATTTATTATAAAATTTAATTTAAGTCTATGAATTGAATATGCTTGCTTGGAGCATTTTCAGTTGCACTTTGAATGTATTTGAGATGAGATCTGATTTGGATGCGCTCTGTTACTATCTATGTCTATCCACGTTTCTAAGCCTATGTGAAATTTGATACTGTGAGAATCAGGGGATCTTCATGAAGCACTGAGTTCCTCATAATCAGCTGGGGTCAATTTTTGTTGTTTAATGTTTGTTTAGGCATACGGGGGTACTCCATAAACCCATTTGACCGCACCGGCAATTTTCAGATTTTATTTCATTCATTTGCTTTGTAAAATTATAGCTTTGTTGACCACATAGCGGTATTTTATATAGGCAGAGTGGGAAGTATTTTAGCTCTTTATTGAGTTATGTGGCTTAAAAGCCAGGCAGTTAACATCAGATAAATCTATGAAGTGCTTAGGAACAATACTGCTAAGAAGAAAGAAAGAAAGCCTAAAGACATATTTAGGATAAGAGGAATTTAATGACGATATAATAGAAAAGATTAACAGAATGTCAACAAATTAATTAGAATATTCCTCTTAAATGTACGCTAGGCAATCATTGCGATTTGGGGATGTGATTTAGTTGTAGGGATACACATCCAGCTGCTCATACTTGTGCTGATATCCTCGGTCGTGCGGTGTCTGATGAACATTGGCGGTCGCCTCTGCATCCTGCGACAGTTCGATGTTCTGGGAGTCATCTTTAAGGTTCACCGTTTTGGCTCGAGCCTTCTTCAGTACTTCAAAGTGGTTGTCATCGATCTGGCCGGGATCCAGCTGCAGCTGCTGGCATTGTCCGTTGGGCTCACAACTGGTCACGCGGCGCCTATAGCCGCGCGACTCACCTGCCACCGACTGCTTGTAGTCGTAGGCATCCAGCATGGCGCTCTGCGACTGGGCGCTATAGTCGCCAGCGCGTTTTGGTGCTTCCTGCTGCTCAATCACCGCCAGCACTGGGCCATTGCCGTGACCGCCGTCCCGCACTTGCTGGCCATTCGGCAGTGTGACAATAGCATAGGGCAGTGGATTGCGGTCGGGCTCCTCCGGCAGCGGTGGCTGCACTTGCTGTTGAACATAAGTGACCACTGGCTGCACCTGATCTCTGGTCACTGTCACGGTCTGCGGCTGCCTGTAGTAGCTGGCAACGAACGTTTGCTGCTGCTGCGGCTGCGGCTGCGGCTGGAGCTGATTGTAGCTGACTTCCTGGACTATTGCAGGTCGCGGAGGTGCGAGAGCCAACAACTGGGGCTGGCGGTTAACCAGCAAAGGATTGCTATGGGCCGAACTCAACACACGCTGCTGCTGCTGCTGCTGAAACTGACGTTGCTGTTGCAGTTGCTGTTGCTGTTGCTGTTGCTGTTGCTGCAGCTGACGGTTGGGCACCGTGTACGTTTGATGTGCCGTGTAGACCGCTGGCGACTTCTGCGATTGCAGCTCATAGGTGCGTCCAAGGGCCTGCACTACATAATTGGTCAGCGACGCTTTGCTCTGTGCACCCGGCTGGAAGGGTATTTTCGGGCGCGGATAGTTGTAGGGGATCTGTGACTCGACGCAGCTCAGTAGCGCCAGCTAATATAATTTTTCAAAATATTTACATATTATTAATGAGGCTTTGATGGTTCATTAGGCCGGACGCCGCTTACCGTCACGACGAGCAGCATCAGCATCAGGTTGGCCATCGAAGTGTTAGCTCGGAAATTGTGGGACTGCCTGTGTTTTGTGTTGTGCACGCGTCGCCGTCTGGCAAATGATTGAGACAGATGCCGCGCAGATCACAATGTTAGACCTATTCGAAAGAAGAGTCAAACGAGAGCTGCGTCAGCGGCAGCAAAACTCGTTTTGCCTATTATTGAGTTGTAATTGTGGCGCTTGCCTTTGGATTCGCTGTAACATTTAAATTTCATAATTTTTTCTTCTCCCTCTCCCTCTCCCTTTCTCTTTCTCTCTCTCTCTCTCTGTCTTCCTCTATATATTTTTATATGTTTGTGGAGATATTTATCTGCCTGCATATGTTATCGTCGCCCGCCACTTCAGCGTTCGTTTGCTTGTGGTATAATCTGGCTATCACTTAGGTTTCGGTTTTGTCGTCGTTAAGGAGCCAAATCCATCCGCGGGGGCCGTGAGAGTACTAAGGTTAACTGATGATTTATGTACCCTATCGATGGATGAGTATCTGAATGCTATCGACAGTCGTGTTGAGATGTTGCTTACTTCCTTAGTAGATTAATCAATATAGCTCTTAGGACGGGCTTAGTAATGAAGACAGATACATTATCTTATATATTATCAGCAGCGATCTCTTGTGTCTGTCTCTCTCTCTCTCTCTCTCTCTCTCTCTCTCTCTCTCTCTCTCTCTCTCTCTCTCTCTCTCTCTCTCTCTCTCTCTCTTCTGTCTCTCTATGTTTAGTCAATGGTACTGCTGTTATTTATTCTGCTCTCAGCATTAAATCTAGTAGGATATATTCTACTCGTCTCATTCATATACATTTTCAGATATTCCAATCTGAGCTCAAACTCACATTCAAACCTCTCGACAAAGAGTATTGATTGTTCGGTTGCCCGCACCTCTCCCACTTATTCTCTTTTTTTGTGATTTATTTCATTTTTCGTTGTCTTTCCGCACTTAACCACTTTTAATTTACCAACTCAGCCATGCAACATTATCAGATTTCTGCGCATTGACTTTGTGTGCTTATGAAGATTATATTGATATCGTCGAAAGTAAAAGTGCGGTTCCGCCTGGTTAAATAATTACGTTTTCATAGCTATCTTTGTTAACGTTGCTGTTGTTATGGATTTATAAATAAATTTGCATCAATTTCATATGGGATTTGTTGTTTCTGCTTTGGCTTCATCTGCTGAAGCTGTGTAAATTGGAACACAATAAAGTTTAATTCGATTTAAGTCCGGTGGGCAGACCTAATTGATATCTATGCCATATAACCAGATGACAGATCATTCCAAGAGTCGCGTTAAGAGTGAGTTTATCTTTTGAAATGCTGAACTTGATACAATTTTTTGCCAAGTGCCTGTTTATGGGCCATGTCTGAGGCGGCTGCTGCCATAGAGCGATGAAGATGACAAATTAGTTTTGTTTTCTCTTCTCTGCTGATCAAAGTCTGATTTTGTATGGTATATAAGATATATGAAGGAAGTGATGCGATCTGCAGATGTGTTAATTATTGGCATATATATCTTAACTCTGAGCTAATGGCTAATTTTGTTGATTATTTCATTGTGAATTTATTTTAGCCAACATAATCAGAGTTGATATTTCAGGAGTTTAAGTTTAATAAAATATCTTGGCTGCTAATTGAGTAAATGTTAACTATTAGAGGCTAGTTGTCAAATTTCACAGTCAGATTATAAATAAACAATATATTTATGATTCAACTGTGACTGATTTGCTGACAAACTTGTAAAACGGTATTCCATTCAATTTGGGAGGCTGAAATATTTTGGAAATCTAATATATAAAAGGAAACAAAAAGTTTTTGAAAATTGGCAATTTAAATAAAATTAATTAAAATTAAAAATTTATAAATTATTTCCAACTAAGAATATTACTTATAAATATAAATATAATATCTCATTAAAATTTAAATAAATGAATATCGGAGTAAAATATATTTTATAGTTTGTTATCTTAATTTTATATTAAGGTTTTTAGACAACATAGTCGAACAGTAAACATTTTCAAGTCTTGTGACTCACGTTTAGAATTTGTTTTCAACTCCATTTTTTATTTCCTTATGGGAATGTGTAAAAATTCAGATTAATATTTTTCGGTTCCATGTTAGAACAGAACTGGTTTCCAATGGCCTCTGAATGGATTTACTAATTATTTAACACACCTAGCTGAGATACATAGAACGAATTTAAATGTAAAAGTGCCAAGGGGGAAACTTACCAGCGTCACGAAAAAATATGATGTTTACTTTGTTTGCCTTGGTGTGGTCAAGATCGTCTTGGGATTGTAGATTAAATAATCGAAAATCGCTTGGCTTGGCTTGTCTTGACTCTGTTGAAGGTTCAAACGAATGCAAATTATGTTCACAAACTGGTCTAATAAAAAGTTCGAGCTCCAAGCTTCTTTTAGCATGCAGATGAAATGTTTGAACACTAAGATTTAGTCGAAGAGCTCTAAGATTATTATGTATGACAGTTATTGGGAGAGATAAGTAAAATTGTGAATATACAACATTCAGTTTACAGTGTGTGAGCGTACGACTTCATAGCCGGCAGTGGTCAGACTTTCTGGTACTTCACTTAAGAGATCTCAGTCTGAAGTTCATGAAAACTTTCGAGCGCTGTCAATTGACTGGCTGACAAGCAGGCCAGACGTTGCGCAATATGTGAATGTCAAATCAAAGACATGGCGTTTGAATGCCACTTACGGAGGCAGCAGTCGACGTTGCGGCGCTGCGGGTGGAGTTACGCACGTGCTGTGTGGCTTGGGCTGAAGACAAAGCGCAAGGCAACTGCCAGCACTTGACATTCACAATGAAAATGCAAGGCAAATGAAAGAGACTTGCACACACACATACACGCACTCACACACACAGGCACACAGGCGCACGCACTCGCGACGGCTTATCTGCGCGTTGGAGTAGCGCTTAATAATGCAAGTGGCCGATGCTGCGTATACGCAATGCGCCTTGACTGCAGCCAGCTTGACTGGGCTCAGTGGGAGCCCGCAGGCGGGACTGTGGGCGTGCCGCATCTGCCGGGGTGTGGGTTAGTCTGTGCGTTGTCTGTGCCACGGCATCGTTGCATTCATAACATGCATTCAGGGTTAAAAGTCGAGTTACGTCGCGTCGCGTCGCGTTGCGTTGCATGCAATGCCGAATGAGATAGCGCACGTGATGGGGTCGCTATAGAAATGCAGTTTGCAGTAGCAGTTGCATATATGAGTGTGTATGTATGTGTGTTGCATCTTTTTGCGTAGGCAGACGAAGGGACGTGCAGTTTGCTTTAGCCATTTTCCACATGAAGCGTCACTTTAGACACCTCGCTGGCTTTGCGGGGCTTTCAGTGGCTTTGCTTTAGTTGCGGCGCCTAATTAGACACACCTGAGCCCACGGCGTAACTGGCCTGCCGTGCAAATTGGTTAGTCGCTTGCCACCTGGGTTGAATGACCCCCAATGCCACCCAGCTGAACTCCATAGCTCCGCTAAAAAATGAAGGAGAAAAACAGAAAAAGTGCTTTAAGCAGCTTCGCCTACAACAATGCAAAAAACGTAGCTGGAGCGCAGCAAAAAAAGCAAGAAAATCAATTGCATAATGGCGCATGTGTTGCGCTCAGCAGCAGCAGCAGCAGCAGAAGCAGCAGAAGCAGCAACACCAACAACAACAACAACAATAATAATAACAGGACTAAATTGCAACTCTTTTTTCGTTGTTGTATTTCCATTTGCAGTAGCAGAGAAAATAACAAAAACAACAACAAAATCAACCACCAGGAGACGCCACTCGACTTGCAGCCGGAGTCAGTCAGAGATTTTTGTTGCTGCTGCCATATTTTTTTGTTGCTGTCGGAGACAAATACACACACAGACACACACACGTACACACACACACTCGCACATTCAGAGATACTTGGGTCGACACATGTGTGTAACTGGCTGGCAGTCAGCTTTTGTTTGCGCCCGCACAGGAAGCCATTTAAGTGCGGCTTCTTGAGAAAATTGCCGGCGACGGGCAGAGAGCCGCCGCAGCGACAAAGATAGAAAGAGCCAACTGGATGGAGCGAGTAGGCGAGAGCGAGAGAGAGAGAGAGAGAGAGGTGACGATAGTCACATAGATAACGTTAGGGAGTGTGGAGGAGCTCCATTGGATGGATGTGCCTAACGAGCGCGCTGCAGCCTTAATTATTAACAGCAGCAGCTGCAGGGCAGAGTCGGGGGGGCAGGCTGAAAGAAAGAGAGATGGGAAGAGTGAGCGATGGGAAGATAGAGGAGCTAATGCCTGGCCAGAGCTTAACTTTGTTGCTGGCTATCATGTACCGGGGCTGCTTGGAAACCCGCTCAGTGCTAAGCCGCTCAATTGTTGAGCGACTCGGGCGCCTTAATAGGCTTAGAATCGAGTCAACTATCAAAACAAGTCTGATAAAAGCACAAATACGCATGCACACCCAGACACACGCACACACACACATGCACACTCGCATTTGATATGCTTTCGCTCCAATTGCAGCGCAAACAGCTTTGTCAGCGCATTCCAGATTCGCGTCTGTGTGTCCCTGTTCTGTCTCAACTGCGTCTGCACGCGTACTGTATAGTACTACACACGCACACACACACATACATTGTACACATTTGCATATGTGCGCCCGCCTGTCTGCTGCAGCGCCTCTCAGTATGCAATGCCCGTCGCCGTTGCCGGCTCTCGACTTGCCCTCGGAGTCGTCTCATTGCCTTTGTTTTATAATATTCCTTTGATTAATTTTTGTATTTTTATTTTCGGTCACATGCACTAAACAATGCCGACGAGCAGCGCAGTCTGCAGTCTGCAAATAAACAGGGTGTGCCAGCTAAGCAGATTTATTATGGGTGTTTGTTTTTGAGCTTTGAATTACTTCATATTTCGCTCTACTCTCTACAGGTTTTTAATATTATTGTCCATTTTAGTCGAAGTGAAAAAGTAAAAGTCTTATAAAAAAATAAAATAAATAAATAATTAAAATAAAATAATAAATAATGTTAGCATTAGATATAACATGTAAATATGTATGTAAATATATGTAAACATGTAGGTTAAGGTTTAGTGATGACTGCGCTATAGAGTCAGACAAAAGCTGCATTAAATAATTAATTAAAAAAAAATAATAAAATGAATAAATATAATTAAGTAACGATTTTTAGTATATTCAAATACATATTTTTTAGATTATATAAAATACAAAATAAATAAAAATTTGTAACCCTCGCTTAAGCATATATAAATAGTTTTTGGAACTCATATATTTGTTTCTAAATTTTTTTATTTTTTTTTATTTTATTTTATTACATACAAAATAAATTGTCTAATTGATTTGGGAATTTTACCATAAACAATAAATTAATAGATGATCAAAATTTAATAAATCTATAAAAAAAATTAAAATAAAATATATATGTGGAAGTAAGATGAAAATGAATCAACAATAAATAGAAATTATGGCCCTATATGAACTGAGCATATCATATCTTAGCTTGATGCCGGCAAGCTTCCCTTGCTGCAAATGCTGAATATAGCAACAATATCAACAGCAACAGCGACAGCAGCAGCAACAACAACAACAACAACTGCTGGATATGGACTCCTCTGATGTTTATTTGCAGTCACTCCCATGTGTCGCCACCAGCGGCTGAGCGACACCGATGATGAGGCACAAAATGTGGCCAGGCGAAGTCAAAACTAAACTGCCTGCCTGACTGCCCCATCCTCAGTCCGGTCTGTCTGTCTATCTGTCTGTCCGTCTGCCTAACTGCCCGTCTGTCTGTCTGCAACAAAAAGAGAGAATTAAAAAAAAAACAAGCAGAAATGTTTGCAACAAACAGACAAATGAGGACGGCGGCGTTGACATGATAGCCGCCCGGGAGCCAGCGAGCGGCATCTGTTGGCGTCGCTGCCACGTTGCATGTTGCAGACGATGTCGTCATTGCCGCGCTGCATGCGTTGCATTTTTACGCTTTTTCCATATATATTTTCCGCTTCGGTTTTTTTTTTTTTTTTGATTTTGTTTTATTTTTCTGCCTCCTTTAGCTATATTTAAATACGCTGTGGGTTGCACTGTGCACAGCACTTCATTTGCTTCACAGCTCATTCATGTTTTGTGTCGAGCCTACGCCAGGCAGCGAGCAGCAGGCAGCAGGCAGCGAGGCTGCCAGACAGACGTAGCTCTAAGCCGAGGTAAACACTGCTCGACAGTTGCCCGTCTCGCTTTGGCACATGCGACTGATATGGCAGCTGCCTCACCTACATTCTGCACTTAGACATGCTGCCACATTGGCGGCGGTGGTGGCTGCTTCGCAAAAAAAAAGGTAGAAAAAAAACCTCCCCAGCTGCGACGCCGTCGCTCACGCTGCTGCTGCTGCTGCTGCTGCTGTTGCAGCTCCCTCGCGGCCTGCGCCTGGGCTCGGGATATCGCTTACAACAAACACTTGCAACGTTTGCAAAGCTTCTGCTCCGCCGCACGGTCGTTGGCCATGGCGGCGGTGGTGCAGCCAAAGGCGGAGGCAGAGGCAGAGGCGCTGGCGGCGACGTTAACGTTAACATTAACGTTAACGTTAACGGCGACGGCGACGTTAACGGCGGCCTTCCTTTCTCGAGAAGTTTGCCGAGCTCTACACTCGGTTGCATTTGCTGCATGTGGCATGGCCGTTGCCAGTACGTTCGCGTGCTTTGCATACTTTGGTTGCGTTTTTTGTTGCGCCACAGCCGCTGCTGCAGACGCCGCGCGCGTGATTTAACGGCATCGAGAGCGTTGCGGGTTTTTGCCTGGGCTTATTTTGCAATTTCGGTTCTCATTCGCAATCAACGCGCTTTTTTCTCCCCCAATTGCCGATTCTCGATTCCCGACTCCCGACTCCCGATCCCTGATTGCCGATTGCCGATTGCCGATTAGCCGTTTGTGTGGCGCCTCCCCATTTCCGCCGGTGTTTGGCCATTTGCGCGCCATTTTTCGCACGGCTATCTGAGGTGCGTTGAGGTGGCCAAAGCTAGCGCCATAAATCACATGGCCTAATTGTGCATGTTGAGCCAACAGTTTGGCTTACAGCTAGGTTAGCCAGCTAGTTAGCCTGCCGGACAGCCAGAGACAGACAAACAACAAGTGGATGCCTTTGATATAGGCGCTTTAAGCCAAACATTTGCAGTCACTGGAACAACAATAAACAAAAGCTGCTTAAGGCTAATGCGTCAATTGTGCAATTGTGTGGATTAGCGAGCCCAAAGCTGGCAACTGGATTTATTTATATATAAATATCTATACATATTTAGCGGAGCAAATTGATTTCCAGACTAAATTGTAAGTATGGGGGAGGTGGTAAAAGTGTGAAAATAAATAATAAAATGAAAAATGAAGATAAAAAGGAAGTAGAAACTTCATTTGGTATGACAGAAATTATCATTTAGTTGTATAGCAAATACAGCTTTGTACCTTTGCTTAAATTTTAAATACTCAATAATCAATTCAAATGATTTTCAATAAATTCATCAAAATTTTCGACAAAAATATGAGGCCAAAAAAATCTATTAAATTCAAAAGAGAATAATTTTATTCAATCTGTTCTTTTAATATGTATAAATTTGTAAAAAATATTATTGTTGCTTATTAAATTTTGTTGTAATACAATAGAATAGATTTTATCTTTGAATTTGTAATTTGATGCCCACAAAAACTGAATCTGAGCACGAGTTCCAGGCGAGGGCATGAGTTGGCATATTTTGTGTGAAATCAAGAGTGCAAATAAGATAAGATAGGACAGACTTACAAGAGGAATTTCCAAGTTGCGTGTATCTAAAGAAAAAGTTTGAGCTGAAGAAAAATGCAAAATGTGCAGACTGAATAAGACATGATTGACTTAAGACTTGACTGACTTAGATAGACTAGATCTGTTCTGTGTTCGTATGGCAAATGAAGGAAGTAAACGAGAAACTACTATTTACTTAGCCAAACATGACTTTATTGTACCAAAATTCAGTTAAGCAAACAGAGAGAACATATAAGTAGAGTATATCTATGATTGGCATTATTAGTCTTTATCTTTTAACATAAGATATTTATAGTTAACAATTTTATACCCTGAACCCTGGGTAATAATAATATTTCTGATTAATGTGTTTACTTCTCATAAGAGATATTATTCATGTAATCATTAATCTAATATATGCATGTTGTCAAGAGTATTCGATCTGCTCCTTTCACTTTGAGTTGATTTGGGTAAAGCTTAATGACGAAAAATTCAATAAAGGGTTACTTGCTTTTAAGAAGGGTATTGAACGCATAATGAAAGCTCGTTAACCGCAGAATTGTCTGACAAGTTGTCGCATGGGTTACATGGGAAGTGAGACGAGTCTCGGATGCCCCGTTATAATTCAGAACTTGTAATTGTGTGCAAACAAACGCAGCAAATGCGATTTCAATTAAGCAGCTACAGCAACATGGGAACGCGGCTTCAAAGAACAAAACGAGAGCAAGGGAGATGGCGAGATGGAGAGACTGGCGTACGGGGAAAAAAGTGAAATCGAATCCGTTAACATCACACGCTTTGTTAAGCAGTGTCCCCATACAGGAAAGATGGCACTCGAAGCGCTTGTAAGGCTTCCCCCTCCCCACCCTCCCCAACCTCCCCGGCAAATGCAACCGCAAGTGCGTAGCCTGTCAGAGGCTGTGTTGCCAGGCTGCCTCGCTGAGTGCCGTGCTGCATGTAGCAAGTGGCAAGTGCAGCGTCAGGTGCACTGACATTGACGCGCACGACTGCAGCAGCAGCAACGGCAGCAGCAGCAGGGGATTGCCACACAGCCAGCTGTTCCACAGCGAGCCTTGAGCCCCAAACAAACTCGCCTGCTTTTTGCTGAGCGCCTGCTGGCCGACCGACGCGTCTGCAAGGGCGTTCCCGAGTTGCATTTCGAGCCCCTTTCACTGTGTATTGTATGCGATTGTTTTTTACTCTACTCCCTTTCCCCTCTCTCTCTTTCCTGTTCTGTTTTTTTAGCATGCAGTTCAGCTGTGTATTTTGTCAACATGGCAGCAGAGAAAATCCAGTTACGATTCCCAGCTACAGCTTGCGCCAGTTCCAGCTCCATCTCCTGCACCAGCTCCTGCACCAGTTCCTGCACCAGCTCTAGCTCCAGCTCCTGCATTGTGCGCCTTTTTGTGTGCATTGTTTTTGTTAGCTCTGTGTGGGAGCTGTGCTGGAGCAAGACGGGCGCGGCGAGCCGAGTTGCCGTTGCAGTTAATTGAAAATACTAAATTTCCACTGTCTAGACGGCAAATTATATGACAATTGTTAGAGCGTATGTTTGACTTTCATATTAAAATTAATTACTTGGGCTGCTTGCCATAAAAATGGGCACTGGTTAAATATTAGAGATATTCAAATACTTATATAGCTAAACAAATATAAATATATATATACACCATATATAGCTAAAATTAAAGCTCATTTAGTTAATTATGTTTGTGTGCATTAACTGAGCTTGCAGCTTAAATTAGTTTTTATATAAAATAGAGTTTTTCAAGTGAAAACGTAGAGTTCAATCCGGCTTTGCTCGGCACAGCAAATAAAATTTGCTTCTGTTATATAACGCTGTGTCTCTTCTTTTGGTATCATATACAAATTAGTTCTTCGGCTATATAAATCAAATGAGAATGTTCGAAGCTTGAGGCTAAGCCAATAAAATATTTTTGGCATTAAACCAGTTCCACGTATCCGTAGGTGGCTAAGCCAACAGCCCGTTTTTGCGTGAATTCGTTTCAGAAAAGGTAAGTCTAGTCTATTCGATAACCAGTTTATCACAAATCATTTAGTCAGCTAAGTCAAGACGTTTCTTACATTGATAGTTGGCTGCTCTAGCTAAGATGTAAGCTTCGACACGCCAGACTATCCCTATTATGCAATAGACTTAGTCTAAATCTCTCTAGAATTCATATTAACTAAGCCTGAAGCCTCTCTGTGAGGACTTGGCTAACGATTTGTGTGTGTGAGAGAGAGAGAGAGAGCGAGAGAGAGAGAGAGAGAGAGAGAGAGAGAACTAATCAGAAGATACCTATGATCATAATTACTGACGTAATTGCAAATGCACTAAAATTAAGGAAATCTCATAAATGCCGAGCTCAGCCGTACAGGAAATTGAACGAAATTTATACAATAGGCAATTACAAACGGAAATCGTGCGAAAGCAAAACACCTTTGACGATTACCACACACACACACATACACGCACACACAATTGTATATTCCCTTGGCATTTAATAAACAATGAGATTGAAAATTTAAGGTGCTGAGCCAACGAGTCGTAGGCCAGCTCATATGTCAATTTCGGCATTACAGTCATGCAAGTAATTACACTGACCGCCTCACTAAGCCAGAAATTTTATGCATTTTGCAAATTGCAACAGAAATCGAAATATGTATAGGTATGTGTGTATGTGTGTATGTGTGTGTGTGTGTGGGTGTGCCTTCTATTTGACTACTGCAAATTCATTAACTGCAACTCCTTGTTGTTGTCGTTGTTGGGCGCCTTTTGGGCAGCATCTTGAAAATCCAAATTTGCATCTACTTCAACATTGACTTTACCGATTTTGCCTTACGCATTTTATTACGTGTTTATTATGCTAACAATGCGAGAAAACTTTGCCTGTGTGTGCGTGTGTGTGAGTGGTGCAAACAGTGGTGCAGTTCTTCAACGAACGAAAGTTACACATAACTAAAATTCATGCAGATAAACACGTGTTAATGAATATGCAAAATAGTCGAGCCCTAAGAGAGATAAACGAGCCGTATATTGAAGATATGAATTATATATACAAAGATAGAGGTGGGTCGTTGGACTAGTCTAAGTTCCAGATGATGGAGTTTAAGACGTTACTGAGTGTTGTTAGGTATAATAATAATATTCTTACTACTCAATTGTAAATAATAATCGCATATGTACATTCAAAACTATCTATTATTTATTATCTATTATTACTTATCGATCTATTATTTATGCAATACCATTTTTGTTTATATAATTTTCAATATTTATTTAAGAAATATATAAAGGAATCTAAGCACATTATTATATATATAATTACAACCAAATGCTTTAGACCAAGTTAAGAATTATTCCTCGACAGATTTGTCATTTAGATTTGGTCCGAACTATTACAATAATATTATTTAATAAATATATGTATATACGTATATAAATATATATAAATATTCAATTGTAACTCTCAGTATTTTTCAAAACTTTCATTTCATTCAATATAAATTTATAAATGAGAAACTTCTTAATTGCTGTCTCCCAATATGCGAAAGGTATTGAAGTCATTCTTGGAATATTATCTAATATCACTTATTGCCCAACAATTTCCACATTTAATAACCAAGGGCTGTTCAATCATCTGTTGTAGAGCAATGTGGCAGAGAGAGCATTGTTGATTGTGGTATTGGGCTGCTACGGTCTGATCAATAATTCGGCTTGACGAACTCAAGTGCCTGAATGTGGCTCCCAAGTGGCAGCAAACAACAAATGAAATATCTTATAAATATGTATACCTATAGCGTGTGCATGTGTGTGTGTGTGAATAAATCAACACACAGACGATGTCACTGGACCACCCTACTTAATGACAGCTGCAGGAGCAGCGCAGCCGAATACTGTAGCCACATAACATATTTTCATTAGAGCATTGTTTCCTTGGAGTCGCTGTATGTGTGTGTGTGTGTGTGTGTATCTGTGTGTATGTGCGCTCGCACGACTGGACACCTGAGCTAAGCCAGACGAATGTGTTGGGGAAATGGCAGCACATATTTCTAGTGGCAGCAGCCATTTGCATTTAATTTTTCGACAAGCAGAAATATTTTTCAGGCGCAGGACGAACTGTCTGCTAGGACATTATAAATAGTTAGACGACTTCCTTTTGTCTTTTGTCCAAGTGCCCCGCCTCACCACTGCTGCCACCCATGATTGTCTTTCGCTCTCACTCTGTGTATCTGTGTGTGTGTGTATCTGTGTGTGTGTGTGTGTGCTTAGTCCATCTGTCATTTTAAGTGGCTTATTCATATGCAAGTGGCTTCCGGGGCTAAACATATTCGAGTGTTTTAGTGGCCCGTGTACATGACCGAGCATTATCATTAAGTGTTTATAGGCTGGCTGGCCAAACATGTCTGTCTGTCTCTCTCTCTCTGTCTGTCTGTCTGTGAACAATGATGGCTATTAAGACAGAATTGATATACCTGTATAGCTGCCTATTGCATACTTTTGCAGGCGCCGGAAGTGACGAGGCATTATTAAGCATACGCCCTGTTGCACACTGTAGCATAAGGTGGCTTTCGCTTTTCATTGAAATTGATGTTGAAGCTGATGTTGAGGTTGACGTTGACGTTGTGTTTCCTTGCAGGCGTTGCTATGAAGGCAACGGTCAGCAGCAGCAGCAGCAGCGCCGCCAGCAGCATCAACCACTTGGAGCCACTGGCGGCCCCCAGCAGCAGCAACAGCAACAGCAACAGCAACAGCAACAGCAGCAACAGCTGTAAGCCACGGCAGCCCAAAGTCTCGTTCGCACCGCTGGACATTCCGGCTCCATCGGCCGCTACGTGATACGCGAACATGCCGCACCACAACATCGTTTGCGAGTGGCTGCGCACTATCGGGCTGCCGCAGTACGGCGAAAGCTTCCTCGAGAACGGCTACGACGAGCTGGAGATCTGCAAGCAGATTGGCGAAATCGATCTGGATGCCATCGGCGTGGACAACTCCTCGCATCGCGGCAAGCTGCTCAAGAGCGTGCGGGCGCTGCGCGAGAAGGGCGCGGCGATTGTCTATGTGCTCATCAACGATCCGAAGGCGCTCAGCAATAGCAACGAGATACTGGCTTCCGACTGCGACACGCCCATTACCATGAAGGAGCTCGAGGGCGTGATGAAGCGCCACCTGGAGGCCGATGGCATACGCCTCACAGCCCATCCCTACTCCTCGCCGGTGAGTACTTCAGTTGGTTTCAGTTGCAGTTTCCGTTTCAGTTTCAGTTTCAGCTTCATTGTCGGCTTATCTTGGCCATTTTATTTACCGCTTGCAATTTGCATGCCTCGCCATGGGGGACTTGTTGTTCGGTTGCCTCTGCTGCTGCTGCTGCTGCTCCTGCTCCTGCTGCAGCGTGTGACAGTCGCCGCTAGTTTTTTAATGGTCGCCATTCGGGAACGGCCAAGCGGACAGCCTATACTGCCTCCTGCTTGCTGCCTGCTGCCTGCTGCCTGGTGTGCTCTGTGCGCTCTAATGTGAAATTAACACGATTTTAATTTAGTTAAACCGAGTGGCCAACCGCGTGTCTGGTCTGGCCTGCAGCGGTCGACACTGTTGGCCGTGGCACAGCGACCGCCCACAGAGCCGGGCGGAATCGTGCAGAGCCGGGCAACCGGGCAACCGGGCAGCCATTTGTACACATTTCGCTCGAAAGTTTATTTTATAATATGCCAGTTTGGCTTAGCCGTGGGAAATGCTTTTTGCATTGCGTTAATTTTGTTTATTTTAGGCAGCAACTGTTTCCGTGCTCTGCCTCTGCCCTCGGCTTGAACAAATTGGGCCATAAGCCCCACCGGGCACTGGCAACATAGCAGAGCAACAGCCGTCGAGCGCCGTCGCCGTGCCGCCCCCTAATGATCCCTGCCAATATACAAATTTGTGCAGCGCTTGCAACATGCGCAAATTGCTGCTGCTAGACACGCACGATAAAGCCGCGTTGGCAACAATGTGGCTATAATGCAAGTGTTGCAACAAGCGAACAAAGCAACAAAAGAACTCAAATAGATGCCATCAACAGTGGACTTAGTTCGATAGAAAACTGCTCAGATTCGAACGTTGATGAAATTTGTTTGTAGAATATTTTATTTACTAGAAGATAATATTAAAAGAGTTTCTTAAATTCATAAACTTTCTGATTTGTAGACGAAAAATGTATAAAGAAATGAGCAGAAAAATTAATAAATAATAAGCACAAAGGATAATTCTGACAGCTTGGGAATCATAAGAAGTCTTTATTAATATATAATATATTTTTATATTTTTATATTATGTTATACTTGATCTTATATACATTGGAAGCTAATCTCTTTAAACAATAAAATACAAGATAAACAAATACATTTGGATTATTACCCAGAATGTTTAGAATATGACTTAAATGTAACTAACGCTTGAGGAATTCTACATACAAGAGGAGAGGACTCCTTATGAAGACAATCAATAGACAACGAAACAAATCAGCATTTTTCTAAGAGCTTCGAGTTTCGCCGTTCCGAAATAATGAAAACATTTGCAAGCCTTATTTTGCCCGATTTTTGCATAATCGATTTGAGCACAATGTGAATCAGTTGCGTCCCACTGTGCCACATGCATAAAAAGTGCGCATTTAAGGAAATACACCAGAGCTCCTCGCACTGATAGCGTTCCGCAGACGTGTTCGCATTGTTGGGTCTGATGTGATGAGTTCTGCGAGCGTGTCAAGCGGCAGCTTTGCACCCACCAGCTCAGCTGGCAACCCCCTTACCCCCTTATCCTGCTCCTCATGCACTTTTGCTGAGCACATAGAAACATGTCACTGGTTCAGGGCCGCATTCACATTCGAAGAAAAGTGCGCTGCAAATAAATGCGGAATGAGTCGCTGCTGCTGCTGCTGCTTTTGATTTAAGTTGAATATTTAGAGCAGTCAAGCGTCGGGTGGGCATTGCTCATGCAAGTGGGCGTGGCCAGGTGCGCCATTGAGCACGCATAGTTCAGTCGGCATATTATGCACTGGCTATGCCCAACACCTGCCCAAGTGCCAAACTGTGCCGTTTGATGATGGAGCACGCAGAGGAGCGGAGCGACTCTTGTGGCGTGCTCTGCCTCCTGGCAGCAGCTGCCTTGCATTCTAATTAGCACTTTGGATGCTCTTTCTTTTTTTGGGCACTTAACATAGTTTGCCTGTTCGCATGCAGACAAATAAACAAACATGTTGTGCAACGCGTCGTATGCGCAATATCACGTCTCGTCTGCAAATTGAAATGCAACTTAAATGCGGCAATAAAATTATATGAAATGGAAATGCAGTCAAGTAAAAATACATGTGTGCGTGTGTGTGTGTGTGACAGGTGTCTGCGCTCGTGCGAGACTACAAAAGCTTGCAGAGGGAAGCTGGGCCAGGGGCTAGACTTGTTAGCTTCTGGCTGCTTGGCTCTGTCTGGGCCATGTTGATGCGCGCAACTTCAACTAATTGCACTTTGCGCTGATGAGGCAGACATGAGTGCGTGCGAGTATGTGTGCCAGTGTGTGCGAGTGTGTGCGAGTGTGTGTGTGTGTGCATCAGTGACTGACTGACAGTTGCAGACAAGTTGCATTTCAGCACAAGTGTTTGCATGGCTGCGACTCTAAATGAATTTGCCTGGCAGCAACAGTAGCAGACAACAGTTACACACATACACATCGGCACACACATGCACACATACACAGAGAGAGATAGACATTTGGAAAGCCTTAAGAGTACACACTGAAGCTTCAGTGGACACTTTGAATGTCAAGCAGGAGACGCTTAAGTGGCAGCCTTACGCTAATCACCGGAAGATATTAACGCTTCTGTTTCTGGGCCACAAAGCGCCTCAGCATTTGACCCTGGTCACCATCAGCATCAAAGCGACGATCCCGGCTGGGCTACAGGTGGAATGTGGGCATTCAAGATATGTATTTTCGATTAATATTCGATCGAAGGATGTGGCTAGGGAATCTATAGTTCCTGCAAAAATTAAATAATACGAAAATAAATTAATATAAGCTAAGAGGCAAACCAAGCTCTGATCCTAACTTTAACTCCCGATCACCTGCCTATTAGCTCCTGTCTACACATACTTATTCTCAACATTTCTTTCCTTTCCTCTTCACATGCTCCGCCAACAGGAGGGCAAACGCGGCTACTTGGAGGGCCTCGCTGCACATTATAGCAAGCAGATTAATATGCCCTACGAGGACGTACTAGATGCCATCGAGCAGGTGCGCCTGTCCAAGTGGAAGGAGCGCCATGTCCGCATCTCGACGGGACATACGCTGACGCGACGCAGCGCAGCTGGCGCCGGCAGTGGCAGTGGCAGCGGCGGCAGTGGCAGCAGCAGCGCCACGGGCGGACTCGTCGGCTCCTCGGTGCTGCCCACCAGCCACAGTCAGCCGCTTTATGTGCCCGGAAAGTATTTGGTAAGCAGAGAGCACATTGACTTTTACGGCTGACTGTTTTTACGAGCCGGGCTAATCAGGCCGCACGAGCCGCATGGCGAATGAGTTCTAATTCATTTCGTTTATTATGCATGCATGCAGCCATCGAGCTGCCTGTCGAATCGCGAGGAGAACGAGATCTACAGCTACACCCAGAACGATTTGGCCAATCGGATGGCCCGCAACGCCATCGACTCCAAGTCGGCGCTCAATTTGAATGGCATGCAGCACAGCTATCCCGGAGCGCGCACCAACTTCTTTTACGACTTTTCGGCAACAGGTAAGGGGCCAGGTGAGAAGGCGGCTAGGTGCAGGTGCTGCATGTGGCCTGCCCGCTTGCCAATGCCAGTTTGCCATTTTGCCAGTTCGATGCGGCTGTTTGACTTTTTATGGCTTTTAATTCAATTACATTGGTTTCGACTCGCTCGCTACTCAATCGTTATCTGTGTGTTTAGCGTACGGCTTGTGGCTTTTAATATCGGTTTGATTTCTCTCTCTCTCTCTTTCTCTTTCCGGCAGAGGGGCGCAACAAGAACAAACAGCGACGCACGGTATTCGCCCGCTTCCTGCAAGGCCTGCGGCAAAGCGGAGACGAGCTCAATGCCAACGAGGGCATGCAACTGAAGGTGAGTGTGCGGCAGGGGCGGGGAGCGGAGTCAAAGCGGCATACTTAACGGCTCTTTAATATATTGCATATTGATTTGAGCGAAATGGGGAATCGAGCAAATGGGGACAGTCTGTATGAAGAGGTTTCAATGGCGGTGATTAAAATAAAACAGTAAAAGAGGCGAGATGGTAACTCTCTCTCTCTCTCTCTCTCCCTCTCTCTCCCTCCCTCTATAAATGCAAATTTCCTTAGCCCATAGCAAGCTTGCATTTATTCCTTTTTGTAAATTAATATGTATATCAGAGAGATTATAATGAGTACAAGAAATTTGCTGAATAGAGATAATTACTATATATATGCTAGGATATTCTTATATATAATAGAGATATTAGCATAGTATCAAATGAAACTTGGCTTGGGTATTGTTAAGTTATGTAAGTTATATTAGAATCTCTTTATATTAGAATTAACTTTGTATACGGCATCTACATTAGTTGGGATTTTTATTCTCGTCGGAGGAAATTAAGTTAGCCATAAGTTTAAGAATTCTTCAAGTACTGTCGGATATGTCCTTTACGTACTTATTTATTTATGAAATATAATATGTTTGATACAGCGAAATTCAATTATCTTATTATTTGCGATGCATTTAACTTCAACAAGTAAATTTGTTGGGGCGCTCTACATTATCGATAGAGCAGAACATAAAGCCGAATTATTATGACTTCTGCTGTATTCGACCCTTCCGTGGTTTTCGTTTTGCTTCTATTTGGGTATTATGGTATGTATAGAGCGTTATTTTGCATATTTAACTGCTATGTAATACACTTCAAAGCATTTTGTGCCCTCAACCAATGAGAGAAACTTTTTGAACGCTCTTTTTATGTCTAATTTTTGCACAGACAAACTTTTGACCTCGGGCACCGCCTCCCGCTACTTATAAAATTAAATTAAAATATAAAAACCGCGTTAACCTACAAATAACAACAACAAGAACAGCAACAGAAAGAGCCACTGCCAAGTTGACAGAGTCGGAGTCACAGAGTGAGAGAGAAGAGGACGAGGAAGTGGAGGGCAAACAAAGAAAAAACTTATCAGGACTAAGCCGATAAAAGGCAATTACCGTTAATTGCGTTGCCCTGTGCGCAGGGCGAGATGACAAAACAGAAATGTAAGAGTACGCAAAAGACAGATGGAGTGAGAGAGAGAGAGAGAGAGAGATAGAGAAAAGGATGGGGTGCAGCTGGTGTATGTGCAGCATGCAAATGGTGGAGATATGAACTGGTCAGGTGAGGTGCAAGGATGTGCCACGAACAGGCAAAGGATTTGTTCGGTCCAGCTTAACGGCTTGCAGTACATTCCTGCACTTCTTGGGCAATGGCCGGAAGCTGTGCCAGAGAGAGAGAGAGAGAGAGGGAGAGAGAGAGTGGGAGCGAGGCGGATAGCGAGTTAAATGTGTGAGGGGAGGTGCGTTGCTGGTCGCCCACTCATTTGCACCTTTGCGCGTTTGCTTTCTGCGGTTGGCATCCGTTGATTCCCAACACACGAATGTCCTTTTCCTTTTGTTTTTTGTATTTGTGTTTTTTTTTTTTTTTTTTTTTTTTTTTGTTGAAGTGGGAGCAACATTCAACGACAGCGTCGCATTTGTTTTTATTATTTCGGGCGTGCCAAAAAGTGTTTTGTTTTGCGAGTCTCTTTTTGTGCTCCTGAGAGAGTTTATAACTTTTCGTGTTTTACGGTTGTTGTCCGGCATTTCTTTGCCGTATTTGTGTAGCTTCTTTTCTCTGTTGTTCTTTTTTCCGACCGCTTTTTTGTTGTTGCTGTTCATTTAATATTTAAGCGCAATTTGCTGTCGCCCAGCGCAACAGCGTCCCGACTCCGAGCTCTTTGTGCGGCGTGGTCAATTTTGAAAATGACTTGGGCTAAGCACTGGCGACAATTGTGGCCTGCAAGTTCACTCTGTGTGCGTGTGTGTGTGTGTGTGTGTGAGTGTGTGTTTGTCCTTTGGCACTCATTACCTTTTTTGTGGGCTGGCAGGAGTCGGGGTCGCGGTAACAGCTGCCGGCCATGGTTAGCCAACAACAGGAGCTCACAGACGCGTATGTACGATTCTAAACTTGGCTGCGCTCTCTCATTATGCGGTCTGTTGCGGAAATGTTGCTTTAGGGAAATTCTCAGTTTGGCCTTTCATTAATTTTTCGTTGCTCGCCGCTTTTCATTTGACATTTTCATTTTCATTTTCGTTCCAGTCAGCTCTCAGCTCTCAGCTCTCTTTTTTGTGGCTTTTGCTGTGAAGTGTCGATTTGTTTTATGCCGTCTGGCAGCCCGAGCGCCGCTCTGCTTAGTTTGATAAAGTAATCATGGGTCCAACCATACTTATTTATATCATGAATTTATGTTTGTATTTAACAGACGAACGAGCGCTTGAAAAGCTGCGGTACCATGAAGCGACCCGAACCGCCGCAGGACTTTGAGAAGACCATACAGCGTGTAAATATAGCAACCCCTGCCTAAGCCCAACCCAAAGCCCGAGCACTGTTCAAACCGACTAATGTACACCCTCTCTTTTGCAATTTCCATCTAATTTTGCCATTCTCCATTATCGTGCAGCTGAAGACGCAGAAGGCGGCGCAAAAGAAACCAGCCAGCGCTCCCCTGGACATGGCCCTGCACGAGCGCAACAAGGAGGTGGCCCACAGCCTGGCCACGGAGATGCCATTGAACAACTACACGAAGCACCCCTAGGAGACGGTCATCAGCATCGATGCTGCCTAAGATTTACATATTTAAGAGACATGCATTCATACAGGAGTCTAATTCGAGTTGGGCCCGGGTGATACACACGTTAAGCAAGCAATACGAATTTATAATAAGCTTAGTCTAGTTGATAGTTCAGTGTAAAGGTGATATTGAACAGTATAAGAGCTAGTTTTATAACAGTTGATAGACAGTTCGCAGCGAACTGCGAATAGACAGTTGAAGCCATTACAATAATTACAAAAGCAATCCAATAGAATATTCACATCCAACTCGAGACCCACAGCCAGTTGATCTGAATTTCAAGTTTTTTGTTTAACATATGCATCCAAAGGACTTAATTACATTTATTTTTGGCACACACAGACAGACACACGCATACACTTGGCTAAAAGCTAAAAGCATTCACAAATCAATCAAAAGTTCTTCTAACATGGCAGAGCATATGGCATACTTGATATTCCATGAGCTGAATTCGGGCACTGAAATAACTAGCGGCAAACGCATCCGAAAACTTGCCAAGGAATGTTGACAAAACGCGAAATTCCAACAAGATTAACGCTGAATCAACACGACCACACACAACCACACACACACACACACACGCACACACACACTTAGACGAACACACGCACAGCAAACTTGCGCTAACCGCAGACGTTGCATAGACAATCCAGCAACTGCTGCTGCTGGTTGCGGTCCTCGCTGCTCAGCCCGGATGCTGCTGCTGCTGCTGCTGCTGGCTGACTGGGATGGGTACAGCTCGCATTGGAGTGCATCGATTTTGGTCTTTGGCTTATTGGGTGAGCGTTGCTGGATGTGGGCGGCACTCGCTGCCGTTGGCTTTTTTGCATTTTAATTGCATGTCGCGCAAAAAAGTATGCAACGAAGTTGACATTGGCCAAGCCAGGCTTCCTCTCTCTCTCTCTTTCCCTCTCATTCTCTCCCATGCCACTCTCTGTCGAATGGAATTTGCATTTTGCAATGAAAGCGGGCAAAAGCATTTGAAATTCGCTTATAATTTTATTTGCTTTTTGGCCGAGAGGCAGCTAAAATGGTCGATAAGAGACACAGGAGCGCTGTTGTCCTCACAATTCGCGGACTCACAAATGTTCCAGTTCCTGTTGCTGGCGACTGCATTTATTATTAAATGTCTGCTGGCGCCTTATGGAGCTGCCAAAATTGAAACATTTAGCGGATACGTGAGTGCAAAACAAAATGCTCCAAAAACTATGGCCATTTAATGGGGCTTGCGTGCCTGCGTTTCCGCATCCGCATCCGCATCCGTATCCGCATCCACATCCTCATCCACATCCACTTTCCGTTTGTTGGCAGCCCTGGCCGTGATTAGCCAAAGTACTTTGCTGGCAGCCGAAAAGGCAGTTTTTGTCGCCGTTTTGCCAAGATATCGGCAGGGCCGTTCCGAGCAACGCTTTCGCCTCAGTCTAGCCAATTCGCGGCGCCAATTATCAATTATTGCATTTGTGGAATCTGATGTGTGTAACGTGCTCAATTATGAAGGGCTTAAAGCTTGATTGCGAATCGCTTGCTTTATGAAATATCCTATATTTCCCCCGCTGCTGGCAGAGAGTGTGTGTGTGTGTGTGTGCGTTTATTATTTGCTTTTAATTTTTGTTAAAGTGCAATTAAGCTGGCGCTTGTGCTTGCGATGCAGGCCTCGTTTGGCATTTTATCATTTCATCACTGAAATTTAATTAAATGCAATGAAAACTCATTCGTAAAATCAACCAGCCATAGTGAAATAGTGTAGAGACAAACAAAATGCAAACAGTGAAAAAAGGTGAAATTAAATATAGGCAATATAGGCAGTCATGTATTAAATTGTGCGCCATTTTAAAATACATACAGTACAGTTGCATGCATATCCATGCACACATATCCATGTGTATGTGTGTGCATATTGGCAGGATTACAATAGCAATACAACGAATCAGTCTATACATATACATACATACATACATACATACATACATACATACATATATAAATCTATATTTATGTACGAGCATAAGGTTTTCAATTTGTTGCAGGCTCAATTTTATCATTTGGTATATAGGCAAATATTAAGTATACGCAGCAGCATCAAATATATATATATATAAGCGAATGCAAGCATTAAGTAATAGAGTTCTTGCTTCAATCACAGCTGCATATATATCTCTGTTAATTTCCCTTTGTACACGTAATACACACGATCACATGCAAAGTGCCAGTTGAAATATCGAATGTGAATATAATGAAAGATCAGAATATAATGAAAGCCAATAGAGATATACAGTCAAGTAGTCGAGTATTCATAGCTGCGATTAAGGCAATGCGAAAGCAATAATATTCAGTGCTCGCCAATCGAAATATTTAAAACAAAACCAATTTTGAAATGGCCATCGAAGTTTGTTGAGCCATTGAGGAGTAAATCAATATTTAAAAAGACAGCAATACATATGGGGGCATGCATATTTATTGTCAGCGTATAAATATTGATGGGATACAAAATATTTACTATACATATTTACAATAATAAATACTAGAGCAAAAACTCAAATGAATATATATAAATAAATACATATACACATTTATATAAATATGTATACATTTTCAATTTACATTTTTAAGTGCTTAAGCAAAATGCCAAAATGCATTTTAAATGCGTGGCTCAAGCGAAAAAGTTGTTTACACAATCCGCAACAAATATTTATGGATGTGAGCGCAAAAACAAAAATATGACATTTCCACACCCACACACACACACACACAGTATATATACATATATTTATATATATTGATCACGGGCATATATAAAGTTAGCATATGTATTTTGAATAAGCATTTGGAAAACATCCGGCAAACAGCACCAAACAAACGAATTTAATGTATGCCACTTGGTTTATGGCACACGGCACGATTTGTAATCAAATATATAAAAAATGCGTATTTACTGCGAGGCACGCTTGGGTCAAATCGAACCAAAAATAATATATAATAACAAGTGCATACGAAAATGAAAATGAAATGAATAAAGTGTCTTTCCATTGAAAATTGTATTTCTCTTAGATTAGCTTAGTGGGAGAAGAAAACTTCTAATATCTTTTCGAACTATGCTGCATGCTGTATCCTGTATCCTGTATCCTGTATCTTGTATGCTGTATGCTGCATGCTGTTTGCCAAGAAGAAATTTATTGGCGCGAGCTTAAAAACAAAAAGAAATACATATTTAATTCCTCGTTCAATTAAATAAAGCTTAGAAGTATGTAAACCATGCGAAAATTGAGTCTGAATATTTAAATTATCTTTGGGAATTCCAACAGTGAGTCTTTAACCCCAGTGAACTCTGCTTCAGCTAAGGAATTTGGCCAGAAGGTGATTTTTGCAAATATGAAAGTGCTTAGAAATGCAGAAGTGAGTCGTCCGCTTACAAATATCATCTAACAGGCAGCTCCATTAAAACTAATGAAAGCAATTTGTAAAGCCGAAAGCAGAGAAAGAGTATAAATAAATGGAATGCATCTGCACATTTATTGCCGACAAATATGCAGGGCTCACACGGTTCGAACATGTCATTGTAAGTTCAAGTGTAGCCAGGACGTCAGCAACAGCACTTGGCCGGGGATTGGGCGTGGGCGTGAGAGTGGGAGTGGGAGTGGGCGTGGGAGTGGGCACAGACAGTGAAGTTGGCAGGCTTACAGCTGACTCTGCCTGATGTTTGGCATTGCAATGACTGCTGCTGCTGCTGCGGTGCCTGGACTGGGACTGAAGCTGATGATTGTGATAGGCACAAAAGCCGACACCTTATGAAAAATGCATGGACTCTCACATGTTTTATGGCTTGTTGAATTTCGTTGCTGTTGTAGTTCAAGTTGTAGTCAAAGGCGCAGCAGTGGCAGCCTGTTAAATTAATAAAGGACATCAGTGCCTGGCTACCAAGCATCCAGCTTCAGCCTGACAGAAATTTCGTATGCGGCCAAAAAGTTGAGGTTTGTTTTTCAACAGCTGTGCAGGAGACAACGGCCGGTCGAGCCGCCTGTCAAAACTGGCTCGCCCCAGCCTCGCTTCACCTCCTCTCATTCCGACCCGACTCGGCTCAGATATAATATATTAAATTTTCTTTGCATTGTTTTTTTTTTTTGCTGGTTTTTTGGCTTGTTTTGTTTGATTTTATGCGCTCAGCCAGCGCATTTGTTTAACGAACTGTAAATTTTGTTTTAGCTTAGCAGACTGTATATGCGTATGTGTGGCTCATAAGTGTGTTGTGTGTGTGTGTGTGCGGTTGTGTGTGTGTGAGTAAGGGATTGCGCTTACTTTTTTTACGATAGATTTTAATTTCCGTTTGCATTTTGCACGTTTTTCATAATTCATGCGCTCAAGTAGCGAGATTGATGAGGGCTCTCACAGCAGGTTTTAGGGCGCTTCGTATATTGCTGAAACTGGCTTAGCTCCCAGCTAAAGCACACACACACTTTCTCACAGGGCATAATCGTGCGGAAATGCCAGGCACACTAAGCTGACCTGGGCCAGTCGCTTGGGCATTACTTATAGATATATATATATAATGTTATATACATATGTATATCGCACATGTATATATGTTTATATAAGTAAATCACAATGAGTGCAGCAGCAGCAGCAGCAGCAGCAGCAGCGGCAGCAGCAGCAGCAGGAATCGGCCAACCGCCCCCGCTGGCCCGGTCAACCCTTTAGACATTGTCGAACAGCTGCCGTGACTAGCGCAGCTCGTTGCATCCCCAAAGGGCCATTGACTAATAGGATTTGAAGAGCGTAAAATTGGTTCGTTGTGAACATGAAATATGCAGTAAATCCTTCTGCCTGCATCCAGAGCAATCTCACTTCGTACAGCGGCCCGCTCTCCCCGTCTTTCTCTGCATCTCTCTCATTCTCTGCTTGGCATTCTTATTTTCACATGTTTTTCTTTAATATTTGCAACGTCGCAGCTTAAATATTCTTTGCAGCTTGCCATATTTTGCGCCCAGCCAGTGCAACCGGAGCCTTGTTGGCGCTCGCATTCAATGCTGCCGCATCCTGTTGTGTGTCCGGGTCCGCTCGCCTTGTGCCTTGGGTTCGGGTCCTGACTTTTGCTATTACCGCTGCCATGGAGGCCAATGTACGCGCAGTTTGTTACAATTTCGCGGTTCGATTTCGCCCAAAGTCGCCATTGTCCTTGTTGTTGTCCTCGAGGGCGCGATGGTGTGTTTTATTATCGCAAATAAAGCGCAATCATTGTTGTTGCACCCGCAGTCAGGCAAACGTGTAACTCACTGCCTTATCCCTCACACCCACCCCCACCCACGTACACCACCCGACTGGAGTTTGTTCATCTGCTGCAGCAGTTGGCTACATGAAATATTGCAAATAGTTTTATTCATACCCGATTGAGTGAAATATGAAAATCTCGTCGCCTTCAGCCACTCCTGCTCCAAATCTAAACAGCCCGCTGGAATCAAATAGTATGGCAACTGGTTAAAATTGAACTGGAATTAAACTGTTTGCCAATGGATTTGGCTAAGCAATCCAATTTGTTTTGTCTTGCAGATGGCTGTAATCCATCTGCAAGTCTGTTGATTGGAAGAGTGTTTGCACTGCCTGACATCGGAAATTAAATACTATGGAGTGACGTCTAGTGATTGGCTAGCACTTGAATAAATAGCTTAAAATAAACTTTATAAATGCTTTTCCCTAGCATAAATAAGCTTAGCTCTAATCACTTATAGAAAATGTGGCATACTTTTGGGCTGCACGAAATATTAAAGGCAACAATTTTCATTGCATACTTTTCTGCTGTTGATTTAAAGAGTAGCTAATTTTCATGGGAATAAACTTTGATTTGATATACAGTTATATCGAAATTAGACTTGTTAGCTTAGAGAGTGCAAACATCTTCACGATTTTGTCTTTCTAACAATATTATTAAGTTTAAATTGAACTAATCAATTGTCAAAACTATTAATGGAAGTCGCATATAAATTGACGGCCAGACATACTTGTGATAATTGTGAATAATGACTTTGCAGTTGTCTTGCGCTGATGTTTAAAGTGTCATTGATGTTTGAAATATCTCAAATCTCTTGTAAATCTACAGAGTCAGTGCCAAGGACTTTGGCTGTCGTCTTAAGGCAAAGCTGGCTGATGATATTCTATCGCTTGTCGTTCATTCAACTGCATCTTGGCTGACTTCCGGCGTTGCCTTTTATGATAAATTGAAACAAATAGCCAGCAACACTAGCCCACACGGCCAACCATACACACACAGACGTTGAGTGGAAGTGCAGCCAGTAGCAAAGCTTATCAGAAAATTGCGCTCAGCTGTTTATGAAAGCATAACAATGTTAGCTGCTGCTGCTGCTGCTGCTGTTGCTTCTGTTGTTGCTGTTGCTGTTGCTGCCGTGGCCATTACTGTACGGGGCATCAAGCTGATCATCAAGCTGAATGGCTGCCCCGACTGGCCGTAGCGTCGCAACACATAACTCACAAGTAGGATAAACAATTTACTTATCGCTGCTGCAGCCCAGCAGCAAGGAAAGCCTTTGGAGCCGTCTTGCTCTCCCCTGCCCACTCAGCTCTGAGACGCTGCCACATTGGCAAATAAATCATAATAAATAACTTGAAAAACGAAACACCTTGCCGCATAAAACTTGCACGTCGTTGCCTGCCTGCCTGCCTGACTGCCTCTTGCCTGCCTCTTGCCTGCCTCCTTGCCTGTTGGCAAACAAGTTTTGTTGCCGCTGAAACTTGTCCGATTTTTGTGGGGTACTCCAGCTTGGCAATAGCATTTGCAACATGCAGTAACTAGGGATTACAGAGTTCCAATAGTTTGCAAAACTAAATGCAAACTGAGTTTTGGTCAGGTTGCTCGAGCTGCACTGCGTTATTGGTTGATGGCATGAAATGATCTATAATATAACAAAATATAAGTAAACCATATGTCATTTTGTATTTATTTCTCTGCCTCAAAAAACATCTCAAACTGTATTCTCTAAATTGTTTTCAAATATCTCAATTCAACTTCTCAAGCTCTATGCGAGAGATGTGCTTCAGCTGCTCATAGAGTATCTGGATTCTCAGTTTATTAAACTTCTTGCATTACTTTTCATTGCTGTTACCTTTATTGTTGCTGGTGGTGTTAGTGTCTTCTTACAGTTTAACACTTTGCCAACTCTTGGCGCCGCTGGGAGTGGGCGTAGGTGGCTCGTTTTTGCAACTGGTGATAAAAATTGATACATAACTGGCATAAATCAGGCGAGTGGAGCGCATTACGCATACGACGCGTGTGTGTGCCGAGCCATTTATTAAATTAGCCACAGTAGCATCAGCATAAGCATCACACACACATACACACAGACACTCCCACGCCACGGCTTTTACGCCAAGGGCAACGGCAATGGTATCGCAGGTAATTTGTAAATATCTGACAGATGCGCTGATAAACTCAATGCCGAGGTTTCATTCATTCACGGCGGCGGCTCTCCTGTGATTTATATGGGGCTTATTACAGTTGCCAACACACACACACACACGCACACACAGTCACACAGTCACACAGTCACACAGTCACCAAGTCACACAGTCACATGTAAATACACAGAATTAAGTATAACAACACTTTATTCGTAATACTTGGGGCGTACTTAATGTAACATCACAACGGGCCACAGCAAATCAATTGCCTTTCTGCGTCAGCTCCTGGCTCGACTTCAGACTCGGCTTTGGCTATAGCTACTGATTCATGGCGCAAATGCAGGCTGATTCAGCTTGGTTAGCTCCGGCTCGGCATCTGGCTTCTTGCTCAGCACCGGCGGCGCTTTTGGCAGACTGAAGAATTTCTGTAAATTAAATTTATGAAAAATGAAATTAGGCTACGGCTGCTTTGCATAATTTAAATTATAAATTAGATGCCGTCGATGCCTGATGCTTGGTGCTTGATGCCTGATGGCGCATGGCGCATGGTGCATGGCTCCTGCCTTCTACTTACATCGTGCCTGCCAAAGTGTTTTGCCTCCTCGATGGTGTCTGGCAGCTTCTTGTGCAGCGTCTCGGGCAGGAACAACGCACCGATTCCGCCCAGCAGAAACAGGGTGCCCAGAATGTAGTACGGCGCGCGTATATTCACCGTCGTCCCCAGATACACCAGGTACGGAGCCAGCACTCCGATCGCGTTCGCCAAAATGGTGCCCAGTGCAATGCCCGTCTGCCGCATGCACGTCGGGTAGATCTCCAGGCACTGCAGATTGGCCGTGAAGAAGGTGAGCGCGTTGAGGAACTTGATGAAGGTGGCCAGGTAGATCATCAGCCACTCGAACCGCTCGTCCGTCGCGTAGGCGATGATGGGGAGGCAGGTGAAGAACGAGATGAGGAAGGACACCGAATTGGTAAAGCGCCGGCCATATTTGTCGCCTGTTGGACAGAAAGAAAAGCCAATGCCAACGAGCCGAGCATAAGGATGATTGGCAATCAGTGGCCGCATCGGAGCACGCACAGCTTCACACTCACCCATGTACTTGCCCACCATGTACGCGGGTATTTCCACAATGCTCTGGTACAAAAAGTTCAAAAACGGATTGCCGGCCATGCGCGAGCTGAAGAGCACCAGCGTGAAGTAGGAAACGGCAACAACGCACCTGGCGGAGGACAAAGTGGCGAGTGGACAGGTGGGTAGAGGCGAGCTCGACCAAAGCGGACCGCAGTTAGGAATGCAAATTGGTTTTTTGATACGCACCAGCTAAAGCCCATGATTGTGGTGTTGCGGGCCAGCCGCCAGCCGGCAAAAAGCGAGGCCATGCCATAGGTGACCTCGTGCTTGTCCTGGCTATAGATTTCGGTCAGTTCCTTCTCGGTCACATCGAATGTGCGTCCATTAATTTTGGCAATCTTCTTGAACTGGGCAATAGCCTCGCGGAAGCGTCGCTTGCTAATCAACCAGCGCGGCGATTCGATGACGTATCTGAAAAAAGAAAAGAGTCCCCCACCCCACCCAAAAAAAAAGTTAGAATGAAACAGAAAACAAATGCTGGGAATGGAATGGGAGCTGGACAATGGCTGAGAGCATTCAATTGAATTGACTGCGTGACTTACTTGGAGAAAAGTAAGACCGTTGCCGTGGGCAGCGATGTCAGCCACATAAAGGATTCCCAGTGGCGCAGCCACCAGAACAGAAGCGGCATCAGCGTCGTGCCCACGGACCAGCCCACGCTCTGGAAGAGGGCGATGCGACTGCGATCCTCCCTGGCCACAGGACATTGACAAAGTTCAAGTTAGTTTCACCAAAGTTTCTCAGCTGGCTCATTCAATGGCTGTCAAACTTACTCTCGGGAGATTTCCATGCCGATAATTTGCGGCGATTGGAAGAGACTGTTTACGGTGAGGCCCACAATACCGGACATGATGAGGAACCACGTGTAGGAGGACGTGCACAGCACAGACCCCAGGCGCCCCACCGAGCAGAAGATGACGCTAATGTAGTAGACCACGCTGCGTCCGAAGCTGCGACCAATAGGAAATGCCGAAATTCAATTACCAATTGCCAATTGCGACCAGGCACATAATTTAGTTTCGGTCAACTTACGAATCGCCCATTTGCCCAAATATAAATGAGCCGACCACCTCGGTCACGCGGCCGACGACGAACACATTTGTCACGAACAAATCCTTGGCGCAGACCCAGTCCTGGTCCGTGGGTATTGTGCTGTCATACCAGGTCTGGTCGTAGGTCCACCCGTGCTGGCAAGCTGGCGAATCGAAGAGGCCGCCCAATAAAATGTATTCGAGTGCAAACTTGTACAAATTTATAAGGCAGCCAGCCTCTGCTGGCCAAGTTTTTCCATGCGCTCAACTGGCCACAAAGCCAGGCAATGTATACAGCCATATTAATGACTATGTGTGCGTGTGTGTATGTATGTGTGTGTGTGTGTGTGTGTGTGTGTGTTTGTAACTCACCTGTAGTCTGATTCTTGGTGCGACTGCTGCGCCAGGCCGAAAAATCAGTTAGCTCTGTGAAGTTTGCATTGTACATTTCGCAGTTGCTGTGGGTCTCCTTGCCTCGATTGTCAGTCTGCCTGAGGGCGAAATGGAAGAGCTTAGCACGGGATTTGAGCCAGTGCTCCAAATTCGGCAGCCAACTCACTTGGGCAATGTCAAATCGAGCCACTGATTCATAGTGAGATTGGTGTGCTCCCTGCCCGGCACCGTGCACCAGTGATCCGGTATGTTGAGGGCCAGGATGATATTCATGTAGACCATGGCGCCGGCGAACGCCAGTCCGGCGACGAACACGTAGTTGTAGAGTGTCTGGTAGCGACCGTGGTTGCCCGCCTTCTCCATGAGCGCCTGGAACGGATCGTTCAGCTCGGACTCATCCAGATCCATTTCACTGACGCTGTTTGCTGCCGTAGATAGCTTTCTGCTGTTGGCTATCACCTCCTCCAGTTTATCTTTCATTGTCTGTGTTGTCTTGTCCGTCTCTATTTTCTATTTGTGTGCTGCCTGACTATTCTGGGTATTTAAGTAAATCGTTTGCAGATTAGTTTTGCTCTTATCTTTATGAGACGCCACATAACATGTGTAAATAAACTCTACTTCTGAGGTTTTCATGTGTCGATGCTCAGTAGCGTTCCCACATATTTATGGACAATTCATCCAATCTAGTTTGAGGACAATAACTGCTTAGTAATTGTGAATGTGAATGCGAATGTGAATGTTTTATGGGAACTTTTTCAGTTGGCTGATTGTCAACACAGTTAATTGAGCTATAAACTGGCTGCCATAAGTGGTAAAACTATTTTTTATGGCTAACTAGTTTCAAATGATGCAAAGAGAAATTTGTGAATAATTTTCCGCAATGATTTTCACAATTTCTTGTTAAATTTCATTTCACAAATTTATCTAAAACTATAAATATAAATTTTATGACGTTTTCGTAATTTATTGTTAAATTTAATTTCAGATTTTTATATAATTTTTATTTTTCATAATTTCATGTTAAATTTCAATTCAGAAATATATCTAAGAATATATATTTTTTCTTTATACTTTTCACACGTCTTATTTTTATTTTTTAATTTATCTAAAGTTTCGTATTTCTTTTAAATAAATTTTTCCTCAATTTCTTGTTAAATTTCATTTGAAAACTTTATACAAAGTTTCATCATTTTATATAATTTATACTTACAACTTTGAACAATTGCGTGTTGCAGTTTTAAAGGCAATTGATGGTAGGACTTCACAATCGACGTGGTTTGTTTACACACTCTTGAACACTAATTAATTTCATAGGCGCGTTTACTAAAAGAAAATGAGTAGAACTTGTTGCGATAAGATCTGCTGCGGCCTTCCTATAGCAGGTGAAAATCAAACTGAAATTTGTGACTTGGCTTAAAACTCGGCTTTGCCATTGGCTCGATCACAGCTCTCGTGGTGGGATATTCCTCGTTTACACTTTTCACATTTCGCATGCAAGTGATGTGACAGGTTAAGATCGCGCCGGGGTGTAGAGCAACGCATGCACCGTCCGGAACACTCGCGGGTGTTGCTGTGAGTGACGGCCCAGGCGACAGCCGGCGTTAAAAGGGGCCCTCTGGAGGAGGCGGCTTATCAGCAGAGACAGAGCGCATAAGCATTATCAAATAATTGCTGATAAGCGTGGGTCTTTAGTTTACAACGTTATTTATATGCGCACGTCCACCGATTAACTAAAAGTAAACCGACCATTGCTCAAACAATTAACCACAGGCAAGACTCAGTGGTGCAGCTTGTTCTCAGATGCACTGTCCAAGTAGCTGCAACTTGCCAGTCACATGCTAACTGCGATGCAGAGCGCACTACATTGTCAGTTTGAAAGGTTTTGCATTAGGAAGAAGAAGAAACGCTGATAAGTTAACTAGAATAGCGATGACTTGATTTATCAGGCACAGTGTTTTCTTTTCTAATCATTGGGTTATGTATCAAGAATTCAACCCATCTTGTCACATGTGATTTGCACTTGTTTCAATTAAGTTGATATATTTTTCAATTATTTATTTGTTTATATTTGTGTGTATTTTGATAGAGTATTATCTAGTCAAGTTATACTGGACGTAAGTCCTACAAATTTAGTCTAGTTTCCTTTTTTTATTCTTATTTTCTTTTATGGGTAAATATGAGAATTATTCAGAGGTAGAATTCTCTTTTAAAGTTATAAGAAATGGTTTTTAATTGGTGAGTAATACAACGCTTAGATGTTGAGTTCTGCGAGTAACTGCATATAAAATGTAGAGTTTGGGCCCGATTAGATAGCCTGCAGCGGTGTCTGCCTGAAGCGATGCTGTTAACTGGCTAAACCGCAATTTAAGGTTGTAAATATAGTGATATTGCTAAGCAGATGCCTTAAATCCTTTTGTCAGTTCACTTGGCAACATTTTTTTGAAAATTTCCACTCCACTTTTACTCTTTCCCTTCGAAAGTAATTCCGCCCTCTAGACTCTACAAATATTTACTTATTTATATAAGTATAATATTTATATGTACATATAAATATATATGTATATAGTCGAGTTATCTCTGGTATTTCTTTATTGGATTATAGAATTTATTATTTATGCGCTTTGGCTCTGCGTTGGCTCCGACTCGGAACGCACAGCCACTGGAATTGAAACTGAGACTGAGCGCAAAATGTGGCAGAAAATGAGATAAAGTCTACATAGTTTGTGCACTGCAATAATATCAATTTTCATATTTTCATTTACTTATCCGCTGGTAGAAAGACAAAAGCAATTTAACAATCTACTAAACCACTTAAGCGCAATTTTACTTCCCGGCCGAGCAGGCGGCATCAAAAACTGTGGACAGAAAATTATAAAAAAAGCAAAAATCGTGTAAATATAAATTAAAGCATAAAGTTCCTTAGCTCGCGATCTCAGATCGGTTACAAGTGCTCTATGAATAAACATCAGAATGCACTATGCATGTGCGAGCGTGTGTGTGTGTCTGTGTGTGTGTGACTGTGTAGGTTAGAGATAGATCTATTTCACAAGTATAGTAAATTTAATCAGCATCAGCGCAGATTACAACTAACGCCGCTTCACCTCATCGACAACAGGGGCTGAAACGTCAGCCATCCAACCGCTCAACCGCTCAACCGCTCAACCGCTCAACCACCCAACCACTACCCCCACTGCCCCAATGAGCGAGCGGAACAGCTGCCTGGCCGGTTACTAGAGCTTTATGAATTGTTTACATACTCATTTCGGGTAGGCGCGACACCTTATATGATAAGATTACCCCATCATATATGCATACATATGTATGTGTGCATGTGTATTAATTTATATTTTGCTCACGTGTAGTTGGAGCAGCGTAATCAGCATTAGTGCGAACTGAAGCGCTCATTCAATGTCACTGAAATTTAACACTTATAGGTAAATCGGTGAGCGCTCTCTGAGTGGCGAATAAAGTCATTTAGGCGGTTTCTTTTGATCAAGGCTGCATCTCCATTCATATTAACTATAAAGGTTGAGCTCAACCGAAATGAATTAGCAGATCATTTTCTATCAAATCTACGTGGAATAGTTTCTAAAATTATTCCATGTTAGATGATTATATATATATAATTCTTATATATATATGTAATTCTTCTAGAGCACAGCAAGAATAGTTCAACAAACGTTTAGAAAACAATGCGAGCCGCCAAGGTATTTAATGCAAGGAAGTTAACTTCAAGCGCTGTTGATTGAGTGCTTTATAGCTGAGCTTAAGTAGTCTATATTATATAGAGTGAGCTATATTTGTATAAATAGTTATATAGTAGACTGCTGCTGCTGCTGCTGCTAGTCGGTCTCAATCAAGCAGATGCCCCATATAAAACTGTTCAGCCTTGACTATGGGAAAAGGCATTCCACTTACCTGTCTGCTCGGCTCGGACCAGTTAAATAAATAAGACGTTCGGTTAGTTTTTAGATATGTTCAATTTTATTTAAGACTTTTATTTGATTTATGCATAAACCTTCATCGCTCAGCTAGCTGCGTGCTGCTCTCTTTTCGTTTCAATTTATCTGAGTTTTTGCTTTCTTCACTTGAGTTTTGCTTGAAATTTCTTCTAAAATGTGGGGAGCTCTGGAGAGTTAAGTTCGCTGACCGCCTTGTTTTGTGTGCTAATGAATTCTAAGATTGTTTTTAGTTTGTTTTCTCATTTTATTTCTATATTTACTTGTTAGCTTGCCTGAAACTGCGTTGTGATGCCTTAGGTATTCGTTTTTTTGCTCATTTTTGTATTTGTTACTTTAAATTTTAATATTGCTTACATATTCGAATTTAATTACATAATTTTACAGTGATAAATGGAAACTTTTCGCACATGCTGCATGTGTCTCTTTTTCTTTTGCTTTCTCTCTAATATAATTTACAGTTGAAACACTTAAATTTATGTTTGTAGATAAATAAAAATTCAAAATGCCTACATAAGAATATTTTTACTCTCTGGCTTTAACACGTGCGCAATTAATAATTTTTCATCTTGTTTGTTTGGACTAATTATTAAATTTTATTTAAGTTTTTGGGATTATTTAATTTTAGTTGTTAATTTTATGAATATTGATATACATATATATTTATAATTTGCTTAATTATGATTAAAAGCATTTCGGAATTGGATTTTCGTTTCTGTCAAATGTACATAAAGTCAATTGGTATTCGATATTCATATGTGCTATGATATAGTTTCAATACATATGTATATATATATATATATATATATATATATATATATATATATATATATATATATATATATATATATATTCTCTTTTTGTGCTCGCTTTGAAATATTTGCATTGATTTATTTAACTAATTGCTTAATGTGAAATCATGCCGTCCGATTCGTTCCTTTTCCTTTTGATTATCGCTAAATAGCTGGCTAATAGTTGCTAATAGTTTATATATATAAATATGTATGTATGCGTGCATCTATGCACTTGGTATTATTACTATTTGTATTTAACTGTTAAATGGCATAAATGAACACTCCAGTGACAAGAATACCTTAACTATATACAGTTCGCTTGTCCGGAGTCTACGTTTACCAGTTTATATTGCTTAGCATACAATTTTCCTTAGCTGATTTTCCAAATATACAACTTTGACGGATACATCATGGTGTGAGTGTAAGTGTGAGTGTGTGTGTGTTTTCCATACTTAAAATTCAATTGAGTTCTCTGCCTTTTATTGTACAATTATAAATCTTGGCAAATTCGTTTGCTTCGTGTAAATATTTCGGTTTTAAAATGTAATTGGTCTATTGCCGGCAGCCTTTGTGCCATAATATAGGAATCAACTTGAGTTATTTATAGATAGATATCTGCGGCCCGTTCACTCGTGTTAATTAAAATGTGGTTTCATCGATTAAAAACTGCAATTCAAGTTGGACGTTTGACAATATCACGTTGCGAAATATACATTGAAAGCAATTGGCAAAAATGGCAAATGAGAAAATATTTCGATTATCTTTTCTTCTGTTTTTTTTTTGTTTTTTTTACATCAGGCTAACTAAAAATAGTTAAAAGATTTGATTACATTACAATCACTAAGTATATAGATCTGTTGTTTATATATTTAAATGCCAACATTATCGGAGGAAGGATTGACTGACTAACTGACTTTGCTTAATGCGCTCACTCTCTCGCTCGCTCTCTTTCTCCTTGTCTTTCTCTCTCTCTTTTTCTCTCTTGCTCTTTCGCTCTCTCTCGCTCTGTTGCTATCTACCTGTCTCTGTACACTATACATGTGAACTGAAAGACGCGTCTTGGCCTTTTTCACTATCGAATCACAGCAATTGAAATACATACATATATCTAACTCAAATATCGAGGACCTAAACTAAAATCTGTATGTAATAAATGGGTTGTTATTGATCCTTGTCGTCCTGCAGTGCGGCTGATGCATTTCCACCCGTGTTTTTGCGCAAATGATTGCGCAACATCACCAGATTGCGGTTCAGCGGCAGATTGCCGGAGAGGCCCATCGTGCTGCTGCCGCCGGACGGGGCATGCGGCAGGGTGTTGCAGATGTTGCCGAGCGGCGCCGTTGTATTCAGGCTGGCATTGCCACTGCAACTGCCCAGCATGCCAGCCGAGGCGACCGAGGTGGTGGGCGAGGTGGCGCCCACGCTGCTGCCTCCGCCCACTTGGCCCACGCCCAGCAGCAGCTCGTGGGCGAGTATGGTTGGCAAATGTTAAGTGCTGCTCTTCAGCGGACCCGACGATAGCGAACTGCTGCTGACGCCCGAGTCGCTCGACTTCTCGCTGAGGCCGCCACGCGTGAGCGTATCGTCGCCCATAAGACTGCCGCCGCCAAGAAAGGACTTCTTGCCGACTCGCGCCGGCAGCGTCGCCTTGAACGGATTTTCCTTGCAGCGGCGTGCGCTCTCCACTCGCTTCATTATCTCGCTGGAGCACTTGGAGACCACATCGTCGAGGCTGTTCGAGTCGTCCGTCGAGGTCACCGTCTGCGTGGGCGTCTGGGAGCTGGGCAACGGCGAGCCCTCGTAGCAGCCGGAGTCGCGTGGAAAGTGTCGTCTGCCAAAGGGCGAGGCGCCGTGCTTCTTGTTGATGTTGTTCAGGCGCGCTTCATCGTTCTCCGAGCTGGAGCCGGCTATGTCCATGTCGGAGCCTGTGCGTGCGAAATTTGTAGCTGTGTGTGAGTACGTGTGTGTGTGAGAGTGGGCGTGGTCGTGGTCGTGGGTGTGGGTCGTATTGTGATACACATATTTAGCTTTAGGGATGGGGCAAGGCATGAGCAGGAGACCAATACTCACATTCAATGTCATGCAACAGCTGCACGGCCGTCAGCAGCTTGGCGCGATGCTCCTGGTTGAGTATGCCCAGATAGTCCAGATCAGCCGGCTCGAGCTCCTTGAACAGCTCCAGATCCTCGTAGCTGCAAATGGAACGATAGGTGAAACAATCCAACAAAAAATTGTTGTGAAATTTGTTTCATCTACACCACTTACCCGTTGAGCACAAAGACGGAGGTGTACTCCTTGAGCCCAATGCGTATCAGCAGATCCTCCACAGAGCTGGGTCCCGAGTTGCCGCTGCCATTGTTGCTGTTGGCCAGTCGAGAGGCGGGCGCCAGGGTCTTGCTGCCCGAGTTCTTCATGCGCTGCTCGGGCAGCACCTCCACATTGATGAACTTGAAGTGGCCCACGCGCCCATGACAGCGACCCTTCCAAATGCCCGACGCATTCATGGACAGCACATCGATCAGATCGCCCTTCTGCAAAAGCAACCAGCACGTTATATAAAGCGAGGCAACTTCATGCACTCCGCTGTGCGTCGGCTGAACGTCTGCTTACCTTGAATTTGAGTGCCTCCTTGTCGTAGGGATTGGGCAGACTGTCGACAAGTGCCTTGGCCTTGCAAATCGACGCCAGGGAGGCGCGATCCTCGGCTGAAATGGAGCTGTGTGGGCTGCCGGGACGCACTAAAGCTTGAGTGCCTGCCAAAATAGAATGGTTTACGTTTAAATATTTGTCTCGACAACATTTCCATGGAAGTTTGCCCAGAAAATTTTCCAATTAATGCGCCCACAGCCAATTAGCCAAGGGCCAAGGAATTTGGCAGAGCACGAAATACAAACACACACACACACACACACACACATACACACGGACACAAAACGTTCGTTTGGTTAATTAAAAACTTTTCAAATATTTTTACACACTTTCTCTGTGTGTATGTGTGAGTGTGAGTGAGAGGGAGATGGAGATAGAGATAGAGAATGGGTCTCAGACACAAAGCTCGTTTCGCCCAAAAAATATTCAAATAAGCACTTGAAGTTTTTGGCCAAAGCTTTGGCTAATCCTTGCTTTGTGTCCTGGCCACATGAAAATAAAGTATTTTTCTTGCACTTTTCAAAGTTGCTCCTGCAACGGCGACTGCCGCTGCGCCCTGCTGCTGCTGCTGCTGCTTCTGCTGCTCAGGCTTTTTGTTTTGGTTTTGGTTTCTTTTTTCTTCTTCTTTATTTAGAGTAGAAATTTGCGCATATAGCGAAAACTTTTGTTCATTAAAAACTGAGCAACAGCAGCAACAGCCCTTTATTTAACCACGCCTCAGACATTGCATCGGGCTGCATGGCCTGGCCAATGCACTTGCCACATTGCCAGTTGCCAGTTGCCACTTGCCACATGCCACTTGCCACTTGCCACTCGACTGTGCGCAAGTGCATTAAAAATTCATTAAGTTTGCAAAATTTCAAGTTATTGTGCAGCGGTTGCAAAACAACCGCAGCAACAACTACAACTGTTAATAGACCAATATGCAACACGAGCCCAGCTGGGCGTGGCGCTGGCCGGCAGTCTGGGAATTTGTATAAGCAAGACGGGGCATGCGAACGCTTCCACCCCAGTCCGAAAGGCCACAGCAAACGGAAAGCCAAATGCAAAGGCAAAATCAAAAATCTAAATTGTAAGACACACACACACACGCACACACATACATATAAAGATATCTAAACACATGGCTAGAGTTTTGTACTCACTCGAACCGGATGCACTGGGCAAACTTTCAACGGAGCTGGCGGAACATGCAAACGCCTGATCGCTCATGCTGCCACGGTCGGTATTATCTTGGGAATTGCTGAAATCCCTTGATGTATCCTTTGTGGCAACAAAGTTTCGTCCATTCTCATTAAATGCGCCAATTTCCTTTGGCGAGCTACGCATTTCGGCCGACTGTGCAGCCAGAGTGAAAGTTGTTTCGTCGTCGTCGTCGTCGTCGTCGCCGTCATCGAGTTGTGCAATAAATTGCATGTTAAGCCGGGCAGGGGCGGCGGGCGAGGGAGCATGGAATAGAGCAAAAGTTTTGTTAGTTAAATCATTAAAAAGTTTAATGCTACCACACAAATTCACACACACACACACACACACACACACACGTACACACACACGCACACACACACACAGATACAGCTGCAGACAAGGCCTTTGGGGGTCCTTTTTTGGGTCTTGAATTTGGCTGCAGTGCTTCCGCTTGGGCTTTAGCTCCGGCATTGGCTTCGGTTTGGTCTTCTTCTTCTTTTTTGGTGTTTGGCTTGACAGTGAATATTGAGCCGCTGCCTGCCACAAAACTTTGCTCATATCTCGCAGAGTGAAGCGGCCTAGGCGCCGATTGCAACTCCTGCCCAAGCATTTGTTTACATTTTTTTTAGGTAAACAAAAGAGGAATTTAGGCATGGCTATGACTATTAAATACCCTGTGCTTTTATTATTTTATTTATTATATACCTTGCTAAGCTAGCCTTGAAATTTCTAGCAAGTTTCAGGCGTTTCCACAGAAAGATGTATTTGAAAATTGTCTCAAAATTTGTAGTTTGTTTCGTTGTTTTTTAATTTAAAAAAATTTTTTTTTTGTTTTTTTGTTTTTTTTTTTTGTTGAGGTCGGTTTTTGAGTAACTGATTCCATCTGGTTTTCAAATGGCCACCGTCCATTCGTGTGAATTTGAAGTGTTTGGCAGGGTGCAAGGCGTCTATTTTCGCCGACATGCCGAGATGAAGGCCAAGACGCTGGGACTGCGCGGCTGGTGCATGAATACGGCGGACGGCACGGTCAAGGGCTACATCGAGGGTCCGCGCACCGAGCTCAAGCTGATGAAGGAGTGGCTCCGCACCACCGGCAGTCCCGCCAGCAACATTGTGAAGGCCGAGTTCTCCGAGGATGAGGAGAAGCGCGAGTACGGCTTCAAGAATTTTCACATACGGCCCGATGAGCCCAAGCAGAAGAACCTCCGGTCGCCAAACAAACAGAACAGATTCGGGAAGTACGAAAGTACTCCATAGAGACCTATTCGGGTCTGGTTTGTAAATCAAATATACTCAAAAACTTGATCTCTATAATTTTTGAAATACTTTCATTCATTTACGGATTTTAGGGGCAAACTAAATGTCAATTGCGAGACATTTGGAAAACTATCAAGGAATCGCCGTAATGAGAATTTCAGATGTTCTTATTACAATATGCGAGCTCAAGCTCTGCCAACTGCAGCGCAAAGTAATCATGGCCAAAACTGAAAATGAGCTTTCACTTGTTTTTCCTTTTTGTTTTTGTGGGAGCCAACCACAGCAGGACTCTGTTGGGTTCTTCTCTGCTGCTGGGCGCATATAAAAACTCATTTAACTGGCATTTGCATTTAGAGTGCATGTTCACGCCCTTCTCCCTCCTGCGCCTGGCGCTGGACGCCTTTCGGCCATGTTGTTTGAGCCTTTTCCGGTCAGCGTTTTCCGCATAGGCCGTAGACAAATGGCAAGTGGCTTAGAGAGAGTCGCTCACAAATTCCAATCAGGCGCATATGTAAATGGCCAAGCTAATTACATTTGCAGCTCACGAGTCAATATGCTTGTTGTTCGTGTAATCCAAATGCAATTGCAATCACACACACACACACACACACACAGAGATTAATTAACTTACGTGATGCACCATGGCCTTCTGGCAAATCGTATTCGCCTTGTGCGGCAGCCCGTTCTTTTTGGTCTTCGCTGCAAAACTGGGCGGCAGTCCGTGCCTTGTGGCGCCGATGTCCTCGTAGTCGGAGGAGGGGCTCGGGGACAGCGACGGCGACTCGCCGATGCCTCCACTCAGCGTCCGGTATCTGGCGGTGCAGTTGTTGGTGCCAATCTGTTGCAATGGAGCCACAAAGGCAGCAAGAAGAAGAAGAAGAAGTGGAAAGTTAAACGCGCTTCGTATTAACCAAAAAGCTGCAGTCGAGTCAAGTCGACTTTGCTAATGAAATGGCCAACAGGCACAGCCAGCATCGACATGGACATCGCTTAACTGGCTTAAGTGGCTGCCGCCTGCTGCCTGCCTCTGCCTCCTGCTGACTGCTGGCTAAAAAGAAAACTTTTCGCTTTTTTGCCAGCTCTCTTCTTTCGGCCAAAAAGCTTTTTCAGTTTTTATGCTCGCACACAGACTACGTGCATTTTGTTGTTCCTCCTGCTCGTTCAGGTCGTTGCGAACTTTGTTTGTCACTAAGTGCACTTAATCAATTTAGACGACGCATTGAGACGCAAACACACGCACACAGAGACACAGCGATATGTGTCTGTGTGCATGTGTGTGCGCGTGTGTGTGTGGGAGCAACTGCAAGCTAAATGAGCTGCTGCGTCTAATGGCTTTTGGCTTACTCACCGAAACTGTGCTCAGTCTGGAGGTAACGCTTTGTAAATCCGAAATGGAGCCAGCATAGTCGCCGCTCTCACGGTCATGCGATCTGTAAAGGTAAGAAAACAGGTGAAATTAGTTTTTCCCGCAAAAATAGCTGTTAAGGCTAATAATAGTTAGCTTTATGGCTAAAAACTTGACCATTATCTGAGAAAGTTGTTAGTGAATGCATTTCTCTTGCTGCATTGCTTCACCCAGTCGAGCTTTTAGCTGCGCAAGCAGCCAATAAGAACTAATGCAAACTAGGCTTTAGCTTAGGCAAGACTAGTCCAATATAAGCTAGAGGAGAGGTATCAGTAGCTGTTGCGTTAGATTTTTAATATAATAATAATATTAAATATAATTTATTCAGCTTTAGATGGCATTTTATAGCCTAGGAAGGCTTTTCTGTAGTTTCCATCTGCCAAGCTCCTCAAGTTTCCTATCTAAAGATACAATTTATATGCACATTCATGTATCCAGCTCTCTCGCAAACTCTCTGCTTGACTTGCAGCAGCTCGTTCGTATCTAAGCAAACTATTTAAATTATATACCAAATATTTGCTCATCTTTACCTTGAATGGCCAGCAAGGGTACAAGACGGAGAGGGCGAGAGAGCAAGAAAAAACATAGTAGGGGTATGCTCGACTTCTGTAATCTAGCATACACTTGAGGAGTTGTTCGGTAACCGTTTTGATTTCAAACCAGAATTTGTTGCTGCTGAGCAAATATGTATACACAAGGGCAACGGCAACAGCAACAGCAACACAAACAGCAACACAAGCAACAACAACAGCAATAATAACACTTGGCACAAAGGTCCTGGGTCCACGGGCAAGCAAAAGCTCATATAAATAAATATTTTATACCTTTTTCTTGTGCTCCTATTTCGCTTGTGTTTTTCTTTTTGTTGCAGCTTTGCTTTATTTGTAGTTGTGCCTGGGCATTTGACTTTAACACTGTTGAGATTTTCACTTTTGGCTGCTTTTCGTTTTTTTCCATTCCCATTTCCATTTTCATTTATTTCATTTCTGTTGTTTTCTCTTTTCGGCTTTCTTTTATTTGGCAAAGAAAGTTTTTTGTTTTGGCCCTGAGGGCGCACAGGGCGTATAAGTTATTTCAGCACGTCTTTTGTATAGTTGGCCGATGCGTACGTGTGGAAAACGACTCAGCGATGCCAATTGGCAGCCGGGCAACTGGCAACTGGCAGCCGGGCAACTGGCAACTGGCAACTGGCAACTGTCGACCGACTGCCGACTGTCGACTGTGGAGTGTCGATACGCTGACTCTGGCCTGGCTTGGCTGATTGACGAGCCGTGCGGCGCTGCGGCCTGGAGCCGCGTTCAAGTAGCAATAATGCCATTTCATTCAAGTGTCGTCGCTGTCTCTGCACTGCTGGCCAATATTGCAGACGTCGGTGTGCTTGTCTTCTTATTAGTTTTGGCCCAACTCTGACTGACAGGCCACACAGCCCACCCAGCAGGCCAACCGACCAAGCAGCCCTCGCACCAACCTTCCTTTAACCTGGCAGTCCATGTTTTATTCTTTGTGGCATGCGTAACAATATGAAATTGATGACTTTCGCTTCAATGCGTTACGATATGTTGCAAGCAGCCAGTCGGCCGGCCTGCTAGCCGGACAGAGACAGAGCGAGGGAGGAGAGACAGATAGACAGACAGACATTCAAAGAGTCAGTTTGTCATTCATTCACTTGTTCGTCCTTTGGCTCATTCATTCATGTGGCTGCAAAATGTTGATAACGGCACTAATGAAGTGAGGCTACCTTTTCACTTCTTATTCTTTTTTTTTTTTTGGTGTGTGTGTGTGTGTGTGTGTGTGTGGGGCATGTTGGCCGGGTCAATCCTTTTGCGCACCTTTTCGCATTGACAAATAAATTCAAGCTTTCTGATTGTGACGGAGGGGGGGGGGAAGGCAGGGGGTGTGAATGGTGCATCAATTGAGCTGCTTGATTGCTTTGCTTTGCTGCGATTCGATTCGATTCCATTCGAACTTATTTTGGATCGGTCTGGGGCTCGGTTCGGTTCAATTCAGTTCAGTTCAGTTCGGTTCGGTTTGGTTTGGTTTGGTCAGCTATTAGTGTTGGGTTGTTTGCCAGGCTAAATGCTTGGCCTTTTCATGCCACAGTGCACACATTTGTGGCACATTTTGTACTTGAGTGGGTTTGCCCCCGGCGCTTTGAAGTGGTCAAAGGGTTTCCAGCGGGCCACCCAGCAATTGCCAGATATACATTAACAGATAGATGCCCCGCCATTCATCTTCACATACTTATATACTAAGCACGATGTATATATATAAATGTACATATATATATTTTATATTTGTATTCTCTAGCTATATTTATTTGCTGCCTTGTATTATAAATGCTTTGCCCTTGGCTCCACAAATAATAATGGCAATTGGCCAATCTCCCCGCCCCACCCCACAATCTGCCCACTTTGGACACTCACCTGGCATGCGTTAACGGTATTATTGTCGGCGGATTTGGCGGCTGCTGTGGCACGATAAGCCCTCGACGCGGCGGTCCTCGCTGCGGCAGTGAAATATCTCCGGCGGATCTTAATGAAATTACGCCCGTGCTCTCGCGGTTGTTTGAGAAGCGCACGCGGCCACCCTGCAAATGCAAAGAAAGAAAGAGAGTTGTAAAGTGCGAGAGAGAGAGAGAGAGAGTTATGGTAAAGGTAACCAAAACATTTGGATTAGCGCTCAAGTAGAAATTGTTGCAGCAACAGCCGCCGCAGCAACAGCAGCAACAACAACAACAAATTATGAAAAATTAACAAAGTTATAAAAGTTTATGCGCCGCGTGTTGCGTGTTCCTAAAGTAGAATTTACTTGGGCCCTTGTGGCTGTTGCTCCAGTGGGTGCTGTTGTTGCTGTTGTTGTTGTTGTTGTTATTGTTGTTTTGGCTGTGATTTGCTGTATTTGTTGCTGTTTGCTTTTTAGCCAGCTTGGAATTTTAAATTTAGTTTATTCGAACGCAGCGGAAATTGCAAAGTTGTTGCTTTACATTTGGGGCAAAAACCAATACATACACAGAGACAGAGAGAGAGAGAGAGAGAGAGAGGGGCACGCCCACACGCCCTTCTCAATTACAGCAACTTTCAGCTTGGACATGTAAATTGCAAAGTTTTGTAGCATGTAGATTTGCCGTTGCTGCATACTTCATGAAGGCAGCTCATCAAACAGCAAAGTTGCAAGCTGGCATTGGCGAGGGGCATAGATAATGAATTTGTTGCATACTTTGTGGCATGGCCGGCCTTGGCGTGAGGTGAGGCTGACTCGAAGCGTCTGCTCGAATGCTAATGCCCTGTATTGACCACTTTTTTTGCAGATATGCTCCTTTTTTTGAGTATCCATTAACATTGGCCAAAGTTGCGGTTCGCTGCCCAAATACAGCAGCAGCAACAACAACAACAACAACATCTACAACGAGTAGGGACAATTGGGCGCTTCACATTTTGTAGAGAGGCTCGTCTAAAGTGCTGCGCAAACCGCAAAAAACTTTTTGCTAAACAAATTTTGTGGCTCGCTGATGTTGTTGTTGCTTCTGTTGTTGTTGCTGTTGTTGCTATTATTGTAGCCGCTTTACGTATTGCCACATCAAAGCGAAAACTGAAATTGAAAGGGCACAAAGGGCGGCAGCTCAAGCAGATCGACAACCTCCTCGCCACTGAGTGATTTTCAATTGACTAAGAAAACAAAATTTCTGCCCCAAAAGCAAACTCACTCCCGCTCGCCGCTCTCCACCGGCCCCTAGGGAGTTGGGGGCGAGCCCCTGTTAGGCGCAGCAATAAAAGCGCAACTACCACTGAGCATAACACAAGGCAAATGGGAAAGGGAAAAAATGGGTAAAAAGTAAATTTTATGCAAAGCCCGAGGAAAAGTCTCAAGACGTCGTCGCCGGGTTGAACAAGTCAACAAGAATTATGCACTTTTTGACTGTCAATAAAAAATAAAGTAAGTTGAAGTTCAACTTGCACTGGCGCTGCCTTCGAGTGGAAGGAAAAATGCCAAAGGACATACAAATCGAAGTTGGAAATCAATGCGCAGGCAAAATATATTCAGCGTATAATTTAATAAAGCAAATAAAAAGAAGAAAGGATAAAAGGAGAGACAGAGCGAGAGAGAGTGCGGGAGCGAGGAGGAGAGTCAGGGCATACGGAAGTGCTCGGCATCCGCTGAGAAATCAAAGCAGCCAACGAGGCGTGTGCTGCGTCTCAGCCAGGATTAACAGCAAAGACGAATGTGCTGCATAAATCGAAAGCTGAAAAACCGATTGCATTGCTCCGGCGACATTGTTGAAGCCGGAGAGCTGCCCCGAGTCATTCCAGCCAATGTGCTTAGCTGAGTCGCACTGCTTTAAGTGGGCGCAAGTGTTTGGTAAACCGCGCTCGTAAATCACAGCTCGAGCAGCTGCACACACACACACACACACACACACACACACACACACGCACACGCACACATAGATAGACAAGCAGACTTACCTGTATGGTAGCAGCTGGTCCACAATTAAGTCCGGCCATAAGAAAATCATCGGGATCGCTCTCGTAGGGCGGCTCGTCGTACCAATGGCCTTGGTGGTGCAGCGCACTGACCGCATAATGCGCACCACCCTGGCCAACGGCGCCCGGGCCGTTGCGCAGCGCCTCGTCGTACATGTACGTATCATCTGCAAAGGGATAGACTGCGAGGTGTTAGAGTGCCATCAAGAGAGAGGGAGAGCGGCAGAGGGGGAGAGAGAGGGGCCAGGCAGAGTCTGGGACACATAAATGGCCTTTAGAGGCGGGGCTCTAAACTTTTGCCAGGCCGAAATGATGTGCAACGGCTACATGATATCATATTATACGCAACGTTGCACACACACACTCGCACACACTCGCACACACTCGCACACTCTTGAATGCCATTTTCCACATGTGCTGCACACAGAAAGTTGCACAGTTGCAAGTTGCAAGCTGCAAGTTGCGAGTTGCGAGTTGCGAGTTGTTGTTGGTGCCGGAAACGGACATAAGATTTTATGCTCGCTTATGTATGTGACGCGCGCCAGACGGTGCCACGCCCACTCGTCTAACAAGATTGTCGAGTGCAAGTCTTGGGCCCCAAACAGGCGCTTGCTGAGCTCTCGCACTGAGATATTTATTTCGCAGCAGCCGGAAGAGAACTTACCCGCTCGTCCCTCGCCGCGACTCATCTGTAGAAGGCCCTGCCGTATGTCCCGCAAGATCTGCAAAACAAATTCAAAGATAATTAATACGAAATATATAGGATGTAAACTTAAATATTTAACTCTAGTCGGCATCATTCAGCCAGCGACTTGCGACTTATTTGAGTGAATGCTCCAGAGCCTTCGCCTTAGCCCAGTTTAGGCACAAATGAGTGCACTCTAAGAGCCAAGTAATTTATATATATTTAATTTATATATTTATATATATATATATGCTAAGAGTGGAGCTCTGGCTGTCTGCTATATGCCGGCACGTGACTGTGACTCGGCGACTATAAAAGAGATACGAGACGTACCCAGACGGCAGACGAAGAGGTTTCAGCTTATTCGTCAGCCTGGCTGACTTCAGCCACTTCTTTTCCTCTGCAGCTGCAGAGGCGTTAAAATTACAAAATTCCATTTGAAAACTAAAACAATTTTCGAGAGAGAGATAGAGAGAGAGTGCTGCTGTTGCCGTTCGTTTGGCTGAATGTCCTGCAACATAATAGCGCAATATGTGCTGCATACTAATTTAAGAACAAGATATGTCTGTCTGTATGTGTGTGTGTGTGTGTGTGTATGTGTGTGCGAGAAGGATGCCAGGGCCAGGCCAGCTAGAAATGGATACAGCGCAACATCAGAAACTAGTGTAAAAATTAGCTAAAAGCTTTTTCGGGGAAGCTACATTAAAAATGCATTTAAATGGCAGCAGCAGCAGCAGCAGCAGCAACAGCAGCAGCAGGAGAAGCTGTGGCAGCAACAATTACCCTGCAGAACTCGGCTGCCACAGCAATTTGCAAATTTATGTGGCCGAACTTGTGCTTGTTGCTTAGGGCTAATCACATTGGTCTAGAGCCGTGCTTAATTGACTGCCCGATTGTTGGCACAAATTATTGGCCAGCAAACATTTGCTTTTGGTCGAGCTGCCGTCAGGGGTCGACTTGCTCGGCTATCTCTGCTGTTTTATTATAAATATTTCATAAGCAGGGACAATTTCTTTTATTTTCTCTTTCACATGCTCGCTCGCTCTCGCTCTCGCTCTTTCTTTTTGTTGTGGCGCTTGAGCGGGCCGAAATGGAAAATAAGCAGCTCTGGCAGAGGCGGAGATGCAGGACCGGGCCCGGGCACAGACTCAGTCACAGTCACAGTCACAGTCACAGGCTCAGGCTGAGGCTCAGGCTCAGGCACTGGCAACAAAAACAGCAATTACAATTAGGCAAACAGCAAGTTGTTTGCACAAGTTAAGCAGCAACTACAGCAGCAGCAGCAGCAGCAGCAACCACTATGCCTGTGTGTGTGAGTGTGCGAGTGTGTGTGCTTTTCATTTATGCACAAAAATTATTGCCTTTGCTTAGGCGGACACGTCGTCGACATGCAAACAGACAAATTGTCGTGCAGCAACGCATGCCACATGCTATCTCCCTCTCTCTCTCTCTCTCTCTCGCTCTCGCTCCTTCTGCGCTCCTTCTCTCTCTGCAAGAATTATGCATTTCCATTTCAAACAGCTAGAGCAACAACATTTCAGAGGACTTTTTCAGCTCAGCTGCACGAAATGGAGTATGTGCTCCTGCTCGTCGCTGCCGATAACTGAGCTCTCTATAATTAACTCTGTATGCTGCTGCTCTGTGCCGGGCAGAGTTTCGATTGGGAAATCACATAAAGGCAAATGGATCGCTCTGCTGCCAGCAGATGTTTTCATCAGGAACAAATCTGAGCGACTAAAGCAGTGTGAACTGACTGAAAAGTATCGGGTGATACAGGTGATTCAGAATGCTTTGACCATTCCGTTGATAAAAGTTAGCTTAATTTGTTGCAATGTCATCATATCCATCAAGATGGGAGTTCTTTAGGAAATTATCTTTCTTATGAGTTTCTATTGCTGCTCTTTCTCTCTCTCTCTCCCCCTCTCGGTCTCCGTATGTCAATAGCTGTCAATATAGTTAGACTGTTCAATATCCAATATGTCACACGTTCTCTTGTTCCTTTCTACTTTTTATTTTCCTATATACTATCTCTACTTCTATATTATCTCTACTTCTATACTATCTCTAGTCTATTCCATCTATATTTTATCGTTATTCTCCTTCATTATTCTGATATTCCATTCAATACCTAACTGGCTCTATTTCGAGTTTCTTTATATTCTGTTCCATTCTCTGTCATTTAATCTGAGTCCATTTGATTCTGCTTCAGTCTATTTAATTTCAATTTAATCTATTCTATTTTGTGATTTAATTACAGCTCATTTTTCGCCCAATTATTTCAGTTGTGAAGTCAAAACAGCTTTTCATATATTTTATTTATATTGTTTGGCCAGGCAGCTTTTGGCATGTCAAACAGTATTTTCCCAACTTCTGCCACGCCCATTTATTACACGCATTACACACACATACAGACAATTAGTATGCTACCTTTGGAGCTGTGTACAATTTGGGAAAATGTGGAAAAATAATTTTTATGACAGACACAAAGTTTATCATTTGCCACGTTACAGTTCATTGTTTTTGTTGTTGTTGTTGCTGTTGTTGCTGTTGTCTTCTGTGTGTTTGTTCTCAAGTGTGAATACATATGTCTGTGTGTGCATGTGTGTGCCCAAATGAACATTTGCGTCTGCTCTGCTCTGCTGTTTTCCAACATTTGTTTTGCTAAACGCCAAGCGTCTCGCCCTTCTCCTGTTCGTGCTTCTCCTGCACAGCAAAATAATTGCTTTTTTCAAAAGAAATGTTTGGCTAACTTTTCCAAAATTGGGACTACAAATTTAAGAGATTGTCCAGCATTTAAGTATACATGATAGGTTGGGTGGGCGTGGCACTAAACTGTTCTGTGGGGCGGTAAATAGCTGAGTAAATGCCATGGATATGGATTTTAATTTTCCAGCAGCTGCTGATGGTTTATTTAGGCAAACAAAATGTTGTTAGGTCTAAGCACAAACAGCAGCAGCAACAGCAACAGCAACAGCAACAACGATTGCCTTATGCCTTTGTTTATTTATTTATTTTGCGTAAACCCTCTCTCTCTCTCTCTCTCTCTCTCTCTCTCATTCTATATATATTTATATATGATTTGATGTGTGTGCGTATGCTCTCGCTTATGCTTGATTTATTTTTGGTTTACAATTGCAATTTTATTGTTTGCAATTGCAACAAATTGGAATTCGGCCAGCAAATTGATTGACAATATTTCAGCATGATTCAGCATGATTCATGCAATTTTAATCAAACGACATGGAAGCCCTTCGCATAAGCACTACAAAAATATTTTCATTTACATCAATTTGCGAATAACAATTTCAGAATTTGCAATTTCCATTAGCAACTCGCTTACCTCTTCGTGCTCACGTTGAAACTTCTCCTTCTTGCGCATGGCCTCTTGTACTTTTAACTGGTTTTCGCCAACGGAAAAGAAACAGAAAACAGTTGAGAACATTATTGAAATAACAGTATATATATTTATTCTTAAGTGCACTACAGTTTATTCAAAAGACAACCTCATAGCAAAAACAACAGCAACAGCAACAGCAACAGCAACACCAACAGCAACAGCAACGTGGCAAAACTTTAAAGTTTGCTTTTGGGCTCAGCCCTAAAGTTTTCTCCGGCGGGTGCGAAAAACATGCGTGCAGTGCCACACGGCTGGGCGTGGCGCTAGTGGGCGTTGCTGCATGCATTATGCAGTGCTTGCCGCTGCAACTGTCATGTTGCTGTTGCTGTTGCCGCTGCTGCTGCTGCTGCTGCTGTCTGTCTGTTGTAGTCGTTGATTGCATTTTGCTGCTTGTTTTTGGTCGCTGCTCGCGCTGTCATTAATAATGAATGTTGACGGCAATGAACTTTTAAATGTTGCATGCATCCACTTGCTGAGCGGCGCCGTGCTGCACCAGGTAAACGTGAACGTAAACGTGCTCGCCAGCAACGGTTGCAGCTTTCGTGTTGAAATTACATTGCAAATGCAATGCCAGCAAGTGGGCAACTGCCAGTGCGTGGTGTGGGTGTGGGTGTGGGTGTGGCATAAGTAGGTGGTGCAACTTTCTTATTGTTGCTGCTGTTGTTGCAAACAGTTTTTGAAGTAATTTTGTTTGCTGCGGCAGCTGTTGCCAAATGCGTTGCACTGCATAAATATTTATGCAATGGCAGCTGCTGCGGCAGCTCCATACATATTTATTAAGTATACGCGCCGTTGTCAGCTCCACACACACCCGCTCGCTCACTCACTTACCCTGTGGATTGTCTCCTCGAAGCTCTGCTGGGGCGCGCCCGCTCCGCCGTTTATCATCTGGAAGTGTCTCAGCCGATCGTTGGCCGCCTGCAAAGGAACGCAAAGGTTATCGATATCAATTACAAAATTCAATTTCTCTGGACCTTTTTTGTGTGATTATTTTGCAAAATTTCAATTTACAATTTTCAATTTTCCATTCACAATTTTGTTCGAAAGTTTTCCACTCTCGGCTTATTGACTCTGACTTCAAGGCAGTTGGCCTTAAAATATGCACAAGGCGCTAGGAGCTAGGAGGGAGCGAGCGGGGCCAGAGCTCGGGATGACCCGGGCAAAGAGACTCATAAATCAGTGTGCGGGCGCCACGTGCTTTATCGCCATAACGGCGCCATTTTGTATTTCACACCTTTCAGCCGGGCTTTAATTTTTAATTAATAACGAGTCAGGGCAACGAGGGTCGCGATCCAAGTGTTGAGAGCCCTCTCGCTTTGTATCTGTCTGTGTGGGTGTGTGTGTGTGTGTGTGCGTGACCCCTACACTGCTAATTCAAGGCAGCAGCAGCAGCTCGTCCACCCACTTCTGCGCTCTTCTGCTCTTGGCCATCTAATGCGTTTGTTTTCTTATCATAAATACCAAATCAGCTGGGCGGGGCCTTGCCGGCTAAAACACATGGGCCATGGCCAGGTGAGTGCTGTTTAATTATATTTTGAAAGGCAACTTTTTATGTGGAAGGATGCTGCTACTTAGGCGCATATCCTTAGTCATTTCCTGCGCTTATCTGCTGCACCACCCCGCCGCCCACCCTTGGCTGCTATTTGGGCTCGTTCACTTCTTCACTTCTTCACTCATTCGCTTTATTATTTATTTTCAGCTGGCAGCTTCTTTTATTTATTCCGTTTTCTCCTTTTCTTTTTTTTTTTTTTGTACATATATATATATATTTTTCTTTTTCTGTTGCGCTCGTTGCTTTTGAAAAATTTATGCATGTCCTTGCTTATTTATGAGCGACGACGACGACGACGGCGTCCTGCTACGGCTGGGTTATCTTTGGCCACAGTTTCATTGCCAGGCCGAGCCGGCGTCGGGCTCCCCTTTCTGTAAGAATAGTGGCAGCTGCGTGTCTACTGCCATCTAAGGTGGCTGGGCTCTAATCAAAGGCGCTCGGCGCCTGAATATGTCCTTTGTGGAGAGCGCGCGCAGATAAGTCGACTACATGCCGGCACAGCAGAGCACGGCACATTATGCCATAGTCAAGAAAGAAGTGCCAATGTAGACATACCCGGCAGGCATAGCGGCAGCAGGAGCAGCGGGAGCAGCTGGAGCAACTGGAGACCTCGAACAGGAGCAGCACCGTCGGCGGGCACATTTTTAACCTTTTCGGTTGGCGCGGGATTTCTCGGCGCGCATAAAAATTTACATGTCCCCAGGGCCAAGATTAAGTACAGCAGCATGAGCCAAGACGCAGTCATAAAACGACAAGCGTAGAAGTGGGTGGGGCCTGAGTGGGCGGGGGCGCGCAAAGGAATTGTTACAAAGCGAAATATTATGAAATGTACGAAGGACTACAACGAGCCAGAAAGAAACTCGGGGCAAATAAATTGAAAGAATTACCGCAGTTGATTTAAATGAAAGGCAAAAGGACAAACAATTTGCTTGCGGTCATAAAAGCGAGCTACGAAAATGACTTCCACTTGCACAAGTTTTACATAGCAGGGCACTGCTGATACATATAAATGTGTATATATATATATATATATATATATATATATATATATATGTAAGTGGGTGTGTTTTTGTGTATGTATTGCAAACTTACCCTGGCTTGTGCGCCATTCTGTTGATTGCTGCGATCCCTTCGATTGACAGTTTTTAAGCCTTTCAGCAGCCGTGCCAGAGTCGTGCGCTTCTTTGTCTCGCGTCCCTCTGTGCAAGAGCAGAAATTGAATGGGGAGTTGGCAAATTGTTAATCCTAACTGTAACTGAACTCACCTGCAGTCGGTGGGAACTCGTAGAAGTATGCGGAGCGTGGACTCAGGCAGCTGTAAGCGGAGGGAGAAATGACATTACCGAACTGCTCTTCTACAGAGGAGCACAAGGAGGAGGCTTCTAGCTCCCTCTCCCGCTCTCACTATTTCTACTCACTTTTGCTGCACAAAGTTTAGGTGCGCTACATTTGGCGGGAGTGTCTGATGCTGTTGTGGTCCAACGCCGGGCTGTCCTGCCGCCTGTTGGCCTGGCACAATTGGTAGTTGTTGCTGTTGCTGCTGCTGCTGCAACTGTTGCTGCTGTATGCTGTGCTGCGTTTGCAATGTCTGCTGCTGCAGCAGCTGCTGCTGCTGCAGCAGCTGCTGCTGCTGTGTCAAGCCGCCGCGTGCCACTCGCGGCGCAAAGACGCCATAGCCAAAGCCGTAGATCTCGTCCTCCTCCTTGTCCGACAAGCAGCTGGAGGGCTATCAAAGGTGAACATCAAGAGGGAAAGAGACGGAAAGAGGCAGAAAGAGAGAGTTGAGTTTCCAGTTAATCAAATGCGAAGCTTTTCAATGTGTAAGCGTGCAGCATGCGGCAAAGGCAAAGCAAAACGTAAAACAACACAAATTCACAAATATTTACAAAAATCATTTAACATTTTTTTCTTTTGCTTTCAGTTTGCATAATTTGTTTGAAATATAATTTCATCTTGCTCATATTGATTTATTTTGTATTTTTTTAACTATTTGCCAAATCAACGCCAACATCAATAAAATGTTTACAGATTTATTTATAATATTTTTTCCTATTTTTTTTTTGTGAGCCTTTTCTGTAAATATTTAAAGCAAATAATTTGTTGTCAATGCTGCTGGATTTGCTTGGTTTTGGCCCAGTCTGTGTGGTTGTTGTTATTTGTTGTTGTTGTAGTAGTTGTTGTTGTAGTAGTAGTTGTTGTTGTTGTTGTTGTTGGCATACATACCGAGTACTTTCCTGGCACATAAATGGGCTGACTATGACTATTTGGCAGGCCGGCGCCGTGCGCTGAGTGACCGCGATGGCCGTGCTGCTGGCGTTGGTGCATGCCACCGGCGGTAGCGCTGCCGCTGCCACCGGCGCTGCCGCTGAGGCCGCTGCCACCGCTGCCGCTGGCGCCGCCGCTGCTGCCGCCGGCGGGATGGAGCGGACTGCGCTCCGCCCATGCTGCTTGTCTAGCATTTTCTAAAGCACTTAAAATATCTCCAAAGGGAGCCATTAACAATTCACAATAGACGGATGCAAGACCCTCTAAATGGCCGCGTTGTCCATCCTGCAAGCAAACAGCAAAACAGCACCAAAATGAAAGTTACATAAACGTAGCCAACGTGGGTTGGTGGCGAATGGACAGTGGGCGTTGGACAGTGGAGGTGGGTGTGGCAGCTAAACATGGTCATCATAATCATGTCTATATACATATATATATTCGTATGTGGAGTAGCAAATGCAAATTGGTGCAGCTCGAGTTGGGTTGATGCAGTTACTCGAGAAGATAGCAGGAACTACGATAAGCGATTAACGATTTACGATTTACGATTAGCGATTGACGATTAGCGAGTTGTATGAGCTGGTTAATAATGGTTATTGATGTTGGCGCTGGGTGCGATGGGCATGGGCTAGGGCAGTGCTAGCTGCTTAAGAATAATGCTAAATAATTGTTAGGCTGGGGTTAGTGGGTAAATTACATGTTGAATGAATGGTTTAGCTGTGGGGCAAGCAACATCTGCGTATGTGTGTGTGTGTGTGTGTGGGTGGGTGGGTGAGTGTATGTACAATGCGCTTAACTCAAATTAGTTTGCCGCTTGACGCCAATTCGCGCAAATTATTAAGTCGGCGTTCCCCTTAGGGCACTAAAAGCGTTCGCCTAATGCACTTACGCTCCTTGCTACTCCTGCCACCAGACACACATCGTTTGTCTTGGCATAAATTATGGCACACACTTACTTGTGCTTGTGTGTGTGTGTGTTAGTCTCGACACAGCTGTAAAAAGCACCCCCGGCCTGCTGCTGAGCGTGTGTGTGTGCAAATATTTACAGCTCGGCAGGCAGTTGCCTAGTGGCAGTAAATTGCGTAGCCCAAACTTCCTCAGCCAGTGGGAGAGAGAGAGAGAGGAAGAGTGCGAGAGAGACAGAGTGAGACCAATAAAATTGTTAAGCAAGAAGCGACGTTAAATTACGCAACATGCACACAATAAACAGGCATGCTCACACACACACACACACACACTCACACACTCAGAGCAAGTCGCAGTGACAAGCAAATGATTTTTATCCGAGGACATGACATTGGCCCCACGCACAGTTGCCTCGCACGTTGCATACCTGCAGGGCGCCTGCTGGCAGCTGAACTCTTGACATTGTTGCCAGAGCTCTAGCTGGCATCAATCAAATATGACACGCATTAAAATTCTCACGCTGCCTCTCATATGCGTGAGCGGCAGTTGCTGCTGCTGCTGCTGCTGCTGCAGGAAATTGACAGCCCGTCTGCCACGCCCCCCAGCCCACCTTGACGCCTGAGCTCGCGACACGCTGCGCATTATAAAATGTTTGCGCCTCTGTGTTTTATGCCTTATTTATAGTTGCTTGAGTTTTATGCCGCTGCCAGCACACCTGGCCATATCCCTAGGCACAGCACCCACTCTGCAGGTGTGTGTGTGTGTGTGTGTGTTCTGCAATTTACCAGGAAATTGCTGCGTTTAGCGTAATTTTTGCTACTTATTGCCTGTTGGCGTCCCGCGCAAAACCTTTTTCATTTCTAGCCTCGCAGTCGCTTTCCTTTTCCTTTTCATTTTTTCTTTTCCTTTGTGTACCCTGCCCAGGTAATTTTAACATTAAGCGCTTTAGGCGCCAAAGGTGTTGTCGGCTGTCGTCTATTGCCGCTTGACTGTTTGACTTTTTTATTAAGGACGCCAGAAAAGTGTCAAGTTTTGATGGGCTAACCAAGTGCTTCATTTTATACCTGGCGGCTGCCACAAGAGAAGCCAAATACACAGTTAACATTGTTGTTGCATGGATTCTTAAAGCCGAACATTACGTAAATTGGCGCCTGGGCTTGCGCTGGATGGGGCTAACGGCCTGCCTGGGTTTAAGTGCTTGATTATAGACTCTCGAGCATCCTAAATGCGTATTCATTGCGATAGACACATCATTTCTATATGGCCGAGTAAATGTAAGGTTCATTATGCATTCTGCACAAATTTATTATGCAATTCCAAGTTTATGCGGGGCACAGAATCAATTTCATAGCTTATTATACCGTGCATATATATAGAGAGAGTATATATGTATATATATATTTGGAATGTGTATTGCCTTTTCTCGGCTTGTCGCTTCGTCGCAGAGTGGCAGAGGAAAAAATTCATAAAGTCATTTGCAATTTGTTGCCAAAGCGAGCCAATGCGAAATGACAGCAGATAGCTACAAAAAGCAACAAATATGTATATATATATATATAAATATATATATATAAAATGTGCGTGGGTGTGCGAGTTCACTCAACAACATCTTCTGGGGAAGCAAAATAACTGTCGCAATAAAATAATTTATTGAAGTTCTGCAATGCCAGCGACAAATGCAATAAACTGCAAAACTGCGCGAAGCCCACATGACGTATACGTTATAAATTTATTTTCAATGCTTCGACAGCAGCGCGTTGCCGCTCTTAGCAACTCTTGACACACATCCCACAAAGACGCACTCAGCCAAAGAAAAAGAAAGAGAAAAAAGTGTGCGAAATTGTGACGGGGCAGGATACACACACATACACACACACACACACACATGCTCACATGTATAGCAGTTAGTTAAGTATAGCAGCGGATGGGATAAAGGCTAAAGTGATGCATGAGTTTAACGCCCTCACGTATCTGACAGGACAGCTGCAAAAGTTGTCTACTTATGAGGCAAGAATATGTTGCCAACAGCGCTGGGATATCGACAAGAAATCGAAGCAGGAGCGGAGCTCTATATATATACAGATATATATATATATGTATATATATACAGATAGATAGACATGCATATACATATATCTATATATATGTATTGAACGCCTGCTCGTGCTAGGATTTGGCAATGACAGCAGCAGCAGCAGCAGCAGCAGTAGCAGCAGCAGCAGGAGCTGCAAAAACTTTTTTGGCAACGAATTTTGTTATTGCAAAGGGCTCCATTGAGCGGGCCAAAATGACTTTGTTTATACGTATTTAGTAATCAGCTTTCTTGGCACAACACAAATTATTTGAGCTGAGGCTAATAACTTTTGACATGCGCTTGTAAGTGCCACTAAGCAGTGGGTGGCCAAGTGGGCGTGCGGGTGTGTGGGCGTGTCATAGGTATGTATACATGTGGTGGCTCAGTGCGAGAACTGCTTCACATTTGCTCATTAGGTGCCGCAATGCCACAAGATTCGCTCAAGCCTGTCAATTTTTTGCGCAAACTTGGCAATCGACGACGACGGCCAACTGCTAATTGATGACATTGCTCTTCTTGTTCTCCCTCCTCATCTACTTGAAGTTGTTGTTGTTGTTGTTGTTTCGGTTGTTTCGGTTGTTGGCTGCAAGCGTTTAATGAGCAAACAGAACGCACGCAAAATTACAAAGAAGCAACGTCTGTCTGGTCAGCCCGTATTTACACAAGATTTCAAGCCGCATGCAAACACCAATTAGAGTGACCGCAACGCAAACAAAGGTATCAATTAAGGGCCAGTCAGTGTTGCCGGCCCTCTCTCTACCTTGCTGTCTCACACTTGGATTGTCAGCCAAGCCAGGCTCTTTAAACGGCTTAAAGCATTAAGCGCTTTGAGTGTGTCAGCCAAATGGAATGCAAGTCCATTTACGCTCAGCCCCAATCGGAGTGGCAGCCCACTCTTGTAGCATAGTGTATTCATAACAATCAGTGGCACTGCATCCTGTTTCCGTTGTGTTGGCGCGTAATCAGCTAAAAGAAATCAACTTGAAGTGATGCATTCACTGAAATGTTGATGTCTCTGTCAGGAAATCAAAAGCAACAGCAGTAGAAGCAGCAGAAGCAGCAGGAGCAGCAGCAGCCGGCAGGCACCACTTAAGGGTTAATTTCATAAATTGTAGATCAAAGCATTCGCCAGCGGCTGGGCCCACACTGTGGGTGGGTGCGCGCTGGCATTTGCCCTGCAGTTGACAATTTTTGAAAGTCAGTGATTTGTAAATAATCCTTTTATAAGCACAATAGCTGCTCGTTAACGGCAAATGAGTTTTGACATGCCCAGTGGACAACTACAGAGTCCCCCTAACCACCACCTAACCACCCGCACCAGTCAGCCACCCACACCCACATCCACACAGGCTGCTTATCCCTCTGACAATCTGAGAACGAGACTTTGAATAATGCGTGGGCCATTAGCACAGTCGTTGTTTTCAGTTGTTGTTGTTGTTGTTGTTGTTGTCCCTGTTGCTGTTGTTGTTGTTGCCGGCAATTTAAGGCAACACATTTGGTGCTGCCCGCCCGCTCCATGCCTCTCACTCGCACGTTCGTTCCAGGTTGTAGTAGTTGGCGCTAGTTCGCTTGTTCGCTGCTAATATGCGGCATACATGCAAAGTTTTCAGCTGTTGCGCTTCGACGTCCCTCCCTTGCCTACCCAGCCGGGCTTCAGCAGTGCCCGCCATTTTCCGCTCTGCACTCTAAGGAAAAAGGTATTTTGTACAACATATGCGACTATGTTAAGTTGTTAAAAAGCACAAACTTGTGCACTGGCGAAATTCATTAGCACCACACACACATCGACAGGCGGCGAGCGAGAGAGAGAGAGAGAGAGAGAGAGAGAGAGAGTAGGAAACTGTGCAGGTCCTGCCTGCCTCCCGCCGCCTGCTGCCTGCTGCTTGCTGCCTGCTGTCGCTGTGAGTCAGCCAGAAAGTATTTTCTAATTAAATACTCATGTTTTACAATATGACGCTGACATTTTGCGGAAATGCCTTTTAATTTTACATTTGAGATGCGAACGCTGCGCGCTTGCCTCCACGCACACATGAGCCCGAGCGTTTCGCTTTTAACTCATATTTGTAGCTGGGAGCTGGGGCACATTTCAGTTTAATTTGGCAGAAATGAGTTTTAGTTTTCATTTCAGCTATTTGGCCAAGCCGGCGTGTGCCGGCTGCTGCTGCTTTGCTCTTTTGCTGTATCATTTCCGTTGAAAGCAGCTCCAGCCCCAGCCCCAGCCCCAACTCCACATAGAATTCACAACCCTTACACGCGCTTTTCTAGACATTAGCAGCAAATAATTTAATTTCTCATTTTCGAGCTGAAAGTGCTCAGGCAAAATCATTTAAAAAGTGCGCACCCACTCACCTCGGGGGGCTAAATGGGAAATTACGCATACGCCACGTTTGACATAAAATTGCGCATGATGCGCGAGTCAACGAAGCAAATATGAAGTCAAAATGGGCAGCAGCCGAGACAGCAACAACAAACAGATAAAGAGCAACGTGCAACGCGCAACCTGCAGTATGCAACGCGCAACATCTGACAGCAGACGTTGCAGACGAGCGCCGCTGGCAACTGCGACGCGACTGCATTACATTTCAATTTCCAGTTTTCCTCCTTTTCATGGCTTTTAATTTTTATTTGTCTTCTACTTTTTGTTGTTGTTGTTGTTATTGTTATTGTTTTTGTTGCTTGCTGCCATTTAATTTTAATTCATTTGCATTGTCTTTTATGATATTGCGCGACGCGTCCTTTGTCTGCTTTGAGCGCGGCAAATGGAATGAAATCAGCCATAATTAGCATAATATTTCATGCTTAATGTAATTTAAGTTGGCAAAAAATAAGAGAGTGAGCGAGGCAGAAGGAGGGAGAGAAAGTAAGAGAGAGAGAGAGAGAGAGAGAGAGAGAGAGAGGGGCGAGTGGCAGTGTGAGGAAAATAAAATGATGTGCAATGCATGACAAGCCTCGAGTGACAGGCATGCAACGGGCAGCGGCGGCAATGTGAACATGCAACACCTCGGTTCATGCCACGGCGCATAACACAATGCAGGGTTGCACCGGGTTGCCGCCATTTGACATTTGCATCATTTGATTGTTGCAGCACCACCCAACCACTCACGCCTCCAGCCACCCACTCGAGCGATCAGTGGTATATGCCTGTCACTGCACCTCGATGGATGGCGCTGGCCAACATGGTACACGTGCAACGTGCCACATGCCACATGCTACACGCTGTGGCGCCCCAAGGGCAGCTGTCTTTGGCAATTTATGCGTTTGCTGACGCAATTATTCGAAATTTTCGCACAGCATGAAAACGCAGGGCGTGGCTAAGCGTTTTAAGTTTTTGTTCTCTCTGCTGCTCCTGCTGCTGCTGCTGCTGCTGCGAGCAGCTGGGGCAGGACATTGTTTTTCAGCGTAATTTAATTACATTTCTGTGGCCAGAGGCTGGCGTCGCGCACCCGCCCCCTTGCTGGCCATTGGAGCAGCTCTTGCCATTTATGCGGCAATTTGAGTTTTGCGGGCGAGCTGCTTGAGGTCATATTAGAAGCAAATTAATGTTGTTTTAATTGTAAATGAGTTTGCGATGGCCAGGAGAGCGGCGTGCCACATGCCACATGCCACAGCCAACCGCAAGGGGCGAGTCCCATGAAATATTGTTGCAATTGCAAACATCTCGCAACTGGCTAGAGATTTCGTTTTTTTATTATTATTTTATAGTTTGAGCCAAAGCGAAACTATATTAATTACAACTCTCTCTGCTCAGTTCAGATGCGAAATAAATAATATGTTCAACGAGCTGCCCAGGGGCGCGCGAGCAAGGGGCGGCTAATTGCGCCTTGTAATTGGCGTGCTTCAACCACTTTCAACGCCTCTGACTAATGATTTATATTTCAGCTCTGCTCAACGCAAACATTTGCCTTGCCATCTCCGCAAATTGACATTGAATGCACAATCGAATCGATGCCAAGACAGCACGGCAGAGAATAGGACAGGACAGACCCGGACAGGCCAGGCCCAGGGAAAAGGGCTCGAAATACTAATCTGCCACAGCAGCAGCAACAGCAGCAACAGCAGCAAAAAAATATAGGCGTTACTCTGTAAGCTGACAGCATGAGAAAGTGCCAAAATGACTAACGCACGAGTTCTGTGTGTTTGGCTGGGCGCAGAACGTCAATGCGCTGCCCCTGCTGCCTGCCCCTGCTGCCTGCCCCCGCCTCTGCCTCTGCCTCTGCCTCTGCCTCTGACTGGCAGACAGACAGATTGGGTTTCATTCATTCGACTGTAACCGACATAGCCAAAACACAGACACACATACACATACACACAGAAGCAGCCAGACATACGCACAACGCCAACAATTTTTGCCAAATTACATTTCAGCACAGCCTTTCGCTTCTGCAGCTACAATGTGTTCGATACTCTATTCAATTTGGAGGTTGCGCTAGCTATGAGAGTCTGTGTTTATTTGGAAATAAATGTATATAATATAAATAAATAAATGTATAACAATACAGTTGTCAACAAATATTATAGACCAAAGGTCAAATTATATAATTAATGAACAAATTATACACTCCACAATTTTATCATAATAAACAGCAGACCAAACCTCTATATGCAGAAGAACTTATTATTTGGAAATATAAATAAAGATTTTTAAATTCATATTTAATACCGATATATTTAATATGCATTGAACTACAGAGAATTTATATTCCCTAATCTTTCTAACAAACAATTTAAATACAACCATTTTTAATTGAAATAAAATATATATATATATATATATATATATATATATATATATATATATATATATATATATATATATATATATATATATATATATAAAATTTTTTATTAAAGTTATATCTTGTTTATTAAAATTTATATTATATTTTTTTTTAATTTTCAAAATATTTTCAAAGGTTGTACATATTATTGTATTGTGCATATTAATCATCTAGTTAGCTGACATTCTATCAGACGAGTTAAGTCTAGGTCGCATATCTATATATACTATATATATAATGAATATCTTTATATATATTTGCATATATTTTATATGAAAATATTATTTATCTATTCAACTGTCGTCCTATCTACCACAAGTGAATAAATGCTTGTTAGAAAATAAAATAAATAAAACAAAACTAATCTATGTATACTGATGCTATCAGTTATTATCTGGCATCAGGTTTCTCTGCTTTAAAGCCCCTACATTTTATGTATATATATATATATATATATATATATATATATATATATATATATATATATATATATATATATATATATATATATATATATTTATTATATATATATTAATTTGCATCCACCGTGTTGCTAAGATGTCGGATTTAAATCACATGGATTCATGAGTTATAATATAATAAAATATCTGTGGATATATACCCAATGCATTATTAAGATTTAAATAGTAAATAATAATTTATATATATGCATATATATTTAACCTGATTATTTATTTAACTCAACAAATTCCTTACCAAACAACACGTGTAACAAGTTTTGCTCTCTTCTTTTCGCTTTACCAGTTGAGGTAGAGTATATATTTATCGGTTTTAATATAGTGAACTAAACTTTCTTATTTCATTTTAGTTTTTGCACTTTTTGCTTCAGTTTGGAATAGACAGAGAGAGAAAGAGAGAGAGAGAGATAGAGCGAATTTTCACATTTGGCACATCAATGTCAAATTGAGGCATCGCAACGACAGGCCAAGTCCAGCGAATGAGCTGCCAGGAAATTGCCAAAAATATGCGTTAGTGTGTGTCTCCACCTCCCTCTCTCTCTCCCTCTCTGCCTCTCTGCGTGTGTGTGTGCAGCAAAGTAGACATAAAATGAAATGAACAAAAAGATTTCTATCGCAGCTCGGACACTCGGCTTGGCTCAGAGCTGCTGCCGGCCAACGGAATGGCCAAAGTTGCTTAATATGACAGCCTCGCGCTGCAAGGGTACTCCATGGAGTAGGTGGTCCAGAAACAAATGAGTGAGTAATAAACGTGACCAGCGTGGCCGGGGCTGGGACTAAAGTTTGAGCATAAACTGCAATTGCCAGCAAACTAAGAAGCGAGCGAGCACAGGCAACGATTTTTGTCCGCTAATGTCGAAATGGCAGTGCGGGTGCCTCGTTGGGTGGTTGGGTGGTTGGTGGGTTGGCTGGTTGGGTGGGGACTTTGCTTGTTAAGCCGCCAAGTTCTTTGTCATTCGGTACGGCACGGCATGGCCCGTGTGCGTTAGCTATCAGATTTTACCCCACTCAACGCTTGGCTGGCTGCCTGAACTTTAGCCAAAGCGTAAGCAGATGCTAATCGCAGCTCTTCGCTCTGAACGCTTAAAACAATTTTCTTTGATGCGACTCTAAGCCCCGAGTCCAGACACGGCACAATCCAATTGACTTCATTTGTCCAGCTAAAGAGCAAAAGACTAAATGATAAAGCGCTCGAGGCTTTTGCTTTTGCTTGTATTTGTGCCTCGGCTTTGGCTTTGGCTCCGGCTCTGGCTCTGGCTCTGGCTCTGGCTCGGACCGAGTCCATTTTATATATAATGGCCTGTCGCACCCTCGAGTCATATTTGCAGTTAACCGCACACAACAATAGGCAACGTTTTGATGAATTCATCTCTACTCCACCATCAGCAGCACCGCCACCACCACCACCACCGCCAGCACGCACCACATGTGGGTGGGCGGGATTATAATACTGCGTGTCTCTCCCTCTATGTGTGTGTGTGTGTGTGTGTGTGTGTGGCTAGGCATATGAATTGATTTGCTGTCAGCGTTGTGGCTGTGCCTGCATGCACGACTTGCCTCAGCGACGTCCTCATTATGCCGCACATATGGCCAGGCCAAGCTGGGCCAGGGCAGCGCAGAGCAGGGGCAGGCGAATGTTGCCACCACGTGCCACTTAATATGCGCAGGCATGTGGCAAGATTTGGCTGCAACCACCAATGAACCCGCCAGCAGTTAAGCTCCAAGTCTTTGTCTTCTTCATGTTTAGTATTTGTCATAGCCTGCCCTCTCCTGCTGCTCCTTCTCTGCTTCTATTCTTTTCGGTATTTGCGCATTTGCCTCGAAACAAGCGAACAGACAATGGGGCTGTCAAGTTCTTTGCTTAATGCACAAATTATGAATAATAAAACTTACCAAAGCAAATATAACATTTAGGGGCGTGAAATCAAATAAATTCTCTGATTGTTGTCTTACTTATGGATAATGCGCGCATAATGCGCTGAATACAAAGGCTTCTCATGTGACTTGGCCTCAGGTATTGAAAGTAACTATGGGAGACTATGAGAGACTATTGCAAAGATATATTGAAATATTGAATAAAAATTGAATTGCTAATTTAATATGTTGCTAGAGTCGAGGCTGGCAGAACTATTGAATATGTTCTTAAAGTATTTGATAGCTTATGCAATTGAAATGGAAATGAATATTTTAAAATGAGGTTGTAATATTTTCAATCATCATTTATTTAAATCATTGGGAAATTGATGATATTACTTTATATAGTTACAATATTTAAATGCTTTTTAAGCTCCTTGTTGAAACGGAACACAAAATTATAGATACAAATGTTATATTAAAAAAGGAAAACAATAATGATAATAATAATAATAATGTTAATACTTTAATGTGTACATATACTTCCATTGTTGAATTGCTCATTTCGTTTTTTTAAATAATCAATTGATAAACTGTCACAGTGATTATTAAAAACTTTACTAAGAATGCCAAAAAGAAAGAGAAAATTATATTGAAAGCTGGTGAAATGCTAAGGACGAAACTTCTTTTGTATCTCGCTTTGGATCTCACTTCTATTAATATATATATGTATATCTACTCTATTTTCAGAGTTTTTTCCGTCTTTGTCATCATGAAAGTTTTGTGTGAGCCAAAAGAGCTGTCAACATTTTAATAAAACTTCGACAAGAGCAGAGAAACATGAAGTAAATGCTTAAAAAATTGTGACCAAAATATTTGTATAAAATTAAAAAGGCAAATGATATAACAGCATGAGCAGGGGCAGGTTGCAGGTGGCAGTGGCAGGTGGAAGGGGGAAGGTGGAAGGTTAGCTGAAGCAGAGACAGTTGCCCAATAAAACTTTCTTCATCAAGTCAACAGCACTTGGACAAACGCCGCCTGGAACTATGCTTAATTTTTTCATTTCAAGCCCTAGATAAGCCAGAGAATTCATCCCTCTCTGTCGCTCTCTCAATATCTCTGTGTCTGTTCTTTAACCCAAAGACCAAGTTTGCGAGCTGGCATTAAGCCAAATTGCGTAGCACCGGCTCTGGGGGCCTGGCTAAAAAGGCTGCTGAAAGACAAGAGAAATTGCCTGCCAAATGCTACATTTAGCCCACAAAACTGTGTAGGCAAAACAAAGGCGCGTGCATTGAACTTTCGAGAGTGTCGCGCACAAAAACAGACAACAGCCGGCAACAAGAGCGACAGCCCCCAAGGCGCATCAGAAAACAGAAAAAAAAAAACAGAAAAAAAGCAGAAAAGTGGGCGTGTGTGGCAACGTAAATAGTTTGTGCAGCTGCAGCAGCAAGTGCAGCAGGCACTTTGGCAGTCAGACAGGCTGGCAGACAAAGAGAGAGAGAGAGAGAGATGGACGGACAGCCGACAAGTGCACATGGCTCGGTTCCTAATGAAGCCAGCCAAAGGCGTGCATCAGCCTAGCCCCGCTCTGCCCCGCCCACCTCGGCAGCAACTACCTAAGCGAAACGGCGACCGCCGAAAAGTGCAGAGACTCGGCATGTCGGGCTCTGTCTCGGCGGCCAGCTGTGAGGCGTGCACACTTGTCAGCTGCCGTTAGACACATTGTTGACAGCCATTGCCACGCCCACTGGCACATACCTGGGCGCACTATTGCAGTGTTGACAACACACTCACTCACTCATTCAGTCTCTGTCTCTGTCTCTTTGCTTTTTTGAGCCCGTCAGTTGTTTGGCTTTTAGTGCACTTGCCAATTGCCTGACCCACAAAACTATGCCCACTGCCACGCCCGCCGTCTGCTCACCGCTGAAAGGACACAATCAATTGCCAGTTTTTAGCTGCTGTTCTTCCTGCTTATGGCTATGGTCTTTTTTCCGCCGTAAATCTGTTAAGCTGTTGAGTGCTGCATTCGGGGGTTTCGCAAATTAATAAAATTTTATGTGGCATGCGCGTTTATTATGCTAATCAACCACTGCCAATTGGCCACAGCTCCCCTGGCTGGCCAAAGCTGATTGCAGCTAAAACAAAGGCGCTTCCGCATTGGCTCTCTATATAGCATCTATATACGTGTATTTTTTGTGTTTTGCAATTTCAATGCAAAAGTGATTATCTCATATGGCAATAAACAGAGTTCTCCCCCTCTCTCTCTCTCTTCTCTCTCTCTCTCTTTCTCTCTCTTGCTCTCTCTGTGCAATTTGATTGTATTTATAATGATTTCGGTTTGGCTCTGGCAGCGATTAGCTATTTCCCTTGGCAATAGCCAACCCGTTCGACTTGCTGCTGCACAGTTAATTAAACTGTAAATTTCGATATGGCCATTGACGATACCGTTAGCAGTTGTTGGCCGTTTGAGACTGGCAACGCTTTGGCTCTAGCCGCAGACAGACAAAGCCGTCATTAAAAGTGCACAATGTAAATTAATATAGCATACTTAGCAGCGCGGAGCCCATTCTGCGGTTTGGCAACGCCATTCATTTTTTTTTTTTTTATCAAAGCAACAACAGCCGCAACACTTGCACATTTGGCCATTTGTGGGTGCTGCTGGCTGGCCCAAACCCATTTGACTGGCTTGGCTGCAGGCAGCGGGCGGAGCGAGGGGGCGGGGCGCAGGGCAGCGCTGTGACGCCGGCTTTGTTGTTTATCAGCGCTGACAAATCTTTATGCGTTCATTCCATTTGACTCCCGCCTTTCTACCACTTTTTGATATACCCCTCAAGTTACAAACACTGGCTGAAGGGTAGCTGCGACTGAAGATCTTCTAGCATAAATTATTATAGCAACTCTCAGGATATTTTTTAATATAAGCACTATGATTTAACATCATATAAAATAAGCATACTTGAAACTTGTCAGCTGCTGCTCTACAGGGTATCTGGCAAGTCCATCAATAGGCAATCGAGCTGCTGTTTATATGCGGCACTCGTGCTGTTTTTCATTAGAGCGCGCGTGTGGTTAGCTGCATTGTTGACATGTGGCTGTGGGCGTATGCGTGCAGGCGAGACAGAGAGAGAGAGAGAGAGAGAAAGGGAGAGAGAGAGAGAGAGAGAGAGAGGGAGAGGGAGAGGGAGAGAGATATTTGGGAAAGGGTATTCGGAGTGGCAACGCGTTTGCATCTGTGCAACTAAGCTAGAATGGAGCAGCCGGCGCAGGGTCGCGGCGCGGGGGACTTTAATTTATTTAAATGCTTATCACGAAAGGCTTAAATGTTGTTTTGCTTGTTGCGGCGGCGGTTTAAAGCGGCTTAAAAAATGCCATGCACAAACGCACAGTGGTGCAGAGATCTGTGTGGGCCGTGGGAGTGGGTCGGTGCAAACAGTGGCGGCCTGCACACAACTGTGAGAATTCGCTTTACCTTTGCTTATTTATTTTTGTTATTTGCTCGGCTTCTATATTCCCTTTTTTTTGCTTTTTCCATTTGCCATTTCAGATTGGACTTCCGGTCGGGTCAGCTGAATTGTATTGCTTAATTAAACGCAGCCAAGATGGAGGCCAGCCGGGCGCCACAAGACAAGACCACGGCAGATGGGACAGGAAACGGCGATTGGAGAGGGGGTGGGCGAGGTGGGCAGGTGCCCCAAATGCCAACCGCAACAAGATAAAATCAACAAGGACATGCCGCATGCCGCATGCCGCATGCCTCATGTTTGGGTCGTCTGGCTGCCCCATTGCCCATTGCCCATTGACCGCTGCCAACTGCCTACTGCCTGTTCAATTAATTATTCAAGTGAAAATTTTCATATCCTGCGATACATACAAAATAAGTCAGGTCCTCGCTGCTGGCATGGCCTCCCCAATTCGACAGCTGTTGACCTTACCTCAAATGACTGCCCCAAAATGGCCTGAGAAATGAGAGCGAGTCTGGCTGTAGGAATGGCAGAGGCTGGGGGCTGGGTAGGTGTTGCGCCTTGTTTGCTGTGGCAAATTTATGGTTGCAAATTGTTTTGCACCCGGCAACAGGCCAAAAAGGTTAACACTCGGCGAATGAGTAACATATTTTGATGCTCGTTGAAAAGTCAACATTGGGCAGCAGCAGCAGCAGCAGGAGCGGCAGCAGGAGCGGCAGGAGCTCAAGTACGCACTGCTTCAGTCAGACATTTCTCTCTTTCTGTTTGGTCAATCGTCGCCATTTGTTGCGGCTGCTACTTTGCATGCGCAGCGGGTCGGGCTTTAAGCAGGGGATGGCGTGGATGTAGAAAAGGTTCAAGGCGTTCGCAGCTGCTGCTGCTGCTGCTGCTGCTGCTGCTGCTGGTCCAGTTGTCGTTGTTGTTATTCTTGCTGTTGTTGATGATGATTGTAATCCGGTTTGTAAGTTATGTGCTGCTTAATTGAGTTCACATGCACATGACCTGAATTCTTGATTGCGAGAGCCTGCGCCGGCAGCCCTAGGATGCCCAAGGATACTCAAAATTCAGATTAAACCTAAACCTTGCCCATATTCGAGCTTCAATGTGTGGCGGGAGCGCGCCAGGTGTGCTGACTGCTGATGAGCTTTTAGCACAGACAAACACGCACACACACACACGCACACACACAGTTACACTCACGTGTGTATCAGGTTGAACACGTGCTGCTGCCATTTGCAGCGCAGCGGGAGCGACGCTTAACCTGAAAGTTGAATTCACTTGTGCTTTATCTTTAGCCTTGCTCTTATTATGCAATGCTTTAGTGTACGTGCGTGTGTGTGTGCGTGTGTGTGTGTGTGTGTGGGGGTGGGTGGGTGTTTGTAGTTGGAAAAACAATCTCTTAATTTTCGTAAATCTGCACCTCATAATTTATTTTAATTGCCTCCAAAGACCCGAGCTCAGACACGGCTCGAAACGCTTTGAAGCTGCCATAAAAAATGACCCCGGGCCAAAGCAATTTATGATAGGTTGCATGTTGTGTGTGTGTGTGTGTGTGTGTGTGTGTGTGTATGTGTGGACCCGGGCACATGGCTCGGCCATTGTTTATGTTGTCTAGCCATAGAATTTACGTGAGTTTTTCTCAAAATTTAGACATCCGCCATCCCACATCCGACATCCGCTCAGGCAATTCAAACGGCGAACTTTGCCCGCCCAACGAGGAGGTTTTCGAAAAACTAATGAAACTAATTTAGTGCACAGCTCAAATTCTAAATAGGAATGCTGGCTTCAATCATTTAGCCGCAAAGCCCGCAAAAAGACAAAACCCGCACGACCGCAGGATACGGGTAAAAAATTGCACATATACAAATATGTAAATATGCACCTGCTGCTGATCCTGGCGCTGTGGGCTGCTGCTGTCGCTGCTAACCGAAATACACTTTACACACAGACGCACACGCGTGTGAGTAGCTGCGTCTGCAAGTGTGGAAGTGTGGGCGTGGCCGCTACAATGTTGTAGAACTTTTTGGCCCCAGAAACTGTTGCTATTTTGGCTGGCAGCTGCCATGTGAGCCAGAGCGGCGAAGGAGAAGGAGAGGCCCGCAACATTTGACAAATGCCGGCAGAGCTGAGCACGGCGCAGCAGCAGGCTCTGCGAGCGGGGTTAGTTGCTGACTGCGATGCCCGGGAGGCTTCTGCACGAGCCTTTTAATAGTTTGATGTATGAGCCGCATATATGGCAGCCACACATATGCAAATTTCGCAAGGTCCTTGCGAGGGATGGCGGCAGCGCCTCAAGAGCGGGCCGGCGAGTGGGAGTGGTCGCTGCCTTGCAGAGTGCCGCCACTAAGCCTTTTTATTACGCATTTGTGTGATGTGCGTGTACGTGCGCCTGTGTGTGTGTGTGTGTGTGTGTGTGTTCGAAAATTAACACAAATGTATTTAGTTTGGCCCGGAATGTTGGCCAAACTAATAGTCTGCTGGCGAAAGGGGTTGACAGGCGCACACTTAAAGGTGCCCAGTGCTTGAGAACAGGAATGTTTGTGTGTGTGTGTGTGTGTGCTTATGCATGTGGGTTTCTGTGTTTGTGTGTGGGTATTTGCTTCTCTATCTGCGTGTGACTAATAGCTTTAGAGCCACAACTTTTAAGCTAATTTCAAGTGAAATGTGCTTTAAAGCCATACAAAAGCCCTCTACTCCCCCATCTCCCCCATCTCCCTCTCTCGCTCTCCCTCTCTTTTTGTCTCGCTGAAATTATGCAACAATTCGCTTTGTTTGTGTTTTGCCTTTGCTCACTTTCTCTCGCCTTCTCTCGGGGTTTCCCGCTTTGTCTCGTGTCTCTGTGTGCAAATAATGAGCGCAAGTTCAAAGCCAACATAAATAAAATTGTTAACATTTTGCGCTGTGCCACGCCCATATGCGAAACGCATACACGCCCCAACAATTGAATTTGCACCAAAAAAAAAAAAAAGAAAATATTATGACTGCAGTGCTCCGCAGACAGATGAATACCCTGTAAATTAATATTATTATAATCTTTATCTTAGCATTTTTCCTATCTCTATTTTATATATATATTTTCATTCATCTATTGGTAGAGCATATACCATATATTTATATATGTGTGTACAGGGTATACGCGCAAGCAAATAAATAAAATAGAATAGATACTGAACTGAGTTAAGAACGAGCTAAGCAGAAACTTTTTCCTTTTCGCTGGCGCTCGGGCAAATGGAATTCGTCGTTTGATGTGCTCGCATTTTATTTTGGGTTTTTCCTCTCTGTCTCTCTCTCTCTCTCTGTGCTTGGCTCGACTTTCACTTGGGCGTCGCCTTGTGCAATTGTTTGAATACTTTTTGCAGCGCATTAAATTAGTTTCGTTTGAGTTAACGTGCCGAGCGATACGGACAGGCGGACAGACAATCCGGCAGACATCTAGCGAAATGCTATGCACAGAAACAGCAACAGAACAAAGCTGAGCAGAGCGAAAGACACATACAACTTATAATCATGTCAGTCAAAGGCAACAACAATTTTTGGCTAACAAGAAAATGTAACACACACACACACACATTCGTTCGCTTGCTGGAAGAAAGGATGTTGTCTGCGCTGACAGCCAAAAGAAAGTTTTCTGCAGCCCAGACAGTTGGCGGGGGTGCCAAAATGAAGAAGCCAAAATGCCCGGGCAATTGACTTTAATCTGCAGCCAAGCGTAGCTCGCTCAATACAACTGTTTAAAAGCAGACAGCACTGAAATCGAGGCAATCTACGGGACAAAACACAAATGTCGACATGCAAAGCGCACAGGTATATGTCGAAATATGGCACAAAGCTAGTTGATAATTGCATGGCTGGAGCTGGCATTAAGCTCGCTTGCAACACTGTTCACAACACTGACCACTGCTGAGGTGTCCTTAAGCTGCCTTGATCTCGGCAAGCCGTGTCAGTTCTGCTTCTCTCTTGTTTATTTACACTTTGTGTTTTATTTACACAACTCTAATTGAAGTGCCATTCGGCTCTGGGGCAGGGGTTGCTGCTGTGAGCACAACCCTTAGGCTTATTGTGGAGAATTATGCAATTTTCATAATGCGCAACATGATTGAGAGATCGTTCGCCCAAGATAACAAACAGCAGCAGGAGAACACCCTTCTGCTGCAGAGTATTTGTGGTTGTGGTTGCTGCCACGAGATAGAGCTAAGGCTGGCTGGGGTTGGGGGTTGAAGATGACACAATAAGGATGCAGACGCCCTCCGTTTCAGAACTTCATTTGCATAAAGTTTTCTATTTTTTAGCTGGGACAACTGTAATGACAAAATTGAGCGCAATTTCTATTTGAATCTTGTATCTGCTTTTACTTATTTTTATTTTCCTTGGGAGCGGAGGAGGCACTGGATGTTGTGGAGAGGGCTGGAGTCTGGCTGATCCTCTGGCATGACAACGACGCATGTCAACATGAAATAAATCACTAAACGCTGTGACAGTGTCAAATGGCAGGCGAGTCGAGCGGCGGTTGTCTCGCCTCAACTCGACTCGACTCGACTCGACTCGACTCGATGCGACGCCACTTGGCACACCGTGCACAGGCACACAGGACGCAGAACGCAGGACACAGGCTGCAGCGCCGGCGATAGGCCGATAGGTTGGTGGCAGGGCAGCAGCAGGCAGGACAATGACCGTTGCCACCGCCGCCGCTGCGTCACTTCATTGTTGACATTTAACGTGTTCGTGTTTGGCGTGACAAGTGACATGCTGTGCGCGACCTGACGGCGGCCGCGACCAACTGTTGAGGTGGAGTTGGAGTCGTGGAGTCGCGTTTGCCAAAGCCAGCCAAAAATACAAAAATGAAAAGGCCGAAGGGGTTGAGCCTGCTAAGAGTGGAGAGCACAAAAGGTAGCGTATAATTGCATAAATATGCAAATTACTGAATGTGTGTGTGTGGATGACTGTATTTGCGTGTGTGTAGGAGTGTGGGTCTCTGTGTGCGTGCGTCTGTGCAAATGTGTTAAAGGGGTGCGTCAGCTTGACGCATTGTCGCCCCAATGTCAACGAGTGTCGCTGTCACACACGCACAGGATGTGCGAGGCGCTCGAGCAAAAATCTATAGCATACTTTGCAGCGCTACCCAAGCACCTGCCTGTCTCGCTGTCTGTTCGCCAGGCAGCACACCTGCTCAGCCCGACCCTGTGCCTTGGCATATCAATGCGCAAAATGGCAAAGTGGAAGTCCCTGCAGCCGTTGGCATTTTGCATGCACGGAAATGTGTCTAATTTCAATACAAAGTAACTTTGACAACGAGAAGGGCCAAACCTGCCGGCGATGGAGGCGAAGACAAAAGCAGCATTTGTCTATGTGCAATTGCACTAACAAGCACACACATGCACGCATGTACGCATGCAGAGCCATGTGCACAGCTTCCAAGCCAATGCACAACATTTTCATTGAACATTTCGAAGTTGCTTTTCCCTGCATTTTCCTTTGAAAGCATGCATATAAGTAAATTTTTTATTTGGATACCCTGTTTCCATTTAAATATTGTTACAAAAAGCTCATGCCAATGGGCAACGGCAGCTGTCTGCCACAGTCTGTCAACGTCGGATAATTGGAAATGTGGCTGATTGCATGAGAAACATGAATATGTTTCTTCGTTGTACCAACAGGAAAAAGTGTAGGGAATAATGTAGGGGTTCTTCTAGTGCATTTGCCTTTCACAGAGTATCTGCTAGTCAATCAGACTGCCTGCGGCCATCGGGCGCTCTCCTGCGCATATTTTCATGGCTCGCCTCTTTGGAAAATCAACAAAATGTTATTTATTGAAAATTGTTATGGACTTGTGCCGCAGCCAAGAATCTTAATTTGGCTCAGAGTTGCGCCATGTTTTTCGTTAGCTCCTTTTTACAGTTGGGAATTCCTTTGGCGCATTATGACAAAATGTGCATTTAAGTACAACATTTATGTAAAATGTGCGTCTGGCAAGTTTCGACTAGCAGCGAAGCTTTAAAATATGCCCCAAGCACTCAGCCCATAGCGAGCAAGCCAAGCCGGGACAAGCCAGGCCACCCATAGCCCGTCGTACCCATTCGAGCAGCTTCATAGAAAGACGTTGAATAAGCGACCAAGTTGGTGACGAGCATTTTGCCAGCGTCGATTGGGGGCGGGCCAGAGCGGGGCGGGTCGTATGCCATTTGCTTTGGCTGGCAACGAAAAAGTTCAGAAATTAAGTTTGCTGACAAACGTTTGTACAGGACGCCAAAAGAGTCGAGGCGTGGCGGGGGCGGGGGCGGGGGCGGGGACGGCGTCGGGTGCGGGGCGGGCTCTCAGGCTTAGGGTACTGGCAACTTTACCAAGACATTCCTAAACTTAAATAAGCGCAAGTTTGGCGCACCGAGTTGCCAGTTGCCGCCTGCCACATGTGCGACTTCGTGCAACTTTTCTAATGCAATTAATTTCTGCACTCAACAACGAGCAGAAGAAGCACGGAAGCAGGGAGGAGGGAGCAGGGAACAGGAACTAAGGCAGTAGCTGGAGCCGTAGGAGGACGGAGATGAGGACTGGCTCCAGGACCAGGACGAGGGCAAAGTTTTCAAGCCTGCAACTTGGCGGCGGCAGCAGCGTTTTGTTTTTCGCACTTGCAACTTGGGAATGCACAAATTAGTGTGGCAGCATGTGGCCGGGCCTCTGCGGCAGGCAGCGGCAGCCAGCGGCAGGCGCTGCCACGCTTCCTCTGGCCATAATGCATGTCATACTTCTAATGGCAGTGCAGGGCACATTATTTCGGGCTTGCCGTAAATTTGTCACACGCACAAATTGTTGCTTGGTACCCAGCCATTGCCATTGCCATTAGCATTGCCAATGCCACGCCCAACTATTTGATGTAATTTAAATTTTTAATTAAGCACACAAATTGTTTTCGGCGGTTTCGCAAATCTCTGACAGATTTCAGATTTCTGCGCTCCACGCTGGCATCGAACAAAATGATAATGAAAACGTTTAAATATGTACCACAATTTGCAGCAACACATAATACACACACACACATACACACACTCACGCACATAGCAACAATAACAGAAAGATGAGTGAGAGGGAATACAATTAGACGAAACACATACAGAGCACACACATACCAGAGTAGATTTAGTTGTTTGATTAGTTTTTAAAGCGCAAATAAACTACGTGAAAATTAAAAGATTTTAGTTAGTATAAATGATAGGGGTGTTCGGGTGATGAGTGTTGTGGAGAGTGCGCACAAATATATACATTGATGAAACATCGAATGATAGTTGAGCAAGGAAATGACATTTGCTTCCAGTAGACATACCTGCAAAGAGAAGAGCAATAAAGAGAATCGATTAGTGATTGTGAAGAGAATTTGATGCAAATAACTATCTTATGATATACTTAAAACATATTCATATTTAAGTAAAAATTATGATAAATGAATAAATATATAAAAAATAAATAAATCAATATTTCATTTTTATTTAGTTTTTTTAAGAACTTACTTTTAATTAATTAATTATATATATATTAAAATATTTATAATTAAAGTATATAAAGTATATTAATTTCATTTATACATATTTGAATTTAAAAAATTATAAATATATATATATAAAAAAAAAAAATAATTAATCAATCTTCTGTTTCTTTTTGTTTAAAAGAAATATTTACTTTTAATTAAATTAAGGAAACTATCGTGTATATATATTAAAATATTTATAATTGAAGTGTATGAAGTATATTAATTTCATTTATACATATTTGAATATAAAATATAATAAATGTATAAAAAGAAAATAAATTAATCAATCTTCTGTTTCTTTTTGTTTAAAAGAAATATTTACTTTTAATTAAATTAAGGAAACTATTTTCCTTTTCCTTAACAAAATCAGGCAGAGTTTATTTTACTGCCTTTTTAAACAAATTAAAAACAATTTATTTATATTTAATCAGCTGAAATTTCATTGCAGTTTTATCAAATATAAATGCAAATTGATTTGGAATTATCAAATTAATTAAATCGCTCAACAACGGCTTTTAGAGAGCGACAAAAATATCTTTGGCCATCTGACAGCGCGGCATATCAACAATTGCTATCTCTGATATTTGCTTAAAATTATAAAACAAAACTTGTGCACGCCACAAAATGTGGTTGTTAAATGAAAAACAAGCAAATCGCGACAACAAATGCGCGTTGCACGCACGAGCTGAGTGCCGCTTGGGGGTTATGGGGCGTATGCTTGATGTATGTATAAGCAGCTGTCCAGCTGACTGATCTCGGCTAGACGAAAATATTTGCCTTGCATTTCGCAGTATAATTTAAATTTACCCGCTTTTTTTATATTTTATTTACCTTTTTGGTTGTTTTTTTTTTTTTTGTCTGAATATTGTTGAAATTGTTGTTGCATGTGTTGCCATCTGTGTGTGTGGGTGTGTGTCTATGTCTGTCTGCTATTTGTTTGGTTTGCGGCTTGTGCGGCGGCATTTATATCATTTTGCACAGTGTCGCTAAAGGTTTGGGCTGAGGACATCGAGGACTCGGATTGGAGATTGGGGATTCGGATGGGGGTTATGGCTACGGGTTCAGGAAATGCGCTCACGGCGATACAATTTCAGTTTCAATTCATGAATGTTAATATTTATGTTTTGATTTCAAACAACGCCACCTCTGCAATATTAATGAAATACAAACAAAATGTTAGCGCGCGGCACAAATACAGGCTCACACCCACACACACAGAGAGAGAGAGAGAGACACACACTCACTCACCCATCCATATGGAGAGCAGCTGGCGTGCAGGCAAACACAGACATAGTTGATATGCAAATAAAGCTGACTGCGAGGCAAACGAAGAAACGCAAAACGAAGCACCTGGCCAAAAAGAAGCCCCAAAAAATCAAACACGAATTGAGTGAGCAATAGAGGCAGACAGAGCGGAAAGAGAAAGCTGGAGAGTGAGAGAGCGAGAGGGAGAGAGAGAGAGAGCGAGAGGCCAGGCGGCAAGGCAATGTGAAGTTCTTTGTCAATTTGCCAGAGCTTAGAAGTGTGTAGCTAAGTAAAAGATACCAAGAAAAAAAAAACACGTGCAAACACACACACACACACAGAGCAATTGTGAAGGCTTTTTTTGCTTTGCCAAAATTTATGCAAAGTCTATGGAAAGTCGCTTTGCGTCAAAGATAATCTAAACGCCGCAAAGAGCGCGCGCGCCTTGCGCTCTAAAGTATGCAACGCATTTTGGTGGTTGAATCTCGTTTCAAGCAGCTGCTGCTGCTGCTGCTGCTGCTGCTGCTGCTTCAATTGCTGCTTCAAAACAAATACATATTTTATTTCAAAGATTAACGCTTCACTCTGTCTGTCTCCGGCTGCCTGGCTGTCCAACCAACTCAAGTGCGAGGCTTTCTTGAACAAAAAATGCAAATAGCCCCCTTTAACACACACGCACAAAGACAATTTCAATTCGGTTTGTTGCACTTTGTAGCCCCGGCTGAGGGGCAACAGCTGCCATGTGCCACACCTAAGCCAACGAGAGCATATCCCTCTCCCACTGTATGTGTGTGTGTGTGGGTGTGTGTGTATCTACGGCGACAAAGAGACAGGCTGGCAGACAGGCGATTTTAGCTGCAGGCTAAGCAAATGACAAAGCGGCGACGGCAACGACGACGTCGGCAGCGGAAGCTGCTTGTCCTGGCAGCCGTTGCCGTTGCCATTGCCATTGCCCGTGTCGCATCTTGCGCTGGCAATGGCAAAAAGTAAAAGTGGCGGCAACACCAGCCAGCCGCCTCGCACGTTTTATTGATTTTCCTTCCAACGTCGCCTGCCAGTTGCACATGCGTTGCGGCAGCGCCCGCTGCTGCTCGCTGTGGGCTCCTGCCTCATCTTCATTTCTTTTTTCTTGTTCAGCTCGGGTATTTCCGGCGATTAAGGCGAATGTTGCGCCGTTTGTTTGTAAATTATTTAATGTTGCGCTTAAATTTTCCGGCCCAGGCACTATTTAGTTCGTTGGCCGATTGCGAATGGGGCGGGGCTGCGCCTGTGTGGCCATTGCAACAGTTTTTTGGGCCCGTTTGGGCGAGTCTTTGAACTTTTGGGCTGTCTGTACTGGAGCGGACTGTCGAGCTTTCGGTTTCATTTTTCCCATTTGGCCATTTCGCATTTCACATTTACGCCGGCCATGTCCTTTGCTGGTGTCCTTTTAGCTGCTGCTGCTGCTGCTGCCACTGTTGGCTCTCTCGCTTATGTCTTTTGTTGTTACATGGATTTGCTGCTTCCTTTTGCTGTTGCTGCTGCTGCTGCTGCTCGAGTGGTATTTAACATTATCTGCTTGAGTACATGTTGCGGTATTTGCAGCAGACAACAGGCGATGCCCGACCACAGCGCCGCGCAGGACAACAAGGACACACACACATACACACACACCCATACCCCCTTTCAATTGGATTGTGTTCGTGTTTTCTTTCTTTCGAGCTGCCATTTTTTTCCATGTCTGCGTTTCCGTTTACAACAATGTTGTCATCGTTGTTGTTGTTGTTGTTGCTGTTGTTGTCGTTGTCGCCATCTTTTTTGCTTGAGCGCTGCAAGCCGCTTATCTTTGGTTATGTTTTCCTACATTTTTGCTCATTGTTTGCTTTTGATTTGATTGTTGCCAGTGCTTTGCTTCAGATACAGCTCCTGCTACAGCTACAGCTACTAGCAAGAGCTATAGCTATGTGCCGGCTGCTAACTTTTAACGAAATGTCTACAAAGGATCAAGCATTATGTGCTTGCGTTCACCCAACCGCCCAGCTCCCGCCCACTCATCTCCTTCTTTCTCACTTGAATGGATATACGATGCGTATGCGCTTGTGTGTATGTGTGTGTGTGTGGGTGCGGGTGTGTGTGTTTGTCTGGCTTGTCAGAATCACAACTCGGCGCTTGAGGATTTTCTTTGGCATTCGCCTTGGCATTCCTTGGCATCATTTTCCGTTTGACTAAATGCACTCAAACTGCCAACCTTTCATGTCCGATGCGACGCGACGGCAGCATTAAAAGCTAATTAATTATGGAGCTCAGCTAGCCGCCGACAGCAGTTAGTCAGCGCTTCGGGACGTCTTGTGATTTATCTCTTGCTGCTGCTGCTGCTGCTCCTGCTGGTCAGCAACAGTTTGCTGCACGCTGATTGAAAAGTCTGCGCTCAGATTTGCTGTCAAAGTATCAGTTTCAATAAAACATAATTTATGCTACATCTCCGCACAGCAGCACTTGACACCTCACAGAAACAGAGACAGGGAGAGAGAGAGAGAGAGAGAGAGAGGGAGGGTGAGGCTGACTCGGGTTGCGCGCTTCCTATTGGACACAATAAATCTTCTTCGGTTTCATTTAAAATGCAGACAGATTGCTGGCATATTTGATATCAAAGCCGTGCAGGAGCAGAGCTCAACAGACAAAGAAAATAAAAATAGAAATATATGTAAGACTATACAAATTTGATGCAGTGCTGCGTGAAACTGCAAATATAATCCCCGATTTGCAGGGTATCTTTTATTTATCTTTTCCTACTGCGCTCTGCATATTTATCAAATAAGATGCAGCTTCAAACCCTTTAAGTTGAGCAGCTTCTTGTGAGGAAAGTATTTACACAAATGCAAGTAAACAGTGAGGATAATAAGTATTCGAATTAAGGGAATTATAGTGGAGAGAGAAAGTGGAAGCTAGACTACTTTATTTAGCATTCAGCGCAAGCAGCTACAGTTTCGCCTAGTTCACATTCATGCTATATTTATAACACTTTATCAATTATATATCTACATACGTTTACATATTTATGTTTCTCGTTCTATTTAAGCATATTCAAGTTTAGTTCAAGCCTCCTCTGCCCACCCTTAATGTAAGATATCTACACTTGAGTGCATCGTAATGCTAACAAACTTTTCAGTCTCCTGTAAGCCGCGTGAAATGGCAAAATATATAGAGCTAATAAAGGAACATTTTGCTATATAATAATATCGTGCATGTAGCGCACTCAACGACAACCCAATGACAGTGCAGATTTCTACAATGAGAAACAAAATATAAAAAAGGCAGCCATAAATGATTTATACTCAAGGCACGCAATGCAAACTGAATATGCATTAAAAATATTTGATAAAGTTATGTATGCTTTGCTTTCTTGCTGTTGTTGTCGACGTTGTTGTTGCTGCTGCTGTGGAAAATGAGTGAAAAAGCAAATGTCAATGTTGTGTGTCAGCAGCTTAAACAATTTGAGATATTTTTGCTGGCAAACTTGTTGTGTGTTGTGTCGTTTCTGGTTTTATTTTGTTTTGTTTTTATTACTTTATTTGCAGTCGCATAACAAAGGCATAAAAACGGCAAGAGGCGCACTGAGCAGAGCAGCAGCGAGTGGGGACGCCCCATTTTCATGTCAGTTGTCAATAAGCTGCAAATGAAATGAAAATATTATTTCTCCTGCTGTAGCCTTGTTCCAGTTCGTCGCAAAGCATTTGCACTTCCGCAGCTCAGCAAATTCGCTGGCTTCCTGCGGGCTCCTACTCTTCCTGCACTTTTCTTATTTATTTCATTTTTTTTTTTGCCGTTTCCCCGTTTTGCCGTTTTGCTTCTTTTACGACAGCCCAGACAGCAACTGAAAGAAAGTCGCGTCGGCAGTCAGCATGTTGGCATTTATGCATATTTTATGTTTTTGGCAAGTACAAAAAGAAGTCACGTAACACGCATACGACATGTGCGCCGCCAACAATGACGAAGTTGTCAAGCGCGCCTAAGTGAAAGGTGGAACGGCTACTGCGGCGCTGGCAGCGACGCCGACTGCGATGCTGGCTGCTAGCAGCGCTGGTGAAGTGCGTGCGCAAATATCAACAATAAACTGTTCGAGTGGCATTTAGTGATGAAAGTTGCTCTTGTTGTTGTAGCTGTAGTTGCTCCAGCTGTTGTTGCTTTAGTTTAAATAAAAATCAAAACACGCCACACTTGAAGCTCAAGACAAACACTTCATTTAAACCTGAACAGAAAAGGAGTTATAAAAAACACTTGACTCACTCAAGTGCCAGACAGCGGCTATAAGAGAGTTGGCGTTGCTGTTGTTGTTGCTGCTGTTGCTGCTGCTGCTGCTGCTGCTGCTTCATGCACCATTTGGTAGACAACAACAACAGCATAGCAACTGCTCTTGAGTCGCGCACATGTTCCAGACGCGCGCTCAAACCAAAAACCGAAAAGCCCCAAACCTAAACGCAGCAAAGTTCCAGTTGCTGCTGCCACTCCTGCTGCTTTTGCAGCTGCTGCTGCTGCAGTTGCTTTTAGCCATTCATATTGCGTTTCTCTGGGTTCTTTGCACTAATGAAGTCTCAAAGGCGCGATTAAAAATGTAACTTGTGCACAAGAAAAACTACGCTAAGCGGCGACTGAGATGAGTTTCCTACCGCCAGCCGCATGCAAAGCGTAGATAAAAAGCAAATATGCCGAGGGACAGGACAGCGCAGGGTATAGCTCGTTGGCGTTGATGCGCTGCCAAAGTGCTGCTTCAACACTTTCAAGCTAAGAGCTGGCAGGAGACTGTGCACATACATATAAACGTATATATGTATAGATAGAAGCCAGCTAGCTAGATAGCTGCTTGCTGCTGGCCAAGCCAAGTGCCACATCCCAACCAAAGCGAAGGCGAACAACTTCAAATGAAGTAAGAGACAAAAAGCTGTAGCACATTTATCACAAAGTCAGGCAGCAGTCGAGGCAGTCCAGGCAGTCCAGGCAGTCGAGCAGTCGAGGCAGCAACTGTAGCTATTGCTGGAGCCTGGCTTGGGTCTGATTGGAAGTTTGTTTTGCTGTTGGGTGCTTAGCGGTCGCCAGATTGGCAACAGCCAGGGAATGTTGCGGGTGTTATTGCTGTCTGGCTGCCATGTGCGATTGCTTTGTAGTTGTTGCTCTTGTTGTTGTTTTATATAGATTGCGCGCACGAGACGCATGACATTGAAAAATTTATTGCACGCTTGTGAGTTGCAAGCCAAACCGCTTGGCTTAGCTAAGCAGGAGAGATCGTCTGGGCTGGGGTGTAGGTAAGCGTAGAGGGTTGCTCAATGCCTAGGGGTTGTGTCAATGTCATTGCAAGCCCTAAGACTCACACTACCCAACACACACACACACGCCCGCACACACTTTCAGTCTAGTGCTGGCCAGAGTCTGCTTTCGCTCCACGTTTCATTTAACACCTCAACATTGGCCCTACTCGACGCTAGATGGCGCTAAAGCCAAGCGGCTTGCTGGCTTTTTGAGCGGCCCGAGCACTTGGCTGTCATTTGAAATGCAATTAAAAAGCATTTTGAGCACTTGCTCGACTTGACATTCGCGTGATAAATGACTCCAGCGTCCAATGAGACGCCAGTTGCTTTCATCTCAAGTTTCTTTTTTCATTTCACCTTTTTTGTACACTCTCCAGTTGGAGGGTATTATAATTAAATTATTAGAGTAATGTGTATATAAAGAATGTAATGATTGTATAAATTCTTGATAAATCCAACTCGTCTGGTGTGTCTGTCTTAAATCAAGCAGGCAGTTGAAATGCAAATGCTTATAATACTTACATTCCTTTATAAATCATTCAAGTATGCCCTAAGCCATTTCATAGACTCTTAAGGTAATTCGCATCAGTTAAGTTTTCTCTACTACAAGATTCAAGCACATAAAGTTTAGGGTATTTCATGTTCGCTCTGCCAATCTGACTTGTTTATTTCTGCTGTAGCTAGCAAATGAAACATTTATTTTCATTTTTTTTCCTGCTCTTATTATGGTAAATGCATTGCCTTGGCATATTCGCAATCCTTTCGCTGCCCTCGCATACAAGATATTTCACGCGCCAACGCAATTCGAAAGCGAAATTCCAGGCCAGCAGCAGCAGCAGCAGTAGGAGGAGCAGCTGCCCTTGTGCGAAGCCATAGAGCACCCACCTACCGCCTCCTGCCACCATCCATCTCCACTCAGCTTACAGCTGGCACTTTTGGTTGCCTTGTCTATTCGGCATTTAAATGTTTTACGGTGTCGTTTCATTCTGTTTCTGTTGGCAGCCACTGTTGTCTGTTGTTTGCGCCTCTTGAGTGTGTTTTAATTGCGTTTGTATTACACGCACACCCTCACACCTCATACACACACACACACACACACACACACACAGGCACACTCACTCACTCGGATATCTAGCGTTGGAAATTTAAAGCCCTTTTTCAGCAACCCCTTTACAGCTTGGCAGCTCGTTTCAACCCCCTTTCCCCTCTCTCTCTCTCTCTCTCTCTATCTTCACTCCGCTCGCCCGCTGCAAAGTTTATTATATTTCATTTGCCTGATTTTTGTGCCTGTGCTGCGCTTTTTGGCTGCCTGGCCGCTGCTGCTCCTCCTGCCTGGCTGCTGCCTTTTGCTAAATTAACTTAATTGTTTTTGCATGAAATTAATTTCGGCGCATAAATTTCACCTTCGGCCATTCACTGGCATTCCGCCCTCCTGCCCTCCGCCCAGCACCCATCACCCGCCACTCGGCTGTCAGCTTTAAGTGTGAATTGCGTCGCCAGCTTCGCATAATTTACGCATTTTTGTAGCCACTTGAGGCGCCTGGCAATTAATTATGTGCCACTGTGTAAATATTTAAATGCTCAAATTAATGAAAAATACTCGTAGAATTCTTAAATTGCGAATGCCTAAGACGCAGCATAAATATTGTCGCTTTGCCACTGTCCAGGGTTCTTATAATAATGAGTTCATTTATATGCCGCATTGGGAGCGACTTTCATTTGCTATGCCAATTGCATTTGCCAGCGGCCAACGAAAAGATAAGGCCACAAATGAAGAAAGAAAGAGAGAGAGAGAGAGAGACCGAGAGAGAGAGAGAGAGAGGGAGCACTGCATTTCATTTGGCCCGACATCTAGTTAATCTCTATATTGTGGTTGCCTCCTGCGCTTTGTTCGGGCTGCTTTATTTGATTTTAATTATGATTGAACTAGAAAAAAAAGCCGGGGTATTCGCTAGTCCATCAGAGTTGGCTTCCGCTTAAGCTGCTGATAATTTGCATAGCCGAGTGCTGAGGGCCAAATCTGTTTGGCTCTATAAGCTGCTTACAGCTCGCATGCGAATATCCTTGCATGTTGCTGCTTCGCCTCCTGCATATTTTCCATTTGAGACATGCAGAACAATCAGCATAATTTCAGTTTATTTCACTGTGCGAGCGAAAAGCACTCGAATACTTTTCAATTTATTTGCTGCTTAGCTGCTGATGACATAAAGCGCCCAGGAGCACAGGACTAAATAAAAAATGTGTTTATAATAAAAGCCACGAATGCTCAGAGGGCTCCACACACACACACACACACCCAGACATTGTATATGAATGAATATGTGCATGCAGACATTCATCCATACAAATGAATGGGTGCCAAAAACCTGCGCATTTCGACAAGTTAACAAGGATCTAAAAGGTTTTGCCTGTCAAGCGCACACGCATAAAAAAACCGCGGCTCTGCGGTTGACAATGAATCAAATATAAAAAAATATATTTGTATACATAAACATATATATAGAATTTTACTGCAAAGTTACCAAATTTAATATGATCTTATGCAAATTTAGATGTCATTTGATATTTGTATTGTCGTATGTCAAATATTTTTATGGAATTTCAGTTTTCATTTCATATTTATATATTAAAAACTGTAGACAGTCCAAACTTTTTCTTCACTTTAGCGAGTCAAGATTTCTTCATTTAAATTTCATGTCTCAGACTATATTTTACTTGATCAGGCAGTCTTAGGCTCGCATGAATTAGAGTATTGTAAAAAGCACTCTATATGGAGCATGCCCAAGACTCAGCTTATGAATTAATATATGTGGGCATGTGCCTAGGCTTATAAAGAAATATGTTTATCACCTACTTTGGCTGGCTCACTCCCCTATTGTTATCTGTTTTGGCAGCTGCCTCTTCTTCTTCATTTTTTATGCGGCATTTAGTAAATTTTCATTTTCCAAATGAAATTTTATCGCCTCAGCTCCAGTGCGCGCCCCTCAAGCGCTGCTTTCTAGTTTATCTGCCGCTGCTGCTCCTGCTGTTGTTGTTGTTGTTGTCTGCACATGTCCCTGGCAGCTGTTAGACACAACCAGCACACACACACATGCGCTACAGTTATATGGCTGACAAAGGCAGTTTAATTTCATTTCAATCATGCTAAAAGCAAAACATAATAATTTATATAACTGTCAGAGGCATCAGCAGCAGCAGGAGCAGCTCAAAGTGTAAATTAATAAAGCCTCGTATCGTGGGCTTCAATAAGCACATAAATCAGTTGCCCTGCTAAACGTGTTTTTTGTAGCCAACTTTAATGCACTCGACTCCCAGGCAAAGCATATGAATCTTTAGATATATGCAAGGATTTCGTATCTTTTTTATACTTTTATGCTGTGCTATCGATGGAGTAGAGAAAAAGGTTTTTCACTGCTGACTCTTCGTGAATTATTAATGAAGGCGGCTGCTCGCCACACACAGTGTGAAATCAGACGCTACAACAACAACAACAACAACAGCAGCAGCTTAAGCCACACACATTGTTGCCGCTCTCCGCTTGAAATTTGACACAGGGGATCAGTGGCAAAATGGCCGACAGACGACAGCCGACAGCCGACAGCCGACAGCCAGGCTGCCATATTTTTACACACACACACACACTCATGCAGCAAAGATGCTGCGACTTTAATCTGACCTTGAGCGAGTGTTACCCAAGCGGCGTCAGTTTCAATTATGTTAATGTTGTATCTGCGCTTCATTTTTGTTTTTGCTGCAGACACCATTGTGCAGTCAACTGGCTAGCAATTTGGCACTTTATAACAGGCATATTTTACAGCATCCACACACACACACAGACACACGCACGCATACACACAGGCTTTAATTAAATTAACACAACAAACCACACACGCACACGTTTGAGTCGCGCAAAGTAAGCAAAAAATTTATTTAAATTTTTTACGCGAACGTTTTCTGATTTTTATATAATTGCATATGATTGTTGTTGTTGCTGGCTGTTGTCGTTGCTATTGTTGTTGCTGCTGCAATGTCGTGGCTCGGCCAGATCCTGCTGTGTGCATTAAAAAGCCACTTTGCGGCTTCCTGTGAACACCGCCCCTTGGCGTGCCCACATGCCTGTGTGTAAATTCGTGGGCAGCAGCAGCAGCAACGGTGGGGGCGTGGCCGCACTTTAATCGTCGGTCGGGCTTAAAGCGCAGGTAAGCGACGGCAGCCAGCAGTGGGAGCTGTGCTTAATGCGTCCATAACTACAAGTGCATAGGCATAAAAGGCAAGTTGGGTTCGTGTTTGGATTTTGGGTGCAGACTTGGATTGGGGTCTGGGGTCTGGGGTCTGGGGTTGTGTTTGGGTTTGGGTTTGGGTTTGGGTTTAGTGCCAGCCAAGGCTCGGCTTATCTAATCCTTTACAGCAACTCTGTACCTGAGCACTTTGCGGGCTTAGCCGAGACAAAGAGAGAGAGAGTGAGAGAGGGGGGGAGGGAGAGTGCGGGTGGGTCAGTTGCTGGACGCTTTTATGAGGCATCGTAAAAACTTTTGTGGCAGCAAGTCGAACGTGCGCCTAGAAATATGCTCTGCATACAATTTTAATGCCCCTGCCAGAAGACGGCCGAAAAAGCCAAAGTTAAGTTTATATTGTCGACGTTTTTATTGATATCGTAAAATTGCGACGACCAGCACGGAATACCCGTACCGCTCGAGCAACCGCCCGCCCGCCTGCCCTTCCGTCCGTCCGTCCGTCTGCCTACCACACAATTTGCATAGTAAATTTATGAGACAATTACTGAGCATTTTTGATTTAATGACAATTATTGTCATAATTTTCATAAAATTGCCTGCCGTGCGCTCTTTTTTCGCTGAGTCTCTCTCTCTCTCTCTCTCTCTCTCTCTCTCTTTCTCTCAGTTGTGCTTAGCTAATGCCATGCTTTTTGCCACATTCGTGTCACACACACACACACATTGAAGGAGAGAAAGAAACGCGTTTGGGGAAAAACAAAAACGAAGCAAAGTTTGGATATTTATGCGTTTTCGTGGCTCATGAATTTCGAAGCATACTTCACTCAGCTGGCGGCCCCAGAAACTCAGCCCGAGTGTATTTGCCATATTCGCCTGTTGGGCTTTGCATGCGCTCGTAAAAAGTCTACGCCGAATTCTTTAGTCTGCTTTGTGGGTCTGCTTTAAGTGGCTGCCTTGACAGCGTCTCCCTTTCAGGGTTTTTCTTTTCCTTTTTGGCTTTTACTCAGCTGTGGCTTAGACTAGGCAGCACTGTCTGGCAGAGTCACTTGGGTAGTTAGAGCTAGAGTTATTGATCTATAATAGAACTGCCCAAATGCTCTCTTTAAGAATATCAGTTTTAAAATGATGATAATGGAAATTGCAAATGTATTTTGTTCTACTATTTAAGTCACTTTTTAATTAAAATTATTTTAGATTATTATTTGAAAAATATCTATTATCTTCACACATATCCAACTAAATTTTATACTATTCTCTGTAGTCCAGTCTGGGTTTCTACAAGTCTAAATTGCTTTGGCCCCTTTTGCAGATATATATACATATATATACAATATATATAAGCAACTATACTTATATACCTTTCAACTTGCCATTCACCGCTTCTTTGAGTATCCTTGTCCACATCACTAGCAGCTATTGCTTTTATTTCATTTCCATTTACCTCGCCCACGTTTCTTACTTATTTCTTACTCATTTCAATTAGCCAGTCACGCAATTTCCTTATACAGTTGTCTGCGAACATCGCATAAATCAACATTGCCCCAAACAATCTAATTTTCTTCTATTGTGCTCTCTTTTTTTCGGTAACTTGGGTGCGCGTTAAATAACTCTGTTAGTGCTCCATTAGGAGCTCTGAACTTCATTCAACTGCAGCTGATGCAAATCAATTGAGCCAAGGGCTATTTCATCGATTAATAAACAGAATGGGTTCTTGAAAGTGTTAAAAATATACAAATTTATATATATTTAAGCTAACTGCTTGCCTGTCACATGGCGAAGAGTACAAAATGAAATAAGTAATCCATATATTCAAAAGAAACACTTCTAAAACACAGTTAAACCTCAAATAATGAAAATATTGTGAGTGTCATTCAGCAGAGTGGCATAAAATTCAGAGTTCTCTTCTCTCTATGTATAATTTGTGTGTGTGTGTGTGGGTGTGTATATGTTTACCGTTTTGCGGTTATACGTTTTAGGTCTGGCTGGCCGTGAGTGCGCCCACTTGTCTGGCATCAATAACCCGACGATGCTTATAAAAATGCAAACAAATTTTGTGCGCTGGCACACAGATACAGACAGAGAGTGAGAGAGAGAGAGAGAGATAGAGAGAGAGAGAGAGAGAGAGAGGAGATCGACAGAGATATGCAGGTGTTGTTTGTCCAGGCTTTGGGGCACTCAATTTGTCACATTTGAAATACGACGACAAACAAAACCCAGGCACTACACTGCACAACACAACACACAGCAAAGCCGAGTCGAGCACTCCTGCAACAAAACAAAATCGAATTGCATTTTTATTTACAAACGCTTTGCACTTCAGCCAAAACGCAAATGCGAATGCGAATGCGAATGGTGTTCGTTGTTTTTAGAAAAAATACTCCACTCACTCGACTGGCAATTGGGGTTGGCAATGGGTGTGGGCGTGGCTGCAACTGGGGTTGCCATCGCAGTGGGAAATGTGCACCACTCAGCTGCATAAAACCGTTGAAATGTTAAATATCCGACTGAGCTGAACATCAAGTGTGCGGGCAAACACATCTGAGAAGCTTTGCGCACCTCAAATCAATGGCATATTATTTGGCAGCACTCACGCCCAAGCTCCAGCTTCTCCCCCCTCTGCCGCCTTCAACACCCTTGCGACAAACAAGAAAATCAACTTAGAAATGATGGCTCCTTGGTGGGCGCAGAACAAAAATTAAACATAAGAAACAAAAGCGCAAAATCATAAAAAACATAAAATAAATGTAATAAAAAAAAAAGAAAGAAAGAGAGAAGAGCAGAGCAGAAAAAAGAGGCGAACAATGCAATTTTCGGGGCGTATGTGTAACAGGCCACAAAGGTCATAAAACCATATCAACGCCATTAAATGTACAACGGGGGGTAAGCCGAAATGTGTGTGTGTGCCAGTGTGTGTGAGTGAGCGTGTGTGTGTGGGTGGTTATATAAACACCTTTGGGCGGAGAGCGAGAGCTTTGCTGGCGCAGCTCAACAAAATGCTATAAAAAAGTGCGCAACAAAAAGTTGCCAGGGAAGTGGTTTGGGGAGTGGGTCGGTTAGTTGCCAAGTGAGCCACCTATGGCGGGGCTGCTGCTGCGGCTGCTGCTGGCAAATGAGATCCCCTGCGCTTGTTGGCCGTGCCCGGGCGTTTAGACAATGTAAACGCCGGATAACCGCAAAAAACTAAACAAACTGAGGCGAACTTCGACTCTGGGGCGAGGGTTGATGCTGTAGGTAAAGCGACTCCTGCCTGTTCTCGCCCAGCCGGTGCGACTCAAGTGTGAGCACAGACGAATTTTTTACGATGCTCAAACGTTTCACGTACCACGGGATGCACACACAAAAAAGTGGCTAAAAAAGGAAAAACAAAAAAAGGAAGAAGAAGGAGAGGAAAACCAGCAGAGAGCACATCGGGTGGCCATGTGAGGGCGTCGATGAAATTAGGACGGCAGCGTAAGGTGAATAGGTTGGCGGAACAGTAAACTAGGAGCTAGACAAACACAGAGCAAGAGGGAGACAGAGAGAGAGGGAGAGAGAGAGGGAGAGACAGACAGATTCTCCGTTTTAATGAATGCTAACAGGTGTTGCTGCAGCACGTTTGCTTCGCGCTCGATCATCGTAAGGTACACAATTAGTGCCACGCCCACTACTTACGCTTGTGGCCAGTGCTCAGCATTAGCCGCGTTAAGTGTTGCGAAACGTAATCGACATTGCCTGGCGTTACGTAACATTAACGTTACGTTAACAACAATGGGCAGCAATTAGCTTTTTTGCTGCTGCCGTCTCGCTTTGGCATTTGCAACTCAATTAAGCAGCAGCCCCTCAAAAGGCTCGGCTCGGCTCGGCTCGGAGCTACCCCTAAAACTAGTAAAATAGCTGAAGCATTTTGTAATGCAGCCAACAAACAGCGACCATTTAATGAAACTCACGTGCTGCTAAATGCCAGTAAACACACACACACACACACATACACACACACACTCATTTAGGCTAAACAAGCTGCATTTACATTTAGTTTTTATATCCTTTCAGCTTTATCACTCTAATGAAGGCAATTTAAATAAATGCATTGAAAATTGCATTCAGCAACATGCAAGTATTTAATTAAATGTACAAGCTGAAGAAGAAGAAGAAGCTTAGACAGGATTTTGTGTGTGCCAGATAGCTCAAAGAATCGAATGAGGAATTCAAGTGAATTAATAAAGAGAACCTAAAGTAATTCAAAGCAGTTTTACTAATTGCTCTAATGATGTGGGAATTCACTGCAATTGTAAATAAACATTAATAGAAACAAGTAAGAAAGCTCATTGAAATGCGTGCATGTATTTGAAATACACCTTTTACAAATTCAGGGGTGAAGAGGATAGGGGTGAGGGGTTAATTATAACACAAATCAGAACTCTATATGAATATGAATATACATTTCAAATTTGGAAACTTTATTTCAAAAGGTGTAGGGCATATAATTTTTCTATAACTGATTTTTCGATAAGGGTTTTAATCGATAATAAAATAACGGGCTGACTTATCGATTTTAGAGATAAATTCGATATCCGCGCTATATATACGGCAATTTAAAAGCAAAGTTCAAGTCTCTAGCTCTTATATCTTCTGATTGGGGCAGACAGACAGACGGACAGTTAGTTGCTTTGTGGGGTCTGCCACGTCTCCTTCTGCCTGTTACATACATTTCAACAAAGCCATTATACCCTGATTTCCCGTTGTCAAGGGGTTTAGGGTATCAAAGAATATTTGAAGAATAACAGCCCTCATATAAGACGACTGGACCAGCAGTCTAGGCACAGCCTGCGACAATAACAAAGCGAATTAAAGCTCATTAACAATAAATGTTATAATTTATGCGCCAACAAAGTTTCGCCGACTCAGAAACACCACAAACAAAAAAAAAAAGCTGTCAAATGAGGCCATTTTATTTTGCACTTAATAAACGGCAACTTTAATGGCCAAAACACATGCAGAACAAGCTGAAAATGGCCAAGAGAGATTGGGGCGAGCTGAGTAAAGAGCGTTTTGCTTTGATCGATAAGAGCAGCGGAATACGAGCTCAAAGTAAGGATAAACGTTGGCTCCTCCCCCCAGATCGAAGGCCATAAATACAAAACCAATTTTATGAGACAAAAAGTATAAAAAGTTGAGCCAAAAGCAAATATATATATATGTATATAAAGGAAAGCACAAGGCCTAAGCTTGAGCCGCGCACCGCAAACAGGAAGCATAAAAGCAAAGCGTGAAATATGTCAAAATGACCAACAACAACTTTTGCCAGTCATAAAACTGTTGCCAGCAGCAGCAGCAGCAGCAGCGCGCCCGGCCGGCCACAAGCGAAACGCGATAAAATCCACACAAAACAGCCAAAACACAAAAACAAAAATAAAAACAAGCAGAGCAACGCAACAGACGCCGCGAGCCGAAACTATACAAAAACCGAGCACAACAAAACCATAAAATACGCAGAAAAAGAAGGGCCAGAAATATGTTTTGCAAAGTTTATAAACAATATGTTAAATCAAAGTGGCCAAATACGAGCCACGCCCAGAGGCGGGCAGCGGCGAGTGGCGAGCGGCGAGCGGCGAGCGGTGTGTGGGTCTTAAGCGTTTATTAAAGCGTCGACTGACAGATTACAGGTGTGTGCATTAGCTCGGGCCAGCAGGGCGTATGCGCAACAAGCCTCAGAGCACACGGTTGAGCTATATATGTATATAGAAATATATATATGTATATATGTGTATGTATGTATGTATGTATATAATGTGCACACAGTTTGGGGCAATGTCAACAAATTGACACATTAAAACAAATGAGGCCACTGCGACCGATGCGAACCCAGCCAGCTGTCGAATCCTGCCACAGACTGAGGGGGCAAGCCAACTAATGGCGCTTGTTAGACGACTTATGCGTAGTTTTTCATACACAGAGAGAGAGAGAGAGAGAGAGAGAGGGAGAGAGAGAGAGAGGGAGAGGAAGAGGGAGAGAGAGTGGGTGGAACTCGAGTTAAAGTGTGGCAATATATAGAGAATCAAGTTAGTGCCAGCCGAGGAAATTAACGCCATTGCAGGCGTGTGAATGTGTGTGTGTGTGTGTGTACGTCTGTGTGCCTGTTTTTTCGTTTCTTTATGCGACATCTAAACACATATTTCTGTTGACTTTGCAACCCAGAAGAAAAAAGGGAACAGAAATAGAAGATGAAGAAGCAGAGCCAGAAAACAACCTTGGCAACACCTGGCCAAGGGGCGTGGCAGTGCGAAAGTTTTTGCCGTCGCCGCACGCATAAATCAAGTTAATCATTTGGCACCAAAGTTGCGCAGACGCTGCGCAAATTGGACATTTATATTTTACGCTCAGAGCAGCAGCAGCAGCAGCATCAGCAACAACAACAACAACAACAATGGCAATAACAACAATAGCATTACTGTGGCATGTTCTGCTGTGTTAAATTATGACGCGTCCAACGGCATTTGCTGTGTATTTCGTTGTGCTGTGCGCGCCAAGATTTATGATCCTGCGACTTGTACTTGACATTTTCAGCTTTGCGCCACTGCCTGATGGGTGAATTAGTGTAAATTACTGGCCAAGTCAACTTGAAAGTTAGATCATCAACTTATTTCACACACACACACACACACACACATTTATATACAGATTTTGTTATACAAGGCAAACCTGTGCCGCCTCCTGCTTCGTTTTCGCATATAAAGGAATCTCGGCTTACCTGAAATGAGCAGAAATAGAGAAATGTCAAATGTTATTCAAGTTTAATTGCATTTCAAATAGAAGCAGCTGAGCATACACAAATTATGCAATATGCAAGTCATATGACAGCAACAACAACAGCAGCGATATCAAATAGAATGTCAGCTCATAAGCAATCGAAACAGAATTTGATTATGCGCAAAAACTAAACAAAAATTGATTATTTCTCTAGAGACTGCCTGCCTGGGCGAGCAGCTGAGGGGAGGGCTGGGAGCTAGGGGCTGGGTGCTGCGAGGGAGCAGGCACACAAACTTTTGCTCGGCAACAACTTTGGCCATAAAAATGCGTTGAAACAGAGCTGAGCGCTGGAGCTAAGCTCTGAGAGTGGCTACAGCTCGATGCATAGATAAATAACTACAAAAACCCACTGCCAAAAGGCAAATCAATAAAAGAGCAATAGTCAAAGGGGGCGGGCACTCAATAAATTCAGTATATATATATATATGAACATCTATATATATATATAAATATATATGGTGGCAGAGGTAGAGCTCCCTAGAAGTTTTCGAAAGTTTTACTATAGCTTGGCTAAAGTCAAGCTACAAAATCAAATCGAAATGTAAAAGAGTTACCTGACTTTAGACAGCAAATGCAACAGCAGCACCAGCAGCCGGCCCCCAGCTCCTGCTGCTGCTGGTCAAACACAAAGTAAGCATCAAGCACTTGCATTTTACCAAAGGTTCGAGTCGACTCAAGGTAGGTGCAACTGTCGCATTGATGGGCAAACGAGCTCGCAAGTGCGTGACACCAACGGCAACGGCAACAGTACCTGAAAGGGGGCGTGGGTGGCAGCTGACACTGACTGTGTGACAGGAACAAGCACAAGTCCAGGTAATCCTTTGGGTACGACAAGCGCCCGGTCACGCCCAGAATACTCAGACTGATGTGGAGAGGGCGCAGCGGCCAAACAAATTCAGCAAAAATTCTCAACTTGGTTGATCAATGTGTGTGTGTGTGTGTGTTAACGTGTGTATTTACGTGAGTGTAGAGAGGGTTGCCATTAGTTTTCGGGCAGCATTATATTCAAAACTCCACATTGAGCTCCTTTTTGGCCCGCAGCAGCCCAGTGAGCCAGAGCAAGACTCTCTGCCTCATAGCCCCAAAATGCTATGCATGGTTATTTTTTGTGGTCAGTTGGATTGGATCTCCTTGTTGTTGTTGTTGTTGTTGTTGTTTTTACTGCTGTTGTGGGCTTGTTTGCTTTGGCTGTGTGCAATTTGCGTGCGTGCAACGTTTTGTTTGTCCGCCTCAAGGTATGCTTCATTATTTTTGCAAACTTTTTACCCAAACATCTGTGTGTGAGCATGTGTGCATGTGTGCATGCGTGTGCGTGCGTGTGCGGCCTTAAATTTCATGCATGTGTTTCAGTCCGTACAGTTTATTGATAAATTAGTCTTGGACACTTGCGGACAGTCTGGTTTTTGGCATATGAAATGCAATTATTGTTAATAAATGTTCTGTGCACAGAATTCAATTAAAATACACACACACACACACACACACATACAGAGAGAGCGAAAGACAATGGCCTGTCAATTGCCGTGCCACACACAGACACACGCACACACACGCACGCACTTAATGGCAATCATCGCATGCATAAAGCGCCACTTAAAGCCGTGCCAGGTATTGTATGACAAACTGTCACGCCCACAAAGGCAAAACAATATTGAAATCCGCTTAAGTTAGCTTTTCTAGCAATTTTACTAAGTGCCAGCGGCGTAGAGGAATTGCCACAAAGCCTGTATTCATGTGTGTGCGTGCGTGTGTGTGTGTGCTGAGCTTAGACTAATTTAGCCCTTGTCTATTAAGTTGGAGGCGGTGCGGGGCGGGGTTAAATGAAAGGCTTTAGTTATGCCTGCGTGTTGCAGCACTTTTCCAAACGATAGAAAAGCAATTCACTTTGAAATTTGCACCTGTAAACATTGTCAAGCGGGCAGCGGCGGCAGGACAATGCGCAGGACAATGGACAATGGCATAACAGCACTTGAGTGCATCCAGTAGCCACACCTGATGTGCTGCTTATTGCTGTTGTTGCTGTTGCTGTTACTGTTGCTGTTACTGTTGCTGCCTTGCAAATCGCCTTAGCTGGTAATTGTGTATATGAGCAAACAACAGGACAACACAGACCAAGACCAAGACCAAGAACAAGACCCAGACCAAGACCAAGAAGAAGACAGCAAGCAGAGCCAAGCAATCGGGCAGCCGGCCAGCCATCGGCAGGCAACAAGACAGCCAAGGTAAGGCAGGAGACACAACACAGAGGAAGCATGGGGCAGCAGCAAAAGCAACAACAACAACTGCCATCATTGGTTGCTCGTTAGCAACGCCTTATGCCACAATTTGCTGACTCTGCTCGTTGCTCGAGGCCAGCCCATCCACTCCTCCACTCTCCCCCCACCCACTTGGGCATTCTTTAACTGCCAACAGCTCTACGTGAGTCTGACCAGCTGCAGTGGCTGCTTTATGTGTATGTGTGGGTGGGCGGGTGCCAGGCAAGCAAATGCAATCATCAAATGTGTCATTACATTAAATTCACTATTAGCGAGCGAGTTTTCTGCTCTTCACTTAGGTATGCAGGAGCACTGCACTTGCCAAGTGCACTCGACTGGCTGAAAGCATAGCTTTAAATGGCTGGGCGTTCCCTCCATTTGCAACCCAACAAAAAGCACAAAGACAGTCAGGCAGCACTGTGCGGCCAACACAATTAAAGTTCAGTTAACTTGGCCGCATCTGCTGCAGCAGACAAGAAAACAACAATAAAAATACAAATACAAATACAAATAAAAAGAAAGGTGCTCACAGTGCGTGGCAGAAAATAAATTGAAAATCGAAAGTTGTTAAATTTAACGACCAGTTCCGCTTGCTATCTATAGAAGCATGTATATGTATGTAGCATTACATATATATATATATATCTGTATATATATATATATATATCTCTGTATCAGCCCTCTTAGTTGTTGGCTTTTCATTGGGAGTTTTACGTTTCGCGGCGTCAAATGTTTTGAATTGTCAGCGGAAATCGCCACGGCTAACAGCAAGCTTCATCATCACCATCATCATCATCATTATCATTATCATTATCATCGTTTTATTTACATTTAGCATATTTACTTTATCTATTTTTTGCATTCCTTTTTCAATTTCTTTAGCTTTTTCGCTGTGGTTCGCTTTGTAATTGATTTTGAACATTCATTAGCCTTGGCTCAGCTCCCTCTCTCTCTCTCTCTCTCCCTCTCTCTCTTTCTCGCCCTCGCTCCTTGCTCTGCCAACTGACCCTCGTTGTTTCGTTCGTCGTTTGTATTTGATTTTGCAGCGTGGCAAATATCATTAAAGTGCCACCCCAGCCATTGGGGCATGGTCCATGCTAAATGTTGCAGAATTACGCTTTAAACATGATGCGCTCAGGCTTTCTCTCTGTCTCTTTCTTTCTTTCTCCTCTTTCCCCTCTTTCTCTTTCTCTCAATTTATCAATTTCTTGCTCCTTTTTGTATTCAGAAAATGTTTGAATTTGTACTTTCGCATGTGCGAGTTGATTTCCGTTGCAAATGGCTGCATGTCAGGGCCAAGCGGGCGGTGCTGGTAGCGGGGGCGTGGCATTATAAGTGGTATTGAAAGCGTTGCGTTTATGGGCCATTGTACTGGGTAACGGCGACGACGGATGGGCAATACCCGAATGCCTTTTATTGTTAAATGGTGCGTATGATTTATATTTGATTTCATTTTTATATTCAACACAATTTCATGTGCTTAATGTTGATTTTTTATTCTGTATTCTGCTGTATTCGTGTCTCGGCCCTCACTCGCAATTAAATTCTATAAAAATCCGCAAACGCTCTCCAATTGAAGTGCACAAATCGATGTCAGAGCCGCAATTACAACTGACAAAGACATGAGATAATCCGCGTGGAATATGCCAGAAATGCTTAAGCTCAAAATAAAATAAAATGCAAAAAAAAAAAAAAAAAAAACAAAAAAAAACAATGACCAGAAGAGGCGGGGCAAATGCTTGCATGCTTTGGCCAAATAAACTGAATGAATTTAAATAGATCCGCTAGCCAGCCAACAAAAAATGGCAGACAAGTAATAAACCCAAAAAGAATGCGGCAACTGATATACGGAGCAGAAAAGGACAATATTTATGCATGTGTGTACGTGTGTGTGTGAGTGTGTGTAAGGAAAATGTACGGAAAATCAAGACACTAACTGCAAAATGCCTCCAAAGCAAAACGTAGCCAAGCAAAAAGGGAACAAATTGTTTTGCAGCCGAATGGCATGCCAAGAGCAACAAAAACAACAAACATCGACAACAATGAGAATGAGAATGCGAATGAGAGAGGGAGAGAGGGAGAGAGAGAGAGAGAGAAGAGGAAGTAGCAGCACATGTACACAGCGAGTAGACACGGAAAAAGAGGCGGAACTGTCGCTGTTGCAAAAATAATAATAAAATCTACAAATAGATTTTAAGCAATTTCACTTGTGAGCGAACGCAATAAAAATCAAGAATATTTGCCATGAGTTTTGCGGCAAAAGGAAGCCACTTACACCCACACACACACACACACACACACACACACACACCCAGATAGAGAGGAGCAGGAGGCCTCACAGAACGGAAAAGTGAATCGGCGGCGTCGATGGCGTCTGCTGATAAAGCGCAGCCATTGAAAGGCGCACCAAGGATAACAGCACCAAGAAAGAAAGCGTAGAAAGCAGAAAGCGATTAAACTACATTTGTTTTGGCTTCTCGCTCTCCTGCTCTCTCTCTCGCTACGTTTCCCCGGCTGTTGTGACACGCCTTTTCAATACATGTGCATGCAAAAAGGTTGCAGGATATCTCAATAGAGTCAGGACTATTTACACGCCAGCCACCAACTCACTTGGTGTGTGCTTGTGCTTGTGGCAAATGGGAAATTGAATTTCATGCAGAGCAAAAACAAACCCAATCGAAAGAAAAAGAAATATATATATATATATATTTGTATATATATATTTGTATATATATATATGTATATATATAATAAAATCATGCCATGGGAAATTTACGCCGCCCAACGTCGAAAAGTTTAGTGGAGCATCCTCGTCTTAGTGTCGCACGTGCGCGCTGTCGAAATGAAAATCGAAAGCAATAAAAAAAGTGAAATAAAATAAGAGCTCGGGCACAGCACGGCGTATACGTAATGCGCCAGACTTGACAATCAGCCTGACCAAATTTTGAGCTGAAGAGCGGCAAAAAGTGATGCATACTTATTGGGGCATGCAGTCGCTCACATAGAGGCACTAAAACGCAAATTTCGTTGCCGTCACAGAAACGAAAATCAAGTGAAAATATCAAGCATATATGAGAAACCAACTGCAGGCATTTTTCAATTTATTTACATGTCATTTTATTTATTTTCTCTTTTTTGCTCCGGTTACCTCAACAATGAAATGCTGAAAATCATGCAGGCAACCGAAAAATATATATACATATATAATATATATAATAAGCAAACAAATAAGCAGCTGAAGACGCATCAAAAGCTTTAGAAAGTAAAGTAGCTTCTACAGTTGCAATATGAGTGAATATATGAGTTCCTCCTGCCGCAGCAAGCGGCGGAGCTGACATCCATATTGCGACTCCTGAATGCGTCCTGTCTGCAATCAGGGACGACGCCACTTGCTGAAAGCCACAAAGAGTCAACAGATTTTATTTCGAATTGAAATTTGTGCGGCACTTGTGCAGATTATATAGAAATACTCCATAGCCCATAGCATAACAGAGCCTGGCTCTATAATTCAGAGGGCTCAACTATATGCTATGCACGCGTTCAAGAGCTCAAATTAGCAATAAATTTATACTTTAGTGCACCATCAAATGAAATTTATTTGATTTAGCAATAGGAATTTCAATAAATTACCTAATAAATACATAAAACTCAGCTCAACTCATTTGATGGCTGATATTAAAGGGCGTGGCTGCTTTGTTATGGTTTTTTAATGAACTGTAGCATAAACATTGTCGACCACTCCGAACTTGGGAAACGTCTGCTGGGAGCTGCTGCCAGCCAGAAATACAGACATAGACAGAGACAGAGACAGAGATAAAGCTGGAGACAGAGACAGAGAGCCGGCCGTGCCAACTGTTTGTTGGACAACAATCGCTGTCAAATTGGGGGTGCGAGCTGCTTGGCTGGCTACGGCTAGGTGAAAGCCAAATGCCATTCGAATGGCTCACAGAATTTGCATTTTTAATTCGGCTTTTTGCCAGTTTTGCATAATGCCGCCGTCGACGCGACGTGTGTCAGTTGTTGTGGCTGCTGATGTCAGCTGCCAGTTGCCAGTTGCCAGTTGCCAGTTGCGAGTTGCTCAGTTTGCCCGCTTTGCCAGTTTGCCCGATTTGCCAGCTGCAAAGGGTCCGCAGAACTTTGTTAGAGTAAGCCCCGAGAATAGCAAAATTGGCTTGTCAGTTAGCATTTGTCGCTGTCTCAGCGCTCAACTTTGCCCCAGAGCGAGAGGAAGAGAGAGAGACAGAGAGAGGGGGAGCAGGAGTCCCTCTCCGTCCCTGTCGAGTTCGTGTCGTTCAAGTTGCGACTGAATTAATATACAATTGCATAGCTGAAGGCGCATTTAAATAAACAAACTAAGCACGTAGTGGGTGGGGGCGTGGCCTTCCCACCAAGAAGTTGCGCAGGGGCAACTTTTGTCGCATTCATAAATATTCATAAATAAACACTAAGTAAAACATATTTTCTGTTTGATAGCCAGGCCAAGTTTTGTTTACAGCTCGCGGCCCAGCAAATGGCAGTCAATTTTTGTCAAAACTGTCGCCTAGATAAAACTCATTAAAGCCCAACTGCCAAAGTACGATATGAGGGAAAGCGGCAAAGGGGGGGCAGCAGAGGAGGAAAAAGAAAAATAAAGAAAATTGACTCGAAAAGAATAACAGCAAGGCAAATACTTTGCGCTTCATTACAAGTCACTTCCGTTTCCTCCTCCTGCTGCTGCTGCTGCTGCTGCTCCTCATCCTTTTGTTGTTGTTAATGAAGGCGCAAACCCCGATCTGATCTCTATCGAAAGTTTTTGGCTTTGATGATGTGGCCCACCACTGCCAGCCACGCCCACTCGAACGCAGCGTGTGGGCGGTGCAGGCCCAGCTGTGCCCGAGCACAACAACTAAATTAAAATTTACAGCACTTAAAATGAAAACGTGCCAGTTTTATTAAATACATTTTATGCTGCTCGAGTGGAAGGAGCGGGGAAGCGAAGGAGAGGGGCAGAGAGAGGAAAATGGGAAAACTGTGAAATGGAAAAGCTTGTTGTAATAACGAATTTTCTCGCTTGCTCAGTTGCTGCTGCAACAGTTGCTGTTGCTGCTGCTGTTGTTGTTGTTCTTTGGAAATAAATTAGACATTTAATGATGACCGCAGGCTGTTTGCTGATTGCTCTACAGCTGAGCCGAAACTAGACTCCAGCCGAGATTTATTTAATTTATTTGAAATATTTATTGAAAGCTGCGTCCGTTAGCTGAACGAAAATGAGGCTAAAGACTTAAAGCAGATGCTGAAATGGAAAGCAGCTGAAGAGCACTTCCACTAGAAAGGATATACAATAGCTGCACTCTCAAGTATAATATTATATTATAAATATATAGAGAGAGAGATAGGGAAAAAATTCTTCTTAAGTGCATTTTATTTTAAATGGCTGGGAAGTTTTGCCATCGTCTAAGCCGTCGCCAGTGCTCAGCTCTCACTTATTACTTAACATTTTGGTAATTGAATTAGACAACATAGAAGGCTAAGGAATGTAGAAACGGAGGAAGAAGGAAACTTTGTGCCCGGTCGTTGCAGGATTACTTTCACTTGAGCGCTTCCAAAGCATTTGACACTTGTCTGCAGCAGCGATATGCAAGTAGATGCAGCCGGCCATCAGCTGGGGACATCAAACGGCCATTGTCGGCTAATGAAAATTAGAAGCAAACGGCGTCCCTAATGCGCAGCAAAGCAGACAGAGATGGAGAGTGTGTGAGAGAGAGGGGGAGAGGGGAAGCGAGAGCAAGCGAGGCAAGACACATTTTGAATATGAATTTCAATTTATACTTGAAGCTCGCTTGCCCGCACATGTCTAAGAGTCGCACCCCAAGGACAAGAGTCCCACAGACACCAAAAGGATGACAGAGGGAGAGAGAGAGAGGGCAGGAAAAGAGAAGGCAGCTCTATTTTAGGGGTCGTCTGTGCCAACAAATTGCAGTCAACAACCTCAGCCAAGTTTAAGGTAATAAGCCCGGCAAAAAGAAAAGTTCCCAAGGCGCTCGCAGAGAAAACTAAACATTAGCGTGCACACACATGTATGTGGGCCTTGTGGGCGCTGTCAGGCAACGTCCTTACAAGGTGTATGCATAAGTTATGCTTGGCAAAGTTCATGCAACTGCCACGCACTGCTGCAGGTGCTCGTCGACTGACTTTAATGTGGCACTTTAATTAAGGCAGCTCAAGGCGGCTGCTGATACTGCTCCTGCTGCAATGTCTGCCTCAAATCATATTAAAAGTTTTTTCACTCAGCTGGGGAGCGTAACAAAAGACAAAGAGAGCGAAAGAGAGAGAGAGAGAGAGAGAGAGAGAGAGAGGAAGCAAAAAAAATTAAGAAACTTTGTGCGCCCGCAAAATGAACTGTACAACTGTGTCTGGATTGTCTTTGTCTTCGTTTGACTGCGTCTCGCATTAACGGCCCAGCATGTCTGCAGGACACCCTCCTAATTATTATGCTATATGCGTGCGGGCAGCAAAACAAACGCAGCGCAGGACTCCACTGAAGGACACACCAGTCGAGAGACGAGCCAGAAAGGAAAATATAATAATAACAATAATAATAAGATGTAGCAGCAACTCGGTTGGAACTCCCTTGGCCAGGAGCAGCTAATGTCCCCTGCTCCTGCTTCAACTATTTCGCGATCTGTCTACACAAAAGTTTATATATATATATATATATATATATATATATATATATATGGAGCATGGCCAGTATTCCCCAGCCATCTACGCATTTTCGATTTCAATGCGACTAAGGCTGCTAAGAGCGTGGGCAGAGCCCAGAGATAGAGAGCTGGCCATAAATTGGCATTGGCAGCCGCAAAGCAACAACAGCCACAGAATGAAAGACGCAGGCAAGACAGAGATGGAGAGAGAGAGGGAGAAAAAAGGAAAACTTTTCCTTTCAGGCTGTAGACGCAGCACTTAAGAGCACCACAGCACCACAGCAGCGCAGCAGCTCAGCTGCTGCGAGCCGGCCAACGGCTCTGGCAGCCAACTTCAAATGCAATTAAGTTCCGGGCCGAGCAAAATCTCTGCCAAAGAGTTGCCTCACGTTGCTAGCGGCCCACAACAATTTCACGCGTTCGCCAGCTCAATAAAAATGGCAAAAGGACTTGAGTTAATGCCACAGCCACAAAATGCTTTTCCCTCTGCTGTCCCACACACACACGCACACTTTGGCATTGCATTGTACACTGTGCGGCATTAAAAATGGCATTAAAAATAACAGAATGAAAACGAAAAAAAGCAAAGAATAGAGAGTAAAAATTGCAAAAAATAAGAGAAATTATTATTTCACATTTAGCACGTAACGCACATAAATCCTTTTAAATAAACGTTTGGCACGTTTTTTGTAATATTTTTGCCAACCGACGCGTCGGCTGTCTCTATCTCTCTATCTATCTCTCTCTCTCTCTCTCACTCTCTGTCTGTCTGTGCGCTGTCTCGCTGCACGGAAAGCATCCGGGCAGGACAGGTTGCCAGGTAGACTGGACCCTTAAGTCTTATCCTTGAGCTTTTTTAATTTCTTTGGTTTCCTTAAAAAATTACTTAAACAGCGGCCAGACTGGGCGAGCCGGGTAAGGACAACGAGCTGGGGATTATCCTGTCACGACTCTCGAGGCACGAGTAGCGCATGCAAATGAGTTACAAACGATGCTGGGTGTTGCAATTAATCACGGTGCATTATGGCCATGGCCGGGCATCAGCATCGTCATGGGCGTGGGCGTGGCATGACAAGGCGTTGCAATTGCTGTGCTCAACTTGTCGCTCTAACCCTGTCCCTCCCTCTCTTTCTCTTTCTCTTTCTCTTTCTCTTTCTCTCTAACATTCCTGCACTTCAATAGAACGAGCCGAGTCGAAGCTATTCGCCATTGAGCATAGCATACTTTTCGGCGCACTTGACAGCAAGTGCTCTGCCTCTAATTGCAGGCGGCGCCTTCGCATTGCAAATCATATGCAAGATGCTGGCTGCAATCTCGTCTTGGCCACAATCGATGCTGCTGCAACTGCATTGCAGATGAAGCTTGTGGCCTGTGGCCTGTGGCATAACGACTGACACGTGAGAAGTGCTAAACAAACTTCACTTATTTATTATAATACTCGCCCTCTCTCCCTCTCTCTCGGCCCTTTGGTTGACTGTCTGCTGGCGTGTGATTTATTTGGGGAGCTGCAGCAACTGAGCGCGATTCTGCTTTGGCCAAAATCACTTGGCTGCCGCCTTGGCCGTCGCCACTGCAGTTGCTTCCACTGTCTGTAGGTGCCACCGCGTTGCACGCGATAAGGCCGTCGCACACTTGAGGGCGGCAACCGCAAAAATGGAGGAACCAGGGAAATATATAGAAAAGGACAAGCCAAACAAATATAAAGAAAATACAGAAAAGCGCTGGAAAAACTGAAAGCAATGCACAAGGAAATGCAAAAAATGACACGATATCGTTAAGAGCTTCGCTTCTAACAAGCGCGTGCCCAGGCAACGGAAATGCCACACGGCCCCTGTTGCAAGTCGCAAGTTGCAAGAGGAATGTGGCAAGTGGCAAGTGGAAAGCGGCAAGTGGCAAGTGGCAAGTGTTAGGCAACTGAATGCGGCGCGGCAAGTGTCGCCCAGCGATAAGCAGCACGGGCACGCCCACACTTTTAGATCCAACCGTTCCATCGCCCCACCTCTCAACAACCAAGCAAATGATATGCAAATGTGTGAAAAGCCAAAGGACAACTACGTGGCATAGCAGCGACTAGGGGGCGGGGCTGCAGGCGTGAGCTTGATCGCCTGGACTTGACGGGGTAAGCGATATGGCACAAGCTTTGCAACCCTTCTGCACCGCTTAGGTAGACCGAGCAGGTGGATAGGCAGGTGGTTGGCATGTAAACAAATGAATGCTTTGCAGCAGTTGCATGATTTATGCCTCCGTTTTTCGGTGGCTTCTTCTTCGTGTTCGTGGCTAGCTTTAAGTGCCCGCCAGTCGCGCGGCCGCATGTGAGGCGTACATTTAAATTTATGAATTCGCCGTCTGCCACGGCGCGCTGCTCGAAAATCAATAAGTGCCAGCACGTTTATCGATATGGCGAGTGAAGTGTCTACTAGAGATGACAGCGATACGACAGGGATCAGCACCGGATATATATGTATATTGATAGCTTTCTGCATGCATGCGTGTGTGTGTGTGTGTGTGTGTGTGCGTGTGCGTGTGTGTGGATATGTATTTATAATACATGAAGGGACTTATGGCTATGCAGTTGCTCAATGTAGTCGCTCGACATGATGCGGCGCATAAATTTCAATTTTCAATAAACCGCTTGTAAAAAATGCGGGTAATTTGCGTTTTTTATACGTTTCGCTACACACACACACACACACGCACACACAGGCGCACGCACTGCCACAAATATGTCCTGCAGCAGCTACAGACATAAAGGCTGCACTGGCATTCCATATATGTGTGTGTGCATATGTATTTGTGTGTGCTTTTTATGCGGTCGCTTTTCAATTGCTCTACTTGAAGTGCTAAAAAAATTGTCATATGAAAAATGCATAATAAATGTGCTTGATTGCCGAAGCCAGAGCTCAGAGTGTGAGTGTATGTGTGTGAGTGTGTGAGTGAGTGGGCGACTCTGTGGCTTGTTCACATGGCCCTTAGTTTTTGGTTTTTATTGAGCATTGGCTGATTGATTTTTGCTACTGCTATTGCCGGGGCGTTGGCCGCAGGGGGCGTGGCGCCCGAACTAAACATCTAAAGCGACAGCAGCCGAAATGAAATAGTTCGCAAAAAGCAAACTGTAAAACGCAGCCATAAAACGTGGACATATGCATGAAGCCCAGCATAAATCGAACTGAGCGAAATAAAAACCAACTGGAAATTGCTTTTCGACTATGGCAAGGGATATGGCCAAATTGCAGATGGCACTAAGAGCAACTACTAGTGATAGCTACTGTCATTTCGCCCATTTCTATTAGGCGCTCTTGCATCAGTTTAATAATTTGAGTAAACTGCATTAAAATTAATGAAATGGAATAGCAAAATGTGATGCAAAATTTGTTGGTATTTTTGGCCAGCTTAGCTCGCCTGTTTACACATTTAATTAATTTCCGTGTCAGGTGTGCTTGTTGTTGGTTATGTTTAATCTATGATGAAGTGGCTCAGCGCGTTAATCAGGCCTTTTACATGGGGCTGCGGCTAAGCAAACAAACAAAACATTTGCCAAATGCGCTGAAAACAATGTTTATGCGATAATTCATGCAGGGCGCGTATTAAATATTTAATGTGTTTCTAATTGTGCGACAAAGTCAACACACACCAGCACACACACACACACACACACCCATACACGCATTGCGCGTATCTATAAATGTTGTGCATAAATTATGCAGCTGGAAACATTTGTCACGCGGCCTCGCAGTGCCAACTGATTTATTGTTTTGAAATGAAAATTTCATGTGCTTAGCTAAATTTTGGCTAAGTGCACAGATGGCAAAAAAAAAAAAAATAGAGAGAAAGAGAAAGAAAGGGATGGGGAGAGGGGAGCGTGTGGAGTTAGGTAAGGGGGAGTGGTCGCATGGGCATTTAATTGCATTTAAAACTAATTTAAATTGTAGACAAGCACTTACGCCAAATTGCAATTGTTGTTGTTGTTGTTGTTGTTGTTGGATTTGCTGCTGTGTGGTGCAGTGTAATAAGCTTACCTGCAATTAGAAGAACAAACAGGAAGACAAAATTAAATGATTAGTTCGTAGTTGTGAGCTTGTTAGCGGCAACGCCGCGCAGCACTGTGCACCACTGCACCACTGCACCACTGCACCACAGCAGTGGCAAGCCAGCTTGCGAGCCACAGCCACTTTGTGCCCCTAAGGGGCCGGCACAGAGCTGTCAACGCGCTCGGCTGCCAGTTTCTCACATGTCGCAGGTAATTTGTTCCTCATGACTAATGCACAATGGGCCGAGATTGGACAACTTGGCTCGGACTTTGTCCAGTCCAGCTAAAGACTCGCACAAAAAAGGAACAAATACAAAATGCAGCAACAACAAACAAACAAACAAACAACAATATATCTCATGGCACGTCAGCAAAGTCCCAAAGGCAACGCTTACACTCACACACACACACATTTGCACTCACACACACACACATAGCCAAGCCAAAAATGGCAGACAACGAGCAAGTGATTGTTGTTGTTGTTGTTGCTGTTGCATCTTCCAATTGAACCCTTTTTCCGTACAATTCATTTTCGTTGCGTCTATAAAAACAGAGAACTGAAGGCAGGAAAATTGAAATGACATAAAATGAAAATTCCACTACGTGCGCACAATATAACCCAACGTCCATGGGGGATCATCAGCAGCTGGCCGCCCCTTTGGACAGGCGAGCACAATAAATGAACATGATGAAGATTCATCGAAGCGAACTTTACGTTGCCGAATATTAAATACCCTTAAGTTCATAGATAGATTTAACTTTATATGATATATCATATATATACGGACTTTTGATCATATATATGATTTATTGCTATAGTTTCAATATGATACCTCTTATATGGATATTGGTTTATCCATATACGTATTATGAATATATGTGTATTTAAGTGCGATAAGTTTAGTAAAGAGTTATCTCTACTCTTCCTAATAATACTCTAGATCGTTGCTACCTTGACTCGATTACTATACAATCTTCTTCTTCTTTCACGTCACATGTCAAATTTCCCGTACCCTGTTCAGGAGCATAGATTTAACGCCCATTGTTGGGTCATACAAAGTGCTTCAGCAGCAGTTGCCCCACTCTCTTCATCTCTTCAAAGTAATCGAGCAGCATCCTCGCCTGGCTGTTTGGCCTCCCATTTTGCTTACTCATCGCTCACAAATAATCAAGTTAGGGCAGCAAGTAAAAATGTCACAAATCGTGCGCCCCATCCCCAGCCCCACACAGCCTGTGCCTTCCATTTAGCGCCCGCGCGCCAATTACAATGACAATGAGTAATTACTTGCGCAAAGATCAGAGCTGCGCTGGAGTCAGGGCCAGGGATTTGGCCAAAAGGAATTTTAATAGCAGCTGCAGCTGTTGCAGCAGCAGCAGCAGCAGCAGCAGCAGCAGCAGCAGCAGCAGCAGCAGCAGCTGTGGCAGCAGGAGGCGCCACAAATTGCTGTCAAATTAATTTTTACTCCCATCTTAATTTGAATGCACAAAGACCTGGGGGAAGAAGAAGACGCTTTTGTTTTGCAAATTTCCCAAATTGACAGGCTCTCTTCTTATATTTTCCCTCTCCCCATCTGTCTCAGGGGCATTTCTCTAGGTGTTGAATGGCTCTGTGCGAGGCGTATGCAAATGGCCGGCCATTAACAATGGCGCGCATTAATTACATTCTCCAAATGAAAAATTGATGGATGCATTTGCCAGCTGCCCCGTTTTAATTACCAAAAGAATTTCGCACATATGCACAAATTAGAGCGAACTGCGAACTGCGAACTGCTATGCTGTGATAATGATAATGATGCCAGCGGCCGAACAATGGTGGGACAATTGCAGCGAATATTGGCATTAGAGCACGGCTACATAGCATGTATGGAAGCAAGCCCGACCCCTGCCCCTGCCCCGGCCCCTGCCCGCCAACCCCCATTGTTCCGCGCATTGGTCACTAATCCCGTTGACAATTCGTACATTAAGTGGGCGACAACGTCTGACATTATATCAATTACTCAATGCAACCACCAACTGAAATTGAGCATTGCATTTGATGTAATCATTTTTGACGCACTCGCATATTTCGATTGATGATCTCTGTGTGCGTGCGTGTGTGTGTGTGTGTGTGCATGTGTGTAGGTGTCTAAGTGACAGATGTATGCTACAAATTGCCATTCATATGCCACGCCCACGCACTCGTACAACCCCCAACTGGCAGTTGCGTGCGACTGCATTTACAGTTGTGATTTAATTTGCTGCCGCATGTGCGACAATTTCGGAACCCCAGGGAAATATTATATAAAGGCCAATTGGACGCTCATCAAACTGCGCGATTTACAGGGTATTAATCAAGGCTGCAAATCGCCGATGAATAGCAGTGCGTCGAATTAACGACTTCGCCAAGAGTGTTTCAGTAGAGCTGACGCTGGGAATATTTTATAAAGTTATTCTGTACACAAAATATTGAATAAAAGCTAAAAATTCGAAGTATATAAATATAATATATATTTAGTTTATAAAGCCTAACTAATACATTCTAGAAACCCAACAGAACATCTATTTCCAGAATCGAAATAAATCGAGTTCTATTGCTATTGTATTAACATCAAATAATGTGTAAGACAAAAAACTGAAATTTGTTTTCAGCATCGATACATAAATTAATCGATAAACAAATGAACGACGAACTGAGCTCAACTTTATACAGCCTTAGCTTCAAGCTCAGCAGCTCAATATTGAAAACAATCAAAGTTCAAAGAAAGTTCCCAATATTCTTATCTATGTTATTGTTATTCTATTATATAATACTAGAAAATACTATAAAAATACAGCTCAGCTTTTCACGGAGTAATAAAAGGTTCAGCCTGAGTTGCCATCATCGATACACAAATCAAGTTATATACTCGCAATTGTTCTCGTCTTCAGGCATTCTTATAGTATAAGACTTACACTATAAGTACTATATAATGAAAATCTCCCCTAATGAAGGACGAAACGAGCTGAGCTTTATATACCCTTACGATCGAGCTCGTCTGCTCAGCTCTTAAGCCACTCAATGAAATTTTCAATTACTTTTTTTTTACTTTTTATTCGTGTATTTTTACATTTTTTTTTTTCTTTTCTAGCGCCGTCTATATTGATAACGAGTGTTTTTTGGTCAGTCCGCATGGGGTTCTGGATTGGCCGCTGTTTATCGCATATTTTGTTTAGACATTAGCGCATTTTTTACATTTTTTGATTGGTTTTCTACAAAAATGTGTGAAAGTGTTTACTGTGAGAATGTGCGAAAGTTGTACTAAGAGTATAAAATGGTTAAGCTCCTACAATCCCTCTCTCTATTCATCTAACGGGTATACCTAATCGCTCTCTCTGGAGATGATTTCTATTTGATTATTTTGCATTTCGTTATTAATGTTATGAATCGTTGGGTTGGGAGTTTAAGTTGTTTGGTTGTTCTCTTTTTTTTCTTCCTTTTTTGTTTTATCTTGATTTTGCATTTTTTTTCTAAATTTTTTTTAATATTTGTTTTTATATTTCTATATATACTTTTTTTTGCTCTTGGATACTTTTGCTCTATGTTTTTTGTTGTATTTGTACTAGTAGTGATTTTTTTTGCGACCACATTTACGAAAGATTAGAGTTGAATAAGTTATTTTTTTTTTTTCTGAGCGACTATCGCTTGCGAAGGAATCTTTCAAGAATGTCAAGCATCTAAATTGTGAAGTGTCCAACGTAAAATTTAAAAGTGTTATTCCGGTGCAAGCTACAAGCAACTACGATCGTTTCTATCAAAATTGTACACTTTCGGATGGGACAGCTGTCTGGCATTAGCGCGCAACTAATGATTGCTGCTCAGGTCTAAGGTTGGTGCGTGAGGGCGACTCTTGGACGGTTCGATTTTTCATCTGCGTTTCTTATCTTTTTTTTATGATTTTCTTCATTTTTTTGCGGGAGGCTTTTTTCGTAGAGAGAAGGGGGAGGGTTGGGGTGGTACTGTTTTTTTTCTTTGCTTGTTGATGTTGGTTGCGTGGCCGCAGTTTTTCATTTCTCATGCAATTATTGTGGGGCGCGTGCATTTCTCTTTTGCTTGGCTTCCTTGGCCAAATTAAGGACATGCTCCTCCACAATGGTGACCATCTCGGACTGTTCCACCTTGTTGCGTATGTCGCTCCACAGAGCTGTGGTCGCCTTGTCCACCATATGCCGGGGCGATGGCTGGGCGCTGTTCGATTTGGACGATGTGGCGCTCGGCTGCTTGAGGCCGGACTCGTTGTCCGATTCTTCGGTGAGCGGGGCCATCTGTATGGTGGGGCCATCGTAATCCTCGAATATGGAGTTCAGATTGCGTGTGGAGTCCAATCGACTATACGAGGCCAAGAAGATGGCACGAATCCGATCGAATGTATCCGGATCGTAGACCGAGCGTGCAGTATTGGTCAAATCGAACGGCTCCTCGATGCACAGCTCATTCCACTGATGGATATCGTTTTTGGCCGCCTTCGAGGCGCGGCATGTCTCCACCGGCAGCACGCCGCCGACCCGTATCGAAATCGCAAACTTGCTGTACTCAAAGAGGCTGTAATAGTGCAGGAAATTGAGCAACAGCTCGCCCAGCGTCTGATGATTGTCCGACTGATACGGGGTCATCACCTCGTTCATGTCCACATAGCCAAAGTCGGTCGGCTGCAGAATGCTGAACTTCTCCGGGTACAGCTTGTGCAGGCAGGGCAACACCGGCGGACTGACGCCGGACTGCAGAAAGTGTATGACCATCAGCATGAGCGAGTAGCTGGAGATCGTCATGTTCTTGGCATTGTTGATGTTGTGATACTGCGCCCACTGCTTGATGGTGAGCGCAATGGGACGCAGGCGCCACTCCAGCTGCGAATAGCAGTACAGCAAATGGGTGTTCCGTATGCCCACCGAGTTGTTGAAATTGATGTCCACCTCCACCTTGTGGCGGCGATCCGTGAAACGCAAGATCGGCACACGCGCCTCAATCAAATTGAACTCCTGAAACTGCTCGGTGGCATTCAGCATTTCGCGCATGATTTGCAAGTGGTAGACGGCCTCCATGCGTGGGTCGATGTTGTGATTGGTGCAGGCCAGCATGCAGATGTCCATGTCGGAGCACTTGGAGCCAAAGTACGATATGGACGAGCCAACCAGGTAGACGCCATAGCGCGGATAGACGGCCTAGTGAAGTAGCACGATTAGCAGGGGCCACCGCCATACACTCTATTGAGTGATCTATACCCACCATAGTCACCTTGTAAATGAAGCGCCAGAGACGCATTTTGGTCTTGAATATGTGGCGAGTCTGCTGAGCCTCGCGAAACTTCTGCCAAATGGCCAGCGTGAGCGGATCCCATTTGGAGCGGCTTGGCACCGAGTGCGGCGGACGTTTCATTTCCACCATCTTGGTGCGGGTCAGAAAGCGATCGGCCGGCGTATAGCCAAAGAACTCGTGCCAATAGCGATTCTGCATGGTCAACGGCTGATCGTCATTCAAAATTTCGTCCTAAACGAAGGGAACGCAAAAAACTCAATACCAAAAGAATAGAAAAATGAAATAATAGAAAGATGCCCACCTTAATGATGTTGCCCTTGGTGCAGACGGCCAGCAGGGTCTTGCTGGAGGCCATGGCCGATGCCTCGGGGCAATTGTCCTCATCCGTTTCGTTGGCTCGCACGAGCTGCGTCGCCTTCGGCTCCACCAGCATGTCGCCGCAGCAGTGCGACGAGCACTTGAAGCCATTCCGTGCGCCATGCTGACCCTTACGCTCAGACTCTCGCAAGTGATGCATATCCCCAAAGGGTATCAGATTCGGCCCCTTCAGGTCGGGCATCTGAGTGCTGGTGGCCAGCGCCAGGCAGCTTATCGTTATCTTGCGCACCATCGACTCTAGCGAAGCATCGCTCTGTTCGCTCTCCGTGCTGTCGCTGGACGAGCTGGGCTCCAGGCTGGCGAACGACTGGCTGTCGCAGTCGCCGCAATTGGAGCGAGTCGTCTGGTTGTTGCCTTGGAGATCGGCATCCGGTGAGAACTCCGCATTGACCGCAACGCCATATTCGACGGGGCTGCGCTGCTCAAAGTCCGATTCATGATGATGATCACCGTCGGAGGTGCCGCTGCTGGCAGCGGCTATGCCCGGCGAGTCCTGATCGTCCAGTTCCATTTGCGCCTCCGGATATTGGGGTATGGCCACCGAGTAGCCAGCGTGCTCCATGTGGCGCGACTGATACGAGCGCGTTTGCTGGCGCTGCATCTCCGTGAACTTTGGCATGCGCTGCATCGGCGGCTGATAATTGCCAGCCGGCTGCTGCTGGCCGCGATGTGGGCCAACCAGCTCCAATCCCACATTGGAGGTCATATAGCGCGCCCGATTGCGATAGCTGCGCTGCTGGTGATTGTACGAGGCCAGCGAAACAGTCGATGCCGTCTCCACACGCTGCTCGAACTGCGTCTTTGACGACGAGGGCGACACTGAGTCCGAGGAGTGCGAGCTACGCGCTGTTATCAATTGGCTCTTCGAGCGCTTCAGATGGCGGCCCGTTGTGCCGTGGTAGCTGCTGCCTGCCTGGTAGCCACCGCGTCGGTTCATGTTGTTCGGTTCCATGGCAGCGGCATTGTGTCCATTGTGCAAGGGGATGGCAGCGTGCTGCTGTTGTTGCTGCTGCTGCTGCTGCTGCTGTTGTTGCTGTTGCTGCTGGGATCCGCGCTGCAGTCCGGAACGCGGATCAAACGGATGGCGAATACGTGTGCCCGGTGCACCCATAGTTACATTGCCATTGCTATTGTAGAATGTCTTTGACTCACGGGCAAAGGACATCGGGGCATTCGCATGGCGGCCAGGACCGAAGCGTTCGCGTGGCGGCGGTGCAGTCGGACGGCCAAATCGATCCACTGGCGGAAAGCCGGCGTTGAAGCCATCCTGCAGTGCTGCCGCCTCCTGCTGCGGCTGTTGTTGCTGCTGCTGTTGCTGCTGCTGCTGCTGCTGCTGTTGCTGCTGCTGCTGTTGTTGTTGCTGCTGCTGTTGTTGTTGCTGATGTGGCTCTGCATTGGCCGACGGCTGCTCGGCGACGGCGGACAGATTCGGTGGGACATGGCGATAGCCGCCGCGCGGCATTGCCGTTTGATTATAATAGCCTGGAAACATGAAGCGCTGAGGTCCGTACGGATGCTGCTCGAAGCCCAGCGGCATCATCGGTATGCCGTACTGCGAGGCGTATCCCTGATTGTACGGATAATTGCGATCGAACTGCCATACGGCATTCTCGGCATGCCACAAACGTCGCTGGGGACCACTGTAGCCCGGGCAAATGAACTGGGGCGGCGACAGGTTCGCATTGCCAGAAGTCGGCGAAGCTGCGGCCGCTGCTGCTGCTGCCGCTGCCGCCGCTGCAGCTGCGCTAAAGCCCGTACTCGGCGAATTGGTGCCAGATCGTGGCACCATGGGCACGGCGGGCAGCAGGGGTAGCTGCGTGGGCGGCGGCGGTGGTGAGGTGCGCAGTGTCCGCGGAGTAATGGATGTGGGCGTGGGTATATCAAGGGTTACCCCAGCCATATGGCTGCCAATGCTATATAGGAAGCCCATCGAATATTTGTAGCCGCCAGGAGGACGCGGATACGTTTGTGTTAGCGTCTTGTGCACCTTTTTCTTTCTCCTGGTGCCGGGCAGCGGAAACTCATTTGGATCAAGATAATCCGATTGAAGCTCCGATCCTGCTTCCGAGTCTGTTTCCGCACTCAATGCCTGCTGCTGCTGCTGCTGCTGAAGGTGTTGCTCCACCTGCTCGGGTGACTGCTGATGATACTGCTGTTGGTATATGGTTGGTAGTGTTGGGCAGGATTCATCAGCTGGCAATGTTTCGCATAGACTTACATTAGTGCTGGCCCCAAAATCAGCATAGGTTGTTTTCGTCGTAGATTGCTCCGCAAACTGCGGCAAGGGCTCCAACAACATGGGTTTGGTGTTCGCCGCAGCTGCTGTGGCAGCTGCTGCCGCCGCGGCCGCGGCCGCTGCAGTAGCTGCTGCTGCTGCTGCTGCTGCTGTGGCAGCTGCCGCTGCTGTTGCCGTTACCGTTGTTGCTGTTGCTGTTGATGCTGCTGTCGCTGTTGTTGTCGAGGACGTGGCTGTTGTGGTCGCTGCTGTCGGCGCTGTTGTGGACGTGCCGGTTGCACTTGCCGCCGCTGCCAGCGCAGTTGACATTGCTACCAGTGCGGCGCAATTACAAATTAAACGACATATAGTTCAATGTTCACGCAAATGCAGAATTTTCTAAAAATCCTATAGAATCTAATGCGCGGGCGTGTGCTTAACCAAATTGCTCTAGACTTGTGTGTTCTCTATGTGCCTCAAAATGAGCAAATATTTGACAGCAATCGACACGCCTTTCCAGCAGTCCCAAAAATGTAGCCCTGTCAACTCTGTCTAGCTCGCTCACTCTATTTCTCACTCTCTGCAGCTGTCTGTCTCTGTCTAGCTGCTTGCTTGTTAATCGCCGTAAGTGTGTGTTCTTGAATGCCTGTGTCAGTGCGTGTCTCACAAATCACAAGAAAAACGAAAATGAAATGAAATGTTCCTTAAACCGAGTGTGTTGTGCTTTCTTTCGATAGATTCATCGTCACATTTATTGCTCGACTTCCGTTTGCTCAAGCTTCGTCTTACGATGTTTTTTATTCAAGTATTTTTTCACAATTCCACAAAATTTTTATGCGATTTACACAACCGTTGAAACTTAATTGTCATACGTATGAAAATTGTTGACGTTTCCAACGCACTCCAAAACAAAAATATATATAGAAAAAAACAAAAAAAAATAAAAGTCAGCAAATAACAGTGTTGGAAAACAAACAGCAATAAGCCTCAAAGCTTCAGCTGACACTGTTAGATGACAAGACAATTTGAAAATTCATTCACTTCACACTTGTCTGATTGGCCATCTCAATTGAAGCCAACTGCAGCTGCCAGGAAACGAGAGCAAATATTAACTCGAATATTTTGTTGGTAAGTAAAGTTTTGTTGGCCATATTCGGCATAGTCTTCACACAGAGGTGGCATAAGACATACATATGTATATATATAAATTCAACTAAGATATTCATGTAAATGTATGTAAATATTATAAAAGTGTGTTAATATTCGATTTAATGTACGTTCACTTTTAAGGAGGTTTTTGGTATTAAAAATATAAGATTATTTTTGATATATATATTTTTACCTTATATCTTATAAGCTCTAATAATAACCAGTAGAAGAGGTATATGATTTACATTTAAATAAATTTCTTCAAATTTGTGTAAAATAACATTTGAATATCAATATGAATATATATTTCCACACACTTCTTCTTCACACAGTTGAAGATCTGAAGATAATCAGCTCGATTCTTACATTATAAACAACAAAAGTGTTGATTATATAACGAGGAGTTGTAGAATAAGTGATAAGTATAAGAGATTAAATATCTATATAAAATGAGACATTTCTTCTATTGCTCAAATAAGAAATCATATATATATATACACTCTCTCCTCCTCCCCCTTTCAGCTGTATCAAAAATCACATTTGAAATATGGGCACACATCGCGTCATCGAATTACTCAAATATGTTTCATTGGGAGCTCAAATCGTGAGGCAAATTGTCGCCCCAATTGTGAGCGTAGACATGCGTCTGGTTCGCATTCTGCTGGAGCAAAACATATTCAAGTCTGCATACTCGATGTGCCCCTCTCCTCCCCCTCTTCACTTCATATAAAGGCGTCACTTGAGCCAAATTCTTTGACGCATCGACAACAAAAGACGCACAAAGCACGCAGCAACAAAGTAAGAAGCTGACACAAATTGTGGCAAGGATGAGAAAAATGCGAGCAAATCTACGTCAGACACTCAACATAGTTTCATTTTCATATCTCTTTTTTTCATTTTCATTTCATTTTCCGCTGGTTTTGCTGGTGACATAAAGGAGCGGGCGCCAGCCTCAGTACGAGCTCTGCCCGCATCTCATCTCTATGCCCCTGCCTCTGCCTCCGCACACGCCTCCGCCCCGCCCCCTGCCCGAATTCCATTTACAATTTGATTTGCTTATGTAAATTATGAAAATTGCCCGCAGAGAGTAACCGCAAGTAAGATTCGATTTGGCGGCTTAACGAAATGCAGCCAACAAGTCGGGTGAGACGCAGGCTAACAAAAAAATCTCCAAAAATAAAGCCAAAATAAAAATTGTTCATTGCTTTTTGGCTGTAATTTGAAACAAATCAAATTTATTGCCCAGACGCACAGGCGCCGCCATTGGCAATTTTCAGTTGCGGATGCGGCCAGATGCGCTGAGCATATGAAATGAGGGTCAGGAGTGAGAAGGGATTGGGCATAGAAGGAGTGAGAGAGAGAGGGAGGGGGAGAGGTACAGATTGGTGCTGCTGCTGCTGCGGTGCGCACATATTCTAATTAGATTTATAATGCAACAAAAATGTTGCGTGCCAAGAGATTTTCAAATTTAAAATTTTTGAATTATGCTCAACCCGGACAGATGACACATAGAAAGCGAGCAATCGGGAAAGATAGAAAGAGAGAGAGAGAGAGAGAGCGCGGAGCAGGAAACGGGAAAGCTGGCAGCAAAGGGGTGGCTGACTGCAGGACTTGCAGGCGAACAAAAACCGATTTGAACGCTGCAGATAAGCCAGCAGCAAGGAGCACTCGGAGGTAGCGAAATCTCTGAGTCATAGTCATGGCGTATTAGTGTGGTATGATTTTGGGATTTGATCCCTCGGCTCCTCGTTCCACGCGGCCGGCAATGCGTGACGCGTGTTTCAGATTTTCGATTTAGCACACACTTTTTTGCCTCCTTTTTCTTTTTGCCTGTGAGTCATTGGCAAACTAAAAATTAGCCAGTATAGAGAGCAGGGAGGGAGCGGTGCAGAGAGAGAGAGAGCGAAAAAGTTTCATATTACATGCAAGCAATTTGCCAAATAAACTGTCAGCAACTGCGCCAGCCAGGAGCCAGGGGACAGGGGCAGCCGGTCTAAAGAAGATGCCATTGGTTTTAGCAGCAATCGGCCTTATCGATTGAGCTCTGAATAATTCACAGAGCGAAATGGCAAAATATGTGCAGGCCAGGCGGGCTGGCTGGGCTGGCTAGGCTGGGCTGGCTAGGCTGGCCAGGAGAGCAGGAGTCAGACAGGGCATCGTCCCCAGGGCACGCACAATAATAATCATCAGCCAAGGGGCCAACACCACCCTCTCTATAGCGTGGGCCGCAGGGTTGCAACGGTCCAGTCGAGTCTGCCTGCTCCTATACCCAAATATATACACACATACATATATACATATATATATATATATATATATATATATATATATATATATACGTGTGTGTGTGTGTGTATGTATGTCCGCATGTTTCTTTGCAGCTACAGGCAGCAGCCGCTGGCTGCTAAGAGGAAACATCCGCGCAGCTGAATTATTTGAAGGCAAGTTTTTAGAATTTCGTTACGCAATGGCAGCAATAATGCATGACAGGTAATTAGATTAAGCTAATTTTGCTTTTATTAGCAATCAGGCTCGTTAACCACGCTCGGCGCATTTCAGTTAATAATTTGATTAGAGCCTGACTTGGCGCAGCTCGCAAATGATCCGTGCCCCTGCCCGTGTCGGCGCCCCTGCCGCCCTGCGCTTACTTATTATTTGCCACTCGACGTCAAATTTGACTGACAGTGTTGCATGCCGCTGTCGGAGCGAACGGCTGACAGGACAGCGCAGCAAAGTTTGCCGCAATGCAACACTGGTCAGTCGAGCGTGTGTGTCTGTCTCTTTCCCTCTCTCTCTTATTCTGTGTGTGTGTGAAAAATCAAATAATTAATAATTCATGGGACACGATTGACAGTGCGCCCAGCTGAAACAGAACTCTTTCTCCTTTCTCCTTCTCCTGCTTTGCCTGTGCACCGCTTTCTGTTTGCTGTTTTCTTTTTTGTATTTATTTATTTATTTTCTTCTTGTTTTCCTCCTTTTTTTTGGTTTCCTCATAAATTTACAATTACAGATGCGAATGCGAATGCGAATGCGAATGCGCTGTCGTTGAGCCTTTTGCGCTTTGTTTTTTTAATTTAATAAATTAATAAAACAGCAACGTGACAACACTGGCGGCCGCGTTGCCATCAAAGTGGCAAAGTGTTGCCATTTGCATTTTTAATGCACTCGCTGCGTCGCGTAAAAATAATTATCAACTGAATTGATGATGAGAGTGTGCCAAGAGGAGCGGGCGTACGGAATGCCGGAGAGACCCGCCGTGAGATGAGCGAGAGGTGGCCACATGTGTGTGTGTGTGCCGTGTGTCAACACGACCGCTGCCACGCCCACACACGCCCACACACACAGAGTGAGTGTTGCCAACAAAAAGAAAACAAAGCAAAAAGTTTTCCCAAATTGAATTTCACAATTTTGCGTGTCAACTTTTGCTGACTTTTAAATTAACAATTTTTGTTTTCTCCATTCAGCTCTGGCTGAGTGAGGAAAATGTTTTAGTTAAGCCAAAGTAAATAATCAAATGCTATGCCTATTCACTCAAAAATTTCACTTTCAATTCCGCTTAATTGCATCGAGCGAATTAAGAAAAGAAAAGCGAATTGCTATGAAGAAGAACGAATAAAATGAAAATGGAAAATGGAAAAATGTAACAACTGCAGTCCGACAATTTATAAGTGCGGCAAAAATTGTACTTTTCCTTTTTAGCACACTTCGACACAATGGTCGGCGGCGTGCCAGGCGCTTCCTCTGCTTCCTGCACGCCGGAACTGGGTATGAGCTGGCGGTTGGGGCTGCCACACCTGGCCGTAGTTAACCCCAATTATGCGCACAAAGCCCAAACAGTGGAGACAGACAGACTCAAGCAGAGACAGCCAGCCAGCCAGCCAGGAAGACGGACAGACTTCGCAACTGGCTAGCGAATACGTGCGGTAGTTAAAATATTTAAGCAACCGGGCCGGGAAAATGCCTGGGAAAATGCCATGCTATAAAAAATGTTACGGTTGGAGGGTAAAAAGTAAGTAAGATGAAATGCAGCCGCAGGCATTAAAATAATAAGGATAAGGAAGCGCTTGTTAACCACGAAGCAGTTCAAAAATGAATGAAAGCCAGTTGAAGCCGACGAAGCCGGCGAGTTGCAATCGGAGTCAGCGCGTTCGCCGTAACCATTGTCAAAAGCCGGAGTGAGTCAGTGTGCCGCTGACGGCGTTGCCAGACCACCGGGTGCAGCGTGTTCATTATGCGTTTCCTGTTTGCTTAAGCGCAGGCCAGTCCAACCCACCTCAGCTGGCTAGCTGCTGCCCGAGGATTCGCTAGTTGTAATTATTCAGCTGCTTGTTGTTACTGCGGTGAGCAGCGAGAGAGAGACAAAGAGAGAAAGAGAGAGAGAGAGAGACGAAAAAAACCAAACAAAACAGAATCGCGTAGCATTGTGCATAGCGTTAAATTTGGAAAGTTTGCATAGCCATGCCCCGCGGTCTATTGACCGAATATGAGTTGAGCTAGAACCAGCAAAAGTGAAATTGCCAAGACGAGCGGAAAAAATAGCAGGAATTTTAATTATGAAACGCAAATACCGAGCAGCAAGTAGAGAGCGTAGAATGGAGAGTTTAGTAAGAATAGTGAGAGTGGAGATTGGAGGTTGGGGAGCGAGGAGCAGAGAGAGGTGCTCAGAGAGTACTCTGTGGAGGAATGGAGTGAAACGTATAGAGGGGAGAGTGAGGAGTGGAGAATAATGGGTCGAGTGTAAGGAGTAGAGAGTGATAACAGGAAGAAGACAACAATGAAGAGTGATGAATTGATTGAAAAGTAAAGTGTAGAGTAGGGCATGGAGTGATCTGTACAGGAGAATCAATACTGAAGAATGGAGGGATGAAACTAGAGAGTGGAGTAATGGATAGTACAGAGCGGATAGTGGAAAGTGAAGTATGGAGAGCTGTCAGTAGAGAAGGTGCAGAGTGGGGAAAGGAGAGTGGAGAGTAAAATGTGAAGAGTGCAGAATGGAAGTTAGATTATTGGATTCATCTCTGGCAGATAAAGAATACAGATATTGAGGGCAATTTAAAAAAAAAAATGAAGATTGCGAATTATGCAGAGCAAGAAGAGAAATGGCATGCTGTGGCACCTGTCAGACGTTTGCCAACACTGTCGGGCTTATTTATATGCAGAGAGCAATCGCTTAATTATGTTTTCAGTGGTTACAGTCTGGCAAATTTTCCATATGAATGAATTTCGCACAATTAACCGTGGGCCGCTGAGTCTAGGGTGGCCCAGTCACAGTCACAGTCACATGTCAGCACATAGAAGGCAACGACACGCCCAGCTCTCCCATTCACAATTAAGCTAAAAGTACACCAAAGAGACTGACGTCGTCGAGGTTGTTCGTATGTGTGTGTGTGCTGTGCGTAGAGCTACAATAAAATTTATTGTCAAGTGCAGTCAGAGTGGCTCAAGATATGTAACAGCCGGGCGCCTAGGTGTGCACAGCAACAGCAACAACAACAACAACAACAAAAGCCGTGACGAACTCTCTTCTGGTGTGGGAACTTTGGGGCTGGGTATCACACTGTCGCTCACGTTGCGACTGCCAGCCAGTGACAACAACAGCAACAGCAACAACAACAACAGCAACAGGAGAGCCAACGACAACAGCAAAAAATCAACAACGCAATCTTAATGAAGGCAATAATTCAAACAAAATGCAAAATTCCCTTAACAAACTGTAGGAAGTCAGCCAAGACGAGTCAGTCAGTCATTCAGTCCGTCAGTCATTTAGTCACTCAGTCATTCAGTCACTCACTCACTCACTCGCACTCGCTGAGCTCTTGGCTCATTCATTTTTCAGTCAGACCTCCGACACAACATTGAAAAATTGCCGCCTAGTGTTGCTCTTCCTCTTCTGCTGCTTCTTCGTCTTCATGTAAAACGCTGACAAGAATTCCTTGTTGAAATTAAATTTATACAAAATCAAATAAAATCCAACGTGGCAACGTCTCATTGCGGCATTGCGGCATTGTGCCAGGCAACTCCCTCACCGCTCTGCTTATATTAATTAGTTTGTATTTTTGGCACACACACACGCACACACAAGCACACACAGGCACACACACTCACACCGAAATATAACAGAAAATTGTTTAACATTTGCCCCGCAGCACATTAAGTGGCCACATTTGTCAATTCGCGGGTCAACATTTCTGTTCGATCCCCAGCCGTGCCCGCTCTGTAGTTAATGGCTGCACATTTGCCTAAATAATGAGCCACCGGTGTATTGCCTCGAATTCGATTTGGCTTGATTAAAAATATATTTCATTGTGAAGAAGCTCGAGCGCCGGCCGGCAGCCGTGTGGGGAGCTGTTTATGCCGGCCAGGAAGACCGATTGCAGCGGCAGCTGAGAAGCTAATCAGCGAAATGCGGCACATGGCACAGTCGAGGGGGCCGCACTACAATATATTGATTAGCCAGACGACTAACGGTACTATAAGTGAGGCCAGATAAATCTCAAGACTGCGGCAGCACATCCTCCACTAGACAGCCTGAGAGTTAAAGCCTTAAACTCCAAAATATTCCAAATTATTATTGATAATGATCATACAAGAGGATTCAAGTTGACAGCTGATTGAGTCTCATTCACTTTCTTTATAATTACATAATACCAGCACTTCAGTGTCTGCAAAATTAGAACTTAAGCATCCATTGACATTTGCCATAAAACATTTAAAGCGAGATTTAAGTCATGCAACATTGTCCAATGGCTTTGAGCAGTTAAGCAGCTTACAAAGCATTCGCTGAAAACTTTCTCAAAAGCCCTGAATTAAACAAGCAAAGCACAGAGACAAAGATAGAGAGCGAGAGACAGAGAGAGAGAGAGAGAGAGAGCGACGCATCGGCAGTTGGACTTGACTACAAAGGCGCTGCCATTAAGCTACTCATAACCTAAATATTCGAGCAAAGCCGCCGGCTGCGGGGCGCTTGAGTGGGCGTTTCGGGGGGCATGCAGGAGGCGGCACTTATGCCAAATGCGTTTGCGATTTGTGTCAATAAACGTTGTGCAGCAGATGCGGCAAACGGCGACAAAGAAATTTCAATTATCTGTGCAAAGTGTGCGCGAAATTGAAAATTGCAGCCGGTCGTCACTGCATTGCGCCGCCCCACTGCGACCCCCACCCACATCACAGCCCACTTGCAGTTGTCCTTGCTGTAGTACTAAATTTTCATAGCGCTGCCAGTTGATAAACTCCAATATGACATTGTTTGTGACGGAGGGGCAGCAGGAGGGGGAGCAGGGCTGACTGCGCCTTGGCTTATGCAAGCATTTTGTAAAATTGCATTTAAGTTGCTTTGGCTGCTGATGCAGCGCATTATTGCACGGCTAGATGCTATCCGCTATCCGCTATCCGCCAACCGGAGTGCTCGCAGCAGCCAAAGATAGCTACATATGTGTGTGTGTGCGTATTTGTTTGTTTGTGTATGTGCATATCTATGTAGAGATGGCAACAAGTTTACCAACACATTGCGGTTACGCGAAAAACTCAATTACCATTTTAACTGAAAGAGCGCCGGCTACTGCTGCTGCTGCTGCTCCTGCTGCTGCTGCTCCTCCGCGGGCACGCCCAGCCGATCATCGGGCACACACAGTCAATCAGTTGGTAATCGATTTTGTCTGGCGAGTGGGGTTCTGCTACAGCTACCGACTCGGATTCGGATTCTGATTCTGTTTCTGGCTCTGGCTCTGGCTCTGTTGCTTGAGGTTAACAAATATGGCAACGCTTTTTACGCACAATTTTCCTTTGGTAAGCAGCGCGCGTTTGCCAAATGGAATGTAAATATTTATTTTTATTTGCTGCTAGCCGCATGACGGGTGGAAATTTGTTTGCAACTTCGCTCGACATAATTAGACGTCTGTATTTGAGAGTGTCTCTCTCTCTCTGTGTGTGTGTATGTGTGTGTGTGAGTGCAAATGATAGTCATACTCGAAATACGAATAGATTTGCAATATTTGCGCATGCAAATTGCCTTAAGCCACAGACTTGGCTTACACTCGTTGATTTCATTTAGCCAACAAGCTGTGGCGTCAGTCAGTGCAGCCAGCGGTGCGAGTGGTGCTGCCTGCACCAGCCACCAGTCACCAGCCACCAGCCAGCAGCTGCCTGTGTGTGAGGTGTAAAAGGGCGTCAACCTTCTAAGTATTCATAATTGAATTTTCATGTTTGCCAGCGTTTGTGAGCTCGAGTAGTTTTCGAAAACGAGAATGTTTAAAAGTTCAACACGCAAACGTGTTGCGGATATGTTGCCACAGACTGTTATTTTCAAATACACTCTGAGAAAGCGGGGTATATATCAACTTGTCGTGCTGTGCAATTAGAAACATATAACGACAGTTGAAAGTCTAAGTTTTAGTTCTGTCTGTATGGCTTAGCCTCTCGGCTCTATATCAACCCAAAGCCACTTGTCAATAAACTCTTTGTTGTCTTTTGCTCAAAACAGGAGCAGAGCTTTGACATCTACTATGGGTAGCTTCACTTAAAGAGAAGCAACTATAAGATATGAACTACTAAAGACAATGGTTCAATGATTTCCTCTCAAGCTCGTAGCTCTTTAACAAACTCAACTCAAGTCCAATTGGAACTTTGACTCCCAGATTTATTAAACAATTTATCATAACTACAAATATCATATTATTTTGATAGAATATTACTTATATTACTCCCACAGAATTTAATTATTTAGCTCTAGATATAATTTACCAAATGTGCGATAAATATATCTAGTTCTGCCTTGCCAACTTTGAATGCTCTCTAAGAAACGACCCAAATGAACTTCACTCTAGATTATGCGCCTCAATTCATAGTTACCTCAAAATCAAAGGGTATCTAGTCTTCGTGTTATTCTGGGCATTTTTTTAAGCCCCTTGTTGCAGTTGCTTTGCTTGTTTGTTGGTGGCAGCTCCTGCGCCTTGTTTTAATAACATAATTGAAAAATGACTGAGGCCAGCCAAGGAGTGCACTGTCCACCAGCACACACACACACACATGCGTACACACACATAGAAAGCGAATGGAATGTGTGTATGTTGTGTGCCCGCCGCACAGCTGGCTCTGATTACAGATGAGGAATGCGAAGGGTTGCTCGATCGCGTGCAATGCGTTGTTAACATGCGTTTGTCCTTTTAATGGTGCCCTGTTAGGCGGCTTCAGCAGCAAAACAATAACAAGGCCTGCTTTATTACCGTAAATCAATAAGCGACAATCATACACACACACACACACACACACCTACGCCGATAATTAAGTGCAATTTTCTTGTTGTGGAACGGCCAAAGCGTTTTGCACAGGATATAATGTCTCTTTACCGTTGTCTGTCATTTCGTCACAGCAAGAGAATGAGAATGAGAATGAAGGAGTCCGAGTACCTCTCTCCTTGTCTCTCTCTCTCCTTCTGTGCCTCTGTCCTTGGCAAAGTAATGAACATTCCGCGCTCTGCCATCAAATTGAAACTATTTTGCATAGCATTGGAAGCATTTTAATTTGAATTTCTTTGCAAGTGATCAGCGCAAGACTCGAGTGCTGGAACTTGGCTGCCCGCTGCTAGCTGCTTGGATGCTGGCTGCTGGCTGCTGGCTGCTGCCAGCCCATTCACAATGACAGCTCGCGCAGCGCCAGTGGGCGCCACTAATGGCGTCCATAGTTGCTGGCAACATTAAGGATAATTGTTGTAGTTAGCATGTACTTTTGCATTTATAATGTGCCTCATTTATTTCCACTGCGTTCCTTTTCGCATTTCGCATTTTACTTTTCGCCTTTTTGAATTACTTCTTTGCATATCGCCCCAGCTCCTCCTACTCCTCCCACTCCTCCTGCTCATCCTCCTCGGCCCACAAAGCGCTAAAAATTATAGAAAAAGGAATGTAAGAAAATGCTGATTATGCATTTTATTGCTCTCAGCTGTGGTGTTGATTGCGGCTGATTGCTTTAGGGCCAAGAGTAGGCGGCATAGCATTAGGCGTGGCATAAGCAGCACGCTGCGACGGGAATATAACCTGCCAGCTCTAGCAGGCAGCTAGAGCCAAGGTGGAATGCTCATTTATTATGCAAAAATATTTGTAATTGTAGGCAAGAAATCTTATCACTTTTATCATACTATATAAAAGAAGATTCAATACGAAAACTTATTTTTGGTTTAGCTTCGGATAAATAACTATCTATCTATCTATATCTCTCTATCTATGCCTATGAATATAACAATTATAGAAATCCCTTCACTCACAGTTGAAAGTATTGAGGCCTAAGCACTCAAGTGCATTTCCACTTTGAGCTTTTCACAATTACCTAGGCTGAATTTAGCTGCAGCTGCAGTCGTGTCTGTGTGTGCGTGTGTGTAACTAATGGCATCCAGCTATTGCTGTCCTCTAATTGGCAACCAATGAACACTTGCGAGCGCACTCTTATTAGCCACAGCCCGATCCATTCGCTATCTATCATAATTTCAAAGCTGGGCGCCAATTCATAGCCAGAGGCACGGACAGCAGCAGGAGCAGGAGCAGCGGCAGTGGCAGGGAGCTGACAGGCAGACAAACAAAATTGACGTGCCGACACGTCCAGCTAAACGGGTAAAAGCGGGGCTCCTGCCGAGCCACGCCCACTCCTGTTCGCTAACACCCGCACAACAACTGGCTGACAGACAAACAACAACAACAACAACAACAACAGCAACAACTATAACAGATAGAACAAATTGTTGGCCAAAATGATAGACAAATGCAATTTGGAGAATGGGCAGCGCCGGAAGGAGGCGGCAGCGAGTGTTTTTGTGTTAAAAATTGCATAAATAAATCATGTTCTAATATTGCACTTGGCCTTGCAGACAATCTGTCAAAATGCAGCGCACTCTCTGCCAGCGTGGGCTGAGAGGAGTCGGCTGGAGCAGGCGGCACACATAGATTGGATGGGCGAAACAATGGCAACATGCCCGGCTATATGGCGTGAATGAGCGCGCACAAAATGGCGTTAAAGGCCGTTGGAAAACAGCAAAACGGGCTATCGAACAATGGCACGAAAACCAATCGATGCCCGGCCATAGATAGCGGCCGGAGTCATCTAAGACCCGGACAACATGTCCGTCCGGCTGCCAGGCTGCCCGTCTGGTCCACGGCTCTGCTGTTGCCTGGCAGCAGACCGCCGCAGCCTGCACTTGACAATGCGCCGCGCGGCTGAATGTGAAGTGGGCCCGGGTCCGGTGCGATGCGGTTCGATTCGGCTCGGTTCGATTGATGCTGCGATGCTCTAGGGTGGTCTAGGGTGGCCCTGACATACTGAATCGCCTGTCTGTTTTGGCGCTTAATTCGTCACTAAATGAGATTTTTGGCTGCCTGTTTTACTTTTTTTCTCCCTCTCTCTTTCATCCTCTCTTTCCCTCTCTTTCTCTTTTGTGAGCGTGTGTGTGTGTGCAATTTTTTGGAAACGCGTCTGCTGCTGCTGGCATTGTTGTGCGCCGTTTGAAATTGGTATTTTGGAAGTTGGTGTTGCGGCTTTTGGCCGGCACTGCTGTTGCTGTTGCTCCTGCTGTTGCTCCTGTCGCTGCTGCTGCTGTAGCCTAGCGCTGGGGCAGTTGCAGCCACTTTGCAATAACACAGCGTGAAATTGCAACGGCAAATCGAATCAGTCCACACGGGAAATTCGATTCTCTTCCTGTTTTTTCTCTCTTTTTATAGTTTTTTCGTTTTTCGATGCTTTCCGCTGCCTTTTGCGGGCAATCAGACAGCAACAAATGCCTCGAACCCCGCTCGGGCAGCCAGAGCGACTGAAACAGTTGGAGCAGCCGAGGCAGATACAGATGGACCTCTGCAATTTAGCACGCGCGAATTTTTTCAGCCAAAAAACTGTTGCCCAAATCGACACACACGCACACACACACACACACACACCGAGACACACACTCGACAACAAAATAGGGATAACAGCGACGTGCTGATCGTCCAGTTGCCAAGTGGCCCACCAATGCTCCAGTGCAACAGAGCATCCTGGCATCCGGGCAGCCAGGCATCCTGGCATTCAGCACTCAGTCAGCCAGTTGTCCAGTTGTTCAGTTGTTCAGCTGTCCATCCATCAACAGCTACAGCTCGACTTTTGCTCGCATAATGAAATGAAATTACAAAATCTGTTGCACCAGTGTGGAGCACGCTTTGTGGCACTTTAGCATAGTCCGTTGCTCACATACACACACACACACACGCACACTCGCACACACAGCTGCTGATTGCTGACGTCTCCTCCCTCTGTTGTTCAACAAATTGCATATTTATTGTTTAATAGTGTGATTGCTAACAACATTTGAGATTCCACTGCGACCCCAGCACCTCGCCCTCCTCCTCCCCTACGAGTCACTGTGCTCGCATTGGATATTGTGATTGGAAACAGATGTGGTACATACGTACGTACGTGCAGCTCCTGCGGGCAGGTAACTGAAGCTTGCATACAAATTTATACACATATTGTAGTTTGATTTCTGACTCTGTCTCTCCCTATCTTCCTCTCTCTCTGTCTCTCTCAATGGATTTTAATTTCGGACTGGCTTTTCATGCCCAAACACAATTCCTTTGCAAAATGTTTACTGAGGCTGCAAATTAAGCTGCCGCATAAAGATAATTCAATCCTCTTTCTATATAACTCAACGAACAGCGAACATGAAATTATCGAATTTTCTTCCGAACAAATTCTCAATTAACTAAAATCATTTCAATGCTCATAAATGGCTCCGCCTCTCCCTAGATTGAATTATTATTTCGTTTCAATTTGGGAAGTTTTCGTAGCAGAGTTCTTTGATTAAGAAATTTAATCATTCGAAAAGCCAATGAATTGATTTTATATATATAATAGAGTTCCTTTTTCCTTTCTGACTATAACTTTGCTGCCCAATAATATATCCTAATCAGCAACAACAAAGCTTCATTCACATGTTATTCCCCTTCAGCATTTATGCATTTCTTTAATGACGGACATTCTCATAGATCATATCTACATGATCATGAGATTTATTAAGTATGCTTTATTCAGCCACCTTCTCCTTCTGCAAGAGCTCATGGCGATTGCCATTCAAGCTTGACAAGCCTCAAATTGATTTGCATAGTGATAGGCAGTGAAATATAATAATGACAAGACAATCGGAAATACAATGAAAGCGGTTTAGATTATCAGCTGAAAAGTGTCCCACACACTCGATTGTCGATCGGCGACTCTCCCTCTCTCTCTCTATCTCTCTCACTCTTTTTCGTGGACTTCCAATTTTGGTCAATGTGGCTGACAACATCGCACATTGTGAGCCGTGCGACAACCATTGGCGTCCATCAGTCGGGCAGTTGCCAATCAAACAAAAGTCACAGGCAATGGACAACTGTGGCAGCAGCAGCAGGAGCATCAACAACAACAACAACAACAGCTGCATAACGATATGCAAAATATGCAACAGGCTGGCAGCTTCTGTGTTGCTGCAGTAGCAGCACTCGACTCCTGCATGTTGTCTGAGACGTTCGCCAGTCGCTTTGCGCCCAATTACGCCTTCAAATTGAGTGATAAATGTCTTAAGGATGGCACATAAATAAGCTGGAGTTAAATTTATTACACAACCCACACAAAGACTTCATAAAAATGCAAACTAAATGAACTATTAAGAGGCGGCGGCAAACATGAGAAACAAATAAGAAACCCAGAAACCAAAGCCAATAAACAAACCGGCAGCCGAAAAACAGAAAAACAGAAAAAAAAAAGAAAACTCAGCAAAGAAATTCAAGATCAGACAATTGAATTGCATTGCGCTTAAGCAAATAAATAAAAAGCGCGAGAGCAGAAGGAACTAAACAAGGGACAACAAACAAGTTACGAGTGCTGTGTGGCAAAGGGGGCGTGGCATGGGGAAGCCGGCAACAGCAGCCACAGCAGCCGTGTGAGAAAATATGCAAATAAATGCGCAAATAAAATGTGCAATCAACTGGAGATGGCGCACTGAGATCTGGCAACTGGCAGCTCGCAACTGGCAACTGTGGCAACTGTGGCAACTGGCGACTTGCAACACGCAGCTCGCCTTGGTGCCCTTCCCCCTACTCCCTACCCTTCGCCTTTCCTGTGAAATCCAAAGTGTGAATGTTGCGCATGCGCAGCGACCGCGTGGAGAACACTGCGCATCAATTAGGCCGCCAGGCGGCCAGGAACAGCAGCACGAATTGTCCAGAGAGTGCGAGATAAGCCAAAGGCCTGGACACGAAGAAGCAGAAGCCACACACACACACATATACACACACAGAGAGGGTTGCACAGTCAACACACATACAAAACGTTTAGATAAACAAATACAGAAGAATGCTGAAATGCTGTTAAAAGCTACAAAATGAAGTGGAAGCTGGCGGCCCTCGAAATGGGATTTAGTTAAAGGGGCACCTCGGTGGATTGGCGGCTTGAGGCGGATTCGCAGTGGATCCAAGCTGGCTGCAGCTACAAATTCAATGAACATGCGCGCGCACAGTTGAAGAGCAAACAAATTTATTACGCGCCGTTTGAACAGCGCATAAATTTAGCAGCAGCAGCAGCAGCAGCCGTAGAAGCAACAACAATCACAGTCGCAGTTGCAGTTACAGTTGCAGTCGCAGTCGCAGTCGCAGTTGCAGTTGCAGTCGCAGTTGCATTCGCAGTCGCAGTCACAGCCAGAGAGGCAGACAAGATTAACATACCTGGGCTAAAACGACCGTCCGTCCGACTGGGCCCAATCGATCGCTGTGGCTTGCGTGCAGCGTGCGTGATTTAAAAACAGCGCCACATTTGGCGAACATTTACGTGGACTTGTCCCAAAACTACGTAAAACGATTTAAAGCCGAACACGAGCAATTTGTGGATAGGCTGCAGGCAGCCAACTGAACAGCGAGGGAGAGCAGCGCCAAGCCGAAGACCATATGCTCTTTCATCTATAGGAATGCTGAGTAGATTTATAGAGAGTTGTCTCGTTGAAAAAAAAAATCATATGAGGCTCTAGATAGACGAAGAGAACGAGTGTAAGCTGGAGAGTGAGATACAAAGAAGAAGAGAAAGCGCACTTGAAACTGTCTTTATGGAAAAATGATGTACATGAAAGTTTCCAAACATATATTATATGAGGCTGTAGGTATCATATCATATATCTATCTCTAAGTAGGGTTGGATTAGAGATAAATGCAGAGAGGAAAAGATATGCATAGAGCAACAGATCCCCTTTTGTCCCTGACAATGAGATCCTCAAGGAAAAAATGTTGTAAAGAGAGTATCTTGAAGCCGTTTCTTAGGGACATTTCACTCACTTATATAGCGCTCAATTCTATCTTGGGAGAACTGTGAAATTAATTTTGGCAGAGCTTTAGATTGAATTTAGGCTGATCATCAATAATCAACTCTTAAGTTAACTTCATGATGTCATCAGAGATCGACAGATCTAACTTACATCAGCTATTATTATAATATACACATATATACACTGAAGATCCTTTTACATCCATAGAAGCATATCTCTTTGTATTTGACAGTTAATGCCATTTAATCTCATGCGAATATTTGATATCTTCAACATTAAACGCTTCCAATTGTGGCACATCTCTGTTGATACCCTTTCGCATGGAATACAAAGATAAAACTGGCAACAACTCTTGTCTGCAGTCGTCTCTGCCCACCCGCTGGCTGCAACGGCCGCGGCTGTGTCACATTTCTCATTTTGGAATTTATGCGCACATTCAATTGATTGTTGAGCGTTTCATGTTTTTGTTATTGTTTCTTGTTTTCTTTCATTTTATTTATTTATTTTTTATTTTTTGCTTTCCTTGAGTCAACATTATGTAATTCAATATGTTTTAGCGTCTAATAACGTCTGCACTGAAATCAATATACTAGAAGCGAGTATGTTAATTCAGTTCGGAGCTAGCTCAGTTCCAATGAACTGTCTGCAATGTCATTTACAGTTCCGCATCAGAGTTAGAGTCAGAGTCACAGTCCGAGCTGGAGCTGCGGGACCCCACACTTATTAAAAACATGCAGCGCTGTGACATTTCGATTTATTTTTATTGATTCTCCAGAGCACAGCGTGTGGAGCAGGAGGTGGAGGCGGATCGGGACGGCGCGGCACGGCACGGGACGGGACAGGCCGGGTCGGAGTGGGGCGAGGCGAGGCGAGGCCTCACTGAAATGCAAGTCAGGCGCCGCTGGCACGCAAGTGATCATCACACCTTGATAAGGTGCTCGGGACGCGAGAGCTCATGCCCCAAAACGTATCGAATTTTATTGAAATGCAGCGCTGCATGTGTGTGTGTGCGTGCGTGTGTGTGTGTTATCTGAGTGTTGGCTGTGCATTTGTTACTTTTATGCTTGATTTATTGACTTTATTTTATGGTCGCTTGATTGGACACTAAATGAGTTTTTAAACTGCATACGAAGCGGGGCGGGCCTTATCAATTTTGGTTGCCTTTATATATGTTGTTGTTGTTGTTGTTGTTGCTGCTGCTTTCCAATGTGAGTTTTGTTCTGCAGTTGCTTTGTGAGCCACTTACTTTTACATTTAAACCACGTCAGACAAAACGTTTCGATTTTATTGCGGATATGAAATTCTTCGGCCCTTTGCCTTGCTTCAAACTCACCTGGAATGAGACGGAAAAAGAAGCCAATACAGAAAATGTTAATTAAATTGTTTTTCCTTAGGTTCCTCAACAAGTAAAACGTAAATAAATTAAGTTAATATTCTACCAGGAATTAATGGAATAATATTAGGATTTTAAAGGTTTTATACCTTATATTTATATATTCAAATATCTTCTCAAATATCTCTAATTACTGATCTCAACTACTGATGTAGATCACTCAAGCATAATCGCAGTTTCCTGCTCATATCGAGGAGCTTATGATAATTTTGATCTCTCGATCCTCTTGGCGCCTGTCAAGTACGCTGAGGATCTTTAGCTCTCAGCTCTGTGAGCTCTCAAGTCGTATCGCATGTCTATCGTTGCCCACTTTGATTTCTCTGCTCCCCTTTCGGCTGCCTTGCCACAAGAGGCAAATTGAAACGCGCAGCTAGCTGCAGCGCATGTCAAGCTGATTTGAATATGTTGCCCACGCATAACATATTTAGTTATTACCAAAAGCGAACATCAAAGTCGTGCACGGTACAAGACATGGGCACCCCGCAAGTCGAGAAATCATGTTAACTATTATTAAATCTATAAGCAAAACCAACAACAACAACAACAACAAGAGCAACAACAACAAGAGTCGGCGTGAATAGCAGAAATGTCCATCAAAGCAGCTCAGGCAAATGATGCAGAATACTTTTTAATTAAACATAAAATTACTTTGGCGCAGTCAGACAGTCAAACAGACTGAGAGACGGTCGGACTGAGAGACAGCACTGCGCTACACAACACAGCTGGCAATAAATCATGAAATCTACTTGGCAAACAACTCTCGAGTGTTGGGCGAGTCCCGGAGATTTGGTAGAGGCAGGGACCGGCTCTAGTCGGCACGTAATAATCATTTACATGAACACTCGCATAAATGTCACGTTGCTACGATTATAAAAATAGCCTGAAAAAAAAAAAAAAACCGAAAGAAACTTCAAAACTTGAACTCGAACTAATGGAGTTGGTCCGTCCGTGCAGGAGGAATCGTTACTGGGAGATTTTGCCAAGCTGCTTGGCTGCTAGGCTCCTTGGTTCTATCGTTTGGCCGCCTCTGGCAGTCATATATTAATGAAATTTTATTTGCTTATGCAATGAGGGAAAAATAACAAAGCGCCCCGCATGCTGCCGCTCTAGCCCATCTATATTAATGAAAGCATATCCTGCTTAAAAGCGCGCCCGTACCACGCCAGGTGGAAAAATTCAATTTCCAGGCCATGCGCCGCCTGCCGCCTGCCGCTTGCCGCCTTGCCGCCTTGCCGCCTTGCGCCTCCTGTTTGCCGCCTGCCGTTTGCCATTCGCATCGAGGAGGTTGGAAAACAAGTTGCATCCGCAATTAAGTCATCAAGTTGCAATTATTGCCATAAAAACGAACAAAACGCAGCCAGCCAGCAGAAAAAAATCTCTGGCCACGCATGAACGTGATGCTGCGCGGGGCCATAGCCAAGGGGAGGACCAGGGGGAGGGAGAGAGGCCAGCTGGCAGGGGAGCAGCCCAGCCACTGAGTGGCTCCCATAGCCGTGACTGCGACGGCAGCGGCTGTAACTCTGGCTGTGGCTAGGGTGTTGAGGCTCAGCGGGGCAGCGCTTCGTGAGAGACTTAAACAAACAAAACAAAACCAAAAAAAAAAAAAAAAGAAAAAAGAAAAAACGAGAAAAAAGTGGAGATACAACAGAAAATCAAGCAAGACAAGGCGCGCAGATACATATTGCAGCTACAGATACGGCTTAAGATACAGATACGGCCGCAGATACAGATACATACGCGGCTTACGCGCAGATAAATTATTTTCTTCTTCTTCGTCTGCGCCTTTTTGTTTTTGTGCTGGTTTTTGTTTTTGTTTTTGTTTTGCCAAGTCCAAGACGAAATGGAGTCGGCAGTTGCAGTTGCAGTTGGCATCGTAGCTGGGGCAACCAGTTGCTCTTTGGCTTAATTAAAAGCTGCTGCACTGCTGGATTGTTACACGGATTCAATGAGATTGCTTTAGTTTGGGCTGCAGCGGGCCAGCGAGAGAGCGGGATGGAGAGGAGGAGAGTGAGAGAGCGAAAGAGACAGACAACTCGCATGTTGGCTTTTTATTTGGCTTTCATGCTGCGGTCGGCTGGACAAGTCGTTGCTGAAATGACACTACAATGTCTTCAAAATGAAAATAAATACGACGCGACGACAACAGCAACAACAGCAACAACAAGAGCAATGGGCCACAATGCGGCCGCCGCAACACGCCGGCAACACTGGGCTACATGTTACACATTAAAGCCGGCGACCCGGCGCGCTCCGATACGGCCTCGTCTTGGCTCTCGGCCGGCTCTCGGCGCGACTCGGCCACATTCTGTGGCAGCCTTTTGCTTTGTTTGCTTTTCTGATTTCGCAGCCAAGCGCAACGCTGACAATGACTTTGCTCTTTTTGCTTTTTGCTTTTTATTTTATATTTTATAAGTAGTTTTTTCACTTCTCGCTCTCTAAGTCTCCCTCTCTCTCTCGCTCTCTCGCTCTCTGTCTCTCTATATCTGTCTGGTATTTTTTCCCATTTTTATGCTGCGTCTGCTCAGTGTTTTATAAATCTCATTTCAAGAGGATTTGTGTGCCTGTCAAAATGTTGATGTTTCACAAAACACTCCGCATTGAGTGCGTGTGTGTGCGTGTATGTGCGTGTGTGTGAGCTCTGCTCGATTTCAATCATGATCGATTTCAGTTTGTTTGACTTTTGGTTACTTTTGATCTGCGCTGCGGCGGCTGCCTGGGAATTAAAGTGCAAGATTTATACGATTTCTCGGCGCATTGAATTACCCGCGCATCCAGCTGAATGACTTGTGGTGAAGTGTATCTGTATCTGTATCTGTCTTTGTATCTGTCTTTGTATCTTTCTCTGTCTTTGTGTCTGTATCTGTATCTGCTTAAAGCTGTCTGTCTGACTCTCACAATCAGTCGCGCTTGCGGCCAAATAACAACAATTTGTTTGCCTTATAAAGATAATGCCACAACAAAGGCATTATATACACACACACACACGCGCACACACAATCATCATTATCGAAATGTCATAAAAGCAAATGAGCATTCATTATTCAATTTTCAACTGCAAACGCAGCAGCTGGCAAACAACTTAATACAAAGGCAAAGCAGCAGCCACACAAAGCCCAAAATGATGCTGCCAAAGAATGTGATTCGCGTCGAGTCCGGCAAATATATAAAAGTAAATGTTTCAACTGCCACAAATGCCCTTTCGCTGCGCCAGCAGACGCCAACAACAGCACCAACAGCAACAACAACAGCAGCAACAAACAAAAAATTAAGCATAATTACTGACAGCAATTCGGAGCCGACTCGGTCTCGGCCACACAGGCGTTTTTGGCCGGGCCAGCCAGAATTGGTTAAGATACGTGCAGGCTGGCCGACCGGCGTGCCCTTCGTCTTTCTGTCCGCCTGGATTGCAACGATTTCATTAAAATTGCCGGCCCCAAACATTCATCGGCTGCCCCCAAAAAGCTGCAATTTGCTGCGAGTGAGACAATTATAAGCATGACAAATGAATTTCGCATTTAAGATCGTCTGAGCTGGCCCAAAAACTGTCAGTCAATTGCGAGCATCGCAAATCGCTCTACAGGCCGCCTCCACTCCACTCTACTCCCCTCCACGCCACTCCGCTCCGCTCTGCTCCACTTCACTCCATTTGGCAGCTGTTGCCGTTGGGCACACACCTTCGCCTTAGCATTTGACTGTGCGTGTGCGCGATTGTCTGTGTTTGTGTGTGTGTGTGTGTGCGTTTGTATGTGAATAATTGCATCAAGATTTTCGTTGCTGAATTTCTTCTTTATTTTCTTTACTTATTTTCCTTTTTTTTTTTGCTAAAGTGCGGTTTTTCGGACGCTGCAGCAGCTGCCAGCGGGCAGAGCTGACTGCAATTCAAGGTGAGTTTTAGCCAAAACCGCAGTCAACGTGACATGCAGCGACCACCAGCCGTGCAGCAGCAGCAGCAGCAGCAGCAGCAGCAGCAGCAGCAGCAGCGACTGCAACAAAAAACCTACTGCAGACTGCCTGCAACAAAACTCATTTAAGTTAAATTTTTAATTTCAGCGCTTTAAAGAGCGAATCGAGCAGCAGCAGCATCAGCAACACCAGCAGCAGCAGCAACATCAGCTTTCATTTTAATGCAATTTGCTGTATTATGCACATCAGCAATAAGAATGGCAACAACAACAACAAAAACAACACGTGCCACCGCGTTGCCTTTATGGAAATTCACAAATATGAGTTCTTTCCCTCTGTTTTTTCTGCTGCTGTTTCTGATTCTGCTGCTGCTGCTTCTGCTCCTGCTTCTGCTGCTTCTGCATAACTACATTTGTCTGGCGCTGCGTATACTTGATTTTCTGTATTTTATTTGTATTTTTTTTACGGTTAGCTGCTGCTCTGCTCTGTGAAAGCTGGCTTCATGTTGCAACTCTTATAATTTGATGTTTATGTCGAATATGTGTTGTTCTCTCTGTCCTTATTTTGTTTGTACTGCCGCGCCTGGGCGCATTACGCAACATTCCTTGCCTTTGGCTTTGGTGGGAAACCGAAATTTTACATATTTTTGGCATTGACTACGCCCCTGAGCCACACACAAACAGCGTTAAGGACGACTGTAGACTCATATTAACCTCTTTTTTCGGCGTGTGCTATATTTGCATTAGGGTGACTCAGCTGGCAGAATCTAAGAATCTAGCGGGATATTTAAGGAGCTAATTGTAGTAGGAAAATTATGAAGTGCAGGTACGAAAAGATCAGATCAAAAATATTTGGGAACATGGAAATGGCCTTTATGAATATTTATTTTTGAACTATTTTTTTTTTTTAATTAATATTTAAAATTTTTATTATTATTTTTTTTTTATTCTCACTTTGTTGAAAACATATTTTGTAAAACACACATTCTATAATTTTTAATATAAGTACCTGGCTCGCCCTGCTGCTACATATACATATGTATATATATATATGTTTTTCATCATTTCTATAACCACTGGCACACGCATATTTTTGCCAGCCACAAAATTTTGCGCCATTACGCTGGAAAAACGGCTACTAAAAGGGCAAAGGGAAGGGCAGCACATGAAATTGTTTTCTACATAACGACCTACAACAAACAAACGTTCAAACATAAAAGGAATATAATGTTTGTCAGCGAAAAGAACGAAGATGCAATACTCTATATGAGAGCAGTGTCGGATAATAGTCCATTGAATATGCCATGCACTCAGAAAGCGAGAGCGAGAGAGATAGAGGGTGAGGGAGAGAGAGTTGTTGAATTTAACTTCTCATATATATTTTTGATAACTTGGCTTACTGCTTAATATGTTGCCTACTTCATAACAAAGCCTAAATACCCTTTTGTCCTAACTTAAAAAAGAAAGAAAAAAAAAAAACACCAGAAACATAACAAAATAGCTGAAATACGAAAATAAAGGCAGACACATAAAAAAATGGCGCACAATTTCAGTTATGCCAACAAAAGCAACATGAAATCCACATAGATGTAAGCACCAGCTATGTGCTATAGCCAAACAGGACTCCTCCTCTCTCCTTTTGCACTCGTTTTTTTCGTTCCCGTCGAGCCCGCTGCTCAAACTGCACAAACAAAAGTAAAAGCCAAATTGCAGCGGCCTTTACAATTTTGTAAACCAAATTTACAGTAATGTAATGAAAACGCGGCGTTAAAAGGATTAAATTCCCATTGCATTTATGGAGTGTATCAAAAAAATTAACAAAAAACAATGAAAAAAAGAAAAGGAAAGTCGAAAAAGTCCTTTTTTGTTGGCCAAAAATTCTGGAAATTCGGAAAATTCTTGAAATTTTTGTTGAATTTTTTATACGCTGCGCACGTGTTTTTGTGTTTTAATTAACAAACGGCAGCTAAACAATAAAAATGGAATATTAAATGGGCTACAGCTAAGTGTGCGTGTCTCTCTCTGTATGTGTGTGTGTATGTATCGGTGTGTGTGCTTCACCTTGGCGGCCATAAAAATGTAACAAAATGTTTACCAATTAAGTAAACAAAAAGTACGAGAAAACTCTGAATTAATTGCGTGGGAACATTTTAGTGTGTTTTTATGCATTACGACAATGAGACTTCAGATAAGCTGTGTGTGTGTGTGTGTGTGTGTGGGTGTGGGCGTGGCAGTTAGTGCTGCTGCTACTGCACATTAAATGTTAGTTTATAGCCAGCATATAAAAACTGCCAGCAGGGATGGAAAACTTTATTTCACTGCAGATTTGACAGGCCATGTTTATATTACCCTCACCCACTCTCTCCACTTCTATGTGTATCTGTGTGTGTGTGTGTGCCGTTAGTGGCTCATAAATCAAGCGTTGTAGGTGTTGCGCTGTGGACAACTTAACGGCTGCCCACCGTAGCTCATGTGCTGTGTGTGCGTGTGTAGGCAAATTAAAATTCACACAAAGTGTTGCCTACTTTTTGGTTGGCTTCGTTAAAGCTCATTAGCACAGCGGGCGGGTTGGGCTAACACCTGCACAGAGCCAGGTGTTGCTCTGTCTGAGAGTGCGGGCGAGTGGGGAGAGAAGTTGGCTAAGCCTTATGCATAACATAATTTGCTCACAGCCTTTTGTCAATGCCAATTGATGGATGACTTACAAGCGAAGCGGAGAATGTGGCACAGTGGAGACTAATTGATACCCTCTCATAGGAATTATAAGGAGTAAAAGATATTTACCTGCAGTTTACATTGTAGTGGCAGTTCAAGTCGCATATATCCCACGCGACGATTATTAATGGGCATTAAAGCTTCTTCAAGCCATTTATCTTGGCTGCGTAACCTAAACACGACTCATTAGCACCGCATTAATGACAAACACAGGAGCCAAGCAAATCAATAAAGCTAATTAATAATTAAAGCGTGCTCATACGATAGGTGATATCATATGCGATAGCCAGCGCTGATAGCAGCTGACTATTTAACAGGAATTTCTCAATGCGAATTCCTAATGCTTGTATTAAAATTTCCAGCTCAGTAGCGCAACAATTTGGCGTTTCAATTATTAATTTAACGCTTAAGCGATAAAGCAAATGAAAGAGAAAAACGCTGGCAAAAAAATAAAAAATAATAATAATAATAAAGCAGCAAAAAGCCGCGACTAATCCACTGTGCGATTTTCGCATTTTCCATTAAGCTGCTTACAAAAAATACCGTGAGCAGCGGAATTCGGAAAAACTGTTGCTAATAATGCAAGCAATTTTAATGCAAATTTGTGGTCATGCATGCTTAATTACAAAACATTTTCAATAATTATAATTGTTCTGTAATATTTGGCAGCAAACAAAAAACTACTCACACACACATACACAAATGCACACACAGAGAACGAGAACACATTAACCAATGAAGTGTATAAAAACCAATCGATAGTTAATTAGCGTTTTTTATTTTCCGCGTTTGGTTTAAAGCAAAGCTTTTTAATTACAATTAAAAGGGTTTTTATTTATACATTTACATGTTTAAGTGTGCATGCGTGCATGCGTGCATCTGTGCATGTGTGTGTGTGTGTGCGTGTAATTAAGTGCCATTCGCATTGGCCTAATCATTCTAGAACACTCAGTTAACATAAGCTGCAACATTTTTCCAGCTGGACAAACGCTTATATCTATTTTCATTATAAATGCATTTTTTACTGAATTCTCTTAATGCTCATTAAAGTTGTACGAAATTGGGTATATTGGTTTATGTGTAAAAACTTACGTAATAATAATCTTTACCTTTTGCAGTAATCACGTAATCGATAACTATTTATATAGCGGAACATAACAACTAAAGCTGATTGCTATATCTAAAACATTTTCACATTTCCACAGTATCTGCTAGTTGGGCACAATCGCTTCAATCGCTTTTTTCTACCCTCAATAAATTGTGGCTTGCTAGCAAAAACCAAATCATTTTCAATTAAGTCGCAAAAGCAATAAAGCAGCAAAAAAAACGTTATATTTTAATTGATTTAAAGTAGTTACTGGATAAAGGCGAAAAGCGTTTCATGCATGAAAGTGTTATGGTTGGATGGACACTTTAAGAGCTCTTCGTCACATTTGGCTTTTGTCGAGTTCAACTAATTCAATTTGCAAGTTCTTCTTCAAGTTGTGTCGAACCTAACCACAGAGCACTGTACTGCTGCCCTGCCTGTCATGCCATATGGCAATGGCTTGTTCAATCAACTTGGGCCACGTCCCCGCCTCACAGAGCCTCCCAGGGAATATTTTTGCCACTCGCTCGCTTCATTGGCGCTCATCATTTTATTTGTTTAGGCCATTGACTGTGCAATTCGATATGAAATTTGTTGCCGTCCTTTGCAATTTCATATTTCCTGCTTTCCGCTTCTTTTTTTGTTTTCGACTGCCACTCATAATGAAAACGCTTTCTACAAGTGGCTGCCAGCCAAAAATTAAAAAAAAAAAAATTGGCCAACAAAAATTGAAATAAATGTTGATATTTGCTCACGTAATACGCGCCTTAACGCTCAAATACGCTTTCAATTGTCCAAATTTTGATTTAATTTTTTATTTTGCTTGGCATCTGTATATGACTGGGTTAGCATGATTTTGTAATCAAATTTGTTGCATATGGAGAATAAATAAGTTAAATGTCTTTTTCGTATATAAATGTCTTTTTAGTATTGAATAAAAATATATAAAATGTTGCATACTAAACGTGAAATTAGTTAGAATTACTTATTAGGTTTGTATGATAATTATACTAAAATTGCAAATGTATTTATTTTTTAAGGCAAATACACCAAACACAAGTCTAAAAGTATTTTTTATATAATTTATATAATTTCGGTTCCCCTAGTTTATCTACTTTAAACTTAACTAATTTCTTTTTATGCAGCTTAAATCCTATTGACTCGCTTTGTTTAACATCTCAATTTATATTTATCGTAGATTCATAACATACCTTAAAGGTGGTATACAAATTATTGTTCACCTGCTGGAACATTGTAAAGAAACGCGATCAAATATACTTTCATATATCATTATTTTTTGACTACATCATATGAAATTCATAGACTTGACTGGAAATTAAGATAGTCAAATTATTTTCGTTTAAAATGTCAGCACAGAGATTCACACTAAGCTCAACTCTCGGGTCATTTATCAGCCACAGCTAATATTTCAATAAAATTTAACAAGATGCTAATCAAATCAAGATCCAGCTCAGTTTACTAAAGACATAATTTATCAAACAAAAGCCTATAGAGTATTCATGATTCAAATAAAATATATTTGGCTGCAGCTGCAAGCTGTAAAGAGTGAGAGAGAGAGAGAGAGAGAGAGAGCGAGTGCGAGTGGGAGACAGAGTATAGACTGCGGCACTCAAGTGCTCGCCGTGCAAATAAAAATTGTTATACAATATAAATAGAAACACAATTTGTTTCGGGCGCTGCAATTTCAAGTTGTCTGCTGAAGTTCTCAAAATATTTAATTTGACTCGATGCGGCGCATGACGGAGCTAATAGAGTAGCTGAAAGGTGCATTCGGCCATTGTTAAGTCATGCCATGTAGGCTTCAAATAAAAGGAAGTGGAGCTGGAGTTGGAATTGAAGCTGGAGCTGAAGCTGAAGCTGAAGCTGAAGTTGGGCTTTGAGCTGCCGCCGTCGCCGGTGCTGCTGCTGCTGCTGCTGCTGCTGCGGTTGTTGTTGTGTGGGAGTTTTCTTTATGCGCCATAATTATGTCATTTAAATGCAACAAGCTTTGGAATGAACCAGTCACTCAGCCAGTCAGCCAGTCAGTGGAAGCCAAAGAGCACAACGATAATTCATAATTAAAAAAACATGCAAGGAGATGAGCACAGAGCAGCACCAGCACAAAGAAAGAAAAGGGAAGACAAAAAACGAGATAATAAAGGCAGAGCAGAGGGAAAAATTGGTTGCCCGCCCCAAGATGCAGCACGCCTTCTTGGCACAGCCTCCAGAGCCAGGCTGTGGCATGCAACATGCCTCGCCTTGACTGGCCTGGCCGTGCTCTGCCGCGCCATGCCTTGCCCTGTGACGTGGCGCGCGACTGTTAATTAAATGAGCGCGCAGGCAAACGAGCAAACGACTGATGGACATATCGCATGGAGGCACCACCAAACCCATTTGCAGTGAGTGGGTGTGCGGCTAAATTGCTAAATGGATACGGGGGCCAGCATGCAGCTAAGGACACCCGCAAACACACACGGAGCAAAGGAGAGAGAGAGTGATAGTGTGAGAGTGTGTGTATGTGTGTGTGTGTGTGTGTAAGTTTGTGAGTGGCATAAGGGGTTAATAGTGCAAACTGCATAGTGCCACTGTTGCAGCTTGTCTGGGGCGTCTAACTAACTTAGGCTTCTAATTAAGCCAGGCGACGCGGGCGACAGTCGGACTGAGCCGACAGAGAGTGGCATGCATGCCAAGTGTGAATGTGTCTGTCCTCCTGCTCCTGCTGCTCCTGCTGCTCCTGCTGCTTCTGCTACTCTTGCTGCAATTGCCGGTGCTGCTATATCGCTCTGTGTCTCTGTGGATCTGCTGCGTCTGGGCCTTTTGCATTTTGTCGCTCATTAGTTTATTGCCGAAAAAAAAAACACAAAAGCCTGCGCACAGCCTGGCTGGCAAATGCATGCGAGCTTCGTGCTGGAGTTCAAGCACCCCAGGTGCCGACTGTCAGGATCCGCAAGTGCCATGTGGCATGTTGCATCCATATACACGCTCTATGACTCTCTCTCCCACTGTGGGTGCTTGTGAGCTGGACAAAAGGCTTTGCCAGCTAAGTAACTGAGCTGCTCTTAATTGCCAGCAGTCAACTTTTTTCACTTCTTTCGTCTTCCTCCTTTTTTTTTTTTTTTTTTTGCACTGCTCAGCCAATTAGGCGCAACGCGGAAGCTGCCACTTGGCGACTGCGAATGAGTTTTCATTCGAAGACTTGTCAAATTACGCATACGTCGTGTTGTCTACGCATCGCCATTTGCCAATCAAATGACTCGCCTTGTCAGCATGAATTCCAAGCAACCCCCGTGGCCCGTTGTCCGCCCGATCTGCCTGTCTTCGGCCAGCGCCAACATGGGGCGTTGATGCACATATGTCACATGATAACAACATGGGGCCATAGTGTAGACCTCAGCCAAACTTGTCGCTCCCAGCCCCCCCTCCCCCTCTCTCTCTCTCTCTCTGCCTCTGTCCTTGCCTCCTTCTCACTCAAGTCTCTGAAGTAATATAAATTTTGCAAAAATCAGCAAGCTGTGTAGGCGGTCGCAAGACAGTGTCTGCCAGCAGACAATGCCAACAATGGCAACAGGCAACTCCGAGAAGGACAGCAGCATAGGGCAGCACAGGGCACGGCCATAGCCACACAGAAACGGTCGAGTTGACTGAAAGGTGTTGCAAATGTTGCCATGTAATGCGACGAGCGGCGTTGGTCAGCTTAAAGCAACAACAACAAGAGTAGAGGAGGCACAAACAAAAAAAGAAGGCAGCAAAATATGCTGCCTCATACCAGTTGGGCATTGCCTGTTTTGGCATGTGCCAAGGCTTGCAACGAGGCTGCCTCTCGAACAGTCAGCAGCATGTCCATCAATTGTGCCTGCCCCCTGGCTCCTGCCAGCTCCCCTGCTTGCCACTGCGAGTGACTCTGGCGCCGTTGTCCTCCACAGTTGATGACCATGTGACTAAGCTGCCTGCGTGTGTGAGCCGCGTGTGTGCCTGTGTGTGCCTTTGTGTGCGTGTATTGCTTTTCGCAATTATTTTCTAATTAAAGACGTGCCCGGCAAGCCCAAGCCACAGCTTCACAATTCCATACAGCTCGCTGGCATTTAATCAAAAGCAGAAACTCATCGCTCTTTAAGGACAGTTTGCAGTTGGCTGTGGAAATGGGTCAAGGGGCGGCGCCCCGACTCTGCACTCTTGTGGTTTCAAAACTGAAAATGAAAAGCTCGCAAAAAGAAAAAAAACTGTTACAAGCACATGCTACACTCATAGCTATACAGAGATATGCCTAGGATATGTGCCATGATTAGCCAATTCAGTAATTCGCTTTTTTTTTTCTTTTTTTTTTTTTTGTATTTCTCTTGCAACTGTGGCACAACTGCAACACGGCACTTCATTAAATATTTAAATGCCCCTTTCTTTTTTGTTGTGCATCACCTACACAGCATGCAAGTGGGAGGGGCACAGCGACAACAGCAGCGACTGCATATGCAGATTCATAAGCAGTTAATTAAGGCCGAGCCGGGGTCGCCGGCAACACAACTTGTAGCACACAGACGCAAAAAAAAGTGAAATTCACATACAAAAAAAAAGCAAAAAATATGAGTGGAAGGCATGCACAACTAGCAGATACCCGCTAGTTAGCTGAGACTTTTTTCAAAAAAGTCTACAAAAAGTGAAGCAAACACTTGCACTTTGTTCGTTTTGTAAAGCTGTTTTTGATTTTTAAATTTTAAATAAATTTAAAAAATCGAATAAGACCGGATTTTGATTCGTTAATGCTCACAACTATATTAGAAATTGTCAAATAAATACTCTACGAATAATTTCAAGTTATTCAATCTCATTGCGATTCGGTTTAAGCGCCTCCTAAAATTTCATCGAGTGTTTAGAAATATTTTAAAATATTTTACAATTCCTAAAATTATAAATATATTAATGCAAAATTTAATATATTTGTTATTTTATTTTTTACAGTATAAGCACGAATTACACTTTAAAAAATATCCCATGATTATCGAAAAATTTCATATATATTTTTCTTTATTTTACTTGTATATAATTATTTTTATTTAATTTTTTTGTTTTTTTTTTTAACAAGATTTTAAGTAAAGCTTTAATTTGCCCAACAGCAATAGAGCCTTTCTTTTCTGTTTTTGGTAACATTTAATGGTGCAGGGTATTTAGAAAGATAAAAAAAGCACACACACACACACATACATAATAATAATACTTGCCAAAGCAACTGACCAGCCAAAGTGGAGGAATGAGGTTGCAGCCGAGTCTCGGGTGGAGTTGCTGCTGCACAGTCGGGGCAACATATTTTACACATTTCATTTTCGTTGCTGCACGAATTTATTTGGCAATAAGAGCAGTCAGAGTCAGTCAGGCAGCCAGCCAGCCATTCAGGCAGACAGACAGCCAGACGGCCGAACAGACAGACAGACGGATGGGAGAGAAATAGGCTGGCAGAGGCAGAGTCAAGAAAATGGCGCAATGAATACGAATGGTTATAGTCGTGTCTGCATGTCCCTCTTCCCCCCCCCCCCCCGCCCCTCTCTCTCTCTCTCTCTTTCTCTCTTTGTGTGTGTGTGTGGATGCGTGGGGCATGTTGGTAATTTCGTACAAGTGGAATTATTATTTATAATTTTTAGCGACGTCAGTTGGGTGGGCGTAACGGGCGCTGCGCTATGCCGTAAATTATGTCATTTAAGACAAGTGCAAGGGAGGAGGGCATCTGGCGATTGGGGCGTGGCATTACAACCGGGAATACACGGCGCAATTCGCTATTCATTTTAACATACTGCGGATACGAATCCCCAACGACATAAATACATACATAAGCTCAACTATATGCATATGGAATTGGGTTGAGCGGCAGTCGCGCGCACTTGTGCGCAAATGGAGCTGGCTTGCTGGCCAACCAGGGTCCAAGAGGGGCGCGAGCGGAAAGCGGAGGCGGTGGCGGAGGCGGAGGCAGAGTGGCTGAGAGTGTTAAGTTTCATATGCATTTTATCTGACTGTTGGGCTCCCCACTAAATGAAGTGGCCCAGCATGCGAAATTAGTTAGCGTTGAGTGCTGGGAATGCTTGACGAGAGCGAAAGGAAAAGCGACTGGCCCACAAGGGGGACAGAGATAGAGCGAGAGAGATAGAGATAGAGAGAAACTGTATGTAAGAGTGGGCTATGCGAACAGCCCACTGCTGGGAAATTGATATAAATTGCTTGGAGCTGCAGATCAGACAAACAGACAGACAGACAAACAGACAGACAAACAGACAGGCGGATAGACGGACGCAGAGACACTCAGACCGTGATGGCGACAACTCTTTGATTGGGTCAGACAGATGGAAATATTTGTGCTAGAACTGAACATGACTTTCTGTGAATTCTTGTGGCTCATTAAGCGAAATCAAGGCTATTATAAATCATAAAACAGACAAACATATTTTCATGTTCTGCTTTGACCAATTATCGAGGTATTTTCACAAATTAATTTCAAATCGAATCCTGAACTGAGCTGAACGATTTCTTGTTTATGCATGTTTTTATTTCAGCTGCTGACATCTATATATTGTTATCACACACTTTTCATATATAAAACATTTTAGTAAACTGTCTACAACATTTAGCCTTTCCGCAGAGGCTAAGCCTGCTCAGCTTATCATCTAGTATTCCAACACCTTAAACATTTTGTTTCCAGCTATTACTGAAGCGATTCTTTATACTTTAGATTTATTTTTATCTCTGCGTGTTGAACGTGCAACCTACAACTGGTTTTGCCTCTGCTGATAGACCATATGTGCATATACGTATATTTCTTTTTGTGTAGCATTTTGCATTTTGCATGCTGCTCCGCAGCTACCTTAAGCCTCTTGCCTATCTTATTTCCATAACAATCCGACATATATGCCTATTAAAGGGCAGCTCAGCTGCAGCTGTTGTCTCAATTCTCACACCTTTTGCCGTGTGCAACAACTCCGTCATATCGCATACACGTATACAATTTCAGTCCAGCCCAACTTAGGACTGAAGTGCAATGCATAAACAACAAAGCAAAGGCAACAACGGCAACAACGGCGACAATGACAACGACAACAACTAATGTCAACCAATTCATTTCATTGAGTGCAGCGCGTTGGCCGGACAACGCCTGGTGGTAGTCGACTCCGAATCCGAGTCCATCGGCTGTGAGGCTGTGAGGCATTTAAGGCGCATGTTCACTCCAAAGCTGCCTTAGCCCCAGGGTCAAGTTCAAGCGATGTGCAAGGCAAGAAGAAGCTGGCCGAAGCGCAGCCAGGCAAAAGGTTTGCATATCGCATATCTAAATGAGGTGATGATGCTGCACATGCACAAATATCTGACGCAGATACAAAAACACAAACGCAAACAGAGACTTGGACACGGATGCAGAAACTTTTGCAATGGCTATGGCTTAAATATATATATATATATAAAGAGCATAAGGCTCAGATGTCCACTCGAGTGGGTAGCATGAACATGAAGTGTTTGCGCAACAACAACAACAACAGCAACGTAGGCTGTTGATGAGACGAGAATGTCAGTGCTGCCAGTGCCAATTATGAAAACTGATATGCTTGCGAAAACCCGTTGATGGGCGCGCTTCAAAGCGGTGACCAGCCGCCACAGCTGCAGCCAGAGGCAGAGGCTGGAGCAGCAGCAGCAACAGCAGCAACAGCAGCAGCAGGAGTGGAGAGCCAACCAGAGATAAGGAAGTGTATGTGCATCCCGTCGCTCGTCGCTGTCCGTCTGGAGTGGCGCTTAAGCACATTGTGGTTGCAGTTTTGATTGCATACGGATATTGGACACTCACACGTGGCACTCGGAAATTAATTAAGCAGGCAATGGCACTGAGCTGCTGCAACTGGTTGCAGCAGAGCCAGAGACGGATGACGAAGTCTGCCGACTAATGAAAATGTAATGCCATGGAGAGAAAGAGAAAGAGAAAGAAGAGAGGAGAGAAATGCCCCAGGCGGGGTGTGGCAAATGCATTGCGGCTTATTTGCAAGTAATTAGATTGAAACAGAATCTTGTCATTCAATTGCTAGTCAGTCTCTCTCTCTTTCTCTCTCTCTCTCTCTCTCTCTGTCTCTCTTCTTCTCTCTGTGCTTCTGTCTGTGCTAAGGATGATGCATCATCATCATTAACATCATCATCATCATTTGCGGATTTGTCCAGTTCACAAGCTGGCTGTTGGAGGCGTGTCATATGGGCGTTTTGACTTGTCTTATCTGCAAGTAATTAAGCACCGCAGGGCGGCATTACAAACCAATATCGAGGCACATTGTCTTGCTTATGCACACACATATATACGCATATATGCATGTCTGTGTATATGTGTGTGTGTGTGTGCAGCATAATTCACTTGAAAAGTGCCCCAGCAGCAGAGCAACATGCTGGAAAAATGCCGAAATGTCGCCGTGGCGAAATTTATGACCCAAAACGGCAACGAGCACCAGCACCAGCAGCACCAGCAGCAGCAGCAGCAGCAGCAGCAGCAGCAGCAGCAGCAGCAGCAGTGGCGGCAACAACTCTCAACTCAACTTGCAACACAAATGGGGAGCAACAGTCGCAAAACAGTCGCAAAGGACGCTGTTGTAAATGTTTTTATTGTTGCTTTAGCTGTTGCTCTCACTGTGGCTGTTGCTGTTGCTGCTGCTGCTGCCACAATGTCAAAGTAGGGAAGAACAACTGCAACTGCAACTGCAATTTATGCGCAGAAATATTGTCGAAATTGTTCGACTTTAACAACTAAATTTTCAGTACTCTTTGGCCAGACTGTGGGTGAGCGTATGTTTGTGTGTGTGAGTGCAGACAAAAGTGCTCCAAATTGGTTTTTGGTTTTACTCCAACTCCAACTCCAACTCCGACTCCGACTATAACTCTAGCTCACACAGTGGCAGTTGCTCTGGTGATAAACTGTGCAGGTGCAGATGCAGATGCAGATGCAGATGCTGGGCGGGTTTCGTTTCACAAAGTCTGCGCAACATGATTTGTGTGCTTCTAATGGCCACAGGTATTTAGTGGCAAGGTGTGGCTGCTGCAAAACAGCAACAACAATAAGCTGATTTTTGCAACATGATTAGCCCAGCTCTCACTCGAGTGCGTATTGTCGATCCATTCCGACAGCAGCAGCAGCGGCAGCAGCGGCAGGTTTATGGCGACACGGCGTGTCATGAGAGTGGAGCTGTCGCACCTTTTGTGGCAGCCGCTCATCTGTTAGTCTGGACCACAGAAACTGTTAAGCGTGGCACAGACGACAGCACACATTATGCAAATACCGTTCCGCATGCAGCTCCAATCACTCAGCTCGCCAAGTGGGGGCCAAGCTAAGCGCTCAGCATTTATATCGAATGTCATATGCCTCGAATTGCCAAATGAATCATAAGAAGCGAGGACCACCATCAGACAGGAAATAAACGCAAATGCGACGGGTGGGTGTACCCAAAAAATAAAAAATAAAAATAAAAAAAATCACACACAAAATACCCAGAGAGCGGGTGGGAGACAGCGCTACGCCTACGGCATGACTGCAGACCCCCAAGACCTGCGGACAGACAGCTGCAGATGAGGGGCCCATGATAGACAAGTAGAGAGGTAGGCGCACAGCAGGACGATGTCTGCACATGCAAAATAAAAGTAGATATAGGAGAAGAAGAAGAAGAAGAACGAAACGTGGCCAGAGCACCCACAGCCACACCCACACCCCGTGTCGAAATCGCCAAACTCCATTGCCAACTTCAAGTCCAACTCCAGGCGGTTGACCAACATAAATGGCGCAAAGTTGAAATGCTGACAGGCGCACATTCGTTATGACGTCGCAACGTAACATAACGTGGCATGAGCTATGTGGCAGGAGGCCATGAGCCATGAGGCCATGAGCCACGATGGCCGTAGCAGTGCCGTGCAGTGAGTAAATCAAGTTGTAGGTAAGTGAGATTTATGCTTATGTCGTTTAGTGTAAGCCAGCAACATCGCCAACAACTTGGCCAGCTCAATACGCCAGCGTCGCCGTCGCCGTCGCCGTCGCCGTCGCCGTCGCCGTCGCCGTCGCCGTCGCCGTCGCATCTCCCGTCTGTTGCGGTTGTCGTCTAGCGCATGCAAAATATGACAACATGCCTCCCGAACGGAACGGATCAGAGCTAGTCAAAATCGAAATGCAACTCAATGCAAGCAGCAAAAACTCTTACGCCAGCATCAGGGTCTCTACTCTAGTTGCTGGGCATCAAGTGTGACAGCTCTCGTTTCTCCATTAAACTGTCGGCAGAGAGTGTCCAGATAGCTTTATTAATGGATATTGCTGTGACTGCGCTCTGTGTAGCCAGAAATGCCTCGAACCAAAATGCAGATTCCTCAAATCTGAGCAAATTTCCACACAGACAGGCTTTAAATTGCTCAAGTGAGTTGTGGACCATTTATGCATAGAATAAAATCTGTTTCTTTGCGATATGCGAGGAGATTTTATCAATTTCACTCAAGATATTTATGGAACTTAAAAGAGACTAAGGGTCGTAAATCAATCTCTGCTCAGATCTTAGGCTGAGGCAGGCAGGTTTAATGACATTCAAATTTTGAATTAGTTTTTTTTTCTATAAAATTAATATTGACTTCACATTATGTTAACACGAAAGCCGCTGTTATTCACATATAATTCATAACAGAAACTTCAATTAACCGCAACTAACACCATAAGTTCTATGCAGCCACAGACTTCTTGTCTGTCTAATAAACCAACAGCCCACAAATTATTTAGAGAGATAGTATAACAGATGTACTGACTTAACATTAACATTAACAATTTATATGTCATTCATATATTATTCATATTAAATATATATGAAATAATTGTTATGTTCATTTATTAACATTAAAGAACACCAACAAGAGGTCTAATCCTACAAGCAATCTATAGCCAAGACAAGCTTCTGCTAACTCTAGTTTAACACACCCAACTTAACATTTTCCTATACGCATCAAGCATTTCCTAACAATTTAACAGACTTTACTTAACAGTCTCCTCTACATACTCAGCATTTCCTAAGCAGAGCCTAGGGAAGCTTCTGTTATCTCTAGTAAATCAACAGCCCACTAACAGCAACAATTTAACAGACCCAACTTAACATTTTCCTCTACATACTCAGCATTTGCAATGTATTTAAGCCAACTTCATTTCACATTATATGAAAACTACACAAAAACTGCTTCATTTAAGTTAGGCAACTCCCACAACTTCTCTCAACTTCTTCTAAAAGTCGATATAAGTCGTACCACTTTGCTGTATTATTCATGCACTGGCCCTTTTGTTTTTTTTTTTCTTTTCGGTAACCTGTTTCTAATCGCTGCCCGTTAATTACAGCAAACAAGCTGTGTTCTAATCAAAGCTAGCTCCATCATAGCCTCGCTTCATCTTTCAATTCGCTTGATGTGTACTCCTCCTCCCATTGGATGCTCTAATTAACTGCAGTTGCCCCAATCGGACTAACTGGGACAGGCCATGGAGACGCATTTGAAAAGGCTTCAATGGTTGGCAAAATGTGTCAGCAACAGCAACAGCAGCAGCAGCAGCAGCAGCAGCAACAGCATCAACAACATGCTGCCACGAGGCAAATGTAAACAACTTTCACTGGATACTCGCTGTGAAAAGCGTTCAAGAATCCATTTGCACTGCGATGCCCGGGAGCGCGATTCCAAATGCTCTCGTTGCGGGAGCACAGCCAGAAGTCAAGAGCAAGCGTAGGGCGGGGGCCCCGCCCACAATAATAGACTGCGAGTGAAAAGTGGGCGTTGCAGATGGGACGCCAATTAAAAGCGAAAACGTTGCAAAAATAGTTGATGACATTAATTGACATTTAGCTGCGACGGGCATATCAATGCGCCGGACAGCACAATCAGCCCCAAGGCAAAAGACCAGCTGGGGCCGCTGGCCGCTGGCTGGTCGGCTGGTTAGCTGGCTGGCTAGCTGGCTAGCTGGCTTGCTGGAGGGGGAAACAACTTTTAGCCATTTGCTGTAATAGGTAGTAATAGCATGGACTAGGCCGCCTTTCACTTGGCCGCTGCTCCACGCAATTGTACAATTGGCAAAATGTCACAAAATCGAAAAGGCAGTTGTCAGCGTTGCTGTGGACGTGGGACTCCCATCATTAGCGTGGCACAATTGTGAGATGTGTAATTGCTGCAGCAACAACAACAATCAGTTACAACAATAACAACAACAACAACAACTGGAAGACATGCAGACGACACATTGACAGCGAGTTATGTCAACTCGAGCGCGATTTGTTTAGCTCGAGCGCTGCCAATGAGAATTTTTGCAACATAAATAAATGTAAGCAACAAATTGAAAGGGAGATGGCAACAATTGAGCTCTCTCCTTCCCTCTCTGTATATATATCTCTCTCTGTCTCGTTCTTTATTTATTTGAGCAGCACTCTCTGATAATTGGTGGCACGACGCAACGCACCAGCGCAGCAATCGCATCCGAACGAATCCTCGCTGCAGCGCAAAAGTGCGCGACAAGATTTATAAGCGGCTGTCAACGTAGCTGCAACGTGGTTGCAACTTTGTGGCAAGCGCTTTTTGATTTATAAGCAAAATGTTGCCGCTGCTGCGTGGCCAAGCACAGTCCAGTGTATTTATGAAACATTTCAAGCCAGCGGACACACGGCTCCTTGCACAGCGTCCGGGCCCGGGCTCGGGCTACTTGTGTAGGCAGTTGACATAGCCGCTGCGATGGCGGTGCAGCGGTGCCAGCCTGGACCCGCCAGTAAGTAGCCGCCGTGGCGGCAGTAATTGCGCCGGCATGTGAAATATGAGATAAACTCCAAGTAAGGCTCCAGCAGCAGCAGCAGCACCACCATCACCACCAACAGCAACAGTTGCTGTGGTGCAGCGGAAACTTTCAAGCATGTGGCAAGTTGTTCAGATTCGCAACTAGCCGACAGGCGCGACAGTAGCTGACTTTAGCGAAAGAGAAAGACAGGCGACGACAGCGTTTTGGTGCCACATTGCGGCATGCGAAATAACTTCGCACAATTGAGCATGCCGACAGACAGCCAAGAGTCAGAGTCAGAGCCGCAGTCACAGCCATAGCCATTGCCATAGCCAGGAGTCAGTGTCAGAGACTGCGGCAGTGCCAATGCCAGTTAGTTGCAACACCAAACTTGGACATTCTATTAAATTAATCGTCAATTATCAATGGGCCACTGAGTATGTCGATAAATTGCATGTGAACTCTCTGAAGCAGCTCCAAGCGTACCTAACGGCCAAATCAATTTAACTGCATGTCTAATTAAGCCACAATTGCCAAACTACAAGCACTCCAATTGCTCACACACACACACACACACACACGTACTAGCTCTGTGTGTTGATTTTGTTTCGAGTGCTGCCAAAAAACTTTGCATGCAATTTACACGAACGCCTCCTTCAGCTGCCAATGTGTTTAATTAAATAGCAAGCGTAATTAAATCGCAATTAAATTAATTAAAAAGCACGCAGCCCATTGCCTGACGGCTTTGAAGAGGGTTTGTGCAGCTTGGGCGTTTAGTTTAAGGTCTGCCCTTCCCACTCCCTCCCCACTCCCACTCCGACAAAAGAAAAACCAAATCGTGTAACCGCCCCGTTGGTCGCTGGCCACGAGACTCAACCTGAAACTGTGAACGCGGCTTTGTGTACAATTAGACTTTAATTTTTTATGAGCAACGAATGCGTTCACAGTTTTACATTTTGGTGTTAAATACCTGATGGAGGCACTGATAGCACTGAGGCAGCAGCAGCAGCAGCAGCAGCAGCAGCACCCGCGGAGCTATGCAAATTTGATGGCCAGCTAGCCAAAAATCGGCTCGCTTTGATGTCGTACAGCGGGGCGTGTCTGAATGCTCATGTTTTAATTTACGCAATGATAGGGGCCGAAGGGAAAGTTCAGACCGAACAAGTCCACTCAACGGAATGCAGGCTAATAATAATAATAATAATCACATGCGGGCCCAAAGGATATGTGTATTTAAGCTTATGAATTGCGAATGCTGCTGCCATAATTTGTTTAATTAAGAAGGCATATTTTCATATGCAAAACTTTGAGTTTGGCATGCACATATGCTGAATTATGTTGCACAGTTATGCCATGAATAATTCAAATGAAACTGTGTAAATCAATGCAAAAATGTCAAAAGCTGTAATTAAAATGGAATGCAATATTCAAGGCTTAGCTCTGTCAAACACGATGATAATAAATAATCAAATAGCTAAGAATCATTGCAATCATTGCAAATTATTGATAGACATTAAATTGCAGCACGGCAAAGGGGGCTATAATTTGTAAGCAACAACAACAACAACAACAACAACAATAATGAACAAATTGAATTGCGGCAATTACTTGCCACGATACGCAGAAAATGCTCCGCACAAAGGTGGACGAGGCAAAGGAGAAGGCAGAGCAAGAGCCGGCACAAGCCGTGGCAGGGAGAACTGAAATCAAAATAAAAATGCACAGAAAGTCAAGTTCATAAAAATGAAATCATGCCACAGCTCAGGCAGAAGATCAAAGAGGACAAATCAATAAAAGCCCAGCGCTGAAATAACTTAAAGTCAAGCCAAAGTCGTCCCGGACCCCAGACCAGACCAGACCCGGCCGTACCAGACCGTGTGCAGTTCAGTTGAGTGGAGCCGAACTGAGCCGAGCCGAGCAGAGTCGAGCCGAGCCGAGCTAGAGCTAGAGCGCTGGCTAGGCAGCTCGACCCCAAAAACAACTTGACCTGGTCAAGGCTACAAGCACATAAAATAAAATTATACAACAAATGCCACAAATAAAAGACAGAGATAGAGAGAGAGAGAGATAGAGAGAGAGGGAGATAGGGAGAGAGGGGGAGAAAAACTAAAGCAAACTGTCTTTTGATCTATGGCAGAAGCAAGCGCTGTCTGCCTCTGCTGTTGTTGCTGCCGTTGCTGCTGATGAGATGGTGATGATGATGATTATAATGATGATGATGATGATGATGATGATGGGTCTTAATATGGAGCAGCTCGATGCTGCGCGCGGTCTATAGTCAAGAGTAAATTGGCATAAGAAATCAGAAATCACAGAAGGTTGCTGTCCACGTTCACGTCGAGATAAATGGACGCCAGGACTGGACTCACACACACCCACACTCACACTCATGCACAGACACACACACTTAAAAAGTGTACAGACCATTGCAATATTAAGTAAATATACAAAACGTTGTCGGCGCGGCGCACAAAACTAATGATGTCGATGCGGCTGCCGCTGCTGCTGCTCCTGCTGCTGCCGAGTCCAAGTCCAAGTCGGATGCTGTGGCTGTGGCACAGACGAGGCTGATAATGATGCGGCTGGCAAAAGTTTAGGACGTTCTCTGTCTCTGTGTCGACTGTCTGTGTGTGTGTGTGTGTGTGTGTGCTGTATGTTTCAGTTCACTCGGGCTCTTTGGCTGACTGGCACTGGCGATATACACACGCCAGGTAATAAATTTCATTTCTCAGCTGATATGGGCAATTAAGGAACAATTTTGCAGCTGAATGAGTAATAAATAAAAATTGTATGCCAGCGATACGCAGATACAAAACTGCAAGAAGTCGTCAGGCAGCCAGATAGTATTCGGATAAAAATACACAAAACGAACGAGCGGACGGACAGGCGGACAGACGGACAGACAGACGAAGAGACAGCGAGACGTCAGCAAATGAATGAATGAGCCAACACACAGACTTGGGGCAGGCAACTTGCTGGCAACTCGAGACTCTCTGATAGCCGCGGACTCATCAGCCAAACGAAACGAACAAACCGAACTGTGGGTACGGCCACTGGCACCGGCACCGGCAACAGCAACAGCATCAGCAACAGCATAGCTGGCCGAGGCTGCATGCTTGCCCTTTTGATGAAAACAACTCAATGACGTGATTTGTGCGGCAAGCGTCGCGTTGAACCCCCAACGAAGCCGCAGCAGCGGCAGCAGCAGCAGCAGCAGGATGTTGCATGTGTATCGCACACACATACATACATTTGCATATGTGTGTGTATTGCTGTCTCTCATATATAAATCACACATTTTGCCAGCAGATTGACGTGCAAATTCCACAAGTTGCTCAGATACCTGCAGACTTTGGTCAGTTTATAATTTCAGCTTTTGCATAATAAATCACAAAGGGCTTAAAGTCGCTGGGCCGGCGATGCATAGACATTGAGTTTGGGCCACGTTTTCTACTCCACCTTTGCTTCTGTCTCTGTTATGCCCAAATTTCAGATCTTTGAGCATTACTTTAATTACACAAAGCCAACGGCGGCAAAGGGCGCCGCAGCGCTGGCATTTTTTAAATGCTGCCGAAAGTATATAAAAAAGAAGCAAACGATTCGACGAGTGCTTTGGCTGCACAATTGTTTGGCCCCGAAGCGCAAAGGCGACGCATTTCTGCCTTTTGGTACACATAATGTCGGCACATGATATGTCGCCTCTCTACCTGAGCGTCCTGCAAAAGGCAGCAAACACCCGCCCAGCAACGGCAGAACAATGGACCAACATCATGACACTCGAGACGGCACCAAAGCCAAAAGCTGCATACAAATGCCATTTGGGGACAACAACACGGGCAGCAGTGGCATCAGTGGCAGCAGGGGCCGGACAGCGGGGCTACCGTTTAAATGTGCTCCATTTTACTGTCAAGTGGAGACCGGGTTGAAATTTGAAAGTGCTCTAACCCTATCTCTCTTCCACCCTCTCCCTTCATCTCACTCTTACTTTGCACTCTGCTTGTCGTAGAATTTTAATTTAAGTATGTAAACTGGCATTGAATAGTTTGTCGGGCTTTTGCTTTAGCTGCACCACCTTTTGTTGTGGGTGGCTACAAAACTGAACTCCACTTAAAACAACACAAACAAAAATAGAAGAAAACCAAACCTGAACGAAAAGGGCAAGAGCAGTGGTGTTCCAAGGTGAACGCAGGGCGCACCTGAGCGCAATTTAAAACAATTTTAAGTTTTTGCAATTTTGTTTGCAATTGGATTCTCTATTACAAAGCGGAAAAGCAATGCACGACTTGCCAATGCTCTAAAAGCAGATGAAACGAGCTCTGCCCTGTCTTCAAGCTAAATGCAGGCAATTTATCTTCATAAATAAATTAATAAAATTGAATATTAAAAACAATAATCATTTAACTAGATATAAAATCAAGATGTTGCTCCTGTCTCATATCTAACTTGAATCTTTCGTGATGTCCAAACTAATATACCCCATTTGTTTGCCACTCATAGCGCATAAAAAGCTGCTTCAACCTGCCAGGAAATAGAGTTTGAATAGGTTTTGCTCGAGCTGGTGTGAGCTACATTTAATGAAAACTGAGCATTGCAGCAGCCGAGCGAATTGAAGTTGTGAACTTGTTGTTCGCTTGATGAGTAGCTGTCTGAGCCTCGGCAAGGCAGGGCCAGGGGCTGGGCATAGCTGACAGCCATGTATAACCGTGATGCAGTTGACAGCTCGGGGTGCGCCACGGGTGGTGCCTGGTGGTGGATGCATGGCAGCACAGCAGCCGGCGCTAATCAACAGCAGAAGTCCAAGGCTCATTTTAACTGCCAATCAGTGGCGTCTTATATAATATACATACATATTTATATCTATATATATTGCTAGTGCTTACCGGTGTTGAATATGGATGCGCCGTCAGACGCACTCCGTCCGTCTCCAGCTGTTCGGCCAGCACCATTTCCAGCTCGTTGCTGGGCGGCGTCTCGCACAGGATCTCCATGCTGCCGGATAAAGAATTGGGATCGTTGAGCATGAAGTAGACTGAGGCAGCTCCCTTCTCGCGCAGCGAGCGTATGCTCTTGAGCAGCTTGTGTCGATGGGCTGGATTATCGACGCCAATGGCATCCAGATCGGGATCGCCGACTTGCTTGCAAATTTCCAAGTCATCGTAGCCGTTGTCCAGGAAGCTTTCCGCGTACTGTGCCAGCCCGAGGGCGCGCAGCCATTCGCAAACAATGTTGCTAACGGCCATTTTGACACCTGGCCAGCGAGGTGGATGCCCGTGTGTGTGTGTGTGTGTGTGGGTGAATGATTCGATGTGCGCTCACGTGTGTGCCACCAATTACCGTTACAAAACGGGGCCGTCTATTAGCGCCGCGTCACGTGCTAAACGCGCTGCCAACAGCTGTTGCCCTTGCTCTCCTTCTAGCACTTCTTATTGTTATTGCTGCTGCTGCTGCTGCCGCTGCTGCTGCTTACAGCTTGCAATTTCCTTAGCCCGTTACGCTCAAGCTTTTTCGTATTGTTTTAAATGCTCTCGTTAAAAGTCATTGCCACTGGCCACACACACACAGAAACACATCAAAGTTGATCTCACATTTTTGCAGTTTCCCATGCCGTGCAGTTTCCTGCCTGCGCTACTGCTGCTGCTGCTGCTGATGGTACCACATTATGTTGCATGCTGGAAATAAGAAAGAGGAAAAACCACAATCATTTAGTTATATTCAATTATATTCATACATATATCTATATATATCTATAGCATTGCATCAATTTCAATCAAATCAACGTTCGCCCGCATTTGCATAAGATTTGAGCGTTTTCCCACCATTTAGTGAAACACTTCAAACCAATAGCTGCAGCGCTTCGACTGCAAATCAAAATCAAAATTCTCGAAAATTAATTAAACCAATGGCAGCTGATGCGGTTTCCGTTTACCACACCCACACACACACACGCACAGAGAGAGAGAGAGTGAGAGAGAGACAGAGAGAGAGAGAGTGTGAGAGACACACGCACACAGTCAATAATTCTCACATTCTGGCAGCGCCTTATCGGGCAACTACTCGGGCATGCCAGAGCGTCTAATGCATGTCCCCCCACATGCACACACACGCACACGCACGCACACACACACACTTACAGGCACATCACTTTATCATAGACACGCTGACGTCGTCTCCCATGTGGGCTGCACAGGAGTTGCCCCTCCCCCATTCGCACGCTGAGCTGCCTACGCCTTAGCGCTTTAGAGAATCTATGAGGCGTTAAACGCAAACTAAAAGCTTAGAGCAACCAATCAACAGCAGTAGCAACAGCAACAACAACAACTCCAACAACAACTACAACAACATGAACTGCAGTTTTTGGGCGTATGCCGTCGCTTATTGATAAATGATTGATTATCAGCTTGTGGGTGCGCTGCGGTTTGCTTTGCTTTGCCTTAGCACAAGAGTTTAGTGTTTGCTTTTAGTTTATCTTTAATGGATTATTTTAGCGGTTGGCAGCAGCAACAATAACGCCAACAACAACAACAACAACAACAACAACAACAACAATCATTGCCATAATCCACGCTCTGTTGCCACGCCACGCCACGCCCAATCCCCCCAAAACGAGGGAAGCTCTCATATGAGTAATTCCTATGTGCTTCAGTCTGCCCCTCTCTCACCCACTCTCCCTCCCTCTTTCCCATTGACACTAGCCAGTGTTGTTGTTTCATTCTGGCTGCTATTTTTATTTCATTTTCACATTGCCATCGAATAGATCAATCATGGCTGCTCGAAGTGCCTTACAAATGGTTTAATTATACACAATTATTCACCAATAAAACTGTCAAGCAGCTGTCAAGAGTTGAGCTTAGCTTTCACAAAAACAAACAAAGGAATGAGCATAAAAATTGAATTTCTTCCACAATATTTGCTCATCAAGTCAAATCATAAAAACATTAACTCAGAACATGAAAAACAAGCAGATGTGTGCATGTATATGTATACATTTATATGTATATATATATATATATTTACATTCAGGTGAGTTTCCGAACAGCCTCTCAGGTCGCAGATACGATATATCCGAAAGCTTTTCAGGTTGTGATTTGAGGCTGCCTCAGTTTGATCCTTAGACTTGGTTCTTTTTGGTAAATCCAATTAGGAATCTGTCTTTTGCTTGGGAGGGTCATTTTCACTGATGACATAGCTATGATCAACTACAACTACAGGATGTAAACACGCTCAGCTTCTTCAATAACTTTCAAAAAACAACTATTCACTTCATAGTTAAATGTGGGAAGATCTCTTAAGCTAAAGTAACTTTAAAAAGACATTTATCAAGCGCTCAGACAACACACAACTTGACATATTCAACGCTGGCTTTTAAGTGTACGTTTAAGTCCAAAAAATATAATTAATTACCTGTCTGTCTGGCTGTCTGTTTTACTGTGTTTAGCCTCAGGTGCAGCTGCCAATTATGGCCGGCAAATGTCTTTAGATTTATTGCACAATTGCAGCTTTAATTAAAATGGGCTCGATGCAAACACGGACGGACATATTTATTATTATTATTATTATTATTTATTCTCTTTTTTGTATTTTGTATATTGCTGTCATAAGGGGCGGCAGCTATGCCCATGCCCATGCCCATGCCCGCTCCCTCTGGCTCTCTGTCGCTTGACATGTCTTGACATTTAAGTTGGCTTTTAGTTAATTTATTGAATACTTTCAATTTCGTGGCCCGCAATCAGTTGCAATGTGGCTGTAAAATTTTAATGTGCCCCGTTCGTTATCTGAGCTCGAGAATCTAATTACCAAAAGTGCCTGCACCGACGACATGTAGACCCGGTCCCAGCTGTACTGCTGCCACCGCCACCGCCACCGCCGCCTCCGCCGCCAGTGCCCACGACATCAGCGGTAGCCGCTCGCTGGCATTTTGCGGAGCGAGCGATATGTGACCTGCTCGACTTGCAGCTGACGCCGTGGCTAGCCGGCGTTTGATGTCTTTCGTATACACTTTGCAGCAGGGCATAATAACTAGGCCAGCCAGCAGGTAGCACAAGGAGAAACGTGGCATAAGAATGATATGGTTGAATTCTAATTCATATCAAGAGTTGCAACCATTTAGCTATATTTGTAGTCTAACAGTGTGGACAATTATAAATGGGCATAGGCTACTGCAGATTTATTTTTAAATTGAACACAGTTGCAATGATGCCAACTCAACTAAATATAAATATAATTATAGTATATATATAAATAGAATAGTATATGTAAAGAGAATTCAGTCTACTCCCAGCATAGATTAGAGGTGCGCTCGGCTTATAAACTGATATTTGCTTATTTCAATCTACAGTATGTGTGAAAATAATGCGCAACTCGAAAATAATTTAGCTTAGCGGGATATGGCTACATTTTGCCTTAACTATGATCTTAAGACACGACTAGAAATATCTTAAATGTGACTTGGTGCTATTCTGTCCCACTCAATAATAAGTATCTGCTTGACGTGGGTAAACCATATTAATAACAGTCTACTCTATATATAAACCAGTCTACTCTATATATAAACCAATTCTTCTTCTATGACCTAAACAAGTCTATACAGTATTACAACAAGATCTCTTCTAATCCAAAGTGTATTCAATGTTCGGCGCACTTCACTCCTTACTCGTTTTTTTTCAGTTTTCTCTTAACGCAATTAAAGGCGGCCAAAAACCAACAACGAACAGGAGAATAACAAAAAAAATAACCCATAAAGAGAAGAGAAAACAACAGCAAGAAGCAAAGCAAACAAAACTTCGCTCGCTGGCCTTTATTATCTTGATGAGCGGCCAAACTATTTTACGAGCTCGCCAACAAGTTAATTAGCCATTGGTATTAATGCGGCCAAGAGCGGCTCGAGCAGTTGGCTGAAACGAAAATTTTTGGTGTTGTCGAATGTATTTCACTTTTATTTGCCTGACTGACGGCGATGGCCTATTTCCTATCATTAATGAAGACGCCTTGTTCTTGCGTTTGCTTCTTTTTCTCATCCGTCTCTCAATTTTTATAATTTGATTTGCCTCTTTTAATGTTTATTGCCTGCCCTCCCAATTGGCCAGTTGGCCAGTTGGCCCGCAGCAACAACAACAACAACAATTGCCCCCTCCCTTCAGCTAATGACAATAATTAAATACTCAAGTGCGTGGCGTCCGAGTTATGCATATTAATTAGCCAAAGTCGCGTAGCGTGTGAACATTTTCTTGCCGCTGTTGTTGTTGTTGTTTCCGTTGCGCACCTGCACGCAAAAAAAAAAAAAAAAACACACACACACACACCAAAAAGGAAAATTAAATAATAAAAGAGGCAAGCGCAAAAAAGCAAATATTTATATATATAATGTATAATGCCGGGCAATTGGCGAAGCTGTGCAAACAATTTTAATTAAATGGCAATTGCGCATACGCCGCGTGTTCATGCGCCGCAGATGGCAGATAAAGCGTGGCCCAACTGCCAGCTGACAGCTGTTGGCTGTGCCGCAACGTGTTGCAATAAACGTTACCTGCAACACCACCGCCGACAACCAACAACAACCAACAATAGCAACAACAACTATGGCAGCGACATTAATATAAATTTGCCTGCCACAGCTTATTGAGGTTCAATTTGATTTGGTCTCGCCTTGTCCACCTCTCACAATTGTTTCTCGCTCTGAGGCCAAAAGTCAACACGATCTGCATAGGGCTTGCTCTGTTGAATTGACACCGTTTAAATACAAACCGACGTGCTATAAACAAATTAAACTTGCCACAGCACACACAAGCAAGAAGACAAACAAAAAAAACAAAAAAAGAAGGAGAATAGCCGAACAAGAATTCGTATCAACTCGAACATAATGCGTTGGGATGACGCCCACGAAAACGAATACGAATCTCCATTGTGAATGAAGGCAACAACTGCAGCACAACAGCAACAACCAACAACGAGTCAACAATTTATTGTTGTTGCTGGCATCGATGATGTTGCATTAAATTTGGTTGGCTGCCCCTGGCCGCGCGCTGCTGCGTTGGCGTTGAGCATTTGGGAAGACCAAAAATGCCAGCAACAAAACCTGACAAACTTTGACCCAAAAAAAATAAAAACAAAATATATATATAAATAGAGAGAGAGAGAGAGAGAGAGAGAGAAAATGCAAATGGTCGGAAGTGAAAGGGTTTTATTTTTGAGCACGCTGCACTGCGCTTTGCCGCTGACAGCGCCACAATTTGTGGCATTTTGTTGATAGAGCATTAAGGCATTTAATCATTTACAAAAGAGGCGCGCCCCCACAAGACAACGAGAAATATATACAATTATTTCATTTACGATATGGGTGTATTACAAAGCGCGGACCATCAAAATGTAGACTATGCATTGACTTTGATGAAAATTGCTTTTATATGGCTCAACTTCTTCAAAAACCTAAAAGAAAGTTTATATCTTAAGAGTTCAGTTAGAGGGAAAACGAATATAAAAAATTAACATACAATTCAATTATGCTACAAATTGTATACCTTTAAGGCGAACACCTTATAAACTTTGATTCGCCTCGGTAGATAATTTATAGATTTTATGATCAGTCAGCCAGTCGTAGCTAATTGAAGACACGTTTTTAGCTAATATTTACCAAGTTGCTTTGGGCAAACAGTAGTCCCTACTAAATGGAAGCTTCGTGCGGCATGATAGAATATACATATATGATGTGATATACATATATATGATTTAAAGATTGTAGTATAGGTAAGCCACGGCTGAAAATCAGCATGTACATATACATAAATAGCAAAATTAGAAATTTGCAAAAAAAAAAAAAAAAAGAAATAAAAATTGAAAAAAAAAATAAATTAATAAAAAATAATAAAAAAGTAAAAAAAAAAATATATATAATATATATACGTATATATATATAAATTCCAAAAAATAAATAAATGCGTACAAAATGAAAATATAGAGCAAATTTCTATATATATAAAACAATATATTATATAAAAATTCATAACACCAGAAATTATTCTATATTTTTTTTTCAAGTGATTCAGATTGATTTGTAAATTTTATACATAAATGTGTTTAATAATTGATATATATTTGCCCATATATATTTTCAAAGTTTGTGTTCAATTTCTTGTTCTACAGAATATTCGTGTTCAGTGACCAATGAACTCATTAATTCTAAATGCTTTTTGATTTTGAACCAGTACTGCACCTAAATATCGGCATACATGCGGACATATATATGCGTATATATACAAATATATGTATCCACAACTGCTAACACTTTGTCAGCTTTTGGGTGTGCATAAGACCAAACCCAAAGTGTGGCAATTTGGAACGCCTTCTCTTTCTCTCTGAGATGTGGCTGAGCTCTCCAAGCAAAAGTTTCACGCTGGGCGCAAGCCGGACGACCTTTTGCCATACACACACACACACACACACACACACATACGTGAGAGTGTGTGAATATTGGCAATGCCTTAAGCTGTGCACAAGTCCAAATCAAAAATTTATAAATTTATATTATTTTTTGTTTGTCGCTCGTTTTCTTTTTTCTTCATTTTGTAGCTTTTTGTTTTTGGCGATATTTAAGCGCAGGTCAGGAGCAGCGGGTGGCCAGAGCGCAGGTGGCTTCACATACATATATATACATATATTTTTTGTATATTTATCTACACTCTTTTTTTTTGTTGGTGCCTTAAGCGTGTTTTCTGCTTAATGTTTAATGCCCGATAATTTAACATTTTTGTCTGCGTGTGTTTTCTACAATTTGTTATGCAAACAAACGGGGCCACAGTTTATTTAATAGTCGCTTATAAATCATCATCTTCATCATCATCATTATCAGCAACAACGTCATCATCCCCATTATATGGTTCATCATTGGCGGTAACGGCTGAACGAAACCGTCGATAATATCGCCATTGTTTAAACAATGAATAATGTGCGATATGCCCTCATAATATTTATTTGGCAGTCTATAACTACGCAACAACAACTTCATCATCTTCATCTTCATCTTCATCATCATCATCATCAGGCAATGTGGGCATTGATTTTCGACAGTTTTTCTTTACGCCTATGGCAAGAGCCCCGTACATATGCTTCGTCTTTATTGATTGCTGCCCCTGCCCCCATCCTTCCCCACCCATTCCTCCACCCTCTTTAATTCTTTTCTGATATTTCTTACTTGCCGCGGCTCATTATGGACAGCCCTGGCCCGAGCCCGAGCCCGGCCTCTTGGATGGGCCGCTTCCAATCGCCGTGCCAATGAAATGCAATAAATTCGAATTAAGCCGCTCACATAAAACGCCTGATTGCACACGGCGCGCGCGCTGTTGCGGCTAAAGCTAAAGTTCGCCCGCTCGCTTGGGGAACGCGCTGATGCCAACATCCTGTTGACAGTCGACTGCAGCAGCAGCAGCAGCAGCTATCAATATTAAAAGCGCTTATTTGACAGAAATATGACAAATGCCTGACAGCAAAGCTGAAAATAAGCGCACACAGGTTGCCACAGCTTCGCCGTTCTCTGTTCGCCATTCGATTGGATCCTTCCTTCCTGCCCTACACCTCTCTCTCTCTCTCTCTCTCTCTCTCTCGCCTGCAACGGTGTCCTGTTGTGTTGCGTAAAGTGCCAAGTCATTAGTAACAGGCGAGAGCAAACGTCAGATATGCTTTTTGGATTAGTCAATTCAAATTGCGTGCGAGTATTGAACCGTTGGCAGCTGCACGGCCGAAATGATTTCTGTGTCTTCTTTTGCCAGTTAACTTGCTCCTCGCCTGATTGTCTATCTCCCTCTCTCTCTCTCTATCTCTCTCTCTATGTAGACCTCAATAACCATATGAACTTGCCACATGCTGTGCCCAGGCATTCAATGCGCGGCTTCTGCGCGACTGCCGTTGACAACGCACGACACGTGCAACACTCACGCAATTTCAATCACCCCCACTCGCTTCCGCTCTCTCTCTCTCTCTCTCTCTCTCTCTCTCTCGCTCCCTCTCTCCCTCTACCGCTCTCTGTTCACGTGTGTTAAATGAAATAAGTAAGCATCGAAAATGCGCTCAACTGTCAAAGTGGTGCAACCGCTGGCTCACGGGTAACTGTAGCCAACCACCATGTTCAGCCGGCTATTACCTTTATGTGGCATGCAATGAAGCGTGCCGCAGCTACAATGCAATCACGGCTAGATGTGGCATAGCCAAATTGTAGGATAGCTTATCAGCTGTGTGTGTGTGTGTCTGTGTGTGTGAGTTTTCAATTGGAAATTGAATTGAGCCAGCGCTGAGTTAATGTTGGTTGAAAGTGTGCGGCATTATTTAACAAAGGGATTGACATCAATATGTCGCGGAATTCCTGTTCATCAGGAAGCTATTTCATGTTTCTAGAACTAAAGTCTATCTAAGATCCAAAAAGTTCTATTGTAAGAGACTATTTGTCAGGTAAAATGCAAATGAAGTAAAGCAAAATCAGCATCATATGAAAAAGTTTGAGCAGCTCGACTGATGGACTGAGTGGCGGAGCGATTGACTGAAAATGATTGAGCATCTTATGGATTGATAGCCTGCTGTAGATGGAAGCGTTAACAGAGTGATTGAATGACAACAGAATAGCTGATTGATCAGCTGACTAGCTGTCCACTAGGAAACTAGCAGTTGATTGACTGATTGAATAAGAACTGTAACTGTGAGTACGTATAAGATGGAAATGACTGATTGACTGACGGACTGTGAAAGACAAACTCATTAATATTGGGATGATCAATCTATCCGATTGACTGATTAACTTAAGAGACAATTGACAGACGGACTTAATAATATTGCAAAATTGAACTTATTGACCAAAGCAATGACAAATCAATGTATTAATTGATGGACTAACTAACTAAATGACTTTCCTCATAACATATTTGCTGATTGACTGCTGTGGACTGATTGAAAGGCCAAGTTAGTAAGCAACTGAAGAACCATTTGAGGGACTGATCGATTGCCAGACTATCTCAGTGATTATTTTCTCACGTCGTACTTTAATCTAATTTCTATAAGGCTTAAAATATAACCGAAAGTCGAAAGCGCAACTCTTCAATAAAAAGCTATGAAATTAAATGAAGCCAGCTGCAATTGCAGGTGCTCTGCACTTGAAGGGCTCCTGGAATGCGCCCCAATCAAAGTCAAATTCAAATTGACAAGCATGTTAATAGTTATGCATCTCATTATATTGGTGCATGCACTGGTATTTGGCGCATTATCATTCGCGCATAATTTTCACGTTATTTTAAAATGCACAACAGGCAAATAAACACGACGCTTTGCGCCAATTTCATAAATATTTTTATGGCGTTTAATAAAATTTTATTGGCAGGGGCTGCATGTTTTATGAGCGTCTGCTGTGCGGCTGCCTGCCCGGCTCCCTGCCCGGCTGCCTGGTGTTTGGCTTGTCCATGGCTACTTCAATTTGTCGCCGTGCTGCAGCAGTTGATCAAACCAAAGCCCCGACCCCGCACCGCCCTCTACACTCTCTCTCTCTCTCTCGCTCGTCATCAGCATCGGCTCTCATTCGCTCTCTGCCACGGCAGCATGCATTTTTTTTGCGTATTTTAACGCTTCATTGTCAATGCAACTGACAGGCACTTGCCGCCTGCCGCCTGCTGCCTGCCGCCTGCCACTGGAGATGGCAATGGCAATGGCAAGGGCGATGGAGATGGAGATGGAGATGGCGATGGAGATGGCGTTGCCGATGGCTAGGGCCACGGCGATGCAGGCCGCTATGAAACGCAACGTTGTCATCAGTTGCAACAATTACTTAAACGCAGCTATAATTTTTATGCAGACGGGCGGGCAATTTACTGGGCCATCCAGCCAACCGGACGGACGGACGGACAGACAGCGAGCCAGCCATCCGAGTGCTTATGGCTATTTTCACAATTTTACTTTTATTATTATGAGTGCAACTATTATTATTATTACGCCATTGACTTTAATGCCCGTGCTTCAAAATAATATTCATAAAAAACATATATACATATACATTAATATATGTATATAAAATACCAGCATAGCCGGCATATTAAAATACCAACGGAGTGGCGATAAAATAATTGCATTATTGCTTTTTCCAGCCCGTATCGCTGGTGTCAACCTGCAATAGTTGGCGATTCGGAAAAACTATGATATTTGTGGTCCATTAGCTTGGCGCATTGCTATACGAATTCCTCTACAAATATATGGAAATATATATATATATAGACATGTATATATACATTCCTATATATAATTTTCTATTTATAGCAAAGCATTCAATTAAAGTAAAAAGTAAACTCTGGCAGGCAGCTCGTTTGCTCATTCATTCATTAATTAAGCTTTGCCTAACAAGCCTTCATTCAAGATGCTCCATTAGGTACTCAAACCAATATACTCTGTAAAATTTGCTGGCAGCGACAAAAATAGAAATTCTTCTTCTACACTTCCATCTACAGCCAGGGTTGCCACCAGCTGCACTAATGAGCCAACCCTACTCATGCTACTCTTTAACACTAATGTGTCTTTAAATCTCGGATTTCTTCATATTCATATTCGATTAGTCTAAGCCACACTCTGCCGCTGCCTTGCGCCTTCTACAGGGTATCCGCAGTGACTCAACTCCGGCAACTTTTATTGATCAATTTCGGGTATTTAGCATTTTGTCAATGTGTCATCTTGGCCGGGGCCATCTCCTTCATTGGGTCTTCGTCATCTGCTCGCTCCGCCGCCCGTCTCTTTGCCCGATTCAATTTGCCGCGCGGCACATAAATCACAGCACAATTCGACGCAGGCAAATAAAACATTTTTTACAGCATCTTTTTCGCTTTCGTCATTTTGGCAGCGGCCCGGCTGATTGCCGAACAATGGCAATTAACCCATAAATGCCCACATTTAATCGCGTCTATCCCCCTTTCGCTACGCCGCCCCCCCCCCCCCCCCTGCGCTAGCCCAATCGCAGACCAATTAATTGAAATTCAAAGCTTTGGCTTTAACTTTGCATTTGAGTCAGTTTTATGATGGCTTTTTGGCCGGTTTCTGTATAATTTCACTTTGCTCCATGCACCATGCCCATCACCATCTCCATCTTCATCATCGTCATTATCATCATTGTCATTGACTTGTGTTTCCAATGAATAATAAAGTAGAGTGGAGTACACCAAGCCGTCGTCTTCCTCGGCGGCGTTGCCACAGATATAAATCAATTCCAGAGAAGCGACAAAATTTACATTCCGCTTTGCCTGCGCGTGCGTGTGTGTGTGTCTGTGTAGGACTGGAAGTGGAAGCCCGGACGGGAGCTGTAAATGGAGCTAACAGAGATAAGGAGACAGAGGGAGGGAGGGTACGGCGCACTCTGGAAGAATGGGAATCAGCCATTTGGCTTATTGAGATTTCATCGGAAGTTTTGTGCGCATTGTGTCGCAGGCGCATGCGTATTGAAATTTATGGGAACGGTAAAGCCAAACGGCATTGTATTAATAATACAAAAAATATACAAAATAAAATAAAACAAAAATCAAAGAGAGACAGAGAGAGAGGGAGAGAGAGAGAGAGAGAGAGAGGGTACAGAAATCGTTATCGTTGAAATCGTGCGAGGCGATACAATTCGTAAGCGTTTAACTTTAAGTGGGCCTTGATTAATGATCACAAAGTGCGTTGCGGTCGGCCACGCACCGCAGGAGGCTGGCAGCTGGTCTAAAAAGCTACAGCGGGGGGCAATACCAATCCAGTTTCAATCGAAATACTTTAACCTTGGCTAAGAATTCAGACTCGAACTGATCTACTTGGCTTAGCCAAGCACAACCTATAAATTTTAAAACAGTTAAATTTTATTGGGAGTTTAGACAAAATAGTTTCCACATCTACATCTACAGCTTCTTATGTGCATATTTAAACCAGGTGATCGTAAACTATATATATATTATGATCATATAATATAATAAGTTCTTATAAACTGTTGAATTCCTTTAGATTTGAGCCAAATTTGATATACTCTTAATGGATTAGTCTGACGACTTCAATATGCAGCTGTGTTCACAAAAACAGCAGGGGCTACTAAAAAGCAGAATATTCTAATCTATTTTACAGTCGAACTGTATATATCTGTCAGATATGTCTATATATACAGACATATGTCACTACATGTTGATTCAACTCTGTTGAGCTGCTAAAGCAACATTTGATACCTTCCGCTCAGTGGACTCATTGCTGCTTTCTCTCTCTCTCACTCCCTCTCCCTCTCTCTCTGTCTCTCCTGGCAACTCTGTACAGCATCTTTGGCCTTTCAGCCATATCTATGCCTGTCAGTCCCTTAGCTGCAAACATGTCCAATCAATGCCACTTCCATTACTTAAAAAACCATCAACACAATGGCCACAGAGTAGCTCGAATTTCACATTAAAAATAAAACACATCTACACACATTAGGCAACGCGCACATAAGAATCTAAAATCGAAATCGAAATCGAGACAGAGAGAGAGAGAGAGATAGAGAGAGAGCCAGCCAAGGAGATAGAAAGAGCAGGCGAGGGAGCGCGGGATAAGATGGAAATTTCATCATTCTGATTAGCTGGTTGCGCTATCAACTCGAATTGTCGTCTAGAATTTGTGCCTGCGGCATATGCCATAAAAATAAAAGACGATCCATTAATGAAAATTACGTACCACACGGCGCATACAAATTTTCCAACTGACTGCAAACGACGCACGATCAGATAAAGCATATATATACATATATATGAACGAGTACAGGAACCATATATATTCAAGTTGAGAATGTCATGTCAAAATGTGGCGCTGCTTCGTGCAACAATATGACAGGCGAGTGGGAGCGACGGAGAGGAGAGAGCAGGAGGTTAAGATTCTGGACAGGATTCAAGGTAATGGCAGCCAAAAATTTGTGCTGATACCCACACGATTCTCTCTGTGCCCAGCTCTGACTGTAAGCCGATCCTCCACGCGCGCTCAACAATGAAATTTCAGTTGAAATGAAAAATTGACAAGCCAAAGAGGGAAAAAACAGCAGCAGAGGAAAAGGAAAGTGAAGACGGACAACGCTGGCTAAGGACGACGACAACAATTACACAAATAAAATGCACAATATTAAACGAAATTATACTCTGTATACATATATGTGTGTGCAACTGTGTGTGTGTGTGTGTGTGTGAAGTTCCCCTCTCAGCTCAGTTGGCAGACAAGCGACACAACAAAGGCCAACGGCGGCATAAAACAAAAGGGCCCAAAGGCATAAGGCTGACAAGGCAGCTGTCCCTATGCCGCTATCTCGCTCTAGCTACGTCTCGCGCTCTCTCGCTCTCCCTCGCACTCTGTCCCTGTCCTTGTTGCGGTGCCTGTGACTGCGTTGCTGCCTGTGTGTTTCGGGTTTGCCTTGAGCCTGCAGCGCGTTTTATGTATCATTTTTCATGACAGGCAGCTACTCAAATGCACACACACACGCACACAGACAGAAAGAGACTCGCACACACACACACGCACACATACACAGGCAGCTGATATATCCGCCTCGCTTGACAGTCGAGCAGTTGACAAGCACTTCAAAGTGCAATTGCTGCAGCTAATTACAACTAAATATGTCGCCGTCTCTCTCTATCTCTATCCCTCTCCATCTGTCACTCGCTCCCGCTCTATTACATTTAGTCACACACATTAATCAACACGTGGGCAATGCTAATGAAGACGCATCTTCGCTCACAACTCACTTCAATTCTGATTTAAGGCAGCCACCCAAATATGTGCCCAAATACATATATCATTATTTGGAATCTGCCAGACAGCACGAGTTAATATAGCTACAGGCGTATGTGTGTGTGTGTGTGTGTGTGTGAGTGTGTGTGTGAGTGTGTGTGTGAGTGTGTGTGTGAGTGTGTGTGTGAGTGTGTGCTGGGCCAAAGACTTCATCATTTAACGATTATTTCTAGCAATTTTAATGCACTCACTCAAACCGCTCGAGTCGAGCTGTTGCAGGTCTCGTCAGCTCACCTCTATCTATCTCTGTCTCTCTCTCTCTCTCTCACTCAGCCGCTCTCTCCCTCCCTCTTTTACTAACGGCAACATTGCGAAAATTTACGATGGCTGTGACACAGTTAACTCATGCTCGACACCAAAACATATATCAAATGTGTAGCACGACTTGGAATGACTGAGCCACAGAGCCACAGAGCCACGGGCAACGCCAGCCTGAGGGTAAAGGCTGCGTTACCTGCCGCTGGCACCCAACACCGATCCACAACTACCTCTCTCCCACTCTCCCTCTCACTCTCTCTCTCTCTCTCCCACCATTCTTGCTCCTGCCCTGCTTCAGTTGCAGCCAGGCAAACAATAACGTGAAATATGTGCGGCGTTTTGCAATTCATACGCAAAAATGGATGAGCGGCGCATTTGAATCGCAATGCGGAATGGTTCGTTGGTCTGGCCAGGTCTGTTCTGGTCCGTTCAGCTCTGCTCTGCTCTGCCCTGTTCTGGTTTGCTCTAGTCTGGAGGCAACGGTAGCAGCCGCCACATAGCTTTGTGGCAATGTGGGTTGCGGGCATCAAGGACACACATATTTTGCCGGGCACACAATAACACATTGTAATGGCAATGGCAAAAACATAAAATTAAAGTGTCGTACGGCCAACTGTGGAGTGGCGAGTCGAGTGGCTCCATGGAGCGGGTGGTTTGCATTTAATCTTCCAATTGAGTGCGTGCTAGAGCCGTGGCTCTACGGCTATGGCAATGGCTATGGCTGCTGTCCTGACATAGATAAACTGGCATATCCTGCCTGTCTACACCTCTCCTCGCCATGCATCGCCTCCTCCCGCTCTCCCTCTATCTTCCTCTTCTTCTTCTTTTTTTCAGACCGGCATTGCCAACATTTTTGCTTTTAAAAAACAATTAATCTTTATTAGCCGGAGCCGTTGGTAACTTTGTCGATGGCTCAAAAGCCAATTAAAAGTGTTTTGCCAGTGCAACAATCAAAAAAGGCGGCGCAAACCCTCAGCAAACCCCCAAAAGAAGCAAAAAATATGCTCGAGTGGCAATGGAAATAACGCCCTTTCGGCTTTTGGCTTGTGTAATTAATCATTTTACTGATTTTATATTACATTACTTACTCACTCTCTATCTCTGTCTCCCTCTCTGTCTCAGTGTTTGACTCTCTGGGCATTAAAAGAGAGCGAGAGAGAGAGAGAAACAGGGAATTGTGCAATATCCGTAAAATGTGCAAAAGTTGCCATCAATATGCTACGCTCGGATACGTCCATCAAAAATGCATTGAAGCGTAGATCCTTTCGTGTTACCGTGCCTCTACGACAAAGGATTCGTTACGGATTTATTGGCAACTTGATGCGTACCCTGGCACCCGGTCCTGACCCTGATTCCCCACACATGGCCATGGTCCTTCGCCTTTTTGTGACTTTGCTGCCTTTGGCTCGTGGCTATAAATTGACTTTTCCTTTTGCTCTTTTCTCTGTGTGCTCCTCACCCCTCTTGCTCTGTAGCTCTGATTTGCCGAAACTCCATTGCACATCAAAAAATTCACAGCATAGAAAAACACACAGCCCTCGAAATTAACAAATATTATTGCAAAAGAAAAAGTTTTGTTGCGGTCAGTTAGGCAAAATTCCAAGTCTGAAATGAAGTAAGGTATCTAAAAGTTTTATCCGCTGCCAAATTAATCCAAAGACAAATCATTAAAAAGGCAACGAACGACATTATTACGCTGCGACTTAAAAGGACTTTGCGCGTTGGCAGCGCACTTGAATGGGATTAGTTGCCGATGGCCGAGACAATACAACCCAACAAAGGCGACAGAGCAAAGCGCAGCTAACAGCTTGGGCAGCACGAATAGGAAATACCCTTTAGAAATGCACAAATCAATGAAGGATTTTTTAGAGAAATAAAAAATATTTACAAACTATTTGTTAAATACAGTTATTTTTATAAAATTATTGAGAATATTTAACATAGTTAAAGATATCCAAATTTGTATCTCAATCGTGAATAACTATTCACTATTTTTCTACAGAGAACTACGAATTATTTTTTAAATTCTCAAAAATATCTGAAATATTTCTTGGCAATTTTTTTTTTAAATTAATTTTTGTTTATTTTATTTTTTTTTTTTTTTTCTTACTTTTAGGTTAAGCATTTCAAATACCTTTTTTAAAAGGGGCAAGTCTCGATTAAAAATAATAAATAATAACGCGATTATAAAGTCAATAAAGGAAATGAGCATGTCCTGATTTTCTTCACGCCTGACAAGCCCCATGCTAAATACCTAATACCCAATCATGCAAGGGTATTGCAGCACAATAAATTGTTAATCATCCCTGCGCCTTTCTCACAACATTTTGGGGTGTGTGCAAAACAGGAAAATCGTGCAATAGAACAATGCATGGAAATCCCTAAATGCTGTTAAACAGAAAACAAATGAAGTCGGGGTGCAAAAGGATTTCTGCATTAGCGCCGCAGACAAGTATTGATGGCTGGACACGGCCTACAGCTGGCAAACATTTGTATATAGAAAATCAGTCCCATATATGTATGTGTTGGATATGTATGTGTATATATTTAATTTTAGGGTTAGTCAGAGGGAAGTTCAATAATGTCGCCAAAATGAAAATACATGAAGATGTGTGTGGCAAAGGGCAACAAATGAGTGGTGGTTGCTGCATGCTCAGAAATTTCTATTTGTTGTCAACATTTGCAGTTGTTGTTTATTTACATGTTCTTGTTGCCTTTGCTTCTCCACTGTCATAGAAAATTAGCAGCAGCAGCAGCAGCAGCACCCCCAAAAAAAGACGTGACGCTTCAAATCAGTTTATCAAAAATATTTGCCCAAACGCTTAGCCCGAACATATTCCGAGCTGTTGACACTTTCCACAATGTTTGTTTAGGTCTCCTGCGCGCGCGCTGCCTTGATTGGGTTAGCTGCTAATTTGAGCCACTCTCGGCGAATGCATTTTTAAATTACATTTTCGACTAAAACTCAATTTCATATAACAACTTGCAGCAGCAGCAGCAGCAAAACAAAATTGTCTTCGCTGCAACACGCAAACGAAATCAAACAAAAATATGAAAAGTTTTTTCTATGTTTTTGTTCATTTCTTGCAGCTAAAGCGCACAGCAGGAATCGGGTCAACTGGACGTATGCAAATGCCATGTACAACTATTGTAGCAACATGTAGCCCAACAATGTGCACAACTTGTTAAAAACGTTTTTCTCATTCTTCTCTGCCCTCGCTTGTTTTTTATTGTGCTCGCAGGCTGCGGCAGCATTGCCTGTGCTACATGTGGCATTGGCCAAAAAGTCGGCTGCACCAAAAGCAACGCCAAGTGCAACTGCAAGTGCAACTGTGGTAACAGAGCAAGACAATGCCAACGGCACAGACAGCGGCTCGGCCAAGCCAATGGCCCAAACGAGCAGGAGTCAGGGCCGCGGCTGTTTGTGGCACTGTGGGGTCTATTTTTCGTTTCATATTTCTGCTGCAGTTTATAATTCACGATTTATCTTTTTAAGAAGAGCCCCAAAAGAGATAGGAGAGAGAGTGAGGGGGAGAGATCTTAACGCCTACATCAGTATTATAGGACACCTATTGATTAAACAGAATTAAACTCAAGCAAACAAATGAAATTGATGTTTCTAGAGATTTTTAAGACTTTATTCAATGTGACGAAATAAAATGTGGAGCAGGTCTTTAAACTGAATTTATATATGGAATATATAGAAATATCGTAGTGGAATATAGTATGTACACATTTATCTACAGAATATGAATATTTATACTAGAATTTCATATATCTTTCCTTTTTTCAATTTTGCAAATATTTTTAATATAAATATAATTTATTTAGAGTATATTTGCTTTATTTAAATCTTGAAAATAAACGTACTCTATAGCTTGTGAAACAATTCTAAATAGCATAGACCTGCGTAAGTCTCCAGCTCAATTCCCAAAAATCTATACCAAATATAACCAGACTGGGTCAAAATAATGCAGACAAATGCTGTATAGTCTTTCGGGCATCATAATTATAATTCCTCGAGTATAACAAGTGAATAACAAAAAAAAAAAAGCCTAGCTGAAGTTCTTAATCATCAATCAGAATTTGAGCTCAGCAAAGATTACAAACTTTGCTACGTTCATGTGAACAGAGCGAATAATCTTGGTGCTTTGGAGCTCTGCAATTTTCCTTTTTTTTTCGTTTTTTTCGGTATTTTTGGTAGCACCTAAGCCCTGAAGCCGACACAAAGCAAAGTTTGCTCTACGAATATGCATTTTTTTTGCCAGGTTTACATTTGCTTTAAGCCTTTTTTCGATTTCGAGAGAGTGCAGGCCGGCATAAAAACCAGTTACAGGGGGAGTTGCATATTCAAAAAGGGTAACAGCAACAACGACGCTGGCAACAACTACAACAAATAAAAGCGTCTCTCTCACCCCCTCTCTCACTCACTCCCTCTCCTTCTCTGCGTCTCCCTCTATTTCACAGTGCAAAGTGCATTGAGGCATGCGCCTGCAAGGGATGGACGCCATTTGTTTACAAATAGCCAAATACAAAATGCGAAGTGGAAATGCAATGGCAATGGAAATGGGAATTGGAATGTGAAATGGGCACGGGTATGCTAGATGTTAGATGCATAATACATAACTATGTATAACTATTTTTGCCAGATTTTTTCATGAATTTTTCTTTATATTTGTGCCCGCTCAGCTGTGAAATTGTGTCAAAATTGGATGCTGCAGGCGGCACTTTGCTGCAGTTGCAGTTGCAGTTGCAGTTAGCTTTAAAGGCTGCAGCACAAACGAGTCAGGTTTCTGGCATAGCCTGTACCTCAACTGGCAGGGGGTTACTTGGCTTGGATTTGGTATAGGCCAGATAATCCCATAAATGAACTCCAAATATGCTTGATTATTAATACATGAATATTGAATATTATCTATACCGCTATAATATGAATCCAAGTTCTCCTAGACCTCTGTACAGGAAACCCCTTCAATATCTATGATACTTAAATATCTTTAACTCTCAACTCAGACTATCCCATTCCATCCGATTCAATCTATCCTCCAGTCCGATATGCCCGTTTACGTTCACTTACTTGATTTGATTCGTCGCTATATTTATAGAACTTGCCGAGCAATTTCGCCACGTTAACTGGCAATTTTAACGGTATATTGTAATTTTCATTTAATATGACAGCGCGGTCCATAGCTAATAAAGCTGTGCCCAGTCCAGAGTCAACTAATTAGATGCGGCCCAGATTTCGCCAAGAAACTTACCTAAAAAGAGAGAGAGAACAGATTAAGAGGGATGAGTAAAGAAAATATGATTTAATAAGCAATTAAATTATTTTAATAACATTGACGGAGGCTCAGCTAAACAAACTGCACATAAAATTGCAATTTTCCAGCAAATTCATAAGAAAAACTACAACAACAATCAGAAAATTCTATAAAATCAGGCCGCAAGCGTTTGGCAAAAAAAAAAAAAAAAAAAAAAAGAGAAAAATAGAAAAAGAAAACAGGCATTAAACAAAAATTAAGAGACGACTACAAAGAAGAGCCTAAGGAAAAATTATACAAGCAAAAAAGAGAGTAGCGGGAACTTGGGCGAAGATTAAATACTCTTTAGGATATGAGATGTAGCGGTTACTGTTAGCCTATCTTTAGAGAATGCTATAGAAATATATAATCTATAAAAACTTATATAATCCACATCAAAATATGTTTGTTTCTGAATAAATGATTCAGTTATCATACAATGTTATAGTAAGGATATCATAGTTAAGCAAGTATGATAGTATAGCTCCATCAGATAGATCTATATATACGAAGCTGTCATGGGCAGGGCTATAATGAGAACAGCTTGGCGACTAAAGAGTTTGTCTGCATAGTAAACGGCAGAGGAAGAGACAGAGTAACTTCTCTGTCTGCTCTGCTGCTGATACAGATCAAGAGTAAGACGCATTAGGCCGAGCGTTACACATTTCACATCATAATACGACTAGCCGCTGCAAGGGTATACAGATTGTACAAAAACTAAAGGCGAACAGCTCTGGCCAAGGCAAGACTCAACAGCTGCCAGGCCAAGTCGTCATCATCAACAGCTGAGATAGCAACAACTCAAGTGGCAGGCAGGCAGACGAGCGAGCAAGCAAAGGGGCAGACAGCGGGCAGCGGGCAGCGGGCAGCAGCAGCAGGCAGCAGGAGGCGGCAAGCGGCAGCATCTCAACTAATGCCATCAAGCTGATGCATATAGTGATTAGAGTGGACGCACTACTGACTCGCATCGGCTGCAGATGACGATGACGATAAGTGCAGTTTGCAGTGTAATAGAAAAGTTGCCAACACACACACACACACACACATGCTCATACCCACGTGTGTGTGTGTGTGTGTTACTGATGATAATGATAGATAAGTGTGCGCCAAGTGTACTACGTAACTTTACTCTAACTTCAAAAGCTATCAGCAGTTAAATCGAAAAGCAGTAACCCAAGCTGAGACTCGACTCGACTCGATTCGACTCGAGTCCCGGACTAAGCCAACGGGCAAGAACTGTAAATGTGGCACAGCTTAATGACAAGAGCGTCCAGGAAGCGGCTGCTGTTGCAGCTACTCGCATAGCACTACCGACTCTGCATCATTAGCAATTGGGGGCTGGCCAAGGCGGGCGTGAGCCTGAGCATGTGCAGCGAGGGCATGGGAAATATTTGCTATAAATGCATGCAACATTAAGTAGAACGCATTTTTGCCACAGCAGCAACCTGATGACTCTGCTGCTGCTGCTGCTGCTGCTGTTGCCACCGACGCCACAGACCACTTCACTTGACTGCAGCTCCTTGTCGCAGCTGTTGTTGTTGCTGCTGCTGTTGTTGTTGTTTTTGTTTTTGTTTTTGTGCCTTTTCACAGCTCAACGCTTGCGCGCTTTTGGAGCCTGCAAAAGGGTTTTCCGTCTTGCCACGCCGCATGCTTTATATATATGTATATAAACATTTTTTTCTCAGAATCTTGACGGCTATTAAGAAAGCAGCCAAGCCAAGCAGGAAGCGCGACGCGCGAACTGGGCTGCTGCCATAAAATAAAATTATTATTTTCTTTTCGTGCTCATAATTTCAGAGTTTTCCTAACTGTTCTTGTTTTATGTTTTCTGTTTTTTCTTGTTTTTGTGTTTTTTTTTTTTTTTTTTTTTTTTTCTCACTCTTTTACGCCCATTCCGTTCTGCTTTTGGCCCCAATTAGTACAAGACTTTTCCTTATTACATTTTTCGCCTTTACTTTTGCTCCGCTGATAGATTTTTTAGTCACAATTAATGTAGAGAGGAGCAAGAAAGAGTTTGGCTTGAGCGCACAATTTTCAAGTTTCTCAAGGACTTTAAACTTCATTTATTAAGGTAACTTGTATCTGTATACCATATATAAGCATATATAGTTAAGTTGCAGTTGAAAACATCCTGCTCAAGCCCTTCTCAATCATTCATTCATTCGCCTGCAAACCTTTGAGCGCAACGTCATGTTTCAAGAATTTAAGCCTCTCTTGGTTTTATGGCGCATCTTGGACTTTAATTCGTATTGGCTATTTGGCTGCGCTGTTGTCCCGCACCCAACACTCTCGCCCACTCAGCGGTCTGTTATTTATTGACTATTTATTTTATTTAACTATAACCAAATCAAGCGCTCAGCATTTGCGGCCATTTAGCTGCGATAAAAGCGCAAAATTTATGCAGCAAGCCAAATGCAAAAAGAATAAAACGACAACAGCAACTAAAAAGGGAGTGAGAGAAAAAAAAAGAGCCAGAGAGAGAGGGAAAAAAGTGTATAATAAAATATAAGAAAAATTCTATTTTCTCGGGCAATAAAAATGTCAACAGCGTCGCCCCAATGGACACAGCCAATTGCAACTGCGGCGACTGCTGCTGCTGCTGCTGCTGCTGCTGCTGCTGCTGTTGCTGCTGCTGCTGCTGCTGTTGCTGTCCCTGTTGTTGTTGTCGACTACGTCGGCTGATTTATGCATTTCGCATGCAAAACGCTAATCAGTCCGCTGCATGCCCCCCACCCAGCCCCATTGCCCGCCTGCCCACTCAACGGGCGGCCCTGCCGCAGCCAAGAAAAAAGCGAACTGAGTCTGTAATGCAAAACTCAAATAGCGTTTAGCCAAAGATGACTAATGGCGCGTTGCTGTTGCCCCCATGCGGCAAGTGGTCAAGTGGGCTGGCTGCCTGGGCAGCATGTGGAGGCAGGCAGCAGTTAAATGAATGTTAACAGCAACAACAACAACAGCAACAACGGAAACAAGAACAATGCTGCATCGACTTGTGGCAATATAATGTTCGCAGCGAAATTCCATAAATTTGCATAGTATTCTGTGGCAAGTGCCTCGATTGGCATGCTGCATACACACACACATTATCTACATACATACACATGTTTATGTCTATATGTACGCATGCTCTTCACTCGTATTGGTGCTCAATTAATTTGCCTTTTTACGCAACGGCTGATGCCCGAATTGAAGTTCATTTTTGTGGCAGTTGTTGCAAGCAGCTCTGCTCACGGCCGCTGCTCTGCTTGCAGCTTGTTGAATATTTTGCGCTTCAATAAATTTTAACCCCAATTGAGTTCAATAGCGTAAATGGGCTGCCTTTTTTTGGGGTGGCTAACTATTACATCTAGTTGTTGTTGCTGTTGTTGTTGTTGCTGTTGCTGTTGCTGTTGCTGTTGCTGTGAAAGTTGCTGAAATGCTCGCATATGCCTTACATAATAACATCATTTTTAAGCAACATTTTTGTACAATTTTGTAACTTTTGAAGTGCTTTAATAAATCATAAGAGCCTTCGCCACTCCAAAGTTTATTTTACGTTTTGGCCCGATTCTGTACCCTTTTCTTGCAGCTAATTGAATAGGGTGCACATCGAGTTATCTTTGAACAGAAATCAAGGGTTCAATTAGACAAATTATTGTTGAATTATTTACAATTTGAATATTTCATTAAACAGCTATTAAATAAGCTAATTAAGCATTAAATATTTAGTTGTGGCAATGGCTATTACTAAGGGTTAGCTTTTGTTGCTTAGCCTTAAACTTGCAATTATTGCATAAGCCAAGGCACAAGGCATCGTCTAGCGAATTGCACTCAAATCGAATCAAGTTCCACTTGCCAATAATAAGCACCTATGTCCTATACACCTATACATATGCACATATATATCTACATACAACTATATTTGCAAATAATGCAGGCAGTGTCCAGTGCCACTTGACCGGAAAATTAATTAACTAAAATATTTACACATATTTGCACAATTGAAGCGAACTTGAGTGCCAAAAACTGAGCAGACGCACACAGATATGGAGAGCTCAAAGGCAGACGAGTATAAGTATTATATGTATTATATAAACGGCCCGCCCACTTGAACATTGTTAGCCCAGGAGCAAGAAATATGAGTCGCACATGTGACCAAAGTGGGCAGCGCGGGAGCCAGTGGCCAGCAAATGCGACAAATGTCACTTAAGCGGTCATGTCCTGTACTCTAACTAGCCACTATTTGCAGTCTCTGTCTAAATGTCTGTGCGTGTGTGTCTGTGCGTGTGTGTCTGTGTATGTGTGAGTGTACAACATATGGGCTTAGTTATTGTGCATAGGCAATACTCATGTCCTGCTGCCACAATTAACTAAAAGCGCGCATCAAATTACAAACAAACAGAAGGAGCAGCAGCAGGAGCAGGAACAGTAACAGCAGCAATGGCAGCAGGACTGTCCCCAAAACGGGCGGACGGACAGCGACAATGACAACGACATGAAACGGAAGTAACCACTGTGTATGTTACATGCCTGTGTGGGTGAGTGTATGCGTGTGTATGTGTGTGTGTGTGTGTGTGTGTGTGTGTTGCCTGTATTATTGTTATTTCAGTCAAACGCTTGTAGATTTGTCGCCAACAGCTGTGCAGCTTTTGTGGCTCAACTCGACGGCCATTTTGTATACGCACCTATACAGAGACAGTCTCACTACATGTACACATATATATAGATGTATATGTATTTGCATGTATCGAATGCGGCCTGAACACGGCTGCAATTTATGTGTATCTTTTGGCTTACAAGGATAGATGGTCATTGCGCCTTGTTGGTCCGACCTCAATCAGGGCCCCTCAGGCGCTGGCGAGGCGTACGTTCCACATATTGTAAGCTACTTAAGATTTTGCACAGATTATATTATATATGCTAAAATAGACGCGCAAATTGAGTGTGAGTTTTCCATAGATAATCTTTACAAGCAATTCAAAGCTAGACAAGTGCTAATATAACAAGCCAATGGCAACAGCCAGTCAGCCAACTAGCCAGCCAGGTAGAGATACAGCAACGGCGACAGCAACAGCCACACCAACATCTGCAGCAACATCTACAACAGCAACATCGACAACAGCAGCAGCAACAACAATGGCAAGCAAATTAAAGGCTTAAGTACTTGCTGCCGAGTTAAAAGGCCAGGCGGGTCGAACAGGTCGGCCATATCACGTGCGATCAACTAATTAAAGCAAAAACCGTAAAAACAGGAAGCCGCACATTAGGCAACAACAAAGAGACCGGGAGTGGAGTTTTTCATTTTGTTGATAGATTGCCTCGGCTCGAAGTTGAGTTTTGTGCTGAGCCTGTGCAACATTAATGAGGCAACAACAGCAGCAGCAAAAGCAGCAGCAGCAGCAGCAGCAGCAGCTTCCTGGCCGCACTTGCCATATTCAATTATGAATGAGCAGCTAAAAATTACAGTTAACCAAGCAGCAAAGCCTATTGAGCGCACAAACAAGACTTCAGCTCAAATCAGCATGGGGCGTGGCTGCTGCCACCAATTCAAGCAGCCAGCACAAAAGAGACTCGGCTAGTTGACAAGCTAAAGTCGGCAAAGAGCTGAAGATGGAGAGAGAGAGAGAGAGAGGGGGAGACTGAGACAGCGCACATCTCTGGCATGCGTAGATAAATTGAATTGAATGTCAGAGGCGCCATTGATTGTTACAACTGAGCTCCTCTGTCACAGCCACATCTGTCTCTCTCTCTCTCTCTCTCTGTCTCCCTTTCTCTCCGTCGGGCCGCTTTCACATTTTTCAATTATGGTTAATCATGCAAATGTTTGTCGCCTGTGAAAATGTTTTACATAATGCAAAGTGAAAATGTTGGCACAGCCAATCGGGATATCGTTGGCCGCACTGCAGCCTGGCTGCATATATGAATAATTGCGTCTTTTTGTGTGCCCCAATGGACTTGCAGCTGCCGCTGCTGCCACTTCCACTGCTGCCCACAGGTAGCACAAACAATTTTTGCCACTTCATTTCACACACTCACACACACACACAGAGATAAAAAGAATGAAACTACCTGGCCGCAATCGATGCTGCCTTTTGCTACGTTTACGTTTTGGGATTAAAAGCAACCCCAAAACGTGTCGCATTATGCGTGCGTCTACTGTAGTGAGCCGATAGCATTAGTTTGGCCATGTCCTGCGCCAGAGTGTCCTCTGTCACGCATTCAGCAAATGCAAAATACCTGCGGGCCACCAGCACCACAATTTGCTGACCCGAAAAAGAAGGTAATGAAGGTTGGCTTAAGCAGTAATTGGAATTGTCTTCGCATAAAGCCAAAAGGATGCTGCACAGATTTGTAAACTAATATTTTTGAGAAAAGGAAGGAAATATAAAGCGCCCAACAACGACTGCTTTGGCCTGCATAAAAGTGAAATAGACCAAAACATAAATAATGCCAGCAACTATCATCTTATGATACTCACAAATAGCAGAGAATGTAATAATTCATTGAAGATTTATTGTTATTCAAAAATACATTTGTTTTTCACTTATTTATAAAAATTTCAAGCCCACCGATGGAACATATTTTCTCATGGAACGCTCTCAATAGCTCTTTCATTAGGAATATATAATTATTTATAGAATAGATTTCTTTCGAAATATATCGCCATTTATATAAATTTGTATTAAATAATTAAAAACAAAAACAAAAAACAAAAAATGAATAAAATAAACAAAATATTCAAAAAATTATTGTTAGTTATCTGTATAATCAAATAAAATGTGAATCCTTTCGATAATTCATTTCACTTAAATATATATGAATTTATATAAGTAACTAAATCTGAAGGAAATCAGCCTATTTATCTCTTTGATTACATGTGCATCTATATATGTAAATAACGAAATCTGAATCAATTCGAATATATATATATATATATATATATATATATATATATATATATATATATATATATATATATATATATATATATATATATATATGGATTATTTGTATATTTGAATTAAATGTTGCCTCTTGGATTATTCAGTCGAAATCTACTTTTGGTTCATTTCCAATTTGCTCATTTATGAAATATTATTGCGTTTGGTCATGCAAAACTGTGCAATCCATCAACATAGTTTTAGTCCTGTTCCATTTTATAATATATGGTTTATTCACATGGCATTTTGGGCCATGTAAACCATATAATGTGCCCATTCAGCTACGCATCCTATAGCTACCCACAGGCTCTCTAACATCAATTCCCATGCGTAAACCAGACTATTTATATGTCTGCGTTTAAGTCTGTGCGTGTGTGTGTGCATGTGTGTGTGTGCGTGTGTGCATGATTGTGTGTTTGTACCATTTGGTCATAAATTCAAAAAGCTGTCCAGCTTAAATTTTGGTTTTTCAATTTTTGAATGTTAGACCTACAGCAAAAACTCCCCCGCACATATGCACACGTACACACGCACACCCAAACACACACACACCCAAACACACACACACACACACACACCCGCACACGCTCACATCGTCTGTCGCATAGTTGTGCGTGTAACTGTAAAGTGTGTAAGCAGTCAACGCACGGAGCTATGTACCAGGAGTCGAAAAGGACGAACGTCACACAAAAACCATGAGATTTCATTTAATTAAAGCATTTTTTGTGGACGGGGGGCAGGGACAGGGACAGGGGCAGCCCAAGCCCAAAGCCCAAAGCCCAGAGCTCAGTGGAAGAAAAAAACGTAAACTGAAAACTAAAATGCTCGCATGCATGTTGAATTTTTGACGCCATATGTGCGTGGAATATATTAAATATATATATATTCGTATATATGTATTAAATATTATATATATTTATATATATATATATATATATATATATATATATATATATATATATACATACATTTATGTGTGTACAAACAAGCCTTTAAAAAGGATAAGCGAATGTTTAGGCGTTGTCGCCATCGGAATATTTGTAGTTCTATTACTTGTTTTATACACCCTTCATTGGAGAAAAGGGGTATATTGGTTGTGAGGAAATGATAGCTTATGATTAGAGGTATTTCTAGTTAGTATTAATCAGGTGTTACCATTCTATTCTATAGCAGCTGAACGCTAAAATCCATTAGATCAACTGCATATATAAGACATTTTCATATAATCGATAATTATCGATATGCCAATATGGCATGAACACATTAGATCTTAATATAATTACAAATTTTTTGTTGCATGATATGAATAATTATCGATATCCTAACTGAGCTAAAACACTTCAAATCTCCATAATATAATTGACAATTCCGTTTTGACTAATATAATCGATAATTATCGATAACCTAATAAGTTTCTATAGCAAAGGTTTTAAGAATCAATTAATATTTAGAACTACCCAAAGCAATTTGACTACATTTTGCCCACAGGATATGCCCTAGTCAAGCACAGCCGCTTTTAGGAACTATTAAATTCTTTGTTGTCCTGTTTTTTCGTGTATGTTCTTGCAGTTCCTAAACAAATATGTGACAGTGGCCACAAAAACGGTTTGCCTTCGGATTATGTGTTATTAGCTGGGCCCAGGCATGCAAAATATGGAATCGATGTGGGAACTGAGGGGGAGCTTGGGGCTTAAAAAAGGTTAAACAAAGGTTAAGCCTGACCCGAACAGCAAAATTGGTTAGTCACTTGGGTTGCGGCACTCATCAGAGTTATTTAGCTAAAATTAGTGCTGTCGAGGATGTCTTTTCAATAAAGCAAAGCAAACAGGCGACAGACATGAAGCCAAATTAGCTTCGGGCAATGGCAAAGGATAACAGCAAAGGATATTGTCGTGCTGCTGCTGCTGCTGACAACTGCGACACAGCGTCAAAGGCCGCTGTTGCTTAAAGGCAGCTTCCTGGCACTGTAAGACGCTCAGCAGGAAAATCAAGTTGGCCACCCAACAGCAGCAGCAGAAGCAGCCGTGGTAGCAGCAGCAGCACCGGTCCCCAAGCCGCAAATCATGAAATAAACTCTTTAATTACGCCTCACGACTTTGAGGCGGGTAGTGAGGCACGCAACAAGCTAAATGGAAAATTATGCAAAATGCAGCAGCAGCAGCAGCAGCCGCAGCTTCCGAAATTGTAAGTAAAAATTATAAAATCTTTGGCACGACGTCGACTTTAGCAACGACAAAACTGCAAATTACCAAATTATAAACAAAAAGCAATGCTGATGACGACCAGCAAAGCCATAAAAAGCCCGAGGATGCAACAGCAGCTCTAAAGCAGAGAGCGAGGGAGAGAGTCAGGCAGTCAGGCAGACCGCACACAGCATGTCGCCCAGACATGCCAAACAGTCATTGGGGGGACCCCCTCGGACCAAGCAACCAACCAAACTAGCCCGTACGCCCCTTCGCTAGCCCCGTTTGTAAGCGCATTTAAACAACCTGATGGTTCGCCTGCCAAACCAACTTCTCCGGCCTCCGCTCGTTCGCTCCCCCGCTGGCCCGTTCAGCTCACCTGGTCCGCAGCGCTTGGCACCCACTCGATTATCACCGAAAAACGATTGACCTCACGAATTCGTAATTAATTTTCACAAAAGTTTTCCATTCGAAGACAAACTTCAAACAAAAGGCTCGAGCACACAGAATGTGAAACGTGGCTGTGGATCGTTTTTGGGTTTGGATTGCTTTTCCTTCGCTCGCTCCACACTCGATACATGTGTAGTGCAGTGCGGTGTAGTGCAGTGTAGTGCAGTGTATGTGCTATGGTTACTACAATGTTTAAACATTTGAGCAGCCCGCCCGGCACATACCATGCCACACCGTGCCACAATCTGCCCCACACACACTGTGGGGGGCAGCAAGTGAGTCTCGCTCCAAAGTTGAATCTTGCTGCGATTCGTTCGTTTTGTTGGCTCATTCGCTAGTTGTGCGCATGATGTCGCTTAAGTGCTGAAACAATGTTCCAAGTTGTAAGAGCAACAACAACCACAACAACAACAGCAGCCTGTCGCTGCACCAAAAATAAAGTGTGTAAAAATGAGCAACTTTTTCAAGTGAGAAGCAACTATGTGCCCTGGCAAGCAACACAAACACACACACACACACACACACACACACACACACACAAACGGGAAAACTGAGACAAGGCGACGCATAGACTACGCCAACGACAACAACCTCAACAACCTCAGCAGCAGATACTCGCACTCCACGCCACAAGCTGGCAAAAGATACAATTTCGCTGCGGTTCACACTGAAGCAATGCAAGTAAGTATGTGCATGAGCGCTCGTGTGTGTGAGTGTTGGGTGTGTGGGTGTTCCTTAGCATGCGCACACAATTTTCCAACTGGCAACATAAAGTGCACAAATTGCAATTGCAGCCAATGCGCGGGAATCAGGACAAGAGCACATGTCCTATAGAAACTCCAGGAAGGCGCTCTTCAAGCGCCTCTTGAGCAGCCTAAAAGTATTTATATTGTGGAGTCGAGATCAATTGCTATTCGCTGGATGAGCGCTAGATGGGATCACTAGATGCTGGCTTCTATAAACTTATCTTCGCTGTGTTTCAGCTGAAGTATATTTGCTGAGATATATTTTCTTGAGACATACTGTTCATTAAAATAGTAATACGAAATAGTAGTAGCAAATGTAGTAAAGTAGTAGTGCAGCGTAATAAAGGTTAACTTTCTAATAATTAATTTTATAATTAAACATATTATTTTGAAAATAATCTGAACGAAAAATGTAGTTTTATTACTACTAATACTATTTCTATGAGCAATTGAATATGTGCATATAGCTGAGGTGATAAAAGGATTAGTAATAGTAGTAGAGATTCATAGAGACCAAGTAAATCCATTCCAACATCAAAATTAATAATATATTTGTATTTTAGTAATATTAATATGAATTTATCAATATTATACATTAATGTTAAGATCGCTTTCCAAATATTTAGCTTAGTTCTTTGTATCCAACTACTACTATTTGATTTACCGTCTGTATACTCCCTACTACAATCTTACGAATTGCTCATTATATAATTTTCATTTCATTCCATTTCATATATATATTCACATACAAGTAATCCTAGGAATTGCTCATTTCCCAGCTCACATTAAGCACTCAGAGCTTTTGGGGTAGGCGCTCCGGCATAGATTAACGCCATCTTTGCCATCTTTCCCCACACACACACACAAATGCAAGCACACTCACACACACACTTATCTGTCATTATAATGCTACCCTTTTGCAGGGTCCCAAAATGCAAAGTGCAACTGAGGAATGCAACGTTAAGAGGCGGTGACCGCAACGCAACCTGCCAAACTGATAGTCTCTCCTGGCTTGGCCTTAGACACGGCTCGAATGTTTTCAGCAAACGGCTGTAACGGCAACAGCAACTGCAACTACAACAGCAACAGCAACAGCAACAGCAACAGCAACAGCAACTGCAATGGCAATGCAAGGGCAACGAAAACGGCAATTGCAGCAGCTCCTGCACGCACATTGACACTTTGCCATGATATTGGACCACATGCCACATTCAGCATGATCTGTGGTCTAAGCGTCCTGCTGCTGCTCACACCCGATTCTGCTCCTGCTGCTGCTCCTGCTCCTATTCCTTTTGCTGCTGCTGCTGCTGCTGCTCCTGCCAAACTTTAATTTAAGCTCCTTTTGTGTGGCATTTTTAGCATGATTGCACTACAGTTGGCAACTTCTGTGCTTGTGGCTTGTTGTTGTGGCAGACACCCAATGACGCAGCACAAACTGCTGACCCGCTCCGAGACAGCAACGGACATCGATTTGTTGCCCCCGCTTCCCCCGTCGCCTGCTGCTGCCTGCGCTCAAACTTATGTCAAAATGTGGCTGGGCCAAGTGTAAATAAAAATGCTAACCACAAGAAAGATGCAAAAACTTCAATTGGAGCAGCAGCACAAGCAACTGCCATGGCAACTTTGGCAACAATTTCAGGTTCTGCTCAAGTGAAGAGTTGACCAAACATCATTTTATTTCGTATGAGTGCATATGGATATGTATGTAAGTATGTGTGTAATACAATATATACTACCTCCTAGACAGTCAAATGAATAGAAAAATAAATAAATGTGTTGACCATAAGATTATCGTACTCTATCAGCTCTTTGCTATATGAGCATGCCCCAACTGCATTTCAACTCGATTTAATTCCCTAAATTTCACATCAAATATCTCAAAAGTTTTCCTCAGAAATTTGGCTCAAGTTTAACGCGTTTCTTTATTCTTCTTTCGCTTGTTTGCTGATATTGAAATTAATTTTGGAAGCTGCTGGCGACAAGAGCACAACAACAGCTGCCAAAAAGCAGCCCAGCAGGCAGGCTCCTACCACGCCCCGCCCTCGCCCCGCCCTCGCCCTCGCCCTTGCCATACACGCACACACACTCACCCCAACACCCCTCATTTCGCTTTGTTGTGTGACTTGTAACTTTTGTAAAGCGCTTTTTTCGGCGCTCAAGTTAAATTTGAACGCTTGACTTGGACAACTTTCGCGAGTGACAGTTGCCGCTGTCGCTGCACTCGTCGCGACTCTCCGGGAAGGAGGCAGCGTGCTGGGGCCTTTTAGACGGCGCAAATTGCTTCAAGTTTTATTTCTCTTGCCTTATTGCTGGCATTCAAGTGCTTAAATGTCTCACGAGTGTTACACGTCATTTGAGTGCGCACTCGACAAAGACTACAAAAACTACAAACTAGAGCCATGAATTAAGCGGAAAGCAGCTGCTGCTGCTGCTGCAGCTTTTATGGCATTAAGTATCTTTTTGGTACAGCGCGCGGGGGCGGGCGAGGCGAGGCAGGGGGATGGAGGCACAACCGCGACGTCAAATGCTAGAGACAAGTTCAACTTAATCAATTTAAAGTGCTCACCGCAAAGTCAACAGTTCAAACTAACCGCAAGGCTGTAAATACGCACCCACACAGAGCGCGCGCGAGAGAGAGAGAGAGAGGGAGAGAGAGATTGGGGGAGAGAGGCAAAGGGAAAGCAACTATGCTGCCTGCCCCTTCCATTGTCTGGCCTGAGTTATTAGGCAAATTGCAGCACATCGACTCTCAGCAGGTTGTCGTGCGACTGACCAACAAGTGTCCAGCTCTTCCATGGAGCTGTGGACATTTCCTACTGTCCAATTACCTACCCCCCATTGTCCTGGCATGTTAAGTATCCTTTACACTGTGCGCCTTTTGTTTTGCCTTCGTCTCTCTTTTTTTTTTCCATCTTCTAGCACGCTGCGACGCTGTCAACGTGCCGCACACTTTACCTCGCCCGCTGCCTCCTGCTGCTTGTTTGGCAACGTGTATTTGTGTTTACTTTGTTGTCAACATTGGAAAATTATGAAAATTGTTGTTATTATGGACACTCTACTCCATGCAGTCTCTGTGTGTGTGTGTGTGTGTGTGTGTGTGTGTGTGTGTGTGTGTGTGTGTGTGTGTGTGTGTGTGTGTGTGTGTGTGTGTGTGTGTGTGTGTGTGTGTGTGTGTGTGTGTGTGTGCGTGCCTGTGTTTGCACAGCCAATTGTTAGTTTTGGATTTAATTACTTGCTTCAACTCAACTTCAGCATTAATTTGATTGAGCATTATGCGACATTGAGCCCTCAGCTGAGTTCGTGCCCAGTTTAAAGTTGTACAATTGATAGCATACTTAACCCCATTCTCCTTTCAACTCTCTCCAGCCCTTTCTCTTTCGCCAAGTCGGAAAAGGGTCTGGCATTTTCCCAGTGAATGCAAAAAGCAGAAAATAGAGACCCTAAGCAAATCAATTGGGCAGCCGCCTTGCACTCTCGACATTTGCATTGACTGCTTCGTTGTTGTTGTTGCGGCGCTATTTGCATTGAATTATGCAATCAGCTTACTTGCAATACCCCAACACACACTCACACACGAGCACACACACATGCACACATGCACACATGCACACATGAATGCTCTCTAATATATGCCAGTGAAAAGTTAAGCCAAGCAAAAGATTGCCAGTATATGCTAAGTAAGGCAGCGAGTAAAGCAGCTAAGCAGAGCTCAATCTGCATTTATGATAAGCATAAGCCTGACATCTTGTTAACTGGGCTGCCAGCAGAAATCAGCTCTATTATGTTTATGCATAGTTTATGCAATGATATGAGATAGATATGCTGTATGATATATTATATCACTATAATTAGATACGATATTGATTGGCCTCTATTACACTATGCTAAATGGGCAGTTTTTTATAGAAAGGGGAAGTTTTTTTATAGATAGTGTTGGTTGGCTAAAAGTCGTATACTAGGTCCATTAATGATATCCAACTCATATATATTCAATTAAAAAATAAATCGATCATGTCTCAATACATTTTAGAAGTTATTTATATATTTTAATATCGATTTTTGTCTAAAAAAATAAATATTTTTGATTTGAATTTATAGTTTTCATATTTTCTATATTTATTATATATAAAAGAAAATTTTTATTTTTATTTTATATATACATTTTTTTATTTTACATTCAACATTTTAATTTTACGTTTTTTATGTTATATTTTTTAATTATGTATTTTTGTTATATTTTATCATTTTTTTATATTTTATATTTATTTATTTATTATTTTCTAAATTTTATATTTTATATTAATATTTTATTTATTATAAATTTTACATTACTTATTCCTATTCTTACCAATTTTTTATGAATTTCTCATAACACAAGTCAATTAAACTGTCTATTATGTAAGTCAAAACAAAAGCTTTTAAAAATATAACACATTTAAGTGAATCAACATTAAATAAACTATCATTTAGCCAATTCATTAAAATCTTCCACCTTTATTTGAGCTCTTGATAGGCCAGAAAACCCGAATTCGAATACGGATTCGAATTCAATTAGCGAGCACTTAAAAAACTGTAGAGAAAGAGGGGGACCGAGAGAGAGAGAGAGAGAGAAGGAGAAAAAACTATATAGTTAGCTTCGCTAATAGAATAGTCGTAAAACACTCCATTATAAATGTCGAATGTCAATGAATATGAACGTTCGTCTATAAAACTCGAATTGCCCAAATTAAGCAGCTGTTTAAAAAGTACAAAATCCCCCAAATAGAGCGCCCCCTTTCGCTATAATTCATAGGCATGGAGTGGGCAGGGCAGGGTGTGGGGTGTTGGCAATGGGCTGGCAGCCATGACAGTTTTTTTATGACACTTTTATTTCCTGCAGGCAAATAAAGCAGCAGGCAAAAGTTTTACGGTTTGTGCAGTCAAACTTTCAACTTCATTATCATGATATAGCCACTGAATGCAGTGAATGCAGTAAATGCATTTTTATTTATTATTATTATTTACAAATGCATTAAACACCATATTTAATTGCATCGTAAAAACGAGTCCGACGACGTCGACGACGACAGTTGGACATTCAGCCAACAGCCAGCCCAGTCGCACTGTCTGCGACCACCGATTGCAATTGAAAATGCTTTTCCAATGTATCTGAGTAGCTGTATCTGTATCTGTATCTATGACTGTGCATCTGTGTCTGTAGCCATTGCCTGCGGCCTGTGTTTGTATTGGTATCTGTATCTGTTTATTTAGTTGCATTGCTTATCGCAAATGCCTTTTCCCTATAACGCTTATGCGTGTGATATTTTTATGAGTTTTCCAGGCAGCCAAGCTGATAGACAAGTTACATTTTTGGCCCCTGTTTCTGTTGGCTAGTGCTGTTGTTGTTTGCTGTTCACAGTTTTTCATTATTATTTACACAATTGACCCTTTCACACCAAAAACTCATTGAACTTCGGCAGCAGCAGTTCACGTCCAGCAAGTTCTTAGCAGCGAGTGTGTATAAGTATCTGTGTGGCTATGTGTGTGTGTGTTTGTTGTGTGCACCTCTCGCTGAACTGTAAATAGTCATAAATGTTTTGTTTATGTTTACAATTTAGCTGCTGTTGTAGTTGCTGTTGCTGTTGCTGTTGCAGTTCGTGACTTCTCTAATGTTGTCGACGTGGTTGTTGCAGCATGTTTCCTTCTCCTTGTTGTTGTTGTTGCCACTGCTGTTGCTGCCGCTGCTGCTGCTGCTACTGCTGCTGTTCGAGCCAAGATTTCTGAATTGGTAATGGAGCATGTGCAGTTCAGAGAGGTGAGCGAGCTGCATTTTATTGCTATCTAAATCGCTGACCGGCCATTTACGTATGTCTTTGGCTTTTATTTGCTTTTAATTTGACTCGAAACGGGACTCGAAATGTCAGCTCTAATCTACATATGCCAACGGAAATAATCAGAGACTCTCGCCCGACTCTCTCACCCCATCCGCCCCACCCTCCGACTACATAAATCTCCGTATATGCATATTATTAATGCATTCAATTAAGTGACCATAACAATTAAAGTCATTATAGCAAACATTTGGCCGAATTGCCAAAGGCAATGAAAATTGGTTGCTGTTGCTATTGTTGTTTGTTGTGTGTTGTTGTTTGTTTGTTTGTTCAAGTCGCAAAATAGCGCACTAAATTATTTACGATTCCGTCTAAATAACAACAACAACAACAACAAAAATAGGCAACTCTACTATTAACACAAGCACTTCACATAATGTAAACGAGGCCAAATAACATTATAAAACACTGTTTATATTTGTTTTTCTAGCCGGACTTGCTTTAAGTGCTGGCCTAATGAAGACCAGGCCCAAGCGCACCACAAAAAGTGCCCATAAATAATAAACAAAGCTCGTGAAACGGCTGCATTAAATACAAAATAAAAACAAATAATTATATTTAATGATTTCAGCCAAGCTGGCAATAATATAAAAAATAATATAAAATATATAAACGAGCCAATTTTAATTGCTTTGAAATGAGTTTTATTCAACTCTTTATTAATCTACTTTAATTTATTGGCAATTTTGTTGGTTCATCTAACCTTTATCAAATCGTTTTTTAAGGGCTCAGCTCTTGAAACTGGTTGGAAATGCTCAGCTAACTAATCAGTTTACAATAACTAAATTGGATTAGGCCAAATTAATTGATATGCCAAAATCAGGAAAAAGGTTGCCCGAAACAATCGGATTGAAGCCCAACAAAAATGTATTGAGCCACATTAATTAGGGCCAACAAATGACAACAACAAAGCGCGGCAAACTAAATCATTCAGTTGTCTTTCTCGCATGGCATTTTAAACTCCATTTATCATTGGCACCGATGAGCAGCGAACAATCAATTAAATGGATGAGTGTGAAGAGAGAGTGACTAGCCAACAGATACCCTGTAAAATGAACAGCGACTGCTTTTTTATCTACACGAAATACCAAAGAGGAATCATAAAGTAAAGACTTTTCAATTTTTTAATTTCTTTTTTTTTTTAAATATACCTATTCTTACATATGTATATATACCCTGCTCACATATTGCACCAATTGCAGGGTATTGCAAATTGTGAACTAAAATAAAAGCATGTGATTAATGCTAAACATATTGTGGGCAATCAATAAAATGAAATAATACACAATTTAGCATAAATTATGCAAAGGGTATAATTAAATAATAATAAAATCGTATAGTCGTTATATATATGCATGGGGCTGTGCCAATGTGAAATTAACTTGAATTATTTAAACAAAAGCCAAGCAGAGCAATAACAACAACAACAAAACAGCCCAAGCACAAAACTACAAAACCAAATTGGAATTTTGTGATACGAATTTGAAATTTCGGAGCTGCAATTAAAAATGCGCATAAATTACAATTGAACAACAGCAACTAAAACAACAGCAACAACGACAACTCCACGAATCCCGACAACAATATTAGTTTATAATTGCAATATAAATTATAAATAAATGCTCGCGCCTGTCACAACAACAACAACTGCAAATATTTTGCATAAATTAATGAATACGAGAAGAAGAGAACATGAAAAAAGGTGAGTACACTCAGCCACAATGAAAATTAATTAAAATATTCATAAGCCAACACTGCGTGGGCGGCAACGCAGTTGACGATTAAATGTCAAAATCAGTCAAGATATAGAGAATATGAGAGAGAAAAAAGAAATAGAGAATATGAGAGAAAAATAACTTTGTGCTTGCAGCAATAAAGCGCGAACGCACGTTGGCTATACAAATATAATGGATGTTTTTGTAATAATAAAATAAAAAATAAAAAATTTGTATATCTATATATATATATTGGTCTGTTATATATATAGTGGTCTGTTATTGTACTTGGTAACAAGCTGAATAGAGTATGTTGTTTTTGCTCATATAATAAATATTTAACTATTACACCTAGTTTTATTTTTTTATTATTTAAGTTCATATATTCATTAAACCTATAATACACCTAGTGAAACCTTCGAAATGGCCTCGACTGCAACATTCCTCGTAGTTTTGCCTTAGTTAGTCCAACTTTTTCATTTGATTTTATTCTGATTTTCAATTTGAATGAGTCATGAAAACCAAACTATTTATTTTAATTTCAGATTTAAATTATTATTAATAAACTTATTGATAAGACTGGAAGGGAAATCTAATAGAAATCTCTGTTAAGATCAAAATATAATATGAATTATATGTCGTTTCGGGAACGTTGGAGTTATAGTGGAAGGCGGTAAATATATTAAAATATAAAATGAATATCATAGATGAATACAAATATATAACATATATAAACTATGTAAAAGTATATATGTAAGTCTTTCTTGATTTAAAGTTCTTTAAACTAAATGTAGTTTATATAACTATAAACATTAAATTGCGCTCTTCTCATCTAATAAATAAAATAGAAATTGCTATACTCTCTCTCTCCTTTTCTCTCTCTTTCTCTCTTTCTCTCTCGCCATACGCTCCCGCAATTGCTTTCCGTTTATAAGCAGCCAGCACTAAGATCTGCATTTTGGATTAGCTCCATTTTACGTAACGCCTTTTTATATTGAGCGTGGGCGCGACGTGTGAAAAGCGGTTCTTGTTTTCTAATTAATGTGGCCGTCGCAGAACTACAACAGCAGAAGGCAACAAAGGGTTCAGTGCTCTCAGCGTAGTGCATGTTGTTGGTGTTTGGCATTTCCTGTAATTTGTCGAGCGCGGAAATTGCTAGCTGGTGAGGCTCACAGGCTCCTGCATATTAATTTAAATATAATTATGATAATTTTTATTGTCAAGCCAAAGAGGCAAAGGCTGCCACATGTTGATGTTGCTGCTGTTGCTGTTGGCCCTTGGGCAACGAACCCTTTTTCGTCCTTAACCATCCGATTGGATTAGTTATTGAGTTATTTTAAAACTAAAAGCAACGATCCTTAACGCAACGCGACGGTCGCGCCTCGCTGAACGCGCTGCAGTTCGGGCCGGGCCAACAACTTGTGACTGACATTTGTGCGTCAAATTAAGTGAACTCTTTCCTCTTTTTTTCTTCTTCTTCTGCTTTGTTGTCTTTGCTTTGCTGCTGCAAGAAGCCAGCGGCCGCAGCAGCCGTCGGAGTTGGTGGCACATGGTCAACAAGAGGTTGGCTTCCTGCCCGGCCCGGCCCGGCTCGGCTTGACTGCCTGACTGACAGACTGTGAGTGACTGTTATTGTTGTTGTCTTCGGCCTGTCCCCTGCGTTGCGTAAACTATAATTAATAACAAAACATGTTATGGTTATGCCCGTGCTGCCGTCTCATGAAAATTGTTTCTTATTTTTTTGCCCGCGGCCTGCGGCTCACAAAAGTAAGCGGCGACGGCTGCTGCTGCTGCTGCTGCTGCTGCTGCAACTCTTTGAGTCGGGATGATGGTCGGGCTTCTGCCTGCTGCAACAGTTGCTGCTGCCTATTCTGAATCTCTTGAGCCAGCCTCGCCAGGCCTGTGCAACACATGTTATGCATTTTTTAGCTGTCCTCGGCATTCGAAAAATTATGTAGCATTTAATTAGCGCATAATTGCAGCAGCCTCAGCCCCAACTCGTTAGCTCCCAAAGCTGACAGAGACAAAGCTTTGGCTTAATCCGCGCAGCTACTTAGCGAGCGGTCCACAAACATGTCAACGCATATCACAGAGAGGGAGAGAGAGAGAGCAGGAGCTTAACTCATTCCCTTTCATATCTTATGCATTTTCAATTTATTTATTTATTTTTTATTTATTTATTTATTTTTTTTTTTTGGTCTAAGCAAGTTCAAAGGCAGTCAACGGTTTCCGTTGGAAAAACTCTTCTTCTGCTATGACATCGTCATCCTTTCTAAGCGATTTTCATATGCCTTCGCTGAAGTGTTCGAGCTTTCCACTTGCCAGTTGCCAGTTGCCAGTTGCTTGTGGCTTGGCAAATACTCAACAAACCATGAAAGTAAATAAATGTTTTGCAACGTTGCAGAAATAAAATGCAATTTAAGTCGCACCAAACTGACTAACGCGACCAAAACAAAAAACAAAAAAATAAATAATAAAAAATCAAGCCCAAACAAACAAAAACAAAATGTGTAAAAAGCTGCACACAAAAAAATATACATATATACTGAAATATCTAGAACGTTGCAACGCAGCATGCCTCCTGTCTAGCCTGCCGCGCTGCATGTTTCGCAGTTTTGTTTTTTATATTTGTATAAAAAATATATATACTTTTGTATATATGTGTGTATATATATTTCTTTTCTGCATTAGAATCGTCTGTTTGGCTGGCAGTTAAAGTTGGGGGCTTCGAACTTTTGCATCCTGCTCAAAGGAAAGTGAAATGCAAAATGAGTTTGGCTGCCTATGCGAGAGAGAGGGGCGTATTTGGAAGGGGGTTATGCAAATGCAGCTGAGCTAAGGGAGTTACCCGTATTCCCATACAAAATTAGCAGCATAAAATGGTTAGGAATTACAAGTATTTAAGAACAAGAGCAAAGCATCAAACATATCATTCACCAGCCAGCAGGAAACTGTGCTTGAGTCTGGAATAAATATATATATCATTTATATTCGAAATGGGCTTCATTCCAGTCAATATCTCAGTTTTAATACTGACTATGAAATAATTTTAAAACACATTAGATATTAATACAAATTAATTATTGTAATTATGAAAGAGTTGATCATTTTTCATTTTTAGATGTATAATTAAAATTATATTAAAAATTGAAATATATTTGAATATATATATTTTTATTGCACTTTAATATCTATTTTTTATATTTACATATTTATTTTATCAAATCATCATATTTATTTATATTTTTCTATTTATTCATCAAATTGTTTATTTTCTGGTCTTCTGACTTGTTCGTTTATATATGAAAGGTTCATTAAAATGTTCTGTTATTTTCAACAATTTTTTCCTTTCGCCTTTCCCTTCTTCCAATCAAGGCGCATTTTCGCTGTAAATGATTTCGACTCATTCGTTCGGCCTATTGTGTTTAATGTTTCTCCTGGGAAACGTTAAAGTAAAACGAATTGAAAACCGAAAAAAAGGAAGAAAAAAAACAGCTTGCGAAGTGCTGCAAATGGCAGACGAAACGGAACAATAATTAAAGCAAAATCAACAGCAATAACAGGAACAAAATGAGGACACAACAACAACAACACCAACAACAACAAGAAGATGACGAAGAAGAATACGGGCAGAAGCAGGAGGAAAAGCCTGAGCTGCAGCTCCTCAAACTTTGAATGGATGATGTGCGCCTGGTGGATGGATAACTGCCCCTTGCAACAAAAATCATGTCGTTCCAGTTGTCGTCTGTTGTTGTTGTTGCTGTTGCTGCTGCATTTTGTAGATTTTTTTTCTTATGTTTTACTTTTTTCATGTTGCTCTGTCATTGATGCCGCTGCGTTGATTTGTTGTTGTTTTTGCTGATGAGCCAAGAGAGCAATACGACAAAAAAAAAGGAGCTAAAAAAATGCAATGCAAAAGTCGAGTGCAAGGCATATCTACAGCGTCAACTGGTTGGGTGTCGCCGCAGACAACTTGAAAAAGCTGAGAGCAAGCGGGGGCACGGTAGAGCGGGCAGCAGACTCAAACTGCAAACTGCAGCAGCCGATGCCGGTGCCGGTCCTTGCCCCCTTTCTGGCCCCTTCAATGCCAAATGTTGCACTGCTCAGCCGCGCCCCTTCTCCATTGACAGCCACGTCATTTTTGCTAGCGGAACACACACGCAGTCTGTCGGGGCAGCAAACAGATTTCCCAGACAAGCAGGTGGCAAAGCCTGCGAGCTACAACTACGACAACAACAGCAACAACAGCAGCAACAGCAGCAACAACAACAGTTATTGATGTGCCCCGCAGTAGCGCGATAATTGCTGAACGCTCTGCGTTCCATGCAAATTCTGCCTTTGCGTGTCTAGGCCTACAAACAAATACACACAAGCAAACACATACGCACATACGCACACTCACACACACACAATGCCCGCCCCGCCCACTGTTGCCTGACGCCCTTTCGTGGCAAAGCATTCAGTTTGAGTTTGTTTCCAGCTGAGATTATTTGTACTTTTCGAGAATTTAGTTGTTCTCCTCTGCCCCCGCAAATGGGCGTAGGCAATATGCCGTTAAGCGTGTCGCGTACAGTGAACACAAACTAAGAAAGAAATTTTAAAGTTGATAATGAAGTTAATGTCTGCATTACCTTGACATTACCTCTATGACATTAGATTCCAATCTACTTTAGGTTAGATTAGATATATTTTCCTATACTTTTGCACTTCCCTCTCGAGGTGGTTCCTAAAATAACTCAACTAATTAGACTTGGACAACAAACATAAGTTCAACTTTGCAAGGTCACGTAACACACTCTATATAGTAAAAACCAGGGCAACATCTGATTAATATACAATCAACATCCAACTAACTCAATATACTACAAACATTTGCCATCGGCACAAATTGAGTTATTAAGACTGCAACAATTTGCAAGTGTATTAAATCTTCGGCATGCTCCAGTCATTTCTTATGCTGTGTTTGGGGCTTGGCTCCAGTTGAGATGATTTCAATTAGTGATAAATCAGCGACTGCCAAGGGAATAAGCTCAGGCAGAGGGCGACCGGGGAAGGGAGACGGAGAAGGATAGAGAGCAGTATAGACTGCATTGCAACGGAATTATAGCATTAACAAATTTATTTATAACACAAATTAAATAAACCATTGCGCAGCAACTAGCGAATGCAATTTGCAGATTTACTAGTTCCTCCCTCTCCCCCGGCACTGGTTCCACTCCTTCCTGTGGAGGGCACACTCATCTGCCAAGTGTCCGTCCGTTGTTGCTGTGGCTTAGTCCAAATGGCAATTGCAATTACCAATGGCCATGGCGCAACAACGTGGCATAAAACAACTAAACAACGCAGACCCGACGACAGTTTGACTTGCAATTTTGCTGCCGCTGCCGCTGCCTCTGCTGCTGCCGCTGCCAACGCTGCTCGCTGGACCAAGCGGCCGGCGGTCGCATCATCATCCACATTGAGTGCGCGCGCCTGTTCGGCCCGTAGTAGTGTATCCATTACTCGGAATATGGGCCGTTTACCTAACAACAGAGCGGGGAGCAGAGAGACAGCGAGGGTCCGAAAAATGCGCGCGTTTCGAGCCCTGCGGCTAACTGGGGCCCAGTCCCAACTCCAGCTCCAACTCCAGCTCCAGCTCCAGCTACAGCAACAGCTTCAGCGCCCTGGCTGGCCAAGTTTGCGAGAAAATCGATTTCTGCTGCTGCTACGCTTGGCCCATGTGCCGCCTTTTGCGACCAGCCGCAGTTGCATGCCCCACCGCACCGGCCTCTGCTGGCGTCGCCTGCTGCTGATGCTGCTGCTGCCGTCGCTGCTCACTGGCAGGACCTGTACGTTTGTTTGTTTGTTTGTCGCTTTTAATGTTCGCAACGTTCCACCGCGCGGAGGCGACTCTTGACTGATTTTTATGCTTTTGGCCCAATTGCCCCGCAGTAGCCCAGCCCGAGTCCGAGGCCCAAGCCCATGCGCAGGCATCGACTGAGGCGCGGAGGCTGCCTGGCGACCGGTTTTTGGGCAGCGTTGATCTTTGCGTCAACAGAGCATCAGGCAGTGTGCACGCCCCGCCCTCAACCCTTCCCGCCCCCGCCGCGCCCCATTAGCGGCTCTTTGTTTGCGTTGCAGTTTGCAATATATAAGGTCATTCCCTTTGCTTTTGTTATTGTTGTTGCTGTTGCTGCTACTCCTGCTCCTGTTGTTGTTGTTGTTGTCGAGCCTGCACGCTTTTCGTTTCGTTTGATGGTCGCGCGCACGCGGCCTTTTGTTAGTTTTTCCAGGCGCATTTTCATTATTATTGCCGTATATACATATACATATTTGTATGTATATAAATACTCTTTACAAATGTGGACCAATTACCTTAATAACACGTTTGCTTGATTGAGATATTTACCCAAAATGGTGCAGATCTATAAGCATTATGTGTCGTAAATGAATAGATATCTAATTGCATTTGCTTTCAAATATTATAGAAGATTCCAGATCAAAGCGGTCAAAAAATTTATATGCATACATATACGTATAAAGGTAGAAATTTAGAAATTTCTATTTCGAGTATGAATAACATCTACTTTAAATGATTTTTTCTAGAATATTCCTGTTCTTTGATTCAGAGGTATTAATAATAATCTTACAGAAATAAATATCTGGTTTGGCAAATATTACTTTGGTTTTTTATTTTTGATGATTTTTGATTGAGAAATATTGGAGTTACTATTTTGTAGCTATCCCCATTTTATCCCTTCTTTTATTAAAATGATAATCAATTATTATTAGAATTAATATTTAATAACAATTATTCAATTCATTTTTTACTTATCTAAATATCTTCCGTTTCTTATACTCAAATCATATTTGAATAAACATTTTTGTAACAGAATTCAAATTTGTATCATAAAAATTAGAATATTTAAATGACTCCAAAATAATATTTTTATATTATTATATTATATTATGAAGTTTCTGATTGAATTCGAATTTGCTGTTACGCAAAATCTTTATCTTCAAGAAATTTTTAGTTTTTAAGTTACACACTTTTAATTTCTCAGTCACATTTGAGTTAGAGTGTTCTAGATTCGTCTCTTTCAGGCAGCTGGCTGCAGCCTATTCACAGAATGAATATTTGAGTGTAGTATTTTATTCATTGCACTCACAATTTTGTGCTCTGCTTCACGTAGTGCTGGCTGGGGCTTAAAGTTAAGTTGGCCATTGGCCGTTGGCCCGTTGGCCCGTTGGCCAGTTGGAAGTTGGCTTAAAGTGCGTCGCCGAGTTGGTCGAAAGGTAGCGGCTGCTTATCGCATAATTGGTAGCAATGTTGGCTGCCAGTTTTTGCGGCGCTGCTTCTGCGAGTCGGACGCATTCCGGAGATGCCGGCAAAACACTTGTCAGCGACTTAAATGGCGCGCAGCTGGGCAAGAAGGAGCCGCATTCACGTCCAAGGTGGACACACCTCTGGCACAGACACAGCGAAGGTGTTGCCACTGATGTTGCTGCGGCTGCTGCTGCTGCTGCTGTTGCTGTTGCTGTTGCTGTTGCTGTTGCAGCTGAGACATTTGATGTGATTATTGAGTTATGCCCAACGGGGGCAGCTGCTTGGCATATTTCTCTTAATTTTTTGATAAAGTTATTCTTCACTCTGCTTTTTTGTTTTTGCTGGGAGCAACAAGAATAACACTCGAGCGTGAGAAGAGGAATCGAATGAAGCTTTTTTCCTACCGTCCTCCCACGTAGCAGCAGTGGCAGTGGCAGCAGCGGCAGCTGATAAAAACATGGAATGACAAAACTAGGAAAAGCCAACTCAGCAGCTGAGCAGCCGGCAGCGCAGCAGGCACTGATTTTATAGCCGACACAACAACAACAACCCCAAATGAGTAGTGGCCAAAGAAGAACTACAAAAAGAACATTAAAAAGAGAAGAAGGAAAAAACACAACACAGATTGCCAACAATAATAACTACAAACACACACACACACACACATAGAGAGAGCCTCACACAATACATGCACACGCAATGCTGGCAGAGCACTCCAGCTGCGCTGCCTGCAATCAATAAAACGGATTAGAAATATCCTCAAATGCGTTGTTCACGGAATAACAGAGTGAGATGGAACGTGTGCGAGAGTAGGCGAGAGACTGCGAGAGCAAAGGTTTGAGCAGGAGAGCCCAGTCGTAGCTGAAGGTGACTGCAAATCATTTACAATAACAACGGCAAATGCGAATGAAGCAGAAGGAGACCAAAGGGGGAAAGAAAAAGTAGCGGCACTTACCATGCGATGTGCAAGCTGCGTTGACGTTGACGTTGGCGTCGACAGCGATTGCTGCTGCTGTTTGGTGAATTTACGTTTTTATTTTATCTAAGCATTTGAGGCACACGCGTATTTGGAAGATTTACCGTTTTGTTCAAGCTTTTGTATTGTTGTTCTTGTTGTTGGGGCCTTCCCTGTTTGTCACACTTGCAGCACGAAATTCGTACACTCTTTATCTCTCTTTCTCTAGATCTCTCTCCTCTCTTCAGTTGACTGTGACCTTAGCGCCAACGACCTTTGGGGCGGCGGCGGCACTCGACAGCGTCTGCCGGCAAAGCACACACAAATTGTAAGCGTTGCTGCCGCTGATGTTATTGTTGTTGTTGCTGTTGTAGTTGTTGTGTTGTTGTAATTTATGTATGCAAAAAACTGTGTACATTAATTGCATGCAAGAGACAGCGACGGCGACTGAGGCAGCGGAAGCTTTTGCCTGTTATGCTTGTTTTGTTGCTATTGCTGTCTACCTTTTATTTAAAACGTCGCTGCTGCTACACATAATTGCAGCAGCCGGCAGCAGCGACGTCGACGCACGAAAATTGCTCGTTTGTTTTTGTTGGTTGCTGCCGCTGCTGCTGCTCTGCTGGAACACACACGATGTTAACGGCGATTGAGCGTGCACAACAACAAAATGCTGATGCTGCTGCTGCTGCTGCTGCTGCTGCTGCGGCTGCTGTTGATGTTTATGTATGTTTGTGTGTGTGTATGTGTGTGTGTTATCACGATTTCTTATGCTGCACGTGAAGCTCTCAAGCTTGTCATATACTCGTATTATAATTATTTGATTGTCTCTCGTGCTCACCGTTTTATTATGATTTTGATTATTATTATCAAGTGCCTCACACGCGCACCGGTAATTGATTCTTATTGATGTTCAATTGCATTTTGGACAATTGCGCAAACTATACAAATTCAACATAAAACGTAACACAAAACCAAAAAGGTGTAAAATAAAATTTTATTTCTAATTTTAACCGGATACTTGTTCACTTGACTTTAACAACGTTAACAAAAAACAAAAACGCAGCAGACGTTCCTTCTGGGAAAGTATTGTATTGTATTGTATAGGTGTATAACGTTCTTGCAGTTTACAGTTTTATTTAGTTGCGTTACGGTGTTTTGTATTTGTCGCCTGTCTGTTCTTTCGTTGCGTTCGCAGTGTTTGCCGCTGCGAGAGAAAACACGTCCGTTCACGTCAAGAGTTGCTCGGCAACAGCAACGAAACAGACCAAATGAAACACTACGAACCAACCAACGAGCCAAACACGCAGATAAACTAAACGAATCGAATGCGAAACGATACGGCAGGCAACGAAACTCTCGCGAGGGATAAAATGCGAAGCACAGCCGAACGAAATGAAACAAAGAGAGCCGCAATGGCAAGCAAAGAGAGCGATGAGATATGTATAGGCGCGCATTTAAGCCACTGCGAAACGATGTGAAATGAAATTAAGAGAAAACTCAACGAAAGCATAAAACAAGCGAAACATTTAACGAAATGCGGCACGCTGCATTTACAGGTGATTCCAATCAAATTTCGTAGTTCTTTAAAATCTCAAGATTTTAACTACCTGTTGACAGGTAAATAAAAAATATATACACGTATATAAGAGTGTAAACTCTTTGTTGGAAATATATGGTTTTCTTATTTGTAAGAGTTTCGAGCGTTTTTAATATTAAGCAATAAACAAAAATTTCTAAATATAAATATTTTACTGGTTTGCCTATTGATATATACTTATAGATATAGGTATACGAATAGCTTCATTAGCTCACCTGCCTTCGCTTCGACTCCGTACGTGAGTATTACAAGATTCCCCATTTCGATTAAAGCCAATTAGATTAATGTGTAAATTAATAAAAACTGTAAAATGCGAAGCGAACCGCTCAGTCTGTGTTTTCTACTTGGTTCAGAATGTGGTTGGCCCTCAGTGCATTATTGCTTGGCCTGTGGCTGCTGCCTGGCCAATCGATAACTTATCGATTAGCGCCAGCTGAAAGCTCAGATGTTGAGCAGATCCTTGAATTTATAGAGAAAATGCAAAGCCAAAGACCCATTGAGACGCTGCTGTTCATGCAACGCGGAGGGGACTTCAGCTGTTGCCTGAATGAGCTGAATCCAATTGGAATACCGGTGCTACGACTGGACGAGGCTAACGGCATTAGGCTAGGCGAACACTTCAACAGTGAGGCACTCGCTCTGCTCTGCATAGGGCAGCCGAAGGACGTCCTGCTGCTGCAGAGTCTGGCCGAGAATCTGGATCGGATCAGAGAGACGCGCACTCTGATCTGGCTGAATATTGCCGAGGCCGATCCGGAGGCATATCTATCGCTTATCGCCGATCAGGCAGATAAATACAACTTGATGAATATGCTGGTGCTGCACTCCAAGCCGATGCAACAATCGGTAAACGCCTATCGATTGCAGCCCTTTCCGGAGGCGACTTTCGCGCCGCTGAATGATTCAGATGGAGGTAAAATCTTCAACCGGATCTGGGGCGACTTTCAGCAGAGGACAGCCATAGCCAGCCCGACTTTACAGATTCCCGGCAGTTTCCTGGCCACGCACAGAGTGGGGGACGGGAAATACTTGGGCGGCTACATGGATCGACTTATCACGCAGTTCGCTCGAATATATAATATTAAACTGAGATTCAAGCATCCAGTGAACGATAGCACCTGGCTAAGCGACGCAGAAATTCATGGTCTGGTGCAGCGGAAGGAGGTGGACTTGCCCATGTATGGCCGGGTATTCTCCGTCAGTATGGAGTATACGACCTACCTGGACATCGTCCAGGTGTTTATAGTCGTGCCGTGTGGCAAAGAGATGCGACTGGACGACATCTATAGGGTTCTACGCCCCTACTTTCTGATCATACTGGGCGTATACCTCATCTTCGCTCTGCTCGAACAGCTCTTGGAGCTGGCGAGCCATCGGATCGCTCGACAGAACGCGAGCTGGAACTGGTTCGCAAGGTGCGTCAATCTGCGCGTCTTCGCTGGCTCCTTGGGCTTGCCCATCGGCATCATCCGGCACTATCGCAGCCTCACGATGCGCCAGTTCCTCATGACCATGTACGTCTTCAGCCTGGTCTTCAGCTGCTTCTTCAGCGCCAGTCTGAGCGCCCTGCTGACCAAATTGCCCTGCTATCAGCACATCCAGAACTTCGAGGAGCTCCAGGAGAGCGGCTTACCCGTCTTGTTCGGCGCGCTTGCAGCGAGCTTGAGTGAGCTGCAGGTGAATCGCATGCAGATCGGCCAGTTGACCAATAAGGTTCTCGCGTCCAACAGCATGCGCAACGATGTGATGTTCACCCTGGACACGCACCACGCCTACCAGACCACCAGCCGACTCTGGCAGATCGTGAACAACTACCAGAGCCGATACAGACGGAACGTCCTATGCGAATCCCCCGGCCTGGTCCTCTTCTATGACTATCCCATTGTGGGCCTCCTGCAGAACAACTCCGTGTTCAAGGCAACCCTAAACGAGTTTATCTATCGCGCCCACGACGTCGGCCTGATCAAACATTGGATTTGGCAAGCCACGAGCAGCCTGACGGTCTCCCAGATCGAGCCACACAACCAAACCCATTCCTATGCGGAGTTCACCCACGCTCCACTAACCAATCGCGATCTGCTTTGGGTGTGGAAACTTTTGGCCACATTTGATGCGGCCGCTGCTTTGGTTTTCATTCTTGAATTGGCCCAGAAATACTGGCAAGGATAGAGCAATCTAATGGAGCTGGCACTGCTAGGAACCTATCAAGGCTTAAAGCTAATAATATTACTTATTTTTATTTTATAAAGGATTGAATAAACTTGTATTTACGCTTCATAAAATTATATAGATACAATCCAAACAAATTTGCTCAATCACGAAAATCGACTTGGGAAATCGAATATGAAAATTCTCGCTAAATTTCTAAATCGAAGTGTCATAAATTCACTTTTAGACCTTTAATTTTCTACAATTTTAAACACCTCAAAAATCACTGGACACTATTTCTTATATCAATATGTATATGTATTATAAAAAAGTAAATAAATTAAAAATATAAAATACAAAGTTTTCAACTTTCTGATATCAGTTCAGTTTTCAGAAACTTATGGAATTTTACAGAAAAGGAGTAGAGCGACAGACCCTACCAGACTCTGAGTATTACACAAATTCTTATCCCATCGAATCCCATCAGTCCTATTATAATTTCATTTAAAAGAAATCTAACAATTATTTCTAGTTAAAAAACCTCTTTGAGCTTCAACTTTAAATTCGAACTCAAGAAGTTTATAGATAGATTTACACAAGATCTCATTCAAAGTTCAGAAATTAAAACTACCTTACTTCTGAGAGAACTTTTCAGAACTAAAACTTTTATTTCCAAGTTAAATAAATTAAATATTTAAAAAAAACAATTCTTAGTCTTATCAAAAAAATGAATATTTATAACAATATCTATAACAAATTAAAAAAAGTATTTTTCCCCAATTAAAGCCTTTTGAACAAAATTATTTATTATCAAATAAATTTGTTCGAATTGAAAAATTAACAACTTAGTTAAGCTTGTTAAAAATATTTACATTTATTTCGTTTAAGTTACATTTGTATCCATTTTAAATCTTTTTGTGTGTTGTTGGTTTTATAAACCAGATCAGATTGTATTTTACAATTTTTATGTTGTTCAGTGTTTGTTTGTCAGTTGCAGTTGCAAGTGATCATTGGTGCAAGGTGAAGGGACAGGGCGGGCAACTCGAAGGCTCGAGGTTCGTGGTTAGGGAGTGAAGGAAGCTCGGCGGTGGGCAACGCGGCTCGACTGCGCCTCGGCTGCAATGGACTCGGCGTCAGACTCAAGTTGAATCGCAGGGGCGGTAAGGAAATTCGTGCCCCGTTTTGTTGGATCAGACGGCGGAGATCATGTGGGCATCGTCCTCGTTGATGCGATCCTTGCACTTGGCATTGATTTCGATTGTGTGATTGGATTCCGTGTCGCTGGGCTCCTGTTCGCCGGGCTCCTCCTCGTCGCCATCGTCCTGGCTGGAGGAGGAGGCGGAGCAGTTGCCGTTCACTTCAAGCTCGGGCGATTCTCGCTCCTCGTTCTCCTCGTAGATGACATCACAGCTGGTGGCCAGAGTCTTAGGTGGTGGCTTCTTGACCGCATTGCCTCGCTGCTGCTGCTGCTGCTGCTGCTGTTGCTCGGCCATTTGATTCTGCATGTCGCGCAGCCTGTCCGTTAGCACGAACAGATCCCGCTCCTGGCTGTCGCAGCGCTGACGCAGCTCGGCGATCTCGCGCAGGTCCTCGGGGCGCGGATCACGGCGCTCATAGCGCATGCGCATCTCCTCGAAGCTGCAAAAGGATTCGCGAATTGAGATTAGTGACGTGTGCAAGGCGTCTCGATCCGGAATCAGCGACAAGACGAGACGACACGGCTAAGCGTAGATTAAGCAGAGTTCACCCTCAGACTGGGCTGGGCACTTACAGATTGGTCAGGCAGCGGCACCTGCGATGCAGTTGCTCGATCTCGTTGGCGTTGCTAATGTCGCGTTTATCCAGCGCCGCCTTCTCAGCATCATAGGCGGCCTTCAGGTCCTTCAGATTGCGCTGATGCCGAAGCTCTACGTCGCTGCACGTTTGTCAATGTTAGATTGAAGCAGAGATAGAGAGAGAGAGAGGGGGAGACAGAGAGAGAGAGGGAAAGGAGGGGGAGATAGAGAGAGGGGAGACGACGAATATATAGCGAAAAAGAGAAAGTAAAAGTTATATATTCATTGACACAGACCAAAAGTTGTTTATAACAAAGCAGGCACGCGACTCTCTGATGGATTGATGGATCGATTGATATGATATATAGCTTTATGTTTAATATATATATAGATAGACTTCGATACTTATGTGCTAGTTCTAAATGTTGTTCAAGAGATGACGATATTTGATATAGAGCACAGCAATTATATTGAACACTAAGCATGCTAAGGCAATCAATGGCGACATCGTCAGATACAGCACATAGATGCTGGGCGCATATGGACACGCCCACTTCGCAAGCACACACAGGGCGCCCGCACCAATGCAGCTGTGTGTGTGTGTAGGTGTGTTGTGTGTGTGTGTGTAAAAGAGAAACAAGAGACAAGTAAATGCATGAATTTGTTGGCAGGCAAATGAGAAATGAGAAATGTGGCAAACAAAAACAGTTGGAAATCTATTGGCAGGCACTGTATAAATATATATATGTATATATATATATATATATACCTATGTATACATACACATATATGGGTTTAGGCTCTAATACAGTTAGCTGGCATTACGTACGATAGCCTCGCATCCACATTTACTCACTTGATTCGTTCCTCGGCAGCGGCCATTTTGGCGCGATGTCGCTCGACCAGCTCCTGAATGGCTTCGTCTCGTTCGCTTTGCAGTTTCGCTTTTTGGCTCTCTGCAAAGATTATAGGTACATCTATATATTCTTCTCGCCGCCTTTGGCCCATCTGCTTACCCAGCTCCTTTCGATGCGTCTCAATCATATCCTGCGTGGACAGCTGCAGCTCCTTGGCAAACTCCTCCTTGACTTGATCCAAACGTTCGCGGAATTTCTCCTCCATTTCCTCCTTTTCCGCTTCGAACTCCTTGCGCAGCTTCTCCTCCAGCTCCACGCGTCGATCCTCCTCGCGGCACATGGCATTCTGATACTCACGATCCGCACGATCCAGATGCATGCGCGTCTGCAGCAGCGCATTGTCCGAGCGTTCGCGCAGCGACAAAAAGTCCTGTTTCTTCAGCTCCAAGTTCTCGGTCAGCTCTTCGATCTGGAATCGATGTCAGTGGATTAGCAAATTGAAGCACAAGTTGTATTTGTTGTCTCGCACCTCGGCACGCAGCTCCTCCTCGTTGGCCGTGTAGCGATTGGTCAGCGCACGCAGCTCCTCAATGTGCTCGGCCTGCAGCTTGTCCAGTGCGTCGCGTCGCTCCTCCACGTAAACGGATTCCAGTTCATTTGTCAGTCTTGTCATCTCTGTGCTGTGTGGTGGAAGATTGCGAATATATAAATTATTTATATATTATATATATATATATATATATGTATTATGTCTATTAAAGTCACTTGAAAGTTGAAAAACGAGTGGAAATCCATGCGGATTCGGGTTGAAGTCTTAAGTGATACAAATTGAATTTGTCTTACGTGAACTATTATATAATTTAGAGCTATGAAGTATTCGTTAGCCCCATGCACAAGATTAAATAAATCAATGTAAGCCAAGAGTTTTCCCTAATCCTACACAAATGACTGATTTATAAACAAGTTCTCTCACTGAATTCAGCTTTCCTTTTGACAGTCTTAGATACCCCTTATTTTATTGCACTTACTAAAGTTTATTCTCCCAAAAGGCGGCAGCTTCGTTGCGCACCTCGTCGATGCGGTAGATCATTTGACGCTCCTTATCATAAATGGCGCTGCCAGGTAAATTTCACAGATTATCAGATAATTCGATTCAAAAATAATTAAAATATCTCGACTTACTTATCACACTGATATTTAATCTTGTGCACAGCTTCGATCTGTGTCTCCAGATTGCTGTTGGCCATTTCGAGTTCATCCTTCAGGTTATCGATGCGCTCCATGAGCGTCTGTATGGAGCGCTCCTGTTCGCTGACGACGCCGCTCAGCGATTTCACCTGCGCCTGGCAAATGCGCAAACTTTCCGCCTCCTTGCGACGTGATTGCAGCTCCAGTTCCAGTTCCTCGGCCTTAGCTGCTGCCTGTTTGCGTTCGTAATTGGATTTGTCCAGTTTATCCTTCCACTGACGCTGCATTTGCCGCATCTGCCACTCGCAGTCCGACATCAGGGTCTCCTCGCGCTCTGTCAATTATGAGAAGACACGCGTTAATAAAATAGACTAGAGGATATCCTGTATAAAATACTAAATTTGAGAAACTTGTGTATAAAAGGTGTATTAAATTTATGAAAATTGCATAGAAAGGCGATATTTACAAAAGGATAAAGCGGAATTGGGATAGTATAGAAAGGCAAGAAGATAGACTGAAAAAGGTAGTGAGTGAGAGAATGAGAAGGGAGGGGAAGGAGAATCAGGTCAAAGTAGAAGAGAGAGCAGAAGAAAGAGATCGAGCGAGGGAGAAGTAGGCTAACTGGAAAACAAGAAAAGGAGGATGGACTAGAGAAGCTAGCCCTGAAAAGGAAAAACGAAGCAAGCAGCTAAGGGTAGACGGAGGGCGAGATTGAAAGAGAGAAATGGGAATCAAAGAAAAGGATAAAGAGTAAACGAAACCCTTCACTTCTATTCATACAATGTCTGAGACTAGGAAACAAGTATTAAGAGATAGAGACTGAGAGTGATAAAGCAGTCGAATAATTAAATATTGTATAATATATCAATATCAATGTATGTTCTCTGAATATGTATATTCTCTGATCTCCCATCAACTTTAGTTCATAGGAAGGGTAAATAGAGACGATTGCTGTTCATTGACTTGAGCTAAATCTAAATGAAATTTCTACCCCATATCAATATCAGCTGGGATATAGTGGGCTCTCAGTCCTGCCCACCCTTCGCCCTTCTAAGCCATCGAGGGTATCTAAAGGCAATATTTGCTTTGCATGCCGGTGTGTAGTGTATTACAATGTGGGTCGCACCTCTGTTGTGTGTTCTGAGCAGCTCGAACTCGGTTTGCCACTTATCCTCGCAGATTTTGCGCTCCGCCTCGGAGTTCTCGAGTGCATTTCTGAGTATGCGTATTTGTTCCTCCAGCTCCTCACGTATTTTATTCACCTCGTCGGCCCACTTGGCCAGCTCAGCCTGAGCTGCAGCCAGCTGTGTCTGTAGTCCATTTGCCAGGCTCTGCGTCTGTTTGTACTTCTCGGTTAATTCGTTGTATTGCGCCTCCAAAGTATCTGAGATAACGAGTTTTGGCTTTGATTTTATTTGGAAATTAAATTGACAAGTACTCACTATATTTGCGTCGAAATTCGTCTTCATCGTCGCTGTATTTGTGCCGCAGATGCACCTTCTCGTCCTCGAGCAGCTTCAGCTTCTTGCGCACATATTCATCGTCCTTTTGCGCGGCCGTCAGCTCTCCCTGGAGTCCTGCGAATAAATATGATTAGAGCGTGATCTCAGGGCTTGTCTGGTTCAACTCACTGTCCACATTCCATTGCTTTTGCGAGAGCTCCTGCTCTAGATTCTGTATCTTTAGCTGCATATCGCTCACTTTACTCTCCAGAGTTTGGACATTTTTGTGCGCATCCTCGAGCTGTGAGCTAAAGCGCGCCTTCTGCACCTTGAGCTCCTTTCTATGAACGAAATTTGAATAATTATTTATTAGCAAAACCCAGACAACTATTGCAAATATCTGTATACATATATATATGTATACGCTGTCTGTCTATATGGGTTGCATATATTTTTAGTCAACAAATCTCTAGAAAATCCGAGTGAAAACAAAAAATGAGTCAGCTACGTGAGCAGCGCACGCACTCGTGTCTTATGTTAGATTCCAACTAAGCCGCAATATAAATAAATAAATAAATAATTATATTATTTAAGAAAACACACACACACACACACCTGTACAGCACACACTCCCACATATATACACATGTGCACATATATGTGTATTTCGTATATGTTAACGACTTGACGCACTTGAATCGAAAGACTGAAATGAGGTGCAGAAAACATTGTGGGAATGCCTTCCCCACAGGCCAGCCATAATTTGCTAGCGACGCAGACAACGCAGACATGCGCATCTATTGTATTTAGTATTTCTTAGAGCTGATACTCTTTGAATGGGCCATAATGACAGTGTGAGCTGGATTGTGTATGGCTTGAAAGGGCTTTGGCTAGATGGACTATTGATGAGCTGTTTATCTAGATTGTTTACAGAGCAACAGCTCAAGTAGGGGCCGTAGATAACTGGGATGAGCAGCTGGCAAACTTTATAGAGCTGCCGCGAAAAGCAAATCGAATAATACCCAATCACTTCAAGTATTTAAAAGGGGAATTCAATTTAGCAGAATTCTTTGAGTTTTGTTTTGCGTTTTTATAAATGTGAAGCAATGCGAGTTTAAGTTTTTTAGCCAGGCTTTAAATAAGGTTCATGTTCAAAATTTAGGCGCTTCTTGTTACACATGATTAACTGAAAAGATTTTGTACTAAATAAAAAGGCAGTATCAGATGAGAAAACTGGTGAAAAGTGAAAATCTATCATACAACTTTTGACTGAACAGAATCTATGCTAGAGTTAAGGAGTTGGCATATTTTTATATAGAACCTTGGCCTGAATCAAAGCATATGCCAAATATGTATCAACTGGCAAATGTTTTTAAAGGCCTATATCATAAAATTTGATGTAGAGCAAGCCTATGTGGAACATATGGAAGCTGATATATATTCATATTAAACTCTCATTAAAGTTTCCAATTTGATTCCAGATATAAAACAGCTTACATAAAATATGCATAAAATATTATATTTTAAATTTATAAAATATAAAAAATGCATTCAAAATATATATTTATATATAAATCAATAATATATACATATATCAGCTTATTGTTCCTGTAGAGCATTGCATTAGCGTTCAGATCGTTGTTAAAATTTGCATTTGGCATGTTTTATTTTGTTTTTGCATTGAACGCAAAATAAAATACGTTTTAATTGAATGTAACTTATTTAAATTTGCTGTCTTGTCGCGCGGCAATGTGCAAATGCGCAAAGCTATTTATAAAAGAAACAACGTATCTGTGTATCTATAGTTCTGTAGCTGTATTTGTATCTGTATCCGTGTAGCTCTATCTGTGTAGCTGTGCAATTTGGCAAGTGTTGAGACGCTGCTCGAGAGACAATGAGTGGCGAATTTATCAACTTGTGACACGCGATGCTGCGTACAAGATACAACAGATACAGCAGATACATAGATGCTGCAGATACATAGATACAGCAGATGTATCTGGCAAGTTATTTCAATTATTTTTGAGTTGAGTTTTTGACGAAGAATGTTGCTGCTTCTGCTGCTGCTGCTGCTTCTCTTTTAGTTAGTTTGTTTATGCTCAAGTTGTTCATGAAATTACTTCATCAAAACACAGCAGCTCATAAGTTAGATGCACGCTAACGAAATTACGCATACGCCCCATTGCGTGGCGCTGGGCGTAAACATTCGAATTGATGGGCTAAGATTGTTTACTTGGCCACTTTCATGGGCCAGCTGTTAAATCAAGATCAGCCGCCTCCCTCCAGCAATCTGAGACGCGTGCATATTGCAAGCATTTGCAATTTAGAAATTTAGAAATTTTTCGCATTCGCCTGACGCTGCGTCCGGTGGCATAGAAAAGATAAATAATTGAAGAGAAATAAAAGCAACCAAAATAAACCGGAAAAACTAGAGCAGGCAGCTCGAGTTCTCTGTGCACATTTGACGTAGCGCATATGAAAAGAAAATTATTGAAAAGTCGGCGTGGGAAACACAAAATGCGAAATACGAAATGCGAAATGCGAAATGCGAACGAACATGTTGCCAACAAATGACGAGCGAAATTATTTTCAGCTGATTTACGGCGAACTGCTAACGGCCAGATCGACGCCCAAAACGGAAGGGCACGAACAGCATGCCGTCAAATGCCAGTCTGTTCTATAAAATATTTAATAATTGTATATAAATACTAATGTGAATAATTAGTGCCCCGTATATACACATATAATATAACAATTGGGCGCTGGTCAAGACACTTGCCGACCGGCTGTCACAATCTGTCATATTTATGAAGGCCAAACAATGGGCAAGTGACATGTGTGGTTATATGATATAGATACAAATAAAGACAAACATAAATAAATAAATCAAAAAAATATATGTGAATACCAATAGTTTCGCAACAATGTATACGTAATAGGCCAAAAGAAATAATTGCTTTTAAATTGAGATTAATTTTGCTTAAGCAAAAACATTTAAAGAAAAAACATTAAAAAACGAAACAAAAACAAATGCAAAAAAGAACTTAAAGAATAAACTAAGCAAAAACTAACACAAATATTGTTAAGAATTCACGTATAAGTATATATATGATTGGTATGAATATATATACACATATATATTGTGTGGTATTTGGGGATGGAAATGGAATCTTTCAAGTTAGTTCAAAGCTTTTCTTCATTTGAACAATAAGGAATAGTTGGCGCTGATGAACAACGCCATATCTTATAAGAGTCTATAGTTCGTATTTGAAATAAACAAACGATTCACTATAAACATAGCATTTCTGTCAAATGTTATTAAATTAAGTGTTCTTCAAGTTCAAAGTCAAAAGGCAAAAGTTTGGAATATGTTATTGATAAATCAAACTTTGATTTCATGAATTCATCCATCAATATTTGAAGTACTTTTGATTGCCAGTATTTAGCTCATTTTCCTCATATTTTTACAACAGTCTTTTAAGAATATTTTTAGAAATCTTTGAAAACTCTTTGTTGAATACTTATCATAACTGAATAGTTATCATATCAGTGATAAATACACTTTTTATTTGATATATGTCAAAAATAATTAAAAATTCTCTTCGATTTTCGTGTTTTCCAAGAAATTATATATATCAATCTTTGAACGAACATAAAAGATTGGCATATGAACAAAAAAAAAAAAAAAGAAACAACAAAAAACATAGTTTATATATAAAAATTCGATAAATCTAAAGCGCAGAACGATATTTTCTTTTTAGGCGACTTGACTGGAAAATTGCCACAAAGTACATATAGATTTCTATATAAACAAAATATATATGTACAAATGAAAAACAAGAGAGAGTAAAAGCGCTCAAGATGAATGACAGCAAGAAAATTGCTACGCAAATGTCATGGAAAATGTGGTGGAAGAAGTCGGGAAATCAGAAGGAGGCAGGGATCATCTATTTAATTAAGGCATCACATTTTGACAAAGGAAAATGCAGTTGCAGCAGTTTCGGAGAGCAGCGGGCATAAATATTGCGCATACGCCGCGCTGCGCAAACAATAAACAAAGCGTTGAATCATTCAGCAATCGTAGCCGGAGAGCTAGAGACGTATTAGATCATCGCTTAGTTTCACTTTTGTTTTTGTTTGCTTATTCCTTTGATTTATGGCTGCGGCGTGGGATACATGGCGTATACGTTACTTGAGCACGTTAGCCATGGCGTATACGAGAACTGACTAAGTTAGGTTTGGCATATACGATACTTTACTACGTTAGGCAAGGCTTCTGCGTTACTCGACTACTGTGGAAGTGGCACATACGTTACATATGACTAAGCTAGGGTTGGCATATACGATATTTTACTACGTTAGTGATGACATATACTTTAAGCGATTACATTAGAGATGGCATATACGTTACGAGACTACATTAGACATGCCTTATATGTTACTTGACTACGTTACACTTGCCATATACGTTACGTGATTACGTTAGACATGGCATATACGCTACGTGATTACGTTAGACATGGTTATACTTTACTCGATTACGTTAGACTTGACATATACGTTACGTGTTTACGTTAGCGATGATATATATGTTACTTGACTATAGTAAACATTGCATTCCCGTTATTTAACTACGTTAGACATCGCATATATGTTACGTGATTACGTTATAGATGGCATATACGTTACGTGATTACGCTAGACTTTCACATACGTTACGTGATTACGTCAGACTTGGAATATACGTTACGTTATTACGTTACGTTTGCCATATACGTTACGTGATTACGTTAGACTTGGCATATACGTTACGTGATTACGTTAGCGATGATATATACGTTACTTGACTATAGTAGACATTGCATTCACGTTATTTGACTACGTTAGACACCGCATATATGTTACGTGATTACGTTATAGATGGCATATACGTTACGTGATTACGTTAGACTTTCACATACGTTACGTTATTACGTTAGGCTTGCCATATACGTTACGTGATTACGTTAGACTTGGCATATACGTTACGTGATTACGTTCGAGATGGCATATACGTTACATGATTACGTTAGACATGGCATATATATTACTTGACCACGTTAGACATGGCATATTGTTACTTTATTCGTTACTTATGTTACTGGCCTACGTTAGAAGTGGTATATACGCTACGTTATTAAGTTAGGAGTGACTAGATTATACGTTATATGACTAGATTAAGCTTGGCATATACGTTACTTGACAACGTTAGGCATGGCGTATGCGCCAGGTGACTACGTTAGACAAGGCATATATATTACTTGACTACGTTAGACATGGCATATTGTTACTTTATTTGTCACTTATGTTACTGGCATATTAGTTACTCAAGTGGCATATACGCTACGTGATTATGCGCCAGGTGACTACGTTAGACAAGGCATATACGTTACCTGAGCTCCAGTGCTTCACGATTGTTGTCCACCTGATTGTTGAGCACGCTGCCATCTTCGACGATCTCCACGCTGGGCGGCATGTTGTGTCCTATACAACTGTCGTCGAAGCTGCGCTGCTTGGGACTGTTGCTGCGACTGCGTGCTGCCGCTGCAGAGCCCTCGACATGTAGCGGTATGAAATGCACATTGCCGAGGCTATTGCCGCCGGCGCCATTGGTAATATTGATATTCAGATGGCCATCTCCATTGTTGCCATTGCTGTTGTTGTTATTGTTGTTGTTGGCACTGCTGCTGCTGCTGGCATTTGGTTGTGATGTGACGGTCGTTGACTCGACAACGACGTCGGGCAGGCTAATGCTCTCGATGCACACCAAACGCTCGTCGAACTGCTGCTCATCGTCGAGTTCGTCGCACTGCAGCAACAGCTCCTCGCAGTCGCAGTCGGTGGACGTTGAGTTGCCGTCGCGCACGAAGGGCGTGCGCCGTGGCTGCATCGATGCAGCGCTACGTGATGTTGGCGTCTGCACTGGCTGCTGCTGCTGCTGCTGCTGTCGCTCTGCTTGGCTCATTGACTCGTTGGCGGCCACGCCCAGGCCCATGCCGATGCCCGAGTCGGCATAGCTGCTGCTGAGATTGGAATCGCTTTTGAGCGCGCTGCGTTCGCTGCTCGCCGATTTGCGTGAGCTGCTGGGCGTGCCACGCCCACGATCATCACACTCGAGATCGAGCGCCTCATCGAGCTCATCGTCCTCGGGCTCGGGCTCGGCCTGTGGATCATCCTCGTCCTCCTCGGCCTCCTCCTGCACATTCTCCAGCTTGACATTGGTCAAGCGTGTCCAGGGTCGGGGAATGCCGTTCGCCTGCTGCTGATAGATCGTCGTGGGTATATCGAACACCTCATCCTCGAGCGTCTCCTCGTGTGCCTCGTTCAGCTCCTGGATGTTGAGGTCGTGACCCTGACAGTGCCCCTGGCTTGGTGACTGGCTCTCGAAGTCATAGAATACTTCCCCCGCCTGTGGACTGCCACTGGGACTCTGCTCGAAGCTGCAGTCGACGACAGTTATTTTGGGCACTTCCTGTTGCGTTTGTTGTTTCTGGTGACGCGGCGGCGCCACGGGCACGCTTTGCGGCTCGCTCACGATCGACTCACGGAACTCACGCGGCGTGCTAGCTCGTGAGCTATGCGCCGACTGTGTGCACTCGTTGGGCTTGGTGCTGGTCTGGCCCATGTTCCCAGAGATTATGTCACTTGTGTTGTTGTTGTTGTTGTTGTTGTTGTTGCTGTTGTTGTTGCTGCTGCTGATACTGCTGCTGCTGTTGCTGCGTTGCAGTACGGCAGCGTCCTCTTGCTGATCTTCCGCGACAGTGCACAGCTCGACGTTTGCCGCTTGAATAAAATTGGCACTCGCTGCTCTATGCTCATCTCGTCGCTGCTGCTGCTCCTCCTCCTCTCTCGGCAGCTGGCGGCGCTCTTTCGCCTGCTGCTCCTGTCGCGCTGCTCCAGCTGAATTACTGTCGTTGCGCTCGCGCTCTCGCTCTCGCCGCTGCTCTCTCTCTAGCTCCCGCTCACGCTCTTTGGCCGCGCTCTGCCGCAACTGTGGGCTATTATTAGACATAGTCATTTGATAACTATTTGTGGACGCGTTCGCGGGGTCGGAGTTCGTTTCAAGGTGTGCTGCTGCCAGTGTCTGCCCAATGGCGATTACGTTGTCGTCGATAGATGTTTTGGATTTCGATTGATGTTGTTGCTGCTGCTGCTGTTGATTTCGCTGCTGACGCTGATGGTTACGTCCACGCGCCATGAAAATGTCTGTGAGAAAATCGCGACTCTTTTGCAACGCTTTGCGCTTCTTCTGCACCGCCGAATCGTCTGCGGCAGTGTCGATGTTGTCCCTGTTGCCACCTAAGTGCAACGCAATGTTGCCCAGCGATAGGCGCGATTGTCGTTTCAATTCGTTCGATTGCTTCGATGGGCTGCGATATATCACCGTATCGGTCGCGTCAATTACCGTGCCATCGGTAATTGGCCCGTTATTGTGGCGTTTTTTCGTTTGGCCAATGCTCGTACTAATGCCAATTGGCCGACCGTCGACGTTGTTTGCTTTTGCGTTCACGCTGGCTGACTCGTTTGGACTGGTCGCGCCGCCATGCCCAGCAGCAGCAGCAGCAGCAGCAGCAGCAACAGCAGCCGCAGCACCGCCACCATTTCGATCATCGTCTACATCACCATCGTCATCATCATCAACAACAACAGACGTTGTCCCCGCCGCCGTCGCCCCATGGCCTGCGCCCATGTTATTTATATTCAAATTGTCGGAGCGCCAAGAGATCGCTGAATGGCCATTAGCTGCTGCTGCTGCTGTTGCTGTTGCTGTTGCTGTTGTTGTTGCAGCAGCTGTTTTAGCTAAATTTACACTTGGCCGCTCTTCGTCGTGCTCGTCGCTGCTTAAGTCCTCCAGCTCTTCGATCACAGCGCGTCGCGGTGCCTGCGTCGGCCAACGCATTTCGCTCTTTTGCACGCACGCTCTTGCTCGCTCAGCATCGCGCTCTCTGGCGCTGAATAGGCAACGGTTCTCGCTAGCATTACTGCTCTCTTGCTCTCTGCTCCTGGCAGCCACAGCAGCAGCAGCAGCAGCAGTAGCAGCAGCAGCAGCAGCACTTGCTGTCGTTGTTGTTGCTATTTTCGTTTGTATCGCTTCCTCTTCGTCGCTTACATCGTAGTTTTTGTTGTTCTTGTGCGCTTTTCTTTGACGCGTGCGTCGCAGCAAATTAAACATTTTTGTCAATTTGTTTCGTTCACACACACATACATACACACACACACACTTTGCCAAAATATATGTGCACTTTTAATTTGTTTTTATATTTCATTTAAATGCATGTCCATCGCTTTGGTGCTCTTCTTCTTGCTCTGTCGGCAGCTTTTCGCATTTGCCAATTTCTGCTGTTCGTTATTTCGTTTATAAACAAATCGTTTTTATCGCTTATTTCAGTGTCGCAACCTGTTGATTTAAATAATAAGTATTTATTTACATTTGCATGTGTGACTACGACTAGCTAATTAGCCTTAGACATCGATTACACTACTTACACACACTCACACACAAGCACAGTGGCTGTGCGATGTGTCCGCTGCTTTTGAACCGGCTGAACCGACGGCTGAACTGGAACTGGAACTGCGATGACAAACGCTGGACAAATATGAGCAAACGAGACTCGTGAGCTACACTTGACAAAAAGACATATGGCATAATTAATTTTAATTGCGATTGTATTGCACAGCACACCCACACATACATGCATATCTATATACCTATAAACACACACACACACACACACATGTTTATAGCTATAGATTTAACGCTGTATTAGTCTGCTTATGAATATTAATTGATGCTTTGAGAGCTAAAGGCTAATTGTTCGATTTTATCATTATGTGTCATCGGAAACAACAATGAGCATGAGCTGTGCCCATACACCATTGCAGAGCCCACATTCCATATCTGTGCTCAGATATGCCAATGGAATGGCAACAGCTTACATAGCGCCAAAAGTAGGCGTAAGTCAGGTCAAAAGAGACATGGCTAACGATTCCCTCAAAGAAAACATTTTAATTGCCCATAAAAATCATATGTGTATATAAATATCCATCATAATCTATGTCTGCGTTTGTTTTTCTTTTATTTTTGTTTTATTCATGAGCATTACGATATCTGTGGCGCTCGCTTCCTGTTTGTATGCCTATTAAACTATTTGACATTTTCTTTGCCGCTCTCACATTTTCCTAATTCCCCTGTTCATATCAAAATGGATATGTGTCTCTATCGAATATTTTGAATACTTGACTGTTTATTTGTTATTGAATCTAATTCATTTCTTTTGCTCTATCATCGAAAGCCCCTTCCTCATTTTCTCTTCTATCTCAATCTTTTCCATCTCTCTCATTCTCATCCTCTCTCTGTGTTTCTCACCTCTTTTCTTTTCCTTTTCTCTACTTCTTTATCCGTCTCGATTATTCTGCATTCAACTCTAACTCCTCATCTTTATTTCAATCTATCTCTCTTCCTCTCTCACTCTTTCCCTTTATGTAAATGGCACTTTCTGTCTTTCTCTCTCTCTCTCTCTCTCTCTCTCTCTCTCTTTCTCTCTCTCTCTCTTTCATTCCGTCAACTTTTCTGTGTCTATTTTCCTCCTTCCTCGTCTGTTGCTCTCTCCTTCTCTCTTGACATCTACGATGTCAAATATTGAAGAACAAAATATATTTATATATCTACCTACCTATTTTTTGCAACAACTAACTCGTCATTTCTTGCAGTGTCTTCGCTGTGCACTGAGTCAGCGGGCACTTCGACTCTGCGCCAAAGTTCAAATTGCGGCAACGTGACAAAAATAAATCTAATTACCGCAACAGCGCGACTATATAACATCATAATAATCCCAGGAGAAACTGAGGCAGCCTCGCTCTAGCTGTGCTGCAGCAGCATGCAATGTGCTCACTCTGGCTGCAACATGCGGCATGCAGCATGCAACTCGCCGATGTTGTAAATCGTTTCAAGTTCAGGGCGCGCACATAAACAGACCAATTATAGGCAGCAATAAAAGTATAAGAATCGCAAAGTTCCACAAAGAGAGGCCGAGCTGCGTAAAGATCGCTAAAATTAGAGGCAGTAATACACCTAGAGAGGCACAAGTATAAATATATATATATATATATATATATATATATATATATATATATATATATATATCTACTATATGGCATATTGTAGGGCCACAGAGCGCACATTGACGTCACCATCAATGATGCGAAAGCAGCTGAAAAGGCAGCGTGTGTATTATAAGTGGATGCCACAGCGGCAACAAGCTGGCATGTTGCATTTGATTGTGCCACTAATTGATGGGGCACAGAGATTTGCGCTAACTTCTGCGGCGCAATTTGCGCGTATTTTGCTTCCATTGAAATTCATTTATTTTCTAAATAGATAAAAGCTAAAAATACATATATGCAAATTGCACGAAAATTTGGAAAACGTCAATCGATGGCAGAGAGACAGAGAGAGAGAGGGAGAGGGAGAGGGAGAATGGGTGATGGAGAGGGAGGGGGCGAGGACGCTTGAGCTTTGCGATTTGGCAACAATTTGAAAGATAAGCAAAACCCACAAACGGAAATGATGCAAGAAAACCAAATCGGATTCGATCAATTCAGTTATAAACGAAACAGGAATAATAAACATTTGAATTAACCTCGCTGAATTATCATAATGCGAGCAAGTAATTAGAGATACGAATCTCTGATAAATAGCAGGAAATATTGAACTTTACAAATGGAATTGGAAGTTTACCAGCAACTGCAATTGAAAGCGAAAAGAAGATGAGAAATGCTAACGATGAAAGCTAACTGTTTTGACCGAAATATCAGATATAGAGCTCTATATGCATAATATTCCAACAGATGAACGTATATTCACACAATACGTATGCTTTCAAAAGAGCGATTGAGCCACTAATCCAATTTCTTTCAGAGCTTCTCAGACGAAGTAAAACCACAATACTTAAGTCAAGTGCATTCAACTCGAACGGCAATGTCATGCGATGCTTGAGGCTTATCGCTGCCAGTTACAAAGCATTCGAAATCTTGTATAGTTGACTTAGCTCCATGTCCCAGCCTTGGGGGCCAACATATTCTTACTATAGTCGAAATGCAGTGTTGCAGATAATAAAAGTGTTTGACTGACTGAGTTTAGTTCGGCTATTATCGATATGAGCAGAGTATCACATTAGCAAGCAATGCATACTGAGAAGGACGAGGCTCACTCAGCCAGATGAAGCAGCTTGTCGGACTTGTAGGTAAGCTTATCGAGTTAACTCAACAATAGCTATGAACTTTTATAATTTTAAAAGAACGTTTCGGTCGGGTGCTACCGACTGTAGAATACGCATTGACGGTAATAACACAGTTCACCTCCAAAACATTGCAAGATATAGATTTTGATCTACACTGGTTTACGGCGGTATATAATCTAGTCAACGCGGGCTTATATTTAATAAACAAGCCAAATGTTTTATAGTTAAATTTCGAAAAGCCCGAACCACCTTAAATAATCTAAAAGTGAATTTTCTATCTTATGATTTACCACCACGGATATACAACTCTATAGAAAATGATATTAAAAGGCAGCGAAACATAGCCCCAACCTCCTCATAACCCAATTTAAAAGTCGTTCAAGTTTACAGCCTTCGCTAATTTCAGATATTTACATAGTATGTCAACGCATATCATTGCCAATTATTGCACAATTCCAGCAGAGATTTAAGCATAAACTTGAAAACTTTTCCGAACAGATATGACAGCCATAAATTCTGCACTTGGGCCAATGCCATGAGTATAAATAAATAGTAAATAATTTAAATAATAGATAAAATATGCCAGGCAACATATGTTTTCAATATATAAGTATACATATAGCAGATATATATCTGTGCCACTTGATACTTGACATCTGAAATGGAACAATTGAAAATGTGCTTGGAAAATTTGCTTTGTTGTTGAGCAACTTTTCTGGGCGAGTGTAGCGCATCTAAAATTTTCCAATCCACTCAACTGCATGCTCATGTCGTCGCACACTTTCCCTTTTTCTTTCTTTCCATTCGGTTGCATGCCCGACATGCGACAAGGTGTTGAGCAAATTAATTGAGCATTTGCCGTACCTAATCTGTTGATAAGCTAATGTTAATTAATTGTTAGCCATATTATTTAACTACCTACGGACTGCACAACACCAGTTGAGTTTTATATAGATTATTTGTGCGTTTTGTTGCAAGCAGTTCACACGCACTTTAAACTCTTATCTACGACACTTGACACTTCACAACAGCTGCATGAGACACACTTTGCATTGTTATTTACATAATTTGTATATTTGTTTAGTCAGTTTTACAAAATTGATTGCCCACTTGACTTGAATTTGTCACTTGAAAGACGGAAAACACTTGTTAAGCGCTCACAAGACGCGCGGCGCATGTGGCGTATGCGCAACGAATGAACACGGCAAACACATTTTGACCGCAGCCCACAATAAGCATTCGGCGCACGGACCAAGCGGCGCAGCCAACTTTTCACGACTGAAAATCCGCTGCGCGGCGACCTGAAAATGTTTGTCGTGGAAGTGAAATTCGTTTTGGCAACAATCGCCTATCGATAGGCCGCAGATTTCGGCAGTTGGATTGTGCTAGAAATGTCTTCAATATATGCTAAATATAATATATTAAATATGAAAACATATTTAAATAATATAGATATATATGCATTATAAATATATTCCTAAAATATAATTTAGCTTAAGACCAATTGATTTATTGCTCTGCTTTTCACTAAAATGTTTTGTTATAGCAAGCTCTTTATTTTTCTACTTTTGTGAAGTAACGTAAAAGCTCAAACATATCAATTTTATAACATTCATCTTTTTCATTCACTGCATCACACCAGGATGTTCACCTTATTTTTTGTCTACAAAACAAAATTTTATTATTCTTATTCGTTTGCTCAGCTGAAGTAAGCGACCACAGGGAAAGCCTGTAGGAGAGAGATTTTCCCACTTACGTCTTATAATATCATATTACCATATAATACAAACAATTTATTTAACAATATACTAAACATGTCTTGAAAGTATCTTTGATTTCTATTTGGCTTAACGCCAATCATATTCACATTGCCTCTACAGATGCATTTGAAATTTAACTTCTTCAATTTCCGTTATACAAAAAGGATGATCTGCAAATTGTAGAGAGAGAAAGACATAACATGAAAGCAAACAAAGTCTTTTTTTTTATTGTGGAAACATTTACTCATCTAATGTGTGGATATATTACATATATAACATACATATATAAATAAATTACAATACGAATTCTCTCATAGTGACTGCCCTTCTTTGCCTTTGCTTCCTGTGCCAGTGGGCTACACAAACTTCAGCAATGAAAACTAAACCTGCCACAGAGTAACATATCCTAAGCACCATCCACACCCACTTAAATTCCTTGAAATTTAGGGGCCTTTGCTTTATTATTGCATGTATTTGCGGCCCGCGGGAATGTAAAGCCGCCATCATTTTATTACCCGCTTGAATTTTCCAGTGCTTGAGCAATCCGTAGCTAAGGGAATCTAGCACAAAATTCATATACGCCTGCCTATAAATCGAGTTCCTCTTGAGCACATATCTTAGGGGAACATTCTTAATTAAAGTTAATCCATCGGACTTGCACATCCTCATTCGTTTGTGGTTTCTCTGATAGATATCTACAACTCTCCACATATGTGAATGCATATTATAGGCACAAGTCGAATTTAGGTTCAAAATCAGATGTACATATTCATTTATAGGAACAATTTTGCCATTCGGTACTAGAGTTCTTAGAGAAGTATTTGAATTGCCATAAGTCAGGTCAAGATCAAAGCTCTTATCGAATACAACATCTAGTCCACTTTTCCTGAGCTGCTCGAATGTTTTAATTTTTGCATCTTTCGGATGCCTTGTCAACAGAGTACTGAGATTGGCATTGAAAAAGGTGGTAAAGACCAAGCCGCAAATGCACAACAGCATTGTGATCTGCTGCAGTGAAATGCTGCTCCTATATCGTCTCAGATACATCGGGAGTCCCAAAACTCCCGCAAATGCCCGCAGATTTAATACTAAGTTTGAGTATTGGTTATTGGGTCTGCGGCGGAGAATCCAATTTGATCCGAATTTGATCAGAGTTTCAGATATAGTGAATATAAAATATGATCCCAAAAGTATCTTAAAGTATTTCTGTAAGCCTAAGAGTGCATCCTTCATATTAATTCTAAGTCTACAGGGAACCACAATAAACGAGCTCGTGAAGTCAATATACATATCTATGTATTCCAAATTGGGAACTGGACTCGAAAACTGAATTAGATTTCGGATTGGCAAATCAAGAATACCTTCGCTGGTTATCTTACGAACATCGACTATTTCAATATACTCAGAATCACCCACAGTTTTCAGGTGACGAAGTTTTATATTGTTTTTCTTGGCAAACTCCATAATGAATGTGTCTGAATACCCGCCGAGGGATTTCTCTCCAGTGCGAGGGTTGATTGTCATCATGCTACAGGGTGGAACTTGGTCGGGTAAAATGAGAGCCGTTTTTCCTTTGAAGTCACGCCACACTTTCGGAAAAATCTGTTCATTATTTATATCCGAAATAGTTGCAAAACTTGGACTGGGGAACGGCTGAAGACGATATGCAACAATCGGATCTTTGTCTTCGAATGAAGTTGAGTGCAATACGATCATATTGACAAAGTTATAATTATTGGCCTGTTCACTGATTATACCGAAAAACTCTTGAGGAGTGGATGACTCGGTCCGCAGCAGAATTATGATACGCGCGTCTCTCATTCCTTCAAGGTTCTGGGCCAGGGTGGGCAGCAGCAGGACATCTGCCATCTCGGTCATACAGACCAGGCAGAGAGCCTCGTTATTGAAGATCTGCTTTATGTGGACAGAGGTCGTCTCATCCAAGCGTAAAGTAGCTAATCCATCTATTCTGACTTCCTGCAAAGGACAATTGGGGTTCTGTCGCCGGTTCATATACAAAAGAGTCTCTACTTGTCCTTCCTTGAAGACTCTCTCTAGGACATTGTGGACTAAGATGCTCTGTGAAGATGCGCCCAACTCTATGAGCGAAGAAGCTATCAACCAGCCAGGTCGAAGCAGCAGTAGAAGCGCACCAAATGTGTACGAACAAAATGCCAACATTCTGCTCCAAGTTAAAAGCAGAAACTGAACAGCAGATAAACAATTTTATAGTCCAATTGAAATGGCAGCATTGAAACATTGAATTTATTAGGTTAATGGCATAAACTGATATCGGATCTGAAGTTTCCACCATTATGCGGTATGTCAATCAATCGTTGATTGTTTGCTTGACAAAATGACTCAATGCACAAATTATGAATTAGGTTAGTAGTAAACTGCATTTTCGATATTTACCTCTTACCCTGAACCCACTGAAAAGGTGAAATCGTATACATTATTAAATGTATGTCTGAAACCAGAAAAGGTTATCCCATTTGCATGGAATGGATAAAAAGGATAGCTGAATTCCTTTTTTGAACGTATTATGAATACCGTCAAAGCCGAAGACTTTCAAATTAAGATAATATATAAGTAAATTTCAATTTTAGGCTATATCAACTGAACTTGGAGGACTTGTTCAGCTTCAAAATAAAATAAATTTATGTTTTGAACAGATTTCAATATTTATTGTACAAACGTTTAATGAAATATGCATAATCCAATAATAATGTTATATTACAAATTCCCTTATAATGACTTCCCTTCTAGCACGTTTCTTTCGCCAATAGTCTACACAAATCTCTGCACAGAAAACTAAGCCTGCCACAGTGTAGCACACCCCGAGCGGCTTCCACAGCCACTTAAGGTCCGTGAAATTTAATGCGGTAGGCTTAAACTTAAGCTCATCTTTTTCAAGTGCTTTTGGTAAACGGGAAACTAGATTTGACGCCATTCTCAATACAGCCGAACGTTCCCAATTTTCTAATAATCCGTATCTTTGAGAATCGTATATAAAATTTTTATATGCCTCCCTATATACTGAGTTTCTCTTGAGAACAGTCCTTAGAGCAACGTTGCTAAATAAGTTCAGCCCATCGGATCTACAAAACCTAATTTTATTATGCGACCTCTGATATTTCTCTAAATATTTCCAAATATCTGTTCGCATGTGATATGCACAGCTAGAGTTTAGGGTAAAAAGTTGATATACATATTGACTAGTTGGAACAAATTTCGTATTTGGTATAAGCTTTTCGAAGATTTTCCTATGAGGGCTATTTTGAAAAGATGAGAGAAATATATATATATTTGAAATTTTGTATTGCTGTATCCTGCGGATGCTTTGTCAGCAGAGTACTGAGATTGGCATTGAAAAAGGTGGTAAAGACCAAGCCGCAAATACACAACAGCATTGTGATCTGCTGCTCCTATATCGTCTGAGATACATCGGGAGCCCCAAAACTCCCGCAAGAGAGAGAGAGAATCGAATTTGTTACGTATTCAACGAATGTTTCCATTATTGCAAACACATAATATGATATTAAAAGCATTTTGAAGTAAGTTCTTAAGCCTGAGAAGACATCGCCTGTTCTTATTTCATTTCCACAGGGAACTATAATAAAAACATCTGAATATTCAACACTATCTGTATATTCAATATTGTGGGGTAAAATCTGTAACTGTATTAAGCCTCTGATTGGCAAATCAACGATGCCTCTTTTATTAAACTCATAAATATCATTTGAGTCCATATACTCAGAGTTGCCTAAAGCCTGCAGCAAACGCAAAGTTATGTTGTTTCTCTTGGCAAGCTCCTTAACAAATCTGTCAGAAGATCCATAAAGTTTCTTCTCTCCAGTGAGAGGGTTAACTGTCAGCATGCTACGAGGTGGAATCAAGTCGGGTAAAATGATGGCCATTTTTCCATTAAATTTAACCTTGGCAAATATCTCTCCATCATTTATATCAAACACAAGCGAAAAGCTCGGGGTTGGAAACGGCTGCAGACGATATGCAAGGAATGAATCTTTGACTTCGGATACAGAATACAGAACAAGGATGTTGACAAAGTTGTGATTGCTGGCCTGATCACTGAATAGGCGTAGAAAGTCTTGAAGATTGGATGACATAGTCTGTAGAATAATTACGATGTGCGCGTCTCTCATCCGATCAAAGTTCTGGGCCAGCTTGGACAGCAGCAGGACATCTGCCAGCTCGGATAAACACACCAGAGCAAGAGCCTGACTGTTATAGAGTCCTTTTACACTGAACATGGTTTTCTCATCCATGCGCAGAGTGGCTAACCCAACCGATTTGATTTCGTTTAGGTGGCAGTTGAAGTCCTGTCGACGGTTTACATAAACTAGAGTCTCAATGGATCTTTCCTTGTGAGCACGCTCTATTATGCTGTGGATATAGCTGATTTTTGAATGTCCAGTCTCATCTGACTGTAGACAGGCTGGGAGCAGGAGCAGTAGAAGTACACCAAATATATACGTATACATTCTGAGCCAAGTTGAAGGGACGAACTGAATACCAGCTATGTGGCCGGATAGTCAAAAAGTCTGCAGAGCAATTAATTAAAAAATATTTGAATTGAGGCCACTCTCTAACTGACAGTGGATCTCCGATGTAGTTCGATATGTCTATCAGAGAATATTGTCGTGTTCTCTTCATAATTTAATTATTGTTAAGTGCATTTCTGGCTATGGATTTTCCCTGTCTTTCTGCCGTTGTCCATATGAATGAAGTATAAATATCGTTGCTGATGCCAGAGTATGGAAACAGAGAGGCTTCAAAGATGTAGTATATTATCGATTTCTTTGTGTCACATATAGATAAACAGAAGTATGAACAAGCGAAACAGATGGAACGCAGAAAATGCTTAAATAAATATATTTCTATTAAATTGATTTGTCTCCACTGGTTGAAATTAATTTCTTGTTAATTTTGTATGAAAGGTATAGAAGTCAGCGTTGGGTTGGGTATTTTTTAGAAACCTAATAAATCATTAACGACTTATATCGATAAAAGCGGTTATTTATCGAAAACTTAGCAACTATTGATTATGTAATAAAAATATATTTATAAAATGGCAAGTCTCCAGCATTTTTGATTTACCTAAGAATAACCAACCCGATGGCCAAACGAATATGGTTAGATCGACTCAGATTGTCGTATATGCCACATATCCTTCGCCCATTACATTTTATATATCCTATGTTCGAATAACGTGATTAAGGTAGACTTACAATTACGTCTGTGATATTTTATTTAAGCATTAAGTTTCAATAAATATGTTACATCAATCTTTAAACTATTTCATACATGGAAAAGTGTTTATATTTAAAGCGATTTAGACAACAAATACGTCTATAATCCCATTGTTTTTTGCTCTCTTATTTTGCCAACGCGCAACGCAAACTTCAGCAATCAACACAAAACCTGCCATCATGTGGCATATCCCTAATAATTTCCATAGCCATTTAAGGTCATTGAAAGTAAGTGGTGTGAAATTGAAATCTTCTTGGACTGCATTTTTGTCTGAGAAGAAGGCAGTCGACATCATTTGTTGAGTAGCCTGACTGTCCCAATATTCGTTGAGGCCAAATCTGAATACATCCTTGACAAAGTCGATGTAAGCTTTGCTAAAAACTGAGTTTCGCTTGAGAACACTTTTGAATCGAGTTACTTTGAGAAACTCTAATGCGGGGGGTCTACAAAAGACAATTCGGTTATGGGACTTCTGGTAGTAATTTGCGAGATTCCATAAATAGGAAGGCGCGAGATATGCATAGCTCGAGTTGAAGGACATTATCAAGCGATGCACTTCTTTAGTTGGCAGATATTTTGTATTTGAAACGTTCTTGTCCGCTCCTAATGGCATGCTGACGATTGTCTTCAAACCTCTATCGATTACAACAGGAAGTCCACTCTCCCGTAATTCATGGAAGCTGGCAATCTCCCTATAATGAGGATGCTTAGTCAGCAAAGTGCTCAGGTTGGCCTCAAAGAACGTGGTGGAAACTAAACTGAAGACAGTTGTGACAATAAAGATCTGTCGCAGTGTAACCGAGCTAAACCTTCTCGGGATCGTGGATAATCCCAGAACTCCGGCAAATGTGGCTAGGTTCAGAATCAGATTTAAGTAGCTCAATGGCTGAATTCCAGTAATACGGAAAGTTGCAGCTGCAGTTAATGCTTCAAGTAGTGCAAACAGAAAATACGCAATCAATACTATGATGATATAGGTTCTCATGCCTCTAATTACTTCGCCGATTTTCATTTGCTTTGCACAGGGCACAAAAACGAAAAGATTCACGTCATTCAATCCATCGTACTCCAAGTTGACGGGCAATGATTGCAGCCTATGTAAATATGGACGTGTTGGCAAGTCAATGAGCCCTTGTTTTGTGAATTCGATAACATCACTGAAGCCAATCTGCCCCACCTCACTCGGACGCATCAACCACTGCAATTGAATGTTGTGTTTCTTTGCAAACTCCATGGTGAGTATGTCGGAGGAGCCACCAAGCTTCTGCTCTCCAGTTCGAGGATTAGTTATCAACAGGCTGCGAGGTTCAATCAGATCAGGGAAGTAAGTCGCTGTTTTATTATTAAATTTAATCCAAGTGTTAGGAAATATCTCTCCCTCATTTATATCAAACACAAGCGAAAAGCTCGGTGTTGGAAACGGCTGCAGACGATATGCAAGGAATGAATCTTTGACTTCGGATACAGAATACAGAACAAGGATGTTGACAAAGTTATGATTGCTGGCCTGATCACCGACTAGGCGTAGAAAGTCTTGAAGATTGGATGACATAGTCTGTAGAATAATTATGATGCGCGCGTCCCTCATCCGATCAAAGTTCTGGGCCAGGTTGGACAGCAGCAGGACATCTGCCAGCTCGGATAAACACACCAGAGCAAGAGTCTGACTGTTATAGAGTCCTTTTACACTGAACATGGTTTTCTCATCCATGCGCAGAGTGGCTAACCCAACCGATTTGATTTCGTTTAGGTGGCAGTTGAAGTCCTGTCGACGGTTTACATAAACTAGAGTCTCAATGGATCTTTCCTTGTGAGCACGCTCTATTATGCTGTGGATATAGCTGATTTCTGAATGTCCAGTCTCTTCTGACTGTAGACAGGCTGGGAGCAGGAGCAGTAGAAGTACACCAAATATATACGTATACATTCTGAGCCAAGTCGAAGGGACGAACTGAATACCTGCTATTGCTGTGGTTAGTTGAAAAGTCTGCAGAGCAATTAATTAAAAAATATTTGAATTGAGGCAAGTTTATAAGTGACATGTGAACTTGCGACATAAATTGAAGTGTTTAACCTGAGCTGACTGACAAGTACTCGAAGTTGACAGTGAAGTACAATTATTGTTAATTGCATTTTGTAATTGATTTCGTTGTCAAATTGAATAATTCCAGCAGATGTCGAGCATGTGAAATAATAATATATTAAACTATTATTATTAAAGCTTATTAATGACGTGGTTCCATTTTATAGCTACTTTTTAGTAGAATTTCTTTGGACGTTCTCATTGAACCCATTTAATTTGTCTAATGTCTATCAGCAAGCTGCAAGCAATTGCTAATGGATAATTGAAATAAAGAAAGAAAAAAGACTAAATTATTTTCAAAACAATTAGTTAACACGCACAGCTGGTGCTGATGCTGTTGGCCTGGCGCTGGTTTAGCAGCCAATTCGTAAATACATGCAATTAATTTAATCTCTAAACAACTTGAGTTTTTATGGCCGTTTTCATTCCAAGAAGAATTTGATGTTTTGCTTGGCACGGCGAACAAGAGAAAATATGTAGCATGTACATTTATCTTAAGGAAGGCGCCGGTTCGCAATATAAATAATGAGATTTAAGCTTTATAGACTCCCCCCCCCCCACACTCTCTCTTTCTCTGTGTAGAATGCTAAGTAAATATGATATCTTGTGGTCAACATGCTTAAAGTCAATTACAAATCGCACGCCGAGGCTTAACGATGCTAATTTGATTAATATGCATGGCTCACCCACCCACACACACCCACACACACACACTTTGACACATATGTACTGTCACACGTGGCGGATGCGTAATACGCGGCCTCTTGGGAGAAATTCAAGAGCTGAACTAACTCGAAGTCCAATTATACAATTAACAAGCTCTAAGGCTGCTCTATAGAAACTTTCCAGAACTCATGTGTGCTTAGTGATATATATGAGTTGAGTGTGCTTAATAGAAATTCTATATCACATTTTCCATAAAATTCAGGCTGATTATTTACCTTTTTTAAGTAGCTATTTGGCTTAATTCAATGCTCACAATGACCATGTCAGAAGCACTTAATAATTGTTTCAGCCTAGCTTGGGCTCCACGCAACCGCAAATTTAATTTTAAAATCTGATTATGCGTCAGATGCACACAAAAAGATACACACATACATACACACGCATATATATATATATATATATATATATATATATATATATAGCAGAAACTCGTACTATTTCCAATCTAGAAACCGCAATTTGTATTGGCTTCAGTCTGCACATTCAGACGATAATTTGAATATATGTATATGGATATACATATATATGGGTATTTAAATATATGTATGTGTATGCGTGTACATAGATTTTCCAATTTCCATTGCTGACAGTTGCCAAACTCGCGTGCGCTAAATGTTATTTATAATAAAATTTATGCCTAGCATCCACAGCAAAGCATCCATGGACCAATGCAAATGGCAGCCTGTCGCAAACGCTCCAATTTTGTGCTGTATCCAAATTTTGTTCCTATTATATTTTTTTTTATATACAATTTTTTCTTTTTTTAAAGAGTGAGCAACATGGACAACAACCACAACAATTCAGCAACAGCTATGCCTGCGACGCTCTAATAAACCATTTTGTGGACACAAAAATGCCAAAAAATAGAAAGAAAAAAAAGAAATGGAAAATAAATGCATTGGATAACCGAGTCGAGTTCTTGTGCTGAGGCAATGCTTTCATTATGGGCCACGAAATTGAATATGGCAGTGCCCAAACAATGTTTGACATTATATTAAAATGTTGTCATAAGCTGAACGCGGTTCGAGCTTCAGCCGTTTTTTCGCGCACCAATACTCGATTCGTGTGCCCTGAGCCGTTAACATTGCATATCTCAATGGCGGCTCGTTGTTGACCTGAACTCCCTCTCGCTCTCTCTCTCTCTCTCTCTCTCTCTCTCACTCGCTCATAACACATAATGACGGCTGCCGGTGTTGGCTACAAAATGGCCGCTGGCGGAATATGTCAACAGCTGCTCGCACATTCGCATGTGTTGCATAATTTTTGGCATTTCGCATTTCGCATTGCGCGCTGGGAAAAAACAAAGGGGCCAACGTGGAAAAGTCAATTTTAATTACAACACGCGCATTTAAATTTAAATCAACTGAGCATTGCTGTGTCTCTGCGCGTGTGTGTGTGTCTCTGTGTGTGTGTGTGATTTACAATGTCAGCAGCAGCTATGAACATACATATATATAATAAAAGCTTTAAATGGACTTAAATGGCTTTGAAAAGCATTCCTATGTGTATGTGTGTGTGTTTAAACAGTTCACACGGCCAACTAAACGAAAACCGCGTAACACACACACACACACACATGGACTATGCGCTGTGTGTTAGTGTGCCAATGCAGGCGGCTCTTGCCGCAAAGTATGCTACAGGAAATTTTCAGTTTCATGCGCCCAGCAGCTTTACATTTATTGCACACACACACACACATACACGCGCACACACACACTGTCCTTGCCACGCCCCAAAATAAAAATGTTGAGCAACACGCCCCGTGCGCCACAGCGCTGGCCAGCAAGAAAAATAGAATTGTTTATTTGCCTTCGCCTTTCTTATTTAAAACTATTTTATGTGCCGCCTGTCGCAACGTAAACTTTTTACAAAAATTGTGGCAGTGTGGCAGGGTGTGTGAGTGTGTGTGGCAAGAGGCAGTGGACCAATATAGATAGAGCAATCGGAGTGTAAAGCGTTTTCACTTCCGTGTGCTGGCACTGGCTGCTGCTTGGCTGCTGTTTTCCAGCACTTTTCCTAACATGCACATAAAGTTCAGTCGATTTTCTCCAGCTTTCGTTGTTGTTGTTTTTGTTGTTGCTGGTGTTTTTCGTATTGTTGTTGCTGCTGTTAGCCCAAAATCCCATTTGGCATTGAATTGTGTGCACACATTGAATATTTGTAGCTAGCTTAAGAGCCCCTCTCACGCTCTCCCTATATATATGGAGCATTAATAGATATTTTGTGTGCAATACGTTGCTTTTTGTTCGTTTTTTTTTTTTTGTTTGGTACATGTGTGTGTTTGTAGCTTGTAATTGAATCGTGAATGTTGCATACTTGCAGGCGGCTACACTTGATCGCAATGCCAGCCGTTTGTGACGTGCTTATTTGCGGCCCAATTTCAACACAATTGCAACACATTCATGCCACATGCAGTGACAGTTATGTGACCAATGCGAAGCCAACACTCGAGTGCTTTGTCCATGAGTTATGGCTTTTCAAGCAGCACCAGCAGCAGATGCATCTGAAGCAGGGTCAGGGACAGGAGCAGGAACAGGGGCTGCGACTGTGACTGGGCGCATTGTGGCAACTAACGCTCTGCATGCAGCGTTGACACATTTAAATCTATAACTATAACTATGACAAATGAAGCGAAACCCAGAGGGCCATTGCCTAGGCTGGCCAGAGCTGCTGGCTTAAAGATACCTTCTTCAAATGAATGTCAAGCAATCTCATCAAGATGATTCTCTAATCGCTATTAAATTACTCTTTTAAACTGAACAACTGCTTCTGGTATGTTTTCTAGAATTATTTACCATGCAAACAAATTAGTAAGCCAAAAATGTAACATTCAAATAATTTTTTTAAGAGTTTTTCATCAACTAAATAAATTCAAATTCAATTCAAAATTGATAGAAATTTATTCTCATATATATTTTAATATTTGCTAAATTTATTTAAATATTTATTATTTTGTGCTCATATAAGCTCTTGATAAAGAAGTGCCAATGTATGAAATCAATATTGAGAGTATTTATTTTTATTTATTAGTTATTACACCTGCATAATATCTGCCTTTCTAGCTCTTTTGGCTTGCCACCTGGCCACACAAACTTCTCCAATGAGAACCAAGCCCGCCAAGCCGTAGCACACCCCCAGCAATTTGCATAGCCATTCCAAGTCCTCAAGGCTTAGGGCTGAAGGCTCCGGATTGTATGGTGGCAGCCTTTGATCCAAATGGGGCACCAGCATCTCTATCATTTTGCGCCCGGCCCTAACGTCCCAGTGCTTGTCCAAGCCGTAGCTGAATGCTCTAGATAAAAAATCTCGAAGCGCCTCGCGGAACACAAAGTTCCTTCTCAACTTGTAGCCTATTAAAAGGCTGCCTGTCAGATTCATGGCATTGACACTACATAGTACTTTCCGGCTATGAGCCTTTTGATAGCTGTCCAAGAACTTCCATATATAGATGTACGACTGCAGTGCATAGCTCGAGTTGAAAGTCAACAATAGATTATAATATCTCTTCATTGTCACGAACTTGGCATTGGGCACTAGTTTATATAGTCCGACATTCTCAGCAGCCTTTTCGAACAAAGACTTATAGCTCATTTCTAAAATTACTTCCAAGCCGCTGTCTCGCAGTTGATCAAAGTTCTGGATTTGCGTGTTGCGTGGATGCTTGATCAGTAGCGTGCTGAAGTTGGAATTGAAAAAACAGGCGAAAACCAAGCTGAATATGCACATAAACATTACGAGTTGCTGCAGCGAAATGCTCCTTCTATATTTCTTCAAGTACATCGGAAGTCCCAAGACTCCAACAAATGCCCGCAGGTTTAGCACGAAGTTCCATTCTGGAGCATTGGCGCTGCGTTCGTAAATCCGATTCGTAGCGCATACGACAAATGTTTCAACTATTGTAAACATAAAATATGTCCCCAAAAGTACTATGGAAATGGATCTCAGGCCCGAGTATACATCACCTATGCTTATCTCCTGGCTACAGGGAACTACAATAAATAATTCGGTGAATCCCGAATCAGGAGACAATTCATAATCGGCTAGTTCTTCTACAGTTAGTATTGTGGGTCGTCTGGGCATATCAACTTTATCATGTAGCATTGTATAGGTTTCCAGTTTTTCAATTTCCGCTAACTGGCTTAAAGGCCGAGCTAGCTGTAAATTTACGTTGTACTTATGTGCAAACTCTTTCAGCATCACGTCCGTGGAACCAATCAGTTTTAGCTCTCCTGTGCGCCGGTCTCTAGACAAGAGGCTGCGCGGTGGAAACAGGTCGGGTGATATAATAGCCGCTTTCCTATGGAAATCGGTCCAGACCGTGGGAAATATATCTTCACGACTAAAATTTGTAATCCTGATAAAACTTTGACTCGGAAATGGCTGCATGCGATAGACAGTATGTGAATCGCCCGTTTCAGATGAAGTTGAGTGCAGTACGATTAGATTCACGAAGATATTACTATCTGCCTGCTTGCCAATTAATCGAAGAATCTCCTTTGGATCCCTTACATCCAAGCTGTGTAATAAGACGGCAATACGAGACTCTCATTCCATTAAAGTTCTTGGCCAGTGTTGATAACAGCCAGGAGTCTGCGACATCAGACATACATAGTAGAGCAAGTACCTCGCTGTTGTAGAGCTCTATGAGGTTCATCTGGGTCGAGGTGTCCAGGCGTATAGTAGGGATTCCATCTGGATTCAAATCATTTAAGAAGCAATCGTAATCCGTTTGCTTTTTAACTGCCAACAGTGTCTCGATGGGTCTTTCCTCGTGAACTCTCTTAATGAGGCTGCTTAGGAAAGAGCTTCGATACTCCCGCACAGGATAAAGTCCATGTATCTGATTGGGCATCAAGAGAAACATAATGATAAGCAGAGAACGAGTATATGATAATAGCCCCAACATTGTTAGGCAAGAAAAATAATCGTTTAAGAGCGAGCTGCCACGTCTTGGAACTGGAATATGTGAGAGCATCCGAACGGGCTGAAGCCAAACTAATAGCAGAAACAAAGCCCGATTATACGATTTGAAGCACAACATTGTGCGGCAAGTGTGCAAAAATAACTGAACCAGCTCTTGCTTCGTCGTTTGACACTGATTTTCATTTTATAATTGTAGGACATAACAGTAAAAGCGTCAAATGTCGAAGGATTCGTTAGATAACGTCGAATGGTTGAGTAGGTTAAACAATTTACCTTGCATTGCCTTCTTTAAACTCGTTTTTTTTTTTTAATCATGTAAATGCTCGCTAAGGCGTTTCTACTAATACATTTAGTATGTTGATTTTGCTTATTTAAAGTGGTTTATTAAATGCTTGAATGTAAGAAGTCGAATGACCATAGCCGAAGGCATAAATATATGTATATGATTTAACGTTTAATTATGCCATTTGAAGACAAACATATCCAAATATCTGCATATTATCTTATATTCTTATATTCATTCTGCGTGCTCAACAATTTGAATCATATATTAATGTAAATGCAAATTAAATATATATTGCAAAAATATCTTGTAAATATGATTATTGAACTTGATCTTTTGAATTAAGAGAATAATTTAATGCTATACAATATATGGAATGGACGTATTATCTATCTTATCTTGCATCAAGTACTACTGCAAGACCTTTTATTCGTGTAGGGCTGAAGGCAGTCATAAAAGTCTTCGCCTTTCAAAGCGTATAAAAGACTCAGAGCTAAATAAAATAAAATGCAATAACAACTTAACACCTTTGGAGCAGCCAAATAGTGTGAGGTATAAAGAAAGGGTTTCAGGACTGAAAGAAGCAGCAAAAGACAGAAATAGAGAGAGGGGGTGGGGAGAGGTGGGGCAGAGGGCGCAACTATTTGCCACACATACAAATGCGCAGGCAATACCAAAAGCAAACCGTAAGCGCAGACTAAGCCGATTATAGCTGGAGCAGAAAGTGAGTGGTGTGGAGCAAGAGAGAGAGAGAGTGAGAGAGAGAGAGGGATGGTAGATGGTGGACTGTAGTTAGAGAGGAGCTGGTCAGGGGATAACTGTCTGTCTGGCAGGAAGTGCGTGGCAGGCAGAAAACGCAGGAGCAGCAGTGGCAATGAATTATCGCACTAGCTGCGCCCGTAGACGAGACGCAACGTGTTGTAAAAAATGTAGTACTATTAATTTTCCTGCATATCTTACAGTATCTTCATAAACAGACACGCACACACACACACACACAGCCCAGCCCCCTGAGCGTGCGAGTGTCCCTGCAAATGCTTTGGCATTGGCTTAGTGCTAAGAGATTTCTAATTCAGTTGAGCAGAAATAAATTACTTACCGTAATTGTTTACCATATAAAACTGTAGCCAAGGCGTTGAGCGTAAATCGAGACAGTTGTTTGTCGCTTCTTCTGTGCTGTGTTGTTTTTGTTGTTCTAGCTGCTGCTGCTGCTACTGCTGTTGTTCTTGTCTGTGCAGTTCTTATAGCTTTTTGAGAAATTCGGGTTTAGCCAGCTGTCACATAGCAAAAAGGATTTCACACATTTTCTCTTGATCCGTCCCCACACAAACTTTAACTGTTAAATTTAAATATATGTGCTTTTATATGAGAGTCTTATTTTATAAATTTATATACTTGTTTGCTATTAATTTATCTACTGCACACTTATAGTTGACACGGGCAAATTATTGCCATTTAATTTTGTGCTTTATGTCGGACATAAATAATTGCGCAAAGGCAGGCAAAAATTGTACGTCGATTACAATTTTTAATTATTTTTTAATGAAGTACAACCAACAAAAAGCAGAAATAAAATTAAAAAAAAAAAAAAAAAAAAACCAAAAGCATTTCATTGTTATGTTTTAACAGCGAACCTTCTCGCACTATGCGTTTATTTATGCGTATTGCTAGTACAATTTATTGCCTGTGTAATGCACATTAAAGTGGGGCAACGCTACTCGGATATTCATGGTTTAAGCTGTCCAATTAGTTAATAAGGTACTTAATAAATCGCTCAGTAATTGGAAGCGTCGTTCATTGAATCTGAATGGCAGCAGCAGCAGCAATGCAATTAAATACAATAGTTTCTTATAGGGGAGCGCAGGCACATATGGCTTGACTGCCAACTGTAATTGCCCAGTATGAGATCTGAATATATTCGAATATGAATCATATTGCCAGTGCTTCAATATCTAGTTTCTGGCCACAATTTGCCTTGGTATTGGCCCTAATGGACACGATATTACTTGGCTGTAAATCCTATGCTTATCCTGATATGGAAATTAGTTTCATATTGATGCGGTTGTAATATCTGTAACAGGTAGAAGAAGACGTACCCGACTTCATATAGTATAATTAATACACAATATGAATTTGAATTGTGTGCCCATATTATGCACATCAAAATATACTTTATAGGGAGCAACAGAGGAGTGGAGCTTTCTCTGTCTGTATATGTAAATTATGCATCACGGAACCCTGCAGAAGTACATTATTCACATAATGATTGCTGCGTTTGAATGTATTTCATTTGTAACACAAATATCTTGTGTATTGACATGACATTTATTGGCAAGGTATTTCCAAGTCGGACACTTTTGTGTCTTAAACCCTCACACCTGTCGACTGACGAATTGCATTCAATAAAAAGCCATTCAATGGACTTAATCTATATCATAATACTCACTATAAAATAATAGAGTATATAAGATGTTGATCAATTCATCTGATGTTTGTATACGGTCTAACTTATATATAAGCACTTAAGATGAAGTCATCATAGAAATCATTTTCATTTTACATAAATGAAGTGGCTCTTCGGTCAACAAAATTACACATATTGAGTACCACTTGAATCGAATTTCATGAAGTCATTCAACTTGTGATACCTATTATTATAATTCTTGCATGAGTATCAAAGACAAAACAGTCTTAGGGAAATCTACTTATTAGCAATCTGCTAAATATACTTATGTATATGTATCACAGCCTTAGTTCGTCCTCATTTATATTTAAAATACATGGCAGCTAATTGAGTTACACCCAGGCAGCTGCAATATCTTTGCTCAAGCCTCGATTCTGCGCTGCGATGCCGTTGACCTCGCTAAAAGTCCGAAAATCACGCATTAGCTGCCAGTTTGCACTTAAAGTAATAAATTTATTCAAATATATGGGCGTAAGACGCACACGTATGCGAATGGGCTGCGCTTTAAAGTACAATTTATATTAACTTCATTTTATGCTGGCTGCCACGCAGTCGTGGCATAACTCATACGCACCGTGTGCAACCGCAGCGGTAAGGACTCGGGCAGCAGTCACGGCGCGTGTCGGCAGCGCCAGCTTTCCAACAGGCATATCAGTGCCGAAAGAAAGGCAAGCTGGTGGGTCCTCGTTGGGGCTGCTGCTCCACGGTCCAAATGGCAGCCAAGAGAATTTTAAATTACGCTTTTGAGTGGCGAGGCGAGTGCAGTCGATGCCGAAATGCAATGGCAGCTGCAGCTGCAGCTGCAGTTGGAGTTTCAGTTGCAATGGCTTTTTATCATGCATTTAATTGCAAATGAAGCAGCAGCAGCAGTAACAACAACAAAAGCAGCAACAACAAGACTCAGCAACATCTACGGCAATTGCGTGCTGCAGCCCTCAGCTCCAAATCTCAGCTGCCGCTTGTGGCAACTGTAAATGACGTTTAATCAAAGTTGTTGAAATTGATAGCATTGTTTTTGTGCACGTGTGAGTACGTGTGTGTGTACGTGTCTGTTGTGTGCGTGTACGTGTGCGTGTGCGTGTTTGTTGCATTTTAAAGTGCGCGAAATGTGTTAATTAAAGTGTTCATGTCCCTTCCTGATCTCATTAGAAATAATTATATTGCCATTCGCGAACTGAAATGACATAAATAAAGAAATAAGCAAACGTTGTAAGTGCAACAGCTCATGCATTAGAAAAGCTGCAAGGCAAAAGGTAAAACGCTGTCTGTGTCTCTGGCTGCGGCTGGGGCTGGGGCTGTGGCTGTGGCAACTTAGTTGTGGCAGGCAATAAAATAAAGTCTTAGCTCCCAGTTCGGAGAGCTTGCCACATTTAATTTGTTGCGCAACAAATTAGCATTCATTTTCATTACGACTTTAACATTGCATTGTTCCAGCGCTTCTTTTTAGTCGTACTTTACTTCATTTTAATTAGGACAACAAAATGGAGAAATGCTCAAAATGTAAAATGCATTTAGATTTTTTAACAAACTCTTGCTGTTGCTCTGTTGCTTTAAAAATGTTGCACATAGTATTTGTTTAAAATAAAATAAATATATTTATATAAACTCAAATTTGTCTATATTAATTTATTGATAGGACAACAGTTTGATATACTTATGAATTCAAATATTCTATTTTTATATTTTCATATATTATTTTTATATTCCTATTCATATGGTAATTTTTTGTAATACTTGCCTTACACAACTTCCAACATAAATCATTTCTGTTCCATACTTTTCGGCGCTAATTTAAACAGAATGTGATTGTAATTAACGAGCTTTTATTTCACAATTTTGAAATTAATTTATACAATTTGTATCAAAATGAAAAATTAAATTTGTTGCTTTTATTTTTGCTTTAGATTTAGCTCGATTTCAATTGTTGCGCGTGTAGAAAGAATCGCTGGCGCGTCGCTGTGGACTACGGTCAGCATTAGCATTTTCATAATGATGTCGCTGTTGATCATAATCATCGTCGTCGGCATCATCATCATCATTGGATTGCCTGTAGCGCGCATTATCCGAGTAAGAGCTTACGCCCGACTGAGCGCCCAACGAAGCTGAAGATGAGTAACGTTTGTTGCCAGCTGCATGCGAATACGACTGCGGATGCGGATGTGGCTGCGGATGCGGATGCGGTTGCGGATGTAAATGTGGACGCGAAAGCACGCTGCCAGAGGACCAAGCGTAGTCCATATAATGATGCCGATGTCGCTCCCTTTCTGGATAATAGTGATGCTGATAATAGTCAAAGTCGGAGTCCGAATACGAATCAGAGTTGGAATTCGAATTGCTGTAGGAGTTGGAGTTGGAGGGGGAGTGGGAGGGGGAGTCGGGCCGCAGCGACTGGTCAATGTGTGTGCGATTAGGATAGAAATCAGCGACGGATGAGGGCGTGCGATGTCCGTTATTATAATCAGCATCATCGTGATATGGTTGCTGCTGCTGCTGCTGCTGCTGATACTGATGCTGATGATAATGTTGTTGTTGATGCGATTGCTGATACGAATGGGTATGCGAAGCTGGCTTATTAGTCACCAGACCACTACTATATGGCGTATGCAGCGTCACAGCTGGTGTAACAATGACTGGTAACACGGCGGAACTGGATGCTGGCACCAGTGCCGGTTGCTGCTGCTGTTGCTGCTGCCAAGATGACTCTGATGCTGTTGTGGATGCCGGCGATGAGGTTTGTTCGCGTGAGTTCATTTCAGCTAATTTATTGAAGCGATTGCGACTGCCGACCGATGTGAGCACCATCACGGTGGGGTTGATATCCGAGCTGTGCTCCTTGATGCAGCTCTGCAGCATATTCACGAAAAAGAAGAACGAGAGCAGCGTCAGCGCCGACATTACAGAGCTGCCGCTCTTCTTCTTCTTCGTGGGCGGCGTTGTGGGCGGTGATTTGGGCGCATGATATTGAGGCGGATATGATGGATGCGGTGGATGCGGTGGACGCTGTGGCTGTGGTGGCGGATGCGCGGGCGCGCTGCCACCACTCGGATGGTAAGAGGAGTAGCTGCCAGAAGGAGGCGTTTGTTGCACCTCATACTCTACCGATGGCTCCATGCTGTTAATATAAAGTTGCATTAGCGCCGGCATACGCAGAGGGGGAGGTGGATTACTTACCCATAGCCCGAGTGGCCGCTGCCTGTGCTGGCATAAGCACCGTTGTGGTTGCTCGCAGCGGCCAGCAATGGTCGTCCATAATGCAGATAGGGATTCTGATAGAGTTGTTGCTGCTGGTGCCAGGGGTAATGGGCACGCTGTGTATCACTGCAAGAATTCAAATCACTCTCTGAGTTTGGGTAAGTGCAACAAATTGCGAGTCAACATAAACAAACATCACTCAAACACACACACACACGCACACACACACAGGCAGGTGAGGAGACGAGTAGGCCAGGTAAGGCGGATATCATTTGCTTTTGTTGTGTCGCAGCGAGAGTCGCATAAATTTCGTGCTGTCATTTTGCTTACGCATAATTATTTCCGGAAATGGCTGACAACAGCGGATGTTGTTGCTGCTGCTGCTGCTGCTGCTGCTCCGCTGCCAGCTGCTGATATTGCATATTCCCAAAGGACATTTGATGTTTGATTTGGCAATTTTATTGCTAATTGATTTCCGCCAGCCGACGCGCATTGGCAGCACTTCGCCAGGAACTCTGCTGCCAGCCCGTCATAAACTGAGCCGCTCGACAGTCAAAGTCAAATGCCTGAAGCAGCCGCAACTGGCGGAGCCGCCTAGGCAAACTGCTGGATCGTTTTGCTCAGTTAATGGCAAAACATTGGCAACGCTTGTCATTGTCAGCTGTTAAGTGCGAGGCCATCTGCCCCCACCACCCGGCAACCACCTGCACCCCCTGCACCACCTGCACCACCTGCACCACCTGCACCACCTACACTCCACACCTGCCGTAGCACTTGCCGACTGACAATTGCCTGCAAAGTGTTTTGCGGCAAGTGCGGGACGACCAACTGACACACACCTGAACTGGAGCATTGCACGCGCTGCACATTTTGGCCACAGCCAGACAATTAGTGCACGACAAAAGCAGCCGCCCCACACACCCGCCAGCCCTGCCCCAGTCAGTGGCTGTCAGTGTTAATGACGCTGCTGCTGCTGCTGCTGCTGCTGCTGCCGCCGGTTTATTGCATTAAAAGCGCTATGCAACGTTATGCATCAGAAATTGTCATAATTGTGACATGTCTGGGCGTGCGTGCGGCCCATGTTGCGGTTGCCACTGCTAAAGTGGTAGGTGTGGCACGCCGACGAAGCTGTTGTGGTTGCACTCTCTATCTATGCATGTGTGTGCGTGAGTGTGTGTGTGTGTGTGTGTGCATCTGCGTCTGAATGTGTCTGTGTCTGTGCGGCTTTTTCATATGGCTCGAAGATTTATGAAGTCGGCTAATAGTTTTCACTGGCAGCTGCGATTTTGTCTTAGATCAACAGGAAAACATTAGACTGCAATAACAAATATTTAACATTTCCGCAGCAGCTAGCGGCAAGTCGAAGGGCACATAATAAATTGTCAAATTTCTGCATTGCAACTTGCCGCCGCGTTGCGTCGTTGCCCTTTGTTACGCTTTGATTTGTCGCCCTCGACCTCGTTCTCGTCTTAGCCCCTTGCCAGGAAATGGAAAAGCAAGCAGGAAAAAAAAAAGCAAACATAAAATATGAAAATGAAAAAGCGAGTAACAAAAGTAAGAGTGAATCAAGCGAAGCAAACCGAAGCGACTAGAAGATACCCTGTAAAGAACTGAATGAACCTTATTTAAAGAGCAGGGCTATAGATCTATATATCTATAAGTGTTGTAGACAGTTGCAGACAAAATTATAAAGATGAATACCATTCGTGTATTAATATATTTTTATTTCATGTACTCATACAAGAAATGCTAAACCCTGAGCTTGATTCTAGATGATGATTGCAGACTTACCTCTTTCTTTGATTATTTTGTTGATAAACATAACAAGAAAATGTCTTTCTTAGTATATCCTATATTTTTCTATTTTAATATCTTTTCTTCTTATATTTAACATATAACAAATACAGCTGATATTCATATAAGTTAACCCAGCCCCATGATACCTTCAGCTCGATACTAGATTATGATGGAAGCTAGTCTTGATTCTTTTGTTGATGAACATAACATTCTGTATCCTTTATTTGTATATATCCATATATATTATTGCTAAATTTTATATATATCAAATGCAGCTGATATTCATATAAGTCAACCCAACTCAATGATACCCTAGTTTTGCGTACCCAACAGTATTAAAGGGTGTTCAAAGAGAGAAAAAAACACTATTGCTACAGTGCTCAATGTGCTCGAACAAAAAATGGCAGCAAAAAGTGCAAAGCAAATCAAAAACTCCGAGAAGGGTAGAACAAACTAGCTTAAAGCAAGCCGACGGCGTGCATGCTGCGAACGGGGGTGTGGCCCGAGCTGAAGACTCTTTATTTTGCTCAGCAATTGTGTGACTGGTGGCAGCTTTGTTGCTGGCGCCATTGTCAACATATTTCAAGCCGCCAGAGACTCAATAATAATAAGCTGTGCATTCTGAATACATATTGTAGTTTTGGCCAAATACATAGCACATTTTTATAAGCTCTTATGGCGCCCCCAAATTGGTCAGCGGCCCGACCAAAATTTAATGACTGGAAAATGAGCCATTTAAGCTGAGTGCCAGTGCCAACTCTTGTGGCCCAAGCCCCGAAGACGAAATTGCCCAGCGAGCGATTCGATATTTATGGCTGTCTGTGCCCAGTCTCTGGCCAAAGTCTCTGATTGTATCTGTCTGTAGCTGCAGCTGTATCTGTATCTGTGTCTGCGTCCGTGTACCGTTGTCTGTGCCCGCCCCTGCACTGAATGCTGTGATTAACACGTAGACATTTTAAATTATATAACATGCCTCGGCCTAGCTGGCCATTGGCCGCGTCAATTAACGCATATGAACGGCGCAAAATATTGCAGCACGCGTTTAGTGGGCAACACATGTGTGTGTGTGTGTGTGTGTGTGTGTGTACGTGTGTGCGTATGTGTGCGTGGGTGGTACATAAATCTTTTGGGTACATTAAACACAAAGTTTTCGTACAGCATTGAAACAAAAATAAAAACTCGTTAACACAGCGCGCCGTTGAGGGGGTGGACGGACAGAGTCTTAGGTCGTGCCGCTGACTCGGACTCAAGTTGGCTACGTGCTTGGACTAGCGCGACTCCTCGCTGGCTGTCTGTTGGCCCTGCGGCCCGAACAGAGTGTCAAGTGTAAAGAAGAACTACTAATCAGCAGTTAATTCTTATCTTTAATTAAGTGCACGTTCCCACTACGCCCGGCAAAGGCGACAGAGTAGCTGGCCAGAGCAGAAGCATCATCAGCAGTAGCATCATCAGCAGCATCATCAGCAGCATCAGCAGGAGCAGCGGCAGCAACAGCTGCGCGTTTATGGCAGACGTCTAGGAGTCTCGGCCAAGTTGGCTTCAACACTTTTGTTTGCCTTTGCTTTTGGCATTGTTCCGGCACAAAGGCCAAGCGCTGACGGCTTCTGAACGGCTGCTCGACCCGCCTTTTGTCGCCCGCTCAATTTAATGAAATAATCTAAGCAAACACTCTCGAAAATTAAGCAGTTTTTTTTCGCAGTTCCTTGAAATTAAAAATGTAATGCGTTTTATTTCTTTCCATTTTTGTTGTGTTTCTTGCACATAATTAAATGCGAATTTTCGGTAGCGAAGCTGGCCAATTAAAAAGGCCACGCAACAATGGCCAAGGCGACCGCCCATGCATGGCTAAGCGGCTGCTCGGCGACTTGGCCAAAAGGGTTCATAATGAGGCGAATCTGTTATGCTCTCTATGCTGCCATAAGATGCTCAGCCAGCTCAGCCGAAAATTCAGCGCTTAACCCTTGAGTGTGCAGTCAACTCGGCCTGGCCCCATCTTAACCCACCTGCCAAACAGGTAGAAGTCATTACCCCCATTTGAACGCCCTCGGGCCAGCAGAAGGGAGAGTAGAATAGGAGCGGCTTCTGCTCCTGCTTCTTCTTCTTCTGCTGCTGCGTCAAGTTGCTTCACAAACAATACCCAGTCAACTACTGCAGGCATGGGGCGTGGCACTCAAGCGTGCCTGTCACATTTTTGCACTTTTATATGGTCCCCCACAGCGGCCGCTGGCAAAGCCCAAATGTTACATCAGATACATGAAAACATCATTCAAAAGCCCCACTAAAAATAAAATAAAGAACATTTTATTGAAGTGCCAAGGTGGCTCGTTCTGATGGCTGACAGTACGCTCCCTAGAATCGGGACGGGCGGGCATTCAAACGGCGTTCGCATCCCGGCCACACAGATTAATTATGCATCGCAAAATGCTAAGCCAGGTAGCACCACCACTCAGCACCACCAGCTCCACAGTGACTAAAAAAAGACAAACACACCCACACGAATGCGGATGGATGTGCATGTAAAAGCCAAGTACAAACCACACCAAAATAGAAGAAAGTAAAATATGAAATAAAATAAAATAGACTAGAATAAAATACAAAAAAGCAAGAAAACAAATAAAAATAGAATTAAATAAGCCGCACTTATATATACACTTTTCTGTTTAATTGCAAACAAATGAAAGTTTGTTTGACCAATACTTTGTTATTTCTGTAAGTTTAATAATTTATTATTAATTTGAGCATTATTTAATAATTTAGTATATAGCAATATAATATATCAAAATTTTTCAATTCTAATGTCAAAATATATAAATATTTTATTTAAATACATAAAGATCAAAACATATATAAACAAATAGGTATGATAACACAAATTTATAATTATTATTTTGTGTTAGAAAAATAATTAAAAAATTACTAAAAGTTAAAAAATAATAACAAGTATATAAAATGAATAAGAAGAGGATACATAAATAAATAAATATAAGTTTATTATATATAAAGTGAATTAATATATAATTAAGATAAAATAATAAATAAATAATAATTTAATTAAATGAAACTATTAATATATTATATTATATAAATATCATAAAATTAAAATACTATACAAATTTATAAATACAACATTTTAGATATTAGAAAAGCCAACATTCGAAATGCTGAATCGGCATTTGATTAATGAAATATTCCATTCACAATTGCCTGCATATATGGAAGGTCTATATAAAATCAGATAACTGTAATATACGAAAATTTCTGTTGTTTTTCATTTTCTATTTCTATGGGTGCAGAGCTCTCTAAGCTAATGCAGTTAATGCCCGATCCTAGCTGAATACAAATCAAAAATAAATTCAAGACTTATTTCAGCTCACTCAACTGACTCTGCATATGAGCTTATTGTTATTCTCTGTCTATTCAATATATCGCTGATTAGCATCACGAACTCCAAATGTGATGTGCTCTGATGTGCGGCTGTTTGGCTGTCACAAACACGCCAATGGAGCTAACATATTCGCACCACATGTAGCGCCCATAAAAATGACATACAAAAAAATAAAAATTAAAATTAAAAGCTGCTGCTAAAAATCAAGCGCCAAAGTCGACGTCAGCGTCAGCGTCAGCGTCAGCGTCAGCGTCAGCGTCAAAAGCCAAAATGCGCGCCGTGTCGTCGCTGTCGCCGTGTCACTGCACCCAGTGGGGATTTCTCGCTCCCTTCCACTCTACCCCTCTCTCTCTCTCTCTCTCTGTGTGTGTGGTTGTGGGTGGGTGGCAGGATGAGCGGTAGGCACATATGAGGTGTTTTACGCCACAGACACACACACACACACACACACACACACACACACGACGACGACGACGACATCGTAGTACCCACTTGAAACGCTTTTTAACAAAAATTCTTTTAATTTTTTGAGCTTCTTTTTTTGGGCAACAACAAAAAAAATACCGGGAGAAAATTAAAGAGAAATCCGGGAGTTTGACTAAAGAACTGCTGCTGCTGCTGCCTGTGAAGCTGCTTCTACTGCAGCTGCCTCTGCCTCTGCCACTGCTGCTGCTGCTCATGTTGCTTGTATATTTGCGCAACCCTCACTGAAAATGAAATTTTTCCTAGAAGACGGCAGCGGCAGCAACAGCAGCCGACGACAACGTCGCATTGTTGATGAACATGAACAAGCGGCACGCTAACAAGTCGCCTATCCCGTGCCCCGTGCCCCATGCCCCCTGTCCCGTGCAACATGCAACATGCCCCGTGCTCCATGCTCCGTGCACCTTGCCAACCGTTGCACCTTTCAGCAATGGTGTTGGTACGTGGGCGCTTACATTGTTGTTGCTTTGCTCTGGCTGTTGTTTGTGTGCTCCTTGCTTTTTGGTTTTTTGTTTTTTGTTTTTCGGCCGCATTTTGTTGTTGCTGCGGATGCACATGCCACGCCTACAATGCCTTGGATGCCTCTGAGGCAGCTAGAAATTATGATGTTTGAGTTGCTTCTCGTTTGCTGCCTGCGCTCATTTTAATTTCCATTTCTATTTTCTTGTTGTTTGTTGTTGTTTTTTGGGCCTTCGAAAATTACAACAACAAAAATTGCGAGCCCAAAAGAAAAAATGCGATTAAAACAGTTTGAGCAAAACAAAACAAAAGCCCAAAAAAAAAAAAGAAAAAATTCAAGTGCATTTTTCACTTCACTTTACGGTGCATTCACATTTCCGTTGCATTGCATTGCACTGCAGCAAAACGTTTGCGGTATGGCTGGTGGAGGCGTGGTGGGCGCGGTGCGAGCGCCAAGAAAGGGGGCGATGAGGTGGGCAGCTCTTTGTTCAGACACCCCTCACACTGCTCCAAGTTTACTTTTTTACCTATGCAATTTGTATTTTTATTTGTCCTTGTACATATATACATATATATATATATATATATATATATATATATATTTTATTTTAATTTTTTGTCATTGTCATCGTTTTGTTGGTGGGGTCAGTCTGCCGTCAGCCTTCTGCCGTCTGCCGTTGTGTGTTGCACGTTGCACGTTGCACGCTGCCTGCTTTTAGGCGCTTTTTGCAAGAGTTGCACTTTTGAGCGGCGCACCGCAGCTGCGTGCTGTTTGTTGTTGTTCAATTTTTTATAAAATAGCCATAAAAAGTGCATTTACTTTGCATTCTTATTCTTTATTTTTGGCACTTTTTTCGTTTTAATTTCTTAATTAGTTGCCTTTGTGGCAGCCGAGGAGCTGGGGCTGGGGCTAGGGCTGGGGCTGGGGCTGGGGCTGGGCCTTGGGTTGACGCTAAGGGTAGTTGCATTGCTTAAAGTGCAAGTGCTTTTCGAATTATTCAAATTGAAATGGTTTTTGGCAATTGGCTGCTAGTAGCATTTGAACCACGCGATTCACACAATCAGGCCAAAAACTATTTAAAATCTAATTTACATTCCCAAACTCTCTTCTTCCTTGGAGTCGCTCAAAGACCAAAACTCTTAAAATTTATCATAAAACTTTGGCTTTGACAAACGAAAAAGTTGTCGTTGTTGTTGGTGTTGTCGTTGTTTTTGTTGGTGTTAGCAATGCTCTATGCGCAAATTAGTATGAGACGAGCTGAGTAACAGAAGCGCAAACAAACCGAGTTAATATTTAATATTTATGCCAGGCACGATGCATGTCGATTTACACATAAGAAAAAAAGAAACTTTAATTTTCGATTTATGCATTTATTACTGCACTCAAAGTAGAGATTCTCCCCATTTTGGCTTTGCCTCTAAAACTTTTTAATTAGCCTCATCAACGATATGCAATGAGCACTTGAGAGCTGGTGGAAGGGTCGCGATTCGGGTGGAGTTTGTGGTCGCCAAGCGGCAACAATAATTGATGCACGAAATATTGCAATTTCAAGGGATTATCGTGAACAATTTGTGCATTTAATAAGTATGCTTAGCGGACAAGTGTTAATTAATATGAATGGATTTTTGTCGAGTTCAACGACTGCACCTTGAGCCTTGCACTTCCTGTTTGGCACCTTAGGGATCTCGACCCAATAGGGCAGCCCAATGGGGCCTAGCAAAAATTATGACGCAAATTTGTCAGCTATCTGCTGCTTGCCATCTAACTGTGTCAAACGGAAAGCGAAACTGAATGCAAGCCGATGGCTATCTATGCGGCTCAGAGTGTGAAAAGCGAAATTCTCAAACACTTGGCAAACAAACACGCAGGCCGCTGTCCGCAGTCCGCAGTCCGCCGTCCGCTGAAATGAGCCGATCTTATCTGTAATTGCTTTTTGGTGAAACAAGTGACAAATACGCTTTCTCAAGAGACTGGCATCTTGGGCCCATTACAGTCGCTGCTGCGACTGCTGCTGCTGCTGCACTTTAAGGAAATGACCCAAATTAGGCAGCAGTTTTTGCATGCTCTATGCGAGCAATGCCTCTACTACTTTGTCTTTAGTTTTTTAGTTGTGTCGGGAAAAACTTCAAGAAATCGACATTTGCTGTGCTGCAGCTCAAGACATCACGTAGCTGCAGCCACACCCAGGTGCGTGTGTGAGTGAAGCATATTTTTCTCTCACATTTTATCTGCAAACATATCACACAAACACACGCATGCACTCACACCCATGCACACTCACGCCTTTAGTCAAACACAAACATGAGCTGAGTTGAATTTGTACTTCCGCTTCTTTTGCAGTGCCGGAGGACAGCAAATCAGTTTTTTCTCCTGTCTTTTTTTCATGTATTTGTCTCGCTGCTGATTTGTCGCACGAGTTGAATTTATGATTATGCCTCCAGCGGAGCATGTGAGCATGTGGAAAAATGTTTTTTTTTTTTTTTCAAATAAAAATTCAAACTCACATTGAAGTGGCATTAATTATGCGTAAATGAGCTTAATGCATCAATTAATCAAATCAAAGGCGACGCTGCCTGCACTACCGGCTGCCTCTGCCGGCGCATGCAGTTTTCAGCCTTTGTAGTGTCACACAAAAGCGCGAGAGCTCGCTCCTCGAAAAAATCCAACTCCGAACTGCCCGTCAGCCTACTTCAGGGATTTGGGATGGGGTTTGTAAGGTGGGCGGAGCACTGATGCATAAGCGGTCAGCGCTGATGCGCCACCCACAGAAGCTTGATTTGCTTGACTGTGCCATAGCTGGCGCTATGTATGAGCGACACCTAGCGTTTGCACGGGCACACTAAAAGTTAGTTGGTGTCTTGGCTAAGTTTAACCACGCTTGGAGTGCGTCTCGACTGAACGCAAAACAAACCACTTTAATTTAGTCGAACGAAAGCAAAGACACAGTTTCGTTAAGCTAGCCCAGTTCCGCTCCAAAACAGCTTTACGAAACGCAGCTGAAATTTTTATAAAATAAAAAATATTAAATTAATAAGCTATCTGTATTGTAATATAAGAAACTCACTTTGCTTAAGTCTCCATAATAGTACACATTGTGCACTTAAAACATTTATGTATGGCTTAATATCAAACTTATGCCACAATGTTCATAGAACTATAATTTCAAATGTTTTCTAGGAAATTCTTCCAACCGATTACATAGAAATCCGATATTGAAATTTCTCTGAACTCAAATAGACAACGACAAAGGAGGGGTATGGAAGTAAATAATGTGAGAGAGTGATGACAAAATATGCATAAGGACTCATGGTCACATTACAGCATAACCGCTGCTGAGCCTGACAAACTACTTTGATTGCATAAAGGAGCTGAGAGCTTAGCTATAATTAACTGAATGACTGATGTGCACAAGTTACACCCTACAAAAATGGTTCCTGTTGTTAGTTGTTCACTTCACTATTTTATAATAATGACTAATTATGAATTAAGTGAACTAAAATAATCTTTCGCATCACTTTACAAAACAAATTGCATATACTAAGTAAATTCTATAAAAATGTCAAACATTCCTCAATGGGAATATTCTCATTTTCATTTTCACAGCTCAAAGGTTGAACTTAGTTTATTAGAGAAATTATTTTAGAAAAGAATTCCTCTCGCCTGCTCTCGGTTGATCAAATCAATAACTCAACACCAGACTGTCAGAACTACCTGGTGTCAGAGATATTGAAATTCTGTGTGAAGCAATATGTATTCAAGGCTTTCGGTAAGCATCTTCGACCGCAAAGCCGCAACCACGGACAACACTTAACACGTAACACGGCGCACAATGATGAGCTCAACATCACTGAGCATTAACCACATTCAAACAGTCTTTGCTATCGAATTGCGACTAATTGAGCACAAATTGGCGACAAACATTGTAGGGATTAGAGGATACTAAATGTCTGCGCACAGAATTCACGAGCTCAAACGCAAACATTATATTATACCTCTCTCTCAGCTGTATTGTGTTTGTGTTAGCCTTTGTGCTTTTGTTGTAAACAAACAAATGTGCAGGCAGGGCGGCCTTTCAACTCGCACAAATATATATGCAGTCGAATGATGTTGTGGCAAATAAAGCATTCAGATTGCGGTCTACATGCACATCGACATCATCATCATCATGTTTATCAGACTAATCGATACGATCAGCTTTAATGTGATTTGTAAGGGAAAACAATGGCAGTTGGTCAACGTTCTTGTGCACTGACCAGTTAAACGAGAGTCAAGGACTCGGCACATGCAACAGCAGTAGCAACAACAGCAGCAGCAACAGCAGCAAAAACAGCAAACAGCTTTAATAAATTTCATTTTATTTTAATTAAATATATAATGAAATGTATTTATTTTTAGTTAGTTCCTTTTGATTCCTTGAATTTAAGCAAGCAACTGTGCTGCAACTGCCTTCGAGTAAACAGAGCGAGGACACGGCATATCAAAGTGAAACGTGACAGTAGCGAATACCCGGATATCTGGGTCATGCTTTTACACAATTGCTAATTAATTTTACGTAAGCAATAGGCCAATTTTATTAACAGGATGTTGGCACGAGTGCAACAGGCGATGGTGACAATGCCGGAGTATTGCCATTAATGACTTTGATTGCAAACACGACCTGTTTTATGTGTCTACATTCACGCATATATATATATATATATATATATATATAAACATATATATATATATATATATATATATATATATATATATATATATATATATATATATATAAACAGGTCGTGTTATATATGCAAAATAGATTGCAACACATTTCCAACCTAATCAACATATGTCAAACGTCTACGCTTCCACTTCCTTTATTTGTCCATATAAATTAAGGACATGCATATGTATGCAGGCTGCGTTCACACATCAAACGAGCTTCTGTCTGCTATTGGAGCTATAAACATTTTTACCTACACTGCGAGAACAGCTCAGGCAACTTGCTCTGGCTGGAAATATTGTGGCATATTTTTCATTTTATTATTTTAGGCAATTTATTTGAAAGCCTCTTCAATGCTTGAAGCAGTTTCAATGTTTATTTGGGACAAATTTATTTATTTGCAAGCAAAAACTGTTTTCCCATTTAATTACAGATGTTTCAGGCTTATATGTTTTACTTGATATCTATAATTTAAATTTTAAATGAAAGGAAAATTCATTTAAGAAATTGACCCTCACTTTTCTAGAGCGCACATGTGTGCAAAGGGCTAAGCATAAACATGTGCCATTTATTAAGCGTGCCACCTGACTGCAGTAAAAGCCAGATATACTGTCTGTAGGGGGGTGGCACGGCTAGCTGACATGCGATTTGGGTACCATAAAACGACATGTAAGAAGCATATGGCCGAGTCGAGCATTCCGCAAAGACTGGCATATACTAAATTAGATCTAATAGCCATTCAACAGAAGTTTACTAAAGAGACAATCATTGAAATGAGCAGCTGTCCGGCGGCTGGCAAGCAAACACCTTAAAGGATATCTGATGGTCCTTGTCAAGTTTTGTGCAGCAGTTGGCGACACCTGCGTTGACACTCATGTTAAATCAATTGTAGCTGGTTCAGAAAATCCATTCGAGTCCATTGGCAGGACAATGTTCGGTCTGTGCCGAGTTTTATTAAATTGGTTCGGTTGTGAAGAGAAATTGAATTATATGCGCGTCAGTGAAGTAAATCGAAAATTATGAATGAACTCGGTTGAATGGATTCGAGAAACGATATGCTTAACGTTTTGTTGCCAGCCCTTTAAACTAGCGTCTGCCTCAGTGTCTGCCAATGTGAAGCAAAGCCACGTGTGTCAAGGTCACTGCCTGCTGAGCAACACACCTTGGCGTCGTAAAACCGTAGAGCCCACACTCATTCACACGCACACACACATGGACATATGTGTAGGGCACATTGGCTTGCGGCCGTAAACTTTAGCACAATATATGAGGGACCTTGACAAAGGACTCGCTAGCTGCGAAACTAGTCGTTGACCATCTTGTCACTCACATGCAGGCGTTGTAAAGCTGAGAATAATTTGTTTTAACTGTGCTCGCACGTCTCGTCCCATAACCGCATTACCGCATTAGAGCGCGCCTCGATTATGCAAAGAAACTTTGCAGCAATTAACTGTGTGATATGCATGCGTTGCGCCTGGCAGAGATTGATAACACAAAGGGGCGTAAGCCGTTGATTATAAGCTGGAATGTCTAATATCAACTGGTGGTCAAGTGGAGCTTAACTTAACAAAGCAAAGACTAAGCCCATCAAGTATACGACACGTTGTTCACGGCGCTTCAACTACAATAAAGCGTCCTCTGAGGATTACTTTGAACGATCGTAAATAAGCACAGAGGATTCGCAATTTGTTATGCAAATATATTATCAAATCGTATAATGAGTAAGCTGGAAGCTGGCCCCTATCAGATTATGCCATGGCCAACCTATCAGAAACATATACAGCAAAGCTGAGCAGAGAGAATAAAGAGTTAATTAAAAAATTGTAAAAAAAAGGTGAAAGAGTTATGTGCAAAATATGCAACAACGACTCACACCCACACTACAGCTACTCTGATTATATAAAGAAGCTATGGAATTTTGTAATTATCAACATGACAGGCATAGCATGCTTCTGGCATAGATTGATAGCACAAAGGACAGCAAGGCCCACTCTGTTAATTATTTAATTGAATACCAAATCAGCTGTAAAAATGTTGCTGATTCATGCAGAGAAAATCCTTAACGCAAGCGATGAGCACTATAAGTAAAACAATAAAAACCAGGCACAGAGTTGAGATTCAACTAAGAAAATATTTGATGACCCCTGCTGTCTGCGAAACAGTTCAATTTCATAACGACAAATGAAAAGAAAATTGACTCTCTGTGACACCAAAAGCCAAAAATTGTCATCGCAAGCCTATAAATACATCTGCGTGGGCGAGCTCCAGATCATATGAGTGTTGAGCAGAAAATGAGCTAAGCGCACAATTTAGACTGAATTCAATTAGGTCTCAGTGCGCTTGAGTAGTCAGTTACCTTAGCAGGAAAATAAATCAAATATAAATGGATTTCGCTTCACTCGAAGCAGCGAATGCTGCTTAAAGGCGTTTAATATTTTTGTCGAAAATAAATACAACTGTTGAGCCAAGTACGCCCACTCTAGAGCTGCCCACCACGAACCACTTGTCGCCAACAGCGAGCGGGGAAAGCCGCGAATTCCCCACGGAAACGCCGCTCCTAACAAGCAAATTGTAAAAAACCATTTCTGACAAAGCGTAAAGACCAAACAAAGGTTTTGTGAAAAGTGCAAACCTAAATAAATAGCAGATTGTAAAAACAATTCCAAGTGTACCAAACGTTGCCTGACCTCAGTTTAAGTTCAGGTAGTTAGCTGCCCTTATGAATACAAAGGAAAATTCTGTTGCCTCTGTTTGTGATCTGGTGTGTCGGCTTCTTTCGTTACTTAAGTAGTATTTAGGGCAGCTTTAAACCAACTCTTAGTTAAGTTTACTTTATGAAACTCCTTATGACGTGTTCATTGAATTGTAGAACGCGAATAAATTAAATTATTAACTAAATATTTTCCTTTGAGAGAAAAAGCACAAATGCGATTCAATAAATAAATAAATGTCCATACTTACTAATGAAATGAAATGGCATAAAAAAAGAAAATATATATAATAAAAAAAGAAAATAATATATATATATATATATTGGCTGTCAGCGACATTTCAATTAAACTTCACTTAGAGTTCGCTGAAAGGAAATGAACACAAATATTTGAGATCCGACAATGCCTATAAATTAATCATTGCAAAGGAAAATTCCGACTGTGATATTAAATTAAATTGAGTTCACAGTTGTCGCGCGGTTTCACAGACGTGACAGCATTAAAATTAATCTCACATACATATATACTCCGCAGAAATCGAAGGTAACCACACTAAATCAACGTGTTGGTCCTTCGGTTGAATTACTAAATGCCAACAGGGACGCACAAATACTACCCCAGGCTAACTTTAAAGGCCAAGCGGAAAATTGTGCTGAAAAGCTATGGACGAAATGAAATTTAAGACAAGCTGGCACGGTCGAAGCCAGAGAAATGTAAATAAATGAAGAAAAAAACTCAAATTTCGAAATGTAACAATTCATTCTGGCATAATATTTCTATTAGCCGGCAAGAAAAGCAAATGCTAACGAATGCAATTTTTTTTTAATTGGCATTGGAAATCAAATGCGACCCAATTACTATTTCCCGTTAGTGCCGAAATAAACTGATATGCTAGCCAACAGCATTTCAGCCAGCGTATGACTGCAAATCCTATTTGGCTTGAACGCCTTAATCAGTTCCAATGACATACGAAAATGAAATACGAGCTACACTACACAGAGTAATTTCTGATGAAAATGCAACATGTTGCAAGCACATACATAATGTATTGTGTTATTTCACAGCTCAGGGCGGATTATTCCTCATACACACTCAGTATATCAGCATCAAGCATCCGCCACGTTGTCATCGCCGTGTGCAGCTCATGCAATTTTAAAGCAAAATTAAATCGACTACTGGGAGCTAGCTGCTTTCTATGAGTACAATACCTCGTAGAGCATTGTTACGTTTCACTTATTTTATACACTTCGATTGCGTGACGACACTTACAAAATGCTCAAAGCCAATGCTTTGACAAGATGTTTTCATTGCTATTTTTTTATTATCTAGTTGATATTTGCGTTATTTATTTGTCTGCTTTCCTATTTTACCGTTAAAGCTCTATGGAATTTCCAACACACACACCAGCACAACGGCAGCAGCCCTTATCAATGAAATAAACAACCCTCAGTCGACCTTTGTTCGCACTGCAGGGACTATGTGCGCAATGATGTACGAAATTGACCAAATTTCACGAAATTGAAATTTATGAAAGCAGTTTGTGCCCTGCAGTGCTCAACAGTGTAAAGTAACTGCGTAAGTACAATCGCTTCTATATACACTGATACACATACATCCAAGCATGGCTATAGATACAGCCTTGTGTACCTAAATACCTGAAGACAGTCATGCATACATATTCATACCTACAAACATTCATACATACATACTTAAAGGCATGAATAAAGTCATACATTCATAGATCCAAACATTCACCCGTACATACATCCATACACACACATTCACACACAGATATACATTTATCATCATATATATCATCATATATATATGTATATCCACAAACACATCCAAGCATTCATGCTCACATGCCTACAGCCACCCATGCATTCGTATATACACTCACACATGCACTCATTCACACAAATTGATCACTCACATGTCTCAATCTAAAAAAAAGTTTTATTTTCGCATGACTTTGCTCCGTCGAGTATTTCAAATATCAACATTACATATTTCACAATTGCCATTCACCACAGTCGAACCGCCACGCCTCACAATAGTGCTGCGCCCATTGTTGTAGCCCGGACGACTGACAACCACATTGCCATTAGAGAAGCTGCGATACTCCTGCCCATCAATGTACACCGAATCGCCATTTGGATTGGGACCTAGTGGAGAACAGAGCTCAAATATGGTTTGCTTGAATGCCTGAATGCAACTGAAACTTACAAGTCAAACAGACGCCATTCACAACCACGGTGCTGGGATAGGCTGTAAATTGAGTATACGCCACAGTGGCCACCATTAGCATTAATCAAGGCGTAATCATTGCAAATTCTCACCACTGATTAGAGCCGGCAGCACCGCCAGCAAGAGTAATCCACACGCCAAGTACTTCATTTCAGCTGCAGCCAACAGATCTATTCTTATAGAGCTTATATAGCAATTTATATGTCTATGTCAAATGGAATTTGCATAATGTCTGTGTGTATATGAACTCAATGTTATCGCTTGCAGTTCAATAGGTGACGAGCCAGTGTGTGCGCTGCTGGATGCACTACTAATCAGAATAGATGCACAGCCGAATAGAAAAAATTCACCAACTGATGCAATTGGCAGACATTTGGTAGCGCATTCATTTGGGGAAAATCACAAAATTACCCAAGCCTATGTAATTTATTTATAATAATGAACATTTCTATAAATCACAAAATATAGGGGAGACATTCTGGCACGCCCATAAACACTTTGACATTTTAACAACCCTTTTTTTGAAATTCAACTGAAATCCCATTTGCATAATTAACACATTAGAGCTGAATGATAATTCCAAAGAAACAATGCAAAACACAATGCTTTATCATAGACTATGGCCAAATCTATAGCCAATTGTCGTGACTGTCAGAAAACTTATTTCATTTAATGCTCGTTCAATCGACTCGAGTCGACTCGACCTGCCTCGTAGTGCACATCGATCACACACTACCTGGACCAGACAGAATTGTTTTTGTAATTATTGTTGTAATTGTTCTAACGTCAGCAACGTATCTGGTGAGCGATTGAGTGGAGCATATTAGCACTTTTATGAACTATCTGTGTATTCAAGAAATGTGCCCGAGCTGCCAATGACAGCTTTATGGGCTCTTCATAATCGTTAACTGTGAGCAAGTATTGAGTAGACAATTACGCCCATTCAAAATGTTCCTACTTGTTTATATTTAATACTGGGCATTTCCCTCAGTTTGATTAATATATTCGTGTCTCTAGTATATACACATGCATATAGCTCGAGCTACCGATAAGATGAACGTTGAAGATTGAATCGCAAAATACAAAATCACAGAGAATGTTAAGGTTGGCGTATAAAAGTCAATAACGCCCATGTCAGCCAGCCAGACCCCTTTCAAGCTGCGGCATATAAAGAACTCGAACAGTTCTGCGGACTATTTACAATAACATGAATAATTTTCCAACGGTGCTTGCGGTTTTCCTGTTACTCACAGTGGCATTGACAGAGGCTGCTGTGTACATCGGAGGCGGATGTTATGACTGTAAGAGCAGCGACTGCAAACGGCTGAAACACAAAGTAATCACAAATAACTGAATGGCATTCGCAGGTAATCCGCCCGGTGGTCAAGGGCCAGGCATATATACGGGCAATGGTGGTGGCGGCCGAGGCGGCGGTGGCTACTATAACCCAGGATCTGGTGGTGGTGGTGGCGGCGGCGGTGGCGGACGTCCGGTTTACTCGGGAAACTTTGGACCAAACGGTTATAATGGCGGTGGCCGGAGTTACACTGGCGGCGGTAGAGGCGGTGGCGGCGGCGGTGGCTACGATGATGGCTTCACGCAAATCATCAGCGGTTAAAATTTAAATACAAATTTGGAAACCAACAAAAATAATACACATTGAATTTTATGGCCACTCTGCACAGACTTCAAGCTCAGTTTCGCATCAGCTGCTTTAACTTTTTCAATTAAAACAAACATTTTCAATAGGGCTTCATGCAGTTGGAATAACTGTGAAAACAAAGTTACTTGCATGAATTGCAAAAAATAATATGACTTCATTGCGAAAAAAATATTAATTACGTTCCATGCAAAGTTCATGCTGTTTATTAATTTGCAGGTTAATATTCTCGCTGCGAAGGTAGTAGATAGAGACAACACTGGTTGATTGTTACTGAGAAAGCATCTCAGATATATGATTAAATTGCTTTTCATACACTATTATAAGTTCCACAGCATCGCTTGGACCTGCTGCTTCACCTCCAGCCTTAGCTCTGAATTGCCTTTGATAGGTGATGCTCTCTAAGCCCTCAGCTGAAATAGGTTTATTAGTAATTGATTTCTCTGTAAAATTGCAGTTCATACAATTTAGTAATTTAATCATGAAATGTGAATTGAAAAAGTCGTGAACCTTTTGTATGTGTATATATAAAAATAAGCAACTCGATATATATAGATATATATATATATATATATATATATATATATATATATATATATATAAGCACCCCAACTTCATGAATCAGCAAGTGTATTCAACATTCGTTATGCTAAATATTTAATATATTTTATTATTTTATTATCTTTTGAAACTTCTGAACATTTTTTATTTAATTAAAAAAACTGTTCGCCTGCTTATGGCATTTATGACGTATTTAAATTAAAATTGCAATTAATTTTTATTTGTTTTGTTGTTTTTTCTCTATTAATGGCAAAGAAAGCCAAAAAAAATGCAAGAACTTGGCTACCATTAAATTCATTCTCAAATAAAATAGTTATTTCTTATTTAAACTGATTTCAAGAGTCAGCTCGTTGTCTTCAAAATCACTGCGCTTTTCAAACAAGCTCTCAATCAATTTTCAAGTATTCAACGGACCTTATTTGTATCTATTGCACGGTCCACGTAGTCCTTAATGAAACGAGAGCAGCTTTTATGCTGGAAGAGCTTGCAGCATTATTAGCTTTATTAGTGTGATGAAAAAGCAATTAGGTCGAAGCTGCGAATCGAGAGCAGTGTATAGGTTAACGATCTATTGACCGTAATCAATACGGTTGGCCATCTCACCGTGGAGTCTGAATAGCGAAATTTATAAATAATTCGGATATTGTGTGTGCTCTAAATGCAATTTCAATGCAAGCGTTGTTAACTAACCTAACTTTAATAAACTTTAAGTCTTGTTATATATGCAATTTATAACATGGTTATATAGTAAATGCTAAACAAAGAGTAGCGGAACTTGACTTTCTTTAACACTTAAACCAATATTCAATCTACTCTTCAAGTACTCTTCATTTAAAATCTGTTTGAGCAACTGTGTTTACGACATTGTATTTAGTGCACATGGGATGCTCGTCAACATTATTCAATGGAAAAATTATTGGGGCTTAATGCCCACTTTGTGTGGAAGGGGAATTTTCCATTTAAGCCTTTCAATTGGTAGTGAGCCTTCTATGGAAATGCAGCATCACAGCATGAATACGAATACTCGAGTTGATTTGAATACATTGCTGAGTAAATATTTAAAATATATATATATATATATATATTTGACTTTTCCACCAAATATTCGTTTTGCCTGAAGCCAATGAACGTATGTTGCATGCCGAGTACCTGCATTTCAAATTTCTTTGATGCCATATGTTGATATAAGTTGATATAAGTGTAAAAGTCGTAAAGCTCTTTGTTTTAACTCCCACGCTCTGTTCTGCTTCTGATGGCAGGCAGCGCACGACAGCAAATTATTGAGTCGACAGCCGTAACTAATTGTCTGCTCTTGCCCATTAAGAATACTGCGAGTTCATGTAAAATTGAAAACAAAAGATCTTCTCGTAGCTAAACGTTTTCTGCTCTGATTTTGCAGCCGCATGCCAGGCACAAGTGCTGCCTTTGGCATGCTAATGGATTGCAGGCGTGTGGCACAAACTCGCTCTTTGAAGCAACTAAGCAACTAAATGAATATTGATTTTCGTTGAGAGTAACATGAATAAATTACATTCACTTATAGCTCCAGTGACTCGGCTCGGCCTCAAAACACGGAGTTTAGTAACCTGAAACGCACCTAAATTATGACACACGTGCGCTGATATTTGAGGCTGAACTACGCCATTTCCAAGTTTGTCGGATGCGTCGGGCTATTCACTCCTGCTAGACAGGTCGATTGGCTAAAAGTTAGTCGACAGACTGCCAAACCGTGAAGATAAATGAACAGGAGGTAAGTGGACGGCAAAGTTCGCCAAGCTCACACTGAACACGTGACTAATTTTAACGTATCTGCAAGCGAATCTTAACTTTGTCATTTATACACATTGTAGTATGTATATATACAAAAGCTTTCGACATTGTCAACCACTTCTACACATCACTCATACGCCCTGTGACCTTGGCAGTTGTTGATAGCTGACAAAGTTCATTTCCATTTGCAATAAATCTTGGCTAAATGCATTAAAGATGTTTCACAACTAAAGTGAAGTTTATTCAATAGACATATACAAGAAATGTAAAGAAACGATTAATATGGAGCTTAAGGACTAATAAGTGTCGCTGTCCGACCCAGTACCCACCCTGGAGAATCACACGCCCATTCGCGAAAAACTCAATGCTATGCATTTACAATTGGACAACAACAACCACAACCAGCCACAGACCAAAGCCAATTTACTGCCGGAAGATGTAGTGCAGGTAACGCTGCGCCATTATAAATGCAACGGGCCAGAGACTGATCCAGACAAAGGAAGCGCGTGCAGCATGGGCGCACATGTCCTCCAAATGGCGACAGTTGCTGAAGTGCTTCTCGTCTGACAACATTTTGGCGGTTTCGCGTGCAAACTTGGCCGAGTTCTTGTAGCACTTGTATCGGGCGCTGTTGTAAATGCAGTTCTCATATGCGAAACGTGCGCTGCAGGTAAATGATCAGCAATTAGTTATCCACAGGCAACTCGAGCTCAATTAACTTACCAACAAAACTCCATGAATTTATCAGTAACGTTGCGCTTGTCGTCATGCAAGTCATCGGTGAGGATGTTCTCGAAGTCGGTGGTGCAGCTTATCCAATCCACCTGTATATACGTGAAGCAATCCTTGTGCCGCAAATAATCTGCAGAGAATGCAAGACAAGATGCAAAGTAAAAGTCAATATTAGCATTAATTGACATTCTACTTTAGCTATATAAATTATTCATGAGTAATTATTTTCTAGATGTTTTACTTGTATTTGTTTTTGAATCATTTGGGAAATTAATTCCTAAAGCTCATAAGTTTACTTTTGTTTTATTTGCTTACCAAATATATTAAATAAACATACCAAACATAATAGTTGCTATATTTATAAATTGTTATAATTTCCATCACTGCATCCGTTGTGAGACTGGCCAATTAAATCTTAAATCTTTATCATCCAATTATCATCAATTTTCGACATGCTCTAAATGTCCACTCACATTCAATTTTTATTCTGGCTCCCGCTGTCCTCTTAATGGCTTAATATCAAAGCTAATGTTTATCACAGCTAATGGCTTATCAAAGTCACGAATCACAACAGCCACTTAATCGATGACAGCAAATGATCGATTGCAGTGAGGCAACTCAAATGAATCTGTATCTAACTGCATTGCCTGTCTCTGTATCGTGTCGCTAATTATATCTATTCCTACACTTTTGTTTTTGCCTTAATTAATGCGCCTCACTGCAGTTGTATCAGCTGACTTTGGCACAGTCTGTGAATATTTTCTTGTTATTTGTTTGACCAGCAAAAGGACAGTTTTTAATATAAATTTGATACCTTTTTATATTTTTATATTTATTTTATTTTTGTTTACTTATCGCCGCCATCCACAACATTCGTTATTTACTTTTCTAATGATGTCCCCTCCAATTAGGCATAAATCTAGCGAAATACACGCTTTGCCAATTTTAATTTTGTCTCCAGTTTCAATGGACTTTTCGATTGAAATTTTAATCAATGTTTTTTATCCTGATTTACGCTGGGTTTCCTCAAATAAATACAAATTCGCAGTCATTTTGGCCTTAATTATTAATTAATTAAATTACTATAATACTGCTATCTATATGGAAAATAAAACTAATTAAATTAAAACATTGCAAATAAACACATTTCTTTATATTTTGTTTAATAAAATAAAGCAAAACAAATTAGATTATCGATTATAAATATATCTTAAAAACGGATAAAATTAAAACATGTTAACATATTTAAAATGGTGTTCATTAAATTTAATTTCAGAATAATTTTGATACATTTATTCATTTATGTCCAACAGAATAGATTAACTAAAGAGTATAAATAAATATATTTAATTGAAATAAAATAAATAAGGTACATTCGTACAAAATTTAGTTTCAAATAATTTGAATGAATATATGTAATGCATTAATATAAAATTAAATTAAAGAACTAATCTCTGTTTCTATATATTGTCATTTATTTATAATTAAATTGCAATGCATGGCAAAACTATCCATTTCACACAATTTCAATTATTTTCTGCTCTAATTGCCCTCTGTACTAGATTCTAATATCTATCCTGCAGCTATACATTAATTACTTCGAGCTATTTGTCACTATTATCAAAGTTACAATGCCTAAAACCTCCGTGTCTATGGCCATACATTATTATTGAATTATATGGATGTACATACGGTTTTACCTTAAATGATATATACAGACTTTTAGAGTGAATCAATGAGACTTTACTCACATAGATATTTCTCAATTTTGTTGTCTTAATAAATTTACTCACATAATACATAAGACATTCAACTGCTTACCTCGCTGAAAGTCCTCATCGGCGCAAAACTTCTTGAAGAACTTGCGAGCTCCATCGATATTATTTTTATACAAGCTGAGCTTTCGGTTCTGTAAACAACGTTTCGAGTAGGCATCGAAGCACTGCATTCCGCGATTAAAAACTCTACAACAAAATTGTGATTATTAATTACTTTTAGCTTCGATAAGAGTGCAAACACGCTAATAAGCAGTCCTTTTTCTTTCATCAGGCGAGATTCTCTTTATGTTAATTGGTGATTCAATTTCCAAAATTGAATTTCGCTCTTCAATTTAGGCAGGAAAGTGAATATTGTCTTCATCGAAGGATAATTTAAAGCATTAAAAAAAGTTTTTATTTATTTCGGCTTTGTTTTTCTTTGAGACTCTGATATTTTCCACTCCTTGCTACATTGCTGGCGGTGCCGTCCGGCAAAAAGAGAGAGAGACCTTTTAAAAAGGCAACAAAACTTTTTTCTTTGCACAATCCAGGTCCTAACACAAATTAATTATGAAGTCCAGGAATGCTTAAGCAAATACCAAAACATCTGAGTGTTTAATCAATAAAATATTCGTCTGATACCACCTGCGGAGGTGCTCTATTTATAGCTCACAGCTCACATCCAATCACACTTAATGACAACGTTTTCGTAAGTGTTCGTAATCCCGCCGGGACTTACTTGCACTTTGCTATGATCTCCTGCTTGGTGATGACAATTTTCGTATTCTGCAGGAACTCCATCAGATGTGGCGGTAAGTCCTTGAAGCAATCGTCGACCATCTTCTCAGTGCTGCCACAGCTATTCGCACTAGACAGCTCCTCCTCCAGGCTCCCATTCTGATTTTGATTTGCTGCCGTGCTGCAAACTATCATAAAGCAGCAGAAAACCGTAACAAATACTTTCATTTCGCACATTGTCGACGTCGCTTTTATTTCGCTACTTGTACTTGTTGCTACGAGCTAAAATACTATGGTTCGATGGCTACTTCGATGCTCTGCGTATTCTGTTCAGTTTTAGTCCTTTCAATTCGCCTGCTGCCGAGCAACTGAGCGTGTTCTGTCAATTTACGTTATATTTAAGGCTTCGCATGAGCGCTATTCCACTTCGGCCCAATACAGCGCATGCCCTGTGGCATTTCTCTTCGCTTTGTTGACAATTCTGTGGCAAGCCCCCGACCCGAGTCCTCCCTCACCCGCGCCCCGTCCCTATTGCCCCAATGTGTATGCACGCATAATTAAGTGCTTGTAGACTTTAACAGATTTTCAACATCGGTCGTGCTTAAAGCGACCAGACCTCGGGCTTAATATTTATTTACGTCTGTTCTGAAACCGCTGTCAAACATCTCAATTGAACTCTTTAATATTAAAATTATATATAAAATATAGATAACGACAAGTAACATGATTTATCACTTTCAAATATTTACTCATAGCAATACACATTTGCTACTCTCTTTGCATTTGCGGCACATTAAATTAATTTAAATTAACTTTTCTATGAGAGCACTTAGAGATGAGAGCTCCTGAGTTTGAAAACTAGCTAATTGTTCGACCAGTAATAATGATGTTAGTTAAAATGAAATTAAATTTTCATTAGTGGAAAGTTTCCTCCTCTTGGAGCTCAAGTTTCCGAGCTATACTAATAGCTTGTAATGTTGGTTAAATGAGGCAATCTTAGCCTTTTGTAGAATAAGTTGTTGTTTCAAGGTTTAGTTTTTTATGTTAGTTTTCGCACATCACGTATACGCCACGTGGGATTTTCGGGTAAAGAATGTCCAGTAAATGATTATTGAGTGCAACAGATCTTAAGTGAGTTTATTTAGTAGACATCTATATACATAAGTGGTTAAAATACATCTTTGAGATTAACAAGTGTCAATGTCTGACCATATACCTATTCCGAAATCACACATTTATCCACGAAAATGTCAATGCTATGCATTGCGAAGTGGATAACGACAACCACAGTAACCGCACACACTCCAAGACCAATTTACATTTTTATGTAACTGCACACGTAACGCAGCAACAACACTAATGCCAAGAGCAAAATACTGCCACCGAAGAAGGATATGTTTGCGGCATAGGCGCAAATCTGCTCCAACTGACGACAGTTGCTGAACTGCTTCTCGTCTGACAACATTTTAGCGGTTTCTCGTGCAAACTCGGCCGAGTTCTTGTAACACCTGTAACGGATGCTGTTGTAGATGCAGCTCTCGTATGTGAAACGTGCGCTGCGGGTAAATTGTGAGCACTGATTCCTCTAGCCGCAATGAGAGCAACTAACTTACCAACAAAACTCCACACATTTGTCAGCAGGATTTAGTTTACCGTCAACAATTGCCCTCCGAAAGTTATTGCTGCACCTTTCCCAATCTGCCTTAATTTTGGGGAAGCACTCCTTGCGACGTTGCACATCTGCAGAGGTAGGAGAACATAACTTGAACTAACTACTTGAATAAAAAACTCTCAAGCAGCTAGTACGGCGAGCATGAAACACACATTTTATACAAATTTAAGTTTCACACCCAAGAAAAAGGTCAGCTACCTACCTCGCTGATGGTTTTCAATGGCACAAAACTTTCTGAGAAGCCCGATTGCTCTATAAATACTATTTTCGTACAAGTTGAATTTTCGATTCTGTATGCAATGCTTGGAGTAGGCATCAAAGCATTCCACGCCGCGTTTTAAAGCACTATAAATAAATTTTTCATGATTAAATTCCAAATACACTTTTAAATTCATATTAAATGAAGCAGCGATTATTTGCAGATATTAGGCACATATATATATTCACTCTCTTTGTTATAATTTGTGCATATTTTGTTTTCAGATATTAATCAGAGCACTTTTATAATTCTTTTCAAGCATTAAATTTGTCTTTATTATCACTTATATTTACTGTCACCTGCTGAGGCAGGGGGCAAACTTTTTCGCAAGTGTCTCTAATCCAGCCGAGACTTACTCGCACTTGCCACTCAACTCTTCCTTGGTTATGACAATCTTGCCGTCGCCTAGAAACTTAATTGGGAAATCCTTAAAGCACTCGCCGACAACTTTTTGGGCATCGCCACAGGTATCGACATATCCAGGTTGCGGCTGCAGACTTAATGTTGCCAAAGCACACAGCACCAAAAACCAGCCGTAGGCTGCAACAAATCTTAAACGTTCACTCATTATCCTCTACACTTCACTTGTTGCTGTAAGTTACGCTATTTTTGTTCGCCCGCTATTCAGAATGTTTGTTTCGTATTCCGTGTGCCGTATGCCGTATGCTCGCGCAGTCCTTGCAATTCGCTCGCTCCCGAACAACTGAATCTGCTCGGCCAATTCGCTCCATATTTAAGTCTGACTAACAGAGCGCTGTTGTCCCGCTGCCTGAGCGCTGTTAGGGACAACGCATGCTCCTTGGCGACGGCCACGCATGCCTTCCGGTTTGTTGACTAAAATATTTACCTGCTCAACGAATATACGCACGCACACTACATGTGAGCCGATGCAAATTATTATTTACACAATGCTATTTGTATTTGAAACAAAACTGTTAAGAACTTTGAACTTTGAGCGAAAATCAGAATATGAAGAGGCGTGTGCGAACTCTCATCATGTTCATCTGAGCACAAGAAGCCGAAAATTTCATTTCTATCCATTTATAGTTGCATGAGAAAAAGTCTGCACTTTGACTCCCTTAAATTTGCAGCTTGGTGCTCGCTAACAGAGCTCTGTTAAGCTGCTGTTATTTACATTTTTATAGAAAGCGTTGAGTAACTTAAATTTGCTTTGTGTTAGCTTACCTAACACTTCATTGTCTTTAAACAAAATTTTTTAACAATTCAACAAATAATATAATATATGTATTTTCGGGAATGCATTCAATTCTTGGCATAATATTTTTGGCGTAATTTAAAAAAAGCGTTATTTAAGCTAGAAAAATTTTAAAATTATGCATAACTATTTTTCAAGAATGATTAACTATACGCAACGTGGCTGCATATCTTGTTTCCATTTAAACTACATATAACGGAAGTAGTTATTCTTTCAATTGGTATATCATAGTAGAGTTTAATCAACATACATATAACAGATAAATGGATAAAACACACCTTAAAGACCAACAAGAGAGAGACAATTCAATGTTACGCATTAATAACTAGACAACAACCACTGCCTGATGTGAAAACACGCGTATTGCAGTAGAAACATCAATGCCAAGGGCAAAATGCTGCTCCAGGCAAAGTAAGTTTTTGGGGCACTGGCGCACGTATCCTCCAGCTGTGGACAGTTTCTGACGTAATCCTCGGCCGACAACATTTTTACGACTTTGCACACAAATTTGGATGAATTCGTAAGGCTCATATATGGAGCGTCAGTATTCATGCAGTGCTCGAATACCAAATAATCGCTGTAGACAAATTTATAGCAAAGTAAATACTCAATAAATAAGAGTATTGACTAAAATTTACCAACAGAACTGCAGTAATTTATTGGTAGCGTTGCGTTGGTAGTCGTTCAACTCTTCTATGAGTGTTTTCTCAATGTTCGTAGTGCAGGCTATCCAATCTTCCTTTTCATTCACAAAGCAACTCTTGTACCGCATATAATCTTTAGGGGGTAGAAGGTTTGATCAAAATTTGGGCAGCAGAAAAAAACAGATATCATCTATAACATCTAGATGTACTTCTTACCTCGCTGAAAATCCATGTCTCCACAAAATTTTTCGAAGAACTTGATAACACCCTCGACATCTGTTTTAAAAAAGTTGAGATTCCGATTCTGTAGACAACTCGCTGAGTAGTCCTCGAAGCATTTCAAACATTGGTTGTATACACTATGAATACATTTTAGATATGCATTATTGAATGAGGAGACACTTTTTTCATTTTTCAAATTGTAAATATTTTTAATGCAATCAGTTGATTTTGTTCACACAATAATTCGAGTTGACATAGATTATTAAACATAACACTTTTAACACTTCTTTACAAGTCGTCTGCTCTACTCCAAGCGAGACTTACTTGCACTGGGCAACGATTTCTTGTTGGCTAATCACAGATTTTGTGTTCTGCAAATATTCCATAAGATGTGACGGCAAATCCTTGAAACATTCGTCAACCTGCCTTTGACCGTTGACGCATCTATCTAGATAATGTGGCGGTCGAAATCTTTTAGTTGGCGAAATCGCTATGGCGACAAGTGAATTAAGCCAGATAAACACTAAAACAAAAATCATCGTCTTTTTCATTATCGTCTTTAATTAATTTTGTTTTGAACCGAGATTACTTTTTTTTTTTAACGCTTGCTCCGTAACGCGCAGTGTTAATCGGATTGCCTCCTGTCAATCAACTGAACAGCGTTGGCCAATTGCAGCTGTATTTAAGGGCAGTTAACAGAACACTGTTAGCCCCTTGATGCAGCGCATGCATTTCATCTGTTGCCCATTTGTTTTGCCTTGATTGCAATGGAGACAATAAAGTTCTTGTCTCAAGTTAAAAATGTATAATATTAAGAAACTTATGTTATAAAAATTAAATATTTTAAACTTTAAAACTTTTTAAAAATTTTATTTAAATGTATTTATAAAATAAAACAAACAAAAAAAATACTATAATTTAACTTTTAAAAAATTAATGTGAATATAACTTTCTTTTTAAATATATACATCGAATTGCATGAGGTGGAATTTGCATTGAAGGTCATATTTTTTGTAAAGCTAACGAATGGAATTCCATAACCAAATGACACAGTATTCTAGAATTCACTACGTACCAAATTGACAGTCAGATAAATTAATTTGATATCGCAACATTTCATTTACCAATTTTATAATTAATTCTGTGTGCAACCCAATGCTTTCAATCAGCCAGCAATCAGACTGCATTTTGGAAGAAAACATAAATAACAAGTAAGGAAGCTCTAGTCGAGACTGCTCGACTAGGAGATACCCTGATCCCTACAAAGAGCTGATATTCACGCACGCATAAGCGCGCGTTCTGTTAACTGCGCAGTAAGCAGCGACTGCGCTTGGGCTGCGCTGCAGTGTGGGCAATACTATGAGAATTTTGTTGCTGAATAATTTCTCCTGTAGTAGGACATATTCATAAAACTTTCAGAACGTGATCATAATGTGCAAATGTGTGTACATTCCAAAGCACAAGTCTCTAGTACTTAAAATATATTTTTGCGAATTCGGGGCGAAGGGGGCGTGGTATCCAAAATCTGTAAAAGACAAAATTTGCGTATTGATCAGATGTATATACACACCAAATCTGAAGTCTCTAGATCTAAAAGTATTAAAATTACGGTGAATAAACAAAATCAATTTATTGATTATTCGCGATAAAAAAGTAATCTGACGACTTATCGAAAAAAAAGATAAACTTGTACTGCGTATGGTATACATGAGTATGCATAAAAAATTTGAAGTCACTAGCTCTTATATCTTCGGAGATCTAGGCGTTCATACGGACGGACGGACGGACGGACAGGGCTATATCGACTCAGCTCGTCGCCCTGATCAAGAATATATATACTTTATGGGGTCTGCCAAGCCTCCTTCTGCCTGTTACATACTTTTCACAAAACCATTATACCCTGATTTCCCATTTTTAATGGGATCAGGGTATAAAAAGTAAATCAAGTGCACAAAAGTAATTAATTTAATTAAATATGGAACGTGTATGTTGGAATGCAACTTGAGAGCCTTTAAGTAAAAGCTGTCACTGTAAAAAAGAGCTAGTAAAATTTGTAGACATATTTGATATATCCGTATAGCAAATATTAATATTAGTGATAAGTTTTATATGCATATGAGGTAAAGTATGGAAAAATATCCATATAACAAATTTATTAACATTTATATTTTGACAACTTTTTAAATTTTGTTAATTTAAAACTATAAAATCAGCACTAACAATCGAACAGAACAATCTACAATTGTAACTGATATGCTCTCATAAAACTGCACCTGCATGCAGCTTTCATCTCTTTTTGTAGATACCTACGAGTATGTGTAGTTGCCTGTAAGTCTGCTGTGGATTTTGGACTGCGTAATTAGATTTCCATGAGCCACACGACCAGCACTCTCAAAAGTGTTTTGTCTTTCCATTTTAATTCGGCCTATGCGTGCAACACTGCAGCACACAAGATGCAAGATACAATCCCATCTATAGCAGCAGGCGCTGGATAAAATATGGATGGCAGACAAAGTTTGGTCAGCATGTATACAAGATCCTTCACATGATTTTTGTTCAGCTCATTTATAATTGACGAATGGCTTAACCGCTCAAAAGCTCGTTAAATAGTTAGTTTTATACCCATAGATGCACTTATATATATAATTGGCCTGACTATCCACGTATTCCGAGTTTTAGTTTTATTCGGCTTTTCATTCCTCTAACAGAATTGAATTGCTGTTTTGCTGAACAGTGTTGTGACGGCTCAACAGCAACAGCACCGCCATACTCACTTTTGATGTTTATGCCACGCTGTGTAACCAATAATAGAATTTTCCGCTGCAAACTGCTTATGTATGCAGACCTCATCTATTGTTTGTGAGAAGCGAGTAGTTGTGCCTGTAGCGCCTAAAAGTATGCAATGGATTTTTGGACATTGCCACCTGAACATGGCGTACATAATTTGGAGGCCTTGTTATTTCATGGATTTCGAGCTCTTTGATTTCAATCAAATGCAACATGCGTCGCTTGGCAAACAATAGCCAATGATTTGTTTGCTGGTCTACAATTTTATGGTCAATGTGCACAGGCTAATATAATTTTGTTTGTAATTAGGAGCTGCATCGGGCGTGACTTGCAGCGCAATACCAGATTTCCCTGAAAAAGCATTTTCCCTTTTTTATAAACATTTATTTTATGCAAAAACTTGTACATAACTTAATTTGATTTTGTTACAGTTGCGTGTACATATATACATATATATGATGTATATATGTATTTATTAATTATTTGAACATATGTGAATAGAATTGCAAGAATTCAGTGAATCCGCAATGCGTATGATTTCTGATGTTATTAAGTTGAATGAATGAATATTGTTTGCAATAAATGTTGCCCATTAACATGAATGCATTAAAGCAATGCAAGTGCTTTAGCTTATTCCTATGCACTATATGATTACATACATCATAACATATAATAGTGGCTGTATTTAGTTTACTCACAATCATCAATTGTATTGAATTTCAAAATCCGTTAAGCGAAATCTGAAGCTCAACGAAATGAATTTTAATTAGGCAGCACACCAAAAGATTTGAAAATTCTGGCGGTGCGCATTGCTACGATTGCACGATTGCCGTTACTAGCATAAATATACATATTATAGTAATTAATAGTATCATCATTAAGTAGTTAGTTAGATTATCATGTAATTTGTTTATATATTGAGTATGTCGCTTCACATCTTTTGCATTCTAATTTCATATTGTTGTTGGTTGCTGCTGCCTAACATTGCGATTCAATGTAATTTTTAAATTTTTTTCTTTTATTTGTTTTTGATTTGTGCCGTTATAAAAATACTTTTACATTTAACTTACTCGCAATATGTTTAAAAGGCACACTAATTACATATTTGTTTCAATTTATAGTTTATCATTTAGCTGCAATTAAGGAAAATTCTTTAATTTAAAATAAAATGTAGCCGTTTTTCTTTTGTACCATAATTTAAATGCAATTTCCTTTTTACATCTTTTATAGTTTTTGTTTTTCTTATTTATATTTGCTATGATTTTTAGCTGCTAATGGGTTGAATATGTTAAAAAAGTTTCTCTATCAAAGCAAGAATTGTTCTTAAACAAAAATATTTGTATATTAATTTAACACTTCATAACTGCTGGCATTTACTTTAAATTAAAGAATTTCGTTATTATATGTTCAAAAATGGTTTAACTATTTAAAATTGTTTCAATCTTTTTAATATATATTTTTTTATTTTTTGTTTATGTTTAATTTTTTCTTTTTATGTATAATACATTCTGCTTGAGCTCAATATTATCATTAATTAGGTTTAAATTTTTTATTTTAATTGTACATTATTAATGCATGATATTCGTTATTCTTCATTAACAAAATATGGCTGTTACTTGTAGTTTTAATAATTATTTGCTTTAATTATTAATTTTAATAAGCTCACGCGCTTCGCTTTAACTACATACTTAATAATGATGTGTATGTGTTTGTATATATTTATATTTATATATATGTGCATGTTGTATATAGTTTTTAACATAATCATAATTGAAATACTTCATCAACAATGAATTTGCGTCAATTTAACAAAAAAAATATTTATATATATATTTTGTTATAAACATAAAAATAGGCTGCGCAAACAACAATTTATTTGCTGCCTATATAATGAGTAGACGAGGTGCGTATGTCTGTGTGTGTTTTCATCATTACACAGATAAAACAATTTTTGTGTAATCTAAATAATATATATATATATATAATAGATTCTTCATCGCATTGTTCAAAAAAATTTAATATGATAAAATGTTTCTTTTTTTTTTTTTTGCAGATGAGATTCTTTAAATGATATTCTTTATGTTTGTTGATTTCTTTTTATTTTATATTGGCATTTAAAGAAATGCATATTGTTTAATGCATAAATATTTGCAGTTGAATTAAGTATTTTTTGTTAGATTTTTTTTCTTTTTTTTTTTTTTTTTTTGCTTTTGTTTTTGTTCGCTGCACTTTTCACTATATACTACAACTTATAAGTGGTTAATAGATATTATTTATATGCGTGTTTTTTTTATCTTCTTTAATTAAAACTATAAGACTACGCTTTTTTTGTTATTGTAATTGTTTTTTGTTTTGTTTTACTGGCTGGCAAAACGCAAACAGAAATGGCCACAAAATTCAATACATTGTTTTGCTTCTTCTTCAGGTTGTAGTTGCTGCTGTTGATGTTGTTGCTATTGCTGTTGTTGTTGGATGTTGTTGGTTGCAGTTACTGCTGTTGCATACAGATGAGTGTTGATGCAGACGCAAGCACCAGGCCACATACGCTGACTGTGTTGGGATGCAGCATATGTGCGTGTATGTGTATGAATATGTGTGCGTGTATATGTGTGTGGTGTTTCATTAGTATGTGTCAGTGACAAGAGTTGTTGCACTACTTGCAATTAGCATATCACATTCCATACAACTTGGCACACAACGCTGCCCACACAGCTTCCTGCTGCGACTGCTGCTCCTTGTTGTTGCTGTTGCTGCTGCTGCGACTGCTACTGCTGCATTCATTTCACTCGCATATCTGGCTGCGGCTGAGTCACAATGACAATTTCATCTAACCAAAACGAGGATGGCGCAGACGGCAGGTGAAGGCGTTGCTTTTTTTATTAGCAAATTTGGTAGTTTTTTAAATGTGTTTTTGGTGGATTTTGTTATAGGTTTTGTTTTTTTTTTTTTTTATTTTTAGATATATATATACATATATATATATATATATGTTTTTTTTTTTTTTTTTTTGTTAGCATGTAAATAAAAGAAGTCATAGAAATGGAAATTGAGTATTAATAAATGGTTAGCAGTTAGTTAAATCGTTTATGGTGTTTCATAATTGAAATACCTAAGATATATAATTATTTTAATATGCGAATTATGACCACACAAAAAGTTACTAAATGAAAGCGGGCATATATAGATATATCTCTATATAGTTTATATAAATGGTATTTATGGTATGCAATGTGTAGAACAGTAAATAGATAATTAAGAGCAGGGCACACAACATGCAGGCCAAGATTTCGTTTAGTAACTTTTGTTTTCTTTTTTATTCTAATTCATTTATTGTTTTTGCAACAAAACAAAATGATTTTCTCAACAATAAATAAAATCTATAAAATGAAAAATCATTCTGCTTGCAATAATTGAGATTACTACACAAACTAAATCGTAGATAGTGCAAATCTAAGTGTATTAAATATTTATTGTTTATTGTTTGTCAAACTGTTATTTAAGAGACATTGATTGGTTATTCAAGACGCTGCGAAGGAATTGCACGAGTAATTTACAAAAACAACGTACGTATTAATTTACTAATTTATTTTATTTATTTATTATTATTTTATTTTTTTTTTGTACGTTCCATTTGTTTGTTTTGTTTTGTTCTTTTACTTTTATTTTCTTTGTTTAGTTAACGTTAACTTGGCCTTTGGTTAGTTGAAATTAGCAATAATATTACATCACATATCATTTGATATTTTTATGGTTTTTATACATATGTAAATGCTATAGAGTATAAAAAATTTAAAGATTAGAGAAAAAATTAAATAAAATTGCAGGTGCATTGGCTATCAATTTGTTTAAACAATAGTGTTTTTTTTTTTTTTTTTTTTTTTTTGGTAAGAAATGCCAAGGTAAAGCGTTATTTACATTGTTTTAAATTGAATGCAAGGGAATTTGTTTTATATTTATTCAAAAATTCGTAATCAGAGGCATTCTTCAGCATGGCATTAGAATCAATTTAGTAATTTGTATTTGTAAAGTTCTGTATGTGAATGTATGTATATATGTGTGTGTGTGTGTGTGCGCGCGAAGTTATATCAGGATTTGTAAGCGAATGCAAATGCAATTTTATAGAACGTTACACAAGTATTCATCTTACTAGTCTTAAGAGATATTATTATTAAACATATGTATTACTGATACCAGAACCGTATTAAGCTTATAGATTAAATCTGTTAAATACACATTAAGATATATCTTTTGGTTTTATATATGTAGTGGTAGTGGGTGGAGACTTGGACTTGGTATTTGGTATTTGGCTTTGTCGCTCTTCAAATCGTTGCAATTATTTTAATACTAAAGAGAGTTTAATGGGTGTGTGTGTAATAGGTGGGTAGATGAGACAGACGTTAAGCATAGAGTTATGCCCCGGAGTAGTATATGGTAGTGGTTGTTGTTGTGGTTGTGGTTGTGGTTGCGGTGGTGGTTGTGCTAGTAGTAGTAGTTAGAGTAGTACATCAGGCCCCACGCTGGCTAGAAGTGCGCGTACACAGAGCTTAGAACTAAAGTTAAGTACTTAAGTTAAGGCACTAGAGTTGCAAACAAAAGTTAGGTGTTTCATTTTCTTGATTATAGTCAAATTATGCATTTAATATATATATATATTGTCTTCTTTTAGGTGATCAATGAGTTATGCGAGACGACATAAGAGTGTTAAGTTCGGAAAGCGTTAGAAGATTTTGTTGTTGTTGTTGTTTTACTTTTCTGTTTTTGAATGCCCGGATGGCATTTCCAAAATCATTGTAGACATGAAATTATAAGACTTGAATGCATTTTTGTTGTTGTTTGCTGGTTTTGTTTTCTGTGTTCGGATTGCACTTCAACAAAAGTCATTGATCTTTATTCTGGTACACATTCGGTTCGATTGCAACATACATTTTGAAATGATATACAAGGTAAATGTTACAGACTAACAGGGCCTTAAACGCTAAATACACATATAAAATTCATATTGCATAATTCATAGATATAATATTTAGATATATATATAATATAATAATAATAATAATAATAATAATAATAATAATAATAATTATATGGCTTAAGAAAGAGTAATACAAAGTGTACTAAATTGCTTTTGCTTTCGAGTCTGCAGTAGAAATTATATACGAATTTCTCACCGATATCTTCATTTTCATATTTTTATCTTTTTTTTTTTTTTTTTTTTTTTTGTATTTTTTTATTCTTTTCGCTTTTGTAAAACATCAAAGGCACAAGTCAACGTCGTCAACAAAGAAATAAAATAAACTAACAAAAATGTATATATTTATATATATATATATAGATAATAAAAAAAACAACGTGATATTCTCTTTGCGTTATTCTTTATAATGGACAGCTTAAAGCTTCTTTACTTTCTGTCTATTGCACTAATATTTTCCGATTTTCAGAATTTTCTTATATTTTTCATTTTATTTGTTTATCTCTTGTGAGTAATTGGAAAACGAATCAAAACTCGCAGCTGAGGTGCACTTGTCATTGTCGTGGCGGAGACAATATCAATTGCACCTCATGTGGAAATATTAAATGTAATATAGAAAACAATTTTTATAGATGAGTAGAAACACAACTAACCTGTTAGGCGCTTGAGTTATTATTGGACTGAGTAAACTGAGTTACGGAGCAGCACAGACCGGCCTGGCCAGCTGGACTGGCTGGGTTTCATTGTGCATACAGCGGAGGGCACACAGCATTTGATTTAATTGAATTTAGATTAAGAATTGTTCGAAGACTTCAATTAAAATGAAATTTTTTTTTTTTTTGTTATAGAATGCATGAAACAAAATATAAAATAAATACAATATATTTTTAACATAATTGAACTAAATTGATTAAGGACCATTTTTTTTATAATGATGGCGGCCCAACGATAACACTCATCGTTATTTTTTTTTTAGCATTTGCATAAAATTTAAATAATTTGTTTTAGATAAATACATGTTTTTAAAATGAAATCATGTTTTTGTTTCATATGATGAAACAAGAAATTGATTTGCTGTCGTTGCTATTGTGCTTTTTTTTCTGTTTTGTTTTTGTTTGTTTTTTTTTTTTTTTTTTTTTACTGTATTTCAATGAAACCCGCCGGCTTGGCTGGCACTCCGACCGTCGTACGCTGATAGGGGTGTTCTCTGTTAGCCGCCAAACGACGTTGCTGCTTAAGGGCGCCTACTAAAATATACGATACGATACATGTAGATATGTGCATAAATATATATATAGAATATATAAATAGATATATATTTATATATGTTTGGATTGGTATATAGAGATTATATATATAATATTCAAGGCAATAAATATATACATATACATACAGGTATACAGGTGAACAAGTGGACAGGTATGCATGTATGTATATATGTATATTGTCTACAAAACTTATACACGTATAATAGTATATAATTGAAAGAAATATATATTTATGCTTGCTCTTCGGCTAGCTCTTCCTCTTTTAAACAACACACAATTGCATTTGCTGTTGGAACACTGACACTGTTTCATTTACTAAATACCAATTTCAATATTTAAAACGATTAAATACATTTATTGTAAATTGTCAATTGCACTTGCTCTTCGTTTCTTTTGTTTTATTTTATTTTGTTTGTTTATTTAGATTTAAATTCTGTTTCTTTGGAATGAGTCGTATTTATGTTTATTCATGTTGTTTTACTTATTGATTTGCTACTGGGTTTAACGTCGACGAAATAAGTGATCTTTAAGGCAGCTCAGCTCAAACTAGCCTACAGAATATCTAAATACATTTATTTGAATATATGCATAAATGTTTATTATGATTATTATTATTATTGATTTTACAGTTCTTTAGCATTCCTCCAGCTGTCTGGTGATTTGATGCGCGCTTTTTGCTGACTAGTTGTGCAAAATATTGTTGGACGGCTGCCTGAGAACCTCAACTAACTTATGTCTACAAAAATGTTTAAGCACCAACTCGATTCAAGGCTCCATCTATACACTACTATAAAATGATATATATAGATATATATATATATTTTAAAATGCTACAAAAAGTCGACGTGAGGCTATTAGCCAATTACTACCAAACAAAATATAAATGGCACTGACTGGAAAAAATCAAACGGTACGGAAATCAAATGTTTAACTTGAACTTGTCGTAAGGTACACTTGTGCATAAATACTGCGCTTAACTGCTACCACACGAAACTAATTAGCTATTAGACATTGCACTTAATTCGAATAGAAAACCCAACAAAAAAAAGAGAGGAAAAAAAAGAGTATTAGAAATTCAACTCAAATAAACATCAACCTACACCGTTAAATCAAAAAGAAGTGTAAATAAATAACAAAAGTTATTCAAGACCTAAGCGTATTTATATATATATTTAGAAAACTAGAAAACATAGACATCTGTAAATATACTACTTAAATGGATAAACAAAAAACTTGCAGCAACTTGGTTGAAGGCTTTAAGTAATATGCATGTCTATGTATGTATGTATGTATGTAAGTAGAATACTCATTGTTCCCGAAACAACAACGACAACAACAAACAACAAATTGCTTCACTGTCGTCATTGTTGTTGCTGTTGTAGCTGTTGTCAACTAGAATATACTCATGTTCCGAAGTAAAAAATTTGCAAATTGTTTGAAGAGAGCTGACGAAACACAAACCCAAAACATTAATTATAAAAACAAAAATATAAAAAGCAAATTAGAAAATAAAGATCTGCCTCTAAGCGCCTAAAAATCACTTATTTTTCAATCGTTAGCTGCCAGTTTTTAAGAAATGTTTGCGACCTATGAACTAACAAAAAATTTCTCGACGAGCAATAATTTACTTGAGTAACTTGTTTTTCATTCTCTTTCATGTTGTTCAATATTTTCAGTTGTTTTTTGTTGCTTACAGAAAAGCTGTAGTTTTTCATTTGAGTATTTGTTGTTGTTGTTTTTGTTGTTGTTGTTGTGCATGGCTAAATAAATTATAATTGTATATATGTCTATGTGTGTATTTATGTATATACGTAGCTATAGTTAAATATGTATATATGTACTACGTTCAATATGTTTTGAATATGTCCTGTGTTGTGCACTGTCAACGGCAGAATCTTTCTTCTTCTTTGTTGTATTTATACACATATATAGATGCATATACATATATAAATACATATACAAATTGTTTAATCTGGTACTAAAAACTAACAATTTTATGGACTTCAATAATTTCTGGGTGCACGCAAACAAAAAAAAGTTCAAAAGACGGAGCCGGCATGCATATATCGACCAACTGTAAATATTTTTTGATATCAGAATTCAGATAAAAAATTACAAGAATAAAGGAATAAATTCAAGAATGAAAATAATTATTACTTTTTATAGATATATATTAAAAATGTGATCGTTAGCAGTGCGATTCATGCAAAAATTAAATAAATCAATTTTATTGAGTTAAGTGAAATCAAAATTAAAAGCAAGCGATGCAAAGGGTTAAAAGCGTGCGAAAATCGAATTTGGCATTGCATACTTTGTGGCATTGCACAAATCTAATCATGGTTATATTGTATTAAACAAGCAGCAACGGACTCAGCCCTGACACCGAAATTGCAATACCCTTACAGAAAACTAAAATAAAATAAAACTGTATCTGAAGCCTCCTATATATACAGATATAGTCAGTTATTCAAGATGGCATAAAATCATTATGGCATCTATCTTTTCATCTTCATCTTCAATGTCCTCTGCAAGGGTATGCACATTACAAAATTAATAAACGTGGAATTTAATTGCAGTTTTGAACAAAGTTGGTTATAAAATAAACTAAAAATATAAATGAAAGCAAATAAATAAACAAGAAATAATGCTGGCGAGTAAGTTGAGCATGCAACTGGGCGTATGCTTAATGTGCACATTTTTATGAACTATTCTCAGCAGAATTGCAAAGGCTTTAAATCAAAAGTTGGTTCTTCTCTTTTTTGCTCAAATATTAATTACATTTAAAGTTTAACTTTAAACTGCCATGAGTCTGTAGAAGTGTTGTAAGTAAGTATTATTGCTCGCAGTTTGGCTCGGTAACTGAAGTTGGCTGAACATTGGCTAACCATAACTCAATGGATCGATGACTCGCCTCATAAACTGGCTTATTAGATGTTCATATATTACTGTTTTTTTTTTTTTTTTTGTTCTTGTATATTTTTGTTGGTGTAATTTTCATAATGATGTGTGTGTGTGCATGTGTGTGTGTTTTTTGCTGGTGTCAACAGTTACGGCGCATATAGTTAAGAGTATATTGAATCAATATTTAGCTGATTGAAAATCATAATTTGTAGTTATAGAGATACGATATGGTAGTTAAGTAGTTTATCTAGCAAATAACCCACCGCTATGATCTGGATATTCCGTCAACAGAGGATTGGCGGTCAGTGCTGCATAGTTCGCGTAGTCGGTGTATGGCGATGCAAAGATCATGCCATGGGCGGTCTGATCGAAGGCGGCTGTCGGCGCTGCCTGGGCGGACAGTATGCTGGCCGCTGATGTCGGCACTGTCATTCGTGGATTAAGTATCAATGGTGCGCCGAGCGGTGCACTGGCGGGATTGCGTATCTGGGTGGCCAGTCCGGATAATGTGGGTGTCAGCAGGCGATTATCCGATGCAGCAACCAAACGGCGCCAGTCCTCTTCGCACACTGCGGGATACAGAACAGAAGCAGAAGGAGAACCAACGCATGAGAAAGCTGTCCGTATAGAAAATCCATGTAAATTTAAAGGAAAACATATTCATTATATCATTATTGGTTAGACGGATTAGGAAGCACGATTAACGCTATCGCAACCACAATCGCAATCGCAATCGCAATCCGATTCGATTCGCTTATATAGAGCACATAGCACTTATGCATTTCAGATTGCTATCAAAATTGATGTTCAATCATTTAATTTAATTTTGGTCAGTACTGGGATTAGCTGTTGGTATTAGACAAAAGTTGTTTCTTTTTTGATTGCTTTTTTTGCTTTTACTGCTGTATTTGTTTGAGTATAAATATTTTTTGACTTATATGTAGATCTTGATTGATTGACGTACCTGCGACTGATTTCGCTGTTGTGTCCCTATATGTGCCGTTAATAATGGCTAATTCCATAAGTTGACGTTTCTTTAGCTCATCTTCGCCTTCGGCTTGCTGTTAGTACAAGTACGCGTACGCATGTGTGTGTTGGCGCGTGTATGTGTGTGTGTTGGTTTTTGTTTTTGTGTAGTAGTGGTAGTAGATATTTTTTCAATGTATTAAACAAAATACATCAAAGCATATTAGATTGGTAAAAGAAATGAAAATATAAAAAGATTATTATTAATTTTTCGGTTAACAATTTTAGCAATGAGATAATTATTTATTTATTGATTTTATACAGATAGATAGGTACAGCAAATTGATTAATCGATATAAATAGGCAACTGGCATTAAAAACATGCCAACAATTTAACATCTCAATTCTTGCTCTTGCTCTTTCGTTGTTTTATTTTGAATTAATTTGATTTAATTTTACTGTTGTTTTTTAATTGAAGGAATTGGGGGTTGGGCATAGAAATGCAGAGTGCCATTTGGCTTTTCCTATAGCTATTGCGCATCGACTTACCGGCACGAGCAGCTTTTGCACTTCAGCGACAGCCTGAGCCAATTTGACTTTGGCGCGATTCTCGGTATCCTCGACGGTAATCAGGACATGCAAGTCGTCAGACAAGTGCTCCCAGTTGGGCTTGCCACGATTGGCATCCTCCTGTAAGGCATAGGAGAAATTGTATAATATAGTATACATTGATTTATTTCATTTGAAATGTGGCAGGAAAGATTGTCAGTCCTTATATATTTTCTCTAATAACTATTTACGCACACGTCTATACTAAAAAAGTATTTCTAAGATAGCGGAGATTAACGCTCAAATATTTCTGCCTATTAAAATTATACGCCAAATGACAATCCAATCTAATGCCTAAATATTCAAGTTGTTATACGTTCTGATTGAATGATCATAGCTATAATCTAAAGGAATTCACCATCCCAATCTGGAGTATATGCTATATGAAATTGTATAGTATTTATAAGCATAGAAATACCTATAATGTAATTCTATTCGTATATATATCACTTTTCTTATAAAAACTACAACATTATACCAGACACAATTTATTTACTACACTACTCGCTCTTATGCATATATAGAGAGAGTACTAGCTAAATATTTGTGTATATCTTTTAGTGCTTCTCAGACCGCAAGCACAACCACAACTACAACTACAAGCGGCAACAGTTTATTGGCAATGAACGTAATAGCACTAACAGAAACCGATAAAACCGTATACCTTTCCATAATTCACTTATTCTGGCCAAAGTGTAGTTGGAATGCAGGCGAATCGAATCGCATAGAAATGCGCACTGCCAGAGGACATTTTGTGGCGCATGTGTTCGCTAATGGCTGTAAACAATTAATTGTGGCCACACAGTAAAATGAATTTTGTGAAATGCTCGAAATTTGAAAATACTGCTGAAGCTGTTTTAGTTTGCGGCCACGCCAAATGCCCACAGACACTTTTGGCTGTCACGCTCGAAATGTGTGAGAATATATGCTTAATATTTATTAATGCTTAACCCAAGGCTCCCGTGACTTGCTCAGCTCATTAACTTTTGACCCAAAATGTGAAAGAAAGCACTAAATATATACATTACTTATATACACGGATATATACTGACGTGCTTTAAAATATAATTTTGAAAATTTTCTAATCAATTAAGCTCAAAGTGTCATGCAAAACTGTCAGTTTAGTTGGCTTTTGAAGTTGGCCATCATCAGCCAGTCCAGTGCCTGGCTAATTTCGAGCCGCCAGCCACTTGTCAAATTACAAACTGTCAAGCGGCAAAATGAGCCAACTTAGTGGACACATCTGATTCAAAAAGTTGCATGTATATTTATATATATCAAATAAAGGGGTTTCTGCTGCAAGATATATGTGTGTGTGTCTATATATAGTATATATTTTTGTATTTCTATCTCTTGTTTGACTGCAGCTAGTAAACATTTTCGCTGGCTTTACTCGCTTGTCATTTTCATGAAAATATCATGAGTCATACACACATTTCGGCGGTTATATCAGCCAGTCAGCCAGCCAGGCAAGCAGTCCACGCTGAGCACCTGAGTGGGTGTCAGCTCACTGTGTATAGCTACTAAATTGTCAAAATATTGCAATGCTATAAAAGTGTTCACTTTTATATGACTTGTCTGCTCTGACTGTGTGTTATATATGTATATATCTATATCTGTCTCTCTCTCTCTCTCCCTCTGTATATGTTTGCTAAAAATGCGCTCCACATTGTAAACTACGAAAATACATTTAATCATCTTAGCTCTGCTTATTTTCTTGTTTGCTTAACGTACGCCAGAGGAAATTAAATCATCATGAGTACTGAAGTGACAAATTTTAGCTATATCTTAGAATTAAAAGAAATGAAAACTTATATTATCTTACATTTGATATTTCTACTTAAGAAACTTTGCCTTCTGACCCGTCATTCTTTTCTGGCTTCTAATCTTATATGTATACGACTCAATTATTCATGTGCGAGTTAAACTTGTCTCTTAATTGAGAATCTTTTTCATTTTGGCACGGCAACCGAGTGTCAACCGACATTTTCGTCAGAAAAATATCATCTTAAATTGAATTTGAAATGTGCTTTGATTGCATAGTAATAACCAGCTATGTGCTGTGTGCTCTGTGTGTGGCTGTGCGTGGGTGATTGAGGCTATTAGATTGGCATTCAAACTATGCAGTGTTAAAGTGCTAATTTAATGAAATTTCACATGCTCTTAAATTGCTCTTATATTTTTCATGATCTTCTGCAGTTGAGTCTCCCACATAGAGCATCTGTGCACAGAACTCACCTTCTTTTTGTCCCGCATGGAGCCTTTGCCGCGTACCATTATCTTACAACCAGTCTCTTGTTCTAATTGTTTGGCTGTCATGCCGCGTGGTCCCAAAATGCGACCAACAAAGTTGAACTGAAACGGAAAGAAATGACAGGAAATGAGCAACAATTATAACAAATATAATATAGAAATAATAATAACAAATCAAGCTCAGAGTCTTAATGCCATAAGTTGATCTCATATGAATTTAAAATACATTAATGGCAAGGCTGACTCATGAACCAAATTCAATTCAATGCACAAAACATTCTTTCAAAGTCAAAATTATTATTTTCTGTTTCGCCGTGTCGAGCGCCAGCAAAATTATAATCAAAGCAGAGAGAAACTAAACAAAAATACAAATGCACAAGCGCACAAAATACGTAATATGACCTAAGGCGACACGCCTGAATTCGCCACGATAAACCAATCAGCCAGACTCCCCACCAGATTGCCAACTGCAACGGCAGCATGAACGAGTGTTTAGAGGCGGCAACAGTCAAAGGCATTTCAAATACCAAATACCAGTAGAGGAGGTCTTTTCGGTCGATAGCTGCCTGACAACAGGTCACACTGATAGCGAGCGGTGCTCGGTTGAGCCCGGCTAGTTGAGCTCTTGCCAACAGCTGTGTAATTGATGAGCCAGCAGCCAATTATCATATGCTTCATGCCTGCGCTCTAACCACGCCCTCGAGCGTAATTTGATGCTCATAAATTAGACGATCAGATTGTAGATTTATTAGGCACACTCATAGACGAATATCTCAACAATTTAACCTGAATTATATAGACAATTATATAGAGATATATCCATATATATATATATATATATATATATATACGTGTATACATACTGAAAATGGCGCAATTCTAGCCCTGAGGCGACCACCCACCAAATGTGGCGCAGTTTGGCTATTATTAGCAAAAAGGCAAGCACAAGTGTGTCACACCGAATATTATCTACGCTACAAAATGTATTGGAAGGGATATTGGTTAAAAGGTTTAAAGGAATATATACATTCTTTAGGCATTTATTCATGCGATAATTCGAATTATAAATCAATATTATGATTGATTTTCCCCAAGTAAAATTGAAGGATTATAAACTGAGAATTTATTTACATATATACTCAAAATTGAAAGCTTATTTCTTTACATTTTTACACATTTGCTGACAAATTGAAAATATCCGCTGCAAGAGTATTTTAAATTTTATTTCCAAACTGATGATGTGATATAAGCTATTGCTGCTCTTGTTGTTGTGGTTGTTATTGTTGTTGTATTGACGATGATGTGAGTGGCAGCAGCAGCTACAACAGCAGCACTCGTTGTTGTCGGCATGTAAGCATATTAATCTTTATCTAGATAAATAAGTCTATACACATGCAGATATATCTTTTGCCAGTTGCTGTTCGCTGTTTGTTGCAGCAACTGCTGCAGGCAACTATTGAGATCAAATCAATTGAAATTGCTGCAGATGCGTAAATGCTGTTAGCGGTCTAAAGGCTAATAATGTGCATGCAAACGGATTCGTTTGAAAACAGAGCCAGACCCAGAGCCAGAGCCAGCACTAGCGTAAATTTCAACTTTTCATTAAAGGTTTTCACTCCACGAGAAAATAAATATTTGCATTCGCAACTGTTGCTCTTTCAGTTCAGTTTCAGGCAATTAATTAAAACTGGAATAAATTTGGTTTAACAATAACGCACTACACTCGATGCTGAGACTTAACAAAGGCTGAGTTCAAGTATATGCAGTATTTAATCGCAGCCGAATTAAAGGTAGTTCACTTAATCTGTTGTGAAGAGTTTTCCCTTGAATTTTCAATAAATTCTGAAATAAGTGCAGTGGCACTTATGCGACTCAAGTGGAAAACAGCAACAGGAACAAAAACAATATTTATTAATATTGTTGTTTACACGACTGAAATAAGCTGTAAGCAAACAAAAGAGGCTACAGTTGTTAGAACAGGAGCTCCGAGTCTCTCTCTCTCTCTCTCTCTCTCTCTCTCTCTATCTCTGCCTCTCTCTCCTTTGATTTGCCTCTCTGATTGTGAGCAGCGATAAGAATGATTTTATTATGTACTAAATACATATATGCGTTCGCAGCGCAAACAATTGATAAGCCGGTCATAAGATGCTTTTTTTAGACTTTTTAGATTGCCCTCAAAGGAGAGAAAGACGCGCATGGACCCAATTTAAAAATTAATGAACCGGCTATGGCTGCTATGGTTGCCATTACAATAACGGACAATGGTAAAAGCGGCTTAACAGCACGTGACAGTTGTTCAGAATCAAACATTACAGAATAAAGTCGAATTTATGTCTGTTATGTACATAATATTCTCAGCATAGACAATATAGTATATGGGTATATCAAATGAATTGTTTCTTAAGTTCAGGTTTTTCATGCAGCCAAATGGACGCAACAGTTTTACAAATAGTTTTCAACAGCAAAACATCTTTTCATATTAGCCGCCTGTTAAGTGGAAACAAAAAATGCAAAACTAGGCAGCCAGGCGGCGCAGATCAAATAGATTACAAATCTGTATAAGTACATTTTAACAAACATACAATCTATATGTCTTCTCTCTGTGAGTGTGAGTATGAGTGTGAGTGTGCGTGCGTGTGCTTAATTATACGCGAATGTAATACAAAAAGTATGTCTATATTCCGCGGAAAAATAAATCACAGTTTGACATCTAACAAAAACAAAATAACCAGCATCCTTTCCCCTCCCTCAGTAAGCTGCTGTACTACTTATTAGATAACTCAAAAATTGAAATGAGCATTTTTTAGTTGCACATAATTAGCATTTTATGTTCATGACCAATTCGCTGCAGTTTTCAGATTAATTGCCCATATATTTACGACACACACAATGCATAAAGTGTGCAAAATGTTGCGACAAATGAGCTGAGCTCAGTTACTGCTGCTGCTGCTGTTATTGCTGTTGTTGTTGTTGCTGTTGCTGTTGCTGTTGCAAACAATTTAAGATAAATATTCTAGCAGTTAGTAACGTCGGCTAATGGACAACAGCTGCTAGCATAGCATTCAGCTTAGCCAGCCATGTGAATTATGAAATGTTAAAACTATGAAGCTGCTTGAATCTTAAGGCGACAGCTAGTTCATAAACTAGGAAAGGGTTACAATTAGTAGTTCGATTAATAGTTGTAATCAAGAAAAGGTCTGAGGAATTCGGTTGTTGAGAAATTGTAGTGCTGCTTTGAGATTAGCTGATTTGCTTTAAAATTTCATGTAAAGCTTAAGCAAATTCAATTCATAGTCTTGATTATAAAAATGAAAATTAATAAACTTATTTTTTATTCCCATTCAAAATGTTTTTTCAATTTATAACATTTTTAGACTCTTCTTTATTATTTTGTACTTATTTCATAATTTTGCAACCATCTTAGATATTTGTCTATTAATATTTTTATTACAAGGGCTTTCATTAAATTCAAATAAACTTGTATGAGTTACTCATTTAAATATTTTCAAAATTTGCTAATTTTTACTAGCTCCCCAACAATAGTTTCTCGCTATTGCCATGACAGCTAACCGTTTGAATAGCTATATACTAAAAACGAAGAAGCTTAAGCTTATACTATTTAAACAGCTGCGTGGCAGCTTTAATAAAAGTTTCATCTTTTATCTGACTTATCTCAAACGTATATAAAATGACAGCTTGTAGTTGTGCGGGCAGCGAACGCCGCGGGGCGTAAGAGCATTATGTTGACAGGCGAGCAGAAAGAGACGCACACATAGATAGACAGAGAGAGGAGAGTGCATTTGAAACAAATACTGGGCCACGGGGCAGCTTCAACTGGAACTGTGCGTTATATACAAGTCGGTATGTGTTAATAGCTACTTCAGTAATTAATTGTAAACTGTTAAATGCCGATGTTGTTGTTGTTGTTGTGTTGTTTGCAACAGATGTTGTTGTTGACGTTAATTAAGTTGTATTTATGTTTTGGACACAGCCAGCAGCAGCAACAATTGAGCGCATTAAGAGACTGCATTTCGTAGGCTTGCAGAATGCAATGCGATGCACTCGCATAAGCTTGTTGACAAATTGTTGTCCATTTACATGGCGCTCGTTGTTGCCGCTTGTCAGCCGGCTGACAAATCACTATTTACATTGTTAAATATGGTCGAAATTATTTACTGCTATTATTTTTCGTGCAAACGTTTCGGCTAATGCTGCCCGCTGTGTCCGATTCAGTGGTTAAATTTATGAGCAATGACGAGGCTAAACAATGCATATAAACAATATATTATGTGTTTATATATAAACATATCCATGACTGTGTGCGTGTGCTTGCATGGACAATAAACATTGTGAAAACTTGTTGCATTTTCTTGCCTGTCTGGCGACCTGAAACGCAATTTGTCTTGCTTATAAGCATTTGGCTTCGGTCATTCGGCAGAAAAATGTCAGAAATGTTCATGTTGAGCTATCGAGCTAGAAATATTGCAATTAAATGAAATGAATTATCGAAATTCTGAATACACAAATATACACACACATACACCCATGCGCCCAGTCCCAACGCTAAACACAAAAAGAAATAATATTCGGCATATAAATAGAAGCACACGAAATACACAGAACACCTGAAATATCAAAAACCAAAATAGTCAAAAGAAATAAAACAAAATTGAACATATTTTATATGTGGATGTACAACTAAATTTATTTATATACATATAAACATCTATAAAACCTATGCCCTGCGATCGTAAATCTTGGTCTTGGTTGCCAATTTCCATTTGGAAAGCACAAACACAAGCAACAACAGCAACATCAATAGCATCATCAAAAGCAACTTTGATTTAGCCTTTTGCTCTGTTTCAGCATCAAATTATGTTCGTTTTTTTTTTTTAATTTATGACTTGCGTCGTCCACAATCAATTCGCTCTGCTCTTTGTAGGAGCAAAGTCAAGAAAAAGTCGATATAAAAAACTCAAAAACTTTATGCAAAACAGTTGTTGCTGCTGTTGTTTAACGGTTGAGGCTTATGCAATGCAGCAGCAGAAATTCATTAAGTAGAAGTTGCTGATTTTAAATAGTGTTTAATTTTTAATACCCTAGAGAAGTGCACATTAAATAAGCTGAGTCAGCTAAACTTTCTATCCAATACGGAGTGAAATTTTCAATTGAATCTTGGGTCAATCTCGCACAATCTTTAAATATACAGGGTTCTCCATATTCGAGTGACCCTTCTGGCAGCCCTATACCTTTTGACAGAGACGGGCACTACACAACGTAGAGGCTCAAGGCGGCCATTTGAGAGATATCATATTCAATGAGTGATGTCTACTTGAACAAAATAATATGATTATTATTATTTGTCGTAGATATTGTTAGGCATTTCGTCTTCAATTATAGGGTAACATCTAGTCAAAACTAGTTGCCTCAACTTTCTACGGGTTTAATCTCCAGCGAGAATTTGCCACAGACTTAAGCGTGTCTAACTAATTAGCAGCGTAAAGCAAGCATATTTGCATATCGGGCGCTTTAAGTGATGGTTAGCCAATAATAAATTTAATATAATAAACCAATATATACATAGTATATACATATAGCAAATAGGCAACGCAGCTATGTGGAGCACGCACCATCCCTCATTGAAAGACATGCTTTAATTGTGTCAAGCAATGAAATAAATTCACTCAGTTCTCGGTTCGTGATGCTGTCAGCCATAAATAAAGCAAAACTACGCCCAAACATTTTCCAAAATGAAAACAAAACAACAATAACGAATTAAAAAAAGAAAAACAGCATTTGAAATTGCATAAAATTAAATCAAATTCTAATTTGCCATGGCGTTTGGCTAGGCGGGGAAACAAAACGCCTACAACGGACGGCAACGACAGCGACGACGACGACGTCAAGCGACTTCCTAAAACGCTTCACTGATTTTGTCTAACCCATTTAAAACACATACATGAATATGTAGATGCACATGCATGTGTGTGTGCGTGTGTGTGTGTGTGTGTGTATGAACTGATACGCATTTTGCATTTGGCGAGTCTTAAGGCGAGCCCCGCCATGCTGAGGCAATTGCCGTGTTTTGGACAACTTAACAGCCGACTGATTCCATCAGCTGTCTAAAGGTGTGTTATCTCCCTCCCTCTCTCTCTCTAGATACGGGTGCGTGTCTGCCAGAGTGTTGCCTAACCGCCCATTTGTTGCAGCAGCAAACTGACTGCCAGCGTCTCGTGTTCTTTGGGCACTGTTAGAGGGCGCACCTTAAAGCGATTTCCGGTGTACCAGTTGCTCATTGGGGCCCATTGAGCAGGCCGCGCTGTCAATTCTAATTAGCGGAAGCGCTTCAAATGTGCTTCGATTCATAAATTAGATCATCGCTGATCGTTTCCCAATATACATACATACACATATCTAACTAAATATATGTTTATTTACTTCAATATATCTACTTACATCTGGATGCTCACGCACTGGCACATAAACCTTCTCGTTCAGCGTAACCATAGCGCCCTCGGGCTCGGGCAGAGTGAGGGGCTCCTTCTTAACGCCATTAATCTGGAATAGGGAGGCACGAACACGTGCAATTTCTGCAATAAAATAGAATAATTATTAATGAAATTACAATTCAAATGCGTTATAAAAAGAGGCATTAAAATATTCATATAAAACCTAAAAATTATTACTACCAAAATGTGATTCGACTCATATTTCAGAAAAGCTTTCACAGCCAACATATTATTATGAAGAATTGTAATAAAATAATAATAAAAAAAAACGCAAGCAAAGCAAGTTTTATTTTCTTTGTTGTTTAATTGACAACTATGTGGCTAATCATTCAACTCGGTCATTAGAGCAATTTGCCATTTACTTAAATGTGCGTATTAAATGACGCTTAATTTGACTTTTAGCTGTACAAATATTTCGAGCAACAATTGCCCGAGCATATGCATACACATAGACGACACATACATGGCATCAATGGCATGTGAATGTTTTTTATATTAATGCCGCTAATTTATTAGATGCAAACTAGTCGACACACACACACACAGACGCACTGCAAACACCTTACCCCTAAGCTCCCATTAACAATATATTCACCTAGTGAAATCATTTGGTTTATATATAAACGAATTATGGCATGTATTTGCCTTTCAAATTACAGCAATGAGCGGAGCGGAGCGGAGCGGAGCGGAGCAGTGTTAGATAAATGTAAAATGCAATGCCAAATTGCGCATACGCCTCATTGTGCGCCATAATTCACACTTTTGGCGTTTGGGCTACCGCAGCGACTAACTGTCGTCGACGTCGACGTCGGCGTTGTCACTGTCGCCCCCCAACTGTGCCAGTTGACAGCGCCTTTACAATTGATATGATCAACATTTGGTTGTTGTTGTTGTTGCTGCTGTTGTTTGCTTTGGACTCGGCGCAGTTGCATTGTTTAAGTTTGGCATGTGCCCCCGACTATAGCTGGCTCATACAATGGCCAATAATTTGTCACCAGAACGAACGATAGGGCAATCTCTCTATGATCTATGTGCAATTGAAATAGATATATACACATATGTATATATATGTATGTATATTGTATAAGTGGGTGTGTGCATGACTTCAGAAACAGACACTCTGCTTATGCCTAGGGGGTCTAGGTCTAGTATGTCATCAATGTGCTGCATGAGTTGGCCGGCAGAATAACTCATTGATTGATTCATTCCGGTTATGGCAATACAATACTTAAAGCACCTCCTTCTCCAATATGCAATTATTTATTCTTAGAAACATTTAAATTTATAGCTCGAGTCGTTGGCCGCAACGAAACGTGCATTTTTTGCTGCAAATTTGACATCGAAATTTATATTCGATTATTCTGCAATTGAACTCAATTTTTCCAAACACGTTTGCTAAGGAGAACATTTTCTAGGATTTTATATTTAATATATTCAAGTTTTAAACAGATTGTCCCAGTTTCCGTTGTTCATTGTGCCCTCAGTCTGCCTCTCGGCTGACTAATGCAATGTCCCTGCCAAACGTAAAATCGCCATGCATAAAATTTGACAATTTATTAACGCTCCGCTGCCGCTCGTAAAGTGCAACAGCGCTAGAAAAATACACACAGTCTAAATTTAAAATGTTGCAAAATGTGGCAGCTGGGCGTAAGAGGCGCTGCCGACCAGCTCCCAGAAGGGCGTCATAAAGCCCTCAAAATTATGTGTGGACGCATGGCCAAAATGGCTGCAAGGCAGCGCTCGTCTATTTCTGAACAAAAAGTCAAAAAAACAACAACAGATCTGAAATTTTTCTCCAACAACCCTCTTACAGAGTTCGTTAGCATTCTTGAATAGTTTAAACAATGTGTGCGGGATTTGGTTGGCGAAAACAATCAGCAAACTATCAGCTGGGCAACAAAACAAAAAGTAACATAATAATAATACTTAAATGTTGCCCACACACGCCAGCGTCAAGTTCTTTTTGCAAGTTCTCTTGGCACCAAATTTGGCTAGCGCTATGTGTGCGCCTTATATGGCAGTTCGCTTATTTGAATTTCCAAGATAGAGAGACAGAGTCATAAGCGAGACACATGTAAATTATGACTAAAACTTGACTTGCATCAAGAGTGCCGGCACTTCGAATGAATGAGCGATACATATATACTATACAGATAAACTATATATATATTTATTAATAAACAGCAACTGCCTTATAAGCACTGCAGAGCAAGAACTTGTTAATGAATAAAAAGATCTTTCATTGATAATTATTAGATTGGTTTAACCGCTCGGACACCTACATATGGACAACCTGCTCAAGCCAACTCAGCCAATGCCCTTAAATGGTCACTTAGCAACGGGCATGGGGTTTAATTACACACCAGATATATGCATATATATATATATATTTATATATATATATATATATGTAAATGTGTAGCCAAAGGCAGCGAGAGAGAAAAAGAGAGAACGAAAAAGAAAGAGAGCCATTGAGTCGCTAAAAGCAAGCTATTAATTAACTGCCTGCGCATATGGCATCGGCTTTAGGCTTAATTATTATAATTTATCTAAATGCTGCTATCAAATTGGCCCGTCAGTGACTAATCCGATTCTATGATACTGCCCCTTGGGCAGCTGTGTCATATGCAAATGCAATTCCGCGGCTTATTCATCTAATTCGTGTGCCACACATCAGCCGAGATCTCCTTCAGTTTGTCAGCCTGTGTGCAACGATTTGACATTTGACCGATTCAAATTGGCAGCTGTCATGATTGCGTTTATGCTTGAACAGATATCAGCTTGCTGATTTTATGATTGCAGCAAAAAATTGCTCACGTTGCGTGCGAGACGCAGGAATATGTTGCCAACTAAATGAAAAGCTTTTCGCCGAACTGCCCTTAATTTGCTGTTGAACATCTATTAAACGGAACGCAATAACAAATTGTTCGCACATATATAGATATATGTATATACTTGATGCTTGTTTATTGCGACAAATTCCATGCTGTATTCAATATTTCAGTTTTCACTGGCATCGCTTAATGAGTTCTTTGGCCGACTCTTAATGTGCTTGGACAGATAGAACGAGCCATGTCTTGTTATTTATATCTGTTCATAATGTTTCTGCTTGTTTTCTGCTGCTGCTGCTTCTGCTGCTACTTCTGCTTCTTCTTCTCTTTTTTTTTTAGTGAAAATGAAAATCATTTTCCACTGCGCTGCCAAGCAAATTAAGTTATATTATGTGAAATTTTTTGTTGCTCAAAATCTCAAGAGATTTTCCGCTCCGCTGTTTGTTCTTCGTGCTTTAGGCAAAGGCACGCCCAGACCCACATTAAATTGAATTAAACGAACGAACAAATTGTATAATTTGAAATATTTCATTTCATTTGATAAGAAGTGCTATAGTGTAAGTGGAATCTATTGTTTCTCCATACTTTGTCATTTGATTTATAGGCAGACATATTATTTGTTACTTCCACATAACCGCAGACAACCTTGTTCACGCCAAAATCTAATCCCAGCTTGTCAATCTTATAAGATATGCCAAACAGGCAGTCAGACAGTCCGACCGTCAGGTAGGCAGTTAGCTCAGTTGACACCTAAACCAAATTAATTCCAAGCTCAGCTCACAGCTTGGCAACTGCGGGTAGATCAGCTGATTGATTGATTTTGCCGGAGCGCAGTAATTTGCATTGGCTCACGACTTCGCTTCAAGTGCGATACATTAGCAGCCAAGTACTCGAGCAGCTAATTTATGAATGCAAGACCATTCAGGCCACGAATTAGATGACTCGAACCGTGGGCTCCAACTCAGCTCAGCTCAGCTCAGTTCAGCGCAGCGCGGCGTGGGTGTTGCCAGCGTATTTCGGCCTTAACAATGCCAAAACGCTGATCGTGTGGGTGACAAGCCGAGTTTAACAAATTGTCACAGCAATGACAAACGCCTCGTAATGGCACCAAATAATACATTAAGAAACAAAAACGCTTAAAGCTCGGCTTGAATATCGACGGCTCTGTGCCATAGCCACTGCAATTAAGCCAGTTGCCTCCGGCCATAAACCAACTGCAAGCACACATTTGGCATGAACTCCACAAATGCCTTGCTCGGCCTTGAGAATTTGCACACAAAATCACTTTGCGCGAAACAAAACACGCACATATCTATATATGTATAGCATATCTATGTGTGTGTATTCAAGTAATTTCATTTATTTGATTTTTGTATTTTGCATACTTATTTTTATGTATGTATATTATAATTCCTTTGCCTGCGGTTAGATTGTATAATTGTATAAAAATGTTAATTATGATAAACATATATTTATATATATATATATATATATATATATGTATATGTATATATATACATGTTCGGGTTCTTCGACTTTCTTTACTGAATTTTAAATGCGCCACAACAATTTGGTTTTTGTGTATTCAAATAATCAAGCATTGAGGTTTTCATGCTATTGCACACAAATAAATATGAACTTTATTTTTTTAGTGAACAAATGTGTGTAAATATTGTTGGAATAATATGCAAGTTTAGGTGTGTATTGTTTTATGTAACACAGGTCAAAAAACATAAAAAATAATATACGATAATTATAAATTGGATACTCCGTGTCCAGACTTAACTTGTATTAAATCCTTTATTTTAAAATAAATATCAAATATTAAAACTTAAAACAAACTCACGCTAATTGATATCACAAAATTTATTATAAGTCATATAGTGTGTTAGCCCATTTAACCTTTAATGGATATATGGCTATAAAAAGTAGAGCATATAACATTCACATAAACACGCAACAGTAAGCCAACATGTTCATAAAATGAAATGACAACCAACAAGTACATAAAAAAACAAACAAAAACAGTAAACAGTTGCTTACCTACATAAATTTTGGGTCATAGCCAGAAGAAAAGCAGCGTCAAGCGAAAAGCATGAAAACTGATATCGACACAAAAATAGTAACAAGCTAGTTTCACTCTCAAAGAATATTGATACGGCTTTCTGAATTTAGAAGACATATTTAATCTCTTTTCCGAGAAGTTTTTGATCTGTACAGATTTTCTTTGGAATTGCACATGCATTTTCGCAGTAAAATGTTTTTTAATTCAAAACTTGAAAAAATCAGTAATAAATAAAATATTAATGTGTTGCTGACTCAATTTTGCTATGCAGAAAAAACTTGTTTTTATCATTAAATATGAAATGTTTAATTTAGTAATAAATATAGTAATAATCATGTCCGACTGAGGCGAACTTTTACTAGTTTTTGATTCCTCTTTTTATTAAAAAAAAATATGCTAGTCTTCGCCGCTTATTTTTTAAATTATTTGCATTTGATGAAGCATGCAAGTTAATAAATATGCACCCAAGTTATTTCCCTTTTAAGTATAAAAGGCGTTTGGAATGTTTACAACTTTGAGCAATGCATGGGATTCCTTAAATTGCTTCAATACACAGCTTATGCTGCAAATCCCAGCTACGTGCCAAAACGAGAACACAGCGAAAAAAAAACACCTGGCCAGCTGTCTGAATTCTTTCACTACGCTGACCACATGCGCATACGTATAGCACCAGAATAAATATGAAAAATGTGCATAAAGTAACAATAACACGAAAAATTCTATACATTTTTTCGCAATTTTCCATATTTTTGCCGCAAAGTAAAACCAAAACAAGGAAGGAAGAAAAAAAGTATTTAACTATAATAAATTTGGCTTTCAGTGAATATCTGTGGGTGTAGAAAATGACATGCGAATGCAATTATGCGATTTTGTATAATTTTCTTATTAAAAAGAGCATCAAAAAAAAAAAAAAAAAGCGTACTGAATCTGATATATAGTATTCAGTATAATGATCAAATTTACTTTGATAGCTCGCAAATGCTTTGATGAAGTAATATGTTTTATTATTAGATTGCTTGTCAAGTTGTATAATTATTATTAGTCATTGAATGATACTTTAATACAGACACACTCCACACACAGGTTTTCGAAGAGGTCTTCAAAGGCAATTAGTTATAGCAGCATCGTCTCAAATTGCTAATTGTAACAATCATTGGCCAATAAGCGTACGACACGCTCGTTAATAAGCTAATAAAATGTATTTTGAGTAAATTAAATTTGTTTTAAATTATTAACGCCCATTCCACAAGCAGAGCTTATAAATTGCTGTGATTAATTCGAGCCACTTCACATGCCCCACACCGCCTGGACTTACGAGCTAAATCGTGACTAATTACGTTTCGGTTCTTAGCACTTTTGTATGCCAGTTTTATTAGCCAGTGCCATTTAATAAGGCCCAAGAAAAAATTATACATATATATATATACATAAGTATGCACATATATTTATATTATAATTTTAATTAGATCATTTGGATAGCAAGAGCCGCGCATTGCTAGGCAACACAGTCAGCTTTATATTTTCGGCAAATGAGCAGTCCAACAAAGGGCCATAAAACCAAATGAGATGTGATGCGATACGATGCGATGCGTTGCGTTGCGATTCGATGCGAGGTCAGCGGCAAAATTGGCAACACCCCAAATAGAATATGTCACAAAATTTCTCAAGCTAGTAAATGAAAATGTGTCAACTGTTGTTGCTGCTGCTGCTGCTGCTGCTGCTGGGAAAACAGTGACACAAATGCTTAACTATTTTTCACACACAGACACGCAGAGAGCACATAAAGTGAAGGTGGTCGACACGCCAGAATGCCTTTGGAGCCGCAAAAGAAAACAAAGCAACAAGTCATGAATCTTAACTGATCTCCACTCTGTCTTGGCAGGTTTTAAGGGCGCTAAGCAAAGGTAGTGAAATGGTAGAGCATGGCGGCGTGAATTTGTTACAACTTTCAGTTTCCACAATGGGCAAAATGGAAAGCTCTTGTCAACAGCTCTTGGCAGCCGGAGCAAAGACAAACAGCTAACACGCAAGTAAACAGCATTACAGGCCCACACATGCACACATACACACATACACACACGCACATAAGCACAAGCACGTTGGCTTGCAATAGAAAACGAAATTATAATGCAAGGCAAATTATGTTTTAATGCCACATGCTATGCGTGTGGGTGGCATTTGCCACAGCAACAACAACCACAATAACAACAGCAGCAACGGCATTAGCAGTATTACGACAATTTTTCACACGCACACAATAAAAATTTACAACAGTTAGTCGCTGTGCCCCTGTGTGTGTGTGCAGCATAGCGGCAGCCTTGCAACTTGACATTAAGCTTTGAAAGATGACAACAACCACAACGAGCCAAAGCAGCTGTGCGTTGGGGGCGTATCAATTGCGTGACCTAACGAGACTGGACAACAACAACCACAACCAGAAATTACAGTCAAAACGTCTGCAAACAATAAACAAGTAATAAGATATATAAATATATATTTAAATTTCAATCTTCAATATTTTGGCATACCCTTGAGAGCTTAGCCAATATCTCGCACGTACTTGACCAGTATTTTGTTTTGGCTGTTGAAATTTGAGAATATTTCACATGCTTCAAAATAGCTGCCAACACATTCCCAGTAAATGTGTCATTAAGTAAATAAACATTATTCGATATACGCATTTGAAAAACTTTAGCTCATATATTAATTACTATTATTATTGAGGGCAAGAACTACAATTTCACACACTCATTACATACATACATACATACATACATACATACATACATACATATATAGATAATAAAAATATATAGCTTGAAACATGTGTACTAAAATACAAAAACTGGCTGTTATTACTACAAAATGGCAAACGAAACATGTTCGAAAATTGCAAACAAGTTCGTAAACTTTAGGCCAATTTTTCAAAAAATAAATAAATAAATAAAACTTTTTCTGCAACTTGTCATTGCCAAAAAACGTTGCAAATGTCGTTTTACACAGTTTAACAGTTGTTGCTGCTGCTGTTATTGTTGTTGTTGTCATTGCTTTGGTCAAAGTGGCGCAAGGCATCGAGTCAAGCGAAAAGTGGCCGCAAATCAAACAGTTCCCATGTGCGCAATTTCGTAGCAAATGCCGTCACATAAGCAAGAAAAACCCGAACCCACGATCCAAAAGCCAAATCCGCAGCCAAAAATGAAAATGCATTAAATGCGTTAATTTACGTGAAATTGTGGAAAATCTTTGGCTCCCGCTGGGAGCGCAAAACCACAGAAAAAAAAAAAACGCCCGTAATGAGTCGCCAAACAAACAAAGCAAGATGAAAGGCAGGAAGCCACACCCCGAACCCAAAACCGAAGCCAACTCAACTCAACTCGACTCTGACTGAAGTCAAGACGAGGCGAGCTGAGTCAAAGCAAAGCCGAGCCAATAAAAAGAAAGAAAAAGCTGTCACGAATCATCTCAACGCTTCGTTTTGCGTATTATGTCAATATTTCAAAATTAATTAAAATTCAGACAATGAAGGTAAGGAAGCGTGGCAATGGGCGTGGGCGTGGGCGTGGGCGAGAGCATTAGGGTTCTATTGAAAAACCTTTTCAGCAAATAGCCAGGGTCCGGCACAAGTAAAGTGCATAAATTGTTAGCTGAAGGGCAAAGCGAGACAGAAGCTGCTTTCAGTCAGGCAGTCAACCAGTTAACAAATTAGTCATTTCACAGAGTTTGCTGGACTAGCAGATGCCTTGTAGACAGATACATGATTAGTTTATGAAGAAACAATTTAAGCATAAACAATTATCAGGCATGAATGTTTATATGTCTTTGATATTATTTGAATTACTGTATAGCTCATGGAATAGGACACAAATTGTTTATGCTTAAGCAATTCCATATATCTTAAATGTGAATATGACTTTGAATATCGATTCGTGTTAAGACACTCGAAGGCCTCCCACATCAAACCTCTGCTACTGTTGCACAATATCAGAATACAGGGTATTTGAACGGTAGTCAATGCCCATTCCCTGAGCGCCCATATTTATAAAGCAATTAACCGAGCTGATTTTATAGCCCAGCTCATAAAACTCAACAGCAGACATTATCAATGAGCGCTCACAGCCATGCACTCTCTCTCTCTCTCTCTCTCGCTCCCGCTGCCTGTGTCTCTCTTTCTCTCGTTCCTTCTCTCTCCTTCTGCTTAATTTTCACAGTGCTCAAGTATTCAACGCTCATAGCAATGGCTGCTTAAACCAATTAAAAATTAACAGCATATATAGATATACTATAGCTAATAGGAAATTTGTGTACTCAGCCAATCGGGTTAGATTTTGCCTCGGGCCGACGGCATTTTGTGCAACAGTTGTTGAACACAAGTGTCGGCATTTTCCAATGGGCAGCTACTGTGTTATCGCCCAACTGATAAGTCCTTAATCAAACACTCACCTGAAAAGAGCAAGACAGGTAGAAAGGAGATAAGATTACGTGGAAATACAAATGGTTCACATGCGTAACGCGATTTATAGCCAGTTCAAATTGGGCAAGGAAACCAAATAACAACAAAAGATACCCAGTCTCAACACGTGTCGAGATAAAGCTATATTCAGAGACGCACGCTGAAGGATTTATTTAAGATTTAAGATAAGATTGTTGTTGCTGCATTGAAATTGATAAAGAGCGCATTAATTAAATTAGTCTAACCTGAGTTAACGTTGCTAAAATACCATTCAATTTACGGGAATACATATTTATTGAGTGCAGAGAGGCTCATGGCTCAACACGCACTTAAGTCTCGAGCAGTTCAGTCAACGCGGTTGGGGGCCTTGCTGCATTGGGGCTGTTAACACCCGAAAAGCCGCTTGCAGCAATGTTCAATTTTTGAGGTTTGTTTTCAACTTTTTGGTTTTTTCAATTTTTCAATTTTTTTTCGTTTTTCTATTTTTATATACAACATCCATAATATAACATTTCTGTTCGGATATGAGTCGTCTAGGCAAATGCCGTGGCTATGTCTATAGCTGTGGCTGTTGCCTGTTGCTACGCTGCCAGCGTTTGTTTATTTCTGGAGTAGCCGAATGACTTTTCCGGAGCCCCTGCTACGACGTGTGTGGAACATAAACAGACGCTGCCTGGCCACGGCCACAACAACGACAACGGCAACAACAATCAACAACAATATGAAGATGAAGAAGAAGCTGTATCACACAAATCACGCACAGAATCCAATACAGAGCGGGGCAGAACAGAGGCTGTGCGAGCCAAATAAACCGCAAGGTTCATGACCTTTTGTGTTGTCTTCTAGATAAGACTTTAAGATTTCAAAATACTGTAAAAATTCTACTACCTGGCTCCAACTAACATGTTGCAGGCATGAGTTTTAGTGCACAAATAATGGCGTTGAGATTGTTCAAATAAATATCAAAATTGTTATTGTTCGTCTTTCTTTTTCTTCTGGTTGTTGTGTCTGTGGGCTGATGAGACTGCGAAAGTTTAGATAAGTTGTAAACATTTCGTTTAACAAGCTGCGTTCCATCAGCAACGCCAAGAATATGCCTTAGCTTTGTTTTCATTTCGGTAAAATATTATTTATATCTATACGAATTTTCGGCATTTTTTATTTCTTTGAAAATTTACAGCTGTTACTGGATGCTGCGCGTGGTCTAGCGGAAATTAAATGGAATATATTCATAGAGAATTTTGAAAGCCTAAACAAATATTGAACGAACACACACAATAGCTATATGTTGCCTTGTTTGCTTGTATCTATAGTGAAAGTTGCATTTGGTCGCTTGAAAGCAGCCCTGAAAATCAAATGCTACTCTTGTGTCGCTTATGTCATGTCTATCATGTTCCTACAAATGGCTTATTCACGATAATTAGCTTTGACAATGCCTGCGCTAGGTTTAAATATTTAATTTAATAATGTACAAATCGTAGAGAGACAAAAAAGGTTGGCCTTATTCATTACCAACATATTTCGAAATAGCATACAATACATCACTGCGTGAGTGTTAGTGTAAGTGTAAGTGTAGACGAGCTGTGGGCGTCTCTTGAGCGCCTGAAATGGGCCATGCATTACTTGTGGCTACGCAGCATGTCACTTGATCGTGCTGCCTTTTACTTGGCGTATAATTAATGTTGTTTATCGCGCATACGCAACGTGACGCACGTCATACAAAGCCCCACACACACACACAGACAGACAGACATACGAATGTGGCCACAACTGAGCCCAAAACCAAAGCCAAAGACAATACCTGAAGAGCTCTCTAGCTATTGCTATAAATTATTACGAAGACCCCCGTCCTAACTGCCTACCACTTGTCCACCTACCCACTGTCACAGCTATCTTTTGTTACTGAAAGTACAAAGCAAATATATATCTATTTATGTATCTGTATGTACCTGGCCACTTGTGCCTGTATAGATATTTGTTCATGCATAATTAAAATATGCTTGACCAAATTTGAAGTGTCCAGACAACTCGTTTTCAAAACAAAACTCAAAGACTTGCCGCCTTACTCAGTACTCAGTCTATTAAGTAAGGCTACGCATGCAAATGGGTACAGGGTATAATGAATGGATATAAATGTTATAAACAAAAGCAATGCTATGCAAATTTGAAGCACTGGGTATCTGGGCGTCGACTTCGTAGAGCTTTAGAGCTATTTATTAGTAATTATCTATATGTATTTCAGCACTGCAAGTTTCCTTTTCAGCATTGTGCAACTTGTTCTTAACACCTCTGAGCGCCCACATATTTTGTTTATTTTTAGTCAAAAAGGCGACATCAGCGACAGCGACAACTGCCGGCGATGTCTCTCTGTCGAGGTGCCCTGCTCTGCTGTTTACCTGCCTTTTATTATTTTGTACATTTATGCTGTCGCTTTGTCAGACAGCCAAGGAATACAAGAAATCAGTTTTGATGTGGGCAGCTGCGGCTGGTGCGTGGAAAACCGGAAAAGCCTACGTACACACACACAAGTACGCTCACATACAGTTGAACTGGCCTAAAAGCCCGTTTGGCAGTTTAGAAAATGCAAGTGAACTCGTTCATGTACCAATGACATTCATCCGAATCTGACGTTTGGCTGATAAGCCACACGATGTCCTTGAGATGGGCATGCTGTGTGTCTGTGTCGGTGTCTGTGCCTGCCCCGTCAGCGTAGGCAGCTGTCCATTTGAAAGTGAAGCGGAAGTGAAATGCCATAAAGCAAACGAGGCAGCAGCAACCGAAGCAGCAACAGCAACAGCAACAGCAGCAGCAGCAGCAGTAGCGACTGCAACTTTCAATCAATAACGCAGTGCGTAAGGGCTGTGCAAACGTTCTATGAATAGAAACGGTTTTCAATTTCAATCTTCATTACGTCTGCTGGATACGCATTTTGGCTTATGTTCACGATGGACCAACTTTTCAAATGCCAAAGAGCATGGCTGAAAATAGCAATAACTGCACTGCAGTTACAGTTAGCCTGTTGCCTTAAGGTGAGTTTGGCAATTAGAAATCGGAGACTTTGCTAAATAACTTGGCGCACTTGACTATATAATAGCTGGCCAAATCTCAAGTCTACGAAGCCCGATGTATGCTTGAGTAAATACAGCAAAACCCAAGTTGACCTTTAGCCCCCGAGCACCAGTGACGGCGTAGGAGGTGGCAATCAACTGATGTTCAATTTATACTTTATGCTTTACTATCGTTGATAGAAACGTAAAAGGATTTGTGGGCGTGAAGCGTTCAGAGAGCGACAACTGCCAGATTCGAACTCAAATCAAATGACATGGTTCCCTGAAGCTGAGACACCTGAAGCCACAGCTCTTCCTGTGGTACGAAAACCTTTTGGCATATGGAAAAAATAGCTGTTACTAGCGTAATGAGATTTACAACAGCAGCGAATGTGAACGTGGGTGTACCAACTGGTAAAGGCTACATTTGGTTGCTTTTTTTTTTTTGTTCTTAGCCAGATAAACTTTATTAACAATTCTGGGGACGTAATATCATTGGCTTCAATTAGATCAGGGTGTGGAAGCTGTTGTTGCGTACCGCATATGCACCCACCAAACGCTAAAGGTGTAGCCTTCAACCCCTTGGCATTTGCTGCTGCCCACACGATAACCCAAATACGCGGTACGCCAGAGCGAAGCGAAAATCAAATGCAACAGCCAAGTGAATTTGCAGCTCCTGCGGCTGCTTCTGCTACTTTTCTGACTGCGTTTACTACAGTTCGTGAAACTGGAGAAACAAATTAAAAATGTAATATGATTTCCGCCTGCCAAGCAGAGGAGCAGGACGTCCACTGCATGCGGATATGGAAAATGTCAAAATGGAAAGGTAAATATGCCCCAAGCCATATAAATGATTCGTCTCACGAAAAACATCCAGTGGGCGCATTTTTGGGTATGAATATTTTTATAAAGGCATATAATTTGAATTGATATATAGGAGCTATACAAGTCTAATTGAGTTTGTATATTTACTTCAGAGTTGACTTCAGCTAAAGTTTATTCCATTTTGAAAACAATTAAATATATTCTTAAAGAATTCTTAATTTCAGCAATCCACATGATTTGGTGCTGTTGACTATAATAATAATATAAAATAATTTTTGTATTTATTAAAGTAAAGTAAATAAAATAATATATAATTTGTATTTAAAGTATCTTTAATTTTTGATATCTTTAATGGTTCTTCTTTGTTTTTGGCTGGCAGGTCATTTAAAGCTTCGTTTGGTCATGTGGCGCCCACGCACACAAAAGAAAACCAAAACTTAAGAGAGTCCATATAAAATAGCATTTAACCCGAATACGCGAAGAAGGACGGCATTAAAAAACGTGGCAGCACGACATTCAATTTTATGTCATTTTTTAAAATACAAAAAGTGCCATAATAAACATAAACAACGCAGCCGACACGACACAAAGGTAGAAGCAGTGGCAAAGACAACGACAGCGACAACGACAACGTCAACGATAAACATGCAATGCTGCGCCACACATCCACACACAACAAATTACAACAGCTGATCGCAAATGCAACAATTAAGGCGTTATGGGGGCGTGCAGCTACAAAATTTTCGAAAATACCAAAGACTTTCTATCGAAACAGTTGAACGAGACGAAAGTGCGTGAAATTTGCTGATGCATTTATGCGAAAATAGCGTCAAACTAAAACGGCTGGCAAAACATACAGCCAAATGTCTACACCACACAGACACGTTCACATACACACACACGCACACATCGAGACACAGACAACGTGACAACAACTACGGCGACAACGTTCAGTTCATTCATGCTGCACAAAATACAAAACGCGTCGTTTTGGTAAATTTCTCAATTGCAGACAGCCAAAAGATACAAAGATACAAAAGTATCTACAGCTGAGAGAGCGCGCGTCGTGAGAGTATTTGTTTTTATGCCGCATTTTAATTATTAGCTGCGGACATTTGCATGCTGTCATCGCGTATCAACTGTGTATATATGTATATATATATAGATATATATGTATCTGTTAGATCCATATCGCAGCTTACATATCTGCTAAACGTTTCCAATGACAGCCGCAAAACTATGCCAAAAATCAACAAGAATCTCTAGCGTTGTTCTTTTATTTTTTATGGCACATGACGCATCCAATTGCGATACGTATATATATAGATATATTACATATAGTTTAATTCAGTGTGACATATACGCTTAAGTTTCTTTAGCATGTCTTTTGTCAGCTGTGGCAAGTGAACGCCCCTCCTTCGCTTTGGCTGCCCGCAAATCTCACGAGGTATCAAAATAATAATGATCTATCAATTGACGATATTTAATTGCAATAGGGGTGTCTTTATTTGTGTGTGTGTGCTTAGTTATGCCATGCCCGCATTTCTCATAACTGTCAGCCTTTTCGTTTTACATTTTTCACTCATACACACAGAGAGAAAGGCAGCCGCCCGTTTTGGGGGCAATTGAAAATTGAAAATCGAATTGATCGGGCCATATAGATCGGATGGCACTGTGGCCGGCCATTGCACAATAAATGTGATTCACTTGCCACTCGCGGCTACTCAAGTGGCATCGCCCGCCCATATATGGCCACCGCAGCAACACACTCGACTTCGAATTCGACTTCGAGTTCGAGTTCGAGTTCGAGTTAAAGTTGAAGTTGCGGCCGAGCGACCATATGGCACAACTTCAAAGCGAAATTTATTGCCTTTTGCATCTCCACGCGCACTCTCAAGTATTGCGCTTTGTTATCAAATTGTTCAATTTGCTGTCTGCCGGCATATTGAAGCAATTGTCTAATGCCACATGGCTGGCTGTCTGCCTGTCGCTGCCGCACCGCTGCTGCGGCTGCTCAGCTGCCACATATGAAGGCGGAGACTGGCTGCTGCTGCTGCTGCTGGTAGTCGCGTGCCATTCATGAAGATTATGTGAGTGTGTGTGTGTGTGTGTGGAATATGAGCATGCAAAACACATTTTAATTACGAGGCTTTTCAGCTTTTTCAGCTATTTTTGTCAAAAATTGTTCGTTTCGTTTTTGCGCGCCTTTCAGCATTTGTTGCAAGTGTTTGTGTGTGTGTGTATGTGTATCAAATGTCATGGAAGATGAAAATGACGTAATCTGTAGGGCAGCTCAAGACACAGGCACAGGCACTTGAAAAATGCTAATTGAAGACTGCAGATACTCAGATACATTTGTATCTTTGGAATTGCCATGTGCCATGTGCTGAGTCACTCGCTCGGTTTTGCAGTAGATATCAAGTTTAGCTATAGCTACTGCTGCTGCTGCCTCTGCTGCCGCTGCCTCCATTTAGATGAGCGCATTTCTATGTATTCTCGGGTCGGTTTCTTAAAAGCAAAATAAAACTTAAACCAAATATAAATAAAAACTTGCTAATTGAGTGGCCCAGTCTATACGAAACTCAACAAAAGGTTCGCAAATGTTTGCACACACAAGAGATGCGACTGTTTAAAATACTATGCTCAATGCAAGAGCTTTTAACTAATAACTATAATTTGCATATGTATGTATGTATGTACATTTTGATAGTAAAATCCAATCGGAGCTATATTAGGTTGACGTAAAGGGTGATGCATATGGATAAAAATAGATATTCGTATAATTAAATTATTCTACATAAAATTTGTATTATTTTGCATGTCCCCACATTATTTATAAATTACTGTTCAATATCATTTGCAACGTAAATTGTTAGTCTGAATTTACCCCGCCCACTTTCCCTATCGGAGCCAGCCAACCATTAAGCCCAACTAGGCTTAGCTCACAAACTTTCGCTTGTCAACGTTTGAGTGTTCATTGATCAGTGATCAGTGATCAGTGATCAGCGATCAGCGATCAGCATCGATCAATGCCCTTTCAACATATAATAAATTTAGACAATGTCATTGTTCATACGCCTAGCCAATTGCTTCATTTTGCGGAACAGTTATTTAATGTTCAATCAAATGAAATGCAGCCAGCTCCTGGCCATAGTTAACTTCCGATTGCAATGGACAAACGCTTGGCTGCCTCTTGTTTTGGTAGCGCCCATAATGGCGACTTGGCCAACATGAAAACGCATAAACGTAAACAACATCAAATCAAAACAACCAACGGTCGCCATGACAAAAGATTTTAATTGAATCTGAAAAAAAAAAAAAACGCAATGGGACGTGCACAGTTACCCTGTTCCCCTCATCCCTGTGCCCACTCGCGCGCTCTCTCCCTCTCCCTGCATCTCACTCTCTCCATAAGAGAGTGCGGGCATAGATTAGAGGGTTTGCCAGCTGGGCCCACGCGTTCCGCATAACAATTGTCAACAAATTTATGAGCACAACGTAAATCCAACTACTCGCATATAAGTGGTGGCTCTGGGCCCGGTTGGTATTGATATCAAATTAAAATTCAAAAGAGCTCATTGCGCACATTGTATATCTCTTGATTTGTATTCCTCAATTTTTTTTTTTTTTTTTTAATTTTAATTAAAAAAGTCGTAAGTCGTAAAAAAAAAGAGAAAAACTAAATTTGTTTACGCTGCATTTGATGAAGCGTTCGATCACAGTGCAATTAAGCATTGCTTTGTTTGCATTTGGAGCTCAGTTAATACCGATTCTGTTCGATCCGCTGCGCAAACAACGCCCTAAAAATGCTTAAGTAGAGAACGGCAGAGCATTCCACAAGACGGACGCTCAACAGGCTAGAAACCATTTCCAATCATCTAAATTTAGACGAAATGAAACACATTTCAAATTTTTCATGAAGCAGCAGCAGCAGCAGCAGCAGCAGCAACAACAACAACAACACCAAAAACTGTCGAGCGCTGAAAATCTAGCTGCCGGTATGTATCTGAAAGAGAAATGCCAAGTATATATATACATGATTCTGAAGCATACGTGCATATAAGTTTTCGTCTACATATATGTATACATTTATATATACATATATATAAATATATATATAGCTTTGTGACTGTATAAACATTTGTGCGCTTTAGCCCGTATAGCGGGTGTAGTCCGTACGTAATTTGATTTTTTTTTTTCTTTTTTAAATGCACAACGCAAGATACACACAGAGTTTGTGTATCTATAAGATCGCGGGCGCAGCGTTGCGTACCCGAGATATAAAGAAAGAGCAACAACAGAATATCTGATATCTTAGTTGTTGTGCTTATTTCGGCCAATGCGTGGGCTAGAAAAACACCTTTAAATAATTATTTGATTAGAGCTGCGATCAGTCGCCTTTGATGTGGACACACAATCATCTGCAGATACAGCTACAACATAAAGATACAGCTACAACACATACAGATACAGATACAGATACAGATACAGATACAGATACAGATACAGATACAGATACAGATACAGATACAGATACAGATACAGCTACAACACATACAGATACAGATACAGATACAGATACAGATACAGATACAGATACAGATACAGATACAGATACAGATACAGATACAGATACAGATACAGATACAGATACAGATACAGATACAGATACAGATACAGATACAGATACAGATACAGATACACATACAGATACAGATACAGATACAGATACAGATACAGATACAGATACAGATACAGATGCAGATGCAGATGCAGATGCAGATACAGATACATATACAGATGAGGGGGCCTTGCAGCTTATGAGTCTTATAAGCGTCAGACGTCATGCGGAAAATAGTCTCGGATTTATATCAGTATATTTATACCTTATACATATTTCGCAGATAGTACGTGCAGTTATGCTTGGACTGCGTCTCCGTAATCCGAACCCGAGCACACGGTGCACACCGTCGTCGTTGACGTCGTCTTTCCACAGTCTAGGCACACTTCAACTGTGCAAATTGCTCGGCATGCATCAAGATACAAATACGCTAAAAACGTGCTTCGACGGCATGTGTCATCTGTATCTAACAGATACAGATACAAATGCAGATACAGATACAGATATAGATATAATAAACGCCAATGCCTCTGTGAACAATATCTTCTTCAGTTTTTGTTGTTGTTGCTTGTTCGCTTCTTAATTTTTTGTATTTAATTTTGTTGTTGTTTTCTTTTTTTTTAGACATGAGTCACTACCCCCAACAAAAGTGAACAACGAAATTTATGTCAGCAGTGCCAAAAGCGACGACCGAATGAAGACAATAAAAACAAGCGGCAAACGAAATAAATAAGAAATCCAAATGTAAAAGAGGCAAACGTAAGAGGCGTAAAATAACAAAACCTAAGCCAAATGCTCACATATTCATGCAACATATGTCTGTGTGTGTGTGTGTGTGTGAGGGTGGAGGTATATCCGTGGGGGGCACATGCAACATATTTGTGCAGCTAATATGAGCGACCAACAGGTTGCAACAGCTATGAATTCTATATTGTATACGGCAGATTATTCCGAATATTCGCTTTTGCAAATAAGTAAATCACTCTCCACGGCAACTATAATAATAAAACCGAAGTCAAATTTCGATCCTTTCTGAGTACATTAGCAGCAGTATCTAATGCGCACACAAGCAAAATTCGTGAAAAAAAAATCTATATATAATACGCATAGACAACAATTTGAAGAATGCTTAACCAGGATTATTTTTACGAGGAAAGTATTCATGCAGCAGACACTCAGCCACAAGCTCGACAACTACAACAAAACTAACCTAACGATGCGACGGCAGCAATTGAAAATAGAGAAAGTAGCCAAAAACGACAGTAAAAAACGATGTAAAAATCCAACGAAAACCCAAAACTTCTGGCAAAAAGTTGAAAAGTCGTAGCCGTGCACAATGCGACCCACAGCCCAGGTCCGATGTCCGGGTGTGAGACCATAAGTTGGCCAAATAGTTCAAGCCACACGCCCACACTCCCACAGCTGTTGATAAGCGGGCGGGTGGGTGTTTGGGTTGTCGTTTGGCTGTTGAGCGCAGTAAGCAGCAAGCAGGTAAAAAATAAAACCAAAACCAAAAAAAAAAAAAAATAATAACATTTTCTCGTAGCTGGTCGAACGAGTTTTACAAATTGTCAACGCTTTGCTTTTGGCAAACACAATTTGTAGACACAACAACAAAACTAGTTTGCAGTGCTGCGAGTATCTACGTATCTGTAGCTGAATCTGTATCTGTATCTGTATCTGTGCAACATAATTTTGTCATTACCAAGAGGTGACACATACGACACACATATACATATATGCATATGGCCAACAGATGTTGGGCAAACAACAACAACAAATTGAAACCAAAGCAAGCGTTTGCGATTTGAGAAAACGAGCTGCAGCGTTGCCAACTGTAAGAATCAACAAATGAAGCTAGCTAAAAGGGACGATTATAAAGATATGTAATTTCTATTTACATAAAATATAAACTTTCATAGCTCCTTTGATTTTTATAAAAGACAGATTCTATTCAACTATTACTGAGTAATTTGAAATTTTGATATGCTTTTCATTATTTTTAAATTTACTTGTGATTACATTTTGGTTTAAATGCAATTTCAATTGAGTTAGAAAATGCTTAGAATATTTTACTTTTGCGTATGTTATAAGCCTGCTTATTGTTATCTAAGTAACACGTACTCTAATATAATACTAATTCAATTAAAATACATTGATTATCATCTCGGAAAGTGTTTATAGATATTACCAACAAATATCATTTAATAAACTGCAAATAATGAGTTTTTAACTAATTTAAATTTAAGTTTAATTAAGACATAGGCTAATAGTCTTTTAATTCAAGCTAAAAACCGCTAAATATAACAAGAAATAAGTGCTCTTCGCAACACTGACAAGCTGTGAGCGTTCAGGTAGACGTCGCACAGTTATGTTTTGTGTGATCCTGTGTGCGAGTGCCACGCCCCCAGCGGCTGCTTTTGTTGTTTGTCGTTGTGTTGATTTTTCGGCCTCATTGTTAATTTTCTTGAGACTATTTGCAGAGGCAAAGGCGTGGGCATGTGGCTGAGGTACTCGGTCAGGCGATACAGTTGCATATTCAGATACAGATGCAGACATAGATACAGCTACATTTGTGAGCACTCGGAAGTAATCAAGGCTGCTGCAACTGTGTTGCATCTTCTCAAACAAGCGGGGGTCCCGTTGCAAGCTAACGAAGATGTAAGCAACAACATAACAAACAACAGCGAAAACAAGAGAAAAGAGTGGACTCTTCAAAGAGCCAGCAAGAGAACATGCAGACAGAAACGAACGGGCACACAAAAAGGAAATAACTAAAAATAACAAACAACTGACGTCGACTGCGACTGCGGCGGCAACTGCTACGTTGGCAGCGTTGACTTTGGGTTCTCCCGCAAGGTGGAATGAACTCAAGATCAGGGCCCGGAGGCGACTTTACATATAGAAAGAGACCCAGCAACAAAGTTGCGCTTATTGGGGTAAAACCGATCAGGACCTATGGTATATATCCATATATAAGTTACTATATAACTAAATAAGGAATAATAATAAAATCTTTCCTTTACTGAAGATTTCACATCTCATGTTCCTAGTTCGTACAGTTGGACTCATAACATTTATAAATTTATATATTAATTTATTTATGAATTTGTATATATAACTTACCTTCGTCCAGCAGTCGCTCCACATGCGTAAAGACATTGGGAAATGCAGCCAACTGTTTGCGATCCTTCAGCAATTGTGCCAAATAGTCGGCAATGCTTTGTGTGCTTTGTTGTTGTTGTTGGGGCGTCATGTGCTGCGCCTGTGGCACCACTTGCGTGGGCTGTTGTTGCTGTTGCTGCTGCTGAGCAACGGCAGCGGCTGCGGCAGCCGCAACGGCAGCGGCGGCCTGTTGTTGCAATTGCTGTTGCACAACGGTCTTGTTCTCACAGACACTCATTTTATTGTAGTATGTGTATATATTTCTATATATGTGTGTGGGTGAGCGTGTTTTGTTTAAGCTTTTACAATTGTTTACTTAGTTGCACAATGTTTTTTTTTTTATTTTTTTGTTGCCGAGATTCTTTTATGATGCGTACTAAACTCTTTCGACTGTTTCTCTATTTTCGGGTTTTCGAGTATTGCACAATTGCTAAACAAAAGGCTATTATATATTTGTTGCTTTAACACTCTTTGATATCTTGTTGCTTTTAAATGTTTCAATGTTGCTGCGAAATGGAATAAACACAATTTTATTTTATTACGAGCTGAATTTTCAATAATAACAGAAACAGATTAAAAACAACTCCGCCCAAAAAGAGTTTGAGAATTTCGAGAGAAACAAAACGAAAACAACAACAACGTCAGCAGCGCAGAAACAACCAGAGAGGGAGAGCGCGCGAGAGAGAGCAAGTCTAAAATGAAGACTGAAAAAATTCCTCAACGCAGCAGCGCGGCTGGTTCAGATCGGTGATCAGTAAGAAGAAGAGAAGACAAACGGCGCAGTCGCCGTCTACGTTTTGCCAGTACACACACACACACATACGAACAGTAACCATACGTGTAGAGACAGTTCATTTGTATGCGTTTATGCATGTGTTTGTGTTTGTGAGCGTAATCGTGAGCAACGGAGATGAATGAAAGCAGAATGTCAAAATAGCTGCTTATTTGTTCGCTCTCTTTCACGCTCCCTCTCTTATTCTCATTCCGTGGCTGCAGCAGCCCCAAGAAGTAAAACAAAAAGAAATTATTTGTTATATGCAAATTAAAATTTCATATTTGCAGGAAATTTGGATGCCATATTTGAAGCCTACGCAGAATTGTACAAATTTCGAATATTCGACGTGCTTATTGTAGAAAAGAATAGCAGCCATTATTTGGATTATAGCTAAAAAGCTGAAAATTTCGCATGAAATATGCACAGTTTACGGTTGCTTCTGATTATGTTTTATTTGTTGTTGTTCCCCGTCTTATGAGTTTGTTGCTTTCAGTTTCACATTAATATTGCTTTCGAAATTGCATACATTTGCATTTGTTGTACACTGCGATCATTAACTAATAAAGAATTCCTTTTCTTATATATATATATTTTTTTTTGTTTATTTAAAATGTATTCGAGTCGGGTAAAAGGAAAACGCACGGATCTCGCCTCTACTTGGACGATTCTTCCTACTTCTAAAACTGAACCGCACGCAAAGACAGAGAAAAAGAAACTGAACGCAAAGCGTATTGATGAAGAAAATGAAAGGAGAAGAGCCAGCATGCCATTTTGAGTATAACAGAAACTTAACAGCAGTGAAGATCGTTTAACAGCGTTGCCACAGTTAACACGCTGCGCAGCTGTTCGTTTTAACTGAAAAATATTGCTTAATATTAAAAGTTTTCAATAAATATAAAACTAAATACAATGAAGTTGATTTAATAAAATAAATTCCTATCTATCTTAGGTCTTTTGATGGGCAATAAATGGATCGTGAGCATTATAATAAATAATATTGTGTTAGGTGGCAGCGCTAAATCTGTCTATCATGGACTGTTAACAGCAGCCATCTCTCTCACACTCGTTTGTTAAGCCCATTTGGCGCGTTGGCGTCAATTTGAATTATGAAAACACTCTGAGAGCGGAGGCATTAATTACGTACGGAAATTGTTAGGAGGCAACGACTGCGAACGCTTAGAATCAACTACAACGCTTTGTTGGATATGTGGGCATTTGGCCAAAAGCCTATGCAAATTACCAAACATACCAAATGGAAATTGCTCGGGCCAAAATGCCAAATGTTGGTGTTAAAACTTGCCTTTGAGCCAAAATGCTCAAAATAGTTAAAATGTATGTGGGAAAATTGGAATTCGCATGCGATGCCAGCTACGCACCATATAAGTGTCCCTGGACAGCAACAACTTTTACTTTCCATTGCAAATGCGTTTTTTTTTTTTTCTTTACGCCTGGCTTCCGTGTATTCCGCAAAAAGCCATCAGCAGCAGCGACCGCTTTACACATACACAGCACCCGCATGCACTTAAAAAGAGACGTGAAAGTTTTCAATCAATGGAAGTGGAAAGCAGGCGCCCACCATCGACCTGGCCAACCACTCGCTGTGGTGCACCTTGGCATGGTCATGTGTGTGTGTGTGCGAGTGTGTAGGCCGATCAAAGTGATATCTATATATACATACATATGTATATGTATGCATGCATGTAGTCACATTTATACATTTTATTGTCATTGAATATGTGTCAGAGATTTAGGCATTGTATTATTATGGTTGTTCGATTTAGTGCTCAGCAAAGCCTATTTTGATGCTGACACCCACACTCTCCCACAGATCCTCTGAGATAAACAAGTTGGTTAAAAAAGCAACACATCATTCCATTCGTGGGCTGCTAAGCTTTAGGGCTTTGCGTGTAGGCCATTTCTGGTAGCACTTTCAATTTTGAACAAATGTTGCATGGTGCCCAAACTGACGATTTCGTCACTGACACTGATTGCCACACAAAAGTGTGAAAGAGCCACGCACGTTAGCAAGCCTCAGCCCAAGCCATGCACTTTGGCTTGAGTTATTAGCAAAATTGCATTTAAAATGCAGATCAAATATTCCAGTTAGTCTAGGCTAGTCGGGGCTAAAAGCCCAGAGGCAGAGTTAACAACGTTTTACGCAGTTTTACGCTTCAATAGAAGAGCTCACAGGCACAGTGTGACTAGAGTACGAGAGATAGGCACGAAATGTGCAATGCTAATAATAATGTGTAAGAGTCGAACAAACATGTTGTATATATTAAAAATATATATGTTATTACTTATTTGATTACATATATAAATATAAATATTATTATTTATTTTATTATTAAATAAGTATTTTATACGTACATATTATTTATAAGTCTTTTCTTAACACCTTCGAAATTCATATGATATTCATCAGGTACAGTCCACTGTGCTCGGAATTGCTCACAGCACACATCAGTGGCCATATTTCACACTCGACTTGGTATGCATCATCCCAGTCGTCCTGCCGTCTCCCTTATACATGCCCACTTTTTGTGCCTATTGTGACCGAATTGGGGCTGCTGTGGGTGTGGCTGTTGTTCCACCTGCTCCTGCTACCGTTGCTGACAAAATGATACACTTGCTGTCTGATTGGTCAATTCGCAGGGCACACGTTGCCGGCAGCGCAGCACACGCTTTATATAATTATAAGCGCTATGTTTATTGAAAGGTAACCGGACTCTATTAGCCTTTTCATTAAGCCAAAAACTGTTGCGTGGGCGTCAGGGCAAACATGGTCGACACACGATTGTAGTTAAATCGTATGAATGTGATTTACACAGTAGTGATTTCATGCATTTTGTTAATAATATTGCTAGATAAATCCGACTTCATTATATAAGAATAATGCAAGAATAATATTTTACTAAAAGAATTTAGTAATGTAGTAATATTCATATGTCAGATTTTCTGTTCCTAACTTTGATATTAATTATTCATTAATATTTATAAATTTTCTGATTATTCGCTGCTCTAGCACTATCAGTCCTTAACGCATAAGTTTAGTTATTACATTTTTCTATTTTCAGCCTACATATAAACCTAAACCTTTACTTATTTAATATACTCATTCATATCCAATATATCTGTTCATATACGTATATATATTTTATATATGCTATGAATATATATATATATTTAACTTTACATTCCATTCCATACAAAATAGTCCACGTTTGCTATGAGTTTTGCCATTTTTGCCCATTGTATCAATTAATTTGGCAATAGCTCGCCTCAATGCCCATGATTCACGGCTGTTTTGTATGCCACATCCTTGCCAGCCGCTCACATTCATAATGCATGCACAAATTGTACTATTCCCGGAAAATGACTGCTGCATAGATGCTGTCCAGCCAAAATGATACACCTGTTCTATGGGACGCTGAGTACGCTTTGTATAATTAGTAGCGGCATGTTGGCTAAAAGGCAACTCGCCTCTATTGGGGTTTTTATTACGTGAACAACTGTTGCGTGGGCGCCAGCATCGAGTGAGCCAAATGAAACAAGCCACTACGCCCACACAAACACATACATACATACACCTGTCAACTGCCAACTGCTCTGGACAGGTAGTCGTATGAGTAGAGCTTTTAAATTTTCAACTGGCTGGCTATGAATGAGAAGTTCACTGAAGAATAATCAACTAATGAATCAGAGGCGGTTAGATAACCTCTGTTGATGATATTGTTAAGTTGGGCAAGCAGATAGATCTGGTTGATGATATTATTATCGCTTATGGCTATATGTATTTATGCATTGCATATAAATATCACATGTGAGGAGTGGGATAAATATGAACCAGCTTAGTATAGTTTGCAAGTTTGTATTCGATTTCTATTATTATTAAATTATTCCATTATTCTTTTAAATTTTGATCTGAAAATATCTGTATTAAATATCATCTATTCATTACTTAGTTTAATCATTCTTAAATACTAATTTTACTAAAGTAATGTGAGCAGCAACAAGTTGAAGCACCTGACTTTTCATTCATAAAAAATAGTTGGGTTTTATACCCTGTTTTATACCCTATTATTGCTATGTATATAACAGGGCATATAATGCAGAGCAAGTGTATGAAACATATAATGAAAGTTTGCTCAAGAGTCAATATAGGACAAAGAAAACACGATTGAGAACGAGAGAGATAGGTAGTGAACTAGAGACAGAGATAAAATAATAGATAAGAGAGATAGAATGTATTGTCTAGGACAGGGACAATGGAGAAACAAACATTTTCAAAGGGCATTCCCGCGTGAAAGGTCATTTCAATATAAATTTAATCTTGTATTTTGTATACAGTGCTAATAAATATTTTATTTTATTAACCGAGTGCACTTTGAGTAAAAATGAATATTAAATGAATAATCCACAAGTGGCCTAAGTGAACAGAGATTTTGTTTATCGAAAATCTGGTTCTTTACAGGGTAACTGCGAGTCGTGCAGCTGCAGCTGGATCACCTTCACCTACCATGCTGGCGGCACTCGTGCATTCATGAATGAAGTTTCTCGACTGCCACTAGTTCCAGCATCAGCATTGCCATTACCATTAGCATTAGCATCAGCGGTAACCCGATTTCATTCACAAGTTCTGCCTCGCAGGCGTCGCGTCGGTGGCATACCACCAACTGATGTTGGTGGAGGGGGCGTGTGCGCAATTTTGTCGCCCACGCCCAGGCTTGAACGAAATATAAAAAACTAGTATTAATTTGTTGCTGGCTTTCTGGCCGTTCGGCTGTCTGTCTGTCTGGCCGGCTGCTTCGATTAGGCAGCGCATTAATTTCTTGATGCCGTCTTTTGGACAGCGAGTGGCTCAGCCTGGGTGAAGCGGGTGTCGTGGGCTGAACGAGTTTTATTAGAAAATTGTTTACAGCTCTTCAATGCTATTTCAATTGATGGCCGCATTCGCTGTGGGCGCCAACAAGACGACGCACTGAACGTTGCGCAATTGGCAAAGGCCTGGACGGAACGGGCATGCCAAACTGTTACAGTTTTAGCTCCACTGAGCACTGAATAAACTGGAACAATTTAATATACTTAAAAAAAAAAACAAAATAAATAAATAAAGTCGCACTGGCCATATTCGGCACAGCTTGCCAAATACTTTGTTAAAGTCTGCCCGACACAATAAAAATATATGAGATACAAACAGCGAACAAATAAGGCATCGGGCACATCCGTGTGGGCGTTGCAACGCCTTTTGGGTTGAATTATTTGTGAAATGAAGCCAGACTCATACATATCTCTACATTATATGTGTATATTCATGTATAGCGATATAAAAAGCACATGACTTTAAACTTAAGGCTAAAGCATTAACGCATAAACTTCTTGGCCTGATCCCGATTGATCTGCTTGAAGACGCGCTGCTTGTGGCCGGCGCCCCGCTCGTTCATCTGTTTGTAGTAGCCAAAGCCACCGCCTCCCACTCGCTTCTCGGGCCGCTCGCGCTTGGCAGCGCCCACTTTGAGGTCAACCACTGGCGGCACCAGAAAGCCAAAGCTCTTGGCCACCGCCTGCAAGTCCAGAGTGTTCACGTTGAATATCTGTTTCAGCTGATGCGAATCATAGGCGCGCACATACGACTTGAACGCCTCCTTGGCGGACTGATTGAGGAAATAGTTTTTCGCTATCAATTTCTCCAGCTGTGAAGAGAAAGAACATGTGAATATACATATATATATTTCTCTATAGCTATTGTGTCTACCTGCATTTGTATGTCGGCTATCTTTTGCCAGGAGAACTCAAATTCATTGAGCGGCACCTTGGCTGCTTTCAGATAGCGCAAGAAGCCCAATTCCTCGGGCCGTAGCATCAACAAAGCATGTCCCGAACCACCAGAGCCGCGAGCCGTACGGCCCACACGATGGATATACTCGCGCGGATCATCTGGCGGATCGTATTGCACAATCCAATCGACTTGCGGTATATCCAGGCCACGCGCCGCCACATCCGTGCAGAGCAGGATGCCCGACTCGGCATTGCAGAACTGAAAGAAGGTCGTCGTCCGTTTCGTTTGCTTTTGCTTGCCATGTATGGAGGTGACCGGCAGATCGATATAGTTGAAGAGCTCGTGATGATACTTGACCGACATGCATGAGGAGAAGAAGACCATGACCTTCTTCTTGCGATTCTTTTTGAGGAACGTGAAGAGCACCAGCAAACGCTTCTCAGACGGACAGACAATGTAGCCTTGCTCAAGTCCCTCAACGGTGGCTGTCTCCTGGTTATCATGCACGCCCACATAGATGGGCTCCTTCTTGAGCGCCAGCTTGGACAGCGCATCAATGCGCTCCGTCTGTGTGGCCGAGAATAACATAGTCTGGCGGCGTTCTAAAGAGATAAAAATAAAAAATCCCATATTTGTCTTCATCAAATAATATTCTTTCTTACTTGGCAGCAGATTGATGATCTGCTTGAGCTCCTCCTCAAAACCAATCTCCAGTATCCGATCCACCTCATCGATAATCAGGCATTGCAAGTTTTTGTACAGGAAATCCGGAGTGTTCTGCAAATGATCCAACAGACGACCTGGTGTAGCCACCAGAATATTGATGCCCTTGCTCAGCTTCTCGCTCTCAACCTGACGATTGGAACCACCCATGACTAAGCCGTAGGTATGATGATGATGTGCCATCAGCTCCTTGAGCACACCGAACGTCTGCATGGACAGCTCTCGTGTGGGCGAGATGATAATGACGCCCGTACCATTGCGGGGCATAAATCTCAACTTATTGATTAGCTCCACGGCAGGTATAAGAAAAGCCAAGGTTTTGCCTGAGCCAGTCTGGGCAGCGCCTACCAAATCTCGGCCCCTGAGCAGCGGCGGCAAGGACTTGGCCTGGATTTCGGTCATCTCAGTGAAGCCCATCTCTTCTATAGCACGCAACGTGGCGTCAGAAACGGCGCCTTTGAGCGAGGCAAAGGTGCGATCATCCGAATCTCGATGATCCAATGCCGCCAAAGAGGATTCCACAGTAAAGGCTGCGTTTTCCGCAGTGTCTTTGTCATTTGCAGTGGCCGTCTTTTTAGCTGCTTTAGGCTGTAACTTGGATTTCTTGGCCGGCGCAGGTTCGTCCTCCTCTCCCGCATCGGCTGAGTCCGCAGCTGAAAATATTACGACAGGATTAACGAGGATCTCTTTTGAATTAGTCTTAAGCTACAATGTAAGAGTTTCAGTTTTTTCTAAGTGTATCTCATGCCTGCAATTGGCAACATTAACTCGCTGCAACAGAGCAAATCGAATTCGCCTTTGAATCATCCTTACATATAATAGCATTCTAATAATATCTACATTTAATATACCTTCGCTATCTATCTCCTCGTCATCCTCATCATCCTCTGCTTCACTACCGCTCGCCGGGTTCTCTTCTTCTTCTGATTCCGACTCTGAATCGGAGTTTGCGACCTCAATTTGTGGCTTCTTTTTCTGCAGCTGCTTCTTGCATTTAGCTTGCGGCTGCTGTTGGAAATCGTCTTCCATGTCATCTATTGAGTATAAAATGTTTTAAATTGATTCATCAATTAAAATGGTCGCTTTTCACACACCTTCTTCAGACTGCACGGGTCGTTTCTGTTTCTTCGGCTTGTTTTTGCCAGCCTTTGCGACTGGCGGTACCGGCGCTGCCTGCTTCGCTTCGCTCTTTTTCAACTTATCTGCTTATAAAGTGTTTTAAATGTATATAAATTATAATGATGTCGTTTTTCACACACCTTCTTCAGACTCCACAGGTCGCATTTGTTTCTTCGGCTTGTTTTTACCAGCTTTTGCAACTGGCGGTTCCGGCGCTGCCTGCTTCGCTTTGCCCTTTTTCTGTGAGAGCTCCTTCTTCATTTTCTCGCGCTTAACAATTTTTTTCATCAGGAGTTTTTCTCGGATAGACATTTTAAGGAATTGCGGTATGAAAACACAACTTGGAATAAAACAAACGCGCACGTGTTGAGGGCCACGATATTGCCATTCACATGTAATAGCTAAAAATCCGAAAACAGCTGTGTGCAATTAAACCGATACAAATATATTCGATAACAATATGTATATTCCCCATGCCACTTATAAATTGCGGGTATATTTAATATTAATTTCAAGTGTAATTCATTTGATTTTATGGATAATTGGCAATTTTAATTAGCAATTAGCAATTCTGTGTTAATTATAAAAATGAAATGTTATTATTATTCGACTTTTGGCCAAGTTGGCATGTCTAAATATTCAGTCACAGCGAACAAGTCATTGGCACACAAACGCCACCTTGATGGAAATTTCTATAAACGTTTTTATTTTCATTTTGTACAGTTTGTTTATTTTGTATTTGCAGCATTTTGTGAACAGATATACGGAATTCGTACGCAGTCTTTAGATAACCATGCTGGGTCTGCAATCCTACGGCAGCTCATCTGAGAATGACTCGGATAACGAACAAAGCGAGGAAGCTACCAAAGAGTTGACCGCGCATTTACAGCCCGTGGACAAAACCCATTCGTTGTCCACAACGTTGGCGGTTTGTGCAGCGCCCGACGTCGTGCCAATGGGAACAGCAGCTGTGTCACGTACGCTGGATCCCACGCTCAAGGAGGTCACCTACAATCCACGCTACGAAGAAATGTATGCACCGGTCCAGGGGCCAGAGCATCCCAACTTGACAATGCAGCAACGGGCGCCACGCAACACGCTAGCTGGCTATGTCGAGAAGGCGCATATAAATGCATTTGAATTTGAGAACCAGCGTCGCACCTTCCACACCTACGGCTATGCACTGGATCCCACGGTAGACAACGAAGTGGATGGGCAGTCTTTTGTGGGTGATCTCCAGTCTGCCTACGATGACAATGGCAAAACGGTCTTCGAGTCGCCAAAGCCAAAGAAGATGCGCAAACAGGAGAAGAACGATAATCCAGAGGACATAGAAGGCTTTCTAGGACCATGGGGAAAGTACGAGAACGAGATAAGCGTGGCCAAGCCCAACGAACAGGAGCGAGCCGAACTGGATGAACTGCTCTCCAAACGACACAAACGCGGACGCATACCCGAAGACAAGCCGCTTGAAGAGAAGTCCACGCTGCACAGTAAGCTGAAATTCTCTAACTTATTCATTTATCTTTATTAATGTTTTATTCCCCCATAGTCAAGGATGCGTACGATTACCAGGGCCGCTCGTATCTGCATGCGCCACACGATTTGGGTGTCAATTTGCGTTCAAATGCGCCGCCACCAAAATGTTTTCTACCCAAGGCCCACATACACACCTGGACGGGTCACAACAAGGGCATCTCTTCCATTCGCTGGTTTCCCAAGACGGCGCATTTGTTGCTCTCCGGCTCCATGGACTGTCGCGTCAAGCTGTGGGAGGTGTATGGCGATCGACGGTGCGTTCGCACCTTCTCCGGCCATCGACAGGCCATCAAGGATATTGCCTGGAACAACAAGGGCTCACACTTTCTGTCCGCCTCCTATGATCGCTACATAAAGCTCTGGGATGCGGAGACGGGTGATGTTGTCTCGCGCTTTACCACACGCAAAATGCCGTTTTGCGTTAAATTTCATCCAGATAATAGCAAACAGCATCTCTTCGTGGCCGGCACCTCCGACAAAAAGATCATTTGTGTAAGTGTGAATTTATCCAGCATAATTACGGCTAGACTAAGGCTTCATCTCTTCCATAGTGGGACACACGGAGTGGCGACATTGTACAGGAATATGATCGTCATTTGGGCTCTGTCAGCACCATTACCTTTGTGGACGATAATCGGCGATTCGTGACCACATCGGATGACAAGTCAATGCGCATTTGGGAGTGGGATATACCTGTGGACATGAAGTACATTGCCGACCCAACGATGCATTCCATGCCAGCTGTCACCTTGGCGCCCAATGGCAAATGGATGGCTTGTCAATCGCTGGACAACAAAATCGTGATATTCTCCGCCCTAAATCGCTTCAAGATGAATCGCAAAAAGACATTCACCGGCCACATGGTCTCCGGCTATGCCTGCCAGCTGGACTTCTCACCGGACATGAGCTATGTGGTGTCGGGCGATGGCGATGGCAAGTGCTACATATGGGACTGGAAGACGACGAAAATGTACAAAAAGTGGCAGGCGCACGAGGGTGTCTGCATCAGTGCCCTGTGGCATCCACACGAAGCCAGCAAATTGGTAACCGCCGGCTGGGATGGTCTCATTAAATATTGGGATTAAATTACAGAAATAGAAAAATAATTGATAAGCACAAAAGTAAAGTAAATATTAAATGATTAAATGAACTAGAACTTTTGATTTTTAGCAGTTTTGTTTACATTTGCTTCGACAGTGCAGTGGCTGCAAAACTGTTGTGTGTGGGTGGCTTGCCAAAGAAAATTAATAGAAGACATTTATTTTGTGATTTTTACTAACAAATATAAGGAAAAATAAAGAAACAGAATCTTACATCGACAATGCTTTTGTTTACATTTTGTGGCCTGCTGATAAGAGGGCGCATGCGCAGTACTTGCCAAACTGCACAATATGGCGTTTGGGCTTGCAATCAAATTTCGTGGCCCACCCCAGGGCGCAAAACATATGTGAGATTGCCAGCCAAAATCAATACTTTTCACACAAGCTAACAGGCAAACGGCGCAGAAATAGTTTTGCACAACAAATAAGCGAAAAAAATAAACAAAAATATATACAATTAATTCAAGCTTTGCCAACGCTGCTGCAACTGTTAAAAAGTTTGAGCGTCATTGTGAAAATGAACGTATTTGAAATTTGAGGATTAATTAAATGTAACAACAAAACACAAGAGCACTTCCATTCGACGAGTACACACAGTTGTAGAACCATGGCCAAGCCACCCACAGATGCGTCCGGCTTGGGCTACGCCTATCATCTGCCATCCGGCGGACTTCTGCTGCGCCTCAAGAACTCTCTGTCGCAGTTCAGCGATCTGTTCAGCGAGTTCAACAAATACATTTCACCTGCCTTCTTTCACGACCGCTGCGAGCGATCCGTCCATATGCGCATGTACTCCATGCACAAGCGGGAGTTCGTCATGGTCTTTCTCGGCTTCTTCACCTGCTTCGGCTTGGGCATCATCATTGGACTCACCGGCCCGCCAATAACAACAACAGACGCACTGACCGCACAGCAGATACTGGCCAACACGACGCTAGCCAAGAGCAAAACGGTGCTGGCCACTGGGCCCTTTGCCATGAAATCGCCCCTGATGACAACCTATTCGCAGCAGATGTGGCTCATAGCTAAACTGGTCACCGATAACAACGATGGTGAGTGTTCAGTCCATGCTCCAACTCTCAGGCCTCAGGACTCATTAGCTCTCTGCTTGCACAGATGAGCGCTACGACAAGAGCTTTCAGATCAGTGTCTCCATCGATGGCATCAATGAGCAGCACAAACCACTCAGCGTCCTGGGCACCAGCACCGCCCACAATCGCACGAGGCACTTGCTCTGCGTGCGCAACGACTGTGAGGAGTTCACAGTGATGCACCTGGGCTTTCTCGATTATGCCCACTACATCATCACAGTGCGGTTCTTTGGACTCGAGTCGTTCCATCAGAAGTACAACATCAGGGCCATTACCTTCTATGTGAGTACCCTTAGCTACAACTTCCAAGGGATGCCTTATTTCTCATATTTATTTATTTGGTCTTATATTTTTTCAATATGTATCTATAGTTACTTAATTATTTTCTTATAGTCAAGATAAATAAAATTATTGAATTTAAATTAATTTTCTGGTAATTTATTTAATCTACTATTTATTTATTTAAATTTAGTTTAACATTCTTTTATGATAATTTTTACATTAGTTCGTTAATAAGTTTTATGAGTATTTATTCATTTTACATAGTTATAAAAATGATTATTTTTTTATGTGCTTATGAATTATTAAAATCTTATTCGTTTTTTTTTTTTTATATTTAAACTGTAATTCATTTATATTTTTTTGGCTTGAGTACATTTTTAAATGATTTTCTTCAAATATTTTATTAAACTTATTATATCCATGATTTTTTTTTTATTATTCAACTCAATTTTATTTTTGTTATTTTTTATTATTTTTTTATTGATTTATTCTGTTTTCTACATTGTATTTGTCACATTTTGGAGTAAAATCTCTATAATTCATTATCTGCAGTTCAAGACATATAGCCCGGAGTTTACGCAGATTGAGATTTGGTTTAGGTTCATCTTTCTGCTCTTCACGTTCATAGTCATTGTAAGTGAAGACCTATTTAGATAATAGCACAGAGTTAACCCCTATCTATCCCCCCTCAGTGTTGGTATGCGCACACGCTGCGCAAGTATCCCGTCTATGACTGGTCCATTGAGCAGAAGTGGATATCCGTGCTGCTGCCGCTGCTGCTGCTCTACGATAGTGAGCATAGAGTAATCTAGATGTAGCTTATCTGCTGTAATGAATTCATGTCCGCAGATCCACTGTTTCCGCTGATATTTTTGATGAACTCCTGGCTGCCTGGCATGCTGGACGCCATTCTGCAGGCAACATTCCTCTGCGCCCTGCTCATGTTTTGGCTGTGCATCTACCACGGCCTCCGACAGAACGAGCGTCGCTTCGTTAGCTTCTATCTGGTCAAGATCATCGTAGTGCTGCCCATTTGGTTGTGCGCCATTGTCCTGGCCACCTGGGAGAAGTGTAACGAGCTGCGCGATCCCACATACAGCCACTTCGTAGACACCAAGAACTATAATGTGAGTGCAGAGAGTGAGAGCTCCCAGTTGGAGCACCTATAGACCGTCTTATCCTCATATAATACATATTGCAGGGCCTTAAAATGTTCTTTTACATTGCCTGCTGCATGTATGTGCTGTATCTGGGTGTGCTCCTGCTACGAGCCTATACCGAACTACGCTCCATGCCCTACTTTGGTAAGTTTTTATTAACGGTATACAAACATACAAATACACACTTGCTTTTCTCTTCTCATATTTTGCTCTACCTTCTTTGATCTGATTTCATATTCTTTGCTCTGATCGTTTTTACTCTTTATGATCTTTATGATCGCCATTATGGCTCTTCTCATCAATTTTCCTTTTTCACGCCCTTTTTCTTTCATTATCATTACTCATTACGTTTCATCGCTTGTTTCCTTATCTTTCTTCAATCTTCGTCTAGTTTGGCCTTCCCTCTTATTGCTTTTTCTATTCTTTTTCCTCTCTCAATTTGTTATTCTCTTTGTTAGTCAACCTTCCTTACCCTCATATTCATTCTCTTTTCATCTCTGCTCTACATACTTATTCTTCTCTTCTCATCGATTTCTCTTCTGACTTTCTCTGCCCTTTCAGACATTCGGTTAAAGTTTCTCACGCTGCTGATGCTCTTTGTGCTGTCCATCTCCATAACGGTGACCACCTGTCGCTTCGGCTTTGGTATACTGGAGGACAACTTTGTGGCCTCGCTGAACACTACCTACCGGAGTTCGGCGCAGTTTATGTGCTTTTATGGGCTGCTGAACTTCTACCTGTACACCATGGCGTATGTGTATTCGCCCGACGGCCGCTTCGCCCAGGCGGACTTGGCTGTGACCAAAGATAATCCAGCCATTTCCATGATTGACGATTCAGATGAGGATGTCGTCTACGGCTCCGACGAGGAGTCCCGCCGGCCACTCACCTCCGTTGGCGGTGCGGGCAAAAATGACTACGACAGCGACTAACATTGCTCGATCAGTCGCATCACATTTTAAACCTTAATGTTCCATAATATGCGATCCAGACAGCGCAACATTATTGTATAAATAACTTATTATACGGATTGCAGCGTTAACAATTCCCTTAACTAAACACGAAGTAAACTTAATTGGTAATTATCTAAATGTTTTTTGTAATATACGAGTATATACTATATGTATGTCAAGTTTCAACTCCCGATCCTTTCAACTGGTTGTACACGCATAAATGAAAACAATATAACTCCAAAGAATAGATGTTTTAACCACGTTGCGGATACTTTAAATTGAGTATAAAAGAAAATATGGAGATTGTGTTTTAATTCGGTGAAAAAAAGTTTTGATTCCTTTCTTACTGGCATAGTTTAAATTTAATTATAGATCCGGACTTGCTAGACTTTTCATTTATGTAAATTTCGCAATCATAGCTCACGCAATTATAGAAGTAACTGAAATTGGTCAGCGAAAGGATTACAAGTATTTTACTAGATTGTTTATTACATAATTAACACATTTCGCCAGATGAATTCAAAGCACACAAACGGCCGGCTTAGTAGGGCTCGTTGATGCCAATCTTTATCTTGGTCAGCAAACCAGTGTCACCCACATCCGCATTGTAGCCAGGGCGGAACTTCATGCCAGGCGCCTAGTGAAGACAAATGAGGCGAGTTAGACTTTAGGTAAATTAAGCTAAATTGAGCAATAAACTCACATTGTACCAAACATCACGCCAGACTTTGCCGTCGTCGGCGCTGCGCAAGAGTTCCGGCACATCGAAACGTGGCACATTAAAGTAGTTCATCAAATCGGACTTCTCGTTGCAGTACTTGATGCGCGCCTCGCACCACTCGGTCTCGAGCGGGAAACGCCAGTCGATCATTTTCTTGTTGTGCGGATCCGATTCGTACTGCTCGAAATTAATGCGCTCGATATCCTCCACCACAACCTCAGTTTCGCCGCCGGCTGACCAATCATAGATGAGCAGCTCGGCATGTCCAGAAATTTCCTTCAGATACTGCTGCTTGTATATGACCTCCAGATCGGTCAAATACGCATCGGTAAACACTTTCGATTTCACCTCGTGCTCCAAGTTGCGTGCTTTGATTTGCTTCTGAACGACATCAACGGGCATATCCAGATAGATAACCAAGTGCGGCTTTAACAGCTCGCCGATGGTATTCTGGCGCACATCGTTGTAGACGGAGCGAGCTCCGCGGGATATATAGCCTTGGCGGAACATGGCCTCCATGAAGACAAAGTCGGAGAAGGGACTGCGCTCTGTGACTACGCCCTGGCCCGTGGACAAGATATGCTGCAATGCATCGATATACTGCGAGAAGCGCAACATGTACATGCGAATCTGGAACGCAGCGGCCGAGGCATGGTTTGGATCCGCACAGAAGTTCTTAATGTCATAACTGCGGCAGCTAGGCGGCAGCTCTGGGTCCAATTTACGCATATCATAGCCATATGGATTAATGTAGATTAAATCCATATCAACAGCAGGATAGTATTGCATATCCAGTTCTGCGGCCAGCTCCATGGCAAACTTCGTTTTTCCCGATGCAACGGGACCCTCGACGCAAATCACTTTCGTGTTCTCATCGAAACGCTTCGTGGTCTTGTCGAACATGGCGCTGAAGACATTGTACCTCTTCGTCTTGTACGGGTAAGGCGGCACTTTAGGACACCGTGGACCGCCACGCATCGTCCTGCCGGAGATATTGCACTTCTGCATGAAGGCAGCAGGCAATGCAGTCGTCTGCGCCTGCAGCAGTGTGGCAGGGGCGGGGGCGGTCGAGCCGCGGCCAACTAGCCGCACCAGGCCAACTCGAAACACGGCAGTCATGCTGTAGTTAGAAAAAGCCCAGCATTAATTACAATCTAAATAATAATAATTACCAATTGGTTGGCATTTTTTTGTGTCTCTTGTTACATCACACAAGCTTCAAAATACTCTGCTGCAATTTTTGTTTGTCAGCTTCATTTAATTTAGTAATTATATTGTTTTGGCAGGTCACGAGTAACGGTTCGGTTACAGTTTCGGCAAAAGCACTATTAATTGCGAATTCGCGTTTTATTTACTCACTTAAAAGCAAAAATCTAAAATCTATCCAATAACAATTTCGGTCTATGCAGCTGGTGTTGGTAAACGACAAACTGTGCAGAATTGCTCCACACTCTAAAATGGGTTGACAGGGTTCCTCGATAACACATACAAATAATTATTTATACCTTTGGATATGCAAAGTAGTTTTTTAGACAGTAGACACGGATTTTATCCTCAAATCGTATTCATTATTTTATTTAGTTTTTACAGCCTGGTCGCCTTGCGAGTCCAGAAAATATACTTTTTTAGGTGTTGTGACAGCCCTGTGCGTAACCTCGTTGCATTTCGACATTTGTTGGGGAGCTCACAATGAATTGGAAGAATATCAATTAAAAGTGCACAACAATTAGTATTTTAATATCGCAAGTTTTTGTAACGCATTCTAAACATAAATACATGTAAGTTATAGTTTTTCTAAGTGTGTATTTCGGCCACAATATGATTTGTGCGGGGTTACGCAACGGACAATTCAAAAGATTTACGCGTGACACAGTTTAAATAATTTCTGTATTTTAGCAATAATTTGAAATAAATCAATCAACATGGGAAACTCAGCGCTGTCCAGGGTCCAAATGGAGGGCGTCAAGACGATGCCAGTCGAACATGGCAAGAATGTGGCTAATGCTGGAAAAGCACCGCCGCCCGAATGCCCAATGCATCAGAAACAGGGCGGCAATGAGTCGGCCTCCGCCGTGCCGCCACATCCCAAAATGCAGGCATCTGAGTGCCCGGTTCAGCACGACAATAGCGATGTCAATCCGCTGAATATGATGCCCCCAGCGAACCAACAACCGGCACCCGATCAGCCCTTTCCTCTGCCCACAGATCGTCAGACTTCGACCATACCCAAGGTGACCGAGGATGGGAGCGTACAATTTTGGCAATATCCCAGTCAACAGATGTTCTGGAATGCAATGTTGCGCAAGGGCTGGCGCTGGAAAAATGAGGATGTCTCTCAGAAGGATATGGGCGACATAATACGCATTCACAATGCCAACAACGAGCAGGCCTGGCAAGAGGTACTTAAATGGGAGGCGTTACATGCAAAGGAGTGCGGCAACCCGCGCTTGAAGAGTTTCGGTGGCAAAGCCAAAGATTTCAGTCCACGTGCACGCTTCCGCAGTTGGCTTGGGTAAACACCTAAAAACAGTTCTCTCTATCAATATATTTGAACTATTTTGTACTTTTAGTTATGAGCTGCCTTTCGATCGCCACGATTGGATTGTGGACCGTTGCGGCAAGGATGTGCGCTATGTCATTGACTACTATGATGGCGGTCTGGTTGACAAGGATTACCGCTTTGCTCTATTAGATGTGCGTCCGGCCATGGACTCCGTTGATAACATTTGGGATCGCATGCGCGTCGCTTATATGCGCTGGAAATACGAATTATCAGAAAAATTTGGCAGCTCTGGCAATAGCAAAACAGCATCTGCTGGTAGCGAATAGGAAGCTTTTTAGGAGTGTACTAAATTGGTCTAAGTTATTATTGAACCCAAAAACTAGTTTATAGGCTGCACTGTATGCATTCAACTTCAGTGCTGTCATTGAATAAAAATATATTACTTTTATTTGAAATTAACCAAGAATATTTTATTGGGGTATTTCAGAATATCTGCCTTCTGCATTTTATCTAATGGACTCCCGCATATTCGTGCTACGGCTCTCGTGCTGTCGTGTAAACACGACACGCGACCATCACCGTCGCTCTGGACAAAAATTCCATTCTGAGATTGTCAAACTGTTCAATTATCAGTGTTGTGTAATCTGCGTATGTATTACGCTCTTACAAGTGGAGCTACTGATCAATCGAACAGTCATAAATGTTGTCTGCCAGAATGCGTTTCGTACAATATTTGCGTAAGGGCGATCTCGCCAAGCGACTTGGTCTTCTGTCCGACGATCACAAGTCTGTGGTTGAGCTAAGTGGCGTCGAGGGCGTGCCCTATGATCTAAAGACTTTGATTGCGCAAAACCCGAATCTGGCAGACCTCGCCAAAAAGGCCGAAAATCAGCCGAAACTTCCACTTAACGGTGACGTCACCTTACTGCCTCCATTGAGCGATCCGGGCAAAATCATTTGCATCGGCCTCAACTACCAAGACCACTGCGACGAGCAGAACAAGCCGGCCCCCAAGGCTCCCATGTTCTTCAGCAAATACAACAACACGTTGGTGGGCCCAACGGATGATGTGATAGCGCATGAAGTAACAAATGTACGTAGAACAACATATGGCTATGATTATGCCATACATTTTCTGATTTAATTTATCTTATCAGAAAATTGACTGGGAAGTGGAACTGGTAGTTGTCATTGGCAAGGCTGCCTACCGAGTGCCCAAGGAAAAAGCGTTCGACTATGTGTTTGGCTATACCATTGCCCAAGACATCTCGGCTCGGGACTGGCAAAAGGAGCTCAACGGTGGCCAATTTCTATTGGGCAAATCTATGGATACCTTCTGTCCCCTCGGCCCCGCCGTGGTGCATAAAAGCGCAATTAAGAATGTGTACGATTTGCCATTGAAGACGTGGATCAATGGGGTCGAGAAGCAAAATGGCAACACTAGCGATATGATCCACAAAATAGATGATGTCATCAATAGACTAACCCAGTGAGTAGCTCAGCAAACATGACTAATCCTCATGAGATTTAATCATTTAATGGCCAATCCGTGACAGGTCGATTACACTGCTGCCGGGCGACATCATTTTGACCGGTACGCCAAAAGGTGTGGGCATGCACCGCAACCCGCCCGAGTATCTGAAAGCTGGAGATGTCATTAAGACAGAGATCGTTGGGCTGGGCACGATGACCAACCAAGTGGTGGCTCCATTCAAGCCAAATTAATTATTATTCAATGTGATGTAAACAGTGTTCAGTAAAAGATGTTATTAAATCATTTTGCGACTACACTTTAAATGTTTTCGATTTGGTTGCGAAGTACTCATCGCGTTTGTGGTACGGAGCATATGGGTCATCGATATAATGCTTGGGCCGACGCCAGTAGCTCGTCACCATCTTGTCCAGAAGCCAACTCTGTGTGGCATTTGTAAATACATGTTGACGTAGACGACGGCGCAGCTCTGGGGACTTCTTAAACATCTTCTTATGGCGGCCAGAGTGTGTACGGATCCAGGCTCCCCAATCCAGGCGCTTGAAGCGCTTTATTACCGCCTTCACCGACTTACGTTTGCCCTTGATGAGTGAGAACTTTGTGACGCTGCGAGCGGCCAGAACGTCAAGAGCAGCCGGCTGCAATAACGTCGGTGTTAGGCTGCGAGCAGGAAGTAATCTTATTTTGCTCTGAGCAGGGGCAGACGCAGCAATCAAATGACCAAAAAAGTTTCGTTGGGCTTGCTGCAGCGCTAACGCCGGCTGAGCGCGGCAGAGACTGTGCATTGCTATTGATATCATATAATTAATAAGCACACACTTAATACATTCGTATGTATCTGTTCAACTTACCACCAGCAACCAGCGAACGTAGCATTTCTGTATTCTCTTTAATTGATCAAAATAATGTCCAAATTTCCTTATGGGTCGCTGTCGCGTAACAGCCTCTAGCTCTGTCCAGTCAGCTGTTCGAGAGTAACACATGCTTGGTTTTAGACATTCACAATTTACGGTGACACAGTGCGGTCATTTTAAAGCACTTATTTTTATACTTCATTTGCATTGAATTTTTATTAATATTTGTAAAATAGTATAAAATTGAATCAAATTAAAGTTAGAAATTTATGTTGATTTAATACTACTTACACGCATCAACGGCTATCCATTACTGCACGAATGGAAGAGGCTGGCAGCAATCGTTTGCCATTCTTTTGTAAACGTGCATATAACGTCGACGGCCAGCGAGCTAGCCAGTATTTGTCGTTGGAGAGAAATTGGGCAGGAAAATTATTCTCGCCGCCGGTTAGAGTTTGCGGTACGCACCATCGAAGCAAATTAACGAAATTCTGTGGCTACATCATGTACAGACTAGCAGCAATTGAGTGCAAGAGTGCGATGCAGGTAATAAATGTGTAAAATAATGTGAAAATCAATCGTTTCGGTGACGTCGGTGCCACCCGATCGCCCCGCAATCGCCTACAAACAAAGCCAATTGCAAAAATATACAAGAGTGCTCGTGTGTTATGTCATCTACCAAATGCAAAAACTGTCCAAAATTCCAGCAAGGCCACATTTGTTGCGCATTGATATGTGTTTCAGTTGCCAATTAGAATCCTTCGATTATATCTTTCTAGCGCACGCTTCCTCAAACCAGCAGCAGACAATACAGTAGTAATAACAACAGAAGTCACAGTGGCAATGGACAACAGCAAAATCAACAACAGCAGGAACAGCATCAGCAACAACGGCAACGGCAACGAGGCAGCCTGCCCCCTCCTCCCAATGCACGCGAAGCAGGCTTCGGCAAAGTGATGGTTCTATTGAGCCCACTGGTTGCAGTCGGCGGCGTCATCACCTATTCCAAGTGAGTCTCTAATCAGATTCCTTACCTTGTCAGTTCAATTTGTGCATGCGCGTTTGTAATTGCAGGTACGACAATGATTTCCGCAAGATGGTAGAGAAGAGTGTGCCCGGCGCCGAAACGGTGATCAAAGTCGCTCTGCAGGAGGAGCCGCCATTCCAGGGAATCACCAAAAGTGTCAACGACCAAATCGATAATATAAAATCGACCTTTACTAGTGTTTCGGACTCGGTTAGCTCCGTTTCCAATAAAGTAACAGGATTCTTTGGCGGTAAAAAGGATCCCCCAGTGCAAGCTGCATCGAAACCAAACGAGATCGCGGTACAGAAAACAGATAAACTGAAATCAGCTGCTACTCCCGCTCAGCCAGCTGCCCAGAAGGAAACAAAAATTGCCACCAAGTCGGACGTACCACCGCCACCACCAAAACCAGCGGCGCCTCAATCTCAACCATTGCCACACGAAGTCGTGGAGCTGGAGAAGGCCATCGAGCTGTCGGCCCAGTTGGCAATCAAGGAGTACAATTCTGCTATTGGAGTTCTTAAGTGGTGCGTATTTATAAAGAAATATATATAATTATATATTATTTGTATTATAAATAAATATTTTTACAGTTTCAACGATGATGTTCGCCGCGTGGTCGACAAGGCAGTGGAGCATGGGGAGAACTCGCTGTGGGCAACACTGAAGAACCGAGCAAGTGCAAGAGACTCGGCCGTAGAGTTGGCAGAGCGTGCGGCTCGCGAGGCACAGGAAAAGATTGGTGAGTGTGGATGCGTCAACAAAAGCAAGAAATAAAACTATTTAATGGGATTTCATTTCAGAGCGCTGTCAAATCGCATTGAGTAAGGCGGCCAATGCGAAAAATCAGGAGAAGGTAGAGCAAGTGCGAGACAAGATTCAGAAACTTGTGGCGCACATAAATAAAGTCAAGGATGAGCTGTACCGACAGAAGGACACAGCGAGCGTATCAGATAAATATTGGCGTAGTGTAGAGCAGGCACGTAACTATTTTATTGATGAAATTGAGTCCATTTTCCCTGGCATCAATCTGGCGGAGAAGAAGTTGAACCTATCGAAAGAGGACCTGGATTTGTTCATACTGCATGCCTATTCGCATGTGGTGGCCTACCAAAAGGAGTTGCAACGCCTGCAAACCGACGGCGAATTGCGCCTGAAGCGTGCCATTGATTCGTTGCGCGGCGACAATAGCTCAGAGGCTTTGCGTGCCCAGCTCGACTATCATTTGGAGGCAGAGAAGCGCAAACTAGCGGTGGAAAATCAGAAGAAGATATTCCAAATCCATGCCGAAGCGGACAAGCAATTGCGTTTGCAGCTGAAGAAACAAACCGAAGCCCATACAGATCATATTAAGGACATAGTTGCCCAGCGAGAAAGCGATTTGACGCGCGCTTTCCAGCGTGAAATGGACGATAAATTGGCTGCTGAAAAGGCCAACTACAAGCTCCAACTCGCTGCTATGCTTGGCAAGCTACGCGGAATGGATGCTGCACTGGCTGGTACGTTAACTATTGAAACAGGGCTTTGCTTAGATATATGCTATTCACATTATATTATTTATTGCTTGAGTAAGCTGGAAAATGATTCGTAAGCTTGTATCATACGATTTTCACTCCAGTAGTTAAGAGCAACGATTCCTTTCTACCGTAAAAATGATCCTGTTTAGCACTTTAATATTTTAAATGTTTTGCTCTCATATAATGCTGCTTGTGTAGAAATAGAGGACAAGTTCACAGGTATATTTCCAAAGCTAACAATTTATAGTAGGATAAGCATTTTATTTTTGCTTATAATTAATTGTAATTTTTAATCTTCAACATAGAACGCGCTGAAACTGAGCGTTCTGCTAACCAGGCGCAAGCTTTATGGGCTGCCTGCCAAGCCCTTTGGGCTTCTGTACGCACTGCCACGCCTGGTGTCCACTACAAGGACAAGCTGAGGCCCCTTAAGAACGAGATCAATGCAATTGCCAAGGTGGCTGGTGAGTGGAATTCATAGCGGATAAGATGAACGTGGTTATTTCATGCCTCACACTTGCCTTTCAGAGGGCGACGAATTGGTAATTGCTGTGCTGGAGAACATGCCGAAAGAGGCTCAGGAGCGTGGCGTATTTCCGGAGGATGCGCTGCGTGAGCGGTTCCTGAACGTTGAGCGCATTGCGCGACGTCTAGCAATGGTGCCCGAGAATGGAGGAAGCATACCCATTTATTTCCTCTCATTCCTGCAATCCCTATTTATTTTACGGCCAGATAATCCAGTTTCGAGCGATGAGCTAGAGAACAAGCCTTTTGATTATAGCAAATTGGACACCTATGACATATTGAATAGAGCCAGGTGAGCTAATTAGCAAATTATCTGTATCTGGAATCTGTAATCTGAACTATCTCCTGTTTGATAGGTACCATGTGGACCGTGGTGATTTCCTGCAAGCGCTTAAATACTTAAACCTGCTGCAGGGTGCTCCTCGCGAAGTGGCCAGCGATTGGATGAAGGAGACTCGCCTCATGCTCGAGACACAGCAGGCAGCAAATACGTTGATGGCGCACGCCGCTGCAAGCGGTTTGATGTATTTGTAAACTGTTTCCTACAACGTCGACCGTTTAGTTTATCACCGATTTGTTATAATTATAACCCAAAAAATGTACTTTTAAACATGGATTGTCAAATTTTGTTTTAGATTCAATTATACAAATTACAAATATAGATGAGGCCTGTCAAATGGAAAATGAAATCTAATATGGATATTTAATTAGAGTTTAAGGGTTTACGACTTTATTTCACACTGGTTCCCATAATTTAAAAATAAGGGTTTACGACTTTGTTTCTCATTTTTCCCAGCTTTTGTATTTCACTCTCGACCATATCACCGGGCTTCAGAAAGCTTGACGGATTGCGATAGGCCCCAGCGCCGGCAGGTGTACCGGTTAAAATAATGTCGCCCGGACAGAGCGTCATAAATCTATATTGAATTCAATGTTAGACAGAATTATCAAGAGTTTTCCAGTTGACTTACTGGGATAATCTATGTATGAGGTAGTCTATTTTGAAGATCATATTCTTGGTGTTACCGCACTGACGTTCTTCACCATTGACAATCGTCTTGATCCACAGATTATTGACATCGGGTACATGACTCTTATGGACGATGATTGGCCCCAGTGGACAGAACGTGTCCAACGACTTACCTAACATTGTTTGGCCACCGAGAAAAACATTCCAGTCCCGTGCGTTAATATCCTGGGCAATCATATAACCAAAAACACAGCTCATAGCAGCGACACGAGAGACGTGGCGGCATTTTTTGCCAATTACCACGGCTAACTCGCAGCCATAATCGATGCGCTTCAAATGGGCGAATGAGCAATATTTAAATAGAGCACATTAAGTAAGTGCTGGTAAACTCACCTTGGCTATTTGATGGGCACGGATATTATCGAGGGCACCCGTAATGGAGGTGCCGAATTTAACAAAAAATTCTGGTGCCTTGGGCACTTTAATGTTGCGCTCGTTGCAGCTGTCATAGTAATTGCAGCCGACACCAATAATTTTACCAGGTGAATCAATGGGCGGTAGGAGGCGCAGGTCGGGCTTGACATCCTCCACATCCATATATTTAGCACTTTCCATCAGACTTTTCATACAATATTTCTGGTGTATAAAGCTGAGCATGTCTGGCGCGGCACATGTTTTGCCGGACAACTCAATCATTTTGGAGCCATTTTCGGACACCATGCCGAGGCGCTTGTCGGTGTCGCCAGCACGTACATATTGCATAAAGCGGCATTTTGGAATGTAGAAATCGCTGTTGTAGGCGGATTTGATTTGCTCTAACGGATTGCTTCTCAGGTGCTCCAATCCGAAGCGCTCCAATGAGGAGGCCTTCGCATGCAAACGAGCAAATCCCAGCCTGTTACGCAGCAAAGAGACTGCAGATTTCATAATTTGACTTTCATGTATTTATCTTATTGTAAACGATGGGGTAATTTTGAAGAAGTGCAAACTCTTGTATCTAAAATAAATTCCAAATGTTTCGCTTTGAATATATGCTCCCAAATAATTGGGTTAGTCCATTTTTTGTTTTGAAATGTAAGTCTTGGTTGCGTTGCTGTAAGTGAATGCTGTTCTTAACTGATTTGATTAAACAGGATTTAAATCAGTGTTTAAAACGAACTGGTTGGCTATTTATTGTATTTTTGATATGAGTTTATCGGGCTTATCGATATATTGATTAATATCGTAACGAATAATTTTGTCACTATTTATTTATGCAATAATTGAATCTGTAGATATATAAAAACAAATATTTGTATAAAGCAAGAAAAATGCTGTCTAATTTAATATTTTAAAGCTTTATTTAAAATTGTGTGTCATTTGACAGGTGTGGCAGCTGTTACTATTGCCGTTAAGTAATTGCCAAAAGTAACGACTGTGAAAACTGCATTGATCTGCAGTAAATGGTTGAAGTCTGGCAACTCCAGTATTATTGTGCATGCCTCCAGTTGGGATTTTTCCAGTTCAACAAGTTATATCAATAAAATTGCCCTGTTTGTCCAGCTACCTATGCTCATATATGTAAAATTGACTAAAAATTTGCATGACTCAACCAAGATAGTGCAGAGTACATTCGATGTTGCAGCATGAACGCGGCGGCAGAAGGCAGAGCGAGTGAAAGCTCGACGAGATCGGGTCGCGAAGACAACTCCATGCCAATAAGACTATTGCCGGAGCCTGTGCGACAGGAGCTGTGCGAGCACTTGGACTCTCTGGACGTGTGGCAGCAGCTGGCCGCCTTTGTGAAACTATATCCCAGTGATGTGCAGCACATACGCAGCCAGAGCATACGCGGCCGGTCCCCCTCAATGGAGTTCCTGAACATCTGGGGCGGACAATACAATCACTCAGTCTACAACCTGTTTGCGCTCTTCCACAAGTAAGGACCAACCTTGCTATAGACTCTTCCCACTAAATTATTAATTAATTTGCTTTTGCAGAATGAAGCTGCACAATGCCATGCGCATAATCAAGGATCACGTTGATGACAAATTCCATAAATACATTCCGCGTAGCATGCCCACTATTAGCGAGCTGCGTGCTCCACCCAGCACCAGCTCCAAGATCAATAATGGACCACCGTATGCCTCCTCCTCGTCAGGCGTCACAGACGACAGCAATATGAATAGCAATAGCCTCGAATCTCCGGGCGATATTCGCGTAAGCAGCGTGCAGCGCGCTGCTCAATCCTTGCTGGAAATCGATTATGAGGAGCTGGTTATAGCCACCGAAAACTGGCGGCCAGAGAACAAATTGGGCAACGGAGGCTTCGGTGAGGTCTTCAAAGGCGAATGGAAACAACTCGAAGTGGCCATCAAGGCGATGAACTACATCCACAAGCACAATGACAAGACCCAAGTGCACCTGCAGCAGAGTTATAATGAGCTGAAGTATCTGAATACCATACGACATGACAATATTCTAGCGCTCTATGGGTACAGCATCAACGGGGAGAAGCCCTGCCTCGTGTACCAGCTGATGAAGGGCGGATCGCTGGATTCCCGACTCAGAGCGCACAAGTCGAAGCAGCCGCTGGCACCGTTGACCTGGCAGCAGCGTCTCTGCATAGCCCTGGGCACAGCCAAGTAGATTGAAGCCTCACTTTATGCTTATTTATTTAATCTCAATATATGTTTCCTCACAGAGGCATCTACTTTTTGCACACGGCACGCAGCAAGCCTCTCATCCACGGCGACATCAAGCCCGCGAATATATTGCTGGATCAGTGCCTGCAGCCCAAGATTGGTGACTTTGGCCTGGCACGCGAGGGTCCCAAGTCCATCGATGCGGTCATAGAGGTACGGCAGGTCTTTGGCACCCGCATCTACTTGCCGCCCGAGTTTCTCACGTCCAAGAAGCTGAGCACAGGCGTGGACATCTATAGCTTTGGCGTTGTCTTGCTAGAGGTGTTCACTGGCCGCCTCATGGCCGAGTGCACCCTCCAAAATGATCAGCAAAACTTGCTCAAATACGTCAAGGCCAAATGCCTGCAGCCGCATCAGAACCGCTTGGATCTCTTTGACAAGCATCTGGTCACGCCCATGGGCGATGAGCTGGACAAGTGCTTGTGTGCCATAGAAGTGGGCCTCAAGTGTGCCGCATCCAATCCGCAGGACAGACCCTCCATGGACGAGGTTGTCAGACGCTTCAAGACCTTTAGCACTGAATCTTAAATTTGAACATTCACAAATAGCACTCCAATATACATATTATATATTATTTTGTATACTTTTTATATGAGTTTTGTTATTATTGATAAATGTACATACATATGTATATTCATATATTCATTAAAATGCATACCAAAACATTATTTAAAACATGTCTTCAGCGATTATGGAAAGGTATTATTTTGCGGAAATTATCGACATTAGAATCCTAAAATCCCACTTGGTAAATGTTTGTTAAAATGTCAAATGTCTTAGATTATATTTATAAACTTCACGAGTCTTGTGAAATTTGTTATATAACATTTTATACATTATACTAGCTCTAGACTGTTTATATACACATTTTAGTCCGGCTGTTTTGAGTCAAGTATCTAAAAAAAAATCAAAAAATTGATTTTCAAAATTTGTTTATTTTGGGAATATATTATAATATTATTCGAGATTAAAAAAGGGAAGGAAAAGGACGAAAAGGAAGAATAAAAAAGAGTCTAATCGAAAAACAAATTAAAAGAAAAGAATAAACAAACTAGATGTAAATTAAAGAAAGAAAGATAAGCGAACCGAAAGGAGAAAAGAATAGAAGAAACGAGAGAAAAGGAAATGACAAATATATAGAAAAGAAATTGGAGTAGTTAAGAAAAGAAAGACAAAATTAAAATTAGGCAAGTCCAAGATATACCCGTTTAGATATAATACATACTATAAACAAGAATTAACCATAAATCGATCAATCGTAGGCGCAATAAAAATTAGAAGACTTCACCAAAGTATTCCCTTGCCTTTAATGTCAATTTGTTAGTACTCGACACATTCCGTAGTCCGTAGTCCGTAGTTCGTAGTCCGTTGGGGCTGCGTTAGCTAAGTGTTTTGATTCTACCGTCAATTCGGTCATTTGTGCTTGCGTCAAAACCAAATACATTTGACTATACTTTGTTTATAATTTTCGTTTTAAATAGAACACAGGATAGCTCAATTTGTTTTTTTTCAATTGACAAACACTATGAATTTGAAAAATTCCAAGTTTTACAAAAGAATTCAGGAGCTGCGCAATTTCTCAAAAGAGAAAATACGTAAGGAACGAGAGCAACGGGGCCTGCGCACCCCAGTCATACGAGGCGTGGAAATGGCCTTGTCCGAGTCCAAATGCGTGGCCCCAGTCATTGAATTGGAATGGTCCCAGCTGGCGGGCCCCCTGAAAGAGACGTGTTCGCCGCGTCGCCGCCCCTCCCCGCCCAAGACCAAACACAGCAAGAAGAAGGCGAGCGCGGCGGCAGAGCCACGCCTGAAGGGCGGACAAGGATTTCAGCCGGTCAAGACAATCGGCTTGAATGACGAGGTGCCAGCTGAGGGCTATATAGATCTGAACAATTTGAGGTTTCGTGTGGCCTGTACAGCCCGAACAGATACCTCTCCACGACGCGAGGAAATTCTCAAAGTTAGGTGAGATCCCTTTCTCCTTGAGTTGGTCGAAATTTTCGATTCCATTCTCCCTATTTCGATCAGTGATTCAAAGAGCGCAATTTGTGTATCCAATTCGCGTTACGCGATGATCGGTCGAATCTCCAAATCTTTGGGTTATAAATTGGTCAAGGAATCGAAGTTGTGGAATATACTGTGGTCTGATTCCTTTCCCGGTGTCGAGCTCTTCAAAAACATGAAACGCTTTCAGCAGATCAATCACTTTCCGGGCATGATCGAAATATGTCGCAAGGACCTGCTGTCCCGTAACCTAAATCGCATGCTCAAGCTGTATCCACACGACTACAAAATATTTCCAAAAACCTGGATGTTACCCGCTGAGTAAGTTGGTATTGTTCGGGTATTCTCTGTCGTCCCCCCATATCTGATTTCCGCTTCTCAGCTATGGCGACGCAATGCATTACGCTCAAAATCACAAGCGTACGTTCATTTTGAAACCGGATTCGGGCGCTCAGGGGCGCGGCATTTGGTTGACCAACGATCTGAAAACCATTGGCCCCAACGAACGCCTCATCTGTCAGACCTATATACATCGGGTATGTATTTCTCACTCAATATCCACCTATATTCCTCTCTCTCTCTCCTTGGTCTTGTTCAACCTCTCCAGCCGCTGCTCATCGATGGCTACAAATTCGATTTGCGCGTTTACACACTGATTACGTCCGTGGACCCATTACGGCTTTACGTCTACAATGAGGGTCTGGCACGGTTTGCCACCAACAAATATGTGGAGCCCACTCCGGGCAATGCCCACGATCTGTACATGCACCTGACCAACTACTCGGTGAACAAACGCAACTCCCAGTACGATCTGTGCGACAATGACGATTGCGGCAGCAAACGGAAGCTGAGCGCCATTAACAATTGGATGACCAGGCACAACTATGACGTGAACGAGTTCTGGTCGAATGTGGACGATGTCATCATCAAGACCGTGCTGAGTGCGTGGCCGGTGCTTAAGCATAACTACCATGCCTGCTTTCCGGGCCACGATACTATACAGGCCTGCTTCGAGATACTCGGCTTCGACATTCTGGTGGACTGGAAGCTGAAGCCGTACATACTAGAGGTGAATCACTCCCCCAGCTTTCACACCAACGAGCAGGTCGATCGTGAAGTCAAGAGGCCACTCATCAGAGACACCTTATCTCTGGTCAGCACCGTGCTGGCGGATAAGAGGCAGATTATGCGTGAGGATCGCAAACGCGTCAAGCAGCGCCTGCTTAAGTCCAAGAGCGAGTGAGTAGATGCTAGAGCTGATCAAAATCTCTTGATGGCTAAACCTGACCGCCCCCTTATTCCATCTTTGCAGCGTGCAACGGTCACGCCTTGTGGCAGGCGCCACCAAGGTGTTGCCCAACAAAGAGGGCAGTCCGACGAATAAGGAGCAGTCACCAGAGCCGGAGGCCGACTCCCTGGCCCAGCAAATTGCCTGGGAGGAGAGTCACATGGGGAACTTTCGTCGCATCATGCCACCTCCAGATCCCAGTCGAATCAACTACTACGGCAAGTTCTTTGGCCAGACCAATCTGGTGTCCATTTTCCAGGAGACGGCGGCCAGCAAGAAACGCGAGGATCTCGCACGTAAGATGCGCCTCCAGATCGAGGAAAAGAAGGCGAAACAGGAGCAAATGCTGAATTCTCACAGCAAGCGCAAACGTTTGATCCAGCCTCGCTTGGCGCGTGAGAAGCATCGCTTGAATCTCTTCCGTCTAAAGGAGAACTGGTCACCTGGCTATGTTTCCGAGGCTGAGGAGCGCTTGCGGAATACCTGGCAGCAGATGCGCACCGAGGCTATAAAGAATCTAAAAATAACCGAGAGCGTAAGCATTATTATTTTATATGAAACAAGTTGGGGGGCTTCAAGGCGGGAGTACTTGGCTCAGAAATATCAGGGCTACTGCCTCTAATATATAGGAATATACATTTACAGGTCGGTTTTTCTGGTTTCTAGCTTTTGTGGCTTTTGAGATCTCTGATTTCACACGGACGGTCGACTTAGCTCGTCTGCTTTATGAAATATCTTTCTGCATGCTACTGCCTAGACTTTCACAAATACCCTGATTCTTGAATAACCCTGAATATCACTACCGATAGATAGAGATAGGAGAAAGACTTTGATATTTCAAACATTGTTTTCCCTTACTCATTTCTCGTTACTCTTCATTTCGAACTTCTCTTTAACGATGCTCTCTCTTCGACTCTAGATATATTCACTGCTCTTCCAATTTGGTCATTTGAGCAATACAGATATCACGACCTTTCCAAATTTGTATCACTATTTGCAATGTGGTTATGATATAACGGGAGCTACGTGAACATTGGCCGAGCAGAGGACTGTTGAAGCAGTTGGGATAGAAGCGATGTGCAATCTCGACATATAGTATATAAAATCAAAAAACCCCATTCAAATCAACAGACAAGATCGAGGATCTATTTCAATTTGGTGGTCGCAGATGAGCCTGGCTCTGGTTAAATCACTCAATAGCCAGCGAAAAAAGCAATATACATACATACGTATCTGTAAATGTATGTATCTATATGTATATATGTATATGTATGTCTACAACAACTGTAATGGTGTTTGGTTATGAATTTGTTAATATTTTTAAATTTTAATTAACTGCATCGCATAGCATGGCCGTACGGGAGAAACTACATTTAGAGTATAAGTAATGTGCAGTAATTGTGGTCTTAGCAAATGTTTGTATTGCCGAAATTAACAAATTGAATTCAAAATAATAATTATTAAAAATTATACGTTTTTAGTTATCTAAATTTGATTGTGCGAATGATTTCATTATTGAGGATAATGAACAAAATAAACAGAATATATATATATATTTATATATATATATATATATCTATATGTATAGAATATGATATGATATGGTATGAATATAATAGTAAATAAGAATAAACCTTGGAGCAATAATCTCGCTAATCTTTCGTCTACTTTTTGGACGCAAATTAAAATAAATAAATTGTATATCACATTTCTATATATTTCATATGCTTTCGCTTGGCAAAATGCCATCTCGGCTCAAATTGAGAAACCAAGAAACATCATAAACATTTGCATTTTGGCGCGTGTTTCTATAGCTGTGAATGGAAAATATTGAGAATTTCTCAAGAGTATTTTCGAGTGTTTAAGAGAGAGAGAGCGAGAGAGAGAGAGAGAGAGGAAGCATTGCACAGCAGCAGATCTTCAGTCTGGCCAAGGAATAGCAGCGGCGCAGACAGCTCCACGTCAGAGCGCCCTCGTAAATTGGAGAAAAAAAGAATTTACGGAATTGATCGAAAAAGCAATTTGCTAGATTAGTTGGGGTTGCATCGTATAAATTCTTGCGAGTGTGTTTGGCGGCATGTTCCGAGTGTCGCAGGAGATTCGCTTGAGCACGAGCGCAGCGGGCGCCGCGGGGCAGGCCCAGGGGCTGGCCGATGTCGGCGATGTCAGCAGCAGCACGAAGAGTTGTATTTTCGGTCGATACCAGCGCACGCCCGATGCGGGTGAGTGTTGCACATGCGGAAGTAAACATATACATACTTATCGCTGGCTATTTATAAATCCCCCACAGATGCGTATCCCACAGAGCCGCCACATGTCTATGTGGCGCCCGAGCTGACCGACGCGGGCAAGGTGCAGTTGCTGCATTTGCCCAGCGGCGCGGTGCGCGTCAATTCCACGATTAGCTTCGTCATCAAGCGCAATGGGGTGAAGGGCAATTTCGATGTGCGCCTCGAGACACCCAGCGGACAGCACGGAGCGCCATTGCAGCTGACGCAGCTGGATCCGGAACGTTTCCAGGTGGAGTGTCAGCTGACGCAGGCGGGCCTCTATAAGGTGCACATCAAGTGCAATTCCGTGCCGTTGCCCAAGTCGCCATACATTATAGTCACCATAGCTGGAGCGGCGACACCAATTGAGGATGGGAACGAACATGCAGCCACCCATCCATCAAGTGAGTGTCGCACATATTCAAGTGTTCATATTCCTAATGTGTGTTATGCAGTGCCCCCTCTCGAATCTGATGCCAGCAAAGTTCATAGTCGCGGCCTGGGTCTGACCCATGTCAATCTGCTCGAGCGGAACGAGTTCACGGTGGATGCCAGCTCTGCCGGCATTAATATGCTATTTGTGGGCATACTAGGACCGCAGGGACCATGTGATGAGGTGCTGGTCAAGCATCTTGGGCGGCATATATACCGTGTCGCGTACCAGGTACGGGAGCCCGGTGACTACACTCTGGTGGTCAAGTGGGGTGAGCAACACATTCCAGGATCACCCTTCAGCCTCTGTGCTGAGTAACTTCCAGCAAAACAGGCTTGGATCTGATCCGGTTCTGGCCTGGCAGATATTTGTGGGTGACATTTTGACTAAGTATACATGATAATGTTTGCATGCATATTGCAATTTTTGCATAAAATATATTATTTCTTAAATTTACAAAATATGAATCCCAATCAAACTAATTGTTGTAATTACTTTAACCAAACTTTATCCAAACCATTAGCTTCATTGATTGCGAGCTTCGCTGATGAACAAAGTCGTTCGCTCGCACCGTGAACCGAACCATAGGCAGCTTTTTGTTTTTGTTGAATTGCCATTCAAAATACTATGTCAATGGCTCATCCACCAGTTGCCTGTTGCGGGAAACGTACGCCACAGCTAAAGTTCATTCTATGTGCAATCTAATGATGATTACCAACACTGATGACGACGACAACTAAACGAAAGAGCAGCATTATCATTTTTTGTTATTTAGCCGACGCTAATGACGTTCGCATTTAGTACATGTGCTAGCCGGGCAGGCATCGAGGGGAGCGGCATAGCATCCAACCTAATGATGATGACTGCCGTACGACGCATACGAATGTGCGTGTGTGTGTGTGCTTGTATCCGCGCCAACAATAGCAGTTGCCCATCATAGTGTTAGTGCCAGGGAAGAGGGAGTACACAAAAGGTTGCCACAGTCGCAGTTGATGATGATGATAATGCGTTTGCTTTGCTCGCCTTAACGAGCTGCCGCTGTAGCTATTGCTGCCGCCGACTGGCGCGCTTAAGATAAATTACGTGGTCATGCTCATGACTGGAATCAAGCTAGAGCGCATCGAAAAAATCATTACTCATTGAGTTTGCTGAGGGCGTGGCTGTACTATATATGTACATATGATAACAGCATACTAGGTTGATTGGCATATTGTACTCGTCTTTGAAATTAAACTTGGCACATTTCAACGCGACATCCACACAAATGTTATTTTTAAATATTTTGCACAAAACACAATCGGGGTGGCAACGCTGAGCAGTTTCTAGGTACACTAGCGGCACTGCTCACACCATGTTGCGCGCGCTATCGCTGTCTCGCTTGTAGAACATCATTATGGCCGTGTTGTGTCTTGCCATCATTAGTGTTGGTAAATATCTCGAGCTGAACTGCTAACTACGTTTTTCGTGTGTGTGTTCTTGAACATAATTAAAATTAAATTATTTAACTTATTATTAAGTTTTGGATTTGGCGTGTTGTGTTTGTTGTATTTGTAACACTGCGCGACCAGCTGCTGCTCATGCTCGGCTCATGAGCATTGAACTTACGTTTGCCGTAATCGAAGGAAAAGTATGTACCTGTGCGTGTGTGTGTGTATCTGTATCTTCATTCTTTGCAAAGGGAAAAAACTGTTGTAGTTGTACGCGTGTGTGTATTCAAGAAAAGTAACCATCTCTTGCCCCCACGGGCAACAACAAAATATTCGTATTGTTGTTGTTGTTTCAGCTGCTGCTGCTGTTGGCCCCATCAACTGCGGGGCAGCAAGTGCCAATGTAGCGGCAACGTCGACATCGTCGTCATTCTTGCTGCCGCTGCTGTTGTTGTGTCGCTGCTGTTGCTGTAGCATCTTCATTTGGCCGCAGCTTTTGTATACTTGAAATACCGCTTCAGTACAATTTGAGTTGCCGTCGCGTTAGCTTCTACGTATTTGTTTTCTCGTGCCCGCTACGCGTGCATTTACACCTTGCACTTCGTCTTTTGTTTACCAGCATTAAGCTTAGCATGTGAGTGTGTGTGCGTGTGTGATTATGTGCCGGTGTACAGCTTAATGATAATCTAATACTCTTAATTATGTGCAACACATGCGTGAGTGTTTATGCATGCGGATGTGTGTGCACAAATGGAGAGAGCTGCCAGATTTTTGTGTTTTCATGTGCCAAAAAGTATATATAAACATAATTATTTAAAACACATTATTAGAAACATAATAATTATCGCTCAAACAGGTGCCTTCAACTATTCCGTGAAATAATATTAATCGCTTGTTCAGCTTCATAGTTAAATATACATTGTACAAAATACTTTATTTGACGTCGGGCAAAATCTAAAACTTTTCTTGATAATTTATCTAAAAAAGTATTTTAGGGCTATCAGGTACGCGCGCTTAGAGCAAACATATGTTAACAGAAGAACGTGTGCAAATATTTTAAGGACTACGTTCCCTTATTAAGGTCACAGGCTAATCATTTTTACTCTGATTTGAATATCATTGGACAAAATAGTTTCGACCTAAAATGTGATTTACGGCTTTTAAAATATGCAAATCCTCTGATAATAAATTAAAAATTGCGATCTTAAATATTTGCATACAAATATTTGTAAATAATAAGATAACAAATTATGAACCAAAAAATTTAACCAATGCGGATTTATAGAAATTTTAATAACTGAAGTGTTTCTTCGAAGAACTGTATTCAAAAACTACAAAAGATTCCGAAAAATAACGACGATAGCTAACTGTAATATTATATTTTTAATGCAGGGCATATACCATAGTTTTATCTCAGTAAGTTGAAAATGAACTCGAGACTTTAGTTCTATTTCCATAAACCGCCCAAAACTGAATAATTATGAGATGGATATCGATGATGGCCTTTATAAGTAAATGTCAAACATTACTGATCGATTTGAATATTTCAGGTGCGGTTCTGAGGTGCAATTATGTTTCCATATTGATTAGCGTGCTCCATGTCCAGCTCCGATTCGCAGCCAAATTTTGTTGGGCAACTGTTTGTGGCAAGTGAGACCCATGTGAAATGCCTGTAAGTATGCTAATTTTGTAGATTCCGATTATTTTGTATCCTGACACAACTCTATGTTTAGTATGAAAAATTCAACAAAAAGCGCCGACAATGGGAGGATAGTGGAGTATTAGAGCTAATTAAACTATGGAAAGTTTGCGCCTATGAATTGCGCACAATCAAACGAAATGGACACCTTTATGTGGCTATGGCAAAGCAAGTGAGTAATAGACAAATCAAATACAAATAACTTCAATGCCAATTCAATTTACTACAATTATCCAATTATCTGCTTCTATGTTATATACAGAAGTTCCTTTGTTAATGTGTATTCCCTCTATTTACTACTTATTTTTATAGCTAACGGGTCTTGGCGTACCCGTTACCGCGCTAGAAGTACACTTTAAGGTTAATAATCTAACACAGCGATACAGACAGGAGCAAAAGACATTTGAGACAACGGGCATCATTAGCACGTGGAAGTTCTACAGCCAAGTGGATGATGTTTTCAAGAGTTTGGCTGCACACACGGGTTACAAGTGAGTGCCACAGCCAAAGACAATCAATATGCCCCTTGGCTAATTCATATCTATCCGCAGAGACAAACGCATGACGAGCTCCTCGAATGCCAGCAGTTTACCATCGACATCCGAGTCACCAGTTTGGAAAAATCCAATGTCTCAGCAAGAGTTCAATAGCAACAATACGGAGGGGTTCTACAAGTAAACCAGTCTAAGCACATATTTATTGTAAGATACTAATTGGCATTTGCTTGCAGAACGGAGTATGGCATGCATCGCCACTTTATGGACCACTCCCAGCCGCCGCCGAATGCGGGCAATGTGGATAATTTTATGGCCTCATCGGCGGCGGTGGCTGCTGTGGCGGCGGCTGCCTCAGCGCGGCTCGCCGACAGCAATATGGAGCAGCAGATGCAGAATACGGCCGGCGCCAGTGGAACCGGTCAAGGTGGCAATACCAACGGCGGCGTGCCCAACTATAATAAAATCAAAAAGTCCCACGAAGATTATGACAAATTCGTGGACATTGTAAAAAACATTGTGGACACACACAAGACAACGCCCGATAAAGTGGACGCTTTCGCCGACTTCATTAAGTCCTATATGCGACGTTGGCCGGAGCGGCTGCAGGACGAGGCCATCAATCACATGACAAACTATGTGGTTGTTAAAAACATGGAGCACAGCATGGGCAGTGTGCCCGGCGTCAGTCTGCACAATCCTGAGGGTGTGAACAATCGGCAATAACAATACAAGCAGGAGCCCAACAACTAAAACCCGATCCACGGGAGTTGTTGGACGATCGTCGTGGCGGTCGTAGTTGTCAGCTCCACGAATCCAAGAACAAGGGCGAAAGCCAGAATTTACTTAAATCAAATGTGGCGCAAAGTTACTTAAAAATATAAAAAAAAAAAAAAAAAATGTAACAGGAATTATATATCTATAAACAGCAACTGAGAAAGATCGGTCAGTTTTGCTTAGATCATATTGTAAACGATTTCAGCAGTATTTTTTGTATAGTAAAAATATACAATAAAGTTTTTAGTTGTATGCCAGAGCATTTCGCTACGTTTCGAATTGAGTTCGATATAGTGGAATCAATACATACCCACACACACACACACACACACAAACACTTGATTTGTAGAGTATAGAAAGTACAATACGATTATATGTAATATGTTTAGATATCATTTCCTACTTTTAGCTGTAAACGACAAAAACCTAAATGAATAAACGCTTTAAAAAAAGACGAAGTCAAAGTCGAAGATGGGCAGAAATCAGGCTTAGTTTGGTCTATCATATAAATACTATCCTACTGTAATACCTTTAACTATAATGAATCGCAAAGGTTTTGAAAAGTTCGAATTTTATTAACTTCAAATGCGCTGAATTTGACACGCTACGCTATTAAACATATTCGCATTGGATGTGGCCGTGGGCGCAGTGGGCGTGACCAGAAAACGGGCAAAGGTGCCGCCTTTATTGTCAGCCAAGCGTCCTGGATTGATGACCAGGCAATCACTGACCAGTCGTATGAAATGCCGTTGATCACTGGGCAGGATAAGCACGTTGGGCAGCTGTTTCAGCTGTGCATATTTCTGGGCCAACTGCGAGTCGTAGGACATGTTCTCATCGGCTGGGGGACAGATCGGATAGAAGGTGCCCTGATTGAACAGATGATTAATGGCGCGATGCATGCGCTCGCCTGCGTTGGCGGCAAACTCTTGGCTTAGCAGATGGTCCACCACGTCCGTAGAGCTGACGCCCAGCGTCACCCCATCCAGATCGACCAACGAGGGATCGGGTAACATGTGCAAATTGGGATATGTTTTGCGCACCATTGGCGATGGTGTGGGATAAACCGCTGGAGTCATGGCATCCTTCTGGCTGCTGACCAGCAGCACTGTGGTGCTGGTGCCTACTGCCTCCATGATGCCCGCAATCATCTTCTCAAAGAACGACTCGAAGGTCTCGGCCAGCTCGACCACCAGCTTATGCTCGGCATCCAGGAAGGGACCAGTCAGCAGCAGCACGTCAGGTCTGTGCTCCTGGAGGTACTTGAGGAGCTGATGCATCGGATCGTAGAACAGATCCGTGCTGTGCGTATACGGTCCAGCAGCAATCACAAAGTGCACATCGCGATCCACTTTCAGTGGCGGTGGCAGCGTCAGTTTTCGATCCGTGTAAATCTCCTCCACCACAAAAGTGTCACCACGTGGAATAAATCCTTTGGCCAGCACCACCTGGCCGGGGAATATGCTCGCCGACTTGATTTGCGAAAAGTTCAGGGCCAGGCACTTCTCGTCCGTATTGAGCACGGCTAGCAAAGCGGAGTGCGCATCCAGTGGCCCGTCATCGTCGGAATGTATCATGCCCACGGCATGGAGTACGTGGAGGGCGTCCAGCGTGTGTCTATCCTGTGGATACCAGCTGCACTCGGCGGCACCACTGCTGCCCAGTTTTTTCTCCACCAAGGCCTGGCCAATATCGACGATGCGATCATGTAGATCATCGCATCTATCGTAGAGCAGGTCGTTCATGTACCTCAGATTAGAGATTGTCAATGGTGCATCGTTGTGAAGCAGTTTCTGGACCACGGGCAGAGTTTGCTCGATCTTTGACTGCCACGTGCAGGCAGCTATAAGCTTAGGATGACCAAAGGAGTCCACAATATCACCAGGTTTTCCATTCGTCGTTGTTATATCCGCAGCTGGGGTTCTCTTTGCAGATTGTGGCGTAAAGCTGGCCGGGCTGAAAGCCGCACCACTCTTCAATCGACTCTGCTTATTTGCCGCTTTAGGCGTTTGCGGCTGTGGGGATCCAGATTTTGCCACATAGTCATCCATCATGGGATCATCTTCTATCAGGCCGTAGGTGGCTAGAGAGCTTGCTTCCAATGCAGCAGATTGGGATTTGGTGTAGTGTGTTGTCTTCTTGTTGCCGATTTTTTCACGCTTCACTTGTAGCACCTTACGCTCGAACTCGCCAAGATTTTCGTTCGTCGGCTCATCTCCATGAAGGTGGGACAAACTGAATGCCATCCATTGCTCCACGAATTCGGTGGCATCGTTAATGCTGTAGGTGAGAGCGAGTTCCATGCATTTCTCCAGAATTGGGGCACTCGGCTCTATCCCCATTTCATCAAATTGCTGTTGTAGTTCGGCTTCCATTTAGTTAGCGTCTGTCTAATTTGTAAACAATTCTTTATCTACGGTTAGTAAACAGCCCGAATGGTATTTTGGCGGGAAACCGATAACATGTATCTTTTACCAGCTGTAATTGTCATTCACAGCGACAATTCGATATTTTTAATCGATAGACTTGTAGCACTGTAGTCGGTGGTATTTGGTGCGTTGCCCAACACATTTCAATAGTCAATGCAACAGAACAGACCTTTTCTCGGGCGTATAACTAAATTAATAATAATTAAATTTAAAGTAAAAACACATTAGATAGGAAGGTGTGCAATATGTTAAATAGAGAGATTGTTGCGTTCACGCAGCACCAGGAAATGACGGAAAACTAGGAGCCGAAACACCACCAGCAGCAGTAGCAACAACAACAACAACGGCCCTGCAGCAACAATACAAAAAACAACAGCAACAACAACACATACAGAAAACATAATTTGGTCAATTTGCATATTAAAATAATAAACGAAACAGAAAGCGGATTAGGTAATTCACGCACAGCACATACAAAATGAGTAAACTGGAAACGGACTCAGACAGCTCTGAGGAATTTTTTGATGCCGAAGACACAACACCTAATCGCTCCGCAACACTCTGGTAAGTGGAGCCCCCGCTTAGCCCCTCCAACTCAGGCAGTGACTCACCCTATTGACGTGTGTATTACTCTTTCGCTCTTGTTGCAGTCGTAAATTGCCAGCGGATTGCGCACAGGAGTTCATCTTTCCGGAGCCAGCGGTGCGTGTGAATGCGGCCGCCTCTTCGGATAGCGATGCAACGCCCATTGGCGCCAACACTCCCGCCACCCGCAGCCCGACAAATAGCCTGGGCGCTCGGCTTAAGCAACAGGATGCGGCGGCAGCTGCTGCAGCGGCCGCGGCGGGCATTTTCATCGAGCCGAAGCCAGTGAAGGGCGTGGTAAGTGTGGTGAGTGGGCGGCATAAAATGGTTTTTGCTCTGATTTGAGTGCATGCCTTAATGATACCAAATGTTTTGTTAGCTGTTCAGTTGTCATACCCATTCCCCTTTAGAGCCAATCGCTCGTACCCATTACAAATTCTTAACACGTCTCGCGTTTTCCCTTTTCTGCTCTATTGCCCACTGTGCGCAAAAAAAAAAGAATTAACAAAAATCAATGCAAATTTAAATGTGCCGATTTCACTGCGCTTCCCCCAAAAAATAAAAGAAAACAAATTAATTTACCTCTTCTTCTACCTGGCCCGCTCTCCCCCAGTTACCATCCATATGGCTTGTCCAATCATATGGGTTTCTCTCTATTACTCAAGCAAGCCCATTTGCGTTGTGTTTGTTTTTATAATTCACGTTTGCGCCCCTGTGAGTTGCGTAGCTTTGTCAGAGATTTGCCGCAGCTTGTCATCAGGCGGCCGGTCCGACAAGCGCATATAAATACAACGAGGGCTACTTAATGGGTTTAGTATAGCTATAGCTATGCCAGCAAGCGAGAGTTTCCTCTTCTTTTTTTTTTTTTTTTTTTTTTTTGTATAATATGATTGTGCATATTTAAGCAATATTTTATTGGGCATACAGTGAAAACTTTCATTTCTCATCAATCACATTTTAATACCTATTTATAGTTCTTCTTGTAGCGCATCTAGTATATATATGTATATAGATATATACGTATATATATGTATGTATAAATTGAACTACCTATTAAAGCACTTTGTTGATTTCATAAAATATTTTTATATGCCACTTGTTGACTTGTGTTTGTATTCCGACCAATTTTTTTTGGCATCATGCAAATGACTGTAATTTGTTCCCAGGCATTTGTTAACTATTTATAAAATTAATATAAAGAGCTTGCAAATGACTTTACTGTTGCCCCGCGCTCTGATTAACGTAATAATTATCAACGTTTGCCCTTATCAGAATTAACACTGATAATAATTGTTGCTTCGTGCTTTTATCAGGTGTGTATTATTTATCATTTTTCCTTTTTATTTTACGTAACAATTAATAATTGTTTTCGGTCAGGGTTTGGCCCATAAAGCAGGTGTAACACGCTGCAGCACGTTTTCATTCATATTATACTCGCAATATATTATAATAGTCAGAATTGTCTGTCAAGGGGAGTTAGGAGGGAGGCCGTAAGGTAATAGCTCTTATCGAATAGCGTCGAGTGTTCCGTAAATGTTGAGGTTGATAATAACAAACATACGTAATTTGTGTTGGCCCAATTTCAAGCGGAACTAGCCTCATTGCTTAGCTTAAACAAAACAATTAGTTTTTTGTTTACTTATTTTACCATGTATTTACTTTACATATTTGTTAATTATCTTTTCTTTTTTTTTGTAATTTGCTTTTTATTTTCATATTTTGTGCGCATTTGGTATAAAAAACAAAAACAATAAAATATTAATTACAAATTTGTACACAAATATAAATTATCATAAATATGTTGTATATATTCAATAAAAAAATAAAACCAATTAAATATATATATAAATAAATATATATATGTGTATCGCGCCATATAGTCTGGTAGACAACGCTTTCAAGAACTACGTAAATGCATGAACCACGATGAAGATGATAATCCAGGAAATACACTCACACCTGATTCTCAGGTATTATATATCTATTTATCAAAATCAAAATAGTAGCCATTAGCTTTTAGCCGTATATATAATGCTTAAGCTTAAGCATATTTTATTTTACTATTCGTTGGATTTGTTTTGCTTTGTTTTTTGTAATGCTTGGCTAACTTGATTGTTATTTGATCCAAACCACAGAACAGCTCCATGGATGGCGTTTTTACCAACCGACCCACACATCCGTTTAAGGTCATTGAGAGCGATACGATGAGCATACAGAGCATGACATCATTGGGCCGTGTGGGTCGCATCTTAGCGGGCAGCATCGATCCGTCAGGTGAGCACGCATATAGCAATCGTTTCGCATTCACTCACTCACACACAATTATTTGTTCTCACATAGCAATCAGCGTTGATCGTGAATCGCTGGCCTCAATGAATGCCCAGCAACAGCAGCAGCACCAACAGCAACAGCAGCAGCAGCATCAGCAGCTGCAGCTCCAGCAACAACAACAGCAACAACAACAACAACAAAAACAACAGACACAACAGCAGCAGCAACAGCAACAGCTGCGGCAGACACCGCCGCCCACGACCACAACAATGGCCATGTCCACAGCCACAACAGTTGTCAGTGCGGCATCAGCAGCATCTACAAAATATGTGCAGCAGAGTGAAGCAGCAGTTGCTGCAAATCCACCACAGATTCTCCAAGAGCCGGACGTGATTGCTAGCACCAAGTTGGCACACTCCAAGACTACCGATTCCATAACATCCAGTGGACCGGTGGCGCCGCCGCGACGTAAGAAAAAATCACGAAAGTTCTCCAGCAGCTCCTCGGAGCAGTTCAACATGAACGATGGCATGCGATTGCCAGCAGGTGATACGGAGGACACCGACAGCGATACGCGGTCCGTGCAGAGCGTGCGAGATGTGCAGCAACAGCTACGTGACGACATTGTCAAGCAGTTCGAAAGCTCGCTAAATGATGTCAGCATCAAGACGTCCAGCAACACGCTCACCTGCTCCTCCACCAGCACGATAGTGTCTGCCTCTGCTTCCACGGCCACCACGACGCCTTCGTCGTTGGCGCAAATCGCCTCCACGAGTCATGCGTGTCATGTACGTCCCGTCTCAACAGCGGGCATCATGATGAAACCATCACAGTCCTTGGGCAACAGCGTCACGTCCGTCTACTCGAAGCCAAGTCCCTCGAACTCGGCCAAGAGCAACTCTGCGCCAGGTCGCGTCAGGTGAGATGGCAATCTATATATCCATATATTACAATGGCTAATTGTTTTTGTCTTGACAGCTCGATTGATCCAAATCAGGGTCTTAATCTGTTCAAGGCCATACAAGGCGGCTATGTGGTTAAGCCGCGCGACGAGGCTAGCAACAAGGCGCAAGGACCATCTCAGGATGAAATTGAGCGCATTGAGAAAATGCTCATGGAGAACGCTAGTCGTCCCAAGCTCGCGGGCAGTGGCTCCAATAGTTTGGGCAGTGCCACACGGTAGGCTTGAGCAAATACATAGAGAGTTGAGGAATGGGCGATTGGGGCTTAGGAGAGCATTAGTGCTGTGTATATCAGGTTTTAAACGAGAACAGAACAAATTATACGAATATTAATTAGGTACACTATAATTTAGACAATAATCTTCCATTCTCAATCTTATTATCGGTAGATATCGCTTTATAATAATATTTCGTCTATTTCTCCACAATAGTCAAGGCATATCAAATGAACTTTAGTTTTAGTCAATTGAAATTGATTGTACATATTTCAAGCTTTATTCGCAGCAATCCTCTTGAACTATACCTAATGTACAAGACATGGAGGATGTGTCTGAAGTTAGTTGAACATATCTTAAATATCGTATAAGTTGTATAGACAACACATATTGCTAGTCACCTATCGCTAAAGTTCGTTTCGACAATTGCTTTTAATGTAATTTCAAAGACTTTAACTTATGTCTTACTTATGCTTCGGTTCACAGCTATACGGCCTTATATAGGGCTGCCAACGAGAAGGAGCGTCGCAAGTCCGCGGGAGATGAGGATGTGCTGAGGCAGATGAATATTTATGTGCGCACGCGCACCAATTCGGGCAAACAGCTAACGGACTTTGAAATACTCGAGCAAGTTCCTGTTAAGAATCTGGATACCGGCGAGAATATGCCGCTATCCGAAGTGCGTTCACCGCCAGTGCCTGAGGGCTGGAATCCGCTCTCGCTGCATATACTGAAGTTGACATCACATCTGGAGGTCATACAAAAGGAATCGGATGAGGAAAGCGTAATTGGCATACCACCGAGCATTGAGGGACAGCAGCCGGATGAGGAGGAACTGGAAACGGAGGATGGCAGTCGACTCAAGAAGAAGACTGCGCGAATTAAGCGCTTCTTTGGCAGCACCATGCGTAAGACGGTGGACAAGGCCAAGTCCATTGCGTCAGAGGTGTCGCATGCTCGCCACAAAGAGGATGTGGCTGACATCGTGGACGCCATGAATCCCGAGCAAAATATCAAAATCAAGGCATCCTCTTCTAACAAGGGTCCTTACGAGTTCACCAAGCTGCAGCATGTTCAAGATCTCAGTGGTGAGGATACCAGCGCCGTATGGTGTATGAAATTCAGCTCTTGTGGACGTCTGTTGGCCACCGCTGGCCAGGACAAAGTGCTACGTATTTGGGTGCTGAAGGATGCGTATCCCTACTTCCAGGTAAGTCGTGGCGTGTAATTCATGATTGTCTTCCAAGCTAACAGCAATTTTGTTGTAGGACATGCGCAACAAATACAACGCGGATCAGAAGTCGTCTCCAACACCATCGCAGGAGTCGCTGGTGTCTCAGCATTCTGCTGAGGAGGCCATTGCCATGGCTACCGCCGCCGAGAAGTGCACGGGTCCGTTCATGCCAAAGCCATTCTGCACGTATAATGGCCACACCTCGGATTTGCTTGATGTTAGCTGGTCGAAGAACTACTTTATACTATCCAGCAGCATGGACAAGACTGTACGCCTCTGGCATATCTCCCGGAAGGAGTGTCTGTGCTGCTTCCAGCACATTGACTTCGTCACGGCAATCGCGTTTCATCCGCGCGACGATCGTTACTTCCTGAGCGGCAGTCTGGATGGCAAACTGCGCTTGTGGAACATACCTGATAAAAAGGTGGCGCTTTGGAACGAGGTCGATGGCCAGACGAAGCTGATAACGGCGGCCAATTTCTGTCAGAACGGACAGTTTGCTGTGGTTGGCAGCTATGATGGTCGTTGCATCTTCTACAACACGGACCAGCTAAAGTACCACACACAGATCCACGTGCGATCCACGCGCGGAAAAAATCGAATTGGCCGCAAGATCAGCGGCATTGAACCCATGCCGGGCGAGGATAAAATTCTGGTCACCTCCAATGACAGCCGCGTGCGCCTCTACGATCTGCGCGATCTGAATTTGTCCTGCAAGTACAAGGGCTATCTAAATGTGTCATCGCAGATCAAGGGTTCGTTTAGCCACGATGGCAAATATATAATTGCCGGCTCTGAGAATCAATGCATCTACATATGGAAAACGAATCACGACTATTCCAAGCTGAGCTCGGTAAGCTAAATATCGATTGGTTTCTTTCGGCTTAGCATCATCTAGTTTTGTCTCCCTTTGCAGGTTCGTCGCGATCGTAGCGATTTCTGGGAGGGCATCAAAGCACACAATGCTACTGTCACCTGTGCCATATTTGCGCCACATCCTGAGGCAATTATCAAACCGGACCCCGATGAAATTTCAAATGACAAGGTGAGGTTTTTTTATGACTGATGGCTAAAGTATATTTAAATATACGGATTTGCTTCGTTTACCACAAACACTACATCTAGATTATAATAACTTTCAATAGGGTATTTCGTGCTTTAAACATTCCCTTGCTTAAGTCATGAATCACCATGCAGAACACCATAAAGCACACTTTACACAGTCCATAGAGCTCGAAGCACCTTTGTTTGACTCTGTTCAATTGTTATAGACTAATAACTTTTTCATGTTTCTGTCGTTCTACACAGCTGGCAAACAATCAGCCAGATCCGTTGGTGGAGCAGCACAAAAAGGGCTGTGGCTATGTGCTGGTCAGTGCCGATTTCAATGGCGCCATCAAGGTGTTCATCAATAAAACAAAGCCCAAACACAGCAGTCTGCCCTACACGGCCATTGCGGATTAATCGAGGCGCCGTCGATATGTCAATTAGTCGCTGGAAGGCAAACGGTGGGGAACAGAATGGGAATGGGAACGTGGGTGGGCAAACGGTAAATGCAAAGAAGGCTAAAAAAGCTGCGTGAAAATCTCTTGTTTTACTTTTGTGTACTTGTTTTGTTTTTCCCCCTCTGTGTGTATTTAATTGTATTTATGACAAATGTATATGTATTTTGTACGGATTAATTGAAATAGCAGTAACGCTTATTTATATATTCAAACTATATCGCTATCTAAGATCAGTCAGATCATGTAATGTCTTACATATGTGAATTGCTGATGGATATTCGAGGAGCGTCTGTGTCTATGCTTGACAAAACAAAAAACATGTTTTCTAATGTTAAATATTTTCTAATGCCAATTCTGTGTGAATTATATGTATATGGATGTATGTGTGAGTGTTTGTGTGTGTGTATGTATGTGTGCGTCTAAATTAGTTGATATTTTATTGCTTGTTATTTAAGAACAAAAATAACTGAAAGTCAATTGTATATTTTTTATTATTTATTATGCAAAGTAATCTTAAAGCCACACTCACACACATACATGCACGCACACGTACACTTACATGACTAATAATGATAATTAGCTTGTGGTAATTATTTAATATACTATATAACAATATGTGTAAAGAAGTAAAGAAATGTGCAGCTCCTTTGGGGTATGCCAATCGTGCACTTAACTGAAGCCGGCATTTTTGGTATGGGCACGTGATAGCTGATACATACAGTTTTTAAGCCATATTTATGTATATATATATACATGAGTCACGTCAATAGAGTCTATCAAGGAGTGATTTCATTTATGTGAGTAAAATATAGTATCGTACAGTATGTAAGGAATGCCTAGAATCATTTCAGACTATTCTTGAAGTGGAGTCGAATGGGTTCTACTAAGAATGGCTACGGCAAACAGCGATAAAAATGAGGAAAAAAAGGCGACAAGATTTATTAAAGTTAAATTTAACTTACACATTTAGTAGAGTGGAAATTGAAATATTTAATTATAATTCAAACTCACAAAGGTATGATGGGTCAAATAATTTTTTGTTATATTGATCACTTAATAAAAGTTTAAAGTCTTGCATTTTTTATACAGCTACGAAATGCTCTTCCCAAGAGTATTTGAAGTTCTGTTTTCGGAATTTAAATATGATTTTTTCCCGCTATTGATTTTGCACGTTCCCCAGCATGCGGTATTAGAGGCGGTTGTTGAAGTGCTTCGCCAGTAAAGCAGAAGGAAGGATTAGAAGTGGCTCTCGGGAGTGTGGCTGGTGACGACAGCTATTTAGCGTAAGTTTAACCTTCATTGTTGGGGCTTCCTAATGGCCGAAGGGTGCGTTCGAGGCAGTCAAGTGTATGTGCGCGTGTGTGTGTGTGTGAGGGATAATCCTTTGTGTGTGATTTAAAAAATGGAATGTTTTTTGAGTCAATTGTGTTGGGCATGCTTGGTAAGTGTAATTGCAGATGGTGCTTTGCCAATTCCCGACTGCGACAAATACGCCAGACTGGCCCAAACAATGCCGGCAATATAAACATGGAAATATATATATATCTATATATATATATTTATATATATGAATGTATATGCGCTGCAGCAAATGAGCGAAACATAAAGAAAATCAACAAAAAGTGTCGGCAAATGAAAATGGGAGAGGCTTCGGTTCCCTACTTTATTTTTTTTGGCCGGAAGAGGCGACTTCCTGAGTGCCATGGAAATCATTTGAAGTGTCAGGCTGAACAGAGGGCTTCCCCGGCTAGCGGCTAGGCGAATTCTTATTTGGGGCGGTTCTGTGTGCGCAGTGGGTTGACTTCTAATATAAAGACAAATACAAATGCAAACACAAATACAAAAACGTTTGCAACAACCCCAAAAAAAGGGAGCAAGATTTATATATTTATATGTAATGTGGAGTTCCTTGAGTAAATACTTTGTCTATGTACGTATACTTAATGTATCTGTGCCGACTTGCATTTGTCTGCAGTCAGTTGCGGACGGCTAAAATAATTGTTTAGTCAGACAGCAAAGTCACTCGAAAGACGATTAGCGTTTATGTTCTTTTTGGCGTCTCTTGCAACATGCAATCAATAAAGATTTACGTAGTTGTTGAGCAGGACAGATTTGCGGGGTTGGGGCGTTGGGCGTGTGGGGTGAGGCGTGTGGCATGGAACATAGCGTGGCAATGCGGCAACAACAGCTGTTGCAATGGTTGGGAGGCCGGTCGACCACAGCAGCCAGACGCCGGCGCCGGCCCTCAGCAGACCCGTACCAAATGCCAATCAATGCACTTTTGGCCATGTGCCAAGTTACTCTTTAAATAAGAGAGTGATAGGTAGTGAGAGAGATGCTCTTAAATAGAATCTAAAGAGAGACGTAGAGAACAATACGGCTGCAAGCCGCTCAACTACAATATTAATCATACTTAAGTCAAAGTGAATTAAGTTACCTAATTTTAAGACTCCACATTTAATTTCTAGTTATTAAAATGTGCTTTTTCAAGTCGAAAACTATCACGCTGTTACTTAACATTACACATTAACAGCCAGCTTAAATTTTAAGAGAGTAGAAACGGCTCGACTTTAACTGAGCAAATTTCAATAGAGATGTGCACGCGGCAGTCGCGTGAGTGTTTTGTGGGCAGCGTAGCGAGAGTTCGCGTTGAGTCTGCTCAAGTCGAACTTGAGAGAGCGCGAATAGAGAACTAATTACAAAGCAATATAAAACAAGTTATATATATGAATATATAAACGCATCTATACAAATAAATTACTCCAAAATTGAGTTCGTGATGCGCGTCTAATATGAATGTTTCTGTCACGCGCACATCGTTGGCATTCACACACTGACGCACCCACTCACACACACATCAAATTTGTAAACACACAATGCGCCGAGATTGAGCAAGGTGCGCTTAGCTCTTACATTGCTCTCAGTTTATTTCTGGCTCTCGTGCAAAGCGCAACGTCGAAACGGACGGCTCGTATGGTCGCTCGGTCGCTAATGTTGTGTGCGTGTGTGTGTTCGGTGTCGGTTTTCGGTGTTTTTTCGTGTGTGTTTTTCGGTGCTTGACAAATGCAATACAAATGCAAATGCAGTGTAACTAATTTACATAAATATATATAAAAATATTTTTAACAAATTTTTGAAACCAGAATTTCTTGGTCAGAAATAGCCATGCATCATGCATGCGCGTGTAGATTTGTGTGCGTGTGATGCATCGAACGCTTGCTGTGTCTGTGTGGGTGGGTGACATTCTCTGGACTTGTGTGCAGCGCCTTAGCACTTAATTAAATTAAACAAAACTTAAATGAAATAAGCCCAATCAAGCGAAAACTGCAAACTGTGTGCGTGCGTGTGTTTGTATGTAAATTTCCCGCTTATTGTTGATGCATCAAAGCCAACTGCTCGGCGCATAACTGTTTATTTTAATCGATGTACAATTTATCGCTTATCGTAGATTGATCGATTCGCCATGACCCCAAATCGCGGCTCCAAATTCTTCGTGTTCCCCAACACTTGTCTAAATGAGAACCAGAAAAACTGTCGCTCTTTATGTTTTTGCCGAGGACTAAATGAAATTAGTAAACAAAAACTCGTTTCTGTGAATATTTCTTAAAAATCTTGATTTTTTAACGATTTGTTTGTATTCTGTTTAAATCTTTATCATTTTTATTTATTTTTAACTGCCTCGATTTCCATATTAAATTGCTAATTATGCATTTTCTTTTTTACGATTTTTTTTGCGGCGTAACACAGTGCTTGAAAATGCATGAAAATCAAATTCTGAAATCGTTTTTTAATGATCATACGTTAGTTTTTCTTTCATTAGACTGACAATTTGCTACGGCTCAAACGCTTCATTAATGTACAATTTATTCTGGGCACATTTGCTGTTCGGCTTTTTATCGTTTTATGTGCCTTTTGGCTTAATTAAGCTTTCTAACAGCTTAACTTAATTATGACGTGTGTGTATGTGTGTTTTTTTTGGTTCGCCCGCAACAAGACACAGAAATCGTGCAAAAGCTAAAGATAAATCAAAAAACACTATTTAACAGACTTTCAATACATTCAAGATATTAAAATTTAATAAGCTTGTTTAATTATACATATATTGAAAAAATGCCAAAGTTAATGAATTTAATTTGAATACAGCGATCGTTCGAAAATTATATTTTTTCGAAATCTAAATAAGAAACTTTTTATAAATTTAAACAAAAGTTAAAAAATTTGTTTGAAATATTTTTGAAATTATATAACAAACATAAATATTCTATTTCCCATTAAGTTCATACTAATTGAGCAATCGCTGTATTCTATATATAAAATATTAAAAACTAAAACCCTTTCACTTCAAAAACCAAAAAAAAACTCTCAGAGAATTCAAAGTGCAACAAAAACAACAACGAGCTAAAAACCAGTTTCAATAAGCCAATAAACCAATAAGCAATAAGCCAAACCAAATACAACAACAACAGCAGCACTTAAGAGCAACTAGGCCCGTTAGTGCGCCGCCGTGGCCTATATTCAAAATAGATCAGCCGCAGTCTCAGTTGCTGCCGCCGTCGCAGTCGTCGCAGGCGTCGCTGCAGTCGCAGTTTCAGTCGCCATCGCCATCGCAGTTGCAGTCGAAATGCTAAAAACAACATCTACAACAACAACAACAACAACAACAACAGTATCAGCATCAGTGGCCGCCGTCGCCTGAGAACGCAGCTAAAAACAAGTTTTATGCTAAATAATAATAAATAAATAAATAAACGCATCGCAATACCAAAATACAAAGTCGAAGAAGTTGAAAAGGTGCAAGAAAAAAAAAAACAAGTCAAGAACTTGGCCAACGACAGGAGTCGCCTGGCAAATACCCAGTGAAGAGTGCAAAAGAGAGAAACAGTTGAGAGCAAATTTGTTTTGCTCGGCTCTAAAACTGTAAATTCAATAGCTTTCAAACCGTATTATAAAATTAAGTTAATTTTTTGGCAAATCTGTCTAAAGAACATTTGTCTTAGCATACCCGATTTGCACTCTCGTGTTAAGGTATCAAAAGTGACCTACAAATACGGGTTTTGCGCCTGGAACCAATAACAACGACAACGCGTGAGAACTGAGAGATAAATGGCAACAGCAACAGCAACAAAAACAAGCGAAATGCAGGCAACACTTGCGGTTAAGCGGCCCGGTCCGCCAGTGCCGCCCAGGCCCAAAACAGCAACAGCAACTGCAGCAGCAGGAGCTGGGGCTGTGGTAACTGCCACGCCCTGCCCGCCGCTCATACAAAAGAAGCCCACATTTGTTAGCCAACTGAGCGCCGTGGGACGCACCTTGGTGTACAAGTCGCCCTCGCTGAATCTGCAAAAGAAACAGGCGCAAACACAGACGCCCACCATGGCGCTAGTGAACAGTGCAACGGCAACAGGCGCCGCAGCAGCAACAACAGTTGCTCCAGTAACAACAACTCCACCTGCTGCACCCGCAACGGCGCCCAAGCCTCCGCTGAAGCTACGCAAGGCGCCCGCGGTGCCCACAGCCAAACCTCGAGAGTCGGTTGTCAGCGTGAATCGCGCCAATAGCCTGACCACTCAGAGCACTCCGCCACACAAGGACACGCGCCTGAGTCTGGGCAAGGTGGATTTCGAGCGGGCAGGTCTGTTGCCGGCTGCTCAGCCGCTGCCCAAGCCGCGCAAGATAGTCCAAATGCCGGTGGCCACGCTGGACGTGGAGGATGTGCCCGTGAGCAGCATCTTCAGGCGCTCCAAGACAACGCTGGACAGTCCGCTGTCCAGTCAGAGTAGCGGAGGCAGCTATTTGGGCGGCAAAACGGTGGAGTTTAAGAATAATCTGAAAAATGCTGCCGAACGTTTGTTCTCGGAGATCATCATTAGCCAGACGCAGAAGCAAACTCTGGCTGATACGACCATTATAACCAAGCATGAGCGCGCCATACAGCATCAGGCACTGTTGGAGCAGGAATTGGCGCAGGAGCGGCACAAGCGACAGCAGCAGAAGCAGCAACAGCAGCAGCAGCAAGTGGAACGGGAAAGGAAACAAGAGCAGGAACAGGAACAATTGAGCCAGGTGATTCAGGCGGCAGGCAACTGCACGCGCATCAACATAAATACCAGCAATGTCCAGGCCCAGACCCAGCCCAAATCGAAGCCAATCAAGAGCTCGGTCAGTGCGGGCAACACGCCCGAGAAGAAGCATGCCTTCCACGAGCTGCTCATTTCGGAGCTGGCGGCTATGCGTAATCGTGCCTGCTCGCTGGAGCAGTTGCCCACTAAGTGGCAAGCCACGCCCACTAAGACACGTCAGCGTTACAATTCGATTGAGGATCCGGATACGGAGGATGTGGACGCTGATAATGTGGAAGATGCCGATGGCGACGAGGAAGACAACACACTGACCTATGCGGTCAATAAATCACTGAAGGATAATGCAAATGGCAGCTCGACACCACGCAAGCGTTGCCCCTCCGGCTGCTCCTCGGACTCGTCTCCCTATGGAACAGAGCGCTCGCAGCGCATACGTACATCTGATTGGATTGAGGTGGGGGATAATGGCAAACAGGTGACCCTCACCAGCTGTCACATTAGCTTGGAGGACTCCGGCATGGAGGATGAGGAGCGACTGGACGATATGTCATCATCGGGCGTGGGCGATAGCTGGGATAGTGTCAAGGAAGCTGAGCGAGAGAACGAGAAGCGTTGTCGCAACGTCAAACGGTGAGTCAGAGATTTACAAAATTCTGTCGGCGTTTATACAATATAGACAAGTGCAATATAATGATGATATAATGGCTTATTTTTGGGATTTTTTGTAAAATTTAGTGCATCAGCTCAGTTCATCAAACAGCAAGAATTATTACAGATGAAATACGACAGAATATATTATATGATGTATTTATTTTTTCGAACGTCTATCGTGCAGCAAACTATTATATATGACATCAAGCTTTTTTTAGGAATTCCATATTATTTAATCTAAACTATACAAATATGTAATACCTAATATATTATATAATTAATTATAATAATTTTTTATTGAATTCAATTGGAATGGGTTATTCCCATGTCACTATGACTCTACAATTTTATAGTAAAATCAACGATCAATTTTATTGTTGTATTTCTACGATAGTCATGGATTAAGGGGGACTTTTCATTTTCAGTTTGGAATGCGATGACCTTTACAATTGTAATAGTATATAAGAATTCTACATAATATTAATTAATATTATAATTGTAATTTCTTAAAGTCTTTCCATTTTTAGAACGAATGCTTCAGTAATGAAACAGTAATATTCCTTGATAGCTACCCCATGTGACTCACTCGAATCGTTATTAATCTTTACTCTCATTTAAAATAATATGCTTGTTCAGGGACAAATATTTTTATCGAGTATTTAACAAGAGAAACTGGTTATATGAATGTCTATGGGAGACGACGATATAGTAGAATATATGCGTATATTAAAATTAAACTTGAGTTATACATATAGAAAATATAAAGGGGGAAATTAAAAGACAGATATATGATAATTATTAACAGATTTATTGACGTGGTTTAAAATTCCCTTAAAGATATGATTTTCCATTATTTTATTTTAAAATTTTGTGCCTTACTGCAAGCTCAAATCGTGCCTCTGCTGCAGTTTCTAAGCATTATTCTGTATAAGATATTTGAATTATAAGCATTTACGTGACCTTTACAGGAACTCACAGTAAATTAAATACCTTGCATTTCTCAGATACATACCAGAGATATACATACATAAATATAGAAGTCTGCCTGCATTTCCATTGATTAGTTTCTTGGAAATGCTGTCAAATGCCATGAAAATTCCTGTTGACAGGATAAATGTAGTGGAAAAATGAACGTCGTCGTCGTGTGGACCATGTATGTATGTCCGTTTGTACTCCAGCCAGTCCCTATTATTTCTATTAAAGGGCAAAAGGGCACGTGCAGAGGGCTGAGCGCAGGATAATGCTCATTGTCGACGTCATTTTCCTTAATTAGTTGCGGCTGCTGTCAACCTCATTGACAGACCCTTTTCGCTACCCTCTGACTACCCTCGCCTGTCTATCTCTCGACCCTTCCGAAAGGTCGTAAAAATGTTTTTGCCACTTGCATTATCAACAGAGCATTGAAAAAAAAAAAAACAAGTAAAATTAAATTGGTTTGGCATGTTCAACTAGAGGATACCCTGAATTTTGATATTGATTGACAGAAGCTATCGATAGATCGTAAAGTTGTAAACGGAAGGTGACAGAGACAGAGAGGGGCTTCTATCGTACGTCATACCCGTTCGCAGGGATTTTCCATAAGTAGAGGGTATACAAATCAATAAATACCTTGGCCAGCAACAGGAAGACGCGATAAGATAAGAACGTACCCGACAGAGGTGCACAGATCGAGCGAATAACTGTTGCCTGCCTCTGTCTGCGTTTGTTTACCTGTTGAAGGGCTACCCATGAGTGCTGCCGACTGCTGGCACTGGCAGTGGGCGTGGCTGGTGCTTGCAAATTCACAACATGTGTAATTTTATTTATGCGCTTACCGCAATTATTTCACCGAGTTTCACTGCGCTGACACGCTTTACATGCCCTGGGCCAGCACTTGAGATAGCTCGTATCTCACAGATACATTCATGCATTGTCTTTTGTCTCTGGCTGCGCTCATGCAAATTGTTCGGGTTCTCTTTTCATTTTTTTTAGACTTAGATGCGGTTTGAACAGCTTTGCCTGGTTTATTTATGTTTTTTTTTTCATATTCGTTTTTTTTCTTCGCTTTATTTTGATAAATTATTGCTGACACCATTTCAAAGGTGTTGTTGCTGTTGCTTCTGCTCGCGCTGCTGCTACTGCTGCGGCACGTTGCATGCGCGCGCATTACGCTCGATTGCAGTTGCTGCAACTGCAACTGCAACTGCAACATCTTGCAATATTTAACAACAACTGTCTGGCCAAGTTAGCGTCTACTTATGTCTCCTCTCTGTAAAGAAACACAAATAAATACACTGAACACATGCATACTGCACATATACTATATATATTTACGCTCAGGTATATACAAATATGCTGTGTGCATTTAATATTTCATAAATGCTTATTTCAACAAATCCAAACTCGTTTTACAGCCACTGTGCGATATTCAAAGCGTTGTTATTATAACTGCGCATATAACACAGCAACTCTTTTAATACACGAGGGCTGTAACAGGGCTTTATTGAAAAGTCTATTGTAAATTGTGCCTAACCGGCAAATGCCATAAAAACTGCAAGAAACGTGATCACTTATGTTTTTATTATAATTCATCATATGATCATGTTGAATTCGGCCTATCTTACATATATTATAAGCCTGAATTGAAGTTAATGTCTGTCATATACTTGTAAGTTATTATTATTAATATTTCTTTGGTAATTTACTATTTTTCTGACATTTATAAAATAATTTTTGCAAAAGGAAGGAATTAAAAAACAAAAGGACTTAATTTTTATGATTTTTTTTTTTCTATTTTTTTTTTGTATAAAAATTTTATTTTTTTTAATTTATTTTATTTTTATATATATATTACATATATTATTATTATGTAATGTAATTATAAATATATATATTTAATGATTAATATATATTTTGCTTTACTTAATTTTAATTCTTAGCTGGGGCTTAAAATATTTATTGAAAATATATATTATGATGTATATTTAGTTGTTTATATACATTTATTGCCTTTTCCACCCTCGCGCTTATGAGCGTACTGTGAATATTGCGAGACGTGTTTGCGGTGTGCTCAACGCTGATTATCGTGACTCACATTGTTTGGCATTTGCTGCTGATCACACACACACTTAAACACACACATACACCAATACATCTGCATAAATGTGGTATATTCAATATAAATGCAAATACAATTCGTACGATCGTAAAAACTCATACGGAAAGCTATTATATGCGGGTCGCGAAGCTTGTGAAACTCGCCCAAGCGTAGCTTCTCCAGAGAGTCTTTATCTATCGGTCTCTCTGTCTGTCACTCAGCCTGTCTCTGTCTTGCTCTCTATATTGATTAGTCATACAGCATACGTGCGACGCAATGAGCCAAATGCAGTAGTAGTTAACTTCTTCCCAGACGCACACTCACACACACTCACACACACACATACACATGCAGACAATTATGTTTTCTTAGCATGTTCATTCAACTTGACACCTAGAGAAAGCTGTGAAAATCTTTATAGAACTCGCCAATGAATCAGCTGATCAATTCGCACGCACACTCCACTTCTTTACTTAATTATGTTTCTTCTTCTATTTCTTTTTATGAGTAATACTATTCCCGATTCGCCAAGTACAGTTATTCTAATGTCAGCGATAAAAACAATTTGACGCATGTCTCCGAAAATGTGTTTCGACGGTGAACTACAAACTTTTAATGGAAATTACTTCTTTCCTCATATAACATACTATTGTAGGCTTACAGATATCGGAGAGATATTTCTTGTATTTATAGCTTAAAATTAGCGGATGCGATTTGTTTATGATTGCTTTAATATGCATTTAATGAGCACTAACAAACTAATTGATTTTGCCTTTTTGGGCGAGGTTTGCGTGTTCCCATTAAACACAAAAGATTCGAAATAATAATGCATTGGATATAGTGTATATAATTGGTAGTAGACTACCAAACATGGATCGAACTAAAGTCAGCTAACCAGGCCTTCATATCTTTACATTCTTAAGTGATAATTATAATAATATATTCAGATTATATATATTAAGCAGATTATATTAAGATATTATTTAATCATTGAATTATCTTCTCGAGCTGTTCATTTAAAATTCATTAAATCTTTAAATTTTATCTTAAAACCGTTAAGAATATGTGCATAAAATATGCAAATTTTAGCACATAAATGTATTATAATGAAAACTAGAAGAATATCATCAGCGCGGATAGAAATGAAGATGCGTTTTACAATTTAGCTGAGCAGCTTAATGAACTGGTAAAAAAAAGAATTACTTAGAATTAGAATATGAAAAAATATACAGATTTAAAGAAGACAATATCTTGAAATTGTTCATATATTATTATTATTATTATATATGTATTTTTGTCATATATCAAGCAATATTAGCAATATTAGAGTTCTACTATTGTTCGTATCAACAAATGTTTATTTTCAAATTCTAGCTATATCGTCACATAGATATCTAAATATATAGCTAAGAAATTCCAATTGGCTGCCAATAGGGCGCTCTAATTTAGTTGTTAATAAAACCTACTTATAGCGTGCGTCTGACTGTCCGTGAAAGCTTTTATATGGTCGCTCAAAAACCAATTATCCGTCTTCACATACCAAATCAATTTGTGAGGCAACAAAAAAGAGGGAGAGGAAGAGAAAAAAAAAATACTTTTCTACATATGAGCATGTAGAGGAAAAACTTTTGATGTGCTTCTTTTGTATCGCTTTCCGATGCAATTTCCTTGTGGCTTCCTTCTCTCTATACCAACCAAAAAAAAAAAAAAAAAAAAAAAAATCAAGTCGAAACTGATTAAGCCATTAAAAATTCAAGCGCAAACTGTGTGCGCAGACTAACGAGCTTTTGATTAAATGATATGCTGCCCGAAGTATTTCTTTCTGTATTTTATTCGGTTTTGAGGGGGCATGATTTAATGCATATAAATGTTGTATAAAGTTATAGAGTAATTTTCAATCTGAATGATTGAACGCAGGCATGATATGAATAATAAGCGAGTTTCAAATGCCAATAAAAGAGGGCATTTGTATTAATTTCTTTTGGGAAGTTGGGTAGTTTCTGATGATGACTTTAAATATAGTTTTTCCTTATATAATAATATTATTTTGGTTATATAATTATGTGTTATTCAGCTGAAAATCAAAGTAAAAACTCGGAGCACTTGCTGAACTCTTTTTACCTAAACTATACTTTTCAAATTATTATATCTCGTTTTCTTAAGTTATTTTTTTTTTTTATAAAATCAGAAGGTAACTGTTAATTTTCTATTAGTATTTCCCTAACGGATAGTTGAGGGAAAGAAAGAAAAATGAATTTTTCCTACTTTGCTCCAAGCACTTTCTACGTGCACCGCAGTTTTCCTTATTGGTAATTGGACTGTGGCCACATTAGAGCTGTTCTATCATTAGTTTTCACTTTGCATTTTCCACCACTGGGAAACGTATTAGTGTTTTTTTAGGATTTCCGACGATAAGTGCAACTCGCGTCGGTCATTGGCATTTAAACTCGCTGCTCACAACTTCTTGAATTCATTTCATTTGGCAATTGATGGGCCCATTTGTTGCTGTTCGGCTTTTCACTTGCCCATTAAGGAAAAACAAACGTGAAAATGCTCAATTCAATCATAAATTTCGCCCCCCTCAACAACACTCACACACACACCCTCTCCCTCTCGCTCATTCTGTCTTTCTCTTTCTCCTTCTCTCTCTTTATCTCCTGCGATAACAATGCCGTAATTTGGCGCGCAGTTTTGTTTATCTAACTAACTCCGATGCAATCCGATGTCGACAATCGCGCCGTGCCGTCCCCTTTAATTGAAGTGTGCCTTTTGTGGCTTTCATTGCACTTTTACTCAGATACCGATGTAGCTCTATATATACTCTATATCTGTCTATCTATATGTATGAATGTATGTATGTATGTGTGTGTGTGTTTTTTTTTTTTGTGCTTGTGTATGGAGATGTCTATGGCCGATCGATGCGGCACGTCAATGGGCGATTAACAAACCGAATTCGTGCAAATAATTAAAGGGGCTACCAGATACCAGATACCAGATGCCAGTTGCCAGTTGCCAGTTGCCAGATTGTGGGGCATAAATTCAGTGGCAACCACTGTGCAACATGCTGGCAACTCTGTAATTACAAGACTTTGGCAGCGACGCATGCGCCGACATTTTTATTGCCGCTGCTTGAGGATGTGGCGCAGCAGCAGAAACAGCAACAGCAACAGCAACAGCAGCAACAATAACAATATTACAATAAAGCATAATCCAATTTGCAAAGCAAATCCATAAACCTGAGACTCGCAGAGAGAGGCCGTCACAGCAATGGCAAGAGTCACAGTTTTCTATTTATTTAATGCAATTTGCCATTTTCCATTTTAGATTTCAGTTTTACGCTCTTATACCCTATAGCAATTAGATGGGTGTGAAGGGTATATAGTTTGACGCAGTTGCATATAATTCTACAAGTATTTGAGTCTGACTTTGTTCCAGTAGAATTGAAAAAAGAAAATCTAAAGAGCCGCAAAATTTCCATTCATGCCGAATTTTAGTGACTAATGAATGCTTAAATAATTTAAAAAAAAATGTTGCTCATATATTTGTAAGTTGTCCGGCATTTAGTTAGTGTGGTTCACAACATTTATAGGGTAGCTATAGTTCGCACTTCTTTGTTAGTTAATTTTTACTATTTACAGCCATTTTTTTGTTTTGATCGAAATCGAATTGGAAGGAAGCCGCTAATGCGCATTTTAAAATATGAAATGCTTGAATTTAAATCACACAGCTCTCAGCTCTCGACTCGATGCAAGTTTTACTGCTTATGACTCTTAAATATATTATTATGCCAATAATATAATTTATCATATATGCCTGGCCGGCTGCTTGTGTGTGTGTGTGTGTGTGTGTCGGTCTCTGGGGGCTGTCGGACGCGTCGTCCGTTTCCTATGTTCGCGCAGTGGGTAAAATGCAAATTGTAAATTGCATCTTACAGATGCAGTTTTCTTGCATGTGCATAAACGCAGTTACACACACACACACACACACACACACACACACTGATGCTGGCTAAGCAGTTGGCATCGTGGATTATAAAATAAATTCAATCAAAGCGAAAGCAATTGCAACACTCGCAACAGGCGGCAGCAACAACAAACGCAACTGCAATGCGGTCACCCGACTGCCTGCTGTTATTGTTGCTGCTGCTGCTGCTGCTGCTGCAACTTTATTTTAATTTAATTGCATAACTGAGCAACAGTTGTCCGTTGTCAAGAATTGCCAACCATTTCCGTACACAGCACCTTTAAGCACTCTCAGCAGATTCTGCGTATTTCATAAGTTTCGCAATTTCCAATGCAAATGGCCTGACAGCTTTTCCTACACTTTCAGCTTATATTAGGCTCGACAATTAGACATAAATTATTTCTTTGAATATTACTTTTCAAATTTCTGATTATATGTGACACATACTAAATAAATATTTGTAATTTCTGTTTGCTTTTCTTTGGCGCTGCCAGTGGAGTGAAACACTCCTTAAGAGTTGTCCAACTTTTACTTTTCAGGCAGGATGACTATAATTCCAATGCAAGCAGCATGGGCGTCGCTCTTTGGCGAGCTAACATAAGAAATGTGCACAAATTTACAGGGAATCAATGGCCTGTCAGGCACTCCGAACCGAACCTCCCTCCAGCCAGCTGCTATAATTTGAGCTAAAAGTCTTAATTTACATGCTCCAAACATTTTCATTCAAAGTTTGTTTTTCTTTTCATTTGTTGCTTATTTTTTTTTGCGGCACATTTTCAGTTTCATTTGGCTTAGCGATTTCTTTCCTTTGAAAAACGCTGCACATGCGCAACAGCTAGAAAGACAGAGAGAGAGAGAGGGAGAGAGAGAGAGAGAGACCAAGAGTGGGAGGGGGCGGCCTAATAGACATTTGCAAATGATTATTAAAAACGAAACGAAAACTGTGTCGTAATAGCGTCGACAACGCGAAAGGCAAGTCTAACGGCAAACTGCAAACTGCAAATCCAAATCCAAATCCAGCTTCATGCAGCGCTCCTCGAGACTCGAGACTCGAGACTCTCAATTTTCAGGCATCATTTTCTGGGAATTGCAACAGCAATAAACAGCAGCAGCAGCAACAGCAACAACAATCGAAATGTGCCTTTGGGCAAATGCTGTCGCAGTTCGTTTATTTGCTTCTCTATGTTTATCCAGATATCATTTGCATATCGGCACATTTACATGGAAATTCTTAGATCATAACTGAAGCAATAACCATTTGAATGCCCGCTCATGTAATAATATGGGGTATACTGAGTTTTCTTAGATGTTTGGTTCGGTTCTACAGCTCTAAGCCCTGATCTATTGCATATCTTCTGTCTAGATTTGATAAGCTTGTTCTCAGAAATTCCTCAATTTAGCTACTTATTTGTCTCTTAACGGTTAATCCAATCCCAGCGAGTATTATGCAGTCCCTGACATTCGCCTGCATTGTTTTTCCTTCTTAAATCAAACATTTTGTGGTCTCTGTGTCAAGAGTTTCCTTATGGCACTTCAAGCGGAAATAGTCCCCCTACACACTTCCTGACCTCGTCTATTTGTGCAGCTAAAACAACAACAGCAACAACAACAACAATAACAACGATTCGAATGCTTCCTTAAGAAACATTGACATACGGCAAAGGAAATATTGCTTCGGGTCAAAAATTTTGTGTTTCTCTGACAGCTGGTCAGCCGTTGGTTTCTCTATTTTTAAGTTCATTCCATTTGTTTGTTTTTATTGTTTTGGCTATGATTGATGACGTGCTGAAAATAATTGCCATGTTATATTTTACGCACTAACTAAGTAGATTCATATTTATATTTTTTTAGATCATTAAACTAATTTCAAGGTGAGCCTTTGATAGAGTTTTCATAACATTATTCTCGCACTGCGGTTGAGCTTGACCTTATGATTTGTCTGTAGGCTTGATAATGAAATAGGTGCTTGATTTTGAAAGTTGTTAATGGTATATATAATATATATAGGGAAATAGGCATATGTAAATATCAATATATGTATTTAAGTAAGAAAAGAAAATATATATACGTTTATCCTATAGTTACTACTCATATCACTATTGCTATTCTGACTTGCTCAATCTACAAATAGATTGTTGTTGACTTAGACCATTTATATTACAAGGTTTCAGCGATCTTAAAGATTTGTTGATTTCTCAAAATCCCACACTCGGCATCTGAACTCGGGATCAACGGTGTCTGCGAATCATTACACAAAGCCATCAATTGAATCTAATGAATCAGAATTGATTTTAATGATCAGCAGCATTCAAAATTCCAAACACAATTTGGCCACAACGTGCAATTCTGTCTAGCATACCCTGGTCTACCCGCCCGCCCCTTGCCCAGTGTGTGGGCTGGCGACTGCGTTGGGTCCGTGGTGCGAGCGTATGTAGGTGTTTCTCTTTTTGCCATTTCAGCAGGCAAAGACACGAGCATAGATTCAAGCCAAGTTTAGACTAATAACACAGAAATGTAAAATCACGCAAAGCAATCATAAATTATGAACACTACGAAAGGCTATGGCACTGCGCGAGTGAGTCCGATGCTTGACTGTGCCTCATGTGCCTGTCATTCAGTCCGTCAGTCAGTCAGCTAGATTGATGTTGTTGTTGCGGCGTTGTAATTATGATGAGTGCCACTCGCTGCCAAAGATACACACGCCTGATTCAGTTGCCCGCGAGTGTGAGAACCGTTAAAGCATGGCAAAGCGACTCTAACTGAACAACCGACCGACAGAGCGACAGACTGACTGACTGACTGACTGATTGACGGCCTGACAAGTGCTGTGCCTCTGTTTGTTTCAGGTACCCGAAAAAATATAGTTTTAGATGATGCGACAGAAATGCAGGTTGAACGCACCGAAAAGCCCCCAAAACAACGGCCAACAGGCAAGAGCAACGATTAAATACCCTAGCAGCATGATAACAGTATGACACATGTTAAGCCTAAGCTCAAAGTTTGTTACAGATATAGTGCAATGATAGGTGCTATTTGATCTATATTAGCATATGTAGTACAAAGGTAAGAGAATCGCCATGATATTATATTGATAGATACATAAACATGCATTACTCACAAAATGGACAAAATGGTAATACCCTATGCTACCACATTGAGGCACAACTTGAAATAAGTAGCACAAAGTGCGCACAGTGCTCGACTGAGAAGTTTTGGTTACGGTTATGGGTTCATGTCGTCTAAAGTCAGTCAGTTAGCCAGTCAGCCAGTCATACACGGTCTTTCGTCTGCTGTTCTATGTGAAATGTAAGTTCCTCATAATCATCATAATTGCTAAGCATCTGACACTTTACTGTAACCGATTGTGACTTTCAGTTGGGGCTACCAGTTGGAGCTGAGAGCGCTTACAGTGACAGCCGTTGATCTGTTTCATGGACCTGGGTTGGGGAGGCAATCTTACTCTGACTGTGTATGGTGTGTGAGACGTCACAGCACACACACACAGATTCTTGAAGATTTCAGCGTGTAACGGTACTTTGCTCTTTGTTTGGGGGCCTGTTCTATGCAGCATTTTCCAGCTGTACAAATATTTGGCTTTGTATTAGCTTTGGGTCAAGTGTAAAGCCGCTGCAACTTTCTATGCGAGTTTCTAACGCTTTTAACACAGCTATTATTATGTTTTTGTTTCCCTTTTTTTTTTTAGGAAGATAACAAAGATGTTCATTTAAACTTAACAAGGTTTCATTTAATATTTTTAGCATTTGTACTTGGAAATTGTGTTTTTGTTTTGTCTTCAGCTTTAAATGGAAAACATAAAAGTAAAATACGTATTGCAATTTTTGTTTGCAGTTTATTGTGCAGAAATTTGGTAAGGTTTGACTGGGAGACTATTATTATTTTATTATTTCTAATATTTCATATAGTTGATAGAGAAGTTTAGTGGTTCATATAGTATCTTATATTAGTTATTCTACTTATTTATAATTTACCCAGTTTTAATAGTCAATAGTATAAAGTCACATATATAGTCAGATGGATTCCCATGGCTTATTTAAATCAATCAAGCATCTCATAAAAATTCCACTTATAATGAATTTTTTCTAAGCTGAATCGATAATGTAGGTCATTATCTACGTTGACCTTCTATTTAGTTCTTTTCTTTCGGCTTTTTCTTTGAATTTTTGGCACTCTTTAGGTTTGGATTATCTAAATTTTTGCTTCAGTTTATTGTTTCTATAGACAGGTTGATTCTTGTTAATCTGCACACTATTCACGTCTCTCTAGATATATTTCTTAGCTTTATCTGCGACTCGCTTCCCATTCCCACAAGGCAAAAAACAAACGCACTTCAAATTGATGTGGACAGGCATATAATTTATTTATTGTTTTCTATTTTTATTGTTATTATTTTTTTGACGGCGTTTTCTATTATAGTGTTGGCATTAGATAATTAAGCAATTTTCGCAGCTGAACTTTGCTAATTTTATGCAGACTCATTGACGTGAGAAAAATAGAAAATAAAAGCTGTAAATTTGCAAAACCGAGAGCTTAAAAAACACTAAAGTGGCAGTAGATGCGGAAAAATTGGCCAACTTTGTGAGCGGGTTCCACCTGGAAGTGGATGTGGATCTGGACGCACATGCGCGTAGGTTGCCCGACTGACTGCCTAACTGACTGGCTTGGCCTGGCTTATATAAAACCCACATGACGGTACAATTTGTGTTTCTTGTACCCTCAGCTAATTGAAAATCGGTATATGGGGTATATGCGCTGTGTGGAAATCTGTGTAACAGAAAGACACTAGAAACTTCATTAAATTTATTTATTCTTGAGCAGAGGATGACTCTTTTCAGTCCAGTTAGCCATGCGCTCTTATTTCTCTTTGTCTTGGTTTATCTTAAAATCATTCTGACCTAGAACAAGGCTATTTTCTATATCTACTCATGCATATGCACATAACAAGCTAATCAAGACTTTTGAAATGCTAATGAAGGTTATTTCCCGTTCTAGACAGATTTGCCTAACGAAAATTGCCTTAAAAACCTTCTAAATATAAGGTTTAGGGTATCATTTAGCCGAGTTGCTTTACTTGCTTACATTTTTATGTGTTACACTGTTTGTTGCTGTTGTGTGTTGCGTTAATTTATAACATTAGCCATGTGTGTGTGTTGTTTGGTTGGCCAAAAAAATACAAACAAAAATGAAGCGAAAAGAAAATTGTCAGAAAACTGAAGCCGCTTACGAAATGCGGCGCAGACTTGTGACGAGCAGTGAACAGTGAGCACAGAGCAGAGAGCACCTCTTGGCCATAAGTGAGCTTGTGTGTTGGCCCATTGGCTGTGGCTGTGCTATGGTCGCAGCTACCGGAAGCAATTCGGCACTTAATGCACTTGGAGCTCACAGTTTTGCGCTACAAAATTTGAATTTAAATTTCAAATTTTTGAATTTTCGAGTTTTGTTTTTGCTCAGGCTAGATTCCGGCTCGCCAGCAGCCGGTTTTTGGTTATGACTCTCTGGTGGGTTTCTAGCCGATCCTCGGCTAACGATTGCGTATCTATGTATCTGCGTTTTACAATCAGTCTAAATTAGGGTTTTATATCTTTTGCGCACTTGTCTCACCTTTTCGCTGGTTTCTTTTATTTCTTGTACATATTTTTGTATAAATTTATAAATTTCAACTCAAGTGCTTTTGGCGCAATTGAACTTTATGAGTTTGTTGTCTATTGCCCCAAAATAGCAGCAATAGCAACAGCTGCTGTTGCTGTTGCTGCTGCCGCTGCTGCTGATTTGTATCTTATGGATATAAAACGAAACTATGCAGTCAAGTGCGCGCATTGCTCAAGTTTCCTGCTCCAATCGGCCACTCTGACTGGCCAAGTGCTTTGACTTTTGTTTAGCTCTTGCTCTTGCTCTTGCTGTTGGTGTTGCTGTTGTTGCTGTTATTTCAGCATTTCTCTCGCTTGGAAATCGTTATTAGCCAAATATGTACAAACTACTGAACGATGATTTAAGCACTCCAGATTAGTCAATACAACCCCCAAAATAACTTGCAGGTCTTTCAACATCTTCAGCCCAAGTCGCAAGAATTGAGATAACATTGAGGAATAGCTAAATGTCATGTGATTTTCTGCTTGCGTGCATATTTTTAATGAAAACATGGAAGAATAAATATGTATACAAAAAGCTATAAGACTAGATATAATGATTATTGTCTTAAATCTGGTTTTCTCTGTGTGTTAAAATCAACTCTTTATTGATTCTTTGCAAACTCGTTATTCTTTATATAAGTATGTCGAAAATTGAGTATTGTTAGCTATGCTTTGGTACTTAAAATTTATAGGCGCACATATGATAATTGAAGAACTTGTTGCTCTCAGCATTGTTTAATTTATGAACTATTACTCTATCATCTATCTGTCAGCAATATATCTTCAAAGGCAAACTAATTACATGGGACCAGCCAAAATGAATGTTCCATTTGATTTTAATATGTATTCAATTTCTGTTTCAAAGAAGATATTGAAACATTTACGACTATTATAATATAAAAATGGAAAAGTCATAAATCAAGTAAAGATTCCCAGCAAGCATCGTGTCTGAGTCTGTTTTCTTTTATACTAAAACTGAAAATATCAAATGTAGCCCAAGGGTTACGAGTTCCATTGCAGATGCAATATAATATTTAAGCTGAAACTTAGTTTATTAACTAAGCTTTACACATTTTTATAAAATCTGCTTAGCTAGAAAAGAAAAGTATTTCCCGAGGTATTTGTATTATTTCATAGTACTTTCATATGCACAAATAGTCTTTGAATGAACAGCTTTAAATTAATCTATAATATAAACATATACAATATAACAGCAAGTAGTTAAATCACGTTTATATTCGCTCGTATTATGGGGCTTAAGACAACAATAACTGGAATTTTCGCATTCAAAGTTTGTTTCTTTTCGTTATGGATTTTTTGTATACAAATATTTTTATATTTTTACCTTTTAGGTTTTCCTATTTTTTTTTTCCGTAAATAATTCAGCAAGCATATTTGATATATTACCAGACGACTTTCGCTTTTGTCTAGTTAAAGCAGGTAGTTTCTAGCCCAAAAGAAAAAGACCAAAACACAATGCCGCAGAGCTAAAACCCAAAACCCATCGACCCATCGTTAAAAGCTAAAGCGATGACAAGGTGCATAAATTAAGAAAACCCTCCCGCCCTGCTATTCGCAAAGGTGTTGGCCACATTTCTCGATGTTTGTTTATTTTTCTTTTTCATTTATTTTGATTATACTTTGTTGGTTAGTTCTACTAATCAGAAAGCCGAAATCAAATTTCGCTTTTCGTTCAGTCTCGAAAGAGAAACCCGAAACAAATCGTATGGAACCCGGGTCACCGGACTAAACGAAATTTGTTCGTATTTGGGTAACCAAACCAAAACTTCGGCGACTACATATGTGAAATCAACTGTTGCTTCTCCTTCTTCTCTCTCTTCTTCTACTTCGTATGCTGTTTCGTCTCTTCTTGTTGGCTTATTTGCATATGATTACTGAGCTGTTTATTTAGAGATTTCACAAATGAGCCAAGCCGCTTAGCTTAGAAACCAACTCGACTCGACGTCAAATTGGCCCAGAAAGCAGACCAGAAACGCAGGGTATATCCCGTATGGTTTTACCATATCGAAATGAAAGCGAATGTGATTTGTGAATCGTGTAGAAAGGTGGGGGCGTTGTACGTGAGAGGCCCTGCATATAAATCCACTGATAGCATTTCATTTATGGCTATGAAAGCGCATTCAATTCCACTCAGCACACACACAAAACACTGAGCTTGACCCTCTTTCTCAGCTCGGCTCGGCTCGTTAAATGGTTTTGTTATTGTTTCTCTCTGCTTATACACTTGTCGTGGGTCTCATAATTCTGTCACGAAATGTGTAGCGCAGTTTAGATATCTCTTGCTGCCAGAAAATATATAAATTCTTAGTTTCTGAGTCGTTAAGTCAGTTTCAGGCCAACCTTATGTCGTTTTTATCGTATTCATCATTCATGTAGGTGGGAATAATTGATATATAAATTAAAATGTTTTTATATGAAAAGAGAAACCACGTGGTTATGTTATGGCTATTTGGCATTTAATATTTTAACTCCGATCCAAAAGTTTTTTTTTTGTTCAATACAGTCAAGCTGTCAGCTAATGCCAATAGTATTAGTATATATATTTTCATATATGGTAATGAAAGAGTATTCCATATTCACATCTCTCACATAACTGTTTTTTCTTGTGATTAACTATTTAACGCACTCGTCATTTGGCTTTTGTTGTGCGCAAGGTTTTCCCAAAATTACCTGGCAGCAATTTTTAGGCGACTTCTCAGTTAATTAACGCTTTAGCTGCGATCTCTTAGAATACAATGGTGAAATTATGGTCCATTAGAGTGTGACCGCCTTCCCAGACCATACCCCTGCTCAGCAAGTAGCTGTCATTGTAAGAGCTTGAAAGCTATTGTGGGATCTGAGATACCCTCTCTACGACTTTCTGTTGAAGTTAATTCTCAAAACTTTGGTTTTCTTTATAGGTTATATATGTTCTTATTGTGGCCTTATTTAGGCTGTGAATTTGTAGGAATGTTCTAATTTATTGGACTCATACAGTGTAGATGCAAATACATATCTGATTTTACTATTCTCTATCTCTTCTGCCTAATTTGATAATGACTGTGAGATTTGAGGTTATATAAATTATGTTTTATGCTCGTCTACTGTGACCTTCTTTGCATAGGGAATTTCAGAAGCGCTGCTTTCGTTCTCATTCTATCTCTTCTCAAACAAATGTCAAACAATGGGTCAAACTTCTGTGGATTAATCACACACATTGTGCTACGAGCGCATTTGATTTGTTGGCCAAAAGTAAAGAAACAATAAAAAGAGCTGAAACCTTTATTTTGTGCCAACTTCATAAACGCTTTGATTTCTGGGTCAACTATTGATATTATGATCACGTCGCTTGGTTTGGCGAGAAATCGCCTCGAACCGACTGGCTGAAAAGGCATTTCAAGATTTATGACAATGTTGTCAGCAAAATGGCGCCGTTGTTGTTGTCGTTGCCGTCGTTGTTGTTGCTGCTGCATTCTTTTGAGTCGCAGTCGCAGTAGCAGCGCATCCCGTTCGTGCTCCCATTTACCACCTGCGCGATTGCCTGCACTATTTTCGGTGGTGCTCATCGCTCTGAGGTGCCGTCTCTCGGTGGCGTTGCGTGCACCGATTTTCCGAGTTTATTTTTAAAATGCGACATCGTCGACGCGCTCCCAATTCGATTTGGTCGCCTCACACGGGGCAAGGGTAAATGTTCTAGTATGTATTTTAATTTCTTTCTATCCCGAGCCCATTAAAAATGGGTAAACAGGGTATTTCAGTCTATTAGTATTAGTAGTGTATAATATTAGTAGAAGGAGGAATTCTGCTTGATCTCTCTTTCTTTCACTCCCTCTCTTTCTCACTCTATCCCCTCCTCTCTCTCTGTCTCTCTCTCTCCCTCTCCCTGTCTCTCTATCGCTCTTAATCAGTCCACCTCTGTCGCACTTTTATACTCTAACTCACCCTTTCTCTTTCCATTTCTGATGCTTTCTCTCTCTTTTTCTCTGTCTTTTCGTCTCAGTGTTTCCCTCTCTCTCCCTGCTTTGTGTATTTCTATCTCTTTCATTTCTAACTACCTTCAACTTTTCTATTTCTGTCAATTTCTCTCTCTTTCGATAATTCTATAAACTTAAAGCTCTTAGACTGACAGCCGGTTCCCTTTCGCTTAAGGTATCTACTCGTGTGGCACTCCCGGCTGAAACACGCGTACTTATTTTTTGTTGTTATATGTTTTGTAGGCTGTTTGTCGACGCTGTCGGGGAGCTAAACAAATTTGATGGCATCCACCTCCTCGTCATCAACATCATTCTTTTTTCTGAATGAGCATTGCGTTGTGCCCGAATTCTTTCTCGAGCCGAATGTTGTCGTATGTGTCGTGTGAGGTTTTACCCTTTGGCTCATTGAGCTGAGCAGAGGCGGAGGCAAAAATATGATGTACTACATAGAGAAACAACGTGTTATTTTGTTATTATCTCTAAAAATAGCATCCGCCACTAGCAGCTGTCGACAGGCAGGTATAGGGTGGTCATTCCATAGATGAGAGGCCAGAGATTAGTCCAAACTACACTTAAAGAAAGGGGATCAAAAACATTTATGCTTAAATATGCTCAAATTATTTTTGAGTATAAACTAAAATCGATAAGCTTTCTAGGCTATCCCAAAGAGGTCTGTTGCTCTTTCCCCGCATTCTCATTCAACTGGGCTGTTTCAGTCTTTATTGATTTTTTCTATCTTGTTAATTTTACAACCCCCCAAATTGGTTTGGCCCCCCACATGGTTCTATGCTCAATCAAATATTTAATTTAGTTTGGGATTATTCTCTATTTACATTTATCTCGCGCTCATCTCACACACATGCAATGCACGACAGACACACCCTGTTCGTTATTTTATTTTTATTAAATCAATACACGCATTTCTTATATATTTTTATCTTTGTCTTGGATTTTCTAATTTTCTCAGCTCTCTGCAGCTACAAACACATATGTCTAGATAGATTTTATATATATATATTTATATATGTGCATCTGATAGATAGAGCTGTGCGCGTCTTGTGTCTTTTTCGAATCTCTTCCGCTCGGCGCGAGAGAATGACTCGGGAGATATTCGACGTGGCAAAAAGTCGCCAACGTTTGACTTTTAGTAGCACGCGAATTTCTCAGCGCTATCACAGCGAGCCCAGTCAAAACGAACAAAAAAACAAGAAAAAGAAATACACGCCATTACAAATAAAGCAAATTATATGTTTATAATTCCCATATTGTTTTTACAAATTATAATTTGTGAGTACGCGTCAAAGAATCTCAGCGATCAAAATATTTACGCAGCTCTTGTTGTGCGTGTGTGCGTTCTGCGTCTGTGTGTTTATATGTATAAGTGCACGTTCTAAAAACAAAACGAGGCTGCATAACAATTAAAAATAATTATGCTATATATGAAGAGAAAACAAAAAATAAATATCATAAAAAATGTTGCTATGGCTCGCAAAGAACTGCGCCAAAAAATAACTAAAACGTTCTGTGTGATTCCGAGTCCCGAATAGAGATCTGTATAAATTATATAGCCGCCGTTCGGTCTCTAACAAAAAATGTGTTTTACCTTCTTAATTAATAACAAAACGATTTTCAAACAACATTCAAAACTGTGCCTGCTTACATATCTATGTACATATATACATATACGCCAAGACGTTTTATTTATTTGAATGTGCCTCAAGAAATGTCTACATATATAATTATATATATATAATACTCTTGTATATTTATACATATAGGCAAAGTTATTTGTGTTGACCTTAAGCGTTGTACTGACTGCACGTGGAAAATCTTACATATGTAGTTCGTAGCTTAATGTTTGTGCCTGGGCTTTATGGCTTTGCTATGCTTGAAACCCCCCAGCTACATGTGGCCAAGTGTTAAGAGCGTCTGCTTATCGCATATGTGAAAAGTGGAAATTAAAGACAGATATGTTCTTGGAATAAATTATATTGCTCGCTGAGAATTGAGTTGTAGATTTTTAGTGCTTTTCTCATGCTTTCACAAAAATATGACTGCTCGACTGGAGCATATCCCTCGGAAGCGAGAGAGTAATTATAGTGTTTGTAATTGGAAGTAATAAAATGTTTATAGCTGTGATTAGTATGCCTAACTGTGCTACTATAAATAGAGCTAGAACTGCTTTAATAATTATCTACTTTCTAGATATACTTCAGAACCATCTCTTCTGTTGAGTAAAGATACTTTCTTCTGCGTATTTATCCAGATACTTCTGTATTTTTGGCTTTTTGTAACACCTACGCTGTAATCAGTCAGTTTGTTTCAGTCCGGTTCAGTTTTGTTTAGGCCATTTACGAATACTTGTGCTAATTAATTAATATATTTAAAAACTGAGTGCGTAGGATGGCAACGGCTAAGAGGCGTCGCTGTTGCCATAAAAGCAACTACCAACGGCTGATATCGAGACAGAAATCTTCATTTAGAAAAACCGCCAATTGCCATATAAAGACGATCAACTGATCAGGCTCTAGATAAATCAATTTTAATACCTGCTTATATACATATATATATATATATATGCATATACTTGGCCTGTAAGACCTTTCGTGTCATTAGCTATTGGGGCTAATGAACTTGCCAAATTAATGTGAGCCAATCAGCCAGTTGGACATGATATAAATAACAACAAGCAAATCAGCAATTACAGCAACAACAACAACAGCAACAACGATTGCAACTACAACAACAAGACACAAATTATGCTTGCGCGTATTTAAGGTATGTTTTGTTTTCTTCCAATTAATAACAGTGCATGTTGTTACTGTTGTTGCCTTTTCTGACATTTTCTGGTTAAAAACCAAATGCAAATCTGTAGCTGCAAAAGGCGCTTTTTACCATAATTACCCGTGCACTACTCAGGTGAAATTTCAGGTGCTCAGCTGGCAAATTACTGCATATTGTTTACGGCTCACGCTGAGCGCCACACAGCAGGTTTTTCAATTTTTAAAAAAATATTTTTGCTAATCAAGCTGAGTAGGGCAGGAATATCGCATATAAGTATGCATCTGTGCTCGTTAACAAAATACGAGTATGTATAGTATACATATGTATATGTATATATAATATATATATATATACATGTATATAGCTTTACCAATTAGCTGATAAGTCAGCGCAGCCAGCAGAGTCATATATGCGCAGAATTTATTTTCTTTCGTGCTCTATTTTATTGTTGTAATCGCCATAAATGTATTGGCCAGGCATGTACTGAAATTTCATGTGCTTTCCATTAGCATTTTCATCATGCTAAACTTTTATACTAATAGCTCATCTTTTATATGAATCGGATCAACTTGCTGCTTTAATAGATATATAATTGTTAAAGCAGACCATATCTAGTAAGCATAGGCAGTTGTTCGATAATTTTGATAGATAAAGTTAGGTAAGGTGATATGAGCAAACCTAACTGTAATGTGGACGAGTATAGCAAATGGCGAATTTATATAAAGACTCCTTGCTATTAAGTAGACGAGGGTAGGCGGTTATTCGACAATTTCAATTTATATTATTATTATTATTATATGATCAGATAGTGTAAAGATCAATCTAAGAGATGGGGACAGCTTTAGTATTATGAGGATGATGCTCTAACTTTATGCATATTAAACAAATTCCAATTGCATATCGATAAATCATATCGATAATGGTTATTATCGCTAAACTGTCAATTATTTCTATAAGGCAATGTTTAAAGCCCTGACGTCGAGTCGCCTATTTGGATAGTAAAATATTTTTGGATGAACTTTTATAGTTTTATGTAACTGAATTTGTGTGAATAAAAGATTATAAAAAGAGACTTATTCACTTCTAGCCAAAAACACGTTGATCGATAACATTTGATTGCATTGCTAACAGAAAAGTAAATCACTCAAGACACTAGAATATCGTTTTGTTTGTGTTTTTTCCCCATTCGTATTTGTTTTTTATTTACTTGCCTTTCTTGTCTGTGTTGTTCGCTGAAAAAAAAAAAAAAAAAAAAACGTTGTCTCTTGGCTGTGTTTAATGTTTATTGTTTATTATTTTGTCTTTAAAATGCTTCGAACGTGCTAAATATGTATTTTACACTTAAATTTTTTGTTCGTTTTGGTGATTATTATTCGAGTTAATGGCGAAGAGGTGCAAAAAATGGTCTGCGGTGAGGTTGGTCGGTTGAGGTTGATTTTGTATTTTTCTTTAAATTGTTGTTGCATATATGGTTAGCATAAAATATAAGAGTATCTGCGAAATATGCTATCAAAATAAATAAACGACATGGCAATTGCGAAGGCACGAAGCATTTAGCTCTTGACTTATGTCTGATTATTGCTTCCTGCATCGCAGTATTCTGTTGGGGCTTTTATTTTTTTTGTTTCGCCTAGCTTAGATTGTTGTGGCGTATTTGAGGAGAAATCGGGCATTCAACTGGCCAAGGAAAGGAAAAAAGAAGCTAAGCTCAAAGTATCTTTTAGCAAATAAAGATACTTGGCTGCTGTTCACACAAATTAGCGATTGGCAAAGCGTAGCTGCCTACTGATTACACAGAGACGCGCAGCAAAAGTCAAGCAATTAGCCAAGTTAAATACATAATGCATTTGTCTGGACTGCCGTCCGGCTGTCACTGCTCAGCACTGAACGTCTTAACTTGGCCAACAGATGCAGCGAAGCGTTCGCTTAATTTGTTCCGTGCAATCGCAGTAAATAATATCTTAAGCCACGGCGTGACCGATAAATCTCTAGATCTGGCGCAAAATGATTGCCTAGCAGATCAGCACTGGGGGTTAATATTGGCTGTAAGTGCGGCTGTTGGTAGCGCCCAATTGGCAGCTGATCTAAACTAAGTTAAGGCAGCGATTACCGTTAAACGGCTGGCAGATAATACCTGAGCCTTACAAATCGCCGCTGAATGGTTTACAATGCTTCGATTCAACCATTTGCCCAGTAATTGGGTCAGCTGTGAGCCGTGCTTGGCAACAGCACTCAAATGTATCTCAGACCGCACTCTGTTCGCATTGTCAAATGGTTCTCAGCCACGCTTGCGATACGTTTGTATCTGTATCTGTAAATGTATCTATGACTGACTTTTGTGGCCTTTGATGCAACTTGTTTTTGACTCGTTTGTTAGCATTCTGTTGCCAGTGCGACTGGCGACAGTGGAGCGTTAAGTTGACTGCCATTCTGCAATGGTATATATGGATTTCAGCTCCCCGCCGCGGTGTTTCATGACTATAATTATAATATCTTAAGGCAGAGCCAACACAATACCGAACCGACGAACTGTTATGAAAGCGATCGAAAATATCTAAAACTTTGAGATATCGAAAACAGAGTTCGCAGCGTGAGTTGTTCTCTGGTGTTGGCTGTATTTTTAGCTTTAAAAAAACTGAGAATTCGCCAAGGTTAAATAACATGAAAAGTAAAATATATAATTGAAAAGCGATTTGAGTATTTTAATATAATTTTTATTCCAAAAAGTACCAATAGATATTAATTTGCTTCTTTATATTAAGTAAACCTACTTTACAGATATATAAAAAATTAAAAAATCAAAAATTAGAGGCAAAGGCCAAAGAATTTGTTCTAATATCTATGTATATCTTTTGAAATGTATTCAACTTCAAGAAATTTGAAGCACCGTAAGATATTTGCAATTTCTCAGCTAATCACCTTTGATCTATTTATACTATCATGTTTCGCTGGTTGCCTCTAAAAATCAAGCCAAAAGTATGCTGTCAGCACTGGCTGCAGATCGGTTAGCTGTGCCAGTGGCTGGCTTACTTCAGCGAATAGCTGCTGGCCTTGGTTACTGGTTTCTAAGTCGAGTTGAGTGTCTGGTTGCCTGACTCGCAAGCACTCGAGCCTATAGTTATATATAAATAAATAAATATGTTTATATAAATATATATATATATATTTTTAACAGTCGGTATTTGTGGCTAATGGCGGAGATTGAAATGTCATTGTTGTCAGCTTATCGTTTGAATAAATGCCCCAGCAAAAGATCAGCCGCTGCCGAAGCAAAAACTCAGATTCGAATGTGCTTGGTTGCTAATTTCACATATTTTTTGCTAACACTTCACATTGTTGGGTGTCTCTCTTTATACCCTGTGCTTAACTGAAAATGGGAGTAGTTGAAACTGTTTCTTCATATGCTCAACTTTTGTTAGGGTTGTAAAATAAGATTGTGCATATTGCACAGGGTATTCGTTAATCGGGTACACTCTCTTATTTGTTTGCTTGCTGTTACTTTTGTTACTTGTTTTTGTTGGTTTTGGTTTTGTTTTTTTTTTTTTTTTGTGTTTTGAAAAATACCTCAAAGTGCTCAATTTCTCACTTCGTCACACGCGCTCGCTCTTGCTCTCGCCTTAACGCTCTCACTCTCTCTCTCTCTCTCCTACTTTATGTGGAAAGAAAAAGATGTTTATCGTTATCTATTATATCGTACCCTGCCCATTCACAGCTAATGTCTTAAGTCGATTCAAACGCAAGCTAACAACTGCTGCACGTATGTCCGAAGATCTGGACGAGCTGTTTCTGACGCCGATACCGGCTCCAACGCCCGTCGAGCTGCAGCAGTGCATCTTGTTTGGCTTCCGCCGCCGCCTCAATCCCGCCCAAATACTCGACGAGTGCCGCAGCGCGTTTGGGCCGTTTGCACCGAGTGCGCAGTATGTGGCCAGATGGTATCAGAGATTTCAAGATGGACTCTTTACCATTGACGACAACGTGGAGGAGGACTGGGGTGTGGGGCGTGGCCAAACGCCCACCACATGCAGTGACTTCAACGATGAGGATGATGATGATAACGATGGTGATGGTGATAATGCCAATGGCTATGACAATGACAATGAGCAGAGTCAGTTGCCGCTGGTCTTGCATGATCTAATGGGGCATGGGCATAGCGATAAGGATAGTAATAACGATCCCGATGATTCTTATAATGATCAAGCTGATGATGAACTGGTTGATGATGGGAACGTAATTAGTTATTGGCACGGCTATGGCTATTTGGGTGGCAAGCGAAGGTATGCCACGAACTGCACTAGACCTAAGTACTCCCAGCTCTGCACTCAGTTGAAAGTAACTTAAATTAAATTAATGAAATTAATTTTCTATTCACAGCGGAATGTCTATAAGCGGCTTGCCGCCATTGCCAAAATCTCTGAGTGGTTTCAACAAGCTGCTCGGCTCTGACTCGGGTCTCTTGAGCGATGTGGATGTGGCACAGCAAGAGCTTAACAACAACAACAACAACAACAACAGCAACAGCAATAGCAACGTCAAGAAGGAGAACGACAGCGGCAACAAATTAGCAAGCCAAATAGTTAGTGATAACAACAACAAAAGCAACAGCAGCAGCAGCAGCAACAACAATTTGAGCGGCGATAAGCAAGCATCTAAAGACAGCAGCAGCCAAGATAATGCAGACGATAAATCAGCAACGGCTACAGCAGACTCTGCTACAGCAACACCAACAGCAACAGCAACAGCTACAGCTACAGCTACGGCTGCGGCTGCGGCTACAGCAACAACAGCAACTCCCAATGCAAATGAAAATGAAAACAAAACAACTACAATAACGACATCAACGCCAAGCTCACCTGCAAAAATCAATGTAACGGGCAGCACTTTGGACGCGCAGATAGCGACGCTGCGCAAGGAAATGGTAAGTCGATTAGCCATCACCTCATAATACCCTGTATGTTAAGGGAGTTTGATTTAGTGGGACAGCTTAATACGAACGTGCTTAAACACGAACGTGTTATTGTAATAGAACAATACCTGTTATTAAAACTTATCAACAATTCTGTATATACTCCACATTCTGATTAATTTTCGTATATACCTGACTAAAATAGACATTTCTTAAGTAAAAATTAGTTAAGCAATTGTAAAGAACTATGGGCTTGACCTCAGCTTTTATGAGAAGTGCCTATTACAATAATATAGGGTATACAATCAGTCCTTTTTATACGTTGCATTCAAATTCTAAGAATTTGTTCAAGCAATTATTCATGTTGCTCATGGGCTATATGGTTAGGGTATTTGTATTTCGAGCAACTGAAAGTGATTTATTGCATTTCTTCTTTTGATCACATTTTATAGGGGGCGGGGCGAACATTATTTACATATGAAACGACGAAGCTAAGCTAAATTCTGTTATAGCCAAAGTGAAAATGCAACAATGGAACGGAAATGTTTTCGATTTGATAAATTTGTATATGCATGTTAATTGTGTGTGTGTGTCTGTGTGTGTGTCTCTCTGTGTGTGTCTCTCTCTGTGTGTGTGTGTGTGTGTGTGTGTGTGTGTATGCGTGCATACGTGTGTGCTGGCCTTTCAGCACTTGAATGCCATAAAAGCAATTTCAGATTTCACTGTTTGAAAATTCTTCAGATTTTGGTTGCACATTTTTCAAATGCAACTGTGTGTGTATGTGTATATGTACGTGTGAGTGTGTGTGAGCTCGAGTACTCCGTATCTTAAAGTTAGTTCATTTGTCATATTTTTTGAACAAGAAAAACAATTGCATTTTTGGGCGCAGCTCTCTACGACTTTGACAAATGATCTTATGCATGTATATATTTATATATATGCTCACATATATGTATATATGTATTTATTACGATTCTTTTTGCACGTGAGCTCAGCTTTGCTTTGCTGTGATCTGTTGTGCTCCAGCTGCGATCACTTCTATATAACAGCGAAAAGAAAGTGCCGAAAACTTTCGGTTTTGCTTACTGGCAGAGTTCATGAATATTTCAGAGCATTAAATAAGCTCAACTCTCAACTTTAACATTGTCGCGCTTGGGCTTAAGCTGATATAGATGGCCATAAAGCATGGAAATGGTCAACGAGTTGGGTCAACAAAGCGAAATGCAAATGCAGCTTTTATTCATTAAGTCAAATTGGCAAAGCAATTAACTTACCCATAGAAAGAGATTCACTTGGACGGTGAAAGAAGAGAAGAGAGAGAGACAGAGAGAGAGCGAAAGAGAGAGAGAGAGAGAGAGAGAGGCAGAGTTAGCCGTGATGGGGCGGCCTTTGGCTTTAAAGTTGACTAACTTTTGTTTTGTGCTCGGGCCGGGTATGTGGTGTGGGGGCAGCTGGCATTTAACCAAACACTTTGTCAAAGTTGAAAGCGCAGACGCAACGCTAACGCTTGGCGTTAGGCTCTTCAAATAATGTATTCATTTGACATCATGTCTTGGGGCATCATCAGCCGGTGGCAAAGAGGGGACATTGATGAGCGAATGTCGCTTTAAGTCAGCTTTATAATTGCGATGCATCAACAAGCAAATGGGAATTTGAGTGAGCAGCGAGAGAAGCCATGATAGATTCGTAAATACTCTATAGGCAGTTGAATAGGAAACTTGAAGAAAAGCTTAGTTATATTATAGAAGTGCTAATTATGCTGGTTACAAATATGGCATATATTATGAAATCTGGATATATATTGGAAGGCCACTAATAATTAATAAAGAATTTATAGATAAAAACCAGCATTTTACTTATAAGCCAGAAGCCCAATATTATATATATTCAATGCCAGATATAGATTGTTTAGAATATATGTGTCAATTAGCTGAAGGCAATTTGTAGTTTTTTCTGAAATTCAACTCGCATCCGCCTGTGATGCGGATTCGAATGATTCGAAGTTTCTCACATGCCGAGCGACTTAAGGTATTTATCCAGTTTGTTTTTGAGCTGATCACGAACTGCACATGGCATTCGCATGTGAATTGTGACACGTTTTTTAAGGCAGCCACCTGACTGTCTATTGGTCTATTGGTCTATTGGCGCCGTGGCCAGGCCCACGAGCACTGAGCCAAGTCTTCGCTGATGTTGTGCTCTTGACCAAGCCTCGACAACGACGTCATCTCTGCCTGTGTCGCCGACAGTTGACAGTTGATTTGTAATTTAGTCTGTTTGTATTTATTTTTTCTGTTCATTTTTATGCTGCAATTAAATAAATTAAAATTTTGTCTGCACTTGCGCAATAATTTAACAATTTGTAACGCAACTGCGACTTGTTTTTAATTGCAATCGGATTGGGCTTTTTGGGCCAGCCTGAGCTTGAGCTTGCCAATTGCCGAATACCGAATACCGAATGTCGAGTGCCTATTGCCGCCTGCTGGTGGCTTTTGGCCGGGTCTAAAGTCTAGCGTCTAACGTCTGTGGCCAAAACCTTTCACATTTTATATGCCAGTGCCTGGGCGACCTTTTACAAAGAACCTGTTTAATGTACACCCAGGCGTAGGTGTAAAACTAAAACACAAATTACAATTGTCGACTGACTAGGAGCGGCCACAGTTCGAGTTTAACTGCGGCTGCCACAGATTTTGGCCCCCTTTTTTTTGGTCTATTGTGTGCTCTGTTTTGGGCGCCAATTTGAGCGAGTTTAGGCCATTTACCAATTTACATGCCAATTGTGCAATAATTCTGCGACTCCTTTACATTTTACTGGGTCAGGCGTCATCTGTGGGCTGGGCTGTGAATTGGCACCGCCCTCTGTCCCCTATTCCTTACCCCTGCCCCTTGGCATATGTTACCTGTTACAATTAAATTACAAATGTTGCTGTGTGTCTTGTTACCAATTACGCTCCACTTGCTGTTATTATTGTTATTATTGTCGATGCTGTTGCTGTTGTTGTTGTTGTTATTGTTTTTGTTTTTGTTGTCTCGACTAATTTCACGCGCTCAAAGTCGGCTCGAAGTTAAAGCCAAAATGCCGGACAACGCCAACGCGCGCCCAATGACACAGTAATTGGTCATTGTTTTTGCCCAGCCATTATTAATACACTGCACAAAATAAGGCAGTAAATGCACAGCTGACTGTTAGGTAACATTGCGAACAGGTTATATTAGTAGTACAACAAAATAGATAACAAATTGGTCTATAAGTTGATGTATACATTATGTACGAATATAAAATATAAACATACACTATATATATATATATGTATATATGCATTAAATATATATTTGTATTTATTTAAAATATTATTTCAAATTTTTGAATATTATTAAAAATTAATTTCAGAGATAATATAATTTTATAAATTAAATTAATTAATTAATTATTGTATATATATATATATATATATATATATATATATATATATATATATATATATATATATATATATATATATATATATATATATATATATATATATATATATATATATATATATATATATATATAAAATAAATAAATAAATAAATATTTAGATTTACTTGTTTATTTAATTCAATTATATATGTATAAAAAAATATTTGTTGGTATCGATTTAGGATTTCTTTCTTTAGTTAAATAATATATGATATTTAATACTCTATAAATATTTTAAAATAATTTATAGTGTATAGAATCGGCCAGCTACCTTTTGATCGTTAGCTAGCTGCATTGGATAAACATTTAAATTTACTCGTTTACAATTGCGCGCGGCCTGTCGCCGCGCCTCGAGCTTGTGGGACAGCAAAGTGCGGGCTGGGGTCTGCGGTCTTTGGGCCTGGGTTAGTTTTCCTTTGTTTTTTGCAAATGTTGCGGTTGAATGATTAACGATTCAAGCTGTGAACTGTTGGTGGGTGTGTAGCACACACACATACTAACACACACACACACACACATTCACTCACACACTCCCATAGGCACACATAACAACAATGCAGTGTGTGTGCTGCAATTATGTTAGTTGGCCGCTTTTGCTTTCAATTGTTCAACTGCGATAAAAACCAAAGAAATTGATATTCTTTCGCATCGACATACATACACACTGACATATGAATACGTATTTATTTATAGGTTATTTCTTACTATGATTTGTTTTTTGTTATTTTGCAATCTTGCCGTTTATATTCGCTCGGTTCAATTATGAAAACTGAAAGTAAATAGATGGCTGAAGGTCAGCGAGACCGTTAATATTATTAGATCAGCTTTCAAATATGCCATAAACGCAATTATATTATGCAAACTTCAATTTATGTCAATTGGCAACAAATGATAAATTACCATATGCTTTCGATAATAAAAACATTTTGATTATGAGCTATTGCGGAGACGGAAGTGCTGTCTACGCTTTCAATTGACATAGGTGTGATTGAAGCTGATAAGCTTAGATCTACAATTTGCTGTGGAACTCAATAAGAGACTGTTTACCATTTAAGTACTTCGACCAATTTAAAATTCCACGTTTAAAAGCAGTAAACTAAAAAAAATTGGTATGCAAAGGAAGTAAGGGAATGACTTAGGAGTACTAAAATGGAGAGACTGAACATGTGGCAAGCATTAAATGAGATTATTTTCAGGTTGAGAACGTTGCATGCAAATTGATTGGTCTGCTATACTAAATGCTCGTCAATTGTAATTATTGTGTTGGGGCTGATTTTCTGCATCTCTGCTCAATTTTCATTTCATTCCGTTCGAGCTCCGATTGGTTTCTAGGCCTAGGCTTATTGTAGAAGCTGCGAGTAGGAATATCTCATCTCAGCTAAACTACAAAGCTGCTCGTCTGTCATAGATTTTGTAGACAGCTTTCCCCGTTGGCCTTCGCATATTTCTGGGCAGCTGAGATGGGAGTGCTGCACCTATAAGAAACCACATGCATTCCATATTAATGAGCAGCACATCTGGAGTCGCGTCAATTACAATTATCCAAGCCAAATTACGCTCAATTGTTCGGCTTTTGTTGTCCTCTTAATGTGTGTGAGTGTGCGCCAATGTAGATTAAGTAATAAAAATGTTTTTTATAATGCCAGAAAACGCATAAAAAATAAACCAGGCAGCAGCAGCAGACAGGTAACAATAGGAGAAACCCCAGGAGTTGAGGAGTTGAGCTAATCAGCGCATGCGCAGCCATTACGGCTAGACCCATAGCCAGAGCCAGAGTCTTGAGCCAACTAATTCTCTTGCCTTGGTTTATGGTTGGCAAATTAAATTTATAATCATAAAAAGCACTTGCCAGCTGCCACATTAGCCGCAAGCTAACCACCAAGACAGAGCAGCAGCCATAGAGGCAGCATCAGGGCCAAGTTGGTGAGAAGAAATGCATCAAGGCATGAAATGACTTTTTATGGCTTTCCATAAAGCGGCCTTGAACGCATTGGCCGCTGGCGGTTCTTTCTATTCTCTCTTTGTACACCGTCTACCCATTGAAAATAGAGTAAATGGGTATATTGATTGTTCGCTCAAAACGAAGTTATTCAAAGAGTATTTCCCAATTTAGATTTCTCAATTCAACTCTCTTACATTTTTAAATATATTTTATATGTGGATTTCTCTGCTAAACTTTTAGGCCGAGGGTGTCGGTGTTTTGTGTAATTCATTTGATTTGCTGCACTTGGTCTTCTTTCTCTACTAGCCAAGTGTCTTGTTTTGCTTAATGTGGCACAAGCCACAAACAAAACAAGCTACAAGAAATCCCACAAAATATTCAGCGTAAAAGATTCTTTTGAATGCGTTGCAAATTTGCTTAGCGCTGGTCACACTTGAAGCATGCCAGTCGCCATTTTGTATTGGAGTTTAATGAACTTTTTTCTGTTATTCTGCCAAGATGATCTAGATAGAAATTGATAAGCGAAAACACGTGTTAATGAGCTGATAAAAATATTAGTTATTTATTCCTCTTGCTTTCATGAGGAGCCTCTCATAAAATTCAAGATTAGGACAAATCGAGTATCCTAAGACCCCTTATAGATTTCATATGAATATCTACTTAAGGTACTTTTTTGTACTTCATATTATACTATGGTGGGTATATTTCTGAAATAATTTATCGAAACCTTTACTTAAATATACATAGATTGATTATTCAACTTATTTTTTCGAAAATTTATTATGTGAGTATATTTCTTACTTATTATTGTTACATTACCATAAATTTCAAGTATATTAAATCATTTCTAGAGTCGAGTGTAAATATAATTTTATATTTTTACCGATAATATAATTTTCTCGTTTATTTATGGAAAGAAGAATGTAATTTTTTATTATTTTTTTTTTATTATGTTGTCGCTTCCGTTGTTTATTTAGCTGTCTTCCGTTTATGCTGTGCCCCTGCTACCACTGCCACGACCACTGCTTCTTCTTATTCTGGTTCTTTAAGTTCTGCGTCTATGGTTCGGGCCTTTATTTAACGATGCCGTCATGCGAGTACTTGCTGTACACCTTTCTTTCGAAAAACTCACCTTCCGGTGGCGGTTCCTCACACTCGGTCCGATTCTCCAGCGCTAGGGTCAACGTTATCCATAAGCGGGCGGCCCTTCGCCCCTTCCCGCTGCTGTACTCTGCTGTGCTACCTTTGCATGCATCATGCAAAAATCAGCGAATGGAACCAATGTCAGTCGCGGTTCAAGTCCGGCAGCGATTATATCACAGAGGCTAGTATGTGAGCAGAGTCTCCTCCCTGCCGCACTCTTTCATTTATTGCTGGAGCTGGCGGCATGCATAATTAATAACGAAATGATTTGGCGCTCTGACATTGGACATTGGCGTCCGCCGTGAAGTGTCTGCCGCTTGCCACATGGCCACATGGCCGCAGCGGGTGGGCAGCTGTTCCAGGAGGTTGCAGATAACTAGAAGAAAAAGAGTAAGAGATTGACTCTGCTTTTACCCAACCGCCTTTGTTGTTGGTGTTGTGGCGGCTGTCATGGCATCCACTAATGATCTATGCGGGCGCCCAGTTGGCAGCCGTGCAACCGTGCAGCCCTGCAGTCAGGCACCTGCAAAAATAAACTCTAGAAGTTTTTGCATCTATAAATAATCCGGATTAATGTAAATGCCCTGCAGGGAATGAGGAATTGCCCAGCCAAATGGGGAAAGTTCTGTGCGATGCAGCACAAAATTAGCCAGACATTCAAAGAAACACGCATACACACACACACACACTCGCACACACACATAGCTGTTGTTGCTTGTAGAATCTGCATGCGTGCATTCCTTGCCCTTTCACACAGGAAGTCAACTTGACGTGGCTGAAAGCGAAAGTCTGCTATAAATTAAGCGAAAGAGGGATAGAAAGAAAGAGTGGGGGAGAGGGAGATGGCGAGCTATGCTATAAGAAAATTGTCGCTGAATTATTATATTATATCATCTGTGTTTACGCTCAATAAGTCTGCTCATAATTGTTGCGACGCGTTGGAGGCGACGCTAATTGTGGCAACAGCCAAAAAGATGTTGGCCAGGAAACAGGTTACAAGACAACACTGATATCTCTTGGCTTATATACCAACATCGTCATCGTCAACATCAACATTATTACTATATTCATTATCATCATGATTATGATCAGTGTTGTTGTTGCTGTTGTCTACACTCGTCATTTCTGGCTAATGCCTCGCAGCTTAGCCAACTTCTTGGCGTGCGCAGCTAACTGTGAAATTCACTTTTAAATTTGCTGTTTTTCTTTTTAGCTTAAGACGAGCGTATAAAATACATACAAACAAACAAGCAAACAATTTGAACATGATTTTCATTTTATTTGAACGCCATTCGAAACGCTACAATAATTTCTCAACAATGGCGCCGACAGCTTGCTGTTCTATGGGATTTGTTTACAGTCGCGAAAGCTTGTAAAGCGTTAACAATTGTTAATACTTATTGATGAGACTAGAGAAAAGAATATTAAAATACAAATACAGTTATCTACGGGGTGCCGACCCTAGCAAAATGTCGTATATATGTGTGTATTTAAGACTAAAAGAAATAAGCTGCATCTATGAGGTAATTGAGGTGGTCGTAATACTTCATTTAATATTAATATTAATAAAAATGATAAAATATGTTAAAGCTTTTAATTTTAACAGATAATAAAATTTATATTTAATGTATGCGTTTTCTGAATTCATGCCTTAAACTCTGATCAAATCTGCTGAATATATGTACAAGGAATACCTAAATATTAAATTCTTTATCTATGATAAAGGTATTTCACTGAAATGTAATCTATACATGTCTCCAACCCGACGCCATATACATTTATTGATAAATATCAATATTAATATTTACTCTATATATCTGCCCATACTCCAGCTGCTTTTATCAGATTTAATCAGTTCGGTTTTATGAAGCGGGATAACGTATCTCTATGTACTTACAACATATTCTGCATTCCATTCACCACGCTCAATTCTTCGGCTTGTTACTGGCCCCCTTTTAGGCACTCTGCACGCCTCTGGCCTATGCTCAATATTTATACATGATATATATTTTAGTGTTAAGTGCTGCACAGTGTAAACAATAAATCGACAACCTGCTGCGATTTGCAATGGTTATTTCGTATATTGATTTCTTTAAATGTTATTTATTGTATTGCCCCGATTCGCTATCAATGTTTTATTTTTGTTTGTTGTTGCCATTTTCGAATTATTTGTATTTCTGCCTAAATGTCAGCAATGCCGCCGATTCTTTTTGGCCTTTGAGTATTTATTTCTGTTCAATTTGTAGTTTGTATTTAAAGTTTAGCGCAAGTACACAAAAGGCTGGCGCGGCCCGAAGGCTGAGGTTGGCTAATTGAAACCTAAGTAGACAATAGCCAAGTTAACAGACCAAACGCTTGCCCTCCTCTTAGTTAACGGCTCAAATGGATGCGGACACGGCTGCGTGGCTAATTATGTGCGAGTCACTGAAGCCAAGTTCCGTTGGGGGAGCCGCCATATGAATATATATATTGTGTATATATATAAAGTATATATATATATACATATGTATAATGCATGTATCGCAATATAGCTTCATGGCGCAATAAGCTTAACATTTATAATATGCAAATTATCGGGCTTGGGCTTTTTTATTTAATTTTTTTTAAATATTTTGGACAATTGATGCAACGAGGTGTGTCAATGTCCCAAGCTATAAACCCAAACACATACTAAAGAGAAATGAACAAGTGTTCTGTGCTAAAGATACCTCGTAGTGGGCAATTCAAACTACGAAATGAAGAGACAAATCACAGAGTTCAATATATACCTAACATAAAGAGAAACCATATAAGTTGACCGATAAGTTGATTTTAGAAATAAATAATAAGGCTTATAAGAGTTATATAAAACTAAAATAAAACTTGTTTAAGTAACATAATATAACATACATATATTTCTATCTATACTTTATGCCAACAACAATCATAAATTAAAATCATAAAATTAAATAGGTACATATATATATCTATAGTTATCAGCTTATATATATATTAAACGATGCGAGATTGCGCTTCGAGATGAAAGCGTCGCAGCACGTAAAACTCACATAAAAATTTAATAAAAATTGATGGCAATTGTGCATTGGGCGGCTGACAAATGCGCCAAGCGCCAGTACAGGCGCATGACATGCAAAGTGGGGACACAATGCAACAAATTCGTATTATTGGGCGTGGTGGGGGCGGGGACGAAAGGGGCGGGTGGTGAGCGAGTGGAAAGGCGGCAAATCGGGGCCCAGTTCAGCAAACAAACAAATAAACATTCGCTGCGCCTGCAATCAAAATAAAGTCAAACTGCATTCGATCAGGAGCTGCTGCACATGCGCCGTGTGCATCCACAGTTGTTGTCATTAAACTTCCAAGTGAAAGTTCGAGTCGACCAATACGCCTCCGCGCCCGCCACCTCCATCGGCCCGCCGCAGTCTCCTCGTCCGCCTTTAGGCCGATTGCGCCTGATCCAGCTTGAGATCCAGCTTTGGTCGCAGCTCTGCTGCCCGTGGCTTTTTGGCTTGCGTTGACAGTTGCACACAAATTACAAAAATTAGCGCTCACATGCAATGTACTCGATGGCAGCGATGCCTCCTTAATCTTTGCAATCCTCCACAGCTCTTCAGCTGCACAGCTAAACGGCTCAGCTCCGCTCCCGCTTGGCTCATGTTCGGCGATTGTTCGTTTGGGTCGCATTTGCGCTTCTGGGGCGCATACGTGCAATTAGAAAATGGCAAATGCCAAATGGGGGCATGCAACAGCCGCCACAATAACAAAATCAACAACAACTTACACGATGGGGGCTTACATGCCCCAAACATAGCGACAAGTCGCCTCTATGGATTAACATACCCACAGCACCACACTTAATTTGCCCAGGGCTGAGAGCGTCTACGCGGAGTGCGGGGGCACTCAAAATCTGTTGCAGCATTCAATAATTTACTGTTGCCCCAAAGGCTGCTGCTGCTGCTGCTGCCATATGCTACACGGCACAGCATTAGATAAATCACCAAGTGACAAATATGCTCAGATATTAAGTATTTATTATGGTTAGAGCGAAACACTCGCATTACTCTTTCACTTTCTAAGCAGATCATTCAATTGTGAATGTTAAATGCTATTTTATCTCAAATTTATTTACCGCTTATAACAGCTGCGTCTATTTGGTCAATCTTGAGTGGACAGAAGTTGTAAAGAACTTGGGTAGTTTATATTTATTGGAAATATGTTTCTATGCAAATGGAAACTGAAGAATTAATATCAATATATATAAATCATAATACTGATTAGGATAAGGGCAAAAAAGTCTCAATAGCTGACCAAAGAGAAGTTTTGTAATATCACATATTTCATATATCTATATGTGCATCTCTATCGATACTTGCTATCTAAAAACTAGCATCATCTATTCTATCTTCTATATATTTATTTAGTTATTTACATTTTTCTCCATGTAATTATATATATAAGTAAATATGTACATCTATAAAATTAATTTGTTCTTTTTTTATATCAATGCCTATTTTTTGGTTATCTATCTATCTTCTATATATCAATATCAAGCCATGTCTATATTTTCACTACCTATCTAACTTTATCTGTTTACTTAAATTTTATCAAGCTTCCTTTCCTATAAACTTGTAAATAATAAACTGACTTTGATTGCTTTAATTTTGCGTTTCACATATTTCTATATAAAAACCAATGTTTTTACTCTTGCTGTGAAATATGCAACCGGCTTGTGTAAATATTAATAATCATTTGTTGTTGTTTCTAATGAACATGTGCTCACATTTTTACCTTATGAGATATTTTGTGAATTGTTTTTCAATTTTATTGCTCATTTGCTTGTTTTAAAGTTAGCTAAAAGAAGTTATTCTTTTGCTCTTCTCTTGGTAAATTCTGTCGCATGTGTGACTTATTAAGGCAGAAATTGTTTTGCATATTTTATGACCTTCTCATGCAACACTTTTAACATGCCTTATTACGATCTGTTGCTTTCGAAATGTTCACACTCTTTTAAAAAAATCTGTTTATTGCTGGAAAACAATCAACACCTTTTGGTCCAGACTGAAATTTTAATGAGCTGCTTGGTGAGAGGCCGCTGCAACTGCAGCAGCAGCAACAGCAGCAACAGCAGCAGCAGGAGTCGCAAAGCAGCTTCATAGAAATAGCTTTGGCTCGTTTTCGGGTCTGGACTCTGTTTGTTTGGCTTATCAATCAGTGCGGAATCAGCTACAGAAATGTTGCGTAATTTTGCAGACAGAAAAAAAAAGAAAAGAAAAACAACAGAAATACAAATTTAAAACAAACACAAGTAAAAAACGAAAAAAGTTGTACAAACCGTTTTATTTATGGCCGTGCAGCAGTTTTTGGCTACCGTTTTGGCCGGGCAACTTTTATGTTGGCTGTTGGGGCAGCTGCGTGTGTGCCGCAGAAACTAGTTGCAGATGCTTGCAACGGTTACATGTGTGTGTGTGTGTGTGTGTGTGTGCGAGTGTGTGTTTGTAATTTGTGTGTGTTTCTTAATGTGCCACTAGGCGACGCAATTGAAAGCCGTTAGCGCCTAGAGACGGTTGCCGGTTGGTTCCATATGCAGATCTAAGTTTACTAACCATCTATCAAAATGAGACATATTTATGATCTTAAAAATAAAATAACAAAGCCTTCATGAATCTATAAACCCATATACATTTGTAGAAAGAGTCGAACTTTATATAAGACTTTTACTTTTCCTATCTTTTTCTATCTAAGTATAGAAGATTGTTATCATCTCCTAACGAGCTGTGTTTTTGTGTTCTTTCACATAATTCCTCTGACTCCTTTTCCTACATTACCTGCATTGTTTTTGGCATCTGCTCCTATCATAGATTATATATTAAGATCTAGCATATATAGCGCCTGAGCGGCGCCAGACAAAGGTTTAGGAATGGCAGCTGGTTAAACTGTTAATTCGTCACGCTTGGCGCCTTGCATATAAATTGAGCCGCAAACTGATTGCAAAAAGATGTGATGGCAATTGGATTTGAGTTTGGCTTGGACAACATGCCAGCACGTCGGCTCGTGGCACCCACAATAAAATCAACATATTGGCTATATATATATATATATCCATATATATAAATATATAGTATATGCGATGAGCTTATGAGTCCGTTAGATGAACGGTCTATTGGCTGTATAGGATGTGCATATACATATACATATCGTTGACATTTGATCGTCTTGTACGTGCTGGGTTATGCTCCAAAAGGAGTGGATTGCTTTTCGGTTTGGATTTTGGGAAGGCGTCAACATACGATACGGGCAAAACGGGTAATAAATAAACGACGTGTCTAACTAGGTCCCAGGGCGGGGGAGCGCCTCGCGACGAACTGAAGCGCACCGAATGCAAGTGCACAAATTCCAGTGTTGACAATGTTCTGGGCACGTCAAAATGTCGCCAACGACTTGGCAGCTACGGCAACACAAGTATATACATATATTGTATGTATATATGTATAAATGTATTACTATATCTGTGTTTTCTGTGTGCACTTGGCGCTAAAGTTGAAAGGCGTGACTGCTGCATTGTCGTCGGCTGGCAAATGCAAATGCCAAAAAGTTGTTGTCGTTCGACAACAGCAACAAGAAAACTCGGCTAAATTAAGTTACGCCAACAATAACGAACCATAACAGATGGCTTATCAAATGTGATGGACTGGTCGATATTCTGTAATCAGAATTGACTTTGATTTATCGACTTTTAGATTAGTTTTTAATTTTGTATTAAGCAAGTTTACTTTTTATCCTCTAGGTACGCCTCAAACGTTGATATTAATAGAGAGAGACTTTTATATTATGTTAAATGAATGTTTAAGTATTTAGTTTAAAAACTGTTGTTTATCGATAACAATAATTTAACTTGTATTAACTTTTAGTCTTATCAAAGCTTAAATTCAACAAATTTCTTACTTCGAATTGACATAAAACTTTACACTTTTCCTGACTAAACCTTTTACTATCTCTATACTTGCTTCCCTTCAAAGAATATGTCTTTATAAAGATCTATTATGCTAAGAGCTGAGCATACCCTTTCACAACTTTCAGGCTCTACAGGGTATGCCAACAGCTGCTGCCTAGAGCAGTGACAATGCCAACTAAAAAACAATTTAAAAAACAATTTTGTTTTTGGCCAAGGCTTATCTCTGGGGAGGCGCTTCCGCATTTGCAACGCATTCTCATTCTCATTCCCATTCCCATTCTCATTCTCATTCTCATTCTCATTCTCATTCTCATTCTTGTACTCGTGCTCAGCAGCGGTCACCAAAGTTCACGCTGCAAGAGCAACGCACAAATGTTTGAAGTGTGGCCGTCGCGACGCCCCAAAGGCAGAAACCTAGTGCAGCCCGGGCCAGCACCCCCTCTCCGTGGCCCCCGGCTAAAGATAGATGCAGGCGCAAGCTGCAGACACACATGCATAATGCATGCAACAACTCTGCTGCCGCCGCTGCTGCTGCTGCCGCATGTTGGGCCCTGTGTGTCGCTAGTTTATGGCCGTTGCATCCATGAGATACACGTACTTTGAGGGCTTCTGTCGCGTCGTCGCTACAACTAATGTGCATAACAAACTATAATACTTCCAGCATGCCTTTGTTGTTATGAGTGTTGCTGCTTTCTTAACAAGTATTTATTTTTAAGCGCAATGCGCTTAAAGCTAATTAAATTTTCAACCACAATCTGCCTTATCGATTGCACTTTTCTTTACGAGCCGTGCGTCGCAGTGAAAGTTGGTTCCTTGCTTTGGCCAATGTCGTCATGCGTTGGGCTTAATCACTATGAACTGCTGATTGCAGCCGCCGTGTGCCAACTGCCAACTGCCAGCTTCCACCTGCCCCTTGCGTTGCATAATGAGAAAACATAAAATGAAAAAAGGACGTTAAGAACAAACGCTTTAAAAACTCATTAATTCTAAATTTGCGGCACACTCGCCGGCTGCTGTCTTAATTATATGACTTGCAAATTTATAGCCCTGAAGTTTCTGGATTTTATGTATTTCTATATATATGTATGTGTGTGTGTATCCATATGTTTACATATAAGTATAAATAAATATTCCATTCATGGGACATTCGCCAATAGTTTTTGCATATCGAGGGAGCTTTTTCGAGATCTTATCAGATATCTTTCCTTAAGTTAAATCTGTGCTCTGTTTCAAATATTCTTCTAATGATTTCTTTATTGACTGCTTTCTTCTAGCCACAGATTCCTTCAAAGTTATACGATTCCTAACTTGGGCACGTCTTAAATTTCCATTCAAATATTTTGAAGGATAGTGCTTTAAATCTGTTTGCTATAAACCACAAAAATATGTACTTTGTATTTGAGTTAAATGTAAATAATATTACGAAATTTGCATTTGATTTTGGTTGATTAAAACTTAATCTATAAAAAAGATCGAAAGTTTATTATTTATATGCATTATGCACTGATGTGAGATAATAGCTTGTATAATAGTTTCATTGTATATGCATTTTATAGCTGTAATTATTTATTTTATGAATTATTAGCTTATAAAATAAATTATATACTGAGCTAAGAATATAGTTATTATTGATTGTGTTTTTCTAAAATTTATTAATGAGAAAACTTGGACACTTTTTGCATTAAAAAGCTAAATATTGAATATATGTATACTATTTGTATTATTTAGCTATAATTTTTGCATAAAAGAGCTAAATATTGAATATATAGCATTTGTATTATATAGCTATTTTCCTTCGTGTTAAACAGTTACTCTCCAATCCCGTGTTGAGTAACACCTTTTTGTATCTTGTATCTTCTGGGCCATTTGCATTCACATGTGCTTGTCGCCATCCGCTGCTCAAGGTCAGGCAAAATGTTAATGCTAATTAGGTAAAATTGTAAACAAAACCAGTTGCCAGTGTTTTGTTAATTACAAATGATGCATGCCTCAATGTCATTGAAGTGAGTATTTTATGAGTAGCTGCTGAGTGCCTCATGAGTAGCTGATGAGTAGTAGCTGCTGCTGTGTGTGTGCGTGTTTGCTTGTGCGCCTGAAGCTGCAGTTGCACACATATATGTGACCCATACGCCGTGTGGTCGCAAAGTTCAGCTCGAAGTTGCAATTGGACTACTGCGGCAGAGCTTTTGTGCCACTTTTTTAGCTTCAGTTCTTAGCCATAACTCGCAGAGGGCTGCGAAGCCGCAAAATCTCTGCCTCGTTTGTCTTCCGCAAACAGATTGAAAACTCGACTGCACTGCGAGAAATTCTATTAGCACTTGTGCGCTTTACTTGGTTGCTTGGCTCTTTGTGGGCAGGCGCGTGATGCGGAAATGGGCATATATCGGTTGCTATATATAAACATCGAGTATATTTATATATTCCAATGTATTCATTTGCATATTTGTGGGGGCGTGTAAACTGTGCCAGCTGCTTGATTGGAACTGGAACTGGCAATTGCAAAATCAGCTGCACTTGTCGCCTCAGGGCTTCAACTTAATTAATTGCCAATTAACATATATGCAAGTGTATGTATGTGTGTATTCTTCGCCTGTGGGCGTTTGTAACAATTGAAATTGTGCTAATGCACGTGGCCAACCTGTGTTAGAGCGGAAATGAGGCTAATTAAACTAACCAAGTCAGCAGAAGTTAGCGTAACTGCAGTTTGAGCTGTTGCAATACCCTGTAATTAACTAAGCATAGTTTTTGGCTAATCGAAATTAGTTAAATGGTATCTAATCAATATTCAAAATATTATTAGCTTCAATATGCTTCAAATTAAAAGTTGTGAAGACCTTGTGCAGCTTTCACTCGATGGGTGCTTTGGATTTCTCATGGCTCCTGCTTGGGGTGGTTTGCCTTTGCCTTGTCAGGATTACGGGCTGTGTGACAGGCTGAGGCAGTTGACCAGTTAGCCAGTTGGCAGCAGCTGCAGCCACAGCAGCTTCAGTTCACAGCTATCAGATGGCTAAGGATGCAGCCGCAGACGCAGACATAGCGAAGCACCGCAAATCTCCCCCCATCTCGGACAGATCTTGGCTGGCGTCTGACGTATTAGCAGCCCACTTTAGAGTGGGAGTTGGCGTTTGAGAAAAGAGATCGAGAAGGGGGTGAATCGGGGCTTGGTGCATTGCCGGCTTTGAGCGGATTTGTTTAAAGCCGCAGCGATGCAGAAAGTTGTGCTGCTTTTCTTTTTGTATATTTATATATATATATATATATGTATATATATATATTTATTTGCGCGCGCGCGTTTGCTGGCGAGATATTATGCGGCGATATTAATTGACAAATGAGATTTTTCCTTCCTACTCGACAGCGACAGGGGAACTTTCATTTTGACCACAAGCGTCGCGTTGTCAGCCCGGCTCAAACTCAAACTCCAACTCCAACTCGAACTCCAACTTAAGCTCAAGCCGCAGCTGAGTTCCACAAATGCAGGCCAAGGCAATATGCATACGTGGCTGGCCAATGTGCTTGGAGCCGGGTCTCCGATGGCTGCTGTTTGGGTTAACGCCAACTGTCTGGCGCTATCAAACGCGCCGCGAACTCTTGTCACGTTACTTAATGCCATAAATGCGGTTGCCTAGGTTAACATACGCCTTCTGCTGCTGCTGCACGAAACCCAACCACCCCCTCCGCCCAGACCCGACCACAGACCACAGACAGTCGCCCAGTCTTCTCGACGGGCCGCTGAACTGTTAAATGTCAGGCCACGATAGCAGCGGGCAGATTGATGAACGCTGTCATGGCACATATATGTAGCCACAGGCGAAATGCGAAAGAAGAATGTGAAATGCGAATTATATCGATAGACGATCGATGGATTGCTTTCTATATGTTTACATTGAGATACTCTTTGAATATAGTGGAAAGTTCTAGTATATAAATGGTATATAAAATGATTATCCATTAATAGACCCTATTGGCAATGTACTAAAGTCTGTTTAAACTACATTCATTCTTAGTTAATTTAATTTTTAATTTAGTATTTTAAATATACTAAAGGAGTCTCAAGTCTCGTTAAGCCACTATGCATTATAATCTCCTAGACATTTGATTAGATGGAATCAGTATATCAGAAGCTATATAAGCAATAGGTAACAAATTTTCTTCATAACAAATAACTCTTAGACCCTTTATCTATAAGTTTATCCCTATATTTGCTTTACAGCTAACCAAATTGGTTTATGGCTCTCTGACTTTATTTATGTCTGCATTTTGCGCCGTACTTCACAGGCAAGCCGTAGCTCTCTATAGCCTCTATAATCTCCCAAGATTCTACGTCAATGGCAGGCACATTGCGAACCTTTCTATGGGCTTGTGGGTGTGCCTCGGTATGGACACTCACCGTCAGTTTTAGTTGCTGTGCGGCGCTGTCAATCAATGTCAATTCTATAAAAACAACAACAGCAGCAGCAGCAACAGCAGCAGCGGCAACAGCAATTGGCAGTCAGTCAATCATTCAGTCATTCAGTCGCTCAGTCAGTCAGCCAAGATCGTGGCTTACGTTTTATATATTGGTTTGCCTTGGCTTTTTGAAAGTTGCAGCGCAGAGCTGTGGCTGTGGTTGTGGCTGTGGCTGTGGCTGTGGCGCGTTGGTGGCCACGTCAAGAACTTGTACATGTTGCATATTAATATTGTTTGTGGCGGCAAGTCGCTTGACTAATTTCCTACGTTTGTTTGCTTGTCTACTCCCCCACGTTTAGTACGGACTGCGTCAACTGGATCTCTCACTGCTGTCACAATTGTGGGCGCTAAACGATTCCATACAGGAGTTTCGCACGATGATCGAGGAACAGGAGGGCGAGGACGACGACGACGATGATGAGGAGGAAGTGGATGCAGAGGCTGATGATGATGTCGAGCTGGATGAGCAGGGCAATCGCAGGCATTCGCCGACGCCCTCATCATACGATTCGGTTAGCTCGGAAGGCGGCGCCGATGCGGATCTTGTCAAGGCGAAGCGTCTGGGCACCATACCAAAGGTTATAACGACGCAGCCAAAGCAGCTCCAGCCGAAGGGTGATCTGAAGCCCTTGCCACGAATGCGCAGCGCACCGCCGCCACCACCGCCTGTGGCGTTGATGTGCACCGCGCGCAAGGCGGCGGCACCGCCACGGCCCACATGATGTTACCTAACCGACTTCCTAGCCGGAGTCAGGATGGTCATGTGCAAGGCGATTGTGAGCGATGTGCCGCCCCCACCACCGACGCCGACGCCGACGAAGACTCCAACGCTGAGGTCGAGGTCGACGTCCGCTGCATTGGGTAGCACTTGAGCTGGTTAAGCCGAAGTTGGAGCAGCACTTGGCAAGGGCATTTGGAAGTCGGCTAACGAATATTGTTAACATGCACCATCCCTAGTTAGTTTACACAAACGACAAACGATAGACGATCAACGATAAACGTTCATCGATAAATTGATAAGGGATAACACACATATGCATATATATATATATATATATATATATATATATATATATATATATATATATACATATATAGTCCTAAGCCACATAGCTTTTAAGTTTAGCAGTCCTTTGTGTGATCTTCAGTTGTAAGTTTTATTGTACATTGAGTGTTTTTATTTGTATTTCATTTTACTTTTGATTTTCGTTTGTTGGCCCAGGCTCTGCAACATAATTTTGGGCTACTTATTTGGGGTTTATTTAACTGGGGTTCAGCTAAAACATATTTAACACCTGCAACTTTATTGTCTTGAAAAATAAAGAATATATATATTTTGTCTTACGATTGAAACTAACTTTATGCAGAACCACAATATAACTTCATATATATTTCATAAGAACTATGAGCAGAAAAGTGCTTTAGACTTAAGTTAGGAACTGCACTACTTCTATATGTATATAGCCTCTTACTAAAACGAATCCTGCGCTAAAACAATATTTGGCTTGTTTCTCCTGCTGCTGCAATTTTAAGCAAGAATAAAGAATATCAAAACGAAGTTTATAACCGTCTCGGCATTTATTCAACGTCTATAACCAGCACGATGCTCTAGGCAAGACTCAAGCCATCCATGCCCAGTTTGATGCATGGGAAATCAAAGGCCAGCAGTTGGTTATCTGAGAAGCTGCTGTAGAAACTGGGGCACATGTTGATGTTTGACAGGCCCGACAGCTTCGTGCTCATCTTCAGGCATATGGCCATCGGCGTTAGGTCTGACACTATGGGCAGACAGAAAGTGGGCGTGGTCTTGGAGTCCAGCGTAAACTTGGACACTTGCTTATTATCCAGCGTAATAGTCACATCAACAGAGGCTTTGAATATGTTTATTTTGAATGTCATGCAAACTGTGAACAAGTTTACAAAAATATATATATCGAAATTACTTCACTAGCCCCAACATACGTGTTTTATTTAAATCCATGACCCTAAAAACTGCGCCCACGCAGCACTTGCAGGTCAGGGTCAGCGAGCACTCGCATTCCGAGGGGAAGGCGACGAGCTCCTGATCGTCACTATCAGCGGCCTGCACCACCAGGGCTGAGCTGTTCAGACTCATCCAAATGACCAGCGTGAAAGCAAGGAGAGGCCAGAGCCTGTCTAAAGTGCACTTTGAATTTGGCATTACTCCAATTTAAATTTGAATTTAGAAAACTCGATAAGGCAGCCACGTTGGGAGTCACAAAACTGATGCGAATACTGAGCAAGTATTTACTTTTTGTACTTGCGAAAAACAAGTGTGTCTATGCTAATTGAAAGTAATTTACTTTTTTGGTAATTAAATATAATTAATAAAACGGTTCATTTAATTTCTATAGTCGGCAAGTTCAACGGTAATTGCGCAAATTTGTTCAATTTTAGGAAGTGCCTTAAAGTAGGCAGCAATAAGTGAAACAAAGTTCAGCTTATGCTATTGAAAGTATGCCATATTCCGCGGGATGTTTATTGAGCTGCAGAATATTGCACTGCATACTTTTACGAATATTTAGAATTATGTACTTATTTACCCAAGTAAATTTTATATCGCATAAACGTATTAGTAGCTTAATTTTTTTTTTTTTTTTTTATTAAGTGTAGAACCTGTATATAGATAAAGTACTTTAACAACACAAGGAAAAAATTATTTACATAGCCAAACCCCATCTCGAGATATGAAGATTTCAAGTGGTGGAGGTCTTAGTGTAGTGTTTTAACAAAGCCTAAGAGCAATCTTCTCGCTAGTCTATTACGATGTGCAGCCAGTCTTTCGCTATATCGACTAGGGTGTCTTCCAATCTGTTCCTCCACTGTAAACAGATTCAGATCCCTATGCAGGGTAGAGCCGAATAGCTTAAATAGTAGTAAATATGGATATATGATTTCAGTCCTTATATAAGATCTCTGTCGATCTATGCATGTTGACCTCAGGACTACATCGAATCAAAAAAATCAAGTACTTCTTATTCGCAGAACTCAAAGCAAGTATTACAAAATTAATATATTCCGTGCAAAGCGGACATCACAAAAGCAATAAATTATTTTCACTTTCCAGTAAAAATGATGAATAATTTCAAAGCTTGATATTCCTGCAGTTATTAATTATTAACTCATCCAACCATAGTTGGCATTCGTCATCATTCGTAGCGTAATTCTCTATTTCCATTCTTTTACAGATGAAAATATTTTTGTATATTTCCATTTTACGAATAACACTTTCAAGGCGAGCGTGTCGTGCACCAGTTTTGTATAGAAATAGAAACTGGCCGAAAAGATAGACTAAATTAATTCAATTTGTTTTTTGGCAGAATATAACTAACCAGTTTCATTTGACTTATCTCAATAAATTTTTGTTGGCTATTAATTTACCTAAAATCGAGAGTGCATATATGTATATACATAAATATACTTAGCCATTAAATCAATAATAATGTGTATAAAAGCTACGCGAAATTCCAAATAAGATCAGGATACAACAAATACAAAAAAAACATGCAACTAACACAAGGCGATGTCAATTCGCAAATGTCGCTGCACGACCTCATCGAAATTGGCGAAGCAGTCAAGAAGTTTTATAAAATGAAATCAGATTATCAATTTATATCGATAGTAAGGAATGGCATAGACAAGATCACGATTATATATATTCCCTTGGGTCTGCCACGCCTCCTTTTGCCTGTTACATTCACTTTCAGCAAGCCATTCCTATTTTAAATGATTTCAGAGTATAATGAGTCGCAAACTTATCCACGAAAAGCAAATACCCTATCATATGTCATATATTTTCGGTTTTTTGCTTGTTTTCATACGAAACTTGGAAATTTATAGGATTAGTCTCACCCAAAGAGATGTCAAACCAGTAAACATTAATATGCAAAAATGCAAAATAAAAAAATGAGAAATTAGAATTGAATTTGAATAGTTGGTGACGCCTTGCCTTAGCATGTTGGGAAATCCTTGATGTTTGCTTGTGCAAAATTCAATTTTGAAATTGAAGTGTGCATCAACATGACAGCGGCTCGATTGGTAAGCTATATTCTAGCAAAAGAATCTCTATCTGATGTTTATCTGATATCTATAATCTTTCAAAAGACTCTTTTCTATGCTGTGGTGGCTGTGCTGGCAGCCAGCAGCTCGGCTGACTTATTGGACCAGCTTATTCCCACTATAACAGCCAAGTATTACTCCCACAGGCCGACCAAGGACGGTTATCGCTTCGAGTAGGTCTCTCTACTCCATGCTAGGGCAATTGGTTCTTAACTGACCTTTTTTGTTATTAAAGACTGAAGGACCCAAATGGCAGCTCGCGCGAGGAGGTCGGAATTATAATGAATCCAGGCACACCCGACGAACAGTTGGTTGTGATGGGCAACTATTCCACTTACGATGAGCAAACTGATACGGAAAGTATTACCATGTACACGGCCGATAAGGACGGCTAAAATAGTCACTATAAATTTAAGAAGCGCAAGCTGAGCACCAAGTCTCTCAAATCCTTGACAAAAGGCTAAGAGTTGAGTATGTGAGCTGAATTTATAAATGTGATGCAAATCATTTGAAATGATCTTTGTCTTGAACAATATATATCTTTTTATATGTACCATAAGCCATGCCACATGAGCCGAAGCCATTTATTAATTTTAATACTTTTGTATAAAAATAAATTATTTTTGAGGTTGAAACATTTATCAAATAATACACAGCCCTGGCATAAATTTTGACACATTTCGTCATGTGAGCATTAATTTTCACATCAAAGCGAATTCTGGTGTGGGTACTGCGCAGGCGTGCCTATGAATAACTTGGATGCAAAAAAGTTTCGCTATTTGTTTGTTTATCTATGACAATCTTTTGACATTTACAAGAGTGAAGATGATATTTTCGAATAATATAATTAATTATTTAATGTATCACTCGCGCTGAGAGCATGTCAAAAATCTTGCCCACTCTGGATCATAAATCGATACCTATTGATTAGGGATTTGCATAGAGTTACTTTAGTAGCATAAGTGAGCGACCGGTTTCAGTTAATAGTAGCTACAGCGAAACAAATAAAAACAGTATATCGTATATACGCATCACAGTAGACGACGCCGACGCCTCGCTGAAATATTCTTTGCAGATCTCTGCTGGTCGATCGCCGCACAATTCCATCTCAGTCTCGTTTGGGAACTTCACCGCGCATCAACATGACAGCTGCGAAATTGGTGAGTATTCGTTGGATACAAAGGCCTTCGGCCAAGGCAAGGGAGGAGCTTAGAGACGCTTGCTGCTATTTGAATGGCATTCAAAGTATTCGCATTCGAACCAAATGATTGTAATTAAAATGCTAAACGCTTGCAGCTGCTCTACGGCTATACGGCAGTGCGGCTGGGCGAGAGATTAGCTATAATTGCTCTATCAGCTGCAATCCAATACGTAGTTCATCTGTTCAATCATATGTTATAGATATTTGTTACTGCCCTGGTGGCTGTATTGGCCACCAGTTGCTCAGCGGGCTTTCTGGACTATGTGTTCCCCTCTATAGTTACGGAATTCTACCAGCAGGCGCCCACTAAGGAGGGTTATCGCTTCGAGTGAGTCCGTCTTTTATCAGCCTATCGCATCGATATTAAATTGTTACCCATTCTTAGATTGAAGGATCCCAACGGCAGCAGCCGGGAGGAAATTGGTGTCATTATGAATCCAGGCACACCCGAGGAACAGCTCGTTGTTATGGGTACCTACTCGACGTACGATGAGAAAACCGATACGGATACCATTACCATGTACACCGCTGATAAGGATGGTTATAAGACGCGCTATCAGATTAAGAACCGTAAACTGAGCCCTGGATCTCTCAAGTCTGCAGCTGGTTAGGAATTCGTGTTAGTTGTTAAGAACATAAATAAAAAGAGGTAATAAAACAGAGCAAAAATTACATAATATTACAATTATTATTGTCCATAATTTGGTTTCGTTTTCAAACTGGTTCTTGACAAGTCTTGGCAACGAATTGTGGTTGGTCTTTGGTCAAGATCATGCCAAGATCTTTAATTATCAGGATAGACAAGTTTGTGTATATGATATTACGCAAAGTGAATTGACATTTAAGTTTCTAGTAGCTTACAAGGTTCAATATCAAAATTAACACATTGGCGGCTGCTGGCACCTGGTAATGAATCTTAAGCGAATTTGTAGATTCACTAAGCAAGAGATCTGTGCATAATTTGCATTTTAATTTACAGGTTTGGGAGCTTTAAATAATAATCAGTCACGTTAATTATGCCCCTTGCCTGATGACAGATTATCTAAACTCACGAGTCGAACCGTGGCTAATGCAACTTTAAGTATGACGCTTGTCGCTTGCCTAAACATATGTCATTGCGAGTGCTAAATGTAAAAGCCTATGCTTTAATGTTTAATGTTAAAGTCATGGACACAAACTTTAGTGGCTAAAGAATAATAAATTGCTCACAAGCCAAGGCATTGTTGCTGACCTCAACTCAAGGTGCTGTCCAATTCTTCTTTGTAGAACGCAAGAGTAATTACTGAGTATTTGACAGTTCGAACAACTGCAATTTGGCTTGATTAGCCAAAACAAACAAAAAACATTTAAATATCGCCCCAGGGGTGACTCGATTAAGATGAGTTAAAGCATTCAAAATAGTTTAATTACTTGTTTTGTTTGCAGAACTTGGTGCGCAGTGACCTTCAGATACGCACGAGGTTGTTGTTGCTAGTTCGGGGATTTCAGTAGTAAGTTGAAACCCGGAATTCTTGCTGTTAGCACCTATTAGCCAACCTGCTTTCTGCGTGTCATATCAGGCAGCAATTGAGTGTGTGCAGCGACAGCTTTCTGTAACTGCTCTGTTAATGTTAACAGCAAAGCTTACATTACACTTGTTGCAAGACGTTAACTTGTCATAAATGGTTTGAACTAAAGCTAACAACTTGGTGGGACGATAACAATGCTAAAGCTAGCGGTACTTTGTGTTTAACATAGTTGTAACAAAGCGTTAGAAATTAAAAGCTCAGAATTGTTTATTGGCTGCGAGTCGGCTTTGGCGCTCAATTGGCCCGCTTGATTGTTGCCACAGGTAACTGACCAGACACAAAGCGGCCCAAACAGAGAGCCGCGCAAAGCAACCTGTGAGTAACCAAACAAAACGTGTGTTACCGATGCACTGCAACAAATTTTTACAAATTGGAATATACATACATGTAAATATGTATACAAATGATGATAAAAAAAGTTTATTAGTGAGAACATATTCTCAGGTAATATGTATCGAGCATATAAAAACCACCATTAATGATTGCAATAATAATTATAATAGTAAAAATAATAATTTAAAAAAATGCTCTTGGGAAAAAAGAAAATTAATTTAACAGTTTTTTTTTATTGTTGATTGGATAGAGATCAAAGTTATTTATGCTTTTACAAGACTTTTTCGCTAAGTGTACATACTGTACATAATAATGGTACCCACACAACTGAACCAACAAAACAAACAACCACCAGGGCAGAGCCAGAGTGCGCCCCTAAGTTTGGATTAGAACGTAATGCTCAGTTCCCGGACAACTTTCAGCGATGCGAGAACATGACGCGAAAACTAAAATTCAAATTGGCTGCAATATAACAGATATTTAAATCAGATTCCAGCTATATATACATATGTGAAATACATAGAATAGTTCAAAGTTGTTTAGTTGTTGTTTACCAACTGCCTAAGTGTTAAAAGTGCTTAAGTGCCTTTTAAATATATATAGAATATATATAATAATAGATAAACAAAAAGTGAAATGAAATCAAAACTTACGCGTACTGTGTCAATTTTATTGTTTTTGTCCGTTTTACACAAGTGCAAGGGGCGCGGGGGCGTGGCAGCCGCTGGACAGTCGCTGATACAATTGAGTCACGGTAAGTTGAGCAACAAGCCAGGTGAAATTATACGCATTGTTCCGAGATGCCCGAGAGTGATTTACGGGTGTAAATATTTGTATTTATATATAAAGTTTTTTTTTGGGATTTGGTCACGGCTCGAGTTGACCCTTCAATTGTGGCATGGCTGGTAATGCGACCTTTGACTTCATGCGTCAGTGCCCGGAAAAATTTGCCCACCCGAAATCTGGTAGATTTTGACGAAATGTAGGACAATCAATATAATTCATGAGTAATTGCATAAAACACAAAGCCAACAATTGCTGCCAAATCCCAAACAGTTGCACACAGACATCAAAAAAGAGCCAACAGAAATAATGAAACAGGTGCACAAATATGCGTAAAAGTTAATTGCGCCGCCAACACGCACACAAATTGGTCAACGGTGCCACAAATATTTTTGGTGGCATGCCACCGAGCCGAGTGCTAATCGATAAATTTATTACCGTTGTCTAAGTGGCCATTGTTGTGGTTAGTGCTCAGTCATCATCATTGAGGCCAGGCCATCATAATTAAGTCTGAGCTACTTTAAACATCCCCCAATGGGGGAAGGAGTACTTGGGTGCATATATGGGGCTATAACTGTGCACTTAGCATAATTTATCAGCAGCTGTTGCTGCTGCATTCCCCGACAATTGATCAAACAAACTTGCCAATGCGCTATTAAAATAAGATACATAAACATAATACCTACGAGTGAATCTACAATCAACAAGCCCCGTTGCAAGTGGCTCACGTTGGGTAGGTAACCGGATTTCATGATTTGTCGATAAATTGAACGACAAACTTGAGTTTTTTGCGAGTGCTGGGTATGTGGATAGATACTCTGGTACTTTCTTGAAGATACTTAAGTATTCGAATATTCTTATATTTCTTAGCAAAATTATATTTTTTTCAATGAACTGCCATAATTGATTGCCTTTATATCTGCCGACCCCTTCTTAGTCATATAAGAATTCATATTATTATATCTGATATCTCCTCAATAAATCATATGCCAGTCATTGATGGGAATAATCGCCCTACTTACGCTAGACTTACATCGCTCCTTAATCATATGACAAGTTATATTTCTATTTATATGTTATATAAGAAATATAATTATTATTTCCCAACCCAGCAATGTCTAATCTAGACATACGAGAGGTTAAATGAAAAACACTGTAATTTATAGTAAAAATTACGTAGATTAAACAAATTTCTAGATGAATTCAGAGTTAAGAATAATGTATTTCTATATAACATAATTCACTTTGATATACATAAATGCTATAAGTCCGCTTGTCTACTATTAAACAAATAGTTCATCAAGTTTCCTGCACGCCAGCTAATTGCTATAGTAACTAAAAGTTCAAGAAACTGTTTAATAACAGGCGCCGTTTCGCGAATAAACAACTTCAAGAAGTAAAATAAAAGTAGGAAATGAGAAAATAACAGAAAACAATTTAAAAGTTGTCGCAGCGACTCAATTAATTGAACACGCTACTTTCAGATGATGATCTAGATGATAACTATTCAGAAATTAAGGATGAGGTGCACTTGGAGGACTTCTTCTGGACTGGCTCGGGCGACGGGCCGCCCGACTACCTGAAGAAGGTGCACACAGGCATTAGCAAGGGCAAGGATGTGATAGTCAAGACGGAGACCGTGGTAGCCACTGTCTACGTGGATGGCAACAATGTAAGTCGGGTCAGAAGTCAAACTACAGCTGGAGTAACTCAATTTACTTTGAAGGAAATTGAGATACCCATTTGCCTGGACTGCAAGCCGGACGATGGTGGTGGCAATTGGGACTTGGGCGCACCTGGCGTGCCTCCATTCAACTACACCTCCACGGATCGCCGCTACTGGCTGCTGACTGTGATGTCTGGCTTCTACACGGCCAAGGATAATCCCATGCTCGAGGAGAAGCTAGCTCGTTTATATCGCTTGGCGTTCACCAGGTGAGTCAGCTACTGGTTGAAGCTAGAGCTGCCCTAATTTTCAATTGAGTACACACAGACAGCAAACACGCCACCTGGGCATCAATGGAGCTCAGCAAATTGCGGGCGTTTCCATAGATGCGACACGTGAGCGTCGCCAGCCGGGGCTGGACGTGGGCACCACCATCACCAGCACTACCAATTGGCCGGGCGATGATGTTGAAATACTCGACATGGAGGAGGATACGACTCATCAAATCAAAACCATGTGGGCAACGGGTGCGGAGCCCGAGTGGGCGGTCGCCGACTCCTCAGAGTCAGGCGAGCCATTGAGTAGCTCCACAATGCCGACAACAGCAACCGAGTCCATTGACTATAGCGCATATGTAACGCTTATCCCCTGGGAGCTCATACAGCAGAATGGAAAGTCGGAGAAGCTACAGGAAATGCGCGAGGCGTTGTTAAGTCAACAACAGGAGCAACAGCAACAGCAACAGCAACAGCAACAGCAACCGCAACCACAACTGCAACCTATATACAGGGAGGAGCGAGTGCGGGTCGTCATACACAACATCACGCAAATCAGCGAGTCAGAGTTGCAAAAGTGGAACAGCTCGGCTAACGACGTCGCAAACTCGGATGCGTATGTTAACTTCAAATTGTAGGACGTGCATATATAGACTCGAGATGTACTTGATTATACTCATGTCGCGCCTTTAATCCTTGCAGCAATGAGCGACCTGTTGCCAATCAAACGGAGCTCATCTATACGGTCCTAGTGAACGGTCGACCCGTTTTGGCCACAACAGCGGCCAAGGACATGGAGCTGGTTAGCGAGGTGGAGGCGGCTAAGACCCTTGGCAAGGCCATCTACATGAAGTCTGAACGTAAGTGAATAAGAATAAAAATTAAAATGATCTATTAGACTATCTAATACCCTTTCCGATCACAGCTTACATCAGAGAACCCACGGCCACAGCCTTGGCACCGGTGCCGCGCAGCAGTCACGCGGGATTCTTTAACTCGGTGAAAAACAATGTGGCTCTGGTGGTCATCAGCTCGCTGGCTATTCTGCTGCTCATGCTGCTGCTGGTGGCGATACTGCTGCTGGGACGCACGCGCGCTCGCCAGCGTGAGCTAAGTGCGGTCAACAGGTGGTTGCAGAGCCTCAAGTCATAAAGAGATCCAAGTCTAACCTATTTCCTCTACTCGCAGAACAACTTCGCGCAATGAGCTCTTGTCGGAGGGTCAGTCCATGCGACCCAGTTCGCGTGGCACATTGCTGGACAGCGCTGTCGGTGGGTCGGCTGCCAATGCTGAGCAGAACACGGTGCGCTCTCGGGATGTGGGCGTGCAAAACTTTTCGTATGAGCGGGAGCCACGTATCAGTTTCCCAGCACCTCCAGCCGAAACTCACACGCGAACCCGACACGATTCCATTTCCTCTACAGACAACACTTCGGACTCCTCGGTTTATTGCCCCATCAATCCGCCCAGTGCTGATGTGCAGCGCATATTGGACGACAAGGCGGCGCGACTATTTGATGGCCACAAGCGACGACGGCACCAGTATGATCGAGCGGAGGACGGCCTGGAAGACACTATATATGCCTCGGTGGTATCGGAGAAGAAGAGCGAGAAGTCGCGTCACAAGTCGAAGCGTCGCTATCTGAACGAGAATCGCGTCGGCTCACTGGAAACCAGCCCGGTACAGGGCTCACTGGCTCAAAGTAATTCCTCGACGGAGGAGGGTAACTCTCCGGCTGCAAGCCGACGCAACTACGAGAACTTCCAGCGCAATGAGGCCTATAATCCACACAACAATTACCATCGCAACAAGCTGCTGCAGCAACAGCAAACGATATTCTCGGATAAGGAGTTGCCGGAGGAGGGCGCTGTGGGCTCCCCGCAAGCTATCAACAGGGAGATGATACGTTCTCGCGGCGCACAGCCCTCGGAGAAATCCTCGGACACGGCCAGTGTGGGTTCCTTCCTGTCTATGGCCTCGGTGCGCGCTTTTCCAAAGAGCGCACTGCCAGAGCCACTGAATCGCGTCTTGGATCCAGTTTTCGTTACCTACTATGACAATGTGAATGCGGTAGCACCTCAAGCCACAGCACCGCAAAACTCCAACAGATCCCTCAAATCGCACAAATCCTTAGGGAGCAGGGATAACACCATCGCGACCATTGCCAGTTTTCCCAGTCCGAAGGCGCCGCCTCCGGTGCGGAATGTGCGTTCCGCCTCGCACAGCGACAATCCTGATCCGGGCTTTGTGGGCCCCGTCGTCTGGGAGCGGCACAAGAAGCGCCTCAACAGCGCTGACAACCAGGGTGAGGCGGGTGGACACCATGATCATGCTCATAATGATGATGATGATGATAATGATGTGCAAATTGGGGCGCAGACACGTTACTAACGGGCAACTGTAGTCCTAGTTGTTGTTAATATTGCCTGCACACAACTGTAATTAGTTAACCCAGTTTAGAGACCATTAAACCAAATAACCCACTTGCAATCCAACTGAATCCCCACTGAACTCAACTGAAATCAACTGAACTTCCTCCACACATCTTCCGCAGAGGCCCAGAGCTATGCTGACTTTAGCCCCAGTCCCATGCACGATGCATCCGCCATACGCAACCACTACGAGGGCCTGCTCGAGGGAGCCATGCAGATGTACGCCAGCCAGGATGATCTGCCCATGCCGTTGCCCTCGCGCGATTTCACGAACAAGCGGCGCACCACAAGGCGCGAGCATCGCGGCTCCTCTGCCGGTTTACCCAGGTATGTGGCGGTGCCTTCGATCAGGCAACTATTGACCCAGTCCTCCTCTCCCTTGCAGCTTTCCGTCGAAGACCTACAGCACTGCCGAGCGGCCAGCCACCGCACAGCCGGAGAAGACGCCGAAGTCAGCGCAGTCCACGCAGCCGCCGTCGCCCACTTACAGCGCTTGGGGCAGCAGTCTTAACGGCTCCCACTCGCCGCTAGTGCGTCCCCTAAGCGCTGGGCCCTTCCAGCGGCCGGATACCATTCTGGAGATTTCGCATGGAACCCTCGGCAACTCTAGTTCCACGGCAAATACGCCCGGACGTAAGGCGAGTGCACAGTCGGCATCGGCTGCGCCGCTTATCGAGGCCATTCAGAGCGAACTGCGCAAGTTCAAGCAGCAAAAGGATTGAGGGAAATAAAAAACTTAAAAATTCAATCCATTGAAGCTATCTTTATAGATAGGACTATATTTTGTATTGAATAATATAGAATAACACGCTGATATACTCTTTTTTCAATTTCATTATAATAAAATTTTCACTAAACCTGGAGCTTTCATTTTGCATTTAATTAACAATTCAAATCGAGGATACAATAATATTTATATTGATAAAGCCTAATAAAGTAAATACTCATAAATTTCATACTGCTTTTCAGATGTTCATTTATTAATTATTATTATTTTTATTTAGATTGTTAGACACATATACTATTTACATACGTGAATGCTTTTCGGAGGTCTTGTAAATAGAATTGAAATTAATTTTACCAATAGTGCATGCCCTCACCAGCCCGTTGTTAGTTCGTGTTATGTTTGCTCGTTTGTTATATACCTATTCGAATATTCCGTTCTTTTGTGGATCTCATTGGAGCTTTAATTATACGTTAATTACTTGCGTAAATTATAAATTGTTGGCAAATTAGTGTTTTTAAGTGCGAATTGTTGTTTCCTTCGGAGGCCTTTAACTTTCATAGCGCTTAGAACATTTCCTTTTGGCCCTTGCCGGCGGCGGGGTAGTCCTTGGCATTGATGCTACGTTTTCCCAGACGTGGTCCGAACCATAAGCCAGACGAGGCGCTGGGTCCAGTGCGCTTGTCCAGCGCCTGCTGCAAGGCCAGCAAATGGGCCCACTTTCTCAGCTCAGATTCACTACGTCCCATGCGAGGAAAAGCCACCAAATCGGGTCGCTTTTGGTAATCTGAGGATTTTGAGTGAGTTAGAGTTGCTTGATCAAATGGAAATTAGTTAATCTGCACCTTCGAAATCTTCGGCGGAGGCGTCACCCATGCCGTAAATATTATCATAGGCAACTGCATCGCTGGCATCGTGCAAGCTATTCACCAGGCTCGGATCGCTGCGTCCCACACGTGGAAAGGCATAGAGACCCATGTTGGCACCTCGACGGATCTTATCGTGTTCCACTTCTGGGGAAAATCGAATAATGAAAATATTTCCATAATGTAAATCAATATACAACTGTATGGATATATATTTTGTTCTATGTGAGGTTTCACTTACTATCATCGTATTTCTGTCCAAACGAAATATCTTAAAGTATTTGAAACAATATTAAAATTGTTAAATTTGAATTTCATTCATAAGTGAAAATTCTACAATAAAATCTTTAAGCTTGCTGCTCAGCTTCGGCGTTAATAGAAACAAATTGAAATGGCCTGAAGGATTGACTGCCTTGTCCTTAAACCTCTGCGCTGAGATTTATTCCGCGCGGATTTACACTTGCAGCCAAGAGTGGGTAAGCCATATTAATGGCCCCCTCATGGGTGCTGAGATACTTTTATATAAAGTCTTTGGCTCACCTGCAGCTGTGAATTTAGTCAGCAAAACAAGCAATAGAATTGTGGAGGCAACATTAACTAGTCCCAGAAACGACTTCATTTCTCAGTAGCTGAAAAGGCTCTTCTATAGGTATATTTGTGTCCTTGTCAGATGTTTACTTCTTGATGGGTGCCGAGACAATGCTTGATGCTGGACGAAACTCGAGTCCTTTTATATGCCAAGGAGCAGACCAATGGCAAAGCAGAGCAACAATCTGAGTAGGCAACCCGTGGTGGCGCTGTGATTGCTTTTCCTACTATGTATATGGGTGTGTGTGTGTGTACTGATGTATCTATGTGTAAGTCTAGCAACCAACCACCTGTGGGCAATGAAATGTTGCCAAAGCTAACTACTTGATGCCAATGACTAATACAAATGGGTGAAAGGATTTGCGAAGATTTACAAGTAAATAAAAGAAGTGAAGCATGTTTTTAATGGGATATTTCGCTGAAATATTCGACTAAAATATTTCCAGTGTGAGACTTTTTCACTTTAAAATATGCGAGTATCCTCTGCTGGAGAAGAAATTTCTTTATTTAATTATTTGCGTTCATGTGGACAATCTGATTGTCATTTCGTGTCATGAGTATTAAAATCAAGAATTGAAATTTGTCTTGAAGTTTCGTTTATTTGTTTACACACATTTTGAGTACTTAGTATCAGCTAGAAATACCAACTAGAGTTCTATTGAAACATGCTGATTTGGCTTCTCTTACAACCAGCCGGAGATCATGCGGCCTGTGACGGTGGATTTGCCGCGTTCACCGCCGGCTGCGGCGCTGCTTTGGCCCACTTTAATGGCCGGCTTGAGTGGCGCCGTTGCAGGTTTCTTATCGTCTGGCTTTTTGTCGTCTGTTTTTTTGTCATCTGGCTTGGCATCGCCTGGCTTAGCCCCAGCTGCTGCAGTGGGCTTCGTTTCGCCCGGCTTGCCACTGCCATCCTTTTCCTTCTTGTCATCGGCCTGGCCCTGTCCGTCTTTTTTATCGGCCGGCTTAGCGGCCGGCGTTGCTCCACCACTGGACTCGTTGGCTGCCTTCGTGCCGCTGGGCGTGGTTGCCGTCGTTGTGGATTTCTTATCGGTGTCCGGTTTGGCATCTGCGGGCGCTGATGGCGCTGCACTTTTAGCAGCTGTTCCAGCTGCCGCTGGCGGCTTTGCAGCCTCGCTTTTGGCTGCCTCCTCTTTCTTGGCCGCAGCTTCCGGCTTAGCGGCTTCATTTGGGTTGGGGGCCGCTGGCTTAGCATCAGCCGGCTTAGCTGGCGGCGCCGGTGCATTAGGCTTGGCTGCATCGCTGCTGGATTTTGGCTGTTCATTAGGCTTAGCTCCGTTGGCAGCTGTTTGCGGCTTGGTGGCTGGCAACGCAGGCTTTCCAGCAGCAGTTGGCGCTTGGGGCTTCGCATCGGGCTTACTATCGCCAGGTTTCTTGTCATTCACAGGTTTCTTGTCATCTGTGGGTTTCTTATCCTTGTCATCGGTGGACTTCTTGTCATCTTTTTTGTCCCCTGCACTGGCTTTCTCATCCACGTTTTTGACGGAGGCACGCAATGCAGCAGCTGCCATCATAGACGAACCTCCGCTAGGCACCTTTTTGGACTGAAAAGTTAGGATTAAAGTAATTTTTGGGCTAATGATAATCATCAAGACAGTTATAATTACGCTAGCGACTTCTGGTTTCTTCTCAGCATCATTCTCCTCTCCCTCGCCCACAGACACCTCGTCGGCTGCCATCTTCTTGCGCATGAACTTCACGTAGGCCACGCGTGTGGCTCGTGTCACATCGCCCAGGTTGGGATTGAATTCTGTGTAAGAGCAGAGGTATCAGTAGGAGTAGAGCAATGTGGAAGCTGCACGCACCTATCAACTTGGTCTGGTCCATCTGCAGACCCTCGTTCGCTTGCTCAATGATCTTGCGCCTCAAGCTGCGCTGGCTATGACGTTGCATCGAAGAGCGTTTCGATCCAATGGGATCTGCAGTAAACGTGTTCTTCCTGGCAATGGCGTTCCAGTCCTTGTCACTGGAATGTAAAAGGAGCTATAGATTTAGCTTACATTATAGACAAGACGATCTTTATACCCCTTTTGAGTCTTCTTTCTGCCTATGACCTTGGCCAGAGAGGCGAAAATGTCACGTCCGTTCTGATTATCGTCCATTTCTTGTTTCAGATTCTCCACGAAGCCAATCTGGAAGTCCTTCATAATGCGACGTTCCATTACCTTACCCTTGGTGGTACGAGCCGCTGCTATAAGTGGGTGGGGAGGTTTGTTTAGAGGGTGTAGATGCAATATGTTGAGTCGAGAGTTGGGCATTACCTTGCGTCTTTTTCTCAATGTCTGGCACATCCCAACTGTTATTGGTGAAAATCTCCAGCAGCTCGAAGCGTAGCGAGCTAATGTCCTGGCGCACCTCAATGATATCATCCTCGGTAATGCCGTAATCGTCTCTACGCCTCTGCTCGGCTGTCACATGACGACGAACCAGCAGCTTCATCACTTTGTCATGCAGCGTCTGCGCCTTCTCCACGGACTTGCGCTACGGAAAGGGGAGAAAAGGGCAGAGTTACTTAAGTGCAGGCTAAGCGAATTTACATTGACGCAAAGCACACCACGGGAGCTTTATTAAAACTGATTTGTCTTGATTGTCAAGTTACTGGGTTAGGGTTAGGTTTGGCCTTTGGGTGGATTCACTTACCATGAAGCTCTTGGTGCGGGAAGGCCGCTTGCGTCCGAGTGTCTTGCGCAACATTTTCATGTTGGGGCACAAATTGAAGGGTGGAGGTATGGTGCCGCCGTCCTCAAAGTAGCTCATCCACAGCTGCGACCGGGCAAACTTCCACTCCGTATCAGCACGCTCCGAAATAATTTGATACGAGTTGGACATCATGGCAATTAGCATGTTGAGCAGCACAATTATATTGATAACCGAATAGGAGCCGAACATCAGCAGCGCCCAGAAGCGCGTGAAGCTCTTTATGCCAGCCAAATCGAAAGAGACGAGATCTACGAGGCCAAACGATGCCCAGAACAGCGATTGCGAAGTCTCGAACAGACTGCAAGGAATCTAGCTCAGAGCCTGGCTTGTAGACCCCTTATATGTACGGACTCACTTGGAAAAGCGCCGCCAGATGGTGCAGGCTTTTTCCTGGTCATCAAAGTCAGCAACGTCGGGATGCAGGTGATAGCACTTGTTCTTCTCCAGCTCCGCATAGTACCAGAGCAGCTGATTGAGACCGCAGCCGAAGGCAAACAGCACCAAGGTATAGATGAAAAAGAATTTGATAATATCGATAATCATGCGGCCAAGCGACACCTGCAGCGGTCCCAAGTGCGGATTGATCGAGAAGATGTGCACCAGCTTCAAATAGGAGAAGACCATGCCCGCAGCAAAGGCGCCCTCTGAGAGTAACATGGGATCGAAGGGATGCCAATGCTCGCGGGGAAAGTACGGATCGATTCCACGAAACCACAAATCACGCTGAAAGCAATTCGCAATGACAACGATTCATCGACCACGCCTGAAACAATCCAGCTTACGTGCACTATCACCCAAGCGGTGGCTCTACAAAGTATCCAAGTGACATAAAACATGTTCGATATGTAGTCCACAATGTTCCACAGATCCATGATATACTCGAACAGGCCATCGGAATATAAACTCTTGAGTTCCTCGAATATCAGTGCCGCAATGTACATGATAATAGCCAGCTCTATGGGTCCCGGCAGCGAGCCTCGTTCGTGTTTCCGCCAATCCTCCAACATGGTCAACATCCAGGGAAATGCCAACAGCTCAAATGTTATTTGTACCACACGCAACGAAGCTGCGCCCAAAAGCACTAATTCGCCAAAAAAAAAAATAAAATAAAAAGAATCGAGAGAAGTTCACAAATTTAACGATATTCGCACTCACTTAGGAAGAACATGTAGGAGCAGGAGTGCGTGATGAACTTGACGAATGGCTTGCGCATGAATTTGGCCCCTTCCGAGTCTGGAGCCAGGATGTACTTCAAGCTGTAGATGGGGAAGCTGCAGCCCAGCTTGATGACCTCCATGAGCTGCTGGGTTCCTTGTTTGCGTCGAAAGCCAGGCAAGCCCTCATACCAAATGGCCGCGAGCAACTGCTGAACGTTTGGATGTGCAACAAACTGAAATTGGATCAGCAATTGGAGTACATTGCATAAGATTGATGATCTGTATCTCTGACCGTCTTCTGTTTGTAGCGTATGGCTAGTTTCAGCCGTTCCAGTGTCTGGCGTTGGCCGGGAAACCAGATATCATGAGATGGTTCGTGATTGAAGTTCAGCATCACCTCCAGCTCCATGGAGGTGCGCGCGTGATCCAAGAGTGCCGTTACAAAGTTCTGCACCGCTTGACGCATTTCCTGATGAATGAAACAAATAATATTGTTATAATTCAGAAGAATCCTTTTGTCAGCCTTCGATTACCGTATATTCCGCACGGAATTCCGACTCCATGGCCTGCAAGCGCTTCAGTTCCCATGACAACTGAAAGGCGGTAAGCACAGGATCGCGCGAGCTGAGCGCTATCAGCGAGCTGGCCGAGAGTGCCCGATAGGCGTTGATGCGCGACTGCGAGTGACGCAGAGAGTCCGTGGTCTGCGAGGTCACACACTCATCACAACCGCACCTGCAAAGGCAAGGACACCGATACCAATATAAACTACTCCTGGTGGAGTGGATGATGGAGTGTCCACTCACTTGACATCGTGCGGCATGGGCAGCGTTGCTCCTCGATCCAGCAGGATCTTGAGTATCTCGTAATTGTTGCGATGTGCAGCCAGAATCAGCGGCGTTATGTCCGTGGTGAAAGTGGACTTCGAGCGATCCACCGACTCCCAGCTCTGGACCGAAGGAGAGTTACTCAAGGGCTATTAGAGAAATATCACACAACTCACATAGGGCTGACCCTCCTTGTGGTTGCTCTCCTCCCACTGCAGCAGCTCCTCGACCGCCTCCACATACTCCTCGGATATGGCGTGCAACAGAGCATCGCCCACTTCAATGTTGTTCTCCAGCAGCAAGACCATCAGGTCGAAGTTCTCATTCTCAATGGCCGATATCAGAGCGGAGCGATTCATGGGATCCGTGCAGTTGATGTTGAACTTGTCAGACGGACTCTCCGCGTAATCCTCTAAGATTCTAGTAAGACGTGCAGCATTGCATTAGCCTCCCAGACTCTCTTTCGTATGTAAATACTAACTTTTTAACACCTGGCAAATCACCGCGCTCGCAGGCCAGAATAAAGTTCTTCTCAACATCGCTGAGTATGTACTCCTCGGCCATCATCAGATCGTAATCTAGGCGGGAGCCAGCCGCCTTTTCAGCGTCCGATTCCATAATGACGCTGCCTCTATTAACACAATATCAACTGGAACAAAAGCGGCTCAGCCAGCACTTTACATTTTCAGTTGACACGACGCGACACCAAATGTCCTGGGCAATTGATTGTTTAATCCTTTTGCACAATCGCTGATGTGGTCTGCCGTTGTGCTGCCCGATGTGATGTCTTCAATTAGCCGTGTTCAACTGCCCGCAATTGGCCAGTACGACGTGGTATATGTCGCTAATTACATTAGCGCTTGCTCAAAACTCGGTCAATGCGTATGCAAAACAAGTCAATGGGCGCCGCCAGGGCCCCATGCTAATCGCCAATTGACTTCAGAGCTCTGTGATTGCTGCTACATTCTGCATTTCTTCCACAACGGGCTAAAGAGCGACGCACGTGAGAAATGCAAGGAAACAAGTGCAGAATGCGAGACAAATTATGTTCGATTTTCGATTTCAGAAGCCCCACAAACTAGCCACACTCGTTTACTAAAATGTGATATGCCCAGGTACTGGTATATGCAATATAGGAATCGATGCTAAGCCTAAATAAATTCAGGTTTACAATTTAACTAAGATTTATAGCTCTCTCTCTCTATCTTTGTCTTCATTGGTTAGTCAAGATATTTTGATAGCAATACATAAACAGGCTTAATAATATGTATTAGGCTTTCGTTTACCGGAATTATGTATCTTAGCCAGGTGCCTAAGTTTTTATGTTTTATTTATTTATTTATTATTTGAGTATTTATTTATTTATTTTGAATATTTTTTTAATTGTAACAGTTTAATATAACACACATTTCTATAATAAACAAAAAAGGCTGTTAAAAAAGGGCTTGAAAAGTTAAGCTGCCATTGACTAGACAATATATGTATATTCGAACAGTTCAAAAGAAGCTTTCGAGGTTTTTTAGTATCTTTGCTAAATTAGTTATATAGAGAGTCATTTGCTTAGTTGTGCAACTTTCATGTATAACAGTTAGCGAAACAAAAGCTTTAGCCAGAGCTTTTCTCAAAATGACGTGCCCACGACTTTAAAGCTTCACAGAGAGTCAGTGCTTTAAAGAGAGTCCGAAAAATGGGAGAGTGAGAGAGAGAGAGAGATCTGAATCAAACTGAATCTTCAATGGAAGGTAGCAACAAGTCGCATATATGAAGCGAAATCTTCAAGACAAAGTATACCGTAATAATATAAAATAGTTATATGGTTTAATGAAAACTTTCATATTGATGGATGTTAGTTGGGATTTTCGTCAAATAGAGCAGCAACTGTCGCTTATTGGTTGCAAGTGACACAACTTGACTGAATTCCGTGTTTCACGTTGCACGTTGCAGGTTGCAAGTTGCTGGTTGCAGGTTGCCTACTTTTGTGCGTTCGCTGTGCGTGTTTCTATGTCAATGCACTTAGAAATTAATGCGCTGCCAGAGCGAGTGCGAGTGCGAGGCGAGTGCGAGGCGAGTGCGGGAGCTCGCTTTTGACATGAAAGCACAGGTTGGCACTGTGGGTGGCAAGCCAAAATGGCGTCGAACGTGTTCAAGTTGTGTGTGCAGTGCAGTGGCTGATGATGGGCGTGCAGCCCGCATGTTGCAGGACGCAGGATGCAGGATGCAGAGTGCAATGCACTGCACTGCGCTGACATTTCTCTGTGTGCGCGAAATGGAATTTTGAGATTAAACTTGCGAATGCGAATGAGTGGGTTGTGCCTGGGTGGAGGCATTAATTAAAACTGATAGAACTATGTAATTGAAATTGGAAATTATTGAACCGCATTGCAGGTGCAAACAGATTACATAAATGTAAATTAATATTTACGATACTTTAAATTAAATATACCTCATTAATAATGAGAAATTCATTTGGCATTCGTATGAACTAGTTCCCATTGCTGCGATACCTTGAAAATCCTTTGTGCGCTTGAATCGCACACAAGTAGTCCTCACTTGTATCCTGTTGCGCCGCCCCCCCTTAGGTGGCCATTTGCATGTGCAGTGCGCATAGAGCGTGGCAAAAGCTGTTTCACTTAATGAAACATTGGCCTCCACGAACACCTCGCTCCCAACCCTCGCCGGCCGGCTTCATCGTGGCTTTCGTTTCGCCCGGCACTTGTAAACGAGCGAAATGTATCTCTCGGCTCTTGAGAGACAGGAGGACATATTGCTGCTTGTTAGCACAAGTTCCACTTTCACTGACAACAACAACGGCTACAGCAGCAACTGCAACACCATTTACTATATGGCAACAGCTCTGAAGGCGGCTTCAACTTTAGCCTGACAAGTTGCATTTTTTTGTTACACAATTACATGATTTATTTTTGTAAACGAAACAAGTAGATGCTTGAGAAGATGCAGGTAAATATGTGCATTAAAATAAAAATAAAACAAATACGAACCTGTTCAATTTAGCAGAAAAACGGAGCGAGGGAGGACTTAAAGAGATTATACTGAAGCTGCTCTGGTTATGGAAGGGACCCTATTGCGTTTGAGTAACATATATGAGAGCCCTTGGAAAAGACACTAGATATAACTATTGGAATACAGGTTTACTTACATTCAGCACCTGCGATTACCGTTCTCTCACATTATACTCAGGTGCACTAAATACCTGGAATAGTCGGCAAGCGGCAACATCAAAGTGTAAAGGGTACACTAATCCAAGACAACGCCCACGCTCACACCTGCCACCTCAAGTGGCACAAGTTGCATGTGATAGTCTTGAAGTAGGCGCGTTACAGGAAACCACGGGCCAAAGAGAACAAGCGATGGCATTAACACCATGTGAAGTATGTGGGGAACTAGTCTATCCGCTCGTCGGCTGTCTGAAAATCGATACGGCTTCAAAGATGCACGCCTCAAATTGAAATGTCCGTTAATCATGAATTTATTGCGGCATTTCTACATTCACCCGAATCGCTTCCTCGCATCTCAACTTGACCCAAACGTGGAAATGAGGGGAAAGTAAGTAAGCAAAAGTTGCGCCCATGCACCACCCACACGCAGGTAACACTCGGAACAGGAGCAGTACGAAGCGAATTCACCACCAACTGTCGCCGGCTCTGGCTATATTAAAGCCGATGCCTGACTGTGACTGGCGCTCAGTGCACAAGTTGGTGGCAAGGCGAACGGACCGGACCAACAAAGCCGCAAGGATAACGCGCGCTGCCGGAAAATAAAAACAGAATACAAATTATATATATTTCTAGCCTTTTTTGTTATTGAGAAGAACGCTACTAATTGTATTTGTATATACATACATATAAAGAATATTATATGTAGAGGAGCATCGAGCTATAAAGTACAAAAAGCAAAACAGAAATTTTGCAGAGCAACGGCTCAAAGGCTCTTGTTTGTTTCATCAAAGCTGGGTAAGTGAAAGTGCCTCTGGCCGAGTGCGGCTCATAGGATTGTGAGAAATTATTCTTGAAGCATGTTTTGTTTTTGTTTAAAGTTTGTTTAAAGTTAATTCAGTTGTACAGTTGAATAATATTTTATATTATTTCAAAAAATTGTAGATAAAAATTGAGTGATAATATTTACGCTCTTAATTACGGCTTATATTTACCACTTATGAAATTTTTAAAGAATATCACGTATACGCCAAGTTAAGCACAATTTCATCTGCATCCCACACAGCGAATCGGTTCAATACGAGCTGTTATTTATGGCACGCTTCCCCACAATTGCCAAAAGTTTCATTTCAAGCTCTATTCAAGTTTTGCGAATTGTGTGCGTTTGCGTAGGTTTCCCTAACGTAGCATAAATTGCGATTTTGCCCATTTATTAAACGAAATTCCTCTCGTGGCACTCACACCCTTTATCATTTATCAAATATTTCGCCGAATATTCATTTAGAAATTGGCAAAAATTTATATTAAAATTTTCTGTTGGTGGCAAATCTAGTCGATGGCCGCTGGGACAATCCAAAAATGTATGTATAAATAAATATATATATACATATATATAACAGCCTGTGAGGCTGGCTAATGGATGTGCATATTATTATTATTTAATGGCGGTCATTATCATAAAAGCCATTCTAATTAGCATTACATTTCGCTATAGTTTTACATATAATTTATAATCCCTTTTCTACTTCTATTTGCAGTTGCCTAGTTTGTTCGACAGAATGTGCCACAACAAGCCTAGGCCAAGACAAGCTGAACAGGTTCAAAGAGAGCGTTCTAACTAAATAAGATATCCGATAGGCGAAGGCGAAGGCGAAGGCTGCGCAGGAGGAGCTCAGCATGCATCAGGTGCTCAGCTATGAGACGGCTGTGCGGGCGAACAGCAGCTCGCGCGAATATGTGACGAAGCGCACCTGCGCCTCTCTCCTGCTCACCATTGGCTTCTTCATGCTTATTTCAGGTGGGCGGCAATCACGGATATGCCGTGTGGCATATGCTAATGAGTCGCTTGTTCACTCTTCGCAGGCTATTTGCTGGGCAATTTCGTGACGGAGCGCAAGTATCACATACGTCAGCTGCTGACAAAAAAGTCAATTAGGCCAGGCGAGGCTACCGGGGAGGACGGGGAGCGGTACGTGCAGCTGAATGGCGTGGATTATGGCAATCTGCAGGAACTGCGCGCCTACCAGAAGCACAAGGACCAATTGCTGGCCGCTGCACAGGTGCTGAATAAGCTGCTGCAGCAGGACGAAAGCGAACGCTATTTGGCCACGTCCCTGAACACGGAGATCTTTAACAAGTACGTCAGCTGCACCCAGGACATACCGCCCAATACGAACATCAAGGCCAGCCAGTTCATTGAGCAGCTGATAGACAATACCATAGCCAGGCAAAGGGATTGCATGCGCATCATTCAGGTGGTCATCGACAATCACCTGGCCAATAGCCAGCTCTGAGCCAGGCTAACGAAATGAACAAAAATTAGGGAACAACTGAAGCTAACATTGAAGCAGAAGGATATTATTTTTGCATAACGTAGTGTGTATTTTTTAATTGCGTATGTATTTGTGTGTGTGCATATGTGTATGTGTGCGTAAAGAGTTTTCATATTGTATTTTCAAAGCAAATAAAGCAAAGCCATATTAATATATATGGACGTGTTGAAAATAAACTGTCAGCCAAAGCAGCGCCAAGTAACCTTGTCCATCAGCCCCGACGCATATGACAAATGATGAGGCAGCTTAACAATAGATCGGCTTAACCCATACACACCACGTCTATAAAGATATATGCACAAAATGTATGTGGAGGAAACGCTGGCTTTTGTCTGGTCTATTCACACGCAGTCAGCACAGGTGGGCGTTCTGTGGCGCCTCGGGCAGCGCATCCATTGAATCTGGTGGGTGTGGGTGTCGCGGGGTGTCATCGGCGGAGAGCTAATCACCTTAGGAACAGTCAAGCGCACAAATAAACCAAATTAATTTCTTTTTGTCTGAGTTTTGTGTTTTAAATATGTGAAGCAAAGTGCGCAAAGTTGATGCAACCAAAGCGCAGAAACAGAAACAGAAACAGAAACAAATAACCGAAAACAAAAACAAAACAAAACCCGCAAAGAAATTATTGGACAAGATTTATGATATTATTAGTTGTATCGACACTTCGTTACATAAAAACGAAACAGGTCAATTTCGGGGCAAGGCTGGGCTGGGCCCCGCTAATCCCCAACACATTCGTTATTAATGGCTTCCACTTGGGATTTTGTTGTTTTATGAGCGTTGCCAGCCAATTCACATCATCGTCTTCTGCTCGTGGTGTGAGGTATTTATGAGCATAACGAAATTCTAATTAAGTGGGCTGAGTAGAAAGTCCACTTATATAATCAGCAGAGAGCTACTCTTCTCCTTTTCAATTTTCTGGTATTTAAATTGAAAAAATTACAAGGAAATTAATTATTAATTGCTTTGGGAAAATTAAAACGAGTCAAATAATTTGATTTCTCTTCCTTTACTGCTTTGACCATCTGTCCGATTGTGGCCCTCCATCAGCTGCATTTAGCAAATGATTTCCATTATAGTTTGGATTCTAGAAGATTCAAGAAATCTGCGATGCTGCTACTCTTTTTGTTAATCATTTTGAAAAACCTTCATGCATGAAAGCAACAATTGCATTTGTTACAATTAAAGAGCTCTTAGAGAGGGCAAAAGTGTGCATTAGATTTTCAAATACAAATTGAATAGCGTGTCAATCATTCAGCTATTCAATCCGAGTTTCCATGGCATAATTTTGAGTATTTCAGCAATTTCTATAAAAAGATTTTTGATCTGGCCGATGCCTCGCTGAAAAATTACAGTTGGCCGAAGATAAATGTGCTGGGTTGACATTAAGCCACAGACAATGGCTGGCCAGCGGGCGAGTGGCCTGTCCAGGAGTTCAGCTGGGGCAACAAAGCGATGCTGCCTATTAATGCCCAGCATGTCAGTAGCTTAACAAGTAGACAATGTGGGGGTATCAAAAGTCAAACCGAAGCCGCCTTCGCGGTGTGGCCAACAATTAACCAGCTGCCAAATGATTGATTTAGCTTACTTAAAAACTCATTTCGTATAATCTGGAATGGACGCAACCATGCTGAATAATGAAAACTGAAATCGAACCCGAAGCCGAAGCCGACATCGAAACCGGCAATGGCTACCAAGATCCGTATCAAATGTCTCTGTGCAAAGAAGACGTTGACGATGCTGACCTCCAAACTCAAAATCAAACACAAATCCCAGCCCCAACTGAAATTCCAATATCGAAAAAAAAAAAACGCAAATGCAAATGAGATCGAAATGCGTTGGCAAATGGTATGTGTGTACATGTGTGTGTGTGTGTGTTTGTGTGTGCGTGTCTGTGTGCCATCTATATTTCACACCTTAAACGATTGGATCAATGGATCCATTGCCTATATAATTTTACCATTTTTACTATTTGCATTTCAAATTATTGCCTGCTGCTCCTATTGACATGTTTATTTTATACGCGCCGCTCACAAAGGCCTTTGTCTTACCAACAATTTGTTCGCCCGATCGCCGACGAGCCCGCATATCATATTTTGAACAGATTTCCCAATTGTCTTGTGCTATTTATATAGTCGGATGCTCAACCTAATCGCTTGTTTAATAAATATAAATACCCGATTTGATGTGTTTGCGACGGAGGCACTGACTGCGGCATTTTGGCAGGCGCATGTCATAATAGAGACGCGAATCCCTCAAAAGACTCACGGCTCAGCAGTTATTAGTTGTTGTTATTAGGAGGTGTGCCAAGTAGCACAAAATATGTTGTTAAATTAGCGAAGATCAATTAAAATTTTACATTTCGATGAATATCTGATTGAGGTTTACTCGAAACGAAGCGAATGTTATACCCGCAGCACAGCTTTGCTCTTTGGGCAACCGAAGAGAATAACAAAATGAATAATATTTTATTTAATATATAATAGATAAGGTTCATCATGACTCGTTTGATAGCAATTCGGCCTTTAGGCAATACGTATCAGAGTTTTAACCGCAAAACTTCATTAAGAAATTACCCAATGCCAACGGGTCTAAATGAGATCTGGCATTTTCAATTTTGAGAGCTGGTTAACAAGCAACCGAAAAATGCGGCTCACGTTCAGCCCGAAGTTCAGTTTGGATTCGTGTGCAGCTGCCGCTGAGATCGGGTTGATGGCGGTTCTGGACAGGCTGTGCCTTTGCCACAGTCCAAATTTGTTCAATGTGTTCACAGTTCACAAAATGGCAAAAAGCCTGCTACCCGGCTTCGAGCGACTGTTTGGCCAAAAGTCAAATTGAAAATTTGTTTCCAGTTGAATGGAGAAACGCATATACGATACATATGCGATAAGGCGGCAAACGGAAAAGGGTGCAAACGGGTTCAAAAGCGCACAGATGAGGCCCCCACTCAAATGCCAAAAGTCACGAAGAAGAAAGCAGGTTTCAGCTCCTATAGCTGGTGTTATGCATGGCATGGCATGATATCTATAGTATTGTATGTCCCGGCATCGGCATCGACATCGATGTTTGGTTTTTGGGTGCAGGCTGCGCCTTGCTAAACGTGTCGCAAATACGAATAATAATAAGTATTCGCTAAATGATGCGCCTGTGCCGGTTAATGCCTGTCTGTATCTGTGTTTGTGAATGGGCCTATGGTTTCACCGGTTTCAAGTGCTGTTTGCTAGCTTTGTGGCAAATTGATGGCATCGCACCGCACTTTTCCCTGCCTCTGCTTGCCGGGAGTCAGCTGCGGTAGAGCCACACACACATCGCAGCTCAGCACTTGTCCAAGGCAATGCAGATTTTGCTGCCACTTTTGCAACACGTTATTGTTGCAATTACAATATTGTTAATTTGTCTAAGTTATAGTCATAAATATGGCAAATGGAGACTTACTTTCAGCTGGAGTCAACAGAAAAACATTAATATATATATATATATATATATATATATATATATATATATATATATATATATATATATATATATATGTCTCTGTAATTGAAATAAGCTAGCTTTAAATAATAAAAGCGTAGTAATATAAAAGAAAACATTGAAATCGAAATTGTATTAAATATTAAATTAACATTCCTTGTGTTATATAATATTTTCATATTTCTTATAATCAGTCTATTTATTTAGCATAATTATTTAATTAGTATAATTAGCTCTCTAATTATGCTAATTAAATATAATTAAATCTTTAGCGTCTCAATACTTTCGATTTGGCTTCTTAGCTCGAGGCTATCTTAAAACAAACCTTTTGATCTTTATTAAAAATAATTGAAGTTTTCTTCAATAATACATAAAGAGCGTGTTGTAGCTAATGGTCCTCAGCTCGCTGCAATGTTTCAAAAGTGCGTTGAGATCAGCCATTCATGGCCAAAGCGAGGCAATGCTTCCAGCTACCATCGTTTGCAGCTCATCAGAGTTGCAGCAAGCAGCTAGTTGCTGTTGCAGCTAGCAGCTGTGAACGTGGCCAACAGTTGAAGCGGTCAACAGTTCAGCAAAGCAAACAAAGTGTGGATGCAACGAATATGAGATAGGCAAATGCACTTTTTGCGCAAATATTGGTCAAAAGTGCATGCCAAAAGGAAGTGACTAAGAGAAACGGAAATCGGTGCGTGGCCAAGAGCTGAACTAATTTGCATGCATAAATGGCGCTAATTTGAGAGAAATTTTTACCAAAAATTGTGCGGCTAGACAGGCGGAAGCTACAGTCGGAGCTGAGGCCTGGGCAAGTTTGAACCGCGGCGCGTGTTCCCGCTGGCCTTTCGGCCATGTCTGCGGCTGTAGCTGTGGCTCATTAAGATTTGGCCAGTGCTGCAGGCAAGGATTTTGGCATGGCCAAAACAAAAAATAAAAAGAAAAACCTGTTGTGAAGATGGGGCCGCATTCGGTTAAATAACTCGGAAAGCATCATAAAACAGAGACAGAGCCAGACCCAGACCCAGAGACGAGGCGAATTGGAAAGTGGCGTCAGAGACGCGCCGTCTGCCAAGTTGTCGAAAATGAGACACGCATAAGGCCCCAGCAAACGGCTTAATTAAACAACAGTATGCCTTTTGTTATAGAATTGCTCGATTATGATTGCCTCATGTGGGGCAAAGCGCTGAGATTTAATTTGCAGCTGCTGCACTCCAAAGCCAAGTTCAAAAAGCCCATAAGGTCCACTTGGGCGATAAACAAAAACAAAACTCTGCAAGTCGAGGTGGCTTTCAGTCATTGGGCTGCCAAGAGTCTCAGCGCGTCTTAAACATGAGCAACAGTTGGCAACATTGATGCTGACGTAGCAGTCGCTGTCGCAGTTGCAGTCGACGTCGCCGTCGTCGTTGCCGTTGCCGTTGCCGTTGCCGTTGCCGTTGCCGTTGTCGACGCCAACGCTGGCAACACTGCGGCAGCATCTTCAGTTTGGTCCGTTGAGGCAGGCGAGGGAAACCTCAAAAATTGTACGCCTCAGTCTGCAGCGAGCGTTCAGACGGTTCAGTTGTTGTTCAGCTAGCGGCCAGCCGCACACAGCTACTCCCTCCCAAGCGACCAGTGCAAAAACAAAAACAAAAACAATAACAAAACCAAAACAAACAGCCAGCAATTTATCGATCGACCGGTCGTTGTAACTGTCGGTGTGAACTGTTCGCTAATTTGAAAGAAACGATTCGAAGTTTTGCAATTAAGCGAGACTAATACGCCAAATATTAAAGTGCAGCGCGACAACACTCGTTAAAGGCGCTAAACAAATGAAATGAATAAATTCCCCAGACCCTAACACTATCTGTAAGCAACTCAATACATCTGTGCCTCTAACAATAACCAGAAGAGCTAACAACTAATTCGCGTTAAATTAGTTTGAATCGAAGCGGAACACTTGGATTACCTGAACATAGCTGAAGGGAAATATGCTTTTGGTATGTATGTTTGAGTTTATCGAGATTGTTCCATGAGTGAACTGCCTCAACGTTACTGAGATCCGAATCGAGTGATTTCTTTAAGATTCTTCCCAATCAAATTTAATCTAAAACTGAATTCTCAACTGAACTTAAATGTGCAGAAAACAAATATCCTGTGTCCTGGTTGATTAATTTAAAATTCGTACAACAAAGGGTCGACAGCACTTGCAATGCTTACTGAGGAGATCTCAGTGTTTCTTGTAAGGGAACTTCAGTATTCAAGACTTCAATTTGATTGTAATTCCGGGATTTAGTGTCATTATTAGTTAGAGAATGAGTGATTTGACGATTGATTGACGAACTGAATGGCTTAGTCAAATATTAAATTCAGGTAAAGTAGTGCACTTCCTTACAACCTCTGCAAAAGCGGTAGCAACGAAAAGTTTGATTGATCAGCTGCCTAAATGCCAATTCAATATAAATATTTAATAAAAATACAATCTAATATAATAAATCTAATATCACTTAATAATAAACAAGTAAACAAATATTTATTTGATGTAGATCAATCCTGAATTGATCAAATTGATTACTTGGACAACCAAGTATGGAAAGTCTTAAATTGAAATTTACATTCCTTGAAAATATATTTCAAAAATATAAAATAATCATATGAAACTTTATTTGATAATATGCAAGAGTGACAAATAATCAAAATTCTATAAATCATGCAAATTTGTAGGAGTATTTCAACACTCTCCTATTGACCCTTAGCTGGACTTCAATGCAATTAGTCACGCGCAGAGCTAATACATTAGAAAGTAGCATGATGAGCTTTTAAAAACTAGTAGAAAGTTGTACAATTATCAAGAGGGCGTGTCCATGGGTTACCTGTTAATTAAATTATAAAGGCCGACAAGCAGACAGACGGATATTCAGCCGATCATCAATTAGCGAAATCTACTAGTCAGCAACGCCCAAATTTGGCGCTTTGACAGTCATCGTGGAGAGTGTGTGGGAGTTTGGCAGAGCGAAGCCAATCAATCGATGGATGAACGATCATAAAACATATGAATGGATACACTTGTTGTTGGTCTTTCGTGACAGCCATTTGATTTGCATGTGAAGTCATTTGGGTAATGGCTTTTTAATGCCATTTAATGAATTAATTCCCAAGCGATGCCCCACAGAGCAATAAAACAATTTAATTAACAAATATGTAGAGCTCATTTGGTTCACAGATGAAACTTGGCCCAGCTTTGATACCCATAAAGATCATCAAACGTAATAGATACCACTTTATCTCAGGGCTAATCGAGCGCTAAAAGAAAGCCAGTAGATGTTGGTAAGCCACAGTTTAGTTTCGGAAATTAAATTAAGTCGTACACCTATCAATCCATTTTTTATTGAGTGGCAGTTGAAAGTTTTGGTCTGGTTCTTTCATTGAACCACCTTTGCTGAATGCCACAGCCAATACCAAGCGAGCCATTACACACACCCTGCCATATCCGATTTCGACTTATGCAATCGAAGCTACAAAAATTGCTGCTGAAGCTGCTGCGGCGACCTGTTGCAAAGTTGAGAGTTGGCACTGGACGCTGACCAAGCAGCCAGCCAGCTAGTCAGGCAGTCACACAGGCAAGTCATCTGTGAAGATGTGTGCATCTGTCTCCTGCTGTTGACATGCAATAAAATTTCACTTTTCGCCATTGCATAATTGCAGTTTGACAATGCTTAAAATTGATTATGCGACTGGTACTGCTGCTGCTGCTGGTGGCTCTTCTGCTGATTTCACCGGCCTGGCCAAAATTAGCAAGCTGCTATATAAATCATGTACTGTCCGCAGACGAAACCTTCAGCAACAAGTAAACAAGCAATTGGCACTGCAGTACGCAAACACTTGAAAGTGATTAATGCCCAAGGGAATCGAAGATGGTTGGATATGCAAAAATTATGGATATGACAATGATGAATAATGAAAGCAGCTCATCTCGTATTTCTTATGGAGTAATTCATCACAGTGAGCTAGGAATATTTATTGTGTTTTTATTGCTGAATGTGAAGACGTTCGTCTCTTTTTATGATTTCTTTGCCATCGATCATCAAGATCATCATAAGTAAAAATATGGTAGACGAAAAAGAAGTTTATAATGTCTACGAGAAATGAATTTCTCTGCTCTTTTTGCGCGTTTATGCAGCTTTACTGAGTAGCGTTTGGTTCCCCCTCGGCACCTACATGCATCTGCTCTCCTTCGCGCTCTTGACACATTTCGAGTGTATTGAAACGTGTTGCTCAGTGGTAATTGAATAAAAGTAAAAGCGCAACACACGATCGGTTCATTCACAAGGTATTCAATTCATGAGTTCACAAAACGTCCGCACAGTCGGTGAGCCTGCTGCGATAAGCTAGAGCAACGTGTCCGTAGATCTGTATCCGTCCACAGGCAATGCACGATATTGTGCAACTGTCAAAATAACAATTTACTATGCCTAAAACAGTTTGCTTTTCCTCACCACGTCGAGCACATAAATCATAGACAACCAACAGCAATGACACTAGCCCAGACATCGCGACACCGACACCGAAACCGAAAGCAACAACAACACCGTGAGCGACAGCGACAGCAACACCTGACTTTACGTTGCATCGCATGGCATCATCCATATCCATATCCATGGCTCTAGCTGGCGTTGGGCATCAATTGTTGAAAGCTATTTGACAGAGCGCGTAAATAAATCTGAATTGAGTGTACTGTGCATAATTGTGAGCACGCAACACAAAGTTTCATTTTGTGGGGGATTTAGTGGCAAGTTCGTTGCCTAAGTCTTTTGTTTTTGTATGACCCTTTCCATATTACGTTAAACGCTTTGATAGCTTGACGCGCCATTATTGTTATTATTATTGTGCTGAAAGGTCAACAGCAGTCCAAGCCGCCAGTTCCCCTCTGTAAGTGGCACACGACGGCGTGCACACAATGTAAACGATTTTACATAATACAACAAAAATAAAGCAACAATATAAGCAAAACAAAGCGGCGGCGGCAGCAGCAGCAGCAGCGACAGCGGCAGCGGCATCAACAGCCACCAGATGAAACGTTACCAGCAGCCACAAACTAGCAAAAGAAACAACAATTGCCACTAGAGTTGGGCAAATGACAGCGACGGCATCGAAGACGACGCCAGAGCCGACGCCGACGCTGACTCGATCATCTTCATCTTCCTAAAAGCCAGATGCTCTGGCGTCGATAAAAGTGAAACCGAATTGCCCATGCGCCTTGTGCCTTGTGCCTAGCGCCTAGCGCCGAGTGCCGAGTGCCATTGACATTGCATTTTTACCTCAACATGCCATTAGATGCAAACAGCAAAAAACGACAAAGAAAAGATTTGCGCTTGTCTTCATCCCAGCTCTCCTCTTCTTGATCAGCCAACGCCAATCCAACTGCTGCCAAACAATGGGTGAACATTACGCGAATGCGCCCGCAAAAAAACTTCAAACTTAAAAGAAAAAGAAAATAATATATGTAATCGAAAACAACTAAACAACTTTTTCTGTGCATGTGTGTGTGTGTGTATTTATTTTTCCACGTTTGTAAATTTATTGTAATACGCGCCCATTGGTAATTTCGTATTATTTTTTCAAGTTTTATTATTATGAAATGCTGTGTGGATATACCCCACAGGCAGAGAGGCGTTGTTTCTTGTTTCGGGGAACGGATTTTCATTGAGCCTATCACAATGATTGAGCAAATATGTTTAGGTCGTTATCTAATCCGCCACTATCACAAATTCATTCATATTCAATTTGACTAAAAACATGTCAAATTTGAGCAGGCTCAACTTGAACTTCAGCTCGTTATCGCGCTAATAATATCGGCCAAGACTTGACCTCTGGCCAATTAACATAGAGCACAGCTCGTTCACAGCCCATACTTAGCATAAAGACAATGGATATCGTGGAGTGGCAAAATGATCTGCGTATCGCTGATATTTGTGGCCATAGCAAAACGAAACCAAATCTATTAAATGGACATAAATATGCAAATGGATCTTAAATGAATTGTAACAAGCTATGATTATCGTCTGAATGGATAAAAATATCGATAAAGCGGTTGCCTAATTTACACACACACACACACACACACACACACACGCTCACATGCCAATCAAAAGATCGCTGAATTGTCAAAACACGCCAATCGTCTTAGGCCCAATTCAAACGAAAAATCCCAAAATCTCTTGACTAGCCCACTTGGGAAGGGCGCATCATCTCTGCGCAGATTGATTTGATTTTGTAGTGTGAAATTATGCAAATATATATATATTGGGCTGGTTGGCTGTAGATACAGGTGGACAGGCGCACACACACACGCACACACACAACAATTACATGGCATTTTATGAGACTGCGCTTTGGTGCCACGACAAAACATGGTAGCCACAAAGGCAGTTAAAAGCTCATAAAATAGTGTAACAAATTTATTGGCCAACCGCATGTGGTGACCATTTTCGGTAATACCAATATATAAAGACTTTGGCATGGCCTAACTGAAATAAATAACCCAAAATTGAGTGGGATAGTTTCGATTTAATTTGGTTTATTATGTATGTAATGAATCTTAAGTTTACTTTGAAAATTATGTCAAAACTATTATTAAAATTTCAAAATATGTTACAAATTCCTTTATAAATTCAATAATGAATTATATAGCAAAATTGTTATCAGATGGGTCAGATTTGCATTATATTTGTTGTAATTGTAACTAATACATTTCCTTATTATTTGCCTTAGGCAATTTTTAAATATTTTATTAAATTATATATAAAAAATACATACATTTTTCATTTTCAATATAAATTATTTATAATGCGAAAATTAAATTATATACATATTATTTCACTATTATTTTATTTAAAGTAAATACTTCATATTATCTTTTCTTCTTTCGAAATATTCACATTATATTATCTTATTCTTTGCCTCAATCTATAGTTTTATAAGAAACCAGCATAACAAAAAGCAAAATAACAACATAGTTTATATCAATATAGTTTAATTTATTTATGCTCAACTTTATGGCCAATTCCATTGTTTCTTCTAGATAGCCATCTATTGTTTCATGGTTTAAAATCTGTGTAGGCAAGCATCAAATGTTATCAATTATTGTTTATTTATGCAATAAAAATATGAATATCAAGCAAATCCCATCAACATTTCTATATAGACTGTTTAGAGCTGACAATAAATTTCAGTTTAAGTATCCATACTTAAATAGCTCGAGACGAACTATGCGTTCGAAAGGGCTGAGCTCGTTTATACACTTTCGTTGAGCCATCAGTCGCGTGATTGGGCGTTAACTGAGACTGGGTCGTGAAATAGATTTTATAGCCACTTAAAGTTATGATGATTTTTTATTGCAATTTATGGTATTGCTGCATTTTATGGCACCCGGCTTACAAAACAATATTAATATTTATGCTGGCCTACATAAACCATAAGCAAACAAACAACGAATTTGCACAGTCTTCCAACGGTTGCGTTAGTTACCAGAGATAAAAAAAACAGAAGAGAAGAAGAAACAACAACTCGCAACTTTTTGGGGCAGGTTTTCACCTATCCCCAGAGACAAATGACTCGGTGGCAGCTGCTTAATAGTGCGTGGCTTACGGATGCCACTGGACGGTGTCCAGTTGCTTGAGCAATGCACCGCGAGGAATGCAAAATGCAGCCGTTAAAAAAAGGCCGTTGAATATGAAAAATGCAAAATGCAAAATGCAAAATGCAAACTGACGTTGGTCAGCGGGCGTAAAATTAATCACAGAGCGCGACTTGAGATGCCCCGCTGGCAGCTTGAATTACTGGACAATGCGACTTATATGAGTTGAAAAATTTTCAGTGGAACTGGGTTACCCAGTCTCCAGTCCAAGTCTTTCAGTCTCTTCCAGTCTTTGTGATCTTCCAGTTTTGCACACGCGCAGAGCCAACGAAAGTGAAGCTTCAATTTGGCTCATAAGTTGGTTATATAAGTGTGTTGGCCGTTGGCTTCTCTCGCAGCAAATAGAAAATATACAATAAATAAAAGGCGAAAATGAAAAATAAAAATTAAGTAAAAAACAATTTCTGCCCACGCTTTAAACAATAAAATGAGCAATAAATATAGACAGCTCGGCTTTTGTGCATTGATTAATGGCTAATTTATAACGGCTGGCTCGATTGTTAACTCATTTTTACACTCTGTCTCCGGCCTCCGGCACGCTTAGATGGGACGTAATTAAAAAATATTTATAAGGCATTTTTTGCATTCGTTTGATGTTAGAGCTGCACGCGATTCGCTCTTACCTGTTGCATAGCTCAACAATTAAGCTAAAGCGCAGATCTAGCCGAGGGGAAAGTATGGGAAATCTGAGCAGCTATCATAAATATCCCAAAATATGCGATATGACGACGAGTAAAACAAATATGAGGATTAATGCGTTGTTTTTGTTTTCTAAATAACTAAACTCACATTTGATTAGCTGATGATGATTTCTTTGAATATATGTACATAGAAGAAAGAGGAAACATTAGATCGTACAACTTTTGTAAATATTGTGCTTCCGCAAAGCGTTTTTTTTTTTTTGTGTTTTCATATTTCCATGTTGAAAAACTAAATGAAAATAGAAGAGAGAAACAAAAACAAACAAATTAAACATAAAAAATGTATTTTATGTACATTGGGCTGAGCTTAGCGCTAGCTGGCTGGCTATAGCTGGAGTCGTAATATAGACGTTAGTTTTCCCAGTGCCTTGGCCTGGGCATTACAATTTATGATGATTACCATTTTCGAAGGCATGTACATATATGTACATTCACATACACATATAAAAGGCTAGCCAACTTGATTAGCGCGAAAGACGACCGCAAAGCGAACGGCGAAGCGCGTCGAGCGCTTTGACGAGCTGAAGACTTGACGAACCGCCCGTCAAGTTGGACGCGAGTGATTTCCATAGTGAAATTGACGCAAATGAGCAGCAAGGCGGACAGCGCAGCTATTGATTTTGTGGCTTTTTATTTAGCCAAAAAAATAAATGAAGAAAAAAAAAAACAAAAAGAAATTATAAAAAAAAACCAAATCTGGCAATAAATTTTGTGGCAGTGCAGCAAACAAAAAAAAAAAAAAAAAACAGCATTCAATATTTTCTTCAATTGCAAAATATTTCCCAGCAACCATTGTAGTTTTTTATGGCCCGTCAAACTGCATTTGAGTCTCGCGTTTTCTCCCGACCCTTGGCCTTTAGCAGAACTTGACCCTTAACCTTGCGCCTGGGCAGCGCCATAGGAAACCCGAAACACTTTCAGCTAAATCGGAAAAATTATTATGATTATTGCAAAGGGTTTGTGTGAAAATCGCTGCGTCACTTCGAAATTTGATTGATTCCACAAATGAGTGTCGAATCGGCGATTCCAAAAGGCCAAAGCAAAACAATAGCCATAGAAAGTTGCATCCTATTATTTCAAATTGAACAGCAGCAATTCATCTAAGTGTAACTCGCTGTGGAGCTGCTCAATTAATAAAAGAATAATTAGTATTCATTATTTACCCAAATCGAAGCATTTTCATAACAAAGCTATATAGTTACAGTTGAAGAGTGGATTAAAGTTAAAGGGGTCTTGTGTTATGGATACTTGAGCAATTATAGAAACTGGGAAGCGAGGGAGGGAGAGAGAGAGAGAGAGAGAGAGAGAGAGAGAAAGAGAAATAGTCAGATAATGAATGAAATATATAGAGTTTACGAGAGGAGAACAAAGATAGATTCAATTAGAAAGAAGGATAGAAACAGAGGCAGAGAGACAATAAAAAGTAAACATGAGAATGGCCAAGATCGATTATGAAAGAAAGAATGGATTTAGCGAGAGGTAAGGAGAGAAAGTGAAAGAGAGAATCAGATTGAGTTGGAGAGAGAAAGAGAGTGAGAGGTAAAATAGAAGATAATGATATAAAGAGATTGTGTGAAACATGCCAACAATTGAGTGAGAAGGAGAGAAATATTGAAGCACATATAAACTAAGAGTGTTTCAAATATAGATTGAGCAAAAGGGATGGAGAGAGGGAGAGAGGAAAATTAAACTGTGATAGGTAACGCGCCAGACTCTAGTTCCTAAGCCGACGACAACTAAAATAGAACGTAAAATTAGCAAAAATAATCAACATACTTTATAACAGTTTAAGAAAATCTATAAAAGAAAAGAGTTTACACACATATACACATACATGTATATGTACATGGATACAAGCCTCTATATCTATCAACATTACTTGAGCATTCCGTTAAGGCATTCCATATTTGCCGACTCTATAAAGTATGCCTGCCTCCAATTAGCATAGATTGGCCTTAGTTCCAGTTTAGTAATTCGCCGATTCGAGCATTTTTGAATTTAGCTCCGCATTGCTGATTAAATAATTTGTGTGCTGCCCAAAACGAAATCAATGCACAAACCAAAGCAAACCGAGCAACAATTGTAAAATGTTGGTCCAAAACGGGAGAAAGAAACACAGCTAGGCAACCAGTCAAGTGCCAAGTGGCAGAAACGTGACTGCCAAAACGCTGAACTCCAAAGAGCCAAACCGAATCACAGAGCACAGAGCAGCGCCATTTAGAGAGCGACAGGTGGTCGAATAGATTTGCTTTGGCTGCGGCTTGCAGTAGATTTGCGCACCACTTGTTGATGCAACAATTAGTCTAAACTTTCAGCTGCGTCCGAACAAGCGTTGCCAGCCAATTTACCAGGAAACTTTTTTCGAGCCACAGCCGAAAGCCAGGGCCAGAAATCAATCGTCAAGCTGTTGAAAATCGCAAATTGTGCAAAAGCAACGCAACATTCAACATGCCGCAGACGTCCCACCCCACCACCTCTGACTCGACAATCTCTGCGGCAGGTTACGTGCTATAATGCGTTATGATCTGCCGTCTTTGCAAATGCCGGAAAGATGAACATGCACAGATTAGCGAACCATCGCCGGATTGTATTTAAGCGCACTCACACATTGTATACGCTCATGATTGCAACTATGTTTGACGAAACTTAGCTCTGCAAAGTTTTTGAAAAACATGAAATCATTTTAAAAGTGCCCAAGGCGTTGGCTCATAAGAAATTACAAAAGGATCTTTAAATTTAGAAGATAGTTGAAAGCAATTTGCACCACGTCGATGAGCAATATATATTAAACCTTCTTAAGGGTATTTGCTTCTACTGAGTATGGCCCTTTGGACAGTTGAAAATATATTATTAATACATATTATAATTTAAAAAAAAAATATATATATAAAAAGATAGATATATTAATCTTTGGTTCTTAAAATTGATAATTAATAACGAAATTTATGACAATCTCTCAGTTTCGCTTTCATTTAAGAGAATGAACTGATATATTTCTTTCAAGTCCTACATATTTCTATGCTTACCTCTCATCAATCTAGCTTGCCTACGTACTTAAAACAAATTAAGGAATATATCAACAATATGCCAAAAATAGTTCAATTAATATAATAGATAGTTACAGAATGCCACATTTATGCTGGTGAGCTGAGCTTATTTTTAATGATCTCAAATATGCTAAGATTATTTGGTGTGTCTGCAAAGCTGCATCTATTGGCTTTAAGTCAAATGAGGCTTGAGCTGCGCACTCTGGCATAAGATGACACGGAATGGTAGATTGCCCAGCCGAGCTTATTGAGCCATCAAGTAAATGCCCTGCATTACATAGCCCGAAGTCTAATTAGCATAAATGCTTGAGTTAACCCCCAGTCTGCCTCTTATCCCATCCGCAGAGACATTTCAACACGCTGCCCTGGGCGTTGCTGCTGCTGCTGCTGCTCGCTGCACTCACGCTCCAGTTGGCAGCCGCCAGCGGCGTTCCGGTGGCGGATGAGCCGGCGTCGGAGGCCGAGAATGTCAGCACTGAGAGCAACGAGATTATACCGCGAGAGGCCATACAGAAGCTGGACTACTCGGTGCGCCTGGCGCTGTTGCGTGCCATAGACAAGCTGGAGCGTGAAGAGGCATCGGCGTCGGCATCGGCAAAGCCGTCGACATCAACCACAGCTGAGATCGTGGCGCCTAGCAGCACACTGGCCGCTCCTCGTGAGCGGGCAGAGATTCTGGAGGAGAGCACCAGTTCCTCGGATGCTGTGGTGCCCACCGTGCAGTTCTATACGGCGACCTTTGACGAACGTAATGCCCAGGAGCAGTTGCTCTCATCGTTCATCGATCGTTCCAAGCTGTGGAAGAAGACTACGCTGCGCAAGCAGAGCGCCACGACCTCTCCACTCTCCATTGGCTCGGGTGTGGGCCCAGACTCTCGTCAGCTAACACGCAGCGTGGACTCCACCGTGAGCAGCAATGAGATAGCGCACGATGGAAGCAACGAGATCAAGTTCGAGATTCGCAACGTGAAAAAGGAGACGACAACAACAACGACAACGGCGGCGACAACGAGCACGACGACAACAACACCACGACCACGCACCACCAGACGGCGCCCGCCCAGCACCACAACCACCACCACAACGACAACGCCGCGACCCACCCACAACGAGGATGGCGAGAACATCGAGCTGGTGGACAAACAGGATATTCGCATACAAGAGGCGCCACTGGTCACCGCCTTCACCGTGGACCTGGATGAGAGAGGCACAGCGCAAAAGTTTCGCCCACTGTTGCAGGGCGAGCAGTTGCCACAGCTGCAGCAGCAAAGGCTACAGCAACAACAGTTGCAGCTGCCACATGTTGGGCCCACCATTACCAAGTTGAATGTGCTGGAATCGGAGCTGCCGCCAGCACCGCTGACGACACAGAGACCCGCGATCATCAGCAGCACGAGCACCACTCAGTCGAACTTCCAGCACGTTGGCTTCTCCACAACACCCGCCTTTCTCACCAGCAGCAGCAGCAACACCAACAGCAACTACATTAAGGTAAGCTCGCAATTTACCAGATGACATTACGCTAATGATGTCTTGTTATTCCCGCTTAGGAGCCGCTGGCCAGCTCTAGTGTGACGGCACCCGTTCCGCCCAGCGTCAACAACTACATCATTGAGCGGCAGCGCGCTCTCGAGCAGCAAATCTATCAGCTGAAACTGCAGGCACAGCAGCAGCAGGCGCTAATCCTGCGGCAACTGAAGCTGCTCGAGGAGCAGAGCCAAAGTCGTTATCAAGCTGTGCCGCTTGCACAATCGAGCACGTTGCAGCCGCTGCTGCAACAACAGCAACAACAGCAACTGCAGCGTCAGCTCCAACAACAGCAACAACACCAACAACAGCAGCAGTTGCAGCTGCAGCAGCAACATGCATCACTGGCGGCAATACAAACGCTGCAGCCACCTTCGCCTGGTTACTCCATCAGACCTTCGGTCGAATTTATACCCAGCACACATACGAAGACCATTATCTATCCCACATATCCAATTGAGCAGCAATTGCCGCTGCGAGATGCCGTTGCGGCTCATAAATTTGCCCTGCACGGCAGCAGCAACAACAACAACAACAACTATCAGAAATTACCAACGGCAACGAATGCAGTGCAACAAATTTTCCAAAATTTGCAAAATTTGCAAAAAACAGCGGAACATGCTGTCAGCAATAACCAAAGTCCCAATAGCATTGCCGGCAGCACCAGCAACAACAATAACAACAATCATTTACAGCTACAAACCTCAAATCAGTTCAACTTTGCGCCTGCGGAGGCGTCTATATTGCAGGCCCCGCCTCAGAATAATTACCAACCGTTTCAGCAACAGCAACAGCAACAGCAACAGCAGCAGCCACAGCCACAGCAGCAACCATTGCTGCTGCCCAGCTATGTAAGCAATGCGGTCTTTCAGCAACAGCAACAGCAACAACAGCAGCATCGCGCACGTCTCTTTCGGCAGGAAACAGGCACTGGAAACTTTGGTCTGAACAATGAAAATATCGAGATCCAGCCAAGTAGCTCCTTCGGTACCACCATTGTGAGCCAACATAACAATTTGGACAATCAGAATTTCTACCGGCAACACTTGACGCCGCAGCTGAGCAGCCAGTTGCAGCAAAACGCACAGCAGTATCTCCAACAACAGCTGTTGCAGCAGCAGTCCAAGTCAGCGGCAGCAACAGCAACAGCAGGAGCAGCTGGAGCTGGAGCAGGAGCTGGAGCAGGAGCAGGAGCAGGAGCAGGAGCAGGAGCTGCAGGCACGCCAAGCGTGAGCTCAGGTAATACCAATTCTAGACTAATTAGGCCTAGCAATCAGTTAAGTCCCTTCAATAGCTTAAGAAATTTCGAAGAATTGAAAGTAATTAGTAAAGTTTTAGCTCTCAACCATGGCATACCGCAATTTGCATCACAAAACCTGCACTACAATGGCGCCTTTTGAGCACCACCAATCCACCAGCACCACCAACACCACCAAGCACCAACTCCGTCTACTGTGAATCAATACCATTCCACCAAATTGCACATCCAAACAAACATTATCACGAATCCAATCCAATCCTTAGCCGGAGGTCTGCCGTTTCATATTTACCCGTTAATTAAGTTCTTCTTCTTGCAACATTTTTGTAAATACGCACACTAAAGCTAAGCATTATGATAATGAATACTCAAGCAATGACTATCGCAGCAGCAGGAGATTTTGCACAGGGTGTGCTGTGGCAGACGTGGTAACTTTAAGCGCTGCTTGGTTACATTTTAAATATCGAAATGTAATAATTATTTATTTTTATGTGAATAAAGTTTATGATAAAGTACAACAAACTTACTCATACTAACTGATCTTGAAATAAACGTTTATAAATAAACCAATTGTAAGTTGTCCGGCGCGCCCAAATGGGCATAATTAAAAGATAATAAGTTCACAAAGGGGTTTATGGAGTACTCCGTATTAACAATTATAAAAAAAAGTTTTTTTTTTTTTTTTGTGTATTTTCAATATCTGTAAAGGAAATTTTAAATGAAAAGATAAAATATATAAATAAAGTGGTGCATAGTTCTAGGCTCTCATTTTTAATTACATACTCTCAGGCTACATTTTATAATCTTTTATTTTGTTCCAAGAGGGCGCTTTCTCAGCTTCAGAATATACTGCATACTTTCAGGCTTACAGTTTTAATTATCACAATATGTAACATACTCTCAGGCTACATTTTATAATCTTTTATTTTGTTCCAAGAGGGCGCTTTCTCAGCTTCAGAATATACTGCATACTTTCAGGCATACAGTTTTAATTATCACAATATGTAACATACTCTCAGGCTACATTTTATAATCTTTTATTTTGTTCCAAGAGGGCGCTTTCTCAGCTTCAGAATATACTGCATACTTTCAGGCTTGCAGTTTTAATTATCACAATATGTAACATACTCTCAGGCTACATTTTATAATCTTTTATTTTGTTGACCATCCTAATAGGAGATCGGAGAATTAGGTCCCTTGGTTGCCTTCGGTTGAGCCTCCTAGGAGTTTGGTTTATAGTGAGCATGTTTGCTAGCCGGTTTTTGTGCCGCTCCAATCTGTCATTGTACGGACTCGAGTGCTGGTTTATTTCATCAAACACTAGCGAGAAGATTGCTGCCGCCACCACTTGAAATCCTCATATCTCGATATGGGGTTTGGCTAATAATAAAAAAAACCGCGGCCAGTTTCAGGTCTCAATGCAATGTGGTGTTTCTTATAAACCCCTCGCAGCCGGTGACCAACATCGTGATTTTATTCTGGGTGGCCTGAACTCTACGAATTTAGCTATCACAAAAGCACCCGTACTTCCATATCGACGCAATGATCTGTTTATAAATTGTCAGCTTATTATAAAGTGACAATTTACTGCGCGAGCAGAGCCAGTAGTGCTTTTTCACAGCCGCACGTAAGCACCTTGTGAAGCCCATTATATGCTTAGGGAAAGTGAGTCGACGATCCAGTATCACCCCGAGATATTTGGCATCATTTGCCTGCAGCACTGGATCTCCCTCCAAGAGCACGGCTGTTGTAGCTATTTGACAAATCTTTTTCTCATATGCTTATTCAATAACATAAATCATTTTGCTTTTTTTTCAAGAAATTTCCTAGAAGCACTTCCAGTATACATCTAATTATTTCTGTTTTTATTATCGCATAATTGTAATAAATGTATATTGACACATTCACTTAGACCACAAGTTGATAATATTTAGGTAAATTCAATACTTATTTTCTGTTGCTTTCAGGGCTTGCGTAAAATCAACGTCAGCTATAAAATATATATTTTTATATTTCTATTTCTATATATTTTTAGGCAGCTAATGAAAGCATTGCCAATAATATACAGCCGATGCAGATTTATAATTTACGTCAGTTTTGTTTTAAAGACAAATCTTTGATACAATATGGAACATCTATCAAACAGCTAAAATATCACATAAAATCTTTACCGAGCAATATTCCATATGAATCCAATAAATAAAACTTGTTATTTTCAAGTATGTCAGTAGAATTCTTTTTTTGTTTATTGCACAATTACAATATACATGTTCTCATTCATATAATTTATTATAGCTAAATTACTAACGTAAATATATAAAAAATATGTGGGGCTCTCTTTCCGTTATTTCTATTATTGAGTTTGAAGGACGAGGAAAGGGGCGGGGTCGGGTTGCGGTTAGTTTTAACAAAACAACAGCGATGCTTAGAAAAAGCTGAGAAAGCAGAAACTAAAATTAAACTAAAATTACACATAACTTAATAGTTTAGTTCTTCTTAAAACATTTCCTTTTGTTACATTTCGTATTGTTTTGTTTTGATTTTCGCATCAAATTCATAGCTCCAGGGCAATAGTTTAACAATTTCAACAGGCTTGCTTAATAAAATATTTCATTTCTTTTGTTAGGGTGCGTTCTTAGCTATGCTATATGCCTCTATGTGGCATATAGCGTTTAACTAATATGGTACATGGACTTTTTTTGTGTTTGTATGTTATTTCATTTTTCATAGGTTTTTTTTATAAAAAAAAATAGTAGAATTCGTTTTGAGCTTAACAAAAACGCAAGCTAATTAACCTAACAGATCGGAGTAATATGCACTCATCCGTTTCTATAAAAGTATATGTATGTATGTATATAATAAATATTTTTTTCTTTCCACTTTTAGTTGTATGTTTGTTGGTGTTTGCACTAAACTAATTTAAAATGTATCAATAGTCTCTGTATATACTTTTTGTATTATGTACACATATATTGATATGTGTGGGTATAAAAATATTCCTCTTCATTCGTATAATTTGCTCAAGTCTTAAGAATACAGTTGGTTTTCAATATGAATTTGAAAGTTTCATAGCGCGCAATGTGCGCGCTTTAAGAGGGCGGGTCGAGGTGTGGCGGGGACAATTGCTTTGCTCTTTTCATACAGGGTCAGTTTGTGTGGGAGGTGTGGCTGGTGGTGGGGAAGGTCAATTAGTACAAACTGACTATGGGTCTATACTAATACTAATATATATCAATATGTGCATTTACGGCTAATTAGTTCTATGCAGTTACAAATAATTATATAATTTCTTGCATGTTTCTTGTTGCTGTTGTTGTTGGTATGGTTGTGGTTGTTGTTGGTCTGCTCTAACTCTTTCTCTATAAGGCACAGATATTTGTTACATCAGTTTCATCTAGTTTCTCTTTTATACACATAAATACTTTTCGCTTAATGCAAATAAATACCAAAAATAATTACAAAAATATACAGCTTAGGTGGGAAGGGATCCCAGTCTCCCAATCGCGTTGTGGCAACTACACCTCGACGCCGTAGTTGCGGTCGACAACGTAGTCGTAGCGCTTCTGCTCGCCGTTGCCCTGGTTGGCATTGGACATTGCTGGGACGGGTGTTGTTTCGGGGACTGGGTTAATGGCTGGAGTGGGCGTGGCAGTCAGCTTAGACACTGCACCGCCAGTTGATCGATGGTGATGCTCACTGAGATTCTTATTCCTATTGCTGCTGGCCACCAGAGCCGTATTGATGGCAATGGCTGTCTCAGCCACATTATCCTCATCGTCGTCCTCTTCCTCCTCCTCGATGGCATGCGCATCGGGCAGCAAAAAATCGTTGGGTAGCTCAGGCACCGACATGCCCTTGCGTGTGAAGAAGAACATTTTCTCTCTGCAAAGTACAAAGGAAATTGTTAGCAACTGGAAGGGCTCTTGTCAGCTCTGTTTAGCGAACTTACTTGAAGGAGACCAAATCTGGGCAGCCTTTGGGCACCTTGGTTTTGCGTAGCTTGTGAATTTCTTTGGTGGTCTTCATCAGCAGCTTCTGCAGCAAACGCTCCTCGGGGCACTTGGTGGGATCGGCACGTGCCACTAGACGCTGGAATTCTTCATTCTCAATGGCCCAGCTTGCAATCACCGGGTCCTTGTTATCGCAGGCCTTCTGAAGTCTATAAGCAAATGGCACAATGATGAGCACACGAAGGGGGTACAGGCTAAATATTTAAGTATACTTACACTTCCTTGAGGTTCTGCAATTTGGAGATTTGATCGTTGAGGAAGTATAGCTTGCTGTGCTGTGCCTGCAGATCCAGCTCCAAGTCCAAGCTGGTGCGCGGTATGTGAGTATGGTGCAGTTCTAAGGGAGAGCAGAGATGGCTTAGTTATATGCCAGAGCAGGCAGGCTTTTAGGGTATACTCACTTGTGACTGACTTGGTTGCCTTTGGCTGGAAGCGCAGCGAGCGCCGCTCCACGGCGCCGCGATGGAAGGTGTGGGGCGTAACACCGAAGTGCATGGCCGAGTCGGAGTCGCTGCGATTGAGCCGGCAGTTATAGCGGTTCTTGCTGACTGCCGCCGAGGGCGTAAATGTTTGCGAACGCTTCACGGGCCTGTCGTCTAGCAGCTGTGTCTGGTTGCGCAGCTTCTCCGGCGGGAAGGCGCAATCCGTGTTAGTCTCCTTGTCGGCATACTCCTGCTTCATGTTCTCCAGGTAGGCGTCCAGCATGCAACCAGCTATAGAAAAAGTTTCAAAAGTGAATTAGCTAAGAGTATATCATTTGAACAGTTTCCGACTTACAGTGCGTAAGGCCGAGAGTGCCCACCAGCTGCTGTTCATCCTCCTCCTCATCGTCATCGTCGTCATCGTCGCTGCACTGCTGCACATGCTCGGGCAACTCTTCGGCTATTTGAGCTTGCAGCTCCAATGGCGGCGCCTGATTGCGCGTGAGCGTTGAGGTCTGAGATGAAGTAATTGTGGACTCATCTGAAGATTCCTCTCTTATGTTGTTGTTGACATTGTTGTTGTTGATGACGTTGTTGCTTGCGGCAACGGCGGCAGCTGCTGCCGCGGCGCTTGTGGAGGGCAAGTCCAGGGACTCAAAAGTGTGTATCAGTTTGGAACTGAGCACATTGTACCATTTCAGCGTGGAATCATCCGGATTGAACTCGGCCATGCTGATCTGCAGAGTTCCCTGCAAGACAACAAGAAAATTATCCCAATTATTTGAGTTTATTTGGATGTTAGAGCAGATGGAACTTACAATAATCTCCTCCTTTTGGCCCGTCATGCTGACCACGGTCAGCTGCAGGCTCTTGGTCAGCAGCTTGTCCAGCGAAATGGGTACTGCGAATGTGTCGTTGAAGACGGGCTTCTGGAAGTCAGCCAGCGCCTTGGTGCGTATGGATGTCAGCGAATTGGGCAGCAAAGCGGCGCGTAAATATCTGCAATGGCAAAAGCAAAATGAAGAAGAAGAATGAAATGAATATCAAGCATTGCTCTTACACTTGCGAGTTGTCCGTGGTCGCTGTCCACAGCGCTGACAAATTGTTGGCACGCTCCAGGGAGACAACGAGCACGCCTTCCTGCTTCAGATACTTCAGGCCGATCTGGACCTGGGCCAGTTCCTTGCGCGGCAGATGCGCACGGGATGCTTCAAAGACGCCGGAATCACCGGCCACAGATTCGTTGCTTACGGCCGCCGAAACGGAGCGCGTATTCGAGGTGGAAGACGAGCGGCTGAGCATCTCTTGGGGCAGATCCAGCAGCGAGGGTTTCTCCGAGATGGGGGACAGTGGTCCGTTCAGATTGAGCGGCGAGGAGAGATTGAGTTTCTGCAGCTTCGCCTCCAGCATCATGCAGTCGAGCACCGTGGAGTCTAGATCGTACGGATGTGTGCGTACAGCAGCCAAGGCCATGGGCACACTTGGTGGAGCTGTGTAGGCGGGTGGTGCAGGCATCGCATTGGCGTAGGTGGGCTCCTCTTTCAGCGCCGCCTGCGCCTGCGGCTGATCGGCAGTCGCATTGTACTTCATAGGCGAGGCAGGTGGCGTTTCTATGGAGAGGCTGCTGCGCGGTGACAGCGACACCTCCGAGGCTAGCTGCGACTGCGTCTGCTGCTGGAGCTGATGCTGCTGCTGCAGCTGCACGGCTGGGTGCACGGGCGGCAAGCGCTGGTGCTGCTGGAATAGTCGCTGCGAACGGCGCTGCAGATCCACCACATCGATGGGCGATTCACCCACGGCAAATGGATCGATGTAAATGTCCGTAAAACTGAGCGCGCTCTTGCTGCTGGCTGTGGACAGGGAGCCGAGGCTGCTGCCGCTGCTAATTGAGAAGGTACTCTCCGAGGAAAACGATTTGAGCCGCTCTTCGAGCAGATTCGTGGACTTGAGTGCCTCCTGCAACTTGGCCAGCAGCAGCTGCTTCTCCTCGTGGAAGCGCAGGCGATTCGCTACGCATGTGTTGGTAGCCTCGTACGCCTCTTTCAGATCTTCCTCCAGCTTGTGACGCGTCTGTTGGATGACCAGCTTCTCCTCGGCACTGCGCGATTTGAGCGAAATGCTGTTCAGATCGTTGAGCAGCTTCTCCTTCTCCTGTATAAGCAGTATGCGATCCTTGTCAGACTCCAGCTGGCCGGGCTCAATGCGCTCCACATGATCGGCCAGCTGCTGCTGCAGCTTCTTTATGTGCTTCCTCCACTCCGCGTACTGCAGCTTCGTCTTGGCCATCTCGGCAAAGCGGGCGCCGCCATTCAAGTGCTCCCCGGCGCCACACAGATCCGTCTGGCTGGCCACGCACACACGATCGAAGGGCGAGGTGGCGCTGAGCAGCTCAGCGTTCTCCTCGTTGATCTGCTGGCGACTCAGCTCGTTCTTGATCTGCACCAGACTGCGCATCAGCTCCTCGCGCACCTTCTCGCCGGAGACGAGTGACTTATGTACCTTCAGCATCTCCTCGCGTATCGCCTGCACCTCTGCAATATCGTAGCAGCCGTTCTGGCGCGCATTGATCTTCTCGCCCACGGAGTAGAGCGTGTTCATGCCGCGCTCCGTGTAGGATATATCATTGGTAATGTGGTTCAGCTCCTGTTTCAGTTGACGCACACGCTCACGCGCCAGCATCAGATCGGCACGCAGCAATTCGGGATCGTGTCGGCTCATAGAGCTAGACGACGAGCATACTGCAAGCGAGAGCATGAGAGAGTAACAGAGAGAGAATTAGTATAAAGTTGTAACTGGCATATCAATTAGCTAATGTGGATTCAATAAGATTGCAGAGCGTTAGAGCTGGTTAGATCCTTAGAGCTGTCAATATATATTAGATCAATATAGTTGACCCAGGGCTACAGCCCTCCCTCTCTCATATCGACAAGCATGTCCAAAAATTCTTGCTTATAAGCTGACTAGAATGTGCTTATCATTGGGCAATTACTGTGGAATCTCTTATCGTTGTTGTTCAACAGCAACAGTAATTATCAGAAGGCCCAGGTGTGATAGCTCAGGTGTTATATACTTACAGCTGCTGCGACTGGCCGCCAGTTTGTTGAGGTGGTTGTATTCCTCCTGGGCGAGATTCAGACGCTGTTGCTTCACATCGTACATCTCGCGTTTGTTCTCCAGCTGATCCTGCGCCGCAGACAAATAGTCACTGAGCATTTGCTCCTGGACGCTCTTCCACTCCTGCCGCGGATCCTCCAGCTGTGTGGTCTGCGCAATGTGGTTGATATAGTAGCGTCCAATATTCGAGTCGTACGCCTCCTCCCAGCCCACAGGCAGCTCATCGCCCACACAGTCCTCGAAAGATTGCGGTTTTGTGAAGCTGGAAGAAAAGAATACCAAAATAGAATTAACATAAATCGAAATTGGTCAGATTCACGTTAGCCAAGTGTAACTTGTTTGGCCGAGAATATTTAGCTTATCAACTTGTTTGCATAGAAACAACAAATCGCTAATGAATTTCCGTCGAGAAGATTTTGGTTAGTATTTTATTTGTTGGCCCTATCTAAGATGTATCGTAACCTGTTTACCGTCTCTGGCCAACTGTTCCCACGCCGGCTAATTGAAAGCGTTTCTCTGGGCCCATTCGATAAGATTAGCGACAACTTTTTGTCTGGTATTTCCTGTGTGCATTTTTAGTTTTTTCTTATTTATTTACTCATTTGTGTGTGTGTGTCTGTTTCGGTAAAAGTGGGCAAAAACACACACACGAATACCTGGACATATTTCTTAGACTACAAATATTTGCCATGCAGCATTAGCACTTGCCTAATGGTATGTCTACTCTCCTGCAGCGCTTTGTTGTTGCCACACAAAATGCCCCAATGCCCCTTTGTTCCCCCAGATGGTATTCGCCATATGCCTAATCTTATCGAGGTCGCAGATTTCCCGCTGCGGCAAAAGAGCTAATGACGATGACGTTGTCTGTTGTCGTTGTCGTTGTCGTTGTCGTTGTCTTTATTTCTTATTTTTGTTGAGTTATTTGTTTGCGAAATTCAATTTCAATATCAGCACAGACAACAATATTTTCACATTCCAATGATAATTACTAATCTTCATAAATTAATTGCTCCAATAGGTACACACACACACACGCACACGCACTCTCTGCATATACACTTTGATAATGTGCTTTAATTGAAAAATATATTTGTTGTTTTCTTTAGGGCTGGCATATTTATATGATTTGTTAATTAATCATTGCTGTGGAATTTGCGGGGCCATTAAAAGCAGCGCGCAAAAGGCGGCCCGGAGCGATAATAAAATGTGCGCCAGATACATACAAAAATATATAAATATATACACATACACTTATATATATACATATACAAAGAGAGTGTACGGCGTGGCTCAACTGTCGGACAGTTGCGCATTCTGTATGAATTTTCCAAGAATAAAACTTGCTGCAGCTCATTGCGCAGATACGAGCTGAAACCAAAAGTATCTATAACTTTGCAAATGTATCTCAACTATGCAATTCTTTAGTGTATAATAAACCTAGAGTATTTTGTAGCCAAATTCGTAGAAAAAATCATAGCGCATTTTCTACGAGTGTAAAGCTGCTCAAATAGTTCGATGAGTAAGCAACAGATCATCAATCGATTCCAAATTAAAAAAATAAATTCTTAGTTGGAAATTTAGGTCCTACGAGTTAGCCAAGAATTAGCTGTTGTTTATGTCGATATATACATTTATTTAAATTGCTCCAATGACTCAGCACATTCCAGCAGCCTGTTCTTAATTCGCATACCATTTTATTATCAGCTGATCAGCTAGTAATGACGTCGTTAGGGTGACGACGTGCACTTGGTCAGGGACGCAACATTCAGAGTTGGCTTGCCTTAGGCTGTTGGACGATAAGCAATCATTCAAATTGCATGTGCTTCTGGATTGAGTGTGTGTGTGTGTGTTTCTTTTTCGTGCACCGGTACAAAGTGCATGAAATGCACGTGGCATATATGAACGTTTACTTCAGATACAATAAAAATCGGTCAGGAGAACGAGCTAGGTTAGATCAGCAAAAAGTACAGCCGTCAATAAATAAACAAAAGTACGGACAAAACGTATCCAAACACATGTCCCAATCACGGAACAGAGTTCACGTTTGCTGTTGACACCCAAAGCGATCTGCTGATCGACAGTCGGCAGAGGCAGACTCGAGAACAGAGTAGGAAAAACGCGGGGGGCATTGCGGGTTTCATAATTTTAAAATCGACGAGCTTTTTTTTGTATTTATTTTCATTGGCTTTTCTATGTTATTCAATGGCGCACAGTTGATATCTGCTTCAGCTACGATCGAGCATTGTTTATTTGCATGCGAGCTAAACTGTGTAAATAAACATAACGATCGTCCAACTGAGACATCAATATCACGTACAGCCCTAAGCTATATAGACATGTGTCGAGTGATATAGTCAAAGATAGGCCAGCTGCCAGCTAAGCTTATAACTCGTGCTTTATTTGATCCCTGCAATCGGCACACTTGAAAAAAAAAAAGAAAAACAAAAAAAAAAAAATTAAACAAACAGATCTGCGCTCAAATCTTTTTCGGAGTTAAAGTATTCACGATAAGATAAAATATTGAGTTTAATAGTTAGATCGCCAGTAAAAGGTGAATTTGGAACATAAATAGAGCTCAGTCTGTATTTATATGTTGAGCTTCCATTGTGAAATGAAATATATTCTCATTCTGGCCCGGTAACATTAGATTCTAGATTCTAGCACAGCGTTTTTTGCCGACTGCACAGTTAGTTTTGAAATTTGAATAGTTTGCAAGTTATTTCTGTTTCATGAATTCAAATGAGCCGCGCGTTTGCACAGGTGGCAAATTGTGTGGCTAAACGCAGCTGGCTATAAAAAATATGAAATCCAACAAAAATGGTTATAAAAAGTTAATTTTTTCTCTTGCAATCAGCTTAAGTGGCTGAAGTGCAGGCAACTTTTTATGGTTTTCTATTAGCGCTTGAATCGGCTCACTTTGACCTCAGCGAGACCTGAGCAAATCAAAAATCAATGAATAGCTGAGTGGGTGGCTGGTTTGCCGGGGCGTGCCGTGCATTGTGGCATCAAGTAATAGGGCTTCCTCTCAGCTTGGGCTGACAGCGACCCGTTGGCGTTGGCCTTTTAGCAGTTGGTGGCTTAACTAACCAGCTAAACAGCTAACTGGCTAACTGGCTAAATGTCTAAATGGCCGCAGCCCACATTAAACGTGGCGTTCGGCTCAAGAAAACTGCATAAATTAAATAATTGTAAACAAAATATTTATGGCGCAGAGCGGCGCTGTAATAAATTCGCGCTTTAATAAAAAACAAATAACACAAAATAGAGGCCCAAACAAGTTTCGGGCCAACAAAATATTTCAGCATGAATTTCGTTGTCACAATAGCGACAGCTACAGTAAAGAATGACTGGACACGGCTGCCGATACAAGTGGTCATTGATGGTGTTGACCAATAACAACAACTTTAGCGACTTCGGAAAGTTGTCATTAGGCAGCACTCAAACGAAATGCAAACAGATATATATATACATACATATCTATATTTTTATATAGAAATATACATGTGTATATGCAGCTATAGATACACACAGCATAGACACATTTGTATAAACAATATTATTTAACTGTTTACGACGCGTTTTATGCTAATTGGCCCGCTCATAAAACGTATTTCTCCAAATGATTCTTTGCATATATAGTTATACATACAAATATATTTGTCGAAAGATATTTTGTTTTTTTTTTTTCTATTTTGGTTATATTTTTGGATTTATTCAAGTTTTTGTATTTTTTTTTCTCTGCTGTTGACTCTGGCTTTAGGCCCTTGGAAACTTTTGTTTTCGGCAGCCTTGTGACAGGAAATAAATTAAAGAAGCGTCAAAGTTCTGTTCTCTTTTATCTATTTTAATAGTCGATCATTAATTCAGTTCAGGAATTTCCAATTTGATCGCCCTGGCCCGAACAGCATTTAGAAATTCAAATTCAATCAGCGGACATCACAGACGAGGTAGGCAGCAGCAGTTGAAGTCGCATTTCGAGAATTCCATAAATCGCAGATGAACATTGACATTAGAGGGCCCAAGTTAACTATCAGCTACATTAGTATTTAGACAGATAAATATGCATACATACAGAGATACCTATGTGCTTGTCGCTTGGGCTTAACCAAATCACGTAGTCACTGTCAAGTTCTGCTCTAATTGTTTACTCTATATTTCTACGCTTGTTTTGTTTTTAACGGAACTGAGATAATAAACCACACGCTCTTCAATATATAGTACAGAAACACATACACACACTCACACTCATGCACACACTCTTAGAATACGACAAAGACGACGATTTCCGGTTTATATAAAATTATAAATATATATACATATACAATCGCATGGCCCACTTGGCCCCAGCTCAGCTTAGCTCTGCTCAGCTCAAAGACAACAACAGCGGCAGATCTTTATGCAAAAAGCACAACACACACACACACACACAGACATATATATATATATATATATATATATATATATATATATATATATATATATATATATATATATATATATATATATATATATCTACATAAGCATTAAAGACAATTTATCAGGCAGGCAATCGAACATCACCTTGACATACCTACATGTATTTATAGGTACGGGCCAAAAGTAAATAAACAAATACAGTTGACGCAATTGCTTCTCAGTTAACTGCATTAAATGTTACGTTATAGTCGTTAGGCATATGTACATATGATCCGAAGATCGTACGATCGTCACATGGTAAGATAACTCCGGAACACTACAGCTGAACGTAAAAGTGTTTTCGTTCAGTATTGAGAGACTTGATAAAAATATTAATCAGCATATAGAAGATTAACATTTGGGTATATCTGCGTCACATAGGCGTGTCACATATGGCCATATGATTGTCATATAAATGGAATGTTTGAGCAACTATCAAATGATCGGTAGGTAGATAAGTATAGAAGCTCTTGAATAAGAATTAAGTATATTTAAGTGTATATAATCTATTATAATCTAAGTGCGTATAATTAGTATAAATCATCTAGATAAATAAATAATTATTGACATTTCCGTGCGATTTCAGTTTCAAAACTTAAGCACATCTCACACAATTGACAGTTAGATAACAATCCATAACTTATAAAGAGTTATGGTTACCTAGTTCTATAAAGAACGCAGTCAAAACTATTTCATATTAAGCTGTGACGTACATAAATTGGAATGGAGCGGAATTTAGAGCACAAATAAATGTTATCGTATGATTATCACATGTTTTTGCTGTTCGGATTGGCTTGGCTCTTGTCTTTTCTTGAGTTGAGTTGGGTTGGGTTGGGCTGTGCTCGGTCGAGTTGACTCGACGGATATCGCTTATCAAAGGAGGCGTACAAAAATATTTAAGAGCTTAATCAAATTAAGCTATAAAGGTCGTACGTTGGTTTTATCTTATCGCACATTTGCTCGTCGCTCGCTGCTATTCGCTGCTCGTTACTGGATGTTGTCGACGTTGTTAAAAAAGAAATAAATATGAGAAGTAAGTAACATTTAATGTGTATATTGCTCTACGATTATATTTTGTATAACTTGTTTCAGGTGTCGTTCACATTCTGCTGCCTGTTATTGCCTGAGGCTGGAGCTGGGGCAAATTAAAAAGATATTAACTGCATTTCCTGTGCCCCATGTCTCTCACACTTTGACTTCCTTCCGGCGCACTTTTCATAATTTCCCGCCGGGCAGGGTCTCCGTAAGCGGAAATGCTGCACTTCAAGCAATTTGGTGTGGAGCTTATCAAATGCACATTTTATGAGCCACCTCTATGCATACTTTATATGTAAATATGTATGTATATTTTCTATAATAATTTCGAATAGTTGCCTCAGAGTCAATGAACTGCGCATGCGTCAAAGTTATTTTTCAGCTTTTAGCCTTTTTTATGGTTTCCATGTCCACAGACGTTACTACGAGATAAGTCTAAAGCATTTCACTCTGGCTCTGTTCTTTATCTCTAAAGGTATTTCACAATCTTTAGAAGGCGCACAAAAACACAGGGCAGACTGAAGAGAGTTGGGTGTAGCTATCTATGATATTTGTATGCCTTTCTTTTAGAGTATCGATATCTGGAGTTTCTTAAGTGGGTGTCAATTACAGCGCTGTGAGATCGCATGGGTATATAGAAATATACGTGTGCGTGTGTGTGTTTGTGTGTGTTCAAGCACTTTTCGACCTCAGGCCGTGCGGCCATTTAAATGGCGTGGGCTGGATGACATTAGTCACAGAGCCGATGGGAACTACAACATGGAAGACCCACTTATGGAGACCAGTGACAGCTCGTAATAGCCAAGTTGTAGTTGTTGGCTATTGCTGGTTGCTCTTTGGCGCTTTTATCGTTCATTTCGAAATCACAAAATGTCTACCATAAATTCCAAAGTGAACAATTGAAATAAATTTTTGCGCCATGCGCAATGCCAACTGCATACAAATTAACTATTAAAAAATTCATAGAATTTATACACAATAACACACACACGTGCACAATAAACAACAAAAGCGCCCACTTGGAGCAACAGCTCAGTCCGCCCCCTTCTCCTCTCTCTCTCTCTCTATCTCTCTCACTCTCTTTTCTCTCTCTCCCCGCCTTTGCGTGGCTCATGGCAAAATAAAATTAAATTGAAATTTATGATATTTTATGACTTGTTGACGGGCATTTTTCGTTTTCTTTTCTCTTTTTGGTTTAGATTCGGAAAAGCGTTTGTTTACTTTCAGCAAGCACTGTTTGAAATTCCAAAAACTTTGCCGAACGTATGGAACGAATAGCAAATATAAGATTTGTGTATATGCTGAATTACCCAGAAAATACCAAAAGAAATATGATGCTGAGCCTTCTGCTGGCTGCAATACCCTGTACGAATGAATATGGAGCCGGTGTGCAGAAGTATGCGAGAGCTACTTTAGTATGCACGATATAAATATAAAGGATCGACGATATGCTAAAGTTATCTTTTAGCTTGCACAAAATCTCGCCATCTGATTAAGTTCATTTAGAGTTACATAAATATGCATTGGAATAAAGAGATCCACATCGTCTTTCAGTTGAATAGAAAGAGTCTATAGTTAGGCCAAGATTTACTCTATTTATACACAGACAGGGTATTGACAGTCTTAGACAACTACCAAATTATACGGGCCAATCGACAAGGTGAACTTTCTGGCCATCATTCGTGGTGCCATTGATCGATGAGCGATTTGACGTCTTTGGATACACATATACATATATATATATATGTAGATATATATAGACATGTGTATGCCCCCATGCATATGCTAATATGGGCGACCATTTCTGAGAATAAGTATACATTAGCCAATAGTTCACTGTAACAAGCGTACGAAATTGCTTTTGAAATTCTTCTTCATTCAAACTTTTGGCTGCTGCCTCGTCTTGCCTTGCCGCTCGCTTTTGGGAAATATGCAAACGGTATTCGGTACGTCAACAAAAATTCGTGGTATGCGCTTTAAATTCGACACGACAACTCGGAAACATTTTCCTGTCGTTCGAGACGCCCACATGGAACATGCCAAGGCACACACACACATGATCATATATTTCACCTAAAATTCCTGGTAAATACAATATATCTAAATGTGAGTATGTGTGTGTTGCTCTATAAAGAAACCTTGACAGCGTCAAGAGCAGCACGAAAAAAAAGAAGAAAAAAACAAACAAGTGCAAAGTTTGCTTTGAACTTCTTGGACGGCAAAGTGTCCACCTGTGCAGTTTCTTCGCCGTTGCCACTAGCCGCTTCCCAGAATTTTAAAATTGGTTGATCTGGCTGTAGATACATTTTAGAGCTGTAGATACTTTTGCATCTGTTGTAGTTTCCTGTGTTATTGAACAACTCATTTACTCCATTGATGAGTTGGAGTCTATACATACTTTTTATAGCTGAAAGATACTTTCAGGAAATATAATTTTATGAGCTTTATTGAATCTCTGATTATTTTCGAGATAAATAAATAAAAATTTGCCCAAATGATATGCAGTCCATAGTTATTTTAACATGCTCGTGCGCCCTACCCACTCCTAGCTCCATAATATAGAGTCTATAGATGCCATCAGCATAACTATTACCATTACCATAGCCATCTACGACGACGTCGTCGTCGTCGTCGTCGTCGTTGTCGCTGTTGTACTCTGTCATTAACAAAACAACTGTTGCGACCTTCACATACCAGAGCAGCCAAGCGACTGTGAGCCAAGCGAGTAGCAGCAGCAGCAGCGGCAACGAACAGTTGAGCAGCCGACTGCGCAGAGCGCATGGGCACATACATACGTATGTATGTAGATAGTTACAAACAGATACATACGTTCACACAAGTGTATGTATGCATGCGTGCATGTATGTTTGTGTGTAAGTGTATCGCATATTGAAATAATAATAAGGCGAAAAATCCATCTGAGAAACGTGAATGCGAATGCGAAACGCGAAATGACGACGACAACGACGCAACGACGACGACGAGGCGACGTCAAAGTCTCAGACAGCAGTCGACAGCAAAAATTTGTTATATACTATATAGACTTGTATCTGTATCTGTAGATGTAGATGTAGCTGTAGCTGTAGCTGTATCTGCTGCTTGTATCTGATAGAATGTGTTCGTAATAATGCGCGAGTGCGTTGAAAAAAGGGGGAAGTTGCATTGTAAATATGACGAACGCTTTAAGTTGAGCTGGGGGCGCATTCCTCGCGTAAGGTCGAGCGTATAACTGGGGAGGAGCGCACTATAATCACACACACTAACACACACGCGCTGGTTAGCTGGAAGCAAGCGTTACTTTATTTCATTTTTTTCTTGCTGAGAATCCGGCCATGGGTAACGTCTGACAATACGAAAAAAAGCAAAAATAAAAATAAAATGGGAAAAAAATGATAATTTCTTAGCAATTTCACAGCAAAATGTTAAAGGAAGCGAGTGAAAATTTCTTTGGAATCATATTAAATCCAATTTGTTGCATTTGTTGCCAGCAAACTGAAAATCTGTGTATGTATAAACATAAATTTAATTTACGTTTCGTTTATTTATTTATGGATGTTGCTCAAGTTCTGTTTTCGCATTCTGAAATTTTTGTTGGCCAAATGAAATTTCATAATTTACAGCTGCCAATAACAAATACCAAAAGAGATATACATAGATACATCTATATACATATTTATTATAATATTTCGAGCAGCCAGACAATTTGATATATTACCCTCGAAAGTGCATAATATAATTTAGAAAATACCCTCAATTTGAGTGCATGCGAAATGAAGAATTCAGCATTTGGCCGCATATGCATAGAATATTGAATTTATTTATAGACGTTGATCTGTTTGGAAATTCTCAGCACGAATGCGAAGAGGAGCAAAAATATTTCAACAACTATTGTACGCTCAGAGAGGGCATTGTGAATCGCTTGCTAAGTTTGCAACTTAAAGATAGAAACATGTATACATAGATTTATATATACATAGCTTCAAGATAGAGAAATAGATAGATAGATACAGCTGCAGGCTGCTGCTCAATCTTATCTGCCTGTCAGTCACCTAACTGAAAGTGATCGGAAAGAGTATGCAATCTTCGGTGTGTCAATGCTGCTTGTTTATTTCGCTTTATTTTGTATTTATTTTTGTACGATGTTTGTGTCAGTTTTCTGTGCGCACACTTTGTAGACAGATTGGCAATTCGCATCACGGCCAAAAATTATTTCAAAAATTTATTCATTAATTTCGGCTCATATATGCGCAAGTCGTATATACACACATTTTATTTTTGCTTTACATGCCAACAAGCAACAACGGTAACAGCAACAACAACCACAATACAATGGGCTCAAAAAATACTTTTCGACAACTACAAAAAATGCCAACAAGAATGAAAGCTGCTGATCAAAAATAAAAAATTAAAAAAATAAATAATAATAAGCAGAGACGAGAAAAATGCCCCATGTCAAATGGGCCAATTAACATTTCTGTTATTCTCAGCTTTTGTTTTCAATTTTGTTTTCTTTCTTTTTTTCGTTTCATTTCTTTTGTTTATAAATAACGAAGAATGTTTTGTTTGACTTTTGTACGCAAAAATATTTGTTCGTTGTTATTTTTAACGCCAGGTCATAAATAAATAAATCCTTGCATTTCGATAGCCCTCGGCCAGCTCAGCTCTGTGCATTCATCTATAATATTTCTCTATATACATTTGACCGTAATAAAATTCCCCCAAAAAGCGAATTCCACGATTATTGTATCCAGTATTTGCTGTTGTTTGTTTATCTGTTTTAATACACACACACAGACACACAGCACGGAAAACGTGAAAGATTTCCAATTTTATGGTCAACGCTCGTGGCATTCTTAGAAATTTACAATAACTAGTTGTTATTAGCTAGAACCAATTGATTTTTGCCTATAACTCGTTGAAAAACTTGAAGCAGATAGGATTCTGAGTACACTTCAAGTCGAAGGTGGCGTAAAAGTCTTTGAATGTCGTTTCGGTGCGGGAATATATTCAATTGATATTTGCTATAAGATACTTTTTAAGTAAAGTAGCTATCAGATACTTTTGAGCTTTCAGAGGAGCTTACATTTAGAGAGTTTGTATTTAAATTGATAGTATTTACTATAAGATACTTTTAGAGTAGAGATCTATCGATAGTTCAGGGTTATTTGAGGAGCATACTTAGTTTGAGATACATTATCAACATATAGCTAGAGTGATTATATAGAAATGTCTTCAAGATACATTTTATTCAAAGAGTTTAAATCGAAGTGAGAGTCAGTATTTTGGTTGATTTCCATATCTCTACTTTGTATCTTGACAGCCAACAGATACATTTGCGATATACATTCAGGCAGGCAATTGAGCTATTCATGCTATGGTTTTTATTTTTTTGTAGTTGTTCAACGAGCAAAAATGCACGACAAATGAGACAAAATATTTCTAAGTAGCAGCAGCAGATGTACCCGCTACAGATATATATGTACATAGATGCATGCATACACACTTACATATGTGTGTGAGTGTGTGCGTGTGTACGCGATCATTTACTCCAAAGCAAACAAATAAACAAACGCACAAACATGCATAAATAACTAAAACTCGTTGCAGTTGCAGCAACAGCAACGGCAGCAGCAGCAGCAGCAGCAGCAACAACAGTCGCCGCAGTTGCCTCCAGCAAAGCAACTCACACAGTTACTAACACACACAAACGCACACACGTACACTTACTAACAGCAGCAGCCGCAGCAGCAGCAGCGACGTCGCGTCGACTGCGCAGCGGCAGCGGCTCAGGAATGCGGTTTTGACAAGTTCTTCTAAAATTGTACGAGCAACTTTGCTATTTACGCTATGAAACGACGGCGACAACAACAACAACAACAGCAACGTTGAGAGCGAGAGCAGCGAGCGAGTGTGCGAAGGAGCGCGGAAAGCAAAACAAGAAAGAATGCAGCCAACGGGTGTACTGAATAGCTAGCATACCCTGTAAATAGTTCAATCTAGACATCGACTCAAAACAAATCTGTTTCCTCATGGAGTATAAGAGTATAGAAGATTATAAAAGAGTTTATATGATCTCATATATGTATATATATCTGGTAGTAAGGCAAATACTTTCTTACATTGTAACGCCTGATCTACCCCTTCCTTACCCTTTACATATAGGGTATTTGTACAAGCGAGCGGCTGGCTGTGGGAGCGGGCATCGCTGCCAGCCGTTGGAGACACCAACGGAGAGCAAAGAGTGTGCGCGCAGCTTGAGGCATGCCCAACAACAACAACAACAACAACAACAACAACAACAACAACAACAACAACAACAACAACAACAGCAGCAGCAGCAGCAGCAACTGTTGTTGTTGCTGTAGGAAAATATTTTAAAGTTGCAGTGAACTCGCAGCGAACGCGGCACCAATTGAATGCAATTTGTGCGCCAGTGTGAGTGTGTGTGCGTGTATCTCTGTGCGCATGTGTGTGTGTTTGGATGCATTTATTGAAGCAATGCGCGCATTGCCTTAAATGCCAACTAACCACTATTGCTGCTGCCATACTACGCTACGCCCAGCTTTTTGTTGTTGTTGCAAGTCTTTTGTATTTGGCAAAACATTCCAAACGGCCATAAAATGTTCTTATTTATGTATGTATGCATGTATGCAAGCATATATATATTTGTGTGTGTGTGCACGACTGCAAAAGTGAGGGGTGCAGCATAAAGAGTGGGGAAGGCGGCAGGAGGCAGTGAGGATTGCAGCGGAGTCGCTTTGACATGAATGTCAGCTTTGAGCATTTAAGCAGTTTAATCAACATTTTTTTTATATTCCTTATGTTGCTGCTGTCGCTTCTAAGACGCGGCTGCCACAGCAGCGAGAACCGGAGCCGGTTTGTTGGCCATTTCATGCATGCAGGCAACCAACCAGCCCCCTGTGGCCCCTCTCCCCTCCACCATCTAGCTTCCCATACCCTACCCATGGCATTCTATGTGCTGCATTTGAGTGCATGTCTTTGTAACTGCGGCTATAGCTATAGCTGATGCCGGGAGCATCTATGTACCTATATATGTATGTACATATATTTCTATTTCTGTGTATGTATGTGTGAGTGTGTCGTTGTCGCTGTTGTTGGCTGTGGCACGTCGCGTACTCTATGCAACGTTCAAATGTGGTTGCACTTTTCTCAACTTTGCACCAAAAAACAAAAAGAAGAAAAAAGAGAATGAAAAAAAAAAAAAAAACATGAGCATTTCGGGCTGAAAGTGTTGCGCACGTTGATGCTGACCCACAAACCAATAAATTCCAGCTCAAGTATCTGCGGAATGCAACCGAAATGAGGAAGAGGTAGATGCAGCAGATGTTGATGCTGAATAACACCAAATCTTGCGTGTAAAATGAATTATGCGTCGTCGTGCTAAACATTTTGACAGCAGATGCATTGCCGAGAGCTGAAGCTGAAACTGAAGCTTAAGCTTAAGCTGCGACAGATACATACACATATACAAAGATACCAAAGTACGGCTATTGCTCTTTGGGGCATGCGAGGAATGCAGCCTGTAGACGACCTCTGTCTGGCTGTGCCTTATCACTTCATTAGGCCATAAATTCGACAACAAAACATGAGCACAAAAAGCAGCATGAAAAATTCCTCAGCGCGTTTTTCAGTCTTCTTTTTTATTGAGTAGCAGACAACAGACACACACACACACACACACACACACACACATTCACATGGGCGCAAAAGATACACAGTTACAGCTGCAGATACTTTGTGGCAGAAGCCTGAAGCTGCTGCGTCTGCTCCGCCTTCGCCATAGTCATGTTAATTATGCAGCATGCGCTGCATGCATCCACCAGATACAGATACAAGCACGAATCTGTATATGAATACGAATACGAATACGCGTGCGCAGAGCCATAAGCCTACACTTCAGATACGAACTTCAGAATATGTTATGTGCACTCAAATGGCATTCGGAAAGTGCTACTGAAAAAAAATACAAAAGATTCGTGCGCCCAACAAAAGAAACACAACGAGATAAATGTCGAGGTGGAGGAGGAGATGGAGGAGCAGAGGACAGCGGAGAGCGGAGAGCGGAGAGCGGAGAGCGGAGAGCGGAGAGCAGAGTGTGGAGTGTGGAGCGAGCGTATCTTTTGGAATGTCTTTAAGCTGTTGACTGCACTTCCTCGTTTCTTCAGCTTCGGCTTGATCTCCATTTCAGCTGCTGTCTGCCTGCTCCCTGCCCCATGCTCTGCTCCTTGGCGATCGCATCGCATGAAGCGAGCTTCGGGTTCGGGCACTGCCAACAGCTGATTACAGCGAACGGCAGTGCCTGATTAGGGCAATTAATTGCCAGCGACTGAAATGCCCCACGTCGCCCCTCCTTCCCCAATGCGTCCCATATATGGCCATAGTATGCCAAGCAGATCGGCAACACATGGCGCACATGCCAATTGCGGGCTGGGTATATTATGGCGAGGAATGTGACTTGGATTGGGATTTGCGTTAAGCTCCATGAAGTGTTTACGAAATAATGGTAGATTGGGTGGACTTAAAGATAGCAAAAGTTTTCATGGAATTTTATAAAAAACATATGATAATATATATATATATATATATATTATTAAAGAATTGCATTTTTTTGTTGAATGGTAAAGATCTGCTTATACTAAGGTTTCCAACGCGGTATGTTAATAAGTGATCTCTGTCAAAAGATATAAGGCTGCCAGATGGGTCAGTCGAATATGGACAAAGTGTATATATCTGTACATACATCAGCTTACATACATAGAGTCTTCGATTACATTTATTTCGGGCTTGGTTGTCTCCTTCCGCTTGACACCAAATATATATGTATACATATATGTATAACTGCCATAGCAACTGCAGCAGGCACAAACAATGCAAAAGTATCTCACAGCAATTTATTTTGAGTATGCACATTCCTGAGCTTGTTTCGTTTCATTTCACTGGAGTTTTTTCTTTTTCTTTTTTGGTTTCTTTGCTTTATTATTTTTCATTGCATGCATGGAAAATTGCTACCTTCGCAGGCCAAGCTGCGGGCTCCCAAACGCATATACCACGATCACTAAGAGCCAGCTCAGCACATGGCGCGGCCCAGAACGTCGACGAGTGCAGAAAAAATAAAATAATAATAAATAAAACAAATGAAGAAAAATCAAGGAGCCGTTGAGGGCTTCGAGGAATGTGGACTATTAAATACCCTGGCTGGCATAACTAACTGTTGTTAAAGCTAGCTTAAGCTTGGATATGTTCAGTTAGTATACGGTATAACTATCATATTTGATTTGATCGAAATATCACTAAAAGAGAGTGCTACTTCAATGTGAAAAATAAAGAATAATGATTAATATGTTTTTATTATAGTGACTATTAAAAGGCAAAAAAAAACTATTAAGCATAAGCTTAGATATCATGTTTTATTTAAAAATAAAAACTATTAAATTCTACATTCTTAACTTCTTCAATCCGTAGCAAGTCGCCTAATAAACTTGTAATACTTTAGGTAAGGGCAGTTTGAAGTTGAAGACCGAATTTGAATCGGAGTCCGAATCAGATTCAAGAGGATTTATAGCTAGGGAAGAGTTGGCCCATATGCTGCTCGCGTTGTTATTCCACTTCATTGCCTTACGACCCTCCCGTCACCACTCCCCCTCTGGACGACTTAATTTTCTGCTCACGTTTGCAGCTCTGCAGTGCAGAGTGAAAAATTGCCCAGCTGCCGGAATGACAGCTGAATTATTATAAATCGATATGCTGGACTAGAATAGTACTTAACTCCATTCCAAGAGATTGTAGCGATCGAGCAGCATTATTTACTTTGGAGTTGGGTGCAGCTTTTCAAGGGTAATGCCACGACGGACGGCGGACTACGGACGGGGCTCTTAATTAGCACATGTTGAAAAGGAAATAATTATGCCTGATAAAAATCACAAGTGTTGATTGCTGCAAGTGGCAAATGGCAAGAGGCAAGCGGCAAGCGGCGCACGAACAGCTGCTGCCGGGGAGTGGCAAGAGTGGGCAACAAGTGCGAGAGAGTTGACAGGAAAAACTCAGATCGCATTTGGCTCGTTGGCAGTTCGTAGCTTGCCACTGGCAGCTTGCCACTTGCAACTTGCAACTGGCAAATGGGGGAAAAACACACACTCTCACACACACAGCCACAGAGATACAGCCGCTAAAATGGGCAAAACATGCAGCGCGACCAGCAGCGCACTTATGTATCTGCCAGATACATAATATATCTCTCTCTCTATGCATGTGGCATGGGGCATGTCGCTGCACGTTGCACGTCGCAAGTGCAAAGAAAATATTTTTTGACGCTTTGGGCCGGTCCAAACTAGAAAATGTGGCTGCTGCTGCTGCTAGCGTTGCATTCATGCGCGTAATCAAATTGTAATCACGGCCTGGACGAGGGCAGCAATAGCAGCAGCAGCAACAGCAACAGCAACAACATCAGCAACGGCAACAGCAACAGCAGCTTTTTCTTGTTGTTTTTAAGTGGAAATACTTGTTGCACAAATGCAATGCGGGCTGCTGTTGCGCTGCTGCTGCTACTCAGCACAGTGAAGCCTCGTTAAATGCAACTTGCAACATATACAAATATATTGAAATTTAACGACTTCAACAAACATACATTTATATATATTTTTAAATGTAACTTGCAACAATAAAAGAAAGGCTAAAAAGAACCATAATTCAAGGTAATTTAACACCTCTAATTTGAATTCATTTTTTAAGATAATTCATTTATTTACATGCAAGAGCATTTCTATATTCGTTGTTTTGCAACATCTAGTTTTACTTTTTTCCTGACTGTTGTTGCTTATTTTGCTGTTGTTGCTATTGCAATTGCCTTGTGCAATTTATTAAATGAAAAATGCCGTTTTACAGCTTTCCAAGTTGCATTGCCTGTATGTTGCTCTCCCTGTTTCCCCATCCTCCGTTTCCTTCTCTCGATCCCTCTCTCTCTCTCTATCTATCTCTCTCGCTTGCTCTGCCTGTACGTGTGTGTGTGACTGAGTGAATTGGCTTTGGCATCTTTTGCAGCAACCAAATTGAATTTTATGCAAATTTTACTGTTTCTTCTCTTCGCCACATCTAATGCATAATGGCACGCATACTACACACACACACACATACGCCCAGTCAGCTCTGTCATTTAGCGGTTTTTATGCAATTGCATTGGTAAATGCCAATGGCTTGAGCGAAGAATTAGAACATTTCATTGCACTATCGATACGCATGTATATCGGTCACACAATGTGTTGGTTACGCTGCATTGGAACGATTGGGAATGGAACCGCCTGCAAGTAGCGGCCGCTCCCCCTCCCATCATTCCGCTGGCGCCACTGTGCTCGACTTTTATCAGCGGTTAACAAGCGGCGTCCGCTTTCGCTAGGCCCATTTTTATGTAAAACAAACGAGTTCGAGTTCAAGTTGGAGTTCGAATTCGAATTCGAATACGACTTGTAATTCGACTACCATAACCGGTAGCCATTGTTACAATGGATTTGCTGATAATATGTGAACCCTCAATCAACGGACTTCAGCTAGTTTAAGAGCTGATCCCATATGACTGATGATCGCAGCACAGTGATTGATGAAACTGTCACCAAAAAGCAACAACAGCAAAGCCAAGCTCCACGCTTTACAGTCCATCGCTAGAAATGTAAAAAAAATTCCACTGCGTCGCCAAGTTGGGGCAAACAATTGGCTAAAACTGGCCAAAAGCGTTATTAGCATGGTCAACAGCGACGCTGACGCAGTTGTCTTTGACTTTTTGTTTATATGAAAAAAAAAAAAAAATAAACGAATAAAAGAAAGAAAGAAAGAAAAACAAACAGAAATACAAAACAAAATAACGCCCGTTGAAAAGTTGTACAGACAAGTGAAATACACAAGTATTTCAATACACTTTGAAAAGGTTGTTTGAATATTTTGTTAGCTTGGTAACACCCAAACAGCAAAGCTATATATTTTGGCTAAATTGCTGTGGAATCTTAAGTTATTCAAAACATATTCTACATAAAACACTTTTCCAATCTCTCAAAATGGGTTTCAATATCAAATTAATTTTCTTACACCAAATGCACACATGTATTCAAGGGTATTCCAAGTTCGGCCTTGCCGATCGCCGCGCTAGATCTGTGCTCGCCCCGAATGGGCCCCGAGGCTTGGCTCGCTTCGCCTCATGGTATAAATTTATTTATGGCTTATTGGAATTTTTGCGCGCTACCGGCAGCAACGTTTTTTTTAAATTTTTTTTTTCAAATTCAATAACAGCTCGCATGCCGGCAGAGCGAGATGGCTAGAAGACTGTGTTAGAGGGGTGGCGGGGGGCGCAACGGGAGCGAGACGGAGCTATCCAAAGATGGGGCGAAATAATTGTGGCAAAAATATGCGGAACGTGCAAAACACCAATAAATTGAACGAACAACAAATTTTTTAAATATACATACATATATAGAATTTTACAATAAATACTAGATGGAACTAAAGGGAAATTTTTTCGCTCATTATGGAAACAAATTGAATGTATCTAAGGGTAGACATTATATTATTAGATCGGACATCCTGATGGGAGAAGAGATATATGGATTGTTATGTGTATTACTTAGTTTAAGAAGCTGATGTAATATCAAAAGTCATAATTTTGAGTCGGACGATCATATGTAACCCTTAACGATCAAAATTCATTTGCTCATTAGTTAATCTTGTTGCTATTCCATACAAAATCTTGGCCTTTTTCCACTTGGCACATGTTTACACACACACATTTAAACATATGTACATATTTATATACATATAGACACAAAATCTACTTGATGCATAACCCTAACAAAAATGCGCAGATGTTTCATCTCATTTCTCAAGCAAAAACGAAACGCAGCAAAACAGCGAACAGAAAATTCCACAACGCTTTCGGTTTGTTTAATTCAGTGAAACATTTTGAACAATGTCCATGCGATTTGAAACAAACAAAGGGAATGTTTGTGTTAATTGAAAGCGTGAAGCACAGCACACACACACACACACAGTCGGTCACACATAACATACTCAAACACACACACACACCCAAGCTCATGCATAGAGCAAAAGAATTTGAGAAATCAATTATTTCGAAACTGCAAAATTCCTACATACATTTGCAATTGTTTATGGTAAAAAGACAGACAGCGCTCGTGTGCGAGTGCGAGCGAGAGGAAGAGAGGGCCGCAGCTGGAGAGAGCGGGCCGCACACAAATATGTGGACGAACGTCGAGGCGAAACGGCAAATGGCTAAATGTATCTATGGCCTGATGTGAACGTTGTCAGCTCCCTTCCCTCTCCCAACCAACAGCAACAGCTCGCCGCACCATCCGATCACACAACTGTGCCTATTGCATGCGATCTCTCACTCTCTCTCTCTCGCTCTTTGTCGCTCTCTTTCCATGTGCTCGCCGCGTATGTATGCATGTGTGCGTGTGACATACACTCCACACACACACCTTGGCTCTACACATTACGTATGAGGGACTTTTAGTTTTGCTTGCCTTTTATTTTTTTTAAAGTTTTTTTTTTTGCAGATCATTCGCTGAGCTTTATTTAACTTTTGCTCTCTCTCTCAGTTTGGCCCCCACTCCCCTGTGCACCCCCTCACATTTCCCTCCACTGCGCCTTATTGTCTGTGCTGTCGCCGTCGCTCGCTGTGCCGTTCGCTTTGCTGTACATTTTTTTTGTTTTACATTTCAGTTTTTGTTTGTTGCCGTTGCTTCAGTTGAGTTCAGTTATACTTGGAGTCTTAATCATCGCATTGGAATGTTTACATGCTCAAACTTATTTCTTGTTTTATTTTGCTGCTGTTTTTAATTTTTTATTTTGCTGCCCTGTTAAAATATGTAATTTATTTTGCTTTTATTGCTGTCGGCTCTCTGTTGAGGCTGCAGCTGCTGTGCCTGCCTCTGCTTCTTACCGCATTCCAATGCACACACACTCAGACGACCACACATCTACGCTGGCAGATGCGCAACGCACCTTTTCTTTCCGGTTGGAGTTGGAATTTATATGGTTTTTTTTCTTTTTTTTTTTTAAAGGCTTCCTTGACAAGACGTCTCTATAACTACATATTTATATGTACATATATATTCTCTTACCTATCTCTGGGATCCAACCATGTGGTCTTTTTGTTGATGTGATCTATGTAGTAGGTCTTGCCATCAAAATCCCTGGCAATGTCCCAGCCATCCGGCAATGGGAATTCGCTGTGCTGTCCAGGCTGCTGCTGATGATGATGATGTTGCACATGGGGATGATGATGATGTGGATGTGGTTGTGGAAGCTGTCGCGGCTGTTGTTGTTGTTGATTCGACATTTTGGTAAAAAAAACTTGTCTGTCACTTGGCGCGCGTTTTTTCTTTCGATTTTGGCTTTTCGGTTTCTCTTGTTTATGCTATTTGTATTACCTTGCCTTGTGCAATGTACTACATACATACAACAACATATTTCCACGGACGCGATACACGATAAGCGAGTAAGCGAGCTAGCGAGCGAGTGAGAGAGAGAGAGAGAGAGAGGCAGCTAGCAAGGCGCGGGCGCGCGCTCTCAATTATTTATTTATTTTTTTCATAACTGCATTCCATTCCAGCACAACACACACTTACACACACACATACACTAATGCGCGTACGTACACACAGGTCACACATACGCGGACAAAAACTCTCGCGCACGACGCGCGATCACTTTATTGTTGTTGGCTGTTATAGTTGTCGATGCTGTTGCTGCTGCTGTTGTAGTTGCTGCTGGTACTGCTTCTTCTTCACTCACAAGTCACACAAAACAGAGTGCAATTGAAATTCTGTGTTTTTATTTGCTTGCTTTTAATGCTTAATTAAAACTAATTAAAAAATAATTCAACGCTGCCCTTCTTTTCTTTTCGAGTTCGAAACGCGCCAGCAAACGAAACCGATAAATATCAATGTAGCGTTTAACGAGTGTATTATTAGAGCTTGTGTTTTTTATCATTACTTATTGCCTACACATTTGCTAAGCAATGCACCTAGTTTCGATTATTTATTTGCATTCAAACTGATATAAATTTGGTTTCAAGCGACCGCACAACCGACCGCACGCTTCAACAACACATTCTACAATAACAATATTCATGTTGTCCAACATTGTTCATGGGAACACTTTAGCTTTAACAGTCCTATGTTAATCGAACAGTGTGTTCAATTGAACTGGTGGTTCACTCAAATGGCACTGTTATAAGCACTGCCAACAGAAGTCTGCACGAACATGTCGATTACATGCCAGAGTCGTTAAAGAGGAGAAATATTAATTAATATAAAACATTTATGTATAAAACACACTGATCACGGCTTAATTATGTTACTGTTAGTAGTAGTAGCCAACAACAGTTTTTAGCAGAAGCAGTAGTGAGCCAACGTGTGGAGCAATATGTACATTTCACTGTAATGAACGAATGAGATGGAGCCAGTTAATGTACGTATGTTAGTAACGAGCCACAGATGGCGCTAATCACCGACACATTGCCATCTATGTGACAATGCGTGTAGTATTAATACAAAGTTGAACAGAAATGTATACCCTGTAAACCGGTCACTAAAAGCCGGCCTATAAGGAATAAACAATTTAAATATGAACCAGAGTAAGCAGACTAATTAAGTTAATTAAGTTAAGTTTAGCCAACTTTGTTTCTTTCATTAGAATAAGCTTCTGAACTTTTCTTTGTGCCTTTTTCCTTTGTCGTATTGTTGTCTTAGCATTGTTATTATTTCTTCTTAATAGGGGCAAATGCACTTTGCAACACTGTTTTGTAATGAAATTTTAATTAGCTTTTACAGCAGCGCACCTTTTTATGTGCTCACAAACACAGGCACACATAGACACACACACACATACCTATTGCATGTGTATGAATGAGCACAATTACATGTTAAGCATTTTTGCATGCATTGCAAACAACGCTCTCTTGCTCTCTCTCGCTCTCTATCTGCTTCTATGTCTCGCCTCTTTCTATTCTCTGCTCTGTCGTCGCCTTTGCTGCGCTGCCTTTAATCAGATAAGGACACAAGGTGGAGCTGGCAAAAGGGGCTGTCACGCCCACACACACATATGAGAAGGCAAAGGGCGTTTTTTACCGCATTTTTTTTTTTTTTTTTTGTGCGGTCTGCTAAATCATTCGGAACAAGAAGATGAAGCAGATAATATGGCAAACACAGGAAAACAACAACAGAACAACGATTTTGATGAAGCAAAGTATTTTTTTTTGTTATTGAATTTGTAAAAGTATTAAAAACTGTGTATTTTAATGACGCATAATGTTTCGATGGCTCTTTATTTTTATTTTGAGTAGATCGTTAAGGAAATAATATCTATATAAGTGGTCAGGAAAATAATATTGAATGGAAATTTATGAATGAAAGTTTTTATATATTAAGAAGTGCAAAGAGAAAGTTTATCAAACAGTGTGTGTGACAGAGAGAGGGGGAGAGAGAGCAAGGGAACCAAGAGCGAGGGAGATGGAAATAGGTATGTGCATTTGAATGTGTGTACAATTAGGTGAGCAACAGAGACAGGCGAAGTGGTAGGGAGCAAGACAAAGAGAGAGCAGAAATACCAATGCAGATAATGTGTAGCCTTCTAGTAGATCGTTATATAATGTTTGATTGATTTAAACTGTGAATTATGATAATTGTGAATGGACACTCTTATAATGCATTCATTAAGTGTGTGCAGGGTATTTAGGTATCGGGTGCGCATAACTCATAATGAACCATGCGCAGAACTGTGTGTAATGCAATTAAAGTTTCAATTTGTTTCACTTTTCATTATCAGCTAACAGAGGGGATTGGGAAGGGTAGGGGTAAGGGTAGGAGGCAAGCTCTGAGGCAGGAGCGAGCGGTGAATGCATAGACTGCGCTAAAAGCTGTGCTACGACAAACGCTCAACCCAGAAAATAAACTTTTAACATGGGAAAAAATGGCACCTAATATTAATGACACACCCAGGCGACGGGCACAGGCGACCCGTAAACCAATAACAGGACTAACCAGAAAGTTAGCAAACAAACATGCAGGTAGAAGAAGAAGAGTGAGAGGGGAGGGGGGCTAGTGGGTGAAGGCATTGGCATGCAGTTTGTAAAGTGAAACTTGAGCTACATGGGACACACGCACACACACACAGTGAGAGAGACACACGGGTAGCACCTGAGCAGATCAGGGTCATAATCCCCTTGCCCAAATACCAACAAACATAACAACAACAACAACAACAGTAAGAGCAACTGTCGGACAATCAACTGCGACTAAAGCAGCCAAAGCAAAACGGAAGGAAAACTACACTGAGAGAAATAAGTGGCAACATTAAGATTTATAAACCGTTTTACTACGTACGCTTGTTTTCTTCATTTATTTTGCCTTCGATTTATTTTTTAGTTATATAAAAATTGAATGCTTGAAAAAATAGAATAGACAAAATAGATTTTACCATGCTAGATTTACTAGAGAATCCGGCCGAAAAAGGTTGAACTCAATGCTGATGCGTTTTTTTTTAGTACTTCTCTCGTTTTTGACATGTCTTTTAATAAAAGAACATTAAAACAAATTTATATTTGAGATTTCTTATGGCAGTCCTGATTGCGCGTCATCAGCATTTCATGTTCTAAGTTAATACGGTATAATTATTATATCATTCCAGCTTTAGTCTTGAAAATTACGAATTCTGCCTTAGATAGAGGCACCTGGCATTAAGCCCAGCTAGTTCTCACTATTTCTGTTCAGATATACAATAAAGAACTGGAGTTGAAACGAGTATTTAGAAGGTTTTTGTTTTTTTTTTTTTTTTAACTGAATCTCAATCTAAGCAAATTCTATATTTAAGCTGTCAGTAACCTGATAGCAACTAACTTCGCTTTCATTCAAATGTTATTTCAAATTGTTTTTGTTTTGTGTACTTTAGAATGGGTGTTAGCAGGTGGGAACCAGCGGGCGGTGGGCGCGGCTAGGCCACGTCAGCCGATGCTATTTGGTTTCATTTTGCTGCGGGCCACAGCTTTGGTTTGGGCTAGGGCTTTGGGTTCGTCCCGGCCACAAATCGCTCGCTAAAATCCATTTTGACTTCAGCCATGCCCACGGCACGCCCCCGAGACTGCAGTGCGGCATGTGGCATGTAGTATCTATCCGGGTGGCTGGGCTGCTCGCATTGGCAAGCGCAACAAATTAGATTTCAGCGCCGCTTTCATTTGGGCTCTTGTGGCAAGAGACGCAAGTTCTCAGAACTGGCCACAAAAAAATCACACACACACAAATTCCACCTGCACAAAAAGAAATAAAATGAAACGAAGACAACCGAAATTCTGTTCAAGGTGACATCGACGCAACGCAGCGTGGGTGGGAACATTTTAAAAGCATCTCCATCACAAATCCCGAACAAGGAGCTTATGTATGAGACCAGTCCACAACCTAATCAATCCAGCTGCGGCGGTTTAAGCATGACAGGGTATCTGCTGACAGGCAAGGACGGCCTAGCTTTGTGCAGCACAAAGGCCCAGCCGCATCCCGGAAGATTTGCATAGCGAGACTCGGCTGAAAGCACTTGGCCATATATAAATCATTTATGGGCCGGGAGCTGCTGGTTCACTTTGTTGTTGTTAAGCCTCATTTCGTAAGTAAAGGGGTATCCAAATGCTGCAGCCACAAATATATAAACACACACACACACACACACACACACATACCTCACCTGACAAACATTTATGAGCTAAGTTCGTCTGGCACAAATGTTGTTACATTAAAGTTGTTATACCCTGTAAACTTGAGGCATTTTATGACATGACTATTCATATATTATAGAGTATATATTTATATGTATAGAGCGATTGGCCTATTTGAAAGCTCTAAATTTGGTTCATAAGAAGGCAAATGTTAATCCGAGGTTGATATTTATGAAGTAAACCCATTTCCAGGTCATTCAATCTCCCGCTTCAGACTTTCTCAACTTGTTGGAGTAAATTATAATAGAATTAATAACCAAATTTTACAAATAGAAAACAAGTTATTCATATTCATATTCCTAAAATAAAATCAAACAATCACAGCAAAAGTACATCGGATGAATAGTTTATGCCCATTCTCTACACAAATAGTTTTTATTACACTAAGTCTGCTATTTCATAGAGTATCTGTTAGTCAACCATTGCTCTTGCTACTGCTCCGGCTGCTGATATTGGTCCTTGGTGGCTAAACATGTCATAGGAATGCCAACAAAGCACGACAAGGTGTATGAATCCTTTTACCTTTCAACTCATTCACTCTCTCTCTCCCTCCCTACCACATGTCTTCCTTCTCCCTCTCTCTGTTACGACACGCTCAACTTTTTTCACTTAACGGTAACTCTACCATGGCTTCCATTTATTATACACAAATAATCATCATAAATTGTGTGCAGCTCGAAGGTTTTTTGTTTTCCCCAATTTTCCATTTTTCTTTTTTTTTTTTTTTTTTTTTTTTTTTTGGCTGAATCTGCCCAAGCCTGGGTTTTGGCCTACATTTTGTAGCTGAGTTCATTTGTTCAGCTGGCCGAGTGTACGGTGCGCTGATATGTTTTATGGGCCCGCACATTCGCTGGCTGGCAATTGCAACAGTGTTTGGTCATTGATTGCACTCGGCGCACTCCATGCAGTGAGCAGGAGAGCAATGAGCCCCCGGCAAGGACCTCACGTATACCCAGCAGCCAAGTTATTATCTCAAGTGCCGAGTTTGCTTTTGTTGCCGCAACTTTGTGTCCTGTTTGTTTGGCCGTCTCTGTTTCTGTCTCTGTCTGTGTTTGTATTGGTGCTTATATTTGTATTTGTGTTTGTGTTTTTGTTTTTGCTTCTGTTTGTATTTGCGGAGGCTGCAACTTTGTTTGTCAACGGGTTAAGGATGAACTGTATTTAATTCATTTAACTTCTGCATTTTCACGGCTCTCTAGAAAACACTCTTCGGTTTATCAGCGATATGTGCATCTCATATCATACAAAACTGGAAAAAAAAAATAAAAAAAAATTAAAGTATCTAAATAAATAATAAATTCAATTTAGTATACAGAAATTTACACATTAAACTTTAATTAAATAAATTATACATGATAAACGTCTTAAGCTTGTATTATTAATGAGATCACTGGGTTTATATGGATTGCCGGACTCTATGACGAACAGCAGGACAAGGTTATATCATAGGCTTATCATTACTCACCACATGGCTTATCAAGACAATATATACATTCTATGGGGTGCCTCCTCTGAGAAACCTATTCGCTTTTCTAAGGGGTTCCAGGTATGTTTAAGAATCTTGAAGTGAATCTGCATTGCAGCTGGGGCCGATTCCATTCGAGTGTTCTGCTCTCAATAAAAATGCAGTAAAATTCTATGAAAAAAGAGGCAAATACGTAGACATAATCAGGTCGAAACTGTTCGCCATTCAAGAGTTATGTTGCCAGCCGCAAAGCAATTTCAAATGGCCGAGTCCAGCCAGTGAAATGGGAACACGGCCATTGATTGATTATCGACACTGTTTGCCACTCAATCGAGTGTTTGGTATTTGAATGATGATGATGGGCGCCAGGCGATGCTACAGCGATTCAATGGGCTCCCCAATTGAAAGCAATTGCTTATCCAAGGATTGCCCCACTGCGACTTGGACTGCTCAGCGTATTGACTAACGATTTTCCATTTTTGAAAATGCCATCAGGAATAAAAAAATGAAGGCGATTAATGAAATACTAAAGGATTTATGTAAATATGTGACGGACAATATATTCTCTTTAGGAAGTAGTCAGAGACTTGAGGTTCAGTTTCGGAAAGCTCAATTGGCTAGATAACTGAAATGAAACCTTTAAATCAGAGAGAGATTTATTTGCTAACTGAAATTACAGCTTATGTCTTTGAATACATCTCGATTTTATACTGAAATAAGATTAACCAGATAATAAACATGATAAAGCAACAGGCTTTGTTTACAATTTACCAAAGGTAAGATGATTCACACCCTACTTTCACAAGCCGAAAGAAGAAAAAAACAAAGAGAGCTATGTTTGTTCTTAGAGTATAAACATTTAAAGTGTTCATTAAAATATAACTAAATAAATATTAGTTAATTAAGTTATTAATATTAAATTGAATGCAAGCGCATACATAGTCTGACTAGATAGCTCGTTCATAGTTTACATTGATTCCATTTAAATGTGATTCCAGTGATTTACCAATTTGTGTAATGATTCATGATTATGGCGAGCTGTGCACAAAGACACAATTCATGAATTTGTGAAGTCTTAACACAAAGAGCCGGATATCCTAGAAGTTGGTTTGCAGCGCTTAATTAGGGGCGGTTGCAGGACCTCTTCCTGGCCATTGGCTGCCATTGTTGCGATTGTAAGCCGCTTGGCCAGCTGCCCATTGTGTGCGCATTTCAGCTAATGAGTTGTACACAATTGGGCACGCCCTTAATTCGAATCGGAGCTGACTGCTCAAAAGGATGCCTCCACAGGACTGGTACAAAATACAATTTGTATCTCTCTCCCTCTCTCTGTCTGTGTCTGTGTCTGTGCCAGTATGTGTGTGTGTTTGTTGATGTATTAAAAAATTAGTTTGTGCCGTTGGCTGTGTGGGCAGGTCTTGAGAAACCAAAAAAGGATTACCTGTAACGGCAACAGGTTGTCAAGGACCAAGAAAGGAACTCAGCCTGAGCGACAATTGATTGCTTGTTTGTGGGCCGTCGTGCCCGCCGGCCCTTCGTCTGCCATAACTAAATTAAAAGCAGATGAAATAACCTTCATCTGGTTAATATTGAGACCGCTCGGCCTTTGTGACCTGCGCCCATTGTTGAGCACCACAAAGCAGTCAAAGATGGCCGCAAGCTCCAAAAAACCCCTATCCTGAGCATCGCTGCACACGCAACTCACTTGGCAATCTGTTTGATGAGCCTTTCACCAGGAACTCTAGATTAAATGAAGCTTAAAGTCTCCTGCTCCACAAGTCTACCTGACGTAATATCATCTTGTATACTATGCGCTATGGCATAGGCTCTCTGCGAGCACAGCTACCCTTTGCATGTGCTTGAGGGGAGCGGGGATTAAATCAACAAAACTTTTGCTTAACATGTTAAAAGCGTGTGATTCTTAGTCTAGAAATTATGCTAAGAGCAAGCCTATAGTGGAAGTATTTAAAATAGGATATCTATTCAAAATCTTTTTCACTATGTTAGGAGAATAGATTAGGGGAATTTGTTTTTGCTCAGCTGCAGCAAGCGCTCCAATCCCAACTCCAATACTTTATAATTAGTTATTACTATATAACAGACAAAAATTAATAATTACATACATATTATATAGACCAAGTGTTCCTCTACAACTGTTTTTGATGGAACCTCATCTATTTTAAGTCTTAGGAAATTATTTATACTAGCTTAGGGTCTGTAGATATCCAATTAGATATATAAGTGATTGGTTACAATATTTTAACTCTCTATAATCACACTTTATAATAATAATAATAATAATATAATATAATAATACATCCAGGATAACTTTGATTCGACTACAATGCGAGCGGCGCCTGTTGCTTTTTTTTAATATAGAAACGAAGCACAGTTTGAAATATCAACGTGGGACGCATTGGCTAATGAACAGTTCGAAAACTATAAAGCTCAATTAATAACAATTTGGTGAGAAAAGTTGGTCCCATTTACTACCCATATAAAAAGAGAGACGCCTTCGAGCTGCCGTGCTGAGCTGAGACAAAGTTCTTATAATGCCTGCTGCTGCACGCTCAGGCATGAAATTCAATGTTTTATAACTCTGGCTGTTTTGGCTCTTCTTCTTCTACTTGCTCTGTTTATTGTTGTTGTTGTGGTTGTTTCTACTTCGATTTACCTTTGCTTTTTTATGATGCCACTGGGAGCCATACGGCAAAAAAGTAAAAGCCATTTAAAAGCCAAAACTTTTGCAACAAAACAGCAAACATGATTGTGTAGCACAGTGTAGCTGTGGCACGTGTATATGTGTGTGTGTTGGCGTGTGTCTGCTGGTTTGTATCAGAAGTTTGTGGCAAAGCGCACACTTCCGCATTTATAGCAAATTTAAGCGCCTGGTCGTCCTTTGTTTTGTTGGTCCTCTCAAAGCATTAAGCCAACAGGAGCAGCAGCAGCACTTGACGCACATCCATTGAATTGATGGCATGGACTGTCCAGCACAACACCAGCACACACACACATACACACACATAAAGTTAGCTTTATACAGCTGTTTCTCCGCTTCTCTCGACTCTCGCATTCTCACCTGGAGCTGACTTCATTTCGTATTCAGTCGGCAAACGGCGTTTGTTTCTTTGTTTGTTTTGGCCTTTTCTGGCTGCAGCTGCCAAGTTTGTTCAACTGGCTAACCGGATTGCATAGCCATGCTATCCAGGACGATTCAGCTGTGCACTGACCAGTTTAATAATCAATAAGCACTCGGCTTATCGTAAATGCAGGCGCTTTGCCGTCGATGCTATTTATCAATTGTTTAATTACAAATTTCTGCTTTCGAAATCAAAGTTTAATTATGTTGCGTTAAAGGCGATTTTAGTTGGAGATAATGTGAATTGGGATTCGATTCGATTTGTTTTATAGATTCTATAATGTGATTTTGTCTTTAAGTGGAGCTGAGAGCCATGCTTATACAGGGTGCAGCATTCGAAGTGTAAACGTGTTTAGTTTGTTATTGCAACTGCAATTTCGTATATATAATTCAAACAAGAGTATTCAAGTGGAGAGTGGCAGAGCATTGAGAAATTTATGACTGATGTCCCAATGTCAAACCAACGAGCATAAGGACATAAGTTAATCAACTTGTACTCTAAACATATTATGTAACAATTCTAACGTCGCTCTTTGAAGCAGTGATCAGAGCCACATCTCAGCTTATCAGGGATCTCTCTTTATCAAATGTTTGCTTCTTCTAGAGCCCCGCTTCACTCAGAGAAAAAGAACAGTGAGTGCCGCATCTTAAGCAAGGACTAAACTGCATATGATATGATAAACCAAACATGCTTTAGTCACGCTGTCGCCACTATAATTTGCTATATATATACTCCATATACCCTCTTACACTCCTTAATCACAAGTGAAAAGCTTCATAGTTAGGCAACGGAATTTCTCGAATTTCACGCGAGCATTGAACATTCTCAGTAATCTGATCATTTGGCTGATGGAAAAGACACGAGAGAAGGCACAAGCAATTTTCTTTATTTTCGCTTGTAAATTAACTAGAGTTTTGTTTCGCTTTTAGTTGATATTTTTGTTGTATTTTGTTTCATTTTATTTATTTTTTTGTTATTTTGTTTTTGTACTTCGAGCTGAAAGACAAATGCTTTTAAAAGCGTAACGCTTTGCCAAAGGACATGTGTCCTTTAATGCACAGAGGCAGCTACTTTCGATTTAGCTTGGATTTGGAGGAGCGCCGACAAAGCAAAGCGAATAAAAGAGCTGCCAGCGAATGGGCGGGCTGGCTGTTCAAGATGGATGGGAGGGGCCACAAGAAAAAAAAAAAAAAAAGACGAGAGCAAAAAATTGTTTACACTTGGACAACGGTGGAGGCGGTCAACACGCTCTCAAGTTGTCCACTTTTGTTGTGTTCCACTCACGTACTACGCCATTGCCAGCCGGTGTCACTGTGTGTGTGCGTGTGCGAGTGGTGGGGACATTTCATTGTGTGCAACATTGTTGGTTTTATTGTTGTGGCTCGGGCCACTTTTGTTGTCTGCCGCATGGTCGCTGCGTGCCACAAAAGTTTTGCGGATGTGTTAAATATTTTTGCAACTGCCCGAAATAACTTGAAATGAAATGCATTAAGCAACATTTCTCGTGCCAGCAGCAGAGCAACAACGCTTTAATACATACTTTAAGCCCAACATGACGTATACGCAATGTGTGCCAACTGTCACTCAAGTGCATACGTGTGTGTGTGCGTGTGTGCGTGCGTGCGTAACTCTGTGAATCTCTCTATGTGTATAAGAAAGAAGCTCGGCTGTTAATTGTTGCCAAACAGCTTAGGCTCTGTAACTGAACACCTTATGAAAAAAGTTGGTCCAAACCATTTTCGGTTACAGTCTCCGGTCTGAGCTTCAGCCTAATCCCAATGCCCAAGTTCAGTTTCAGCTGCTTTACAAGCAACATGTGGATGTGAGTGTGGGTATGTGTTTGTGTATTAGAGCATCCTTAACAATTTCCAGGCTCTTTGACGCCTGTCGCTTTGCATCCACGTTGCATTCCTTCAACTGCTGGCATTTTGCCTTCAACTATTTTTGTTGCTTCCTTCTCAGCATGAGTGCTGGGCATAGGTGCATGCGGTTTGTCGTTGTCACAACGTTATGTTTCAATGCCACCTTTTGCTGAGTTTTTTCTCTCGGTTCTCTGTGGACATTACTGGCATTTACTCATCCACTTTGAGGCGGTTTTGTACGTCATAAATCGCTCAGCACTTTGATCTCGTACTTTTCTTTTTGTTCTTTTTTTCTTCATATTAGAATTACATGAGAGTCTCTCTGCTCTATCTCTCTCTCTCTCTCTCTCTCTCTCTTTGTCTTCCTGCCTCTCTCCTTTCATATTTTTCATATAAAACACTCCATTTTTAGGTCCAACTTTCGCTTCACATTGTTGCACAGTTTCCAGTTGAGCTTCCTTTTAGTTTCTAATTTTGTTTTTAGTTACGAGCTGCCGCAGCTGCTCTGTTTTTTATGGACATCCTCTCACAGTTGTCGTGCAAAGCTTTAAGTTTTCAGTTATTCAACGACTTTTGAGTTCTTTGTTTGAGGACGCTGTTTAAGGCAGCTGCTACTTCAGCAGTTTCATTTTTTGAATGTCCTTTCTAAATGTCCGCTCTGAGTAAGGTAGTCCCCGTAGAGCTGGACTTACAATATAGTAGAACAGTTTTTTACTTTTCTGATAAACGTTTCTAATATGGTTAACTTGGTGTCAGCTCTCTCTCTCTGTCTCTCTCACTCTTTCTATCTCTATTTATCTCCCTATCTGCAGCACTCCCATTTTGTAAATGTTTTCACATAACTTTTCAGCCAACAGTGACTTCATGCAATTCCCAAACAAGTAATGCAGTTGCTGCTTTTGAGTTAATTAAGTGAACCACTTGACCCACTCGACGCCCCTAATGAGCCACTTTGAATGGTCCTTATACGGAGGTTATCTAACTTTCAGCAATTTATAATGCTAATTCCCGGACAACAATGGCAACTGCAGAGTGACCCGGATTAAGCCAGTCTAATGCAACAGCGTGGGCAGCGGAAATGTAACAAAAGCTGCCAAAACTGGCCACGCACACATGCACGAAAACACAGAGATACACTAACAGGCACACATGCACTAAAACACACACAGTCGCTTAGCATGCATAGAATGCGCATTAATGGGCTTTTGGTAACAATTACGTGCGCATCAGCACACGGACACTGAATTGAAGGAGTTAGTCGTATCTGGTATTGTACACCTGCTGCCAGCTGCACCCTCTGTCCGTTGCCTGAAATCCTCGAATGCAACGCTGACTAACTTTAGCTCTTTTGAGTTCTGTATTCATTCTGAATTCTCTCATTCAAATGGATTTTATGTTCTTTCCCTGTTCCGAAATTCATTTTCGATGCAAATTGCGCAATGAATAAATTCAAATAAAAATGTGATAAAAGTGAAATAATAATATGTGGATACGATTTGTTATACTTCTCCCAAGAGTTCTACGAGAGTCTTAAAGCTTTTAACTAAGCTACTAAGGAATTATATATATCTTACACCTTACACCTTACACCTTACACCTTACACCTTACACCTTACACCTTACACCTTACACCTTATACCTTATACCTTATACCTTATACCTTACACCTTACACCTTACACCTTACACCTTACACCTTACACCTTATACCTTATACCTTATACCTTATACCTTATACCTTATACCTTATACCTTATACCTTATACCTTACACCTTACACCTTACACCTTACACCTTACACCTTACACCTTACACCTTACACCTTACACCTTACACCTTACACCTTACACCTTACACCTTACACCTTACACCTTATACCTTATACCTTATACCTTATACCTTATACCTTATACCTTATACCTTATACCTTATACCTTATACCTTATACCTTATACCTTATACCTTATACCTTATACCTTATACCTTATACCTTATACCTTATACCTTATACCTTACACCTTAAACCTTATACCTTATACCTTATACCTTACACATTATACCTTATACCTTATACCTTATACCTTATACCTTATACCTTATACCTTATACCTTATACCTTATACCTTATACCTTATACCTTATACCTTATACCTTATACCTTACACATTATACATTATACCTTATACCTTATACCTTATACCTTATACCTTATACCTTATACCTTATACCTTATACCTTACACATTATACATTATACCTTATACCTTATACCTTATACCTTATACCTTATACCTTATACCTTATACCTTATACCTTATACCTTATACCTTATACCTTATACCTGCTATGTAATTCTTATTCAAGTTTTCAAGTCTCTTTGCCGTCTCCCATAATAATCAGCTTTCAATTTGCTGTTAGCTGCTGCATTCGGTAGAATAGATGGCTCGGTCACGCCCACTGGCGCATTGCCATGGCTGAGCTATAGAAGAGAGAGTAGAATTTTTCAGCTTTGTTTGCATTTCAAATTCGGCCCGTTGCATATTTGTAAAATTCACCTCCGCCGCCGAGTGTGCTCCGTTCGCATGTTTAGTTGTTGGCCAGTTGCCGCTGCCAGTTTCCAGTTGCCAATTGGCAGTGTACAACTGACATAGCAACAGCAACAACTACAGCAGCTGCAACTGCAGCCAGCTGCTGCATTTTTCATGTTTAATTTCAGTTAGTGCGCAGTCCGTGTCGCCGATGGCAGCGTTTGTGGCATAATTTTTGGTGCCTCCATGTGTGAGTATCTATTTGTGTGTGTATGCACACTAGGTGAGAGACAGTTAGTTTGGCAATTGGTGCCCTTTGGCTAGAGAGCGTCAGTTAGTAGCTGCTGTCAATGCGGGCCAACATTGCGTATGCTTTTTGTAATTGCTGCGAGTTGACGCAAGTTGTTGCGCAGGTGTTGCTGTTCCTGTTGGTTTTGAAGTTTTCTACACCGTGCAAATAGATATAGGGGCGGGTGCACCGCCGCTAGAAAAATGTGGGGGCTTTATTGTTGTTGTAGCATCAGTTGGTTCTCAGCTAGAACGCAAAACTTGTCTGGCAATTCGCTGCCAAAACTTTACAAAGTGCTTTGATATATCAAAGTCAACAACTCCTGGCAAAGCTAATAAATTGGCTTGCTGCACACTTGCAGCATATCTCGAAAACGAATTAGCTCCAACAGTCGGCACTTAAAGCTGTCGTTCAGCAGAATTTACAATATTTAATATTCTATTAATAATTAATAATTAATAATTAATATATTTTAGTATATTTGATACGATACAATTTTTCAAAGAATTTGTTTCCAATAAAATTTTGACTTAAGTATTCAGTAGTCGATGCTAAAAAATTAATTCATATTTGTGTTCTTTTTGCAGTGTTTTCAAGTTGCTTTTGCATAGGATTCCCAGGTACTTTTAACACAGCACATTTTCACATTTGCTTTCATTTTTTGTTTTTGCCTTAACTCATGCAATAATATTTGCTTATAATTTTTTGCGTGAAAAGCTTAACGCAGACACTTAAGCATTCAACGGCCGAACGTTACCCTAGAAAGCAGCTTTGAGGAGATTAGCGAAAAGGTATGCTATAGAAAATGCAAATGATATAAAACAGTCCATAAAAAATGAGATCTGTATACGTAATACAAAACAGAACTATAGCAATGATTTAGTTTTATTGTAGGAAAGAGTACTAATAGTACTCAAATAAAATACAGGGTATGCAAAGAAGCAACAATATAAAATCTTCTGTATGACAAAAAACTAAGCCACAACACAGCGAAAACTCAGTGCTTAACTCAAGTGGCATTTTACAGAGCTGGGCACTTAAGTAGGGGAAGAAAGAACAAGCACACACACACATACATATACACATACATATACACACACATACACACACACACACATATGCAAACACATGTGTTGGGCGCCGTGATGTTAACTGAAATTCAATAACGCATAAAATAGCAAGTCACAAAACCCACACATTCTAGTTCAAAGAACAGAGAGGAGGGGAAGTAGAAGGTGAGTAACTTTGATATACGTATACATTGTATTCAGTCACACCCACATATAAGCACATAAGTAAGTGCTTCTCATGCATAGCCAAGTTCACATCTAAGTATTTACATACATATATCAAATTATGTTTGGCTCTATCGATATGCAAGTATGGCCACAATTTGTTAGTTTGTAAGAATGTGAGATTATTTGTAGAGTATTTGGTTCGCTTGGCTTTAAGTTCATATATTCCTAAGCTAGCAAGTCGCGTGGCCTTTAACCTTTAATGGCGGGCTATTAAAAATTCTGTGCAGCCTTGGTGAAAGTTCTTAGATTATCTGCTGACTGCAGCCAGACCTGACGGATTAACCAAATATGCTGAATATATATTTTGTAAAAAAATACACAAGAAAAGAGAGCGAGAGCGAGAGAGAGAGAGAGAGAGAAATAAATAAAAAATTTGGAGGAAGGCAAAGCACAAGACAAATTAAATTTATAAACAAATGGCGTTCAGCCAACAGTGGGAGTCGAGCTAAAAAGTTTACTTTTGCTTTGGCTTTTGCATTTAGCCCGAAGCACAGTCAAGTTCCATACCGACCAAACAACGACAGCAACACCAACAACAGCAACTACAACGACAAATGGCAAACTCTAAGCACATGTCAGTCCTTTTCACATTTGAATTTGAGTTTTTTTCTTTTCTGTTTTTTAGCATAGAGTCAGAAAGGGTCTGATTAATATGTCATGAGATATGTAACATAAAAATTGTATGGAATTTACAAAAAATTTTGTGAACTCAAATATTTGAGTTGATAAAAAATCAGTTGATGAGCTGTAGATGTGGCTTAGATATGCCACATAGTCCTATCTCTAGAAACGTAGGGTTTATATATTTTTAAAGATTTTAAATTCAGCCAGCTCAACTATACATTTTATTTCGCATTTAGATTTTTTACCATATTAAAGTTGAACTTTTTCCCTTGGAAACTTTTTAAGATAGCTGTAGCATTTAATCAAGCCTGACAAATTTCTATACACAAATGCCTGCAAGAGCATTAAAACGTCCCAGATGCCAGCAAAGTCCTCAGCTTAATGTTATCATATATTTTTACTTTTTGCATTCACATTAACCGAAAACTGTTGAGTGGCGCGCGTGTCTTTGTGGCCCACGCACGCCTTGAAGTTGACTTTAAAAATGTTTCACTTAAACAGGGCAGTGGCGGAGGAGATGGGCGAGTTGGCGGGCCTCCAATAAAAACAAAATGTGTACATGACAAGCAAACATAAAGTTAGAAGCTCGTTAAATTACGCCAAGGGGTAAAGGTATATGAGCGAAAGATGCACAGAAACAATATGGAACGTGTTTCTCGAAATGGAAACACGATTTTACTTTCCGTATGGGTGTGCGTATATGTGTGTGTGTGAGTTGAAAAATTATTGCGAATTGTCAAGCAACTGTTGCTGGCTTTTAGTTGTTCTCACAAGCTCGCCAAATGCCCACCAAAGCTCGCTGTCTTTACTTTAGTCAGCCTTGCGGCGTTATCAGCTGCCCAAAAGTTCATGCAAATCCAGTCAGCCAGCGTCTGTGGTCTAAAAGCCAAAAGTCTGGACGCAAATGCTTCAAACGGCGTTGAGGCAGTGGAGCGCGCATCATTAAGAACTACAAACGCAAGTGCCCAAAAGGATAAGTTTAACAAACCAAAAAAAAAAATAGTAGTCTTTGTTATAGAAGTTTGGTAAGCGGGCGCAAGCCACATGAAGACCGCAATAAACTCAGAAAAAGATAACAAATAAGACTAGCTAATTATTATTCGGCCAGTAGTCGGAACTAATCAGTTATTTTGTTTGTCAGGCTGCTGTTAAGCATTATGCATTCTTTCCCTCAGTATATCAATCGGTCAGTCAATATCAGTTTATCGTCAATCAGTATATTCGTTTAGTCTTTCTCATCCATCTATCAATATGTCAATCCATCAGTCTGTCAAATCATTCAATCAGTTTTTCAGTTTATCAGTAATCCATCCATTTGTCTTTCTTTATATAATCTATAAATCAGTCAATCAATATATCAGTTTATCGACAATCAGTGTTTTTGGCCATCAATCTTGTTTCCTATCAGTATATCAATTTGTCCATCAATTAGTCACTTTACCACTTTATTTATATGAAATTATCAATATATAAATATATCAATAATATCGAATAATAAATAATATCATTATATTAGTCTATCAGCTTATCAGTCATCAGTCTAGCCCTTTATCAACTTATCAATATATCAATATATAAGTAAAATAATATTAAAATCTATCAATCTATCAATCTATCAATCATTATATTAGTCTATCAGCTTATTAGTCATCAGTCTAGCTCTATATCAACTTATCCGTCCGACACTCTTTCAATCTGGCAGTTAATCTGTCTGGCAGTCATTTGGTCTGGCGCCTTATCATACGATTAGTTTGGAAATTTGTCAATTGATCAGATGGTCGATTTGTGTATAAATCAGCAAGTCAGTCAGCTTATTTGAGTAAAAGTCTGTTATTATTAGCCTGTCCGTCGGTTTGTGTGTCAGTCTATCCATCAAACTGTACGCCACTTTGACCGGCAGCCCGTATGCGACTCGTTTCGGACAACCCGTACGTCACTTCAGGCACACTTCCGTTCGTATTTCCATTTTCATTGCGGTTCTTTGCAGCCCCATCTCATTTGGCTGTGCGGTCAGGCATTAATACAATGTATGATATGATGTTCACATCCAAACACTTTTTACCGCTGGTATTTTTAATTAAAATTGCACAAAAAATGGTTATATCCCAAAGCCTGCTTCACTTTATTTTAAGAGCCTTCCCCGATTTACGGCGCACTGGCAGAATTTTAAACTTTCATTTCGAGAGTTGGCAGCACTGAAATGAGCTTAAGATATAAACTGCTTAGAGAGGAGGGCTCAAATGTGCATTGGCACAAGTTCAATTTTTATTCAAATTGAAAGCTATCAAAGCTGACAGCAAATATTTAAATCCAAAGGGAATGTGAAATCGTAAAAGAATATTTCAAATAAGATGATAGACAAAATATAATATTTAAATTCCAAAAATAAATTCTTTTGTACTCTATTGATTGAATTTTAGCTTTATATATATATATATATATATATATATATATAAATTGTAGTGTATTCACTTATCTACATATCCATTGCCTGATTTTATTGCCAACCACAATTCGTTACACAAAAACCCGGATGATACTTTTTTGAAGTTTCTCTTTTTTTTTTGTTTTTGATGAAATGACATTAATAACCGATAAACTAACGTAAAAAAAAATTGTGACATTTATATTCGGAGCAGTGGAGCCCTCTAGCTACAATTCGTATGAAACTTTAAGGAACATAGAGTGCAAAAACATTAAAGATGCCTCTGGCGTGCCGTCCATTATGGTCTCTGTTCCACTCGAGTTTTCTTGATATATGGACACGGAGATAAAGTTTACCTGACAATGCGAGTGGGCGTATCTATTATTAAGATCTAACACCCGGATCCGGCTCCGTGTCACATGCAAAAGCGGAACGTATGAAAATGGGCTGAAACACATGGCAATTGTCCCATTGGCAGAGGACTCTAAGCCGGGCCCAGATTCGGATGCGGGCCGGGCAGGGCTAAGGCTATTCTGGCACGGGTCATTAACATAAGCAGCTCTGCAGGCGTTGGCCATGTGTCGTAGGCTGAAAATGATAGGAAAAAGGAAACTAGCAAAAGCACTTCACTCACACACATACACACGCACATAGACTGACAAACAGAAGGGAAATGCCCTTATACATACATATGTACATAAATTGATTGTGTGTATATGTTGACCAAAATGTGTCAGCCAGTCGGCGCATAAATCATTCGGGCCTGCTCGTGTTATCTGTGGATGGTAATGCTCTGATTTTCCAAAGAATTTAATTGACAGTCGAATGTAGAAAGTCATAAATTATTGGCTAGAAAGCGGGGCACGCTTTAAGCAAAGTTAATTGTAAACTCGCGCGTTCTTCGGTCCAAACAGCAGCGAGTCCAATCAGAAGCAACTGAGAAATGGCCGCAGGCATCTGTTGACAAAACAAAGCAACTAAAGCACACACTCACACATCGGAGGCGACACGTGCGGCATGCGTGTCCTGTGAACAAAATGCTGAGTCTGAGTTTGGGTCCTGATTGTAGCCAAGCCTTATTTGGTTTGCTAATAAATTAATGATGTACTTCTGCGGGCTGCAAAGGACCAGCAAATTGTCACAAACACTCAAGGCAAGCAGACACACATGTACATACACACACACACACACACACACACACACACACACACACACTCAAATATATATATGTACATGCATATACATATATGTATGCGATAGTTGATGGCTGTGGCTGCTGTCAAAAAAAAAATATTTGTGACTTGCCTCGGTCAGGATAAGAACTGAATTCTTAATTAGTTTGTATCTGTGGCCAATTCGAAAACTGTCAAAAATGATCTCAAATTAAATTCGATTTCGGAAGAGAGAGAGAGAGTAAGAGAATTAGATGATTGAGATAAATACAATTTGCATTTGAAATGATCTTAAAATCTTCTATACTTCTTCATAGCTCTAAATAGCTCTAAGCTCGTCTATGACGTTTCCATTATTTATTATGTAGTCCATTATCAATTATGATCAGAAGTATTTCATTCGGATCAATTGTGACTTGAAATTCTTGTGATTTGAATTTAAATTCATCAAAGTCTTAAGTAATTTGTAGAAATTTCAATTGAATTTTCGTGCTTCAACAAGATGGTGTTCACGTACGATCCGGAAATGAATCAGCAAGTGATGCACGTCTATCAGGCCATCCGCAGCCAGGTCGGAGACGAAGCCATAAAAAGGCCATTGTGGTACTGCGGCCTCTCAGAAGGCCAATTGGCCGCCGCGAATGGCCTGAAGCGCGCCTTAGGCGACGATATTTTACAGTGTAGCACACATCGGTCGCACCGTCTGCTGGCCAAATTGGGCATAGTACCGCGGCCACCGTCGAGCGGACTGAATCGAGTGCTGCAGATGAGCCGTGGCAACGACGTGGCCTTCCTGTGGTTCCTCATGGAGATGTATTACAAGACGACGAATCATGCGGTCATCTATGAGCTCAACGAGAGCATAATCATGTCCGCCATCTTCTGGCTGGATCTCTTTCCGACCCTGAGTGAACTGGAGCGCGTGCTGCCGCTGCCGGATGAATCGGTGGCTATACGATTGAAGCAGGACCAGGTTAAGGTGGGCCGTTATAAGTCCAGCCAAACGAAACTCATGAACGATCTGAATAAGCAACTAGCCCAGCTCCAGTCAAATTCAATGCACGTCCACTCGCCCTATTTCGAGAAGATCTTAATACGCATTCCTCGAAAACGGCGACATTTTGTCCATCGCCCGAAGCAGCCGATTCCCTTGCCCACAATCGAGTCGCATTTGACACGTCACTCTTTCAAGTCCCGTTGGTTTGGCAAATACACCTTCAATCATTCGGAACGGATTGCCAGATCCGTGCTAAATAGTGAAGTTGGAAACATTCTGTGCGCGCTGAATTCGGAAACGTGTCGAAATGGTGAATTGTCTACCTTGTGCGGGCACCACAAGTTCATCAACCAAATGGAGGAATCGCTACGTGATAATCTGGCTGTGATCAAACGAGAGCGTTGCATGCGATTCATGGATGTGGACTTCAAGAGGCGAGAGAACACTCGCCGACGCGTTCTGGAAGACCTGGATCGCATGTCGGAACGCTATCTGGCCGAGTTTCGTAAGCTGACCAAGAAGGAGCGAGTCGCAGCTATCAGAAAACGGTTGATTATGGATCCATGTGATCCGGGATTTATCTACCTTGACAAAGGCGATATTGACAGGATGGAAGATGAGCATTTGTGTGGGATTATTGATTCCCGTTTGGGCATCCATTTACCAGATAAATGCGTACCACCCACCGTCGTAGACAACAGTGCTAATGAGATTGCATTCAAAACTGTACAGAAACGCCCAAGTACTCAAGGCTTCGATGAGATATGGCACGGAAAAGATAGTAAACGATACTTAAAGCTGCGATGGAGTGGCACTGGCATTGAGAGGGAGAAGGTTCAGACCCAGGAACGCTCTCGATGCCAGTGTTCCTGTGGCAGCAAATATTTTAAGCTGAGCTCGGATGGTTGGTTTCACAAGTTCAACTATCACAAGGTCTTTGATGCCTTCAATGGCGAACAGCAGCAACCAATAAAGTCAGCGGTCATCAAGGTGCTCAAAGACGATGTTGATGAACGAGAAGAAATGTCGGAAGACAATTGTGATTCGATAGACGCGCTGGTAGATCACTCCGTCAAACGCCGTTTCAAAGAGGGCACCGACCTATTCGAGAAAGAGTATCAAGCGCGTTGGAAGTCTCTCAAAAGTGACTCGCCCAATCGGATCGACCTGGGATATACCTATTACGATGCCGACGATCTGGACCTGATGCGAGATCTGCTGCGTAGGGGCCTGGACCGGGTGGCCGAGGACCAACGCTTCGTATTGCCTACGCTGCCCGAGGTGCATTACGTGCCACTGCTACTCGAGTGGATCCGAGCACGCTACGGCAAACGATACTCCCGATTGGAGTGCAGGCGCAAATACAACCAGGCCAAAATAGTCATGAATGACGTGATGCACATGCTGAACAATAACTTTGTGCAGGTGAAGCGCCTGCGGACCTTGGGACAGAACGGAAAGGCCGCGGCCTTTCCCGCCCACAATGCCAATCGCAAGACTCTGAAGAAATACTGGAACGAATATTCGAAACAATTCTATTTGTCCTTTTTGGAGATGGGTCGCATATTCTACGGTGCCATGGGCGCCCATCAGAATACGCCGACAAATAAAATATATTTCACGTACATGCCCTCTCAATTCAGAGACGTGTAGTGCGACAAAACGATGGGAAATTGAGATACAATGTAACAAAATTAAAGGGTATTTACTGTCTGGCAATAAAACGATCTAAATCGATAAGAAACATCCATCCCATACAGATTTGAGCTGTAAAGTGCGAGTTCACTTGAATGCGCTGTTGCAGAAGGGAGTAATAATACGCAATCACTAAACAGTTATAATTCATTAGCGTAATAGTTCATAATCAATATACGTGAATGCTCATTAATCAGGCTCCGCTGAAAGGGTGATGTCTGATGGATGTCAGTCTGGACTCGATGAAAGCTCAAATTGGCATGCATGAACGCATTTCCGCTTCCGCTTTGACTCCGACTGCTGCTGCACAGCTTGACCCATGGGCCAAGCTATATGCCCTATGCCCCATCACATACCCACCCACCCACACACACACATAAAAGCGCTTGTATACATGTGTGTGAATTATTAAAGCTGAACTCAGTTCGGCTGCGCTTCGACTGCGCTGCATGCTTTCATGTGCAGCGTGGCGTATTAAAGCCAAATTGCGTTATCCGCTTCGCAAATGGCAAATGGCATAAAGGCAGCTTATTAAAATATTAATTGAATGTTGGCAAGCGCCGATAAATGGGCACTGGTAGCGCGCAAGTAAACCTGGCCAAAGGTTTATTACCCTCATAATTGCGGCATTATGAAAACGTCAGACACAAACTGGAATAAAAACTGAGCAGGTAAATATAAATATATAATAAATAAGTGTATATATATATATTGTGTGTATATGGAAATGTGGGCGAGGGGGAGGGCGCGGGCTCGTAAAACGGCCATAAAGCTGCTAAAGATACCTACGCAAAGAGAAAGATAATGTGCGTTTAAATTGAACGAATTCGGCATGCACTGCCCCAGTGGGGCAGCGGAGCAGATGCTGCTCGAGCTCTACTTATGTAATTAGAAGGATAAAAGGAAGAGCTTTGTCTGCCATTTTTATTTGGTGTAGATTACGTATACGCCCAGCTGGCCACGAGGGCAGCCAGAACTGCCTTGGCTCGGCTCACTTTCCTCTTTGTTATTTGGCGAGTTTGCAGCTGATTTTTTGTTTTGTTTTGTCTTTTCTGGTCTCTCGTTGGTTATTCGGTAGCTGCAGTCATTGTTTTACGAGCCATAAACATGAACAATTAGGACGGGCGGGCGGCTGGTAGCCACTTTTGTTATGATATTTTTATAACTTGGTTTAATTAGAAAAATACATTAGCACAAGCATATAGACAACACAGAAAGCATATACAGACAGTGGAGCGCAGGCAGGCATTGGATATTCGAATGGACGGGAATACCTCAATTGCAGTGGTCGGACACATTTTCACTCTTCGCGAAAAATATAAAGTATCCCACTCCGGCACCCAGGACAACGGCTATACAGAGCCACACGTTGAATGTCATAAAGATGAGCATCAGCAGAAACGAGATTGTCACCTGAAGCATATGCAACAGCGTCTGATACCAGTGAATGGGCGCCAGCCAGGCCGCACGTGTCCTCAGCGGAGTCTGCTGATTTTGGTTCTCGCCCGGTCCCGCTGGCGTTACAGCTGACAGGGGCAACGAATAAGCATCGAGAAACGGTGGTGGCGCTAGTTGACTGGCTGTTGTGTTGCCCCGATCACTGCCGCCATCCTGACGCTTCTTGTAGCACTTTTTCAACCACTCCCGATAGCATTTCAGCGCCTCATAGCCGATGGCCATTATGAAAACTATTAGGCAGGAGAGTACCAGCGATGTCGTGGTGCTTGTGGTCCAGAATCCGAACAGAATTGTTTCTCTGTTGCCAACATGGAAGACCATGGATCCGCCGTGCCCTGCGCTACCGTGGCAGGAGTGATCCGGCTGTGCATTCTCCGTCTGCCGCTCTGCTGTCTGGCCGGACGATGCCGCCTCATGGTGTTCGTGTGAATGATCGTTGCGGGACTCTCGAGTAAAAACTGTCGGAAATTGGACCCTATCGTAACGCAAATCCATGCTGTGCGGTTACGTCCAAGGCCTACCTAATAAATGCGACATGTAAGCGACTAAAACATTAATATTTTTACAGCTTTTTTAGGCATTTCGTTTTTCTGGTGACAGTGTTCGGAAGTAATTTAAATTCTGACTTCTGCTCGAAATCCAATTTAAATGTTGTGTTAAGTTTCGCTTGAAACATAGCGAACACTCCTCCTCACCCTTTGCAACTCACTCGATATCTGCTCTCTGGCTTTTCAAGAACTTGTTGCATTTACAAGCTCTTGAAAAAATACTGGAATTTACTATCCGAGACATGCAAATTTTGTGAATTTTGAAACTATCTGCAAAGGATACGCAGCTTTCAATTATATCAGGACATTATCTCAAAAATTTCTGCAATAATTGGCGTTCTAAAAATTGTGCAAAGTGGAAATATTTAAACTTGAATGCAAAGCTGATAATTTCAGTTTAAATACTCGTAACCTACTGAGAGCTCTCAGTTTCAAGAAGAAGAATACTAAGCCTATTCATTAGTGCTAAATCAGTATCTAGAGCTAATTCTATTAACATGCAAACTAGCTATAATCTATCAATTATTATTTCCTAAAAATATACAAGGTTTATTTCAAAGTCTCCTGCAAATTTTCTGCTACGGCATTCGGCCATGTCGAGTCGTGCCAATCAGGCCACAATTTATGGCTGCTCATTCAGTGCACTGCGCCTCAAATTGCGGTGCACAATGCCCGAATCATTAACATAAATGGAATTTGGTCTGGGCCACATTTCAGTCTGCAGGAGAACACAGCCAACTACGTGCTGCAAAATCAATGCAGTTGTTGTTGATGAGAAAGCTGCTGCTCGTACAAGACGGCAAATTCGTTGGCTCTAATGGCGATCATTATTCATGGTGTTCGTCGACGAACAGTAGAATCTCTGGCTTCTTGCATATTAATAAAGATTTAAGCAAGCAACTGGAACTGAGAGCCCTTAAATTAAGTTGGACGAGCTGCCGCGAGCTGCGCCACTAACAGCTCACTTCAGCTTACTTCTATTCACTTCAAGTGCGGCACGAGCTGCCCATTAAATTATGATATACAACAGATTAATCACACTCCGTTCCTGCATTAATTTTGGTGTCTCTGTCTCGCTGATGCGTTGCACTGAACGTGCAGGCATCTCATATCTATGTAGACATGTACATTCTTCGCTAAGTGCCGCTATTTGCTCGAATTTTGGAAGTCAGCACGTGAAATAAAAAATATATAAAAAACGTAGCTGGAGCGCATTCCGCTGACCGCCCATTAATGCCTGTGTTTTGTGCTCGGCCACATTAATCATTCTGCTCGCCTGCAGCAGCGGCAAGAAAAACGCTTGGCAATAATGGGAGCAGGAGCAAGAGTGGACGGAGCGGGAGGCCACAACATATTTTTTGAACTGGCTAAAAACAATGCCAAAGCCGCCAACAACAGGAGCAGGAGCTGCAAAGGGAGGGCGCAAAAACAATGTAAACGCTGCATTAAATGCTCTTTCTCTATGGCTGCTAGCGAGCTTCCGTTTCCGTCGCCGGTTAATTGTCAGCAGAAAGAGAAAACGTGACCATAAAACTTGCGGAATTCTAAATACTCTATCATTATTTATAGAATAATTATATTAAACCGAAGGCCGTGCTTGTTTATGACCTTTCCAAAAACTCGGAAAGGTAATTCAAGCTAAATGAGTTATGCATAGCGCGCTTCAGATTTATAGGTCTTTCTTAAAATTAATTTGTTGACAATCTGATAGAGTTTTACTGAAATTTTTGTCTCTTTAAGTCAGTTAGTCAGAACACTCTGGTCTATATGTACAAATAATAAAGATTAAGCTAGAGGAATTTCTCTTTATTTTTGTTATAGCACATAGTAGTTTATATAGATTGACGAGCAATCATTAATCTCGCTATCTGAAACAAGCTTCATTACAAAGTTAGTTTGCCTTTTGAGAGGAGCTGCATTGACTTTTGGTTGCTGACTCTCAATCCTCGACTCGAGACTCGAGACTCCCAACTGAGCTGGCATAGATTGTCGGTTCCATTTGGGCTGTCTGCGGCTCTGATGCGCTTCTATTCTTTATCAATTGTCTTGGTGAGCAAAGCGTTAATCATGCGCCTCTTAATGGCTTCGAGGCGCAGCGTTTCCCAAGGGACACAGATTTCAATGGACCAAGTTTCGGCTCATTGCTGTCCGTTGTTCACTTGGCTGTCCGCCTTTCAATGGCCAGAGCGATGCGAAGGGAATGAAATGAAAAATATGTTTTTTCTTTACAATTTTCCTTTTTTCCGCCGCACTCTGTTGTTATTGTCCTGACGTTGTGCCGGCCCAGTCAACACGCATACCATTTCAGAGTCGAGCGCTGTGTTCCCTTTTAGGCTGCTCTAAGGCAGCCTTGCGTGTAATCGCGCTGCTAAGTCCATTTAATCAACTTAATTTTGTACAAATTCTCAGATATTTCACTTTCTCTTCATTTTTTTTATTTGCTTCTCTTTTTTTCGCCCGGGTGACGCAAACGCCGTGGGCTGACAGCGAATTAAATAAAATTTGTTTGGCGGAAGGCGGGGCGACCGGGTTGTGCGGCCCAGGTATGACAGCTACAGATTTCAATCGTTGTTGAAAAACAGTTTTCGGCACTTCAAACATTTTACATAATTTGCTTTTGAATACATTTTGATAAATGTGCGCACGTTCTTTGTGTGTGTGTGTGTGTGTGCATGTTTGTGTTGTTGAGCTTTCCATTTGAATGTTGCATACATTTTGGGTTGTTGCTGAGGCGCATGTGGCGTATATACAATATTTGGTTACAAATATACACGCTAACAATAAAATGTTAATTTCATATAATAATGTTAAATAGTAATTAGAAATATAATATTGCGAAAACTACACTTGAAGTAGGCAAATAATTGAAAAATAAGTTCATTAGATTAAATTGAAAATGATATTAAAATTAATTTGGAGTTTAAAGTAAAAGCGTACACATACGTATACGTAATATTTGCTTATAATTTTCATATAGTTTATAGTAAAATTGTTGAAATTCATCGATTTGCCAAATGATCTGTTATTATGCGCAAATCCAATTAATATTACAAATGGAAAATTAACAATTCAAGTGAAAATTTAGATACCTTTGACTTGAGATGTGACAATGCTTTCAAATGTACACAGATATTAGCTTACTAATTTAATAACCGAATACCTTCTTAGTAAATACAATTACTTCAAATTTTAGCTATTGAATTCCCGAAATAAAGTATGAAATGTGCCGAGTAAAGTGCAGCTCTTATATTTATTGAATTTAATATGAAACCTAAGAGCTTTGACCCTAATATATATAAGGAATTGACAGGCTGGCTCTAAAGCTGAAATTGGAGCTCATATCGTTTCGGGTCATTTTCACTTCAAAGTGCTACCAATTTGCTCGAAATAACTCAACACAGTTGCCACTTGCAACACTCTATCGATTATCGACACTGTTATCAGTCACTTTAGTGCTTACCCCCTGTCAGCCAACCAATTTGGCCCACACACACACACACAATACACAGATGTACACACAGTCTTCGGCAGGACTACAGCTGAAATGAAACTGGGCTGCCATTTAGCTCAATTGGGCATTTGTTACGTGACACTGGACCATATACACCCTTAGACAATAAAATTGGTTAATAGGTAGCTGGAGTCAGCGTGCTGTACCTATGTATAGCCAGGTCAGCTTGTGGCTTGACAGGAGTTAAGTATGCCTACTCTAGCCAAAAATAAGTTACTGATATTCTTTTAAAATAATACCTTTAATTTTCTATATGCAAAAAAAGAATAATATTAGCTTTCTCTTATATATAATTCGCCTCTTCTTTAAAGGGTATCTCTACGTATACCCCTTAGGATTTACAGCAGCATTCTGAGTTTTCTTCTCTATTTGTTCGGGCATGTTTTTTTTTTTTTTTTTGCTATTAGATTCTCTTCGTTCTGGCAGCTTGCCGACAAACACTTCTTACATGTGTGTATTTTTTATATCCCAAGCGTATCTGAACGTTTCAACTGATTTATGATTCAATAGTTGTTAGCGCTTCATGGACAATGCTGACAATCGCAGACATTTTCATAAGCGCATTTTTCTAAATTGCTAAACAGTTTTTTTTTCGTTCTCTATCTTCTTTTTCAACTTTTTACAATCATTTGACAAGAAATCGCTGCTGCGAATGTTTCATAAACGTCGTATTAGTGTCACAAAAAAAAAAAAAAAAAAAAAAAACCAAAATAGTAAAAAAAATCTCCCAAGTGCTCATAAAACTGCAGACTTTACTGCTAGATATAGGATAGAAACAGCAGCAGCAACGGTAATTTCGCTGCAATCGTCAGCTTATTTTTTCTCTCTGTTTTTTTTTTTTTTTTCCATGAAGAGGAGCGCGCATCTCTATTTGAATATAAAATCCGCTTAGCTGCAGGGTGAAGTAGCCAAAAATCGAGGAACAGCGAAAAAATCTGTCGGCACGCTGAAAGCAGTATACGACTGGAAGATACCCTGACCTTAGTGGTCAGCAGCCAGGGTTATTCAAGGTTAATACTGAGTATCAAATATAGTAAAAAAAAAAAAAAAAAAAAAATAGAGCGCGACTACACTAATTGAGTGTGCGGTATAGACTATATTATATGAGTAAAGTAGTGTGCGGTGCTGTTACATCACCCACAAATATATATATATATATCGGCTTCTAGCTCTACAATATATATTCACACAAACAACACACCCTGCTTACAGACACACAAATAGCTTAATGTTTATAGTAACACACATAAGCCATGGCTGCCGTAGCTCTTGCGGGCGATGCGCTGCTTGTTCTTGGCATCGCCGCCATTGGGTCTGGCAGCCGGCGCAGCTCATAAAGTGGCATTGTAACATGGCTGGGGCTAGGCAACGAGCGAGCGTAAAATCATCATTTATCAGCAAGCACCCAGCAGCCAAAAGCTAAGAGCAAGCAGCCAGCAGCCAGCAGCCAGTAGCCAGCAGCTAGGAGCAGCTACTAGCAGCAGCTAGTAGTTGGCGCCGGAAGATCACTTTGTCATTGTCAAGCCGTTTTGGAGAGTGTGTGACTCCACCTTCGGCGCACTACACGCCCTTAGCACACACACTCACACTTGATATCCAGCCAAGTGGCAGTTCCTGCTGCCTCAGTCACTGTTTTAGTTTTTCTCTAACCCAAACTATTGCTCAAATCATGCATAGATACCAGATACAAATACGAACGCTTGCGGACATGCACGTATTTGCATGCAACGCGCTTTCCTTGCTTCCGGCTCAACAAATGTTCGCTGTTGTTCTTGTTATTGCTTTTTATCATTCGGTATTTGATATTTTTTCACAATGTTTCACTTCGTTTCACATCCGTTTCCGCGCATTTTACACGTTTGTTCAAGTCGTCGCCTGACTAACAAATAAGCAATGCACATGGACATGTACATGCATGTATATATGTAGTTCATATTCATTTTTTATCTCTTTTCTTTTTTTTTTAATTCCTCACAGTCTGTTAAGCTGTGCATCCAAATGTCACTTTGAAGCACAGTTTGCGACACTCGACAGCTGCTGCATAACTTTTTACTTTTTCCCTTTCTATCCCCTCTCTAACTTTATCATGTTGCACTGTGAGTGCCAAACCAGCTTTATATACAGATTAGTGCAAACTTATATACATGACATCCAAATCTGAGTTTAATACCAAACTTTTAACCAAAATTCGAACCTATTAGTTTGAATTATTCTATATATATGTTTGCGGTATTTAATAATATCTAAGGCTAAGTTCCTAAAAGCTTATTAGCTTGAATTGCTCTAATTGTTAGCAATGTATTATTACGTAATTACAAACTGCAGTGACAACATTCTCATCTTATTTGTTTTATCAACATAACTCAAAGTTAATTCCTCATATAAGCTCAATCAAATTACTGTCAAAGTTTATGCTTAAAACCGTTTAATAAACGCCTTTGTTAACGTTACATGAGCCAACAATGAGCTCAAATATTGTAAATTGGAATTTCACGAGTATTACTAAGGATTATCACAGTAGTTCGAAGTTTTGAGCTTAGCCATTTGGACGCTTCCTGGATAAGTTCCTATGAAATATAATATATGTATTTAAAAGTTAATTTGCTTTGTTGCCCTTTTTCGATAAGCTGCGAAATTCTTGTGCAACTTTCCGAACTGAAAGCTAATTGATTCAAGAAACTTTGAATATTTTGCAGTAAATTGTGTTAGTTAGCGGAGTGCAAAAGTTGGCTGCAAGCTGGAAAAGTTTCGCAAAACTTACGACAATACAGAATGGTGTATAAATTTGTTAAAGGATCCAAATAGGTCAATAAGAAAGTCGGTTGGGTTTACATTTATAAGGTTGCCTTTTATTTGATGCTTTAATTTCTGCTCAGTTTTCATATATAGTTTTAGATTTAGATATTCTCTTGTTTTGTATTTTGTATGTTGTATGTTGTATTTTTTTTTTTTTTTTTTTTTTTTTTTTTTTTTGTATTTTGGTATATTATGCACTCGCAGCTGTGGGAAGCAGAATTCAAATGCAATTTTACAGTTTTGTAAGCTTCACTTGAAAGGATTTCAAACAGTTTTGTTTGTTTTCTTTAATTTTATCTTTTGTTTACAGAACTTTAGCTCTGTGATGCATAGCATTAGATGCGCTTAGTTTGTCATGCTCCTTTCATTGCATTTAGGATTTAGATTTGTCTGTGTCTAAAGGGAGGAATTAGTATTGTTTATTTTGATTTCCTTTTTTTTGTATTTTGTTAGTTGGTATTTTGTTATTTTTTTATTTCAACATACAGTACACATACGTAACTCGGTTTTATGTTTCAAAATCATGTGCTTAATGCAGACATATTGTACATACAATAAAAACACGCACACATAATAGACTTAGCCAGACTAGATATTTGTAAATGTATAGAATGTATATATATTTATTTATATAGTATCTATATGTGTAGTTAGTACTCATATAAACTAGCAGTAACTAGTTCGTATTATTTAGTATTTTTATTATAATTTAATGCAGTTGATCTAAACTAAAAGTTTAATGCTTAATGTTTGGTATCACAGAGAGGCGTGACTTTTATACAAATACACAAAAAGATAAGATAAAACAAGGTTTAATATAATTGTTACAGAAAGTATTTAAAAATACATTTAAATGTAACTTAGTATTGAGCTTTAGCTACACGAGTATAGTAAATATATGTTAGGAGACAGGACTGCACACAGCATAGATAGATCTGTATCTGCTTAATTTCTGATATATGTAGAGCTTTCCTATTTACAGTTGCACAGTTTATAGACACCATTTTGTCATGTTTGACATATATATATATATAATATATATATATATATATATATATATATATATATATATATATATATATATATATATATATATATATATATATATATATATATATAGATATATATATATGTTTATATATATATATATGTTTTTAAAGTTATTTATCGCGTTATCGTATATTAAGTATAATTTAGATGACACAATATCTTAAGTGTTTATTTAATTTTAAATTTTTGGCTCCGTTTGAGTATCGCAAATACACTACGCTCGCTGTGGGCTCAATAGATTCGATATTGATTGTGATTGTAATCGGTTCTCTAGTTGTTGAACTAATAAACATAAAAAGGAACCGTGTGAAAACCTATTCTGGATCAACAGTGGTACAACCGTCTTGTGGTGTGAGTTTTGTGTGTCTGTGTGCTACCAAACTATCGATATTCGATAGGCTAAACAATCGTTAGTTAAGAAAAAGAAACCTTGAAGAATGAAATCTATAGATATACTTGTCGATTGTTTTGCAACTGTTTGTGTGTGAGTGTGTGTGCGAGTTGTCTTGATTGCTTTGGGTGGGTGCTTGTGTATATGTGTTTGTGGGTGTGTGTGAGTGTAGAGTGGTTGCTGTTATTAGACCATTTCATTGCTTAGTTTTACATTTAAAAATTACAACGGTCAGTTACATTTAGAGGAGTCGTCTACATTTATCGTTTATCGTTTATCAATTATCTTTTATCATATATCGTAATTATGTTTTGCGTTATGCAACACTACTACATACAAAAAATACTCATAGGTAAACAGTTACATATACTCATACATAGTACATATAGATCGGTGTGTCTGTGTGTTTGTTTGTGTATGAGTTTGGGAGAGGGTGATGCTTATGTAGCTCGCGTTCCTTGCCAAGCAGTAGATACTATTTAGTTTTGGCTTATTCGTGTAAAGTACAACATCTATAGATATTTAGAGAGCCAAGTATCCAGGGATCCGTTGGCTTCACAGGAAGCTCTCGCGTGCACCATGCCGCTCATCGCCCAGCATGACGCGCTGCGACGGCGGCTCGCCGTACTGATCCTGGTAGTAGTTCTCGCGCATCATGGTGTTCAGACTGGAGCACCGGAAGTAGAGTATCTCCTGGAAGGGCTTACGAAAGTCGCGATTTAGCGTGGCATAGATAATTGGATTTAGCAGAGAGTTGGCATAGCCTAGCCAGAGGAAGAGCGAGGAGAGCGAAGGTGGCACATGCATCGTCTCAAAGGGTCGGATCAGTGCCAGTATGAAGAAGGGCAGCCAGCAAACGGTAAATGCTGACATGATGATGCCCAGCGTAGTAGATGCCTTCTTCTCCTTGGCCAGCTGGAAGCGCAGCTTCTTGTGATGCGGAGATCCCAGGAGTCCCGTAGACCCGCTTACGCCACCGCCGCTGCCATGATGACCATGCGTAATGCCAACACCGCCTCCACCCCCACCGCAGCCCCCTCCACCACTGGTGCTCAAACCGCCGCACGTTGAGTAGGTAAGCGAGGTGTTGCCTATGCTGCTGTGCCGGTGTCCATGGCCAGCGCCGTTGCCGCTGCCTAGCTCAGTGTGCGGTAGGGCAGGAGCTGTCGCCGTCTGTGGCGAGCCGGTGCCGTTCATGGCCTGCTGTAGATGTGTCTGGGCGCGTTTCTCCTCCAGCACAATGCGCCGTGCAGCCTTGAAGATCTGGTAGTACACGAAAAGCATGACGGAGAGCGGTATGTAGAAAGAGCCGAGCGTCGCATAGATCTGATAGGCAAAGTTCTGACACACAGTGCATATAGGCTGGCCATCCTCGTCCTCGTGCTCGTTACCCAGTATTAGCAGCGGCGGCAGTGAGATGCAGGCGGCAGCCAGCCAAACGATACCCACGCAGAGCATCATGCGGCGGGGAGTGCGCTTGACACCGTACTCCAGGGGCTTGGTAATGGCCAGATAACGGTCAACGGAGATGGCACACAGATTCAGTATGGAGGCGGTGCAGCAGAGCACATCGAATGACACCCAAATGTCGCAGAGCAGCGTGCCAAAGCTCCAGCGCTCAAGCACCTCGTACAGCAGAGCCATTGGCATAACGAGCAGGGCTACGCAGAGATCGGATAATGCCAATGAGACAAGCAGGTAATTGCAGGGCCGTCGCAGCTTACGCACCATGCAAACGGCGATGCAGACGAGTACATTACCCACCACAGTGCCCAGGATGACAATTAGAAGAATGATGCTCACTATCACCGATTGCAGCGGCGGCAGCTCGAACTCCTCCTCGCCGGGAGCAAGCTCGTCCAGCAGCAGCGGAGTGTCGGACATGGACACCAGCGTGCTACTGCTGCCATTCGGAGTGCTGCTCGTGATGCCCGGATAGCTGACAATGGCAATGGGGCTACTGTTCACAGAGCTCGCCGCGGATGCAATGGCGCCCAGGAAGGCGCTGCTGCTGTTAAAATCATCGCTCAGGTTGCCGCTGTCTGGGCTCCTTGCTGCCGGCTGTTCCGTCGACGTTGCTGCTGCCGTGGCATAAGCTATGCAGCTGCTCAGGCAGAGTATGAGCAGCGTCAGTGTGGCTGTGGAGATCAGTTTGTTGTTGTTGTTGCGGGTGTAATTGTTGTTGCTGCTGTTGTTGTGAGGCTGAAGTTGCTGATGGCGTCCTCGGCGGACTGCTGCTGCTGCAACGCAACGCTGCCCGAGCGAAGCCATCAAATTATGAATTTCTTTTGTGCTTGCACTTTCTCTTTGTGCTTTGCAAATAAGAATTTGCCTCGTACAACGTTTCGTGTGAGCAATTTACCTTAATTGGTATTACTGTTGTCACGGTCGTTGTTCTTGCTGTTCTCGTAGTTGCTTGCACACCGGCAATCAACAGCGTCGGCGTCAACAGCATTGACGCTCGTTAAACGGCCTTTGATTAAGTTCGTCATCATCAGCATTGTGTGCGCTGTCTGGTTCATGGCTTGACAAACGCGTCAAAAATCGAGCCTCGGCCGCAGCAATATCATTAGCGTGATGCTCATCATTGGCATCGTCATAATCATAGTCATGATCATTATCATGGTCAATGGGCTTCTGCCCTTAATTCGTGACAATGCGACGATTCTTCATCGCCGTCCTGCAATATTTCTGTCATTAATCATAATTTCAATAAAAATAAAGTCGTCTTATTAGTTCTGTCTGCCTCGCAGTTGAGCTTTCAGGCAGACCCCGACCCGGACCCGGACCCTAAGCCGGAGCCGACTCAGCCAAAGCTTATTCCGTGTATGTCGGCCCAGGGCGTTGCTTTTGTGATGCTTGATTAATAATTTGATGTGCGCTTGGCCGTCCGTCCGTCCATCTCTGCCAGCCTACGGGCTAATGTGGCGTATGCTTAATAAAACGCTATTTGCGGTCAGCTTAATAAATGTTTTGTGCTCACGGCTGTTTGTCGTAATTGTTGATGCCACTGCCACTGCCGCCGTACTTAAAGATTCCTCCGAATTATTATTGTGTCAGGCTTTGAATCTACATATACATAAGTAGCTGAATGTTCTGTTCAGGCTGTTTGCTGTGCTCTGATTGTCGCGCTGCTGTAAAGAGAAGAAAAAGAAAGCCAACAATTGTAATTGAACGAACTTAATTGAATTCATTGAAGATGCGTTGACGAATTGAATATAATATTAAAGATTTTTATTCAATTTAATTATACCAAATAGTACTTAAGGATCTACATTGTATATATCAGCCAAACCAAATACAGCCCCAAGAGTACTTTTTATTTATTCACTTTCTTCGTTTCTTCATTCCGTCCAGACATTTGAACTGCGAATGTTTTCACAGACTTCTTTCTTTCGCACACATAGCTCCATCTCGCGCTCAGCTCTACTCTGTGCACATGTGAAGCTCTTGATGGTAGCAGTTGTTACAGTTTTTGAAGAAATTTTAAAACAATAAAATACAAACTTGGCCGTCCCTCGAGTACCTAAGGCCCGCCGGCCAAGCGCAGATGTGTTTTTTCTCGGTACCAACAACATCATCATTAGCATCCCCAGCATCGGCATCAGCATCTGGATCATCGCCTTCTTTCGTTGTGGCGCATATAAAACAAGTGAAGCAGAAGGCAGCGACCGCAGTTGCCCTCTGCGTCCTTTTGCATTAATTTTCATACTGCCTGCCGTTATTGAATTGTTGAATTGCCGCCACGCCTCCAGCCCCCATACGCGCCACTAGATTGTGCGTAGCAAATAATCAAAGAGCAGTCGAACCGCCAGCATTGCTGCTCATCCTGGTGGTTTACAGTTTCCGTTTTGGCATTTCTTTTTGTCGAGAGTTTTTTCTGTTCGGTCAGCGAAAACCGCGAGCAAAAATATAAATTTATACGTTTAGGTCTTAATTGAATTCCCCCACATCATCTGTGCAATGTAGCAACGATTGTGGCCTCACATGTCTCTCCGACAAAATTTATTGAAGTCAGCCAAGAATGGCAATCGAGCCCATATACTCAAAATACTCGTCTAGACGGCCAGACGTTGCCACAGCTGCAGCTGGGCTCAGCTAGTAGCTCCGCTTTCCCCATCTGTCGCCATGTCCATTCACCTGAGCACGCCCTTTGAAGCGTGGCACGAATATTAAATTTCAACTAGTTGGAGCATTAAAGCGCTGCCATAAAGCAAGTTATGCGGCATTCGCAGATCAAACAGCGGGCGAGGTGTGGGAACAACTCGCAAATTTTAATTAAACTATGTAAATATTTGTTTAAAAGAGATGTAGAATTTACCGTGGCTAAAAATAGCTGTCGAGCCCATTTAAGCTTTGGAAAATGCAACTCGAAAACGTTAAATTAAAACAAAATTAATTAATTGAGAATAATAATAATATTTAAGTTAAACACTTTGTTGCCACTAAATGTTAGTACTTAAAATAATATTTGTAAAGGTGGATATATATAGATGTATATATATATATTTATATATATATATATATATATATATATATATATATATATATATATATATATATATATATATATATATATATATATATATATATATATATATATATATATATATATATATCAATTATCGTCATATATTCAAAAATGTTCTCATCTCGGATATACATATATAAGATATATTTTTATGCTTTTCTTTTGACTACAAAAGTTAAAAATTAGAAAAAAAAAAGTAAATAAATAAATGAATGAATAAGCTATGTTTAAATAAACCAACCCATAAATGGCTTAAGTTATTCATGTCATGATATCGTGAGGACTATCTGTATCTGGTAAATTCAAATCTGTATCTGGTAATACAAATTCGGGAAATATAATTGTGCTTGCCTACAAAATTTGTCGGATAATCGGCAATAATAGATATCAAATATTTGTTATTGAGGTCTATTGTTTGTTTTTCGATCTTTAGCACTAGCTGATGAAATAGATCTATAGAACTCACTTAATCACAGCTGAGCTTCGACTTCTCCCACAAATATTTTACATATCGAATATCCCGCTTACTTTTATTTTGAATACAGAGTATTTCTCTAGTCAGGCAATGCTAACCAAAATTTTTGTTTTAGTTTTTTATAACATAGAACATATACATATACGTCATGAGCAGAGAACTGTTTTCGTCCTTTGATGTGATAATAAACTGTGCGCAAATAAATCTATTTACTCTTTACAGCCAAAACAGTAATTATTTTGTGCTGTTTATTATTATAATTTTTCAATGAATTTTTCATATTCGAGATTATTTCAACGGCATGTCTGGCATATCTGTTTGCATAGGTGAGTGAACGCGTGTGTGTGTGGCTATATGAATGCGGCTATGAAACTATTTTGCATGTGAAATGCGCTCGACTAATTTTGGTTGATTATGCTAATCAGCTGGCAAATGGCCCAGAGGACGCTGCGGCTGGAGCTGAGGCGGGACGAGCCAAAAGTGACAGCGGCTAGTCGACGCAAATGGCGCAATTATTTGGTCAGCAAACAAACAAACAAAGTGTAAGCCGCTTTAAGCATTTGTGGACAGCTCGTAAGTCCTGTCCCAAATGTTGATTCACATTTTCGTATCTGCTCGACTTTGCTCTGACAGCCGCATAAATAATTGAATTTAATTATGTGTCTCGCTCTGAGTGTGCCGAAAAGCCAGGCATCTACCCAATTATTGCCAACTGCCAGCGATTATATCATCTTTCAGTGCCGCCTCCTTCGCATATTCTGCTGTTCATGTTAAAAAGCTTCTAAGCCGCTGGCGGTTCATAAATAATTTGCTGCCAACGCGTCGTATGAGCAATTATTTTATTTATTTTTTTTTATTATTTGATTCTCGTACCTACGTGAAATTCGGCTTTGTGACCACGCCTCGGGCAATTTACCATAAGTTTTATACTAGTTGACATTTCTGGCGGTAGAACCTCAGCTCCACTATGTCGAACTTTTCAAATATTTAGCATTTTCGCTGGTTTTGGCTCTGGAAACCAAACCAGCTACGACGTGGCAGCGTCTTGGGCTTACCGCAGTCTCTTCGAAAGTTTTTCGTGTCTGTATGTCTGCCTGCTTAACGGCTGGAAAACACGCAGTACTCTGCAGTAATGTGGGATATAGAGAGCGAGCGAGAGAGACACAGATATATATATATATAGAGAGAGAGAGAGAAGCCGAATTGGCAGGAATATAAATGTTACTAAATAAGTACAGTACGAGTTCCTTAGTTTCGACTGTTTGTTTGGCAAAGTGCAGAGGAAATGCAATAGTTTTGTTATTGGTTTGCTAACAATTTATTGCAGCCAAGCGCAAAAAGTGGGCTTAAACTTAAACTTTGATTAAGCAAGGACGAAGCTTGTGCAACTTGAGTTTATAAAGTAATATTCGAGAAATCTGTAAATTTTTAGCTAACTCCAAGGTTAGCAAGAGAAAAACTGTGAACAAGTTCTACTCTTCGTTGAGTTCAAAAAATAACATATTTTATATGTGCAGAGATATATCGTCACCAATGAAGTCATACTAAGGTGAGATAATTTCTAGTTGAAAACTTTAGTTAAAAGTAATATTTCTTATGAACAATTTAAATCATAAATTCTTCTTCATACATAAAGTTCAATTGAAAATTGATTTAGTATAAAGAAAAGATAATCGAATAATAGATTTGTCTATAAAAATCTTTTTTATGCTCAAATAGAGACAAATTGATTATGTAGGGAATGTAAAAATGTTTATGATAAGAAAAATGTTCCACATTAATAGCAGCTCATCAAAAAACACTCTCATTCGATTAACAAATTTTTAGAAACTTATCTCTTTATCTGCTATGATCTGCTAATTTCTTGGCATTACGCATCATTGACTCCGTCAATTGCCACTATTATCGTTATGGGGTATAATTTCGTATTGTGTCTGCTGATTCTGGCTATTTTGCTTCTATTATTATTAGCTGCACTTAAAGCTGGCTGTCTAAACGAGCTGAGCGCAGTGCAGCTGCCCTGGCTGCCCGCCCATTAATTGCGCTTAAAACCAACGGGCGTAAACTTAATTCTTGCCCGATATGCGCAGCAGTTTTTTCTCAAAATAAACCACAAAAGGCATTTCCAACACAAGAACAAGAAGGAGAAGATGCTGAAGCAGAGGAAGAAGAGCAATGCAGTTTCTTTGGTTACGTTTGGCTTTGCTTGGCTTGGCTTGGCTTGGTGGGTTTATGTGGGCTGGCTTCATGGTCTGCAGCACCCTTCGGTCGCCCTCCTATTGAGGTATGCCACGATAGAGCCACCCCACATCAGGGCGAATTAAGTTGCTTTTTGTTGTTCAGTTGTAAAAAGCTTTTTAAATCCGCGCGGATTTGTGGCTGCAGTGCAAAATGCATGAAATAAGTGACTCAAGCTTAGAGATGGCAGCAGATAGTGGAAGCTGAACTGAAGGATGCTTTAGCTCGGTTACAAACGGGTCAATTAGAGTGTCGGACTAGACACGCCCAGCGGACGCTAAGCCCGTAAAACTCGTAAATCTTTGAGAACGCCGCCTTATACACGGCGTATACGCAACATTCGCTACATTGCGTCTGCCCTTGAGCGGGTTTCAATTATTGAGTCATCAAATTTGATTTCTTAACATGTCTGGCGAGGATTTTTTCAATTTTATTTATTTATTTTTTGTTTTGCCAGCCTGTTACTTATTTATGTAATTCGTTATCCTTGCCAGCATTCCTGTCATTTGCCATTCACCAAGTGCCTGATGTAATTTCAATCTGACACGTCAAACATGCATGCCAGGACTGATTGGCATATGGTCGGGGGCCAGAGCGCCAGAGCGCTAGAGCGCCAGAGCACCGGAGAGCAATGGAGCTCGGAGGGTACACGCAAAATTGCTGTAAATGGATGCGAGTTAAAAAGCCAGCGATTTTAAATTGCCGCCGTCAACGTTGGCGCCCTTTTCACATCGCGTTGCCACATCTCCCTCTCACTGTCTACACATATAGACGCAAACATACATACATAGAATACATAGTATATGCGCGTATGTATTTTAAAATATTTTCTTTTTATTTCATTTGTTGAGGGCGCGTTGCGCACTTGATGTTTATGTGTCAAGCAGATGCTGGTTTATTTTGTTTTCTTGCTTTGCTAGCCTGTAAATAATGAATGCGTTTATTCTGAATCATATATTAATGCCGAGCGCACTTACACCAGTCAGCCAAGCGTACGATGAGACAAGTTAAGCGACAGAGTAATACGCGTTATTATTGTTAGATAAGCTAACGGATAAGAAGAGACTGAAATGCTTAAACTTTCTATAAAAGCTCAGAGCTGGCTTTAATAATTACATTTATTACTTTGAGTTGAAATTTTGTAGAGCAGTGTAGCACAACTTCCGGCATTAAATGCCTACACAGCGACATATGCGAGCATTTTGTGCGTGTGTGCGTGGGTGTATGTGTGTGTGTGTTTGTGTGTTGAGTTTTGTGTGTGCATAATAAAATTCCGTGCACAAAACATGTGTAGAGAGGACGGCTAACGGTGAAAACATTTGGCAACGGGAAAATTGCTTATCTTTACTGTTATCTTTGTTGCTGTGTTTGTTTCTTGGTTGACATTTTCATTGGTGTTTCATGTTTCATGTTTCATGTTTGATAATGCTATGCATACATACAATTGACTCGCCGTGCGTAGGCGTGTATGAGTGATATGATTTGCATATGTATGCAAAGTAGAAGGTTATCCGTAAGCGTGTGTGTGTGTGTATCGTAATAAAGCATTAAATTTTACATAAATTGCGGGTACAGTTTGTTAGCTTCCTCTGCCAACAGCAGCAACAACAGCAACAACAAGCAAAAAATGGTATTTATGTATACACATTTGGGTTTCCTTTTGTCAGGATAAGAGCAGCAGGAGAAGCAGCGAAGCTGACATTCAATGCCAACATGTTTTGCATGTTGTTGTTTTATGTGATTATTTATGGCGCCGACTTATGGAAAACGCCTAAAAGAATATCGCGCCTATGATGATTTTGCTGTTGTTGTCCTTTTATAGGAAATTTATGGTTGTGCCATTGCCCGAGAGCGAAGGCCAAAATGCTAAAATACCAAAAGCGAAGACCATGTGTATATATATGATATATTGGACATACATTTGACTATCAAGGTTATTTATTTGATTTTAAGTTATTTGTCTGGCATCCTACTGTGACATCATCAGGCTTCAATTTTATTGAAAACAAAAGTCTAAAAGTGCAAGCTGTTTGCTATCAATTAACTGATGAACTATGAAAAGTGATTTATATTGAATAATGTGCTGTCGAAATAGGTTGGATATCTTTACGTGCATCTTCGTCGTAATCCATCACATTGCCATTGTATTTGTAGCATGCTCGACAGATTCTCGACAGGAATTCCACTTTAAGCAGGGCTGCTCCAAATATTGTATAGATATACAATATAATGCAATATGTGCTACTGCTGCTGCTGTTGTTGTCGTTGCTGCACAAATTGTGCAATAGTGCATTCTTTTTCTTTTGCTGCCAACAATTTTTCACTCAATAAACTTTTGTGAATTTTGTTGAAAAATTTTCCCTCTCAGTTGAGTGTAACCAGCAAAATGTTGGCCATGATCTCCGAGCAAGTCATAAAATCTCTTTATGCGGTTGCCAAATAAAATTTCGCAGCGCTAATTGAATTGCTTGGCTCTTGTTGCAATCCAGATAAACTGAAAGCACATCATGAGTTCGATTATCAAAGTTGTGTGTATGCCAAATGGACTGAAATCACTTCATAAAACACAAACAGAAGAGTTAAGTAAGAGCGAAGATAAAGTATGTTTAAGACTTTAAATTTTGTGTTATAACAAAGTCAAGTTTACCTATGTCTCAAGAATATGTTCATAACAGATGCGTGAATTGCCTTAACTCACCTGTGTCTTATTCCTCCTCCTGTAGGCTGCTTCAATGTAGGGATAACTGAAATAAAAGAGTAAATAATGTAATTAAAGCAGTAAAGAATACACGCACAGGCACACACACACGCACACACACCTCGTCAATAATAAACACACGTGCCCCGCGACCACTTTTTAGCTCCCTCTCATCTCTCTCCATGTCCTTCTGCCTTCAATATACTTGAGTAATGGGCGAGCAGTAAGAAATTTGTTTTTGTTATGTAAACATAATATGTTGCCTGCAGTATGTGCGTATGTATGTATTTGCAAACTTCGGCGTGTAGATGAAGGAATACTCCGTAGACGACATCAATCATACGACATGCTGTGCAGCGCTGAAGTGTGGCTAAGATGCGGAAGCCCACACACGCGCATACAAAGCGCATAAGTTGCAAAATTGAAATTTTATCGACTAGAACTTTCAAAGAGAGAGGGATATAGAAAGGGAGATATATAGAGAGAGGGCCATATATGCATGCATGCACGCAGCATGTGCAGCCACAACATGAGCAGCGCTAACAAGAAATTGTCAGCAACAAATTCGCTTGGAACAACACCAAACCGCCATGTCATCGCCCGCTGTGGCACACATCCTCTGGCATTTGCCATCCAGCAAGTTGAGCTGTTGCATGCGTTTCATCAACGTCACGCTTAGCCGCATGCGAGACTTAGTAGGCACAGAATGTGCAGAATATGTAGAGAGGCAAACGCAATGGCAGTTGCTGCTGGCAGCTCCAAGACGTAGGTTTGCAGACTGACAGCCTTATGGAACGTTGCACAAATAACCCAAATGCAACTAGTGAAGGAACACTAACAACGACAACAACAAGAAAAGAAACTACAATAACTGACAGCTTCAAATCCAACATCTGCTTCTCGGTCGCATTACAAACGGCCCAATGAACAATCTCGCTGTTTACGCTTGATTGTTAACAGGGATACAGCGAGGCAGAGGGACAGAGGGACAGACATTACAACAGTTGATTATCTCATCCTAATGGCTTCCGTTTATATCAACGTTGTTAGCCGCTAATCGACGATTTACATATGTCTCTACTATGCAAACAATTTATATAAACCATGAACGTGGTAAATGCAACACGGCTATGATATACCCTTTCCTTATATCTGTTGAATAGATGATATTATGAAGACATTTTCACATTGCCTTTCTGCCTTTTCACAATAATTAAATAGAGTAAGCTCGCGAATATGGAGTGGATATTGAGAGGAAAATCAGTTTTTAGCCACTTGGAGTTTAATTCACGTTAAGAGCGAAGTACTTATGCAGCTAATTGCAAAAATTCAGCACTTCAAAAGATATGCATAAATTATAATCCTAATGGACTCTCTGTGAAGCGAGCATTAAAATGCAAAGAACCGAAGCCGCAGCAAAGTTGGTGGCAAACACACTGAAAGCGGAGTGAAATATATATGCGGGCGTTAAATTAGAAAATGGAATAGAATGTTGAAAAGCAAACACATGCAGTCTAAGCACCGCGACGCACCGCGCCATGCCCACTTGTGGCAGGGTGTGTAACAGACCCAGACCGGGATAAGGATAATCAACCTGTGTCAACAGCGCGAGCTTGTGCGGTGCATGGTGTGGGGTGTGAGTGGCGAACTACTCGACAGTTTTTAATTGAGTTTACGCTTCGTGTGAGGCAGCATGCAGTTGCATGCAACATGAGCGAGCGTTATGAAAGAGGCAAACTACTATTAGCGACTACTGCTGCTGGCTGGATTCGCTTATTACTCGCACAATACTTGTGCGTACTCGCACATGAGCTCAGCTGGAAGTGACTCGCTTTGCGGTTGCTACTCGACTCGTCTCAACCGCGACAACGAGCACCATTATCATTGTCGTGCTGTTGATGCTGCTGCTGATGATGATGTTGCTTAAGAATGTGCAGTTGCATGACAGAAAAATTTTAATTAAGTTAATTAAGTGCATCCTGCGGTTTTTCGGTCAATATCTTACCACTGATGACAGCCGTACCAGTTGTCAGTTCACAGCCCACCGCACACAACCCACCACAGTCTTGCTGCATTTTCTCTGTGCAACTGCAAATTGCAATACAGAGCTAGACCTTACCGCAGCCCGATGGATATGCCATTGAATAGAATCGCTCCAGCCGCAGCTGGTTTGCCCCACTCAATCGGAGAGCTGTTGCGTCGTCATTTTTGTTTACACTTAAATGGAAAAGCAATAAGGACGACTCCCACGCCCACACAGTTTGTTATAATGGGCAGAGATCTGACGCTAAAGAGCAGCCCGGCAAAGGCATTGCTGCCACAGCAAAAGTCAGCATTAAATATTTATGACGCTGCACAAAAAATGCAACCAAAAACGTGAGAAAAGTTTCTATTGCATATTTATGCGTGCTCGGAATGGATACAAAAGCGGGGAATAAAAAAACGGTGACTAAAAAATAACAAAGTCAAACTTTCAGCGAATATGGAAATACACTCGCTATGTTTTAGAAACGTTTGTTTTATACTAATATTGACTCAGTAATAAACAAATATGAGGCATGCGAAATGTGTTAACGCATATAAAGTGAATGTGACTTTAATTAAATTTTAGGTCAAGATTTGTGGCTTTTTTATTTATTATATATTTTAGATAATGTTTTGCGGTTCTTTTATAGTATTATTTTTATACTGTCAATTATATTTTACATTGTCAATTCATGAGCCAAATCAGCAAACTAATCTTTGTTCTGAAATACTAAAACTACGGATTTGAGAGAAATCTTATATTAAAAAATTAATTTATTAATATGAAGGAGATATGACTACAGTGATCTTTACTGAACTCACCGACGATCTCTACTGAACTCTCTACTGAGTCGCTCAATACTGGAGGGCGATACTAAGAGAGGTTCGAAGAACCAGACGAATGAGCCAAATGGATCTATGTCTTACATACAAATATGATTTATGGTAAGCTAATCTTTACTCCGATGAGTGACACCTCTTATTGTAAATTATTATTTAATAGGACCTTCTTCTAGGATCAGTCTTACATATAAACATCCTTTGCTATAACATCTATTTTATCTATTGCCGTGATCTCCAATGTTGACTGCCGAACATACATGCTTATATATATATATATTTATATTGACATTAATGAACATATGATATGTACATATAATATACATAACTAAATTCTAGTAGAGCTAACTAACCCTTTTGCGGTACTTCATTATAGCAGTGTATTAAATAACTAGCGTACTCTATGGAATGTAATAAATTTGGAGGGAGCGTAGTCCTTAACGACGAGTTAAGTTCCTTTTAAGGTGAGGCAAAAAGTGTACTGCTGTGAATAGCTGCACACCAATAAAGGAGCAGAATGGTTTTCAATTTAGGTAATTTATGAGCAGCCATTGTTTGGCTGCTAAGGCTCCAAACTGGCACCAACTGCACAATGGCCATATTTATTATCGTTTTATTTTGCCAATTCAAAACGAAGCGCTATTTATACTATATACATTATAAAATTAAATGTCAACAATGCGCGCGCTCTGCTGCTAAGCCAGCAAACAGCTGCACCAGCTCCAAATGCAAAATGCGAAATGCAGTTGTGAATGGGAGAGCATATAAGATGGCTGCCGCAAAACGAAAATAAAAGTTGGCCACTGCGTGAGTCTGTGTGTGGGAGTGAGAGTGTATGTGTATTTTTCTCTGCCTGCGATGTGTGGAAATACTCACTTATGTGAAGCTCAGCCGTGCAATACCATCATAATCTCCAACAGAGCGAGAGTTTCTTGGGTCTGCAGGTGCGAGGTTTGGCTGTAAAGTTATTCGCTTCAGCTCTGTGCGCTGAGCTAATTAGCATAAAGTTGGCATCAGATCACAGCAGCCATTAAGTTACCACACGAACGGAGCTTTGTGCACCTGAAATGCGCTCATTCATCTTGCCATCAAGGCTTTTGGCGACTTGACAGCGTCACTGTGCTCGCTTCTGTTCTGTTCTATTATATTCTGCTTTTCTGACACTGCAATTCAGTTCTCAGTTTTATTTCTCTTTCTTTCGCTCTCTCTCTCTCTCACACTTGCTCTCTGCTTGTCTTGCTGTTGGACCCAATTGCCGTCTCATATTTCTGGCCTGCTCTTGATGCTTTCCGGGCACTTTGCTTTGGCGCCGACCCTGCCCTTCAATGCTTTTGTTCAAGCTGAAGCTCGTCTCGCTCATCTCTTTGATAAATATTAGTTTAATTCTTTTTCTACTGACGACCAGGGCTCTCAGGAGCACTCCCAAGGCCATTTGCAACCTCTGGTGCCCCGAGGACTTTTGATTCGTTTGCGTTTTATATGAGACTTGTATTGCTAATTGTATACCCTATAAATACACACCAGGTCGTCAATGAATCGGGGCTTGAAATTAAATTTGAATGACATATATTTCATTTGGTTTATATAAACAGAAAACATTATTTCATATACATACTCTGTATACATATATATATATATATATATATATATATATATATATATATATATATATATATATATAATGTATACAGAGTATGTTCAATTCGATCATACCCCATCTGCCAACAACTATGCGTTTTTCCTTGATTTATTTTGCTTTAGTTGTCTCGCTTTGGCATCGAGAGAGTTGCGTTTATATTTCTTAAGAGAAAAATTTCATTTCGCCCGCATGGCTAAGTGAAAAAAATGTAAATATTAGTTTTTGATTGAAATTGGAGACATTCACTTTAGTCAAGCAGAGGAGGAGCATGGAGAATGCATATCCATAGTAAATTGAATCAAATATTTCTTTATTTCACGACTGTTCTCTAACTACTCAAAATTTAATAATTCTCTCAACACGAGAAATTGACCTTTGTAAGCAGTGAGGCTACACGAAAATTTATCGCACTGAAAAGGTATACAATCAATGACAGGTGCCAAACGGATGCAATTTGGATTCGATCTGTGAGTATTACGTGCTGGCCTCTTCATTCATGAGATTCACATTCTCATTCACACAGCAGCTCACGTTGGCACTGGTCTGACAAGCTGTCTGACATTTGCCAGATTTCGGAAAGCTAACACACACGTTTCTTGCATCGAATGTCAGACAAGTTAACATACACACTCAACCACACACGCATAGATTCGTGTGCTGGAGGTGATATTTGTGAACAAATTATGACTTTTTCATGACGCGCAAATGTGATGTTCATTTTGAATTTGGATTTTTAGCATGTTCATTTCCCATTTAGCTTCGTGTTCTTCCACAATTTTATGTTGTACCTTGTCACTAAAAAATAAATAAAAAATCTATTCTAAATTTAGCGCAAAATAAAACGAATAACATATATAACATTTTCAAATGCAAAAGTAAAATAATCAAGAAAAAGAAGTGAAGTCTTCTGCTCTGAAAATTTTCTAGAAATTAATATTGAAGACTAAACGGGTGCCGTTTAAATATATTATTATATATATTAATATATATTATATATATTATATTAATATATATATTTATATAATATATATATATATATATAATATATATATATATATAGAAATTAATATTGAAGACTAAACGGGTGCCGTTTAAATATATTATTATATATATATATATATATATATATATATATATATATTTTTTTTTTTTTTTTTTTTTTTTAATATGCAAGACTATTTATCTACTTGTACTGTTATATTTGAAGTTCATTGCCTGAAACTATGTTTAAAATATATGTCTAAGAGGAAATTTTGTTACTGATTTGGACTTTGGAACTTCATTTTCAATATTCAATCAACTAAATCCAATTATATATTCAGACTAGAAAACAATGTTTCTATTGCTTGATTTAAATAATTGGACCATCTAGAATCATAATTAATATAAAACCACAAATAAATGCTTATTGTATTTATATTTGCTCACATTTAATGGAATTAATCTACTTAACGTGAACGGCACAGCGAAGCCAGAGAACGTTGAACGGAAGGGAGAACAAAGCAACAACATGAAAGACAATTTTGTGTGTGTTTTTAGCTATTCGACTAAACATTTGGTCTCTGGGCCAAAATGCGTGTGCCACTCATTGACGTTTGGCCGGGCGGTTGGGCGGCTGGATCAGGGTAGTCGGGGGGGTCTGGGCCCGGGGCTCACAGACGGAGAAATTGGCGACTGGTGTAAATGGCATTTTTTGGGTCACGCCATTGGCCGGAAAAGTTTAGCAAACTGTGCTGCGTTGACGTCTTGTCCATTATTAATGCGGCCCCATTAGGGCACTTTACGTAATGCTCCCCATTCGAGGTACAAGAACTTTTCTACTAATCATGCGGTTGTTCGTGCTATAAATAAAACAGTGGACACAAATAGTGCGCCGCTTATTGGATTTATTTTGTTTTTTATTCAATAATGAGGAAATGCATAATAGAGTTAATAACCACGTAATATCCAATTCTAATTAAAAATCTGTGCAGAGTTTTAAAACGTTTTTCCCCGTTTTATGCTAATATTTTCTATTTGGTGTTTGCCTTTTTAATTGATTTTGCCTGCCCACTTCATGCAAAATCTCTCGGTAATATTTTATATATATATATATACGCTATACCACAGAAATGCAAACAGCGCTGAAAGTTATGAGCGTGAGTTCTGCCACTAAGATGCCTGGATCGGTGCAGCAGCGGGAGTAGCAGCAGGAGCTCGACTGCACACAGCCGCGGGTTCTCTAGAGCAAATAGGCACCTGTTGCTGTTGCCTTTCAACTGCGCCTGGCTGCCTGTTGCTCGATTGCTGCATCCGGCTGGAGGAAGGTAGCAAAGCGAGGAGCAAGTGCAGACCTGAAGCAAAAATTTGCATTAAAGGCAAACAAGAAATCGTCGGAGCAAGAGTTTATTTCTTGCGCAGCGTTGAAAAAATATGCAAAACAGTTTTTCCACTGAAGTACGCAATTTGATTTGCGTTAGATTTTCCAAAAGGAGTGTCAGACTGTGGGACATCCTTTTAGCAGAAAGGTTAATGACACATCAACCCAAGATTCGGAAACTTGTTACCTTGATAGACAGCTGTACATGGATATCCATTAATATTATTAGGCTAAACTGACAAAGGTTGGAAGTGTCAACAGTAAACGAACTCTTGTAGATCACACCCTTCACTTCACCATGCTATAGGGCATTTGAAGATAATAAAAAGTATGCAATTTACCAGCGACTGCTAGCCAAATCAAATATAAATTAGATTGCTACGAATGCAAAGCGAACTTTGATTAAAAAGTCAAATGAGTTGTTGAGTAGAGCTAAATAAATAATGAAATGTTAGCATTATCTCTTGTCATAAATAAAGCTGTAGATAGATTATAGTTTATCTAAAATTATTAGAGGAAAATGTGTCTGCTCGCCCATGTCATCCATATTCTTTATGATATCCCCTGGGGGTTTTTTTGTGATACGAATGAAAACTGTTTAATTTATATTTCAAGCACGCTACGAATTTATTAAATGAAAATAAAATCAAACGAAATTGCAGTTCTAAGTAAATAAATACCTACTAAGCTCGTACTTTAAAAACACTTATATTTATGTATGTTTATACCTTATACATTTTTGTAGTCAATTTAAATTGCAGCTCAATGAGTTGCAGAAATAAAGTGGACGGCTCCTCACAGCATCTAAGTAGTCCTCTATTATTTTATACAAACTTGACAGAATTTTTGCAACTGGCCTCAAGTGAGTTCATAAAGAAGAAACACAACTCAAGTGCTGCTGTAACGGTTGAGGCGATTTAATTAAAAAGTTTTGTGTGTTCCAACACTGGCAAGAACTACACCGATCTATTATAGTGTCTGTGTGTGTGTGAGTGTGTGTTGTTGAGCTTGCGTGTGTGCCTAAGTCAGCCCATCGTCTTGGGCTTGCGAATAAAAGTTTGTTGCAGCATGAATAACTTGCGGGTAGCTCGCTTTTATTTACCCACCGTCATTTTTGGCATGTAAATTTGGCTGTGCTATGTGGAGTCGGGTCCAAATCTGACGTTGCAATTTATAAAAGTTTTACGATGCGGCAGTTTCACATTGTTAGCTGAGCGGTATGCTCACGAAATGTGGAGCAATGCGTATACGCAATGTTGGCCGAGTTGAAGATGAAATGAAAGAAATATGACTGCCGACGTTCGACAGACGACAGTCGGCAATCTATTAACAGAGACTGTAACTACAGTGGGCACTCGAAATAACAACAGACACAGTTACAGTGCCCAGAGGCAACCGAAATTCCGATTGTTGCGCGAATAGCGGAGAGCCAAATTAAACCGTTAGGTGAACAGCATCCGGTCTCTTGGCCACAGCCGGCAAAAGAAACTTCAAGAACTGAACGAGTCCAATTGAGTTAGTTTATTTGCATTCAAGTGCCAATTAGCTGGGGTTCATTCGGTCTCTGGCGGAGTGGAGCCGTGTTTTGTGCTCGTTACGCGAGCATCAAGTGAGCCACATTCCACTCTCCACTTGGCTAACTAACCGGGACGCAGGGAACTCGTTTTGGCCAGAACAATTCGAAGCGTAAATTCAGTTCAGATTAGCACAATTGAATTGGCACTTCACCCAACTAAAGAGGGGTGTTCCGGCTCTTGATTTTACCCCATTTTTGGAGCTGCTCCCACAATTTCCGCTGCTCATAAACCGCAACAAGCTGCAGCTGCAAATGTATCTGTATCTGCAACTGAAAATATATCTGTATCTATATCTGATAGTTGCACGTTTGCCAGGCTAGTTTGCTTGGCGGAAGTCGGTGGCAAGCTTCTCTAATTGAAACACCTGGTGAGCACTGTGCAACACGCTAAAGGTTTCAGCTCTGACAGCCTTCATTTGCTATGCTCACATGCATCCCAGTCTTTCATTGAATGCTGAAACACTTTTAACGGAGCATAAATGATGAACGAGTATACAAGCACTTTGCTACACGCCACTCCTGTTGCCTAGTGTACACACACGCACACACTCACAGCCATGTCCGCTGTCACTCATTTGGCATTAGCACAAATTATGTCACGTCGCAAGTTAGTTGGAAAGTTTTTCAGAGGGCTTAACTTGAAGCGCACTTTTTGTGTTTTAGTATGCATTGCTTTGGCTCTTGCTTTCCACTCCACTACATTTCAGACCGTTCCTCCTTTCATTAAAGAAGCAGAGGCTCCAGCAAATGGGCCAAGAGGATATGACGCTTTTAAACAAATATGATTGGTCTGACATGCAGCAGAAAGCAATAGTTGACCTCTGTGTATTCTGGAGCAGGAGGAAGTCCTGAAACCGAATGAGCTGACATATAAACATCACTTTTCATTTAGTATTTTAAATTATATACATAATAAACTAAAGCAAGGCAGAATGCTTAAACAACCCCAAGCCTTGTATTATGTAACTCCCACTAAGCATTAAGTTGCATCAGTATCATTTTCGACTTAGTCCGCTCGATCTAGCAAATGGCTGAAAGTTGTGACTATCAATATAGACACACTTTGCACTTGGATTTTCCACAGTCCTTTGCCCACTTTCTCGCTGGCGGTTGTGCAAACAAAAAAGCACTCATGGCGGTTACTGCGCGATATCCATGCAAGCGCCACCAGCGAATCGCCAATCAACATCAACATCATCGTCAAACGCGATGCCAATGGCAGAGCCGACCATAACCGCAGCCATCACAACTGCCATTAGAGCAGGCTGAGAGCCGCGCCACTAGAAAAGTGTTGCTGCTGCAGTAGGTCCTCTCTGCGATGCTGCCCTCGACTCTTTGTCCGCCCCACCGGCCTCCACAGCCATGGGGCGCACGACTAACGCGTCGTAAATTGAGATTTCTATTTATTGTCAGCGACTTTGATGATGCGACGTCCATCCGCAACACTGTGCAACACAGCTCCAGCTCATATAACTACCAACAGGCCGGGACTGGGACCGGGGCCGGGACCAGGGCCGGGGCTGGGAGAGTTCGAGCTCCGAGAGAGAGACGTGACTAACTCAGCGCGGTCCGTCAATTTAACAATGTCGTTCAAGCATTTTTAATGGACTTTTAAATTTGTTTTTATTGTTATCTGTTTGCTTGCTCTCCCACATCTACACTGATGTATACACACATACATATGTAAATATATTTCACTGAATAGTACGCTGGCTCCTGTTACTGTCCATGTTGCCGCACTATTTTCTATTTATTCAAATGTTGACGCTATTTACAGTTATTCACTTGCAAAGGGTATATTAACTATATCATTAGATTAAGCTCTAAAGTTTCTGTACACTATATGTCTGATGAGGTAATATTAACACAGCCTAGTAAAAATCTGCTTTTCTCGAGAGTAATTCTGTTTTTCCTAATGTTGAGCCGTCCACATATTCATACTAGAACAAAAGCCATCTATGACATGAAAAACGTCTCTTAGACAAATTTAAATTAAGCATAATCAATAATTTTAAGATATACATATTTTGTGTACCTTTGGCATGCCATCCACTATATAACCAGATATTCATTGATATCATTATTATTATTGTTGTTCATTGGGAAAATGAGGAGCTGCTCAGATCAGATGCTGTGATATATCAGCTAGGTTAGACCTTAAAGCTTAATCAGTTATTTAAAAGAGTAATCAATACTTGAAGTCTAACTAAACGGACTTCAATTACAAACCAAATACCAAATGCCAAAAACCAATCCCATTTCCGGTTACATTCGCCAACGGAAAATGCCAAAAACTTTCCATTTGAAGGGTAATCACGCTGCTGGCAGTGTGGCCAGCTGAGTTTCGACTTTCTTTGTTTAGCATTCGGTTTGTTTTAGCAGCACTTTGGTGGCAAGTTTCGTGGGGCAAGTGCTGGACAAATAAAATTAACAATAGTTGCACTTAGCACATTCAGCTTGAATTTGATTGTGTTCGCGGTTCGTGTTGCTGAGTTTGCTCGAATGTTTTTATAATATTTGATCTAAGGCGATAAACTTTTGCCCATTCCACTCTCACGCACAATCACTTCCCAGGAACTGTTGTGGGTGTGTGTGTGTGCCAAATGGGTTTTGTGCTATTCTTGGGAAGTGTCAATCACAAGCCAAATCCCTGGAGAATGCGCGCTGTCACTTGGCCGATAACAATAAATTGGTTCGCCTTTTGTGCGTTCGCCTGTACGAATGTGTGTGTGTGTGTGTCTGTGTGTGTGCGTGTGTATTTGTGCTGCAGAGTTTAGGGCCCTATTATGGAAATTAAATTGATATTTAAGTGACATGGATAAATTTCAGGCCCCACGACAATGTTGACGGCAAATTGTTTAGCCACAAAATTTCTATTGAAAATTTTATGAGCTCAAAGGCTGTTTTATGAGGCGACGAAAAAGTTTCATCTCAGCCTGACTTGCCACGTGGCGCACGGCAGGGCACGGCACGGCCTAAGCCTCAAGAAGTTGCATTGTTTTGACCGCTCCCAAAAGTATGCTACGAAAACCTAATGAGGTGTGTGTGGTCAGCTAATGCCTGTGGTTTAGCCGAGCCAGACCTGACTGCGTCTGGTATTTGACGTTTTGGCTTTTGGGGCTAGCCGCTTGGCTGATGCTCGGTGCTGGCCAAAAAGGGTTTTAATTAATATGTAAATTATTGTGCGCACGGCATGGGGCATTTGTTGTGTGCTGCGTGCTGCTAAGTTAAGTTCACACTTGTTCAATTAAGACGCTTCATTCAGTAATGAACTAACTCAACATAACACGGCGTATGCGTGTTGGCAGCAAATTAAAATTAATTCGGCCCTTTTGTGAAGACTTCGCTGTAGGTTAACGATCCCAACGACAGTTAAAGTTGTGCCAAAATTTCGTACAATTCAATTATTTATTGAATATGTAACTTTGCTCTTAGCCGCCTCAGGCAGAGCCAAAGAGTTGGCCGCCTTCTCATGTATGCACATATTTCATTTCTCGACTTTTTCGAAAAATACACTAAACACACAGCAGTTGCTTAAGCACACATGTATCAATCATGTATATACCAACTGGGCAGTTGAGTTCCTTAATGCTAAACGTGGTCAAGTTTTTTTTTTTATTATGAATTTCGAATTTTCGGTTGAGAATGGCAGTCTCTTGCTGGCTATGTTATTTGCAATTCGCATTGCAAGTACATTTCCGGTTTTCGGAAATGCATTTCCGTTTCCGCTGCCGGCGCCCTGACAAAGTTGTGCCGCAGCAAACTTTGCCGCACATAAATTTCCAGTTTGACTAAAATACCAAGCTGGCACACATTCTCTCACTATCTCTCTCTCTCTCTCTCTCTCTCTCTCTCTCTCTCTCTATCTATATCTATCTCTGTCATCTGCACTTAGTGGCCATTCAACCAATTTAGTTACACAATTTTGATGCAAATTATTGCATTGCACGCGTCAATTGGCTGCCCACTTGAAAATTGATTGGATTTGATTTGATTTGATTTTCAGTAGAATATTCATGACTGATTGATTATAAAGTGCGCCACAGACCACAAAAAAATGAAAAGAGACACATGCAACATTCAATGAACGTCAAAAATATTCCAATTTGAAAAATTCAATTTTAATTTAAACTCTACAAAAAGTGAAAAATTCACCTTAAACTGAAGACAACTCAGTTACACTTCGCTGGCCTCCTGTGGCTGTTTCGTTGTGTACTGCTGCACAGCCACGCTTTCCGCATACTGTCATTAAGGAGAAGGAAGACCCAAGAAAATGAATGGACACACAGCACAGCCCTTTGATTGTGCCCTGTTTGTTATATCGCATTTCACACCGAGCACAGCGAAAAGTTGGCGCTCGACGGCTTTCCTCTTTTATATTTACTATATACATATATACATATATGTATGTGTATATAAAAATACATATATTTTTTTAGGTACTTTTTTTATCTTAAGTTTTTTGCTGCTGTTTGCCAGCACGTTGACAGGCAGCTGCCCGCGGTGCATTTGTCTTTATGTGCGCGTGGAAAATATTCAGTCAACGTTTTACCTGACATCGATATGCTTTTGAAGCTATTAACGACGGCTTCCAGCTGAAGCTGATAGAATTCTCTCAGAGGCGTTATGGAATAAAAATTGAACGAGTTAAGAGCGTTGAGTAATGGATTCCGTCAACTTTCATGGACAATTGCAGTAGCTTAAATGATTTAAAGCTGAATGCTTTCCCAAACATTATTTAGCTGGTGCTTATCCTTGACTTGTGTACCAATAAATTTGAAACATTGTAATTTATTTCTTTAAAGTGCAATAAATAATAAATAAATTGGGCCATCATTTGTATACTATATTAATAAATTTAATATATATTACAGTTAACTTCCTTCAAGTATAATAAATTGCCGAAATGATAAATACATAGTAAATATAAATTTTTTAGTGCTGTCAGAATAAGTCAATTAAATTTTTTATTCGACACTTTTGCATTTTGTATGTAAAAATATATATGTGTGCTTATCTTTTAGTATAATAATTTACATTTGACTATAACATAAAGTATAAATCGTAGTAGATAAGCCATTATACACTTTATACAAAAGAAATTAATATTCACATGTGGAAAACACACATGAAATGTGTCCACGATATTTCCCTTGTTATGTTCAGGCCATGTCAACTGCCTGGCTGGTTAATCCACACACACACACACACACACACACACACACACATACCCAACTCTTGGGCAGCCGCAATGTGGTGCTGCGGGCTGCTGCCAGTGGCAGGTGCATTGGCTTATTTGCGACTCATCTAAATCAGGCAGAAGTAGCAGCAGTAGCAGCAACAGGCTGGGGATTTGCCGAGCACATAATAAATATTTATTAGGTGCGCGTTGTCGCTGCTGTTGCCAAAAATTAAATTTGTTTTCATTAGGGCAGACAAAATGTTTAGGGCGAACCGGCGAACGCTTGCTGAAGCAATTCCGCCCACACTGTCCGCTATTGTATGCTGCTTAAGCATAGGCGAAAATGTGCTCCAAATTAAAAAGGGTATACGTCGTCTCGTGGGAGAAGGAAGCAGCTGAGAAAAGAGCCAGAACGCTTGAAGTTGCTGCCAAAACATTTCACGGGCTTAATTGCGGGCAAGCCAAGCAGATAACAAAAAAAAAAAAAAAAAAAAAGAGACGACAAAAAAAAAAAAACGGCTAAATAAAAAGGAAAACCTAATGAAAAAGTTTTACTCGCTGAAGAACGAAATGAAAAACGAGAAAAGTGGCTATGAAAAGCCCGTCGAACGCGAAAATCGTTAGAAAAGCAAAACAATAATAACAAAAACAATTTAAATAAATATGCGCCAAAGCGCAAGCAAAGTAACAACACAAACAAAAGCCCCAACAGCGACGGGGCCAGAGAGGAGGGCAGCAAACAAAATCACAATTAACTGAAAATGACAAAGAACGAGTACGACTCAGTTTAGACTAAACGAAGTTTAAATACACTTTCTAAACTGTATAGGAATCAACTGTATCATGTGTCTGCGTCTCTTTCTCTCCACAACTTCTCGTTAGACTTTGAACAGTTCTAATTAAACTCAAAGATATCTAACTTGATCAACATTTGATACTTTTTGAGTATGCCAAGCATAGGGTATAGAGTCGAGCCGGATGCGCATATGACAGCAAAACAAAGAGCGTCAGGGATATGCAGCCAGTCAGCTAAAGAGTGTTAAAAATAAATTGGGTTGTTGGCGGTTGGTGGGGTAGTGACTGATAAGGGCGTGACAGTGAAGAGGGCAATGCGTATGCGACACGGAAAATATTTTAATTGCGAACCGTTGGCTGCCATAGCAGACAATTTGGATAATGCTTGCAGCTATAATTAAAGGATAAACTTCCAACAAATTTCCAATATAAATGATATAAATTCAAATTTGAAGTCCAATCGGAAATCGAAATATGGTCACAGTTATTGGTGGGGTTTCGGCTTCTGCTCATTTCTTTCTTGCTCTCTTGCTCCCTTTCTCTCTCTCTCTCTCTCTCTCTCGCTCCCTCTGTGGCACTTTGAGACTGCGCTTAGGTATTGTAGCGTTGTCGGCATCGCTTCATGGCCTCGTTGAAGTCGTGGCACACGTTGAGGTCAGTGTTCTCCTCACTGCACTTCAGGAATTGGCGTATCTCGAAGGCGCAGGGACCCTCTTCGACCAGTTCGCTCAGGCGCTTTTGCTCAGCTGCCGGTTGCTCCGCCGCTACCGTCGTCTTGCCACCACCGCTGAATGCACCCGTGATGCCAGCGCCTACAGCATGACCCACGGCAGAGCCAACAGCGACACCGGCTGCCGTGGCTGCCATATCCTTCATCACGTCTCCTGTGGAGCGCCCAGAGCTGGGCGCTGCCGTCGGAGCTGGAGCCGGCGTCGGCGCCGGTGTCGGTTTTGTCTCTGCCTTCTTGGACTGTACTGCTGGAAGATTTTTGTTTTTAGAACCGCTGGTGAATGGAGTAAAACCACTGCGACTGCTGCTAGCGCTGCTGCTGCGGCTTCTGGCATATCCGCCCCTGGGCGGTGCATTGGAGCGTTGACGCGGCATCTAGAGATATGTGAACAAATCTGTGCAGGCGGCCAAAAATTTAAGCAAATACTTTTGTGCCGATATTGAAAAGAATTTTGAATAAGTATTTTTTTTTAGGGTTCGACAAAGATTTGAACGTTCTACAAACTGAATTTAAAACCAGCGGCAGCTAAGCCCATTTAAAAATCACATACACATCTACACATGTGTTTGCATGTGTGTGTGTGTTTCCCCAAGGACTCGGCATTTGGCCTTTGGCAGCTTTTTAGCCAGCCAACTAATTTATATAGCTTTAGCAGGGTACCAGCTGGGGCCAAGGGCTCAAAGCGGTTAATTGCCAATGTGCACGACCCCCAAGCGCCACCTGGCGGTCGCTAGTAGCAGCAGCTGTTCATACAGACTTTCATAGTTTCTCTTTATTTAATGTTTTTAATTAGTTTTCATTTCGCTCGCGCTAATTATGACCACACATTGGGGCAATAATGAAATTGTCGGCATTGAGTCAAGTGAAATTCTGTTAAAAATAAACTAACTGTGCTGAACAATTTCCCACTTGTACCGTGCCAAATTGTATTAGATTACACAAACTATTTGTTCGCAATTCCTGCGAGTCCTCGTGTTGGCAAACACAAATGAGTTTAGCTAGGAATGTATTGTACTTCCTTTCAGTTCGCCTGACTTTCGCTCAACATTTGCTCGTGTGTAACTCGTGTGCTCAAGTTAAGTATACCCGCTCAGAGGTGCCTTCAAATTCATTCTTGGAAAATATAGCCGCATGTTGAATTGCAGCGGAAATGCTTTAATTACCAGAGCACATGCAAAAGTGCTTTGGGTCGAAGCGTCGAATTTCGTTTGTGTCGTGTTCTTGACTTCGCGAGAAATGAAAATACATGAGCAAAATTAGCCGAGCTGTTAGCCAAAAATGTAAAGCATAATTCAAATAGAAGCGCTGCTGATGTGACAGCTACACGCAGTCAGTGTGACATACGAGCCAAGGCAGCAAACGGAATATTTCATCAACTTACTGAGCGGGGACATGCGGCAGCAAATGCCGCTTGATTGATGCAGGGAGATGCCCGAACCAACAAAAACTGACACACGCAGTAGATCATAGCCAGGGCCAGGGCCAGGGCCACAGCCAGGCCCAGAAGCTCACACACGAGATGGCCTACTTAATCAGCGGGTGGGCGATCACAATTTACACTCCCCGTGTTATGAATATTTCAGCAAATTATAAAGTGCTTCAGCTGCTCTGCTGCTCTGCTGCCGACGACAGCAATCTGCCGAAATACTGTGACAGCGACAACAACAACAGCAGCAGCAGCAGCAGCAGCACCAGCAGTTGGGCAACGCTAAAATACCAAACTGGGTCTCAAATGCTAATTTCATTTTGTTTATTGTTTTGGCTACAACTTAATTTGCTCGTCTCTGGTGCTGAAATGTTTATAAATCAATCAACATCAATAACCGCAGCGAAACAGTTTTCAGCCCCAAGATGGATAGACTTCAGCTAGATTCGATTCGATGCCTTAAGTGCTCGAATGGACGCAATATGCAAAATAGAGCTCGTATAGAACGGTATGTTGTAGTCTACGTTTCTCTTTTCTTTTGCGCCCACGCTGCGTATGATGAATACTTGGACTTTACTTTGCTGTTTTGCATAGACAATTGATGTGATAAAAAATTGTAAAATACAACCAGCTATAAACATGCCCCTGATTCGAAAGTGTATAATAAATAAGAGCATTAGCTATGGATATTGTTGTGTTTATTGCCGACAGCCCAGATACAGCCTTGATATATCATTTAATGGGTTCATTGCTATCGTTTCATGTATTGCTATTTAGCAGGATATTCTCATTCAGATTAAGTTTGATGCTATATTTCAAGGTCTATTTTTATTATTATTATATATTATTATTATCTTTAGCATTAAATTCAATATGATTATATATCTTTCAGTCTATATAATACACAAGTCTTCAGTAGCCATTTTAACATTTAGTCAGTTTTAACCAACCGTTTCTGCCCACAAGTATTCATAGAGCTCTTCGCATGTTGCGTTTGCTTTAATTTGCTTTTGGTTTTGTGCATCGTTTACAGAGTTTTGCATGCGCTGCTTGTGGCGCATTAATATAACTTTTGACAGCCACTTGAACAGTTTGGCAATTTCAACAAGTTGTTGCTATGCATATGTGTGTATGTGTGTGTGTGCTTAAATGTGGCAAAATTTCAATTAAAAATTTGCACTTTTGCACTTAGCCGAGCAAAGTGCGCACTTTAGATGCATATCAGTTGGGCTAAACGAGTGCAGAAGTTTTCGATGCAAATTCAGCCGAGGGATGAACGACAGGGCGTATGATTAATGCCAGTTGGTAAGTAGCAAATCCACAACAAGGTCAAACAAATGGTGTTTCCATATACTTATTTTCTTCTACACAAAGAGGTCAGCGTTTGGATTATACAATTGTTGCATGCTTGTAATGCGGCTGGCGATTCAGTGTTGAGCCAATTGACCAATCTCTCAACACATCCGTGCCGCAACATAATGCATAATTCAATTCCTCAATTATTTTATATGCGCAATTTGTGCCAAGTTTGCGGTGGTCGCAAATGTAAATATGCTCAGTGGGCGGCAAAAGCAAAGAGAAAGAAGGAGTGATGAAGGCAGAAGGAGAGTGGGTGAGAGAGAGAGAGAGAGAGAGAGAGGGGGGGAGAGAGGGAGAGGGAGAGAATAAGAAACACAATTAAATTTACATTGCGGACAGAACGAAGTCGACTGCATTTATAACCATTTGCTGGCAAAGCTATGGCCGAGAGGAAGAAAAATGGGCCGCGTTTGAAATGTGGTAAATTACAGTTAACGATTTTGTAGCACTGCAATTTGCCGTTATCTTTAGATTTCTATCTATGGCTTTTGTAAATGCGGCATCGGCGTTAGCGTCGGTTTGTTTTGCATGCCACTCCGGCACCTACGTGCAACGTGCCGTGCCACCTGCCACTCGCCACACACGGGCCAAAGCGAACGCTGGTCATTGGCCAAAGCCAACGCCATTGTGGTCAGTTACAGGGCTTCAATTGTGTGTGAATGTGTGTGTGTGTGTGGGTCTGTGTGTGTGTATTGTACTGCCCCACAAAGGTGTTGAAATAACTACTGCACAATACCTTCTTTATAGCCTTACGAACGGGTATTTGTGGCCTGTGATTTAGTGTGTAATGCATGATGAAGTGCAGTGTTAGATCGTAAGATCTATATATCTAAGTCAACTCTATGTACAACACATGATGATAGACTGATGATAGAGCTGAGTGACAAAAGACATTGCTGGGTTATATCAGATGATCTAGTATCCAGGTCAACTCCATTATAAACACTTTATAGGAGGCGGGTACATCTTAGGCTGTTATTCTAAAAGATTCAGTCCCTATAAGCTGTTAAAGGCATATTTCTATATATTTTGGGTAAAGATATACTTGAAACTAATCAATACAAATGAAGAATATGGATATGAGAAGTGATATTCACTCTTCCATTAGTAATATAGTAAAGTATGACATCACAGAAGTTTAATGTTAACTAGAAGTAATAATTTCATTCAATACCTTTTCATCAATCTCATATATATATAAATAAATTAACAGAAATGTTGCCAATTTGGAATATATTAGGCTCTGTAGCACTGTAGCTCCTAAATTACTAATGCTGCTAATACAACTTAATCTGTTGATAAGACGCTGTAAGCGTATAATGTATTCGTTCTGCCGGCTATTCACTCAACGGCTGGCGTTGCTTTTGCCTTTGCCGTTGCCCTGTGCTTCAATTGTTATGGCCTTTTATGGCGATTGTGTTGTGGGCGCAATGCAAATTGGCGGCACATAATTATGTCGCTGGCAGGAGTACAACACAAGAGTAATAGAATAGAAAACGAGTGGGATTACGATAACATGGGAGTAGTATGGGAGCCGGCAAACTTTTTGCCTTTGCCAACTGGAATTTGATTTGCTTTGACCAGAACTTTGTCCTACTGTGCGGCGCTGTGCTGAGCTCTGCGGTGGTATGTCGTCCTGTCCCTGGGCTCTCTGGGTCCTGTCTAAAAAACTTTTACCTGTCTAATTAGCAAACTGACGCTCGAGCAAGTAATTTTCATCGAGAGGGCGAACACACTTTATCATGCCCATAAAAAAGAATTGGAAAAACTTTTAATTTGCTAACGCCATGACAGCACTGATGCACTGAAATAAAAAGGGAGACCCAACGACAAGCCCCAAATAGTAATTTAATGAAATGCATTTGAAGTCCCAACGACTTTTTTGTCAATTAAAATTTAGTTTTTATGATATGAGCAAAGTGTGTGCAAAAAGAATATATGACAGATTTAATTATTAATAATATAATATAATATGTATATAAAGAGTAAAAACAATATATAAACCGCAAACTGCAATTCCCATAAAATCGAATAAATAAATTATTGGTCTTGTACAGTTCAGATTTTCATTTAAACTGATTTTTTCCCATGGCAAGTGAAAATGAGGGAAAGTCCTGAACGATCCATTGGGCAAACGCTGGCAGGTGGTGATTTCATTTGCCAAGCTGCGCTTTCAGCGAGTGACAGGTGAAACTTCCCTGGCGCAGTTAATGCAATACTCCACTGGCAGCAGTTGCCTTGACTAATGATCGCGTGCCAATGCAATGGCTAAATGCCATTTGGTACGCCTCTTGCAGCTCGGGTTTGCTGAAGCGGCAAAGTAACTGTCACCGAGCCGTGCGGGGCGCAAATGAAGTTCGGTGGGCGAAGCGGGCGGGCCATAAAAAATGGCCGCAGCCAAAGTGAGTTGCCCAGAGTCAGAGCTTCAGGCCGAGTCATTTTTTAAGCTTAAGGCTGGCCATTAAAGCAGCATCTTAATTATATTTACATTTTTTGCATAAACTCGTATTGTGCGCCTTTGACTACTGTTGCTGCTGCTCCTGCTGCTACTACTCTTGCTGCTGCTGCTACTCTTGCTGCTGTAAGCTGCAAATTAATGACTGCATTTTCAAGTGAGGCGCCAACAGGATGAATGCAGGCAGTCGGACAGTCGAGGCAGGCAGCCAGCCACCCAAGCAGTCAAGCAGTCAGCCATTGGTAGACGCCGCAGCCGCTTTGTTCACTTTCTCATTTTACGCAAACTTTGTAATGTGCAGATTAAAATTTTTGCGCAGAGTTTGCTATTTTTCTGCTGTTTCTTTCCACAGTTTGTGCACCGGCCTCCGCTTCCTGTTCGTGTTCAGCTGCTTTATAAAGTGTGCGTAAAAGTTTTGTGGCGTCTGTTTTGGAGCAAGTTTCGAATGAAAATAAATCATGTACACTCTTGACTTGCCTATGCTGGAGCTGAATGGCATGCTCAATGGACCCGGGTGAAGCAGCTCCTAAGTTTCCATGCGGATTACCCGCTGAACCGGTGCAAATTTATGGCTAACCTCTATAAATCCATGCTACCTGACACTTCTGCGTAAATTAGCGCCACTTTGCAGCTCTGAGCCCTGACACTTTATCTATTATTTTATTATATTTTGAAATATGGGACGTGCGTGATGCAACAGTTTGCAAGCCACTGGCGTGTTTATTCAATTAATTTACATAAATTTAATCAATTCCGTATTCCATAAGCCCTTAACCTCTCAATTACCTGCTGCACTTGCCCTCCTGCCAGCCAATTACTAAATAGTTACATAAATATTAACAACAGGCGCCAACGCTTGAGGCTAAATGCCACACAGAATTTGTTTGCGACACCTAATTAAATGAACAAATTCCGTGTTAAGTATTATTTTTCAAATCTAGTGCACATAATTGTAATTTAATTACATGCTATGTGGCTTTTGCTCGCCTACTAAACAGCAAAACAGCATATATATACGTGAGTCACAGGCCGTATACGTGATGTGCAAACAAAATGAATCAATATATGATTTGAGAGGTATGTATATATAGAACGTTACATACATAAAAATATATATTATGGAAAATAATATACATACACATTCGTACAATATCGTATATATATAATGTAATAATAAGTAGGTAAGCCTCTTGTATCATTTCATTAGATATAAAAATTCAGATAACAAGCTCAACTTATATGAAAATATTATTAAAAGTGTTGTACACCAATAGAATATATATATTATATATTTGTCCCAAAAGTAGTTCACCAATTAAGCTTTATGTTTTATCTGCCAGTATCTGACTAACAGTGCTTATACTCTATATGTAGAAATAATATTTTCATTTATTTCAAATATCAATAATAAAACAAATGTAAGTCAATATTCAATATTGAATATAGCCATTGAAGGCCATCTATCATATTCTGCCTGCTAAGCGACATTTAACCTTCAGTCAGCAAGTGGAGAGACTTGGCCTGGCCGAAACTTAACCTTCACATCAGGACATATGTAAGTCACAAAGGTTTGTCTTCTTGAAATCGGCTCACATTAAATAAAACAAATATGTATATATATATATATATATATATATATATATATATATATATATATATATATATATATATATATATATATATATATATATATATATATATATCTCGAAACCTTTAACTAATTGCCACCTTTTGCCAAGCAACCAATGCCCATCATAAAAAAACTGACACATGAATAATGCGTGTCGAGCCTTGCAATTATTTGTTGTCTCTCTGTGTGTGGGTAAGTGTGTGAGCGTATGTGTCTCTGCGTATTTTGTAGGTGTGTGAGTGTATGTGTATTCAGCTCTCACTACCTGCAAAATCAATTTGAGTTATTGTATTTAATCTTCAGTTACGCTCAAGGCAGAGCGCAAAGTTAAATAAATATTTTAAAGCTAAACATACATACACACACACACACATACACTCTTTCGCGCACACACACACCAACGAGCAGTGAGGCTGTGGGCAACACTCACGCAGTTTTGTCGATGATTGATATGCCATCGTTGGCTGTGTGCGAAACAGGGGCTGCTGACGTTGTCAAACTTTGGCATTGGTTGCACACACACACACACACACTCACTCAAACTACATACACACACACATAGGCAAACACAAACGTCGAGTGTCAAAGTTTTTTGCGCGCGCTTAGCGCATTTGATGAATTGTTAAAAGAAAATCGCGCGTATGTGTAAACATTTTGGTCTATCACACACACAATGCCAGAGCGGGGAGCCTCGTGGAGGCAGCTGCTGCTGATGACGCCTGCCGCTGCCGGTTAGGCAAACAGGTAGGGCAAACAGCATCAGCGTGAAATGAAGCCAACGAAGCGGAAATTCTCTTGTTAACGGGAATTACAATCCATTTAATGTTTTGATATTTTAAGCGTTTACGATAAGAACTCATCTCACATTTATGTCAAGCGCTAAATATTGTCGTTTCATGCTTTAATAAAAAAGAAGGTGATTCTCACAGCGTGGCAGGAGCGAAAAATTCAATTAGATACGACTGCCAAGGCTATATTATGTTATGACTGTTATAAACATATTCCATATTCCATACACTAATATGGCTCAAACACAACAATAAAGTTAAGCTAACCCTCGTCTAAGTTAGTGTATATTAGGTTAGTATGTGGGGCCAACTAGAGCCTTATGCTGCCAGCATTTTTGTAAGCTCTTCACTTTTAATCTGTCTTCTGCCAACTGATGAGGGGATAGCCACACACACAGGGAGAAAGAGAGAGAGAGACAGAGAGAGAGAGGGAGACACGCACACACTTTTGTACACGCACACATATGGATGCTGTCAGACTGTTAGGCAGGCTCCTGGCGCCTAATCCCAGCTATGGAAGCCACATTTCGAACGTGCCACACACACACACGCACGCACAGTCACAAACACAGATACTCAGTTAAGTATATGCTCACTGGCTACCACACCCACCAACACACATACACACATACGCATACACACGCACACTCGTCACATCAAATCATCAATCACATGCTTTGGTGATTCATTGATAAGCTTTCTTCTCCCATACCCGCTGTCTTGCTCTTGTGTGTATGCGTGTGGGCGTGGCAATGATGTTAATAAAGCCGACCATTAGCCAGCACCTCGTCGTGCTCAGCAGTCGGCACAGCTTTAAGGCAGCTGCCATTAAGGCAGAATTTTAAATTAAAATAAGGCAAGAATATAAGAAGAAAATTAAACTAAAATTATTTTACGCTAAGTAAATACGCTGGGTTATACAACATTTTGTTTATTTAACAATTTTTCAAAATCAATTTAAGCATTTTTTGCTGTGTTTTTGTTCGTTTCTTTCTTTCGCGTTATTTTTGATGTGGTCATCCGGTCAGCAGGCACAGAGGCCCCTGTAAACAAATGAAAGTTTTCTGCGGCTGCCAACAACAGATGCGATTATTTAGCTCCCTCTCGCTCACTCCGGGTGAGCGAGTGCGCGAAAAATATGCAAAAGGCTTACATAAAAACTCTTCATTGGAGTTTAATAGAGGAATACCCTGTGACCTGTGATCAGCTATATAGTTCCTCACAGAGTACTCTGTAATCTTATAAAGTTAACTGGTAATGTAATAAGTCCTAGCAGAGGCTTAGGGATCAAGTGCACACAGAAAAAATTAGCAAATTTCTAGATTCCTCAACATCAATTCACAGGGTATATTTCCATATATCACATGCAGTCAAACTGACTTGATTTTGCTCTTGTTGCTGCCGTCGGCATCAAAAGCATGCGCCATTAATGTCGGAAGTATAATTGTTTTTAAATCGCTTTGATAACGCCTAAAAGCGTCGCACACCAGCAAAAATTGCTCAAATTTATTTCGAGTGCGTATTAAAATCAATCGAATACGTCAAGTGCTTTATTGAAATTGACCCAAAAAAACAAGTACGGTTAGTCGCATATATGTATGTGTCGTATATATGTATGTGTGTGCAAATGTGCAAAAGGCATTAGATGTAAGCTGTCTACTTGTTAACGTAATGCCACAAAGGCATCAAAATGTGCGCAAATATATTTAATGGCCAAAAGACACTTGGCCACACGCTCTTGGCAGATCTGGGAGAGCAATGGAATGCCGCGGGCGAATACTTTAAGGCAACGCATAAATGTTTATGCGTTTGTTTTGACTTTGTTTTCAGTTGAACTAAAATGAGCTCATCGAAAATCAGGAATCAAATCAAACTTCCATTAAGAAATCAAAGAATTTGATAATATTTTGTTACCTGGCAGTTCAATGTACACTCTAAGCTGATAACAATTTTTATAATGATAATTCCAACGCTTAAGATTATGAAACTGATGCCATGACTCATAATCCACAATGGTGCATATACAATAAATTAATTGAGTCACTTAGTTATCATAGATCTGAGCTCATAGAGCAATAGACTACTCAAACAAATAAAACAAAATAAAATAATAATAAGAATAATAATAATAGTTATAATTATAATATACACTAAAAGATTTCAATGAAAAATGATTCTTCTTATTATGTTTACATTATTTTGAACTATTTTGTTTTTAAATTCGAATGCAGATATTAAAAATGTTTTTTTTTTTTAATTTGGAAAAAGTTTTTAGAGCGGCTCAAATAAGTTAAAACGAAGTTAATATAAAATTAACTTTCCAGTTTTATCAGCTGTATGAAGCGCTAGCTATTAAACTTTAAAAAGTTTCCTAGGACGAGATATGAAATCTGAATTGTAATTTGATTTTTTGGCATGTTCAGCTTTCTATCATAGTTAAGCTGCAGTAGAAGCCATTTAGTAGCTCTTCGCTTGCCTTTGCATATCCGAAGAGTTATCTATAGAGGGCCGCACTTTTCATTCAGGCGAAACATATAGATATTTGAACTGCCTTAAGCTGTATTTTAATAAGCAGTCAGTCACAGGACATACACTCTGTGTAGACAGCGCTGCAAAACGTGCCACAAGCACAATAATGTAAGATTTCATAAAAAGAAAAACACTAAAAAGAAAGAGAAAGCAAACAAAGGGCAATGGCGAATAGCGTCTCTCGCGCTCTCTATCCCTTTCTGCCTCGCTAGCTCCTGTTGCTGCTGCTACTGCCTACCTTTGTTGTGAAAGTTATTTTGTTATTGCTACAAGGGTTTGTTCTTACTGTTGTTTTTGTGGTTGTCGCTGTTATGCACGATAAAGGGCAGCGGTTAAAGAACCAGAAGAAGAAGGAGAACGACAACAACAACAACAATAGACAACATAAACAAAAGTTGAGCGTCACGTCACATCATTTCCTGCAGCCACTTTATGTTTTGCTTTTGATTTTGCCTGTTTTTTGTTCAGAGCTGGTTCTTGGTTCTGGTTTAGATTCTCGATCTGGTTCAAATGTTTGTGACCTTTTACACATTTTAAGGGCAATTAGACGATGATTTTGAATGCTATTGTTGTGGTTTTTTATATTCGCTATTGTACCGCAATAATGCACACATCAACAACAACAATAATAATGATAATAATAATAAGCATTCGCCCTGTGGTACTTTCATTTAACGACTCAGGTGCGCAGCCATATGTAAACATTGCTAGTGGCACCTGTACTAAAGGTAACAATTAGCAAATGCTGAGAGCCATGTGGCATGGACTTTATATGCATATTAACTAAAATGGATAATTATTTTTTCTGCTATGAAATCCTTTTAATATTCCTAATTAAATTTTGTAAACAGAGCTCTTTTAATCTCCATTTGTTAGTATTTAGATAGAACAAACATTTCCATTTGGCGTCCCTTATTTAACGAGGTTTTCCTTTGCCTAACCCTTTGCTTGCATCTTGGCAGTCCCATTCAAAAATCAATTAGAAATGGAAAATCTCTTTAATTCGGCCCTCGACCGGCCTTGCGCGAGCTAATAAAGAGTCGAAAAGTGCTTGAGGTCAAATCGCCGGGCGCTAATTGGACATCGAGTGGATTACTTGGCGTAGCTCATTTACCCATTCTGAAGCACCCAATTGGCAAGCCTCGACCTCTGCTGAGTAGCTGTCGACCGGTAGGGCATGGGCATCTTTTATCATCCGCTTCAGTTTCTTCCGAGCACAACAACAATGCATTCAAGAGCCTTGGCATGCGAATGAGAACATAAACATGAACTTGTGCCAGCTTTGCAATTTCGCTGAATCAGTGCGGCGTGGGCTGCTGGTGGGCTTCATTACGCTTGATTTCTTTTGAACTTGCACACACACATAGTCACAGCACACTTGCAGTAACATTAAAAGAGCGCTTAGTTTATGCTTCGTTAGCCGGCCTGGATGCCTGACACGGCTTCGTCCTGGCGTCAAAATGCCTTACCCTAGAGCCGGCCGTAAAAGTCATATGAATGCTGAGACGCGTCATCAGTGAACAATGGAAGCTAGGAGCTGCTGCCAAGGGGACGGCGCACCGATGGGCGGACAAAGGAAGGTCCGGCTGAAGCTGAAGCTGAAGCTGCAAAGTACATTTGACAGGAGGCGGGCAGGCAGCTGACAGGCAAGCAGGCGGGCTGCCGGCGACAGGATGCGGTCACAGGATGCGACTAGCTTGTCTACTGCGGTCTGCAGTCGACTGATCATCGACCGTCTGCATGACCGACACCTTTGTAAACAGCTACAGGACACGCACACACCCACACACACACACACACATAGACAGGCACATACACATCATATGAATGGGAACCTATGTAAACAAACCCGAATCGTATAATGAACTGGCTTGAGCTGGCTTGAAGCAAGCGTAACTCGCTAACCTGTTGAGGAGTCACTGACTGCTAAGCGAGCAACACTTTTTACATGTTCACTTGGTTTATGCCATTTGCGAGCACATGAAGCGTTACTGGCAATCCTTGTGCCACATGCTGGAAGCCATTTAAATGTTATCGTTCGCTGCCTGGTTGTTCCACAGTGCGACATACCCACACCGTCCATGCGCACACCGTCCTCAGTCATCTCAGGCATCTCTGGTTGCTGTAACCGCAACCGCCGGGCAAACGGCAGCACTCGCTTTGGTTTGAATAATTGACCAAAAAAGCGATGTCCGACCACAGCAAAGCAGCAGCCAAAAGGACAACAAAGCAACAACAATTAGAGAGGTAGAAGCGGAAAGTTCACTGCTCATTGCTACCCTATGAAAGTAAGGAGGAGACTAGAGATTTGTATTCATAAGCTAACTAAACTTATCTAAATTACATATCTGTCATCTATCATCTATCATCACCCCAATCCAAATTAAAGGTCCATTCAGCAATTCAAGTTCTCCTATACGGGCTCTTCAACTAGCATCCTACCCCAACTCACTGCCCATTTACAGGGTATGATTATACAAATTTTTTAAGCAGAGCCGCAAGGGTTGCAACGCTCTGCAGACAGCGCCAGCTTTGATTTAAATTCAATACTGTTTTTCTTCTCCTTTTTTCTTTTTCACTATTTTCGTGTTCGCTGAAAGCCCGAAATTTGTTTGCATAAATCATTGGCCCAGGATTGATTATGACAAAAGAAAAGACCGACAATCGATTGAAAATCCCCAGCACGTAGCTCATTTATTTATGTATTTTTTTCCTTCGTTCGTTCTGATATGCCACAAAGGTACAAAAATCCAGTCAAACACAAACACCCAAAATACAAATGACAGCACATTAGCCGCAGCGGATGTTGGCCTTTTCATGCCTGACTGCCCACTTGGCGGCCAATGGAAAAAAAGTGAATTTATGCACTTTTATACACACACATACATATATGTATATGTATGTATATCTATAGGATAGGGTAGCCGAAATGTAGCCCCAGAGAGCTGACCAGCAGTCAGCATACAAATGTCAATAAATTCATATGAACTTATCTCTTCCAGACAGCCTAATGCGCATTTTTATCGTCTAATCTAAAGTCAAATTTCTACACAGTTGAGTTTTTCACAAATCAAATAATTCATAGCCTAAAAGGCCGCACTTACCCCAATTCCCACAAGTGGCTTTCAGCTCGACTTACTTCACTTTCAAAAGGGGCTGCAAAAAGGGCGATAAAGAAATATGATTAAATTTAAATTCATATGGATTCCATTTGTGGTTGAAATTTAAAACTCTGAACTTTTATTTTATAATACCTAATTCAGTTTAGTTAAACTTGATTTATTGAATACTTAAGAGGAAGCTAGAAATTTTAAGCATTTTTATTATTTTATCCCATAAAAGACCTGGCCATGCGTTAGTCTGTGTTGAAAGACTTCATTTGAGTTTTTCAGCATTTGCTTGATTCACAAAAAGAAAGCCACATCCAACTTTGAGATAAATGAAAAATCCCTTAAGCTACATTTTCTTCTATCCCTCAACTTCATACTCCATTTTATGCGAACTCAATAAATTGTATTATGATTGAAAATTTTCCCTATGACTAAACTAAAGTATTTCGGCCCAAAAATCAGAACGGGTATCAAACACTTTGCGTCAAGGTCAGAACAACAACATCGTTGATTTTTATCTGATGGTATGTTTGTTGTTTTTGTTATTCCTGTTGGTTAACTATAGGCTGGGCCACTTGGTGGGCGTGGTTGGCCACTTGGTTGTGATGGGCACGACCCAAATAAAGTCACATATGTTGACTGCTGACAGCATTTGATGAACCTAATAAACTCTGAGCGAAGTGCCACTCAGCTCAGCTCGCCTGAGCTCAGCTACCAGCTACCAGCTACCATTCACCAGCCATGCCGAAACTGTTGTATAAAACTGAAGTAGCAAACAGATATTTGTGGCCTACAGCCGTTGCTGTGGCATTGCCGTTGTCGTTGTCGTTGTCGTTGCTGTTGCTGTTGCTGTTGCTGTTTCTGTTGCCATTGACGTTGGCAGCAATTCAAAAATATCTTTTATTGAATCTCGGTAACCCAAAGTAGAGTGCGAGGAAGTAACTCGTCAGACCGAGGCCAGAACTAGGGGCGGTGCAAACCATAAAAAAGATTAGCACAGGCTTCAGAGCAATGGGTCAAGTGTGCGTGGGCGTACACACACACATACATAATTGAAGTGTGCTCGGAGTGACAGCAATCGGTGACATTGAGCCCCGTCCAATACAGTTAAACACCCACGCACTCACTCACTCATCTACCACACATTCGTCGATAACTGGACATTAGCAGAGAAATGTCTTTGCATCAGCTTGGGGCTGAAAGTCTATACATTATATTGCATTTTATGTTTTTCCACATATCCATAGCACATGCAATATATCTAGACTCACACACACACACACCCACACACAGCCGCCCACTCAGCCCCAAATGCATTTCGGCTAGTGCATTATTTATAGTTTTTTATGTCATGGAATACGTGATTTCGCATAAATGGCTTACCCCACACTCAGCGATGTGCAACGATCTCGCCGTCCGCCCCAACCGCGTGAAATTGCAAATTAAATGCTTTCTATGGAGGGAAGGTTAGCAGGGACAGCCGCTGGCTGGCACTGCAGCGTGTATTTTCAATAATTGATGCAACAACTAAATGCGAGTAGATAAACTCGCTTAAGCAAATGCTGGGTGTCGTGTCGAAAATAAAATCCGATAATATCAATTTGTTGGCATGCTTTCGACGTAGAGCTAGATTAACCCAGCAACTGCATGCACAGCAAATGCAAATGGATAAAACATTACAGCGGCAAAGGATGACAATTTGCATATTTCATGCAAAGATTTGCTGCCACATCCAATAAAATTTAGAACAAAGCTGACTTTCTGGCCACTCTGTCTGTCAGCCATGAAAATGTTATGCGGTGAAATTATGCAGGTGGAAATGCAAACACTTTTAGTGCAATATTTAATATTGATAGTTGAATCTGAATTACACACTGATGAACGAAATCAAATATATAAAATCCAGAAATCTGCATACTCTGCATTGGAAATTTAAAGCCAGAGTTTAATAGTTTTTTAAAAATGTTTGTAACACGAAGATGAGCAAGTGTATTCTTAATAAGGACAACGAGCTGAATTGATTAACATAGTCCATTTGATAAGAGTAGCACCATCAGATCAGGTCAATATAGCACGTTCATTTCACTGCATTATACAGCTGATATGCGAAACATTGATATCCGATAAATAATATTCGATAATATGAAACATTTTAGATCAATTATAACAAAATTGAATTTCAACCAGTTACAGTTTACACAGAATCGTTTTGATGCCATTGAAATTGAATGTGAAATTCTCGAACGACGCCCTAAGAAGCAGCTCTGCTCAGCGTGTATTCTATATGCATTGTTTGCATTAAATTTACATAGCGTTTCGGTACATAAGTCCGACGTTGTTCGGCTAAACCAGCGAGTTTTAGTCCTCTGTGGCGCAAATTGAATAATATATGGCAGCTCTAAGCGCATTGTACGCATTCCAGCCACGCATTCAGCACATGGTGAGCCATTCAGATGGTTTCTGGTCACAAATACGCCCACCCACAAACATCCACACACACCTACACACACACCCGCTCACATTCTGTTTATAAACACATAAATTCTTGAGTAAATGTACTGTTAAGCCGTATTTTTCACACCGCCCAGCGACAAAGTGTGAATGGAATTGCGGTTGCTTACATATACACGGGTCTGTGGCTTAGACCAGAGAGCGAGCAAATCGAATTTCAGGTACAGTGGCAGGCAGAGAATTCTCTAACTATTGAGGGAAGAGAAAAGAACATTAATGCAAACATTACGTAAGTTTAAATGGAGCCGACGCCGGCGGACAGCAGGCGCAGAAGTGGAAAATTGTGCAAATAAAAGATATTGAATTTACCGGTAGATGGTCAATGGGTAGCTAATAAAGAGCAAACAGACACGCAGCTCCAGGAGCAGGGAGAAGCAAACGAACCCACGAATATCGATTACGGCACACGCGACACTGGCATTCAGGCCAAAACGACGCACCAGCTCGCAAAATGTTCTTTTCAACTTAAGCCATAAAATTTGAAGCGAAGGCCAAGTTAAGAGCCGCCCCACATACAATATCAGCACTCAGCAGGCAGTCGGACACACACAGGTGTGCGCAGGGCAGGGCTGACTTGGACGTGGGGTGGCCAACTCTTGAACTGGAAGGCGGGCCCAGCGAGGCTGTGCGCCACTTAGTGGCCATGGGGCACAGCTGCAACTGCCGCCGCAGCTAAACATTATATGCAAAAGTTCATTTCGGGGGCAACAGTCCTCTCTGTGGCAGCCACATGTGGACCTCTTAAAACGCTGTCAGATGGGGCAACATCTGCAGCAGCAAGAGCAGAGCAGGTGCAACATTGGGCAGCCACTATTAAGCGAACACTCTGTGGTATTTATATTACGTGTTCTTGTTGCACAGTGCCTAATTTGTAGCGACTGTGCAAAGTACATGCAAAAGGGAGAGAGGGGGAAAACTCTGCTAAAACGAATTTTTAAGTTATACAAAGTTCAAGGACCGAGAGTACTCGACTAAGGCGTACCCTATACTTTCAAGAGAGAAGCTCTTTTCAACTGATGTATATATATAAATATTCATAAACAATTTTATAGAAACATCATACCAAGCTATGCAAAATTTATATTTATATTTATCATTTCATGGATTGTCTGCCTTCCCATTGAAAGTGATATATTGCTATATTTATCACGGCTAAGATATATACCTAAGATATTACGATTCTAGGCATTACTGAATACAATTTGAAAAACAAAGTTCATCAGGCAACATATGAATTAAAAAACAATTTGAAACAAGATTGAGTTGTGCCAGCCTAGCCTATCGAGAGCAACTTAATGAGTATTCTAGCGCATTGAAAATGCATAAAGTAAAATTTAGCAGACTTAGTCTATGTAATGTTCTTTTCCCCAAAGTATATACAAAAAAATTTAAGCTGCGAATTTCCGTAATTGAGAACAATTTTCATCGTTGGGTTGACTTTGCTCCATTTTGTAGCAAGCTCTTGCTCCGATGTGGACTGGAGTTGAGGCGCAGTTCAGCATGAGCCAGGCAACTATCTCATTCTACACTTAACTACACAATTATACACAAATACACATACACAGAGGAAGAGAGAGAGAAAGGGATAGATTCACATGCGCCCCTTCGCCTAGAGCTTTGACACGCATACGCTTAGTGCTTAGTCTTAACCCGGGGCTATCAAATCTTGTAGCTGACATTTATGTGTGTCTTACTAAGGCTAGGACGATGGACGCCGACCGTATAACGGCTTTAGCCAAGGACGTTAACACACACACACACATACACATTTATTCTGCTGAATAAATGTGCAAATTCCCTTAGAGTCAGCTGCAAGTGTCCGTGTGTTGACATTGATTGCGAGTGCGTGTGTGAGTGTGAGCGTGAGTGTGTGTGCGTGTGTGAGTGCGTGTGGGTGTGCGTGTGTCTGACAGTTGTCGCATTCAGTTTAATACTCGTAATAGTACGATTTTAATTGAATAATTTGCAATCGGGATCGCACCAGCTGTCAGCACATGACACTGACCCACGCCCACGCCCACACAGCATTGTCTCCAGCTCAGTCTGCCTCAGTCTGTTGGCAACTTGAACTGTCCGACTTGTGCACGTGACAATAGGATGTTTGTTTTTCTGCCCTCCACATGGCATATCCCATGGCGACAGGGTTTACTAGCCTTATAATTGTCAATGGTCCATTAAGGATCCATTGGCGCTGTCTGTTCATGTTGCCTAAGATTCTGCCTCCTGCGGTTGCGTCAATCACTTGACTTGACCCCCAGGAAATTTCCTACTTGAGATGAGCGCATGACAACACGAGCTCAAATATTTCTCGAAAAGAGAATATTAGAGGCAGAAGAAAGAAAGTTTGAAGAAAGTTGGTTTGACTTTAAGGTGACTTTTGATTTCTTACAGCCTGTGACATAAAAATAATGACAATACTAATAGGTCGTAGGTTGGAAAGCTGTCACTCCATAAATTTGAACCTACGTTTTTAATAAAATATTCACATCTGTAAATATTTATTAAGGCAAAATATAATCCAATTGAGAGGCACATATTTCATTAGATCTCTTATCCGTAGATATAAACAACATGTTCGCCTTTTTTCAACTAAAGGCACATAATGAAAATCAATTGTAGTATCCATACATTTATCGTTATTTGTTTTTGTTGATTTATTTTCGGCAGAACGGCACGCATACATTTCTATTGGGTGCGGTCGAGCGGGAGCGCACAGTGAGCTCCCTTTATGACGGTCGTTTCAATTATTATGAATTTGTTATGTTGCGTTATGGGGTCTGGGATGTGGTGCTGGCCACGCAGGTCCCTCGCATATATTTAATTGATGGGATCTGCGAAGACACAGAACCAACAAGGCGGAAGTTTATGAAAGTTCAACAGAGCCCAGAGCAACTGGGGTGTGTGTGCGAGTGTGTGAGTGTGTGTGTGTACCATATGTCCACGTATATGGAAAATCAATAAATTAATGTGTTTAATATGTATGACTTAATGATTCCATGTTACTTCCGAGTGACTGCTGCTAACGTGAATGTGAATGAAAATGTGAATGTGGACGTGAATGTGAATGTGACCTCTCACTCTTCAAGTGGACCTAGCGTTTGGGTATTTCAATTAAAATACAAGATATATGTGATATATGTTAAGCAAATATTTGCTTTGTGTCTCAGTTGTGTGGAACGTGTACGCATTATGGCCATAAATTAAATTAGATTGCAATTAATCCATGGCCGTGCGAATGAGGCACAAATAAACAAAGGCCTCAAGTCACACAATATGTCCATCCATGAGGCAAACTCTTGAATTTTAAAGCCAACTATAGCAGGGGCCCGGCTGCGATTTGACAAATAGCTGCAACAAAAGCAGATCACTAAGAAATTAATTTCTTGTGCAGGCGAAAAGTAATTGCAAGACGAAACAAAAGACAGAGCCTTGGCACACATAAAAGAGCTGCAAGACCTGGCAGCAACCGAACTGACTAGCAAGAGGCAGTCATAGTCTCTTTGGCTGCAAACCACAACACGTTGCATGTTGTCTGCGGGGATGGCTATGCCAGAGTATGGCAAGAAATGTCACATGAACTATATTCATCTATATGTCTGTGTGTGGGTGTGTGTGCGAGCATACAAGTGAAATAAAGAGAGAAAGATACAACGAGCGAACAAGAAATTGAAAACGGAAGGAACACACAAAACACACAAGCGCATGACATGCAAAACACAGCCAAACAACAACGCCAGAGCCAGCAAAAGGAGGAGCATACGCCAAGTCCTCTGTCTTAGCAGCCTGCGACTCGGCGAGGAGCTTGAGAATTGAGAACTGTAAACAGAAAATACGCTGATAAGCGAGGCGTACACACCGGAAGCAAAAAACCGAACTCAGGGAAAGAGACGAAACACAAAATGGAAAATACGCAAAGCAAAAGGTGAGTGAAATGATATATAATGTGACGGACTGGAATATACCCTTAAAATATGACATGATATTAATACCAATAAAAACCTAAAATTCATAAAAAAAAAAAAAAAAGATTTGATTTTATTTATTAATTATTTTTATTTGATAGATTATTACTCATAACAAAACTTATATTATAAAATAATATTAATAAAAAACCCTGAAGATTTTTACAAAGATTTTATACAGATTTATATCTATGAATAATGAAATTTACATAAGAAATAATTGATATATATAATAAAATTCATTGTGCGCCTTCTTAAGAAACAGAACACCGTAATGTATTTGCAGCAAGTTGACTTTTAAGTTCATTTATGGCAACATATTGAAAAGTTGTGCTCTTTTCAACTTATGTTGCAATTAGAGTCTTAATTTCTGCTAACGACAGCAAATTGATGCGAACGGCAAACTTTGAAATAGTAAGTGGCGAATGGAGGCATGCCGCTGGGTTGAATGCCAGGTAGAAGGAAAAAGCGCACTCTGCGGTGCCGGGCAGGTAGGTGTACTAAGGTCTGGAGCCATTAGCACGCGCCAATTGATGTGAACTGCTCATAACAAGCAGCCAGGCAGGGTAAGAGGCCAGGCCAGGGCAGTCCAGGGCAGCCCATGCCGCGCAGTGAGACTCGGGGAACATATGAGGTAATGGCCCTAGGGGCGGAGCTGGAGGATTCGCGCGAGAGCCTGCAACGTGCTCTGACAGCGTGGGACAAAGACGGAAAATCAATAAATCCCATTAAAATGCAAGCCAGCCAAACAACAACAACAACAACAGCAACAAACAACCAGAAGTAAAACAGAAAAAATGTGCATTACTATATGGCAGCCGCACTGAAGGCTCAAGGAATGTTAAGTTCAAGTAGCAAGGTTAGACTGCTGCTGAAAGGACCTTTGCTGCGATGCGAATTGCGTGCAGGTTATGCCCAGGCATTGCAGTTGCACCCCCGTAGACATTAAGCAACCGTAAATAGAATCCAAGGCGAAATCGGAGCTTGGCAATTTGTTGTTTAGTTTCCTAATCGATGCCAAAAGGCAACGCGTGCCATTTAACAAGGTCGAGGACAAATCGTGCTCGAAAAAAAAAAAAAAACAAACAAAAACGGCGAATTTATGGCATGCCAAGAGGCGACAATGGCGGCGGTTTTATGCTTGAGCGGTTCAGCGGTGCCTTACACAACCACGCACACACACACACACAAACAAATGCAAATTTGATACTAAATTCGCTGAGATTTATGTGACAAGCGTTGGCAGCGCCCAAAACATTTGCAATCTGCCGCACAGCGTGTGCATGGCTGTGTGGGATATGTGGCCTGAGTGTGTGTGTGGGTGAGTGTGTGGGTGAGTGTGTGGGTGAGTGTGTGTGTGGGTGGGTGTGGGTGCGCCTGTCTACTTAATGGTGCTTGCACTGCCCGCAAGTGCAGCTCCAGCTGTGTCGCGTTGCTGGAGGTGCCACTGAGCGTGTCGCTCGCAATTTTCTCGCAGCATCGCAAAATCCAATTAAAAGACTTTTAAATAAGATAAATTTCGTATGAACTGGCTAAAAGCTTTGCTACGACTGAGAATACGAAAATAAAAATGCAAAATTTAATTATAATAATAATTTTCAATGAGAATTAAAAAGAGTTAAAAATGTTATTTATTAGCCTATTTTTAAATGAATAAATACGAATTTAAGGGACAAAATGTACACAACTCAAATTTTATATATATATATTTTAATTTAATTGCTTTTTAAAAATAAAATGTTTTGAATAGTTATATTTCATTTTATTAGTACATTATTGTAAAACATGAAGTGAAATTAACAAAATGCTTGTATCCCATCACAAATACAGAGCCGTTGAAAAATATAAATTTGTGTTTATAAATTTATTGTTTGCCCTAAACTAAATAGTTAATTAACTGTTTGTTATACAACATACAGTGGAATACCCATTTGTGTAATCCATCCATCATGCATGAGTACAGGAGCATTTCATTTGCATATGTTACTAAATGCGTATACGTAATATTGTAGCGCATAATAAATGGATAACAAATGTCGGCACATAGTTTCTGCTATCTCCTCAGTTGTTCCACAACAAGCGAAACATGCACTCTGGTGCCCAAATTAATTTGGAAATGAAATAAAAGCAGATGCATATAAATGTATGTACATATGTATGCATCCAGCCATTTTTACATAACCAGCCATTCTATGGCTGCCACAATTAATATTGACTCAGCCAACAAAGAGAGGCGCCAGTAAATCAGACTTGTTTGCGTTAAAGAGTATATAAACTCATAAATCAGTTAAATTTCCATTGCTAAATGCAGTCGGATGGAAATTAGAGTGCACAAACGAGCTGCGCTTAGTAGCCCATAAATTAGTTCTAATGCCCACTTAGCTTTGATATATTTCAAATTAAAACAAATAAAAGCAGCTCTAGAGAATTCTCTTTAAGTTTTAAAGATAACGGAATACATCAGAACAATAAGCGGCCATTTATATGCGTATTTCATTGAATCGAGCTATAAAGTTTGTGGTGCGCTTATGCATAATATAGATTAAAGAGCTCACATATATTTCATAAAAAACATATATGCAGGTACACCATAAAACGAAATTGTTTTTGTAATAATATATATTATATATAATAAAAAGATATCCCCATCTAGCATCAAATGCAATATTTCATTTGGAAAAACCCACAAATGCGTGAGACAACTAGTGATTGGTCAAGTGTTGAGCAGGGCTTGATAAGATTTGGCAGTTGCATTTGACAGCTACTGCATGAGTGTACAAATCAAATGAAGTGAAAGCGACTAAAAATAGAGGTTTACTTAAATTTAAGACCACTTAATTGATAGATCTATTAGTGAGCGGTGTATCTACAAGCAGCACGCGAAGGACGGCCTTGAGCGAACAGCACATTTATCAGCAGCACCTAGCGATAGTCGAAAATATCTAAGGCATACGTATATATATATATAGATTACAGGTCATGTTCGCAGTGCGACTAGGTCAGTAAAATTCAATTGGTAAGTAAAGTTTATGAATATTCTCCGTTCATTACGGGTCACAGTCGGCAGGCAGCAAAGGGAGGACCAACAGAAATGAGTATTTATGTTGGTTCTATGAACTCGTGAATGTGTCAATGACTTGCAGACGCTTTTGTTGTGAGGCAGACAATGTTGATATTATGTATTCGCGCTGTTGGTCGCCAGCAATAAATGTGTAATTAAGGCGTCAAATAAATAATTAGGCTAAGCATTTCCTAATGCCATTCTTAATGGCGTGCAGCAGGTCGTACTTCGGCACCTGCTGCACGCATACATACAGAGCGGTAGGTGTATGTGTGTATTTATATATTTCACCGATCAGTGTGGGATAACACATCAATTTACGGTCCAGATAGTCGCACGCTAACAGCAGGTCATAAAATTTGTGTTTTGTTTTGGCACCAGAGGCCAAACAAATCACATGGCTATTAACTTTTTATTAACTAAATCTCAACCGTGGCACTTTAAGAGGCCACACAAATGGTTTGTTTCATAATAAAAAGTGGAAGGAAAAAAACACAGCGCACACAATGAAAGAAACCTTTAACTTCTACTAGAGTAACGTAACGAAAGCAAAAGTGAAATAAGCTTATCAGTAACGTAATTAAGCAGTGATAAAAGTCACGAACACACACCCTCGCACACGCCTCCTCCGCCCCCAGAGCGTGCACATCGTTGACCGGCAAGCGGCGCCGAGCCAACTGATAAAAACAAGCAAAGTCTGCGTGTATGCGTGCATATACTATGATATGCCCACATGGTAATATCAATTTAGATTTGAATTTAATTTATTTACACTGCCAAATATATATGGAGAAGGCGGCCGAGTGTTTATTTAAGACGACTCATTGAATAAGTTCAAATGATTCAGTCATTCGGGAGGTAACCGAACAGAAACCGATCCAATCAATATCAACTTCAGACGATACTTTGAGCGATAAAACATAAAGCAAAAATAAAATAAAACATTTCATTTTTGGGGAAGTTTTAATGAAAGTAATAACGGTCTATATACAAAGCAGTAGTATTTAAAATGAGGAAAAAGAGCTATACAAGCAATGATGAAACTATATATATATTATGAGCTTTAAGTTTAAGTATAAATAGCTGTCAAAGCTGCCATTTCTATTGTTAGACACAATACAGACTAACTTACTTCTATTAAAGTTTTTGTAAAAAAGGGAAATATAGTATATATTTGTAGTTTGACTCAAAGCTGACTCACACCTGCAGTGTCAGAACATAACACCTTCTGAAAGCGTATTACAGTCAGCTCGAGTTGCTACACGCAGCAGGTCGGCAGCTGCTCTGAAAGGTAATTTCTCCCAAGGCAATGTCAAATGCATCTTAGGAACGACTGTAAGTGCGCATGCACTTACATATATACATATTTACTATATATATATATATATATATATATATATATATATATATATATATATATATATATATATATATATATATATATATATATATATATATATATATATATATATATATATATATATATATATATATATATATATATATATATATATATAGTATATATTCTATTATGTGTGTATATATAAATCCATTTGGGACAGCGCACACAATGAAAGAGGCAAGATAACGAAAAGGAAAACTGAAAAAGAGTAGAAAAAGTTAAAAGCAACAGCAAACCAGTTGACAAAAGCTTAAGAGCTTATAACAAAAATATCAATTTGAAAAAGTTTAAAAGTTCTCGCAGTTTGGCAAAGTGGCACAAACTGCAAAACTGCAAAGCTGCAAAACTGAAGCCTGAAATTGAAACTGAAACAGAAACCTTTTAACTGTGTAATTTAAGCAGCGACAAGAACAAACAATAGACTCTGAAAATAGATTAAGAACATGGTAGATCCAAGCCCCGAGCCTTGAAATACCAATATTTGGACTTGCCTTGGCTGCATTTGTACAGCTGCTGTTAATTCGATTGGCTGAGCTTAAGCTGATATCAAGTGTGACAAAGCTAGTTGAGCTAACAATAGTTCGTGAACTCCAAATGAGACTGATGAAGTTTTTGAACAGCTGAAATGGCTGTGCATCGCTTGTGCTCAAGTTTAAATTACGTATTCGCGCCGTGAGCCAAAAGCAATTTCAACTCAATTTCCTTCTAAGTAAATGCAAGTGCAACTACGCTTAGGGAACAAATTATTGGATTCCATTTCGAGCTTCAGTGTGCCCTTCATATGCAGAGTGCATGGGCCAATGTCAATGCCAACCCGATAGGCCTTTGCAACTGCAACTGCGGCGTCAGCAGCAATTGTTTACCATGCAACAGTTTGGCCCCGATGGCCAGCTCTCGATTATTACGAGCTCGGATCCCCTGCGGGGGCACTCACATTGGTGTACACAACTGGTCAGCAGCCGCTGCTGTCGAGCAGCAGCAACAATTATGGCTAATCATAATAATAACGGTATAGGTTTTAATTGCTTGCTGCGTTTGATTAGTCCGTTGTTTGCATAGCAATAAATAATATTAATTGCTATTTGAAGAGCTGGCAGCAATGCAACCATTTGATATAGGAAATTAAACTCCATCAATCATGACTTTAACTAAACCAAACTGAGGCAGTGCAATAGGCTATGCCCAATAAGAATATATACGGAAATTAATTAGGTATCTCAATTTGTCCACAGTCTCCAGTGCTTGGAGAGATGAGATAAGCCACACATTATGCTCAGCTCTTTCTCTTCCTTAAAGCCTTTAACTTTAGTACTCTTTAAGTACTCTTCAAGCTTAGCTGTCCTTAGTTCATGCTGAAACATACACGCAATATTTCTTAATTATGCACAGGAGAAATGCTTTGACCAGCAACTAGTTTAATTAATAGGCTAATCTGATTACATATCAATTAGGCACTGCCAGCCGAGCAACTTTTGCATTAGGCCGGCAATTATACAATCCGTTGAAAGATGTGTACCATTAGTTGAGGTCCCGCCCTCGGCTATGTATGCAATTAGCGGGCTGACTGAAGTAGCGCCACTCGCGCCTGTCTGACCAGACGCTCGCTGTGATTAATGGTAAGCAAGGACTTGAGCCACACACACACATACACATCAACGCGCCGTAATATACATGCACACCTGAGAACATGCACAATGTATAGCCACTCAAGCAGTGAGCCGCACATTAAATGGCAGATACACGAACACCCACCCACATACATAATGCACCCTTGAGACTTGGCCGAGCCAATAGAAGTCTGACGCGTATTATAGATAGCTGCAGGCCGGGATACCAGAGCACTTAATTCCGACATGTTTTGCTTCGGTTACGGTGTGGGCTAATGCCTAATCAAAAGGTAGACAACACTCAGGGCCCAGTGGAGCGAGGGGATAGCCAAGTTGGGCCTGTGTTCTACCAATTTGCAATTTAATTAATGAAAAGCCAAAACACTTGACCAAACTCTCATAACTGCCTCAACTACAAGCCATTTAAAGACTTATCAAATTGCACACAGTTTTTGTAAGTCTTAGCACACTGAAAACGAGCTAATGTGTCTGTTGTTGGCAGATAAGATGGAGTACTCAAACTGAGACTGTAATCAATGTACATAATACGTACTCTAGATGCATTAAAGAAAGCCACTCAAATGGCTAAAATAATGCTTGGGCATAAGAAAATATATATTGTTATCGTTAGAGTTGCAGTTTTCATACCAAGACTCGCTTTGGTATGAAAAAAAAATTATTTATTATCAAATGAGCCAGCTGAATTAGGCATGCTTAGCATTCCAATTCTCTTACAAATGGCTAAACTAAAGGAGTTTGTCTAGACATTGACAGGTATTCAAAATAATAGATGAATTAATAATAGCAATTTCTTAAGAACTTTCTCGTCCGCTCACTCTCTCTGATGCCATTAGAGACTAGTTTGAAACAATTAAATCAGTTCAGTTTCGAGTTTGTTTGATGACTTTAATTACACGTAATTAAGCATAATTAATTACGAATGCTCGGCTGAGTCGGCTAACCGCAGCCGTTGGTCAGAGTCTACGCGCTGTCAGCATATGCAGAAAGACTAAAACCGAGTTTAAAATGGAAAACTTTAAAAGCTGATTGCGCAGTACGGCTTGATAGAAACTTTGGCCAAACACTTAACTCGTTGCCAATAAATTGCCAGCCTGGGTCGCCCTTCAACCACAGCAGGCGTTGCAGAACTTTGTCAGCTGCCAGACTGATGATGAACAGCAGCAGCAGCAGGAGCAGCCGCAGCAGCTATCAGAGTAGCGGCTGCCATCAGAGCAACCGCAGCGAACAAGCGCTTAAATTCGCAATTATGGCATTTTAATACACTGACGAGACGTAATTGGCAATTCTCGAGCTGTTGCTGCTGCTGCTGTTGCTGCTGCTGCTGCTGCTGCTCTTGCTGCTGTTGCCTTTTGCCTGTTGCTGGATTTCAAAAGTGTGGCAGGCCATCAATAATGTGTATGTGTGTCTGTATGTGTATGGGTGGGAATGTGTCACATTGTTGCCAAAGGCGTATGCACAATATGAGCCAACCGGCTTCGTAGCCCAAGCCCAGAGTACGCTGCGTATACGCAATGTGCGCGTGTGCTTGGCTCGGGTTTTTGAGATTGATAGCAGGATCAAATGGTATATCGCAGCATGTTAAGTGGAGTGTTTACGTGTCCTTCTATGCTTGTGTGTGTGTGCATGGCTTGATGCGTGCAGCTCTTTAATTATGCCCTTTGCGGGTGTTGTCTTTAGGCCAAAAAGTTAGCCAAAAGAGCCACAGCAACAGCCACAGCCACCGCCACAGCGCACACTCTCACAAAGCTACGCGGGCAAAATAAAGCTTAATGGCAGGCATTAATTATGCACAAAATTAAGATATATTATACACGCTGGAGTTTATTATGCCTCCGTATAAAGGCACTGCAATTTGAATTAATCAATAAAAAATGTTGATGCCACGCTTAATTAGTTTTTCATTAAGTGCACACAAAAGGTATTGTATCTGTTTTTTATTTTTGTTTTTAATCCCTTCAAGCTGTCAGTATTGTATTTAATAAATAATATGGCATATTTGCAATAATCGGATGACACAACTGACTCCTGCAGCTATCGCCTGTGCCGCCAACAAAGTCATTCTTTGTTTCTTCTTCGGCCGCCCACGGGCTGCAGCTTTACCCAATTCACTTAATTTAATTTCATGGCAGCGAAATTGCTTTCACGTTTGCCTGCGAGGCATTCCTTGCATGCGTATATGTTGTTTAATTTGCTTAATTTTAATTGGTAATGAAAAACTGAAAAAAGCAAATTAAAATTTAATTATTTGTTGGCTTAAAAAACAATTCCGACGATGCATTCACAAATAAGGACAATTAATTCTTATATTAATGCATACATCAGGTTAATATGAATGAATATTTAATCACTGTTTAACTTTACGGCTGATTAACTTCATTAATGAGTTGTACTATGTTTTTAAGCTAGTAGCTGAGACCGAAAGTCTCAGCCTGGCAAATGCTTGAAATAATTTAAAATATAAATATATATATATATTTTTTTTTTCAACATTTCTTTGGCATATTTTCATTTTAATAATTAGCTAATGAAACGCATTTATGGCTTTTGCTATTCTTGTGCAACTTGTAAAGCAGCTCTGGAATTAATATTAGATGTAGCCCACACTGCGGCTACTTGATATAGATCAATCCGCTTCTAATTAACTCGCTTCTATATTTATAACAAAATTGAAATAAGTGGCGGACACGAATAATTTTTTTGTATTATTTTTTATTTGGTTAAGAGTTAATGAAATGAAATTAAATTTGTGGTTTATGGTTGCAACTGACAGATGCATGGACTGCAATTAAATAGTTAAATAGAAAACGTAGTAAATTCAGCACCTGCATACCAAATGTGCGTTAATTACTGATTACTGGCAAGTGCAATCTTACAACATCGCCTTACAGTGTGGCTGACAGGAATCTGCACGAATATGGAATCAAGGACTTGATGCTGAGCTTGTGGTTGAGGGCAATCATTTTGGAATCTGTTTGCAATCTCTCATTAGCCGAGCCAACTAATTAACATAAGTAATTTGCTTTCCCGTTGTGTTATATATTTAGTGTTATTCCTCGCGCATCGCTAAATTGCGCCCAAGACGCACATTTTGAAAATGAGGCGCGACTCGGACTCAGCGACCACATAGATGCCGCAACTTTAAAGATTCGAAAAACATGAAGCATGAAGCAGCAGCAGCAGCAGTAGCAGCAGGAGCGCGGAGTCACCTGCCAGACAGCTAATCACAGTCGTGTGGGTGGCTCAGCGGTGGCTCGCTCATTTATCTTTGCGCGCGAGCAAACACAAAAAGCAAGCCGTAAATGACAGAGCACCCGGAAAATAAATAAAGGAAAAAAAAAAACAGTGCAAATTGCAATGCAGCTGACTGCGCCATACTCTGTTAGCAGAGTTAACAGAGCAGAGCTAACAGATACAATGTATGGGTACAGGCTTGGACTTTGGCTGTGAGGTAAGTATGGGTATGGCTTAAACATACTTGATGTAGCATAACAATAATTCAGAGTAATCGAGTCAGTAACATATGTTGTTTGCAGTCAGGCATGCCCACAACTGAACTGCAATAGGAACAACAACAAAAAAAACTACAAACTAATATACCCATTTTAAACTCAACGTACAGTGTATCTAAAGACTAAGCACTGGCTTACATGATGGATATCCAATGGCATTAGTGGCCCATTGCAAGCTAAATGATATTTTGTAAATAATATAGCAAAGCTTGTGCCGTTGGTAGCGTCCAACGGCGATGACGGCGACGACGACTACAGCGCAGTCGGCGTCGCAGTCGTTGATAGCGACCTGGGCGGAAATTAAATTTGGTCACGTTAATTGCCCCCGATTAGAGCATTTCGGTCATTATGATAAGCGCCGCTGCCAGTGTCTGGACATTGGCAATGACAATGAGTGGGCGAGTGGGCGAGTGGGCCAGAGCCACAGCAAGAGCCAGAGCCCGAGCATAAGTGCAGAGAGTGCGTGCGTGTGAGTGAAAGTGTGTGACCTTTTCAATATTTGCCAGTTGAGGAGTTGGCAATTTGAAGCGATTTCGATATCTCGCGATATTTTCGGGCTAGCTTTTTGGTGATTAATTATTAATTAATTAGGAGCTTTGCGCTGGTTTAGTTGTGTACGTTTTATTTGGCAAATTTAAGGCTCGACATCGTGGCGTATGCGCAATATTTCGACACACGCACGCACACACATCTACTCAAAGAGCCGTGCCCACGCTTCAGTTCCACTTCCGTCACACTTCGTGCTATTGCTTTTGTTTCAGACATTTTTAGCCGGTTTCTTTGTCGGCATGTTCCTTGACAAAGCATAACAATGCGACACTCAAACTGCGAGTGTGTGTGTGCTATTCTGTGAACTTTATTACGCATACGCCCCGTTGTCCTTTTTACCTTTGCGATTGTCGTTTGTATTGTACGCGCACTCAATTTACAATTGCCAAAGGGCTCATACCACCTGGTTCGCAACTGCCATTCACATGCGCTTCTTGAATTCAATTGATTTCAGCTGACATATGATATCACGGGGCAATGCAGCACCAACTCCCTTTAAAACAATGTCAGTTGTCAGCAGGCAAATTGAAATCTCATTTGATGTATATCAGTCTGCGAATTTCCTAATATTTATTTGATTTGTTTTATTTTTGTCTTTTATTGAAATTAATTCGCATTCAAGTGGATTCTATTTAGCTTTGCGATTTAAATATAATTTGGATATATAAAAACAATATAATCAAATATTGTTTGATTTTATTAGGTATTAGATTCATAATTCGTTTTGCCTAATTTGCCCTCAAATTATAACGAAAACTACGAATTGTGGCTAAGCTGTGAGTATTATTTATTGCATATTCGAAATTTGTTAATAATTAATATAAAATTAGAGCTCAATATATCTGAGAATTGATGTTTGGTTTAAGGTATTACACCGTTTTCTGCACTCAATAAGTTTTCTAGAGCATTGCTTGCTCAGCCATAATGGAGTTTAAAAACGGCATTTAGCAAAATTGTCATTTAAGTGTCAGTTAAAGGAGTGCTGGGCACTTGGGCGCACAGTTTGTGGCTCATAACCACAGCTACTCATGCAAAGATGAAAAGAGGTTTGATGCCAATGACAGGCACTCCTGGCTACAATAATCTCCACATCAGCTGCAATTAGTGTAAGTGCGGGAATGAATTGCTGCTATATCTCTTGGCAACGTTCTTTTCACATTTCATGTTCAAGGCTTGCGCTCTTGCCGTTGTTCTGCTTGTTGTTGTTGCTGGCATCATTTCAGCGCATGCCACTTGCTCTCACTCATGCCACTGTCAGTCAGTCAGTCAGTCAAACAGACAGGTAGACAGAGAGGCAGGCAGCAGGCAGGTAGTAAGTGCGGCGCAATTGCCGCCATGTTGAGTTTTATTTGGTCAATTAAGTTTGTTGTTTTGCAGTTAAGTGTAAATTTACACACGCCTCCATGCACGCACACACACGCGCACACTTACCTGATTAAGTTGCATGCGTAAAATTTGTGTAACATCAAAGGTGCACAAGTAGCCGCAGTCGCTGCTGCACTCAATGAGACGAACATTACGATATTTAACAATTGCCCAGATTGATGGCAGAAAAAGTTTATCTAAAGTTGATCTAACGCGAAAAACACATAATGATATTAAATGGTATTTAATAGATACAATTGGTAGTGCAAAGATATTGGATTGTATTATTGATATAGAAATGTTTGAGGCTAGCTGCAGCCAAGGCTAGCTCATAGATACTCACATCAAACCACATCTAACAACTTTATGCTGTGGGTTAGCTGCCCAAGTTGGGTTAACATTAAGTTGTATTTCATAGATTGCGCTTTGAAATTGCATCCCATAAAGGGTCAGATAAATAAATAAATAAATATATTTTTATATTGCATCGAAAGCCATCACAAATATTGAACTTCAGTTCAAGTGCCTTGAGTCAGCCAAGAGCCACACAGCACACTTCATCGAATACTATCAAATTGCTACTTTAAAATAGGAGTATCGAAATGTATCTCATAGATACTCGACCATCTAGAAGTGCCTTATGGCTACCGTAGGAGCTTCAGCATGCAAGCTACCGTCCCAGCGATTTGTATCTTGGCGCTTCTAATATCAAATTGTATCTCACAGATAGTTTGTCATAAAAATGCATTTTATGTCGCATTAAAATGCAATCACAAATAGCCTCAAGTGCTTTGACTTAGCTGTGACATTATTAAAGAGCCGCATCAAGTGCTTTTCACAACTATAATTAAAGACTTTTTTCGCACTGTGATAAACAAAAGAGGTGTTGACATTTCCCGAGCGTCAGCGCGCTCAAATCTTAAGTTGTCAAACAATTTGTTGATGCACTTAGGCGACGATAACGAATGAATAAAAAGAATGTATACGTAAGTGTATATTTATCAACAGTAAAAAAGAGCAGAGAGCTGACAGACGCTCGAGCGCTAAGCAGGCAAATCTTAATCTAATAACAAAGAAAACAACTTACATTAGGTCAACTGCTGGTTGGGTAGGGCCTCAGCTCTCAGCTCTCAGCTCTTGGCTTTCAGCCCTCAGCCCTCAGCCCTCGCTCGGCTACTGCTACTTTATTTTCCAGTTGCTCGTTAGCATAAATAGCTTTAAATTATTTTTTAAACACTCTTCAAAAAACTTTGCCGAACAGGTGCCAAATGACGCGACGTGCTTAACGAACAAATAACTTAGAGGCAACAGCACACAAATCACAAATCACTTGAAAAGCAATTGTTATCTTCTAAGTTCATCAATAAAATTAGATTATGCATATACAATATATAATATTTTCAGTTTAGTTTCTGATATATTCGAAACACTTTTCAGCAAATACTGGCCTGATTTCTGGTTCAATTTCTTGGGGGCACATTTCCATTAAATATATTTCACAATTTCCACATACAATTTTTTAGCGCACCAACAACAACAATTACACAATTTAACATACGCTTTTTATAGCGCACACTTTTTTTCTGCCGTAGTTTTTTTTGTTTTGTTTTCAATAATTCCCGTGTAGAATTTTTGGTTTGTTTTTTATACACTTTTATTCAATTTATGCAACAATTTAAAAATTCTCTACGGCTGTTGCCGTATTTATTTTTATTTTACTTTTTTATATATTATTCATTTTTGATTTTGATGTTGTTTTCGCATTTTTGGCTAACCGTTACGCGCAGCTCCCAAAAATATTTGAAAAGTCAGCGCGTGAAAATTGCGGACGCGTCGCTGTTCCCGTCCGCCTAAACACTTGTCGCTGCCCTGATGCGCGCACTTTGAAAGTTTAACTGTAAATTCGGAACAGACGCGAACGCCAAACGAGCTGCGAGCAGAAAGCAGCGGCAGATAGCAGACGACGTCGGCAGCGAACAACAGGCGAGCAGCAGCCAAACGCAAAGATGGATGGATAGTAGCAGAGGCGCCAGCACGCCACGTACCTGTGTGCGTGCGTAACAGCAACAGTAGCAGCAGCAGCGCAGCAGCGCAGCAGCAACAGCAGCAGCAGCACACAACAGCACCTCCAACGACAAACGTCTAACATTAACAGTCGCTGCTCACGCACACAGCTGCACGCTGTTATCACAAGCATTGTCGTCCGTGTAACAGTTTCAGTGTGTCAGTGGGTCGTTCGGGCACCCACAATTCTGTTAAGTTGAGTGAGCGTCAACTTCGTGTTTTTCACTCTCTCGCTGTGGCTCTCGTTCGCTTTCTGTTAGTGCATCGTGTGCGCACTCAGAGCGACTGTTCGGCACATTTCTCGCATGCGATAAACGCAAAGAAATGCTTCAAAGCAAGTGAAACATTGACTCCTTCTGATGCATGAAATATGCAGAATGAATGTATATATTAATATTTAAACTAAAGAATAAAATAAAATGTTGATGTTATTTCCTTCTATAGTTCTGTAGTTATCTCTGATTTTCTATCCCTATCCAAATGGCGGACGTTACAGAAGACGAATGCAGCAAGTCTTTTAGTAAAGTTAGTTAACAGAGAGTGAGAGAGAGAGCTAGAATTAAGAGTTTACTTTACTCCTACTTAACATCCTGGGAGAATTCACACGTCAGATTAAAAAATCATAAAACGAAGGGACGTCAAAGGATATGCGAAAGAGCAACAATTAAGCCCAAAAATAGGTTGTCTGTATGTTAACGTGCAAATTAAAGGTCAACTGTTTCGGCAAACAGCATTTTATAGCAGTCAGGTGAAGTTTGTCAAGAACTTCATAAAGCTTTTTATTAGGAAAACTTGCTTAATAGTTGGCCAACTCGTGTTAAGTAACTTTCCATATAGCATGCAAAAAACTTTGGCTATTCAATTATTTAAGAATCGTTAAAATATTTTTGACTTTCGACATCACAACATATCCCATGCGGATTTACGCACAATAATAACCAATAATCAAAACAAAATAAATTAAAGATTTATAAGCGAAACATCAGCTGTCAGAGTGTAAGAGCTCATACATAAATCTTTTTGCTAAAGTATACACGCTCCATACTCAAATAAAATGCTTGGAATTATTATTATCTAAACAGAGGGGTAATTCATATGCCAACGCTGCAGAGCACTTGGAGAGCGGGCAGCGCTTTCTTATATACAGTACATTCGTTGGGTTGGGGCTGGATGGGGGTGGACTTGGGTTCTGGGTGCTGTATTTATTGAGTATTTTTCTTTGTTTTTATTTGCGGCTTTTCAATTGCGGGAGGAAACATGAAAAGAAATATTTCCAATCAATTGGCGAACAGCAACTAATAAAAACTCATATGCGAACACCCCGAACAGTTCGCCCTCACTCAAGCGCTGCCGGCATTGAGGTACAATAGTAAAAAATAATAAAAAGAGAGCCAACGGAAAATGTTGTTCATTCATTAAAAAGAAAATTCACATTGAATAGACGAACGTTCAAAAATATACATTAATATCGAGCAAACCATGGGCGCATGGCCAGACAAGCTGCAGTCCCAACACACACGCACACATATACGCGCACACACACATACACACCTGCATATATCCACATCTATATTGTACAAATGTTTATTTTCAAAAGGAAAAAAGTGGCACTGCTACTGGAAACAAGAGTACTTGGTGCGATAAAATATGTTTTTTTAATGCAGCTTCGTGTTCAATGAAAGTGCCACAAATAAAAATACGAACAGAACGAAAACAGCAACGAATTTAACTGACAGCAGTGATGGACTGTGCAGATACCCCTTGAGTAAACAGAGCTATAACCAGTTCATTTGCATCAAGAAACATCAGCACTAATTATCATCAGAATTAATATATTGAAATTATATTGAAATTAATTTTTGAAAGCAATGTAATAAAATATTTTGAATTATTTACTATTTATTTACTTTATTATTTTATGAAGTCACCCGCATGAACTCTACTTCATATTTATACATTGAAATGCTATCAATTATTTATTTTTCATTTATAATTGAATATAAAAGCAAATACATAAGCAGAAAAGTGTTATAGTAATATTGACACAGCAAACAATATAAAATAAATGCCTTTGAATTCAAATTATTTATGCTTTTATTATATTTGAGGCATTTACATTTTTTAGATGTACCAAAGGAGTAAAATTATATTAAAATTAACTCTTCAAAATACATTTTCAATTAAGCATGAAGCCAATATCGCAGGTGAAATTGTTCAATAATCGTTTTCTGCATCAATCTTGCATAATTAAATTGTAACTAACAGGTAAGTTGGCTAAATAACAACGCAGATTATGCCGGAACTCATACTTTATATATATTTATTTTCTATTACATAAATAACAGGTTAAATTATGTACAATAAAAAGTCATCACGGTCAACTCCCAATCGAAGTGAGAGACTACAACTTGAGCTAAGTGGCAAAGTCTGATTATTGGCCAGCAATATTTGACTGTTCTCACACAGTTGGCAGCAGCCGTAGCTGCAGTCAATGCTGGACTTAATCAACTTCTATAGTTCATGGTTAGGAATCATAGAATTATGTAGATGTTTGCTGTGGTACTTGTGGCTTTGGAGGAGAGCGAGGCGACGATTCAATTAGCAGATACGTCAAACAGAAATTCACATTTGAGCGGGAGGGGACGACGTAGGCGAGGGGGCATGGGGGCGTATAGGGCGCATACAAACTTTTTATGATGCCTGTAGGTTGTCAGCTCGGCTGGCGCACTGGCAATGCCAATGGCAATAGAAATGGTAATGGAAATGGCCAATAGCCAAAATGACATATTGTGCGCTTACCAAAGGCGATCAAATTGTGAGCACCGACCATGACGCTGAATGGCCAATTTGCACGTAGCTTATGAATGCGCTGCCTGAGGAAATAAGCGATTATTCACGTACAGTAGATACTGCAAATGTGCAATACGGACTTGATTTTACGAGCTGCCAGAAGTTCACTGAGATGTTAGCAGAAAGTTTTGTTTAGTTATGCATTTACTAAAAACTTTCTTTGTGTTGCAGTTGAGCTGTTTCCTTATAGGTTTCACTGTATCGTTTGACATATTAATAATATGTATGTACAAATGTATGTAATGTATATTTACTGTATTTCAGTGACCCATAAATTTGTTAATTCCCTACACAAGCATAAGATCTTAGCCCTTTCGCACATGAACCAATTACTATTTTTATATACACATACATATATAAATAATTTATATATTTACTCACACGTTCACTTTAGTATATTCATTTGCTTTGGAAACTCCATTTTAATACCTTTGTCCCGCAGGAATCTCAAATAAATGCAGCCAAATAAATGCGGCCGACTGGAATGTCGCTCGTGCCAGCAGAGAACTCTAACCCAAGTCAGTTGGAAACAATCATAAATAAATAAAATATGCGTCTGCTTATATAAAGCCAACAAATATACATATATTTTTATTAAATATATAATGGCATGCGCTAAACAGCCCAGGCAGGAGCACAGCCACGTGAAGGTGGGCGTGGCATTGGCAGCTCTACAGAATTGAATTTGATTTATGATAAATTCGCAATGATTTATGCCCGTAGAGCGAACAAACCAAATTTTTTCACGGTGTCCAAGCTCTAAGCGGATCAAAAGGGCCGCCGCAAAAGAAAGGCAAAGGAAAAAATCACATTTCGCATTTCGCATTATTCCATTTTGATACACTGCCAGCAAAATGTTGAAAGAAGTCTATGTGCTTGTATATAAAACATATATCTTGAATCTTAGAGAGAAAACCTGTGGGAACAGTTTTGTTTATATCGTTGAAGCATTATATAAACATTTTCAGTCTCCTGGCAGAGTATTATGCAGTCAGTTGAACTCCATTTGAGCATCTTTCTTCACTTTCTCATTTCGCTAAAATACAGTCGACATGTAACAAAACGGGATGTATTTAATTTGATGTCGATTCCTGCTCCCTCCCGCCCCTGCCCCTGCCACGCCTTATCGCCCCGCACAAATTGCCTACGTCAGGGGCTTAAAAATCTGTTGCCTACTTTTATGGGTGCCATTTGCCTTTCTCGTGATTTGCCTCGATTCGCCTTAGAGCTTCTCTTGTATTTGTGTGGGAAAATATGAAGATATAAAAACCCTTTTCTGCATATTTTCACACCCAAGTAACTGGGCAGCACTGAGTGCCAGAAATATGCTCCTTGTTGAGCTAGTTTCAACAAATTCCGCACTGATAAGCTGCCAAATTGCGAGCATAATCGATTGGAATTGGCAGACAGATTTGTTTGGCCAAAGTTTGACATGTCCGTGATCTGGAAAGTAACTGAGGTAGTTGAGTAACGAAGAATTTGAGATTTAGATAACTTTTTCTCTTTTATATCTCCTTTTTATGTAGGAATATAGCGACATATAAAGCGGATACATTTTAAAACATATATGTGCTCGGCTTTTTAATTCTTTTTAATCTGCTCTAACTTTTTAATTGTTTCTCAAAAAAGAATAGAAAATATGTACAATTTTCATATTTTCTGCTCTTTTCGACCTTTCCTGTGCTATCAGACATTAACGCTCAAACAAGCATGAATAATAGTCTGTTAGATGCGCTGTTAATTGATTTGACACTTGTTGACAGCTGCTGCGGTTAATTTATAATCCTCTTAGAATGGAATAGATATGGTAGCCTTATTCGGCCGTTCTTCTGATTATAAACGCAATAAGGATTAACTCTGACTGTGGACTAAGCAAATCAAAGTTTTCAGCAATCACAGCAGCCCGCAGCTTAGGCCCAAAAGTAAAACAAAACAGCATTTTAATTAACTTTGGCTATTCGCTCGCTTTAACCAGCGACTCTTAAATTAAGTACCCAAAAATGTGTGCCCACGCCCACCCACAAAGGCCCACACACACGCACACACACTCACCAGCTCATGTGCCTTTGAAATAATCCGCACAGAAATAGCCTCAATCGAAGGCTCAAAATAAATGTCGCACATTTGCTGACGCGCCACACATAAAATCGCATCTAATTCAATTGAAACCAACCGGCCACGCCTTCTATTCTGATTTGTTTATTTGTGTTTCTATTTACTTTTTCTGCACGCCTCTTTTTTAAATCCCCTAGCCTCTTTCATGTAGTCAAGCCGTCAATGTTAATTGATGCGCAGCGAGGAATGAAAATAAGTAGAGAGAAGTCCTATAAAAGCAGCCCAAAGGCTGCCAGCTATAAAAACACGTTACGTATACGCGCCGTGTGGCGCCGCCTCGTGACGCAGGGTGACAGCGTCAAAATAAAACTTTATAGCTAATTTATTTGATTAAATTTCACACAACGAGCTGCGACTTTTTACCCCCAGCAAATGCCGAAATGTTGAAATGTTGAAATGTTTTGCTGTCTTGATGGCTGCAAATTGATAAGAAAATCAGACAGCAACTACAAATGGACGCACGAGACTGACAGGCGGACATACGGACCGAGGTACAGAGGGACAGTTGAGTGACAGCGGAGCCTGCGTGCAGATCAAAGGAAAGTTTTAGCAAGGTTTTCACACACCTACCAATTTAAGTAATTCCAAGCCAAATGTGTCAACTCACGTCAATTCAATTAAACAAATGCGACGCAAAAGCTGAACGCCAAAGGTAACTGCCACGTGGCGTATGCGTAACGTGAGGCAGGCGCCATCTGCCAGCGCTCAATAGTATGCGAAGCAAGCGTGACAGTTGCCAATAAAATGGGAGCAGCTAAAGCGCAGCAGCTCGATCAGGAGATACTCTGTTAGCAGTGGACTAAGAGCAAATTACAGGTGGCATAAGGAAAAGACCGAAGCCTATATACCCTTGCTAATTGGTTACAGGGTATTAGGCAAAGCAGCCAGTCTGAAATGCGATATGCAAATGTCAAGCGCGCATTTAGCATACAAAAAGTTGGCAATGAATGAAAGTGGAGAAATTGCATAAATAGCACGCATAAAAAATAAGCTAAAACTGGCAAATGTAAAATCGTATTAACAAGCACACACACACACACATACACAGGCATAGATACTCGCACGCACACATGCGTCAAAGCTGCAAAGTAAAGACAATTAAAGCAGGCCGTGAAGAGTGGGCGACGCCAGGTAGCGAAGCGTTCAGCATTTTCGCACCCAGGACTGAGGCACTTAGACATTCATCTGGTTGAGCTTGAGGGTGGCTGCTGGGGTGGGGTGGGGCTCTTATGGGGCTGGTCTGAGTCTGGAGAGCTCTCACAGATGAAATAGCTCGAATTTGAATGCCGCTTTTTATACGCTTTTCGCAGCGCGCTCTTTGCTTTTTCCCGCTCATTCGGCGGCCATAAAAAACTTTCGAGTTGAGTTAAAGTTGAAGCCGCAACGTTTTGCTGCCACCGTTTGTGGCACGTGGCTGTTGCCACGTATCTAGTTAGCCACGCTGCCCAAGTTAATTTATGGCCTTAAAGCGCACAACCAGAGAAGGCAACAATCTGTGGGCGCACATCCTGCTCGCTCCCACAGTAGTCCAGGCAAGGAAAAAAATAAAAACAAAAAGTAAAAACAAAACAGAAAAAAAAGACATAAAAAACTAAGCGAAATATGCGCAAATTGAATAAAAAACATTCATAGCCGCAATCGCCAGTGGCTGAAACGCAGAAAATTACGACACTAGTACAAAATGAAGCAGAGAAATATTATTTGTAAATATTGGAGGCGGCCAGGCCGAAGCACCAAGTGCGCTACACACAGAGGGAAACTTGACCAACTGAGGAACAAATTTGCTTCATACTTAATGGTTAAATAGTTTGATGGGCAATAAAAATCGACGTTCAATTTGCATTTTTTATGAATTTAATGTTTCAAGTTGCATCATAAATTTGCAAAATACTTGGCTTATAAGGAATATAATATGCCGTGGCAACAAATCGAAACAAACGCAAATCGTGCGCACAAATCCAACCAAAAGCCAATAGAAACGCTGTCTGACACTGGGACAATATACCGACTAGGCAGCACTCTTAATAGTATAAGTATATGAATACACTACTACTACAATAAACATATATAACATATATAACATACACATAAATATAAATCACATTTGACTGCTGTATTGCTTAAGGCAAAATATTCTTGCATTTTTAATTGTTGTTATATATGTATATATATATATATATATATATTTGCTGATATTATATATATATGTATATTATAAATACATTTTATTTTAACTCCACTTCATATTAATTTAAAAAAGTATATGTTATTTTAAGAATCAAGCGACTGAAAACTCAGAGGTATGCTATAACTTAACACTCTTCGTCTTTCAAATGGAAATACAGAGCCCAACTTGAGCACCTGCCTAACCGCATTCGTTTATAATTCATAGCGCATGTACCCAAGTCAAACAATTTGTAAGCATAGTGCATAGAAAATACATATTCGAGCTATAAAAACTGTAACTAAACAGCAAAGAAAAACGAAAACCAGCGGCCAGAGCATCGGCAGTGGCAGCGGCAACGGCAGCGCGGCGGCAGAAACAGCAACAGCCGTATAGTGATTGAATTTTCACGCATCAATGACCAAAGCGCCTGCAACAACAACAGCCAAGGCGACTACAACAACAACAACAACAACAAAAACCCATAATGATAGACCATAAAACGAGCCAGCGAAATTCCAGCAAATGTTATGAAATTGCTTCTTGCTTCTTGACAAAATCGACATGGCATCAATTCAGTTGCTACTTAAGCGCAACGATTTTGCAGCTTCGCCAAAAAGTACGCTTTAATTTCTGTTTACTTCAATTGAAAATCACTTTAAGAAATGCGGCGAAATAATTTCCATTTAAAAAAGACTGAATTAAATGGGAAGCAAATGAAAATATATAGACCTTGGACTTGGAATGAGCTACTTTTTTTAGAGCTTCTTTCAAGCCACATTTTTATCAGGGTCTTTAATTGACAGAAATATGGAAATATTTTCATATTTCAGACTTCATGTGCAGGCATATAGGGTGTAGATAAAGCCAACCCAGCTGACTGCCTAATGGGCTCTAACTTATGCCAAGCACAAATCAATATTGTTTTGGTCATCGTCCAGGAAGACACTCAAAAGTCAGCTATGGCCTATCGTGTCATGCTGAGTTGGCAATTTACAGCTTTAATGAGCAAGTTAATTAGACAGCCGTTTGCTACCAGTTGGCATCAAATGCAAATAGTATACTGTTTGCCTCTATCCTTAGGCGCTGTGAGGCAAATTGTGTACGATTAGGTTGAGCGCCAGCAGGCGGCTGTGTTCAATATCTTAAATAATGGCTTGACATGCTCCAAATGCTCTGGCAATCAAATGCAAAGAGACGGACATTTTATTGAATTGGCCAGCAAGCAACATGTCGTATACGTCATTTGAACAAATGACAGACTAAGGATACACGCTGCGGCTACATGATTTTCCTTTCAAATATCGAACGTTGTAGAAAAAAGAAAAGCGAACAGAGCCCGAAAGCCAAATGGGACGCCATTCAAGCAGAGCTGCAAATCATGAAAAATGACTCATTCGGCAGCTGGCCACATGATGCCAGAATACGGCACACACACACATATACACACACTAACACTAGCAGACTATAGATGAATACATATACGTGAATGTGTGAGCATTTTCAGCGATACTAGAAGAAATATTCAAGCGCATTGCACAAAATGAAATTGCACAATTCTATTTTTCTGAACTGTAAGGTAAACAAGAATTGGCTTAGTTAGATTGCGTATTCAGCTTATTAGCCTGTTTCGAAATTGGATAGCAATAAAACAAATTCGGCTAAAAGCTAAAGACTAAAATGTTTTGACCTTCTTATACGTAAAAAGCGTATTAGATATCAGAGTGTTTTACTTAACTCGTAGCTCGTATTTGAAGAGCTACTAAAAGTATACACTACCAAAAATATAACCAGGATAGATAAAACATATGTGCTTAAGGTATATAAAATAGTAAAATATTATGTATATACGAATCATTAGTTTATTTACTAAAGAGAGTACGTAATACGATCTGTTTAAGCTATGGAGATGATTTGCTTAAGAGATCCGAATGGGGTATCAATATTGTATGTATTGTATCATATACGGAAAATGAATATCTAAATAAATCATATATAAAAGGGAAATCTCAAAATTACATTATTTGCATACATAGAATCGATGCGAAGAAACTTAACATTTTACTCAAGCAACATATAATCATTTTATTGATTTCCCTAGAGAAGCATATTGAGTCCTCCTCCCCCTCCTGCTGCTCCTCCTCGTCTCTCTATTACATGTAACTTCTATTATCGGGCGGAACATAAAGTTAGTAATTAATCTTCATAAAATGCATTAGCATGCATATTGAATGGTCAGAAAGGAAATGAAAAAAGTGCAAAAGCGCATTAAAATGCAGCAGCGAAAGGACACAAAGTGGACGACCTTAATGCCCATAATAATCAATATTAATTAAAGCAACTCAGAGGATGCGAAAGCATAATTACAAAAAAAAAAAAAAAAATATGCTGCCGAAGGCGATAGAGGCTGTAAATGTCGAACAAATTGAAAATAGTTTACAAAATTGGTGCACGTGCAACGGCAATAAAAGGCCGTGTTAATATTTGCATGCAAATGCGTTCTAAATCAATATTGCGTATACGTACCGTTGCCTGTGCAAATACTGAGAGAGTCGAGCAATACTTAGAGTCGAGCCCTTTGGGCTGACAAGTGACAAACAGGATACGAAGTAAGCCACTCTCGAGCTCTTCTTGTTTGCCTGGACTGGCTGTAAAATTTGATTACTTTGTGGTTGTCAGGAGCTGTGTTTGCCCAGAGGGCTTCACAGGTGGAATCAATTGTGTGCTGTAGTCAAGTTGAGATAGATTTGATTTGTATATGTGTGTATCTCTGTAAACGTGTGTGTGTGTGATTGTATTCGTGTATTGATGCAATGCGCTTTTACTTTCACCAAGGCTGTTATGTATGCAAACAAAGCAATCGCTGACAACTCAACAGCCAAGATACATTCAAACTGCATTTGAATGTCCTCTTTCAATATTTAACAACTGCATATTCAATAAGTTCACTTTAAATAAGGATACTCTATAATCAAGTCCAACTCTGCCCCCTTTCTCTCCCGGACTCTCTCTTTCTGTCTGCTCAGGCTAATTAAATATTTGCAAAATTTTGTTTGCTTGCCTAGTGAGCCCAAATTTTGGGTTTTCCCTATATGCAGGCTTGTTGTTAATTAAGTATACGCAGCGAGGCCTCGGCATGGCAATTTTCAGGCAATTTGTGTGTAGTTTTTGCTGACTTTGCATAAATTGCCAGCAGCCTTGGCTTTTTGCCTTTGCTTCAATGTAGTTTTTGTTGGTCATCAAATATTTCTAACTAAAGGCCAATTAACAAAATGGTCCAAAGAAGACGAGAACATATGTAAATACATATGTAAATACTATTCGAAAGTATTTTCCTTCCTCTTGTTCTTTTTTCTTTTATTTCAAAACCATCATAAGGGATTGCTTTTAAATAAAGCCTGTTTGTGACTAACCGTTTACTCTGATTCAATAGATGAATTTACACATTTCTAAATTGAATTTTTATTTAAAACATTTTCAATAAAATTCCTTACATTTTTCTGACTTCTTCTCCATATTTATACATTTCAGTTGTACCTTTTTGTGTTTATATTTCTTACAGCGTACTCTTCTCTTAGCACATTCTAGCACAGTCTGTGTAAATAGATGTAATAAATTGGACCTTAAATTGGGCAGTTCTCTTTGTTTTGATGAAGGGAAAGGAAATTTACTTTATGATGTATATGACAGTATAGTTTGATGCAAAAACAGAAAGGAAATTCTGAGAGCTGACTTTCTGAATTAATAACATTTCATGAGCAGCTCAGTAAAAGCAATCACGCATCAAATATGGATAGATTTAATGTAAACTGACTGTAAAACTCATTAACGCCATGAATATTGCATTAAATTGTTTCAATACAACAATTGTTAGCTACTCCAGCGAAAGAAATTTTTGTTAGCTCAACCCCAAAAGCACTTTCTCTATAGCTGTGAAAAATTACAGCTCTAGCACCAAAACTTTCGCAATTTTGGAAGTCGGCTGTCGAAGCAGAGGGCTGCATAGCCCCCTTGCCCCGTAGCATTATCTACTCTAGGTTTCAGTCGACGGCTTCTAATTAATCTTCAAAGTATTTATAACTTTGGTTCGTAGTTGTTGGCGCTGCCTTTGAATTGAAAACAACTGTAAATAATTAATGCAACATTATACTCAATTACCGAACAACTTGCACATAAATCTCAACGAAGCTCTTTCGACCAAAAACCCAGCCGCACTCAACAGCAGGCGAGAGTCAAAACCCAAAAAGCGAAATCCCAAAATCAAAAACTTTCACAACTAACAGATGTTCGAGGAACCTCTGCTTCAACTTCAGTGCACAGACAAGAGGGCAATAAGAGATTGCCAACAGTGCTGGTCAAAAGTCAGTGTACAAGTGGACACAAATTCGACTAGACAAAGTGCTATTTATGCGGTTTTGGCTTGGCATTAAAAATGCATTAAAGCGAATTGCGAAAGAATTTAATTTATGCATTGGCTAAAAGTGCCTTTGTGGACTTTGGGGTCAAGAGCATCTTGTTATCATTGCAGGGGATTGCAGTTTGGCATACGGTCAACATAAAGTTGATTTCATTAAGGTTTGGCTTAAGAGCTTGAGCTGAAATGTAAATTCTGTGCAGTTTTATCGTTTCTAGTAGGAATGGCCACAGGAATCTTAAGCAGGCTGCATACAAAATTCATTTACTCGAAATATTCGTACGTGAAGTCTGCTTAACTAATATTGGGAATATGCAAAGGATTTCTGGATACACCATAAAAAAAATAAACCAGAGCAGTTTAAAAACTGACTATAAAATTTTAATTTTATTTTCATTTTCCATTTATATTATGTAACATTTTTATTATTATTATTCAGAGAACAAGCTTGATGTCAGGAAAATATACACTTTTACACTATGTATGGCTTCTTATGAGGGCGTCCGAAGTCAAGCTCAAAATGCGGCATGCCACCTGAAGCAGCACATGCAGTATATGCAAAACTATAATCGCCAGACAGGGACAAATGCAATGCTTTAAGTTACATTCTGTTTCAGCTGGGTAATAAACAACAATTTGCTTTATGGCAACTAAGCAAAAGAGTGCGGCAGCAGGAGTAGCAGCAACGGCACCACCGTGATGGTAGCCACAACAAAAGTTGCCAGAAACCACAACTATTTACCAACAACAACAACGACAACAAAAATGTAGGGAGACTTTGAGCTGTGGCAACTATGCAGCTCATTCGACGCGACATTGTATAAACAACAATTTGAGCGGATATTAAAAACAATGTTGCCATCGCGAGAATTCTTGTTGGCCGGGTAAGAGGCAGGAGCAGGCGTGGTGCGGGGCAGACGCAAGCAACATGGAGGCTGCATCAAATTTCAAAACGTGTTTTGTCATTTCCATTCGCCGCACACTTTTTGTATTCACATGGTGTTGTTATTGTTTGACAACAGCGGCGACGCTAAGGAGGAGGACTACGACGACGATGACTACATCTTGTCCCATTGAACGGCAACCGGATATCCGCTTGTCGCGTTTATCAACAGTGGGCCACCTTGACGCGCTTGCTTCGCCTCTTCACTGGCTATTTAAATGCCAGTTGAGAGGGTAATTTAATTCAGTGAATACATTTGTTGCGTGGAAGAAAAGATGCTTACAGAAGGAATGTAAATTTATATTTAAATATATATTCTTAATCAGAAACAAACCAACTAATTAACTCCATATTTTAAAGTGACTAATTAAATTTGATTTTGGTCTATCCTTATATAGCAGGATACATTGGTGTTATTAACAGTTTTTATTTCACTTTTATTATTAGATACTTGAGCTAATTCAAAATGCTCACTTATGAATTATGCAGCGTTACAAACTTTGAATCGATATCGCAGCTGTTTTTTTACAGCTACCTATCAAATTAAATAATCTGGATTATTATAAAAGCGAATAAAAAAGAAAGAAAACAGAATTCAGTTTCTGTTCAGTTCTCAGCTTCATCAAATTCATTCTATAGTAAAATTTGGCTGCTAAAGAGTATTGACTGTTCGTTCTGTTTTTCACTGATATTATTTAATAAGATAAGTATAATAATGTGCCCAGTTTACAATTAGCTTCTTGAAGTCTGACAATTGTCTCAGAAGCTGAGACAGCTGCAACTCTGCTAAATTAAAATCGATTTAAATTCCGTTAGAAATAAATTCTAATAAAGCAACATGACTTGTTTCAAGGTTTACTTTCAATTGAAATGGCTTGTTATAGACTTATTATATTTATCTAGGTTAGTCTAAAATGTAAAGTAAATACATTTCCATGGAACATAAACAGCGTTTCATATTCGTTCTATGCACTTTAAGCTAAACAAATTTAAAGAAATTGTAAAGTCAATTTGATTCGTAAACTTAATGTATGTAATGTGTGTTTGTATATTATAAATATAAAATATATATAAATGTATATATAATATATATAAATAACAATTTAAATATATATTTAATATTCTTGCAGGACTTTAAGCCAGTGAAACTTCTGACCTATTTATGGATGATTCACAATTAATTGGCAGCCCAGAGAGCAGAGAGGAAAATGCTGTGTTAATTGCTGCTCTCGACTGTGTTGAGTCAGTGCACTTGGGGGTCTCGTAAGGAGACCGCATCAATTGTTGGTCAATTAGTTCGTCTGAGCATAGGCAGGCGCATTGACATCGTAGACTGGTTCACTGGCTGACTTAATTACGGACATTTGACAAAAATTTAACACTTGCTTAAGTGCCATAGACAAAATGTAATTAATACAAACAATTTTCAGGTGCTGTGGATCAGCTAATTGGCACGTGTTATCGAAGCCGGTCGGGCGTAAGTCTGTTGCCTGGCACCCAAAAGAGCTGTCAATGGCTCAAAAGTGTTGCCCCACAGACTTGCCCCTTGTGGCACACTCTGTGCCACAACGTTTGTCTATCATCAGAAGCGACGCAATTTGTGCCACAGACACCATAAAGGGCATATAACAAAACCCCAACGCGGGGTGGGGTGGAGTCTGGGGCTGTCATAAGCACATTTAATGCGCTTTACAGTGTGCGTCTGTGTGAGTTTGCTTGAATGGGAGCATTGCTTAATCAACTTACGACTAAACAAAAGCACATATAAATTATTTAATTAATCCCTTTTGGGTTTATTGAGCGCGCACACACACACGCAAACTCACACACACACGTCTGTGTGCTCGGTGCGTGCTGGTAATCAATGTCATAAACGAAGGTGTGAAAATGGCTGAGTTGATTGCGTTTTCGCATGAGTTTCGCATTGGTGCAAAAGGTGCAAGCGAAGAACATGTTGCCTACTTTTTGGGGCCGCACTCAATTTGCAATTAAATACAAATTGATATATGATTGAGCTGCTCCCAGACGCCCACTTGGCGCAAGTACATTTTATCTGCGAACAGTCTGTTATAATCCGTGTGAGAACGATTTGCGAAAAAGGCGTAAAGGGCGTGGCACAGCAGCAGCTATTGTGAATGAATAAGGCGCTTGCCTATGTGCATTATATTCAAAAGGGAAATAATGTTCCAGCTAAACGAAATCAAGCCGGATTAACAGATATATAAAATGTGTTCGGTTCCAGTTCAGTTTGATTTTCCTTTGCAGATTAAAACCTTTCAGATCAAAGCTTAAAAAAGTAATTATTAAAGGTCGAAGTCGCATCGGTTTATACTTCTATAGTTTAACCTTTCAAAGACAATCTAAAATAGTAATGTTGTTTATAAAAAAAAAGGTCGAAAAGGTCATGTATCTAAAGGTAATTATTAAGCCGAAAACATTCAACTCTAATATGCTTTAACAAGTCATCACTGATAAAGCTTTTGATTGCAGTCTCATGGCCATTCAATATTTAATAGTTGGCTCGAAAGTTGAGATGCTTTGTTTGGCTTAACTCTTTGGCGTTGCCAAAATATCGTGGCCCGAATCAATGGCAGCTGCAACAATGCTCCGACTGAGCACCAGCCAAGTTCATGCCGGCACGCACTAAATCTTTGCTTTCATGTCGGCGTTTTTGTGCGAAACAGTACGAAGACAAACAGAATATATATACATATATATATATATAGAGACACATACAAGCGAAAGTCGGGCCAAAGTTTAGCCAAATAGGACAAAAACGTACATGCTGGGAATATAAGTCCCAGCCACATGCCTTTTATGCAAAGTTTGGATTAAGTTTGGGCCCCAGCCAGGCTCAGGTTCGGGCGCAGAAGTTGACCAGGGCAGGGCAGGACAGGGCAGGGCTAGGGCAGCACGGGCATGACTGCCCAAATTTGTAAACAATCAGAAAATGTGTCAACTTATTGCTTTGTTGAGCTGAGCCGAGTCGAGCCCAGCCAGGCCAACAAACAACAATGTGCTCAGATGCCATAAGTAAATACATAGTTTCACATTTGGGCGCTGGGTGTGTCCAAAGTGTTTGAAAATTCAGTTAAGCCGCTTAGTGCAATGCGCGCCAGTAATAATAAAACTTATCAGATGATAGCCATAAATAGTTGAAGTTTTTAAAGACCCAGCTCTTAAATTGAATAACAACAGCAAAAGGGCTGATTGTTTGGCCAAATTGAAAGCTGATAGTCAAATTGTAATTGGCAAAGCGTATAATGATGTGCAGTCTCAAAGGATGGCAGCCAAATTTAAAATAAACAAGACTAGCACAAGAAACAGCTGCACATCCACTCACCCACCCACACACACACACACACGCACACACACACAAGCACGCTGATCCCTTTGACCAGCTTACAATGGCTTGCAAATAAATTGGATTTCAATTTTCCTGCTACGGGCTTTGACATTCTCTGGCAGAATGCTTTAAACGCTGCTCAAGACACAGGCCAACTGGGGCTGTCTATCTGACATGTGCGGATTTTATTTTCGGCTTTGTATCCCTTTCGTTTTTATACACGAATCTAGTCAGCCAGACTGGCAGATTGAGTCCTTGAGGGCCAGCAATTAGTAAGCCAATACGAGACGCATGCCTCGTGTCAATGGCCATTAAAGCACTTGCTAGCATCTCAATGTCATTTACATAAAACGCTGCCCACATTATCCAGGCAAATGTGGCGAGCAGCTCTGCCATAAAAGTAACACTAACAGTAGCACATTCCCACTGACAGACAACAACGACAAAGCAAAAGTAATTTCATTCGTCTCTAATCATATCACATTCGCCATCATCATTCGCCATCGTTCAGCGTTATACACTTAACTGCTGCATCGCACATTCCCAATGCCAATGCCAATGCCAGGGAAAGAGAAAGCACATACACATTTGAAACACATACACATCAGCAAATTCATTTGAAAGTGCGGCTTATACGTGGTCACTTATCGTGATATTTGAAGATTGGGCTGAGAATTGTTGAGGGAAAACTTAACAGGAAACATATAAGTGTAACTTGTGGTTTCTATTCTCTGATCGGACACCAAAGAATAAACAATAAAGACTGCTTTAAGCTATAATTTAACAGAGCCTTTGTCCTGCATTGCTTTAGATGCTATATTCTCATACATATGCAGAAAAAGCCAGGAAAAGCTATTTTCATGATTTATTTATATGATTTTAAAGAAACTGTAATGAGTTTTTAATGCAAACTAACTGATTTGCAAAGCTCACCTTCCATTATAACAAGTTCCAAATGAATGTCCGACTAATATTTTCAAAAAGTTGAATATTTACTTTGGTCACAAACTCAAGTTAAAGTCAGTGACATGTGGAAAAGGCAATTGAATAGCCTTCACTTCGCCATATATGCATTATCCTGCATTCTGCACGCATAAACGTAGCAGAAATCAAAGAAGCATTCTCATGCTGCTGTTACGTATGCAAACGCTATAAATAAAGCGGCAAATGTGTAAAGTTTACCCTCACTCTGTACGCAAAGCTGTGGCTCTTCTCATTATTCTCTATCTGTGTGTGTGTGTGTGTGTACGTGTTTGTGTGTGTGAGGCTCGTTTCGAATATGCTTGTCATTGTTAGAAGCAGCATTGCGGCAAACAGTATCCACTGACATCAGCATGCGAGGCACAGCACACGTGTGGCAGGCGACGCGAAGCTGTGCGACTGTTCAACTGCTTGTGCGAACAACTGAGCTGAAATTTCCCCAGTGACTGACAGACGATCAGGCAATAAATGTGGCAACAAACACAACAACAATAGCACACACTGAAGCACACATACGCATATATGCATACAGACACATTCAGGGCACATTCAATTGCGGCAACCGCAATACACTCACATTGGCTCGCACTGTAGGAGCTGCCAAAAACTTTGCATATATTGGGAAACAATAAATTTCACAGCAATGTTTGCGTGTGTGTGTGTGTGTGTGAGAGGGCGTATGGGTGTGTTTGTGTACACGTCCAACAGCAAATGACCTTCGACATGGGCAGGGCTTTGGGGAAAGACAAAAAGCACAAAATTGCTAGACTGTGACAGCTGCGAGCCATGGATAACTTAAATGGGTTAAAGGGATACGTCCGGATGACGCCCACTGCTCCTGCTGCTGCTGCTGCTGCTGCTGTTGCTTTTATTGCTACTGCTGCTGCTCCTCTTACTTTTGCTGTAGCCATTGCCATTGCAGTGCTTTTGTGTGATTTGCTGCTTGGCGAGCATTCGGGCTACACTCGCTGCATATTTGATGTCAACAACAATGCTCAGCTCAAAGTGACAGCCAAATTGAAATGACACCGGCACTCGTTGCCCCTAGTACCAGTAAACCCCCTCGCCGACGTTCATCCCTCACTAGCTAGCTGTACACTGTAACAAAAGGGGACCCGACAACAAACACGCGTCTCAGGTCATAAATATTGTTAATCATGCCTGTTCCCGCTTTCCATTTCACTTGGCTTTCGGCTCGAACTTAAGGAGCTTCTTTATCAAGTATACGCTGCATCGCCTTAAGGCACATGAGATTTCGTTTGACAGATAAAACAAACTCCATATACGCTTCCTTATTGTTTTATTTATGTTTATTTATTTATCACTTTGTTAGTAAAATTATCCGATTTCAGCACAGAAAACATTTTCTTCTGTGTATATCAATTTATTAATTAATTAATTAATACTCATGCAAAGTTTTTTGTTTATTGGTTTATTGTCCATAAATATTTATTGTCGAACACACAATATAATGATAAAGAATCAATCAATATATTTGATTATCACTCGAGCTGCACAATATTCGTTGCACAAGTTGTTGAATCCCAGGCCAATGAAGCCGCTGGAAAAACTCTGCAACAATTTGACATTTTTTTCTTTTGTATTGCAAATTTTTGCGCCGCGGCGCTTAAGTAAAAAAAGTGTTTTAAAGCGCTAATAGGGAAGCAAAGGAAGCCAGCCGTAATGATGTTGCAGTTTAAATAAAAAGTTTACCTTGGACTATCTCTGCTTTTGTTGTATTTCATTTTATTTTGTTTTTATTTTCATTTTGAGCAATTTTTTCATTAAGTGTCGGAAGGTGTGCGCCGAGCACTACGAGTATTTCGTATATTTCTCGCTTCGAGTTTCGTAAAAGTTTGGCCAAACAATTTTAATAAACATGCGCAAAAATTTAATTATATGCATGGGGGCATTCAGTATAATGGCCCAAATAGAGCCATCGAAAGGGGCGCAAAGTAAACATAACCAGATGCAAAGTCTGATAAGCAGCCAGCCAAATACACCCACCATCAACCCGCCCGCACACACGCACACACACTCGAGGGCTTAACCCAGGAACTAAGCTAAAATTTAATATTGGAAGGCAATGAGACGCAGCGCAATAAAAGCCCAAAACCCCCCAAGGAAGGGCACGCCTAGACAGGTGCCTCTCATTGTTGCTGCTTGTCTAATGCCAACTAGCTGTGTAGCCTCTGCGACTGCCAATAAAGTCCACATTAGAGGCGGCTGGGTCTGGGCCTCGGTCTGAGTCTGATTTGCTTAGCAATTGCTCCTGGGCTCCACAATGCACGTGGTACTGGTACTCGTTCCGATTGCCTACTCCAGCCGGAGAGTTGAGAGTCGATCGAGGGGCAAATGTTGCTCCTTTGTTACATAATAGTTGAAGTTTTATTGTCGAAAGCTATTAAACTTTTCCCATCAAAAGCGCAGGATGTGGCACATGGCAAAGTGTAGAGCATAAAGGTTGCTTGCCTTAGACACACACACATACACACACACATACATATATTTAGACACAGATACAGCGAGCGAGTAGGTTTCAGGTTGAATATATTCATATAGACAAGCTGACGAAGCTCCAGGGAATGATTTTGCCATCATCATGATCGGCTGATGGAGCAATTCAAAGTGAATATTGAGTCGTGCCCAAGAAAACTGCAAAAGTGGAAAATAATGTGGATACCTAGGTAAACTAGGAAAATCTTTATGTTAAGCAACTGTTCTATCAACAGAGTTGAATGACACATTTAGACTGCTTGGGTTCAACATGTGGCAGAGCATCAAAATAAAAATCAACAAAAATCAAATACAAATAAACAAACGAGCTTTTATTCACAATATTTTACTTTTTTCAACTTGATATAGATTCAGCTTCGAAATGATATTGAAAATAGTCCCATAGCAGTTGCCTTATAGCACACATAACGTTCAACCATTACTCTGCTAGCCTCAATCAGATAAACCAAATTCGATTGTAGTTCAAGCACCCAGCCAGTTTGGTTAACAATTCAAGTTTGTGTTTTAATTTGAAAATTGTGACCTGCAGAGTCTATAAAAATCAAGCTTTAACGACTATGCTCGCAATGTACCCCAAACCCTTATCTAGCTTCGGCCAGAGATTGCGTCAATTGACTTTTCTGTTAGTTAAAGCTCGAGTGCAGAGCGCCCAAAACTTTTTACGCTGAACTTGTTCTTATAGCCAGCCAATGGCCCGGAGAGGGTAGTTTGTTAAGGGGCAAATCTGATTGGGAGGTAAGTTTATATATACAACTCTATATGGTCTATCTGAACAATTATTATTGTAAATACATATCTTGAATCAAGTTTACTTTTAACAAAAATCATCTCTGGTGGATCCCAGGGTATCTCTTAGTGGTTCAGTAGCAACTCGCGCACGCCTCCTTTATTTTTTTGTTATTGGGGCTCGTTGCGGACAGTGCTTAACTTCTGGCTTGCCCTTAACTGTTTGTTGTAGCCCGCAAGCTAGAACTGGGTGTAAGTCTAGCCACTTCATCTTCGATTCGCTGTTCATGTAGCCTGGGCACGCATAGCGCATAAAATTGTTTCAATGTGTTGGTTCAACTGTGCCAAAAGTTACACTTTGTCGATGCGCCGAGCTCCCCTGTTCCAATCTGCCCCACTTGTAATGTGGGTTATGTCAGCGTGCGTGTGTGTGTATGTGTGTGCACTTTGGATGTAGGTGGTTTCAGTTCTGCGGCCAACGCATACGAAATTGAAAAAGTTGGGCCATACTTTCAGCTAGAATCGAGACTCGAGCTCAGCAACTGTTTCGCATTTGATAATTCGTTTTTGTTCTTGAGCCGTTTGCTAATGAATTTGCTTGTTTGCTCTCTGCGGCCCAACCGCAAAAGCCAAAGCCGGACTACCCCATCGCCAGAGTCGGCTCACGAGCAGCTGCTCGCTGCAAGGACGAAACATTTGAAATGCAATTAATCAGTGTAAATTGCAGGAAACTGTTTTTGGAGCATGATAACAAAATACGAATCGACCGCAAGCATAAACCAACAAACCAGCACGCATGCACACTCTGTCTATCTTCCCCTCCCACTCGGTGTCTATCTCTCTTCCTACCTAATACATGCACACTTGACACTTTGTGCCACAGACCCGAGCCCTAACTCGAGATTGAGCTGAAGCTGGCGATAGAGACTGAGCATGCGAAAAGAGATAGAGCTAGACATAATGAGAAAGAGTCGGAGATAGAGCAAATAATGTTGATGCAATAACATGTAAGTTTGACACTTGCATGTGCTGCATGTTGGATCAGACCAAAGGGGGCGGTCTATCCAGTTACATGAGTTACATGCACTTAATGTTGATTTGTGCACGAACCAAAGGACCCCATGACCAAACCTGACCAGAGCAGGCCAGGCGAGAGCTGAACTGAAACGTAAGCAGGAGCATTTGCCCAGCTGCTTGCCCTGCACTTCAAGCCAAAGCCAAGTAGAGTTTCGTTTGCAATTTTCATCTGCAGCTGTTACTTGAGTGCACAGCACACAGACATAAATACACACTCACACACAGAGGGATAGGGAGAGACAGTTGCACACAACTCGTTCGCATAGATAAGTTCAAGTGTACCAAAACGAAATTGGAAAAATATAATGAATTTGTAATGGCATCAGAACGAAGCTCTGATACCCTAACGAATGCGATTTCATTAAGAGAAATAGGTGTTCCTATAAATAAGAGAAGGGAATACACCTTATGATTTGATAAAGAAAGTATAGAGAAGTTAGACTCAGAGCTGATGCAAATTTTGTAAGATTGAGTTGATAGAGAGAATACCTATAGAGAACGATACAGAGCACGGACTCAAACAGAGAGAATGCTTATAGAGAATATAGAGCTGTTGAGCTAATTTCTTGACTAATTATTGTAACTGTAAATTATGTTTTGACACTTAACTTTCATAAAGTGAGATCAGATACCAATCATAAAATACAATACGAAAGGTAAGAGTATCTGAAGTAGTTGCCGTTTTAACATGCTCAAGTCCGGCTATCATTGAAGCTGTGCCTTTTAAGACACAAGGCCACGAAAACCATAATGCAAGTGAGTAGCCAAGCAAAATGCGCACTAAGACTAAAAAACACATTGAGTGGGGGAGTGGGGTGAGCGTGAGAGCGAAAGACAAGCAATAAAAGAAAGGGAGATAACAAGCCAAGCCACGCAAGCGATTTGACCCTTGTCGAAGCATACAACAAGCATCTGCAATATCTATTACTCTCGAGTTGTTGGACTGTGCTTGCGATATGCTCCCTGCCAGATGTCCAATGTAATTACAATTAATAAATAAATATGATTTTCTTAGCAAACAGACGATGGCCAGTGCAGTGGGCGGCGACGGCGGGCTGATTAAATTTGCCCAAGCGTATAACTTGAAAATTAAATTTATATAACGCCCAGTTAAGTTATTTTTAATTGGCAGCAGGCGCCAAGCAGCCAGCGGGAAATTAAATCAAAATGTCGAAAACCGCTCAACGCACGCGCGTTCAAGAGTTCGCGTGGCCAGGTCAGAGGCTATGCCACTCAGCTGAGCCACCTACGAAGGCGGGCGTAGCTGGCTGGGCGAATACTTGGCGCACCAACTGTCAAATACCTGCCCGAGGTGAAAGTTTCTAATTATCCGATATTGTTGCCTGTCAACAGTATTTGAGGCGCATCGCGTTCGATTCCAGCGAAAACTTTGATGTTATTTCCCCACCCCATTAGGAGCACACCATTTTTCAGTCCTAATTAGCGCTGTAATGAATCAATCTTCAATCAACTTGAACATGTAATTAATTTGGCTTGACAGCTGTGCAGCCAATAAGAAAACAATTAATCTAGTCTACTCACACTGGATGTCCACCGAAAGGATTGTCAATCCAACTAAAACTCCTGATATAAATATCATATTTCATTTCATGTTGACAGGGTATTGAACTAATAAATCTATCTCATCAATTCGAATGACCAAATAGTTAAGTTCGCTTTATTTATTTGATTACAATTGAAACAATTTCAAATTTGTATTAAATAAAAATAACCTTATATGGGTTAAGATTGAATTTTATTTTTATTTGAAGTTCAAACTTACTTTTTATTTGAATGTGTTAAAACTTATAAAAGTTAATTCCATTCTAAATATAAGAGAACTTTCATATTTTTGAATCTAGAAATTATTTTACTCTGCTGACATTTCAAAGTATTTAAACATTTTTGATCCAATATATTCTCTACTCTAAATTTCGATTGAATTTGAGGAATGAAATTTAAGAACGAATTTTAGCACCGCTCTGGTGAGATGGGCCTGACTAAAAAGTATTCTCAGCTGAATTTTCTTATTGAAAGCCTAATTTAATTAATATAAATAGATCAATAAATATTTCACTTAATTATTATAAATGGAAATTTAATTGTTTACTTCTGCAATAAAGGTTTTATTATTTATTTTATTAATAAAAATGCCTAGCTGTTGCCACTGTACTCTAAGAGAATTGCTCTAAAACATAGAGATCATGTTTGTAAAGAGGTCAAGCGTTCCCTTTTGGCTCTACACTTCTCAGGCCTATTCATTGAATACTGCAGCTCTGAAAGCATCTATTTCAAGTGTTCTATATTACATGTATATAGTAGGAAACAGCATGACTTAGCAAGACTTAAGCAATACGAAAAATCTTGAAAACTCAACACATACCAGATTATTAAAAGGTGTATATAAAACTATGTAGAAGACAACCCAGCTAATAAGTTAATTAATAACTTGCCAAGCAAAGCAAGCAACACAAGGAAAGTCAACTATAATCGCACAAATTTCATGTTGGGTAATAGCTAATGCATTTACTTAAGCTGAGAAGTAAAAGAAGCGCTTCAAGGCTCCAAGGGCATCACTTTGAAATATTAAAAGACAATACGCAATCAATTATGGATTCGCACCTAAGAAATACAAAAAAAAAAAAAGAAGGCAAAAAAATGATGATAAGTGAAGCAGAAGGAAAGCGATGTCAAATACTTAGCGCTGGGCTGAGGCTTACAAAGGACACCAAATGGATGGCAAAGGGTAGTCGAAGCCAAGGAAATCAATTAAAAGCATTTCGCCATCCCACGAATAGTTGCCCTCACAGCTGCGACGGTCCAAGTTGCCCCACCAATTGTCGTTCGCCGTCGACGTTTATAATTTATGACGCCTATAATTGCAGCAATTTATGTGTGTGTGTGGGTGTGTGGGTGTGTGTGTGTGTGTGTGTGCTTGTATTTGCGCTAAGGCTTATGTCGTACAGCAAACCATTTTTGATACGTATGGCATGTGGGCATGGCAGATGGAAGGGGTGGCCGCTTTAGCCACGTTTTTGAAGTTCTGCCTCGCATGGTCTTTTTGTCGTTGCAGGCAAAATGTCGTCCTGGTGCCTCGTCCTTGCTTGATTGCACTTTTAATTAACTTTTTTTGCGAGCTCTGCTGCTGCTGCTCCTGCTGCTGCTGGCTGCTGGCTGCTGTTGCAATTCTCTGCTGCAGCTGACAATTGTTGGCACTTTGTGCTTTCGTTCTTTCGCCTCGTCATTAACAAAGGCAAACAAGTCGCGCATGAGGCCATAAATAATTGAAGGATGCACCGCAGCAACAACAACTATGAATACAATCAACATCCCGCCACATCCTGTGTGCCTATTTGCCTGCTCACTTTGGCCCGTAATTTCGCCCACGTGCCCAATATGTTAATTCAATTTGCTTGATTGCAACAAAAACAAAAAGGGAAAACGACTATCGCCACAATGTTTATTTTCTTATTCTATTTATTGTTGTTGTTGTCAGGTGAGTAGGCGAGTGTGGGTTGTGCTGACTGCTGACTGCTGAGTGTTGAGGTGTGGCGCCAGCTGATTGGCAGTGCAGGCACGCATGTTGTTATGATTGGAAAATGAAAATCATTTACGTGCGTCGATAGCGCAGCGCCAATTTGCAGCCCATATAAATCAAATCTAGCAGAAAGATATCCCAGCGATTGCAGCGCCCAAAGGGGCTGCTGCCGGCGGTGCTGCTGCTGCCCAGTGAATCGTGGATGAGTCAATTAATGTGGCAACGTGCAGCGCATAATGAATGCGAGAAAGAAAAAATGATGAGCGAGAATCAAAATCAAAATCAAAGTCGAGCCATCAGCTTTCAGTCACAATCTGAATTGGCCAGTTAATGACTGCGCATCAGAGCCATAAAATAATTGCAACATTATGACTAACATCATGATAGACAAGAGACGAGTGACATAACATTATGAATATTGAAAAGATCTTTGAGTTTAACTCTCATGAAAAATACTTTATAAGTATATATATATAATATAACATATGCTAAAGCTGCTTGCCCAAAATAGTAGTTGAGTAACACGTATTTATGCTCATTGTCATATATATATGTATATATTCTATTATAACTAATCCGCAGTAAATATGAAAACCAACCAAATTACCTCTTGCAAATCCCAGAAGCTTCTTCAGATCCGGCTAACAAATATTGTGAGCTCAGTTGCTTTTCAATTAGTGGAATTTTTGTTATTTTTTAAATATTTATTTACTCGCAGCGCAAATCGAGTTAGACTTAAATGGGACCAAACAAGCGAAAAGCGTTCAAAAGAAAAACGCATAAATGAAAACTAAATATTTGCACTGGGTCTTGGGTCCTTGTTATAGCTGCCAACTTGCAAGGGAACAAAAGCAAAAGGGGAGAGCGAGACGAAAAAAGGTTTTACCCTGGCCAAAACGGGCTAGGTACAGCAACAACAACAGCAACGAATAAAGTCTATGAGAGCCTAAATAACTAAGTCAATAAATCAATTCGACATAATTTTATATAGCTTTTTTCGTATCTTTTTTTCTTCTTTTGTTTTTTGCTTTTTGCTTTTTGCCATATCCCAAACAAACAACAGTCAAAGGAAAACTGTATGGCAGGGCTAACAATGATAGCAGGTCAAGAGGCTGAAACACATGGCCCAAAGATACATAAACAATGATAACTGTAAACTTTATCAATTTATAAAATGGCGCCCGCAAACAGAGCACGGGCAGCAAAAACAGCAATAGCAGCTCGCGGGTTGTTAACAGAGCGCAGGCTTCAATTTCTGTTAAGTTAACAGAAAGCTCAACGTTGCGGTGGCCGCACTCGCTAAGCAAATGTGAAAGCTTGCGGCAATGTTAAGCAGCTAATTATAGTTAAAATGGACATAAATATTTATATAAATATATATGTGGCCAATTACCAGCTTATAGATTAGAGAATTCAAGCGCGACGTTATACATTGTAAATTTCAAAATAAAATATGATCATTCAGTCAAATGTAATTTAGCAGCGATAGCTACGCAATGCCGGCACATAATTTAACGTGAAGCTAAACAAATTGTCTAGGTAATTCAAATGCCAAAACACACGCACACCCACACACCCACACACACTAAATAGCAAATTTAAACAATGAATGAATTGTTTTTGCTACTTGTCAATATTATCTTTTCTATTTTCAGTTTCTCTAGCTACCGCTGTTGCTTGTGGTGCTGCTGCTTCTGCTGCTGTTGATATTGTTTTGTTTATAGGCCAGGAAGCCAAAAGCTAGCTGTAAAAAACATTGTATTATAAATAAGTACTATATTTTAATGGCTGAGGATACGCGCTGTGTATACAGTGTATACTTTCAAAAATAAACAAATATATAAATTGAAATTCAAATTGAAATGCAAAACATGTGCTGAAATGAATTGTACAAGTGTCAACTTTGATGTGCGACCAACTTGACTCAGCGCGACAGCCAAATATTTTAGCCCAACATGTTTTTTTTTTCTTGCACAAAATTAGGCAACGAAATTGGTTGGCAATAGAGTGCCCCACATATTGTGTACCCACTGCATATATGTATGTATGTACATGAGCTACCCTCGATCTGCTGACCACATCAGCGAAATGGCAGACGACCAAACAAAACATTTTTCTAATCAATTTAGCTCGTGTTCAAATTAATCACATACATACAGATGGCTTCAAGATGATTCTTCAAGTGCGCACTGTTGGCCAATGAGTGGTCAGTGCCTAAGGTACAACAACAACAGCGAGTCATTTTTTTTTTAGTGGGAAAGGTCTGAGTAGAATACCCTATATACTTTCTATGCATAAAGATGGCTCCATCTGTATAAATTAGTTTATTTACAGTTTCCAGTAAGGAAAAGGAGCTATCAAGCTGATTATAAGTATATCAGCACAAGACTTGAGCTGGACTTATGCCTATATTTTGAAAACAACAATTGATATCAAAGATTTTAGTTAAAGACATTCTCTTATAGACTATTTTACTACTAAGTTTTACATTTTTACTTAAAATTTTCAAGGCTTCACCTCTTACACATCTTCAGTTCCTCATTCTTATACAGACTAATAAATACCGAGTCGGCTAGTTTATATTGAATCTGTTGCTAATACCAAACATGATTTCAAATTAAATAAGTGTCGCCCTCATTCACGCCCACTAAAAATATTTTCGCAAAGCACCAATATCCTCCATTACCCCTTTTCAATAAGCACAGGGTATAACAACGACATTGGGAGCCCCTTCTTCTAATTGCATTTAAGAAATGCTGGCAACATTTTTGTGGCTATAAAAATAAATACTTATAAATAAGTATATAAAACAGTGAGCACTGCCAAAGCTATCCATCCACGTCCCTCTACCCTATACGCATATATAACGAATCATAACAAGTGCAGATGTAGACAAAGCCGCAGACAGTGTCAAAGAAACGGCAAAAAAATAAGTATAAAAAATTAAATAAATGAATACAAAAAATTGTCAAAATATTAAAAAATAAATACAAAATATTTGTGCTGCTTTTTGGAGTATTTCCATTTCTATATACATAGGCATATGTATATTTAGAAATCTCTATGTATATGTGCCTTTATGTCGACCACCAGCTACGGTCAAATTCTCTCTCAGAGACCCTTGGAATGCATCCACTAAGCTCTTTCAAACTATGCTATCGATACCTCAGCAAATGTCATTTGCTGTAGTTGTCCGCACATTTCTTGAGAGAAATTCACTGGGGATAAACACATATTAATTGACCATCAAGAACTGTCAACACTAACAGCACATACAACAACCAATGACTGCCACAAAAACAACAACAACAAGAAGCTCACCAACAATAGCAGCACGAAAGTTTTATTAAAATATCGCCACGCTTTCTCAGCTTATGTTGTCGCTGTTTATAAAAATTTGCATGAAATTGCTTTAAAAACTAAAGAATTTGGCAAGTAGACGATAAAGTACACTATGATTGAGATGGTCAAAAAAAAAAAAAAAATATTTATATATATATATATAACATTAATATAGTCTTAAAGAATATATTTAATAATAATGTTCTCTAATTAATTTTGTTTACTAATCTTTCATTTATTTTTTATTTTTATAAAGTGCTTGAAGTAGTTTTTCGATTTTCATTTTTATATTGCTAATAATACAATATTATTACTAAATAATAAATAGATGAAAGAATAAAATTTTCAAAATATTTCTATAATTTTTTTTATTATTTTTAGTTTAAAAAATTTAATTTTATTTTTAATTTTTTATTCGTATACAATTTTTAATTTTTTATTCATTTAAATTTATCAACTGAGAGTTTATTATATAAAATGATATTTAATTTATAATAAATAATATATTATAAAAAAATATTTATTTTATCGTTTATAAATTTAATTTATTATTAATATATATTTTTATTTCTATATATTCATGTATTATTATTTTTATATATATATTTTTTTTATGGTAAATAAATTCTATAAATAAATTAATTTAATATATTTTTAATATTTTATAATTTCAATTTAGCAACCTATTTATGATTTAAGAGAGATATTTTTTATTTTATTCTTATCTACCATATTAATTAATATAATATAATATTCATTTATGTATTATTTTCTACACGCTTTTTCATTATGTAAGGTTCGATCTCTAAATTCCTCTTCATTTCCATTCAATTATAACGGAAGTGAACAGAAATGTACATTTTTACTTTCTGTAGTCAAAGCATTAGTATTAATATTTGCTGATCTGCGGATGCCATGCAACCCGGCGAGCAATTAAGCAGCATATTCCAAAAGAACAGCAGATGAAATATATATGGGTATGTGTCTGTGTGCTTAGGATACACACATATGCATATGTTTTTTGCACGAGGCGCGCACAAAGTCAAGACTTTGTATAATTATAGCGACACCCACCTATTGGCGCCCAATTTCTGGCCCGAGAGCGCACACACACACACATACACTAAATATTATCATGGACAGCCATACAGACAGACAGAGGACGACGACGTCTCGCAACGACTCACGGTCAAGTTGAAAAACATTGAGAGTGCGGATCGTTAGCAACGAATGTTGCATGGAGGATCGGAGCAGTTTTTTGTTTATGGAGGTCAAAACTACAATATTTGTTGTTGTTTTTTCATTTACTCGCGTGTGTCACGTTAACCCAATAAATAAGACATTTGTAAATAGTACTAACAACAAGAGAACTTCAAGAGAGGATTTCTTCTTTTTTTCATTATTATTTTTAACAGTGGCAGCGCCGCTGTCAAGGGCAGCAGCGCCGACAGCGACAGCGACAGCGACGCCGACGCCGGACGATAGAGCCGAGCGGCCTCTCGCCATTTGTCGATGCGTTCGATCGTTGTTTTTAATGTGTCTTTGATGTTGTCTAACGATTCGGTTAGCTGCTAGCTTTTCGCGAAAATTCAAAACGAAAACTTTTCGCTCAGTATCGAGGGAAATCACGACGCGCCAACTTGGTGGGAAATGCCAGTACGTGAACGCGCTCACTTAGTGTGCATAAGGATTAGCAGCAAAAGTGTGACCAAAGTCATCTATATATATATGAGTATATATATGCTATATAAAAATAAAAATAAATATAATATTTAATATATAAAATCTACATAATATATAAATACAAAATAATCGCGCTCTTCCTGTCGTTCGTCTAATTAGCGCCGAGTGCCGAGCGATTATACGGATCAGCTCTTAAGCAGCTCTATGCCAAGTGCACTCTATCTGTGAATAGATTCTTTGCAAAAGTTAATACATTGATAACATAATTGCTCAAAATTGATATATTAATTGCCAGCCATTTATATTCTACCGTGAATACGTCTTAATACACATTGTCGAGTAGAGCTGTATCTGTATAAGTATAGCTAGTGCCTGGCTATAAATAAATAAATAAAAAAATTATATATATGGATACACATATATATCTATATATATTTATACACATAGAGCAAATAACAACAAATTTTATTTATTGCCCCATATATACATAAATAAATACACTCATGTTTGTTTGTATATGTATATGTCAATGTGTGTGCGATTGTTGTGTTTGTCTCTCAGCCAAAGGCAAATCATTTTGTCTTTTTTTTTTAATTTTAGCGCTCACTAACTTTTTCAGCGTTAAAAGCACAAACAAAAATTCGTGTCATAAAATCCCATATTAAAAATACAAATAAAAAAGAATTATAAAAAAATTAGCCAAAATATTTAGCATCAGCAACAAAGTGAACAACAAAAAAGAAACTAATAAAATTGTGAATTTTTGGTGTACGAAAAAAATTCAACTGAAATATACACAATAAAAAAATTTATAAAACAATAGCAAGAATAAAAGCCTGATAAATACATAGGCAAAATGTCCACGACGACGCGAAGTTCACTGACGAGGAAATCGTCGTTGTCCAAAAGTAGCACCACGGACAAAACAACAACCAAATCAACTACGAAATCAACAACAAAGTCATCCAACACAAGTGCAACAACAACAACGACAACAACAGATGCAACGGGGAGCGGCAGCAAACAGAAAATGCAATACACAAAGACGAGGGAACGCATTGTCGATGGTACAGTAAGAAAAACTAATTGTTGTGTTCATGAGAAAGCTACATATATGCTCTTAACACTGTCCCATCACTCATAGAACCTTTATGACAGCTTAAATCGTAAATTGCAACAGCCAGATGTCGATATGTAGTAGACTAAATCAAATCAATTCAATTATTTTTTATATTTTATCCGAAACCTAATACAGCTATATATTATAAGAAGCATACTAAAATTTGCATGCCTTGGAAAAATGTATTTCAACTGTCGCATGACAGACTTAAAATGTGAATAAATTCACTGTTTAATTATGAAACCTATCAATACAAATATCAGTATACTGCATAAATACTGTATAATAGTTTTGTTATTATATTTTAAAAAAAATCATTTTTAGTCTGTGTAGACTTGCAGTTGAATGCTTAATACTTATACGAAACATTTTCAAGTCAACCTAAACAAAATTTTCATGATGCAGTTCCGAATGATTATTGATGTTGAGTGTAATAAATCGACGAATGCCTGAAATCAAATAAAAATTTCAAAGTAATTTAAAAATTGCCAAGTTTCCCATTTCTGATGACAATTTCCTCTTTTTCAATATTCTAAATATATTTTTAGTTTTATATATAACTATCATCGAACAATATGAAATAAGAGACTGATTTGGGCTCTGTCGTTATGTTAATAAACTGGAAAAGTTAATATTCTTTCGCTATTTCATTTAGATGAGAATATCTGTACATGATTATTATAAGTATTAATTTATAATTGAACTAAATCAAATATCATACAATTAACACATACATATAAATTTGTGTCAAACTTTCTCTTTTTCTCTGACTCTCGCTCGCTCATTTTCTTTTTTTTTTCTCTCTCTCTCTCTCTCTCTCTCTCTCTCTCTCTCGCTTTCACACACTCTCGCTCACTCTCACTGTCTGTTGTATTTCTTTCTGTCAAGCAATGTTCTATCTGAACTATTGATTAGAACTAAACAATCAATAAACATTATTACAATCTAATTCACACTTCCAAAAATATTTATATAGCAAACGTGAAGTACTTTGATATAAAATCAACTTTAACTCAATTAATGTTGCATAAAAGATAATCTGCAAAACGTGCTTGAACAATAAATATTTAATTAAATTGAAATAATGCTTTAGCAGTCATTATGTACAGCATCTGGGCCATAGACAATATTGGCATTTTATTGGCAAAATGCGCGGTAATTTGAACATTTCGATGAAGACAATCTGAAATTGTGTGCGAACGTATGTGATTGTGTTTGTTTTTGTGTGTGCCAATCAATGTGCGACTTTTATATTCACTCATTCAAAATTTTCGTAATTAGCGTCGAAAATTCATGTGCATTTACCCCTGGCAGATGCCGCCGATAGGGGCAGATGTGCGGGCCTCGTAAATCTGGCAACTTAGCCAAGCCGAATATTGGCGATAAGTTGCTGCAGCTCGTTAGCCCACATACTTATGCAAACACACACACACAAACACAGGCAGACTGTCTCTCTAGACTACAATCTACATCAGACGTTACACATTGCGTATACGCAACGTGTATATATATAAAATAATTAATTCAATCGCTGCTGCTATTTAGATGTGCCCCTGCCGCCCACACACAAACTGACCATGTCCGAGGTCTACGACGATCCCAAAACGGGCAAGCCCAATTTCGATGTACTGCGGCAACACTTTCTGCTCGAGGGCCGCATCGAGGAATCCGTCGCCCTGCGCATCATCAACGAGGGCGCCGACCTGTTGCGGGAGGAGAAGAATATGATCGATGTGGAGGCTCCAATTACCGTCTGCGGCGATATTCACGGTCAGTTCTTTGATTTGGTTAAGCTCTTCGAAGTTGGCGGACCGCCGGCTACCACGCGTTACCTCTTCCTGGGCGACTACGTGGACAGGGGCTACTTCAGCATAGAGGTGAGTGAGTGCTGTGCTGCTGCACATATTATATAGACTACTTATACAATACTCCCCTTTTGCACTTTACACAGTGTGTGCTCTATCTGTGGTCCCTGAAGATAACTTATCCGGACACGCTGTCTTTGCTGCGCGGCAATCACGAGTGTCGCCACCTAACTGAATACTTCACCTTTAAACAGGAGTGTGAGTATGGATGGAAGGGTCAGGAAATGTGACACAGGAGATCAAAATATGAAAAGTGAAAGAAATTATTAATGTGATGACAAAATTTTTGAAACTACTGTATTATAAGTTCTTGCTTTGTTGGTTTTTTTTTTTTTTTTTTTTTTTTTTTTGTTAGAAAGAAACAACTACATAGCCTAGTTTTCTACCACAGTAGTAATGTAATGATAACAATAGTGGAAAGATTGCCATTTACCACAGCTTACTGGTAGTATTATTAGTCAGACATTCATACATAAACCTTTGTTGTAATCAACGATTTACATTTCATTACGATTAACATTTCAATTTCGAATCATTCTATATTTAACAATCATCAGTACAGTATAATTTCTTTACAAATGAATATTGCCCTTTTATATAGTTAACCATCTATAATTTAATATTATATAACTGAAGATCTTTAATAATGAATATGTCAAGATTTTTTTTGTGGCCAATCGATTAGTACTTTTTCCCTTGATCCTAATGCCGTAAGAAGTGCATAAATCTCGAACACCTTATTGCTATTTTTGCTTATTGTGATTTCCATTTGGCATTGCAGGCATTATTAAATATTCGGAAAGTATTTACGATGCATGTATGGAAGCATTCGATTGCCTGCCCCTCGCCGCGCTGCTCAACCAACAGTTTCTGTGCATACACGGCGGTCTATCGCCCGAGATTTTCACACTCGACGACATCAAGACGGTAATAAATTTGGCAGTCGACTGTCTCGCTGAAATGTTTACAATCGTCTGTCAAAATTGTTATTCATTCTCGTTTTGTTTTGCTTTGGTCTCGTTTGTGCGAATTGCAGCTGAATCGGTTCAGGGAGCCGCCCGCCTATGGGCCCATGTGTGATCTGCTATGGTCCGATCCGTTGGAGGATTTTGGCAATGAGAAGACCACCGAGTTCTTCTCACACAATTCGGTGCGCGGCTGCTCCTATTTCTTCAGCTACGCGGCCTGCTGTGAGTTTCTGCAAAAGAACAATCTGCTCTCCATAGTCCGGGCGCACGAAGCTCAGGATGCGGGGTAAGACTTTCCTTTTTCCCGTCAAACTATTCAATATTTGATTTGATTATTTATCATTAGAATGTTTAAGTTCAGACTTGGGCTCTTTCTCAAATAATTTCGTTTACTTGCAGCTATCGCATGTATAGGAAAAATCAAGTAACGGGCTTCCCCTCGCTGATCACCATCTTCTCGGCGCCCAACTATTTGGATGTTTACAACAACAAGGTATGACTTGGCCAATACGATCAACTTTATTTAGACAGATTTGTATATTTTATTTTGTTCGCACGTCGTCGGCTATTTTTAAACTACACAACAACAGCAAGAAATCGTTAGCTGCACAGCGCTGCGCTTGTTATAGATCGAGTATTTTTCTTTTATTTGTCTTGCCCTCTCCCCCGTAAATATTGTTTGGCTCTTTCTATTTTTCATATTTTCGCAACAATTTTTGTCAAAACGCATCGTCAACATTTGACAAAAGGCAGCTGTGCTCAAGTACGAGAACAACGTGATGAACATAAGACAATTCAACTGCTCGCCGCATCCCTACTGGCTGCCCAACTTCATGGATGTCTTCACTTGGTCCCTGCCCTTTGTTGGTGAAAAGGTGGGTCCCCCCTCTCACCCGCCCATCCCTTGTCTCGCCCGCCAAGTCAAGCAATACTCATTCCAATCCAACCACATTCTTCCATCCTAGGTCACGGAGATGCTGGTTAATGTTCTCAACATTTGCTCCGACGACGAGCTTGTCGCAGGCCCCGATGACGAGCTGGAGGAGGGTATGTATATCATATAATACCATGCACTCCATGTAGATTGATGTGCCTGTGTAAGTGTGTGTGTGTGTGTATGTGTATGTGTATGCTTAATGTCGTATGCAGCACAATAGTTGAACATAATACAACAAGGACAACAATTATTATCGGCAGACCGATATCGAAATGCCTTTGCAGTGGTATGCTGAGAGGAAGTTTACGGTTATTGTATGATATTTTTGTTTTTCATATATAAGATATATGTTGAGATAGCCCAATTTGGAAGAAGATCTAATAAAATACCTGACATGGTTGTATCGGAATATAATAAAATTAAATTAATATTGGAATATAAGATGTTGATTATCAGACTATCATTTCTTATTTCAGGCCGTAGATTTGATTCATATTTATTATGTGATTATATTTGATGTGGTTCAGAATCCACGCAAGATTATATGAGAATAGGGCATTCACTAGAGTTTCAAATGCATTCATTATTCCTCATAGCTATAGTTTACAAGTTTAAATATTAAAGAAAATACCCTCTGCAAATGTATATCAAAACAAAGAATCCACACCAACAATTACTAATCTAATATTACCACAAATTATTTTCAAAAAAAAATTTAATAATAAACCAACAACAACATCAACAACAACATCTACAACAACAACACATAACCAACCAACCACTGAATAAACACGCCTATTTATGGGATGTGGGTTATTTTTGGGCGCCCGTTCGTAGAGCTGCGCAAGAAAATTGTGCTCGTGCCGGCGACAGTGAATAATAATAATAACAATAATACGCCCAGTAAGCCAGGTAAGCTCCGTGTTGCGAGAGAGCTTTGCACAGCTTTGATCAGCTTTGGCGCAAAGCTTTGCCTATATATTGTCGAACGCACGTCCCCATCAGAGGTGCCTAGCTATGCTGCTAAAATGTGTATAGCTGCATATATATAGATGATTGGATGGCTTTTCTTTTGCACTATCCCAAATAATTGGACTCTACGTATTCGCAGCTTCCATGTCAGCGCTGCGCAAGGAGATAATTCGCAACAAAATACGCGCCATTGGCAAAATGTCGCGCGTCTTTTCGGTTCTGAGGTGAGCAAAGATTCTCCTGTAGCCTTTTCCTTAAGCATATTAACTGTCGTACACCTTGCAGGGAAGAGTCGGAGAGCGTGCTGAAACTAAAAGGCCTGACGCCAACGGGCGCATTGCCAATGGGCGCGCTGTCTGGTGGGCGTGATTCACTCAAAGAGGGTAAGGAAACCAAAACAAAACAAAACAATGGAACATAGAACATAGAACATAGAACATAGAACATAGAACATAGAACATAGAACATAGAACATAGAACATAGAACATAGAACATAGAACATAGAACATAGAACATAGAACATAGAACATAGAACATAGAACATAGAACATAGAACATAGAACATAGAACATAGAACATAGAACATAGAACATAGAACATAGAACATAGAACATAGAACATAGAACATAGAACATAGAACATAGAACATAGAACATAGAACATAGAACATAGAACATAGAACATAGAACATAGAACATAGAACATAGAACATAGAACATAGAACATAGAACATAGAACATAGAACATAGAACATAGAACATAGGACACAATATAGATTTTCGAAACAGTGATATAACAAAATCAAATGTATGGAAACTTGCATGGCTCTCACCTCAGATAATGTAAGGTATAATAAATGATAAAATAATGAATCCCTTTGAGCTGTGGGCTGTGAGCTATCATTAACGTTGTATACAGTTGTCAGAATGATATAATACTTTTATATATTTACAACCAGACAATGAACCGTATCTTTCCAAGGTGCTATAAAGCTGGTCTAATGAAAACTTGTTCGTATTCCATTCGACAGCGCTGCAAGGACTGACCGCAGCCTCTCAGATTCATTCCTTTGCCGAGGCGAAGGGCTTGGACGCTGTTAATGAACGGATGCCGCCGCGTCGTCCGCTAACGATGAGTGCCAGCAGCAGCAGCATCACAACCATCAAAAGCACCACCACCACCAGCAACAGCAACAGCAGCAGCAGCAACAACAACAACAACAACAACAACAACACAGAAGCAACCAAGAACAGCAACAGTGATGCCACGCTAACAAAAACGAGCCGAACGACCGTTAGATCGGCGACCACAAGCAACGTGCGCAGCGGCTACACATCGAAGAGATTCTCATAGTCAGCTAGGAACTGCTGAGTCACTGCAATGATATATTTAGTTTAATTGATTTTCAGTTTCATTTGCTAGTCACTTGCCCAATTACATCTTATTAACATATTATTTATACTTATACGCATATATACATATATTATTATTTTGTTAGCACAAATTTTATACGGAATTCGTTTGTAATGCTAGTAAAAATTGTTACACCTTTCATGGAATTACTATACTTGTAGTACGTAAAAAAACAGCAACTTTTACGTGACATGAATAGTTTTGAATAAACCTGACAGTAAATAGCGCAGTAAATGTTGCATTGGGCTGACTGGCAACGGAGGCGTGGCCAGGTGGGCGGCATTTACTATTTGATTAGTGGTCGGGAGCTGTGCGGGGGTCGTCAGCCAATGCCAATACCACACATAGCTGCCACCTTAACAGTTAACTGCAGCAGCCGCTCAACTCATGCGTAACAGATCAACAACAACAACAACAGCAACTGAAATGAGAGCCATAAAACAATCCAGTGTGATAATTAAGCAGCAAAGAGCAAACCTACTCACTTAACGTCATTTCGAATTGAAGTTTTCTTTTCTTTGCATTTGCGTTTTCCAACTGCTCTTTGCAGTCTTTACGGCCTTTACATTGCCCCGTTAAAAACGTGCGCAATCAGAACTCAGTTGCACAGATAAAGAACAGAAAACTGAACGCTTGGGCACACTACAGTGCTCTCTGTATATATGCGAATATATATATATATATATATATATATATATATATATATATATATATATATACAAAGCTGTGCTAGGCCTATACTAGCAAATGGAAAATTTAATTGATTTCTGTTTTTTATAATTTCATTAATTAATGTCAATAACAAAAATCGAAATAAAAAATATGTTTCTTTCTGCAGCTGTGTGGAGTTATTTAATTGTTTACAAATGTTTTCATATATATAATAACTTTGTTTGCTGCAAGACACATATACTAAATAAGCTATACGCTGAAAAGAACACAAAAAAAAAACCCATTTTCATTATAGCTGCCATTTGATATTTAGTAGCTCGTTCCATGGGATGTAGTTGGAAAAACCATCTCAAAATAAAAAAAAAAGCTGCTTTTATCTAAATGAATTCATAATACAGTAAACGGGTCTGATCACAAATACATTACAACAGTTGGCAATCAATTAAATTATTAAACAGATCTGCTTTATATTCAATGTAAATAACGTAAAAATCTATGTAGTTCATATTCATCTTTTACTTTACTTTGCTATAAGCGACTCGAAAATGTTCAAAATATTTATTTTAAAGAAAAAAGCTGACAGGTGTATGTATTTATGACGGCTTAAGTATATATAGTCTATGTTTAGTGATAAGACTGCATAAAAAAAAAAAAAAGAAAAGCACGCCAAAAGAACGCATGGCATCTGACAAATGAATAATTTATGCTTGAGCTAGAATAAGCTCGCGATCTCATTTGATTCAGTAGAGGCTCGCTTGCAGATCAGACAATAGAACCAATTTTAGACAAATCCGAGTAGTCGCCTGACATGTCATATGTTGTTCAGATTGAAGAGACTGGCGCCCATATAGAATTATGAGTGACATTGATCGAGGTTGTAGGGAGTGGAGAGACCCTAGTAGATAGCGCCGCTAAATCCAAGTCAAATAAAGCCCTGTCTGATTCAAGCGAATTATATTTGAGTTTCTGCTTTTCAGCTCCAGTTCGGATAATGCAAACAATACGCAAATGTCAGAGGAAATCTTTTATCAATTCTTGAAATAATACATCTGCAGCACGCATAAGATACGAGATCTGATAAAGCGATGCGCCCGCTCGTCAGCCGACGGACAGCTGTTTGGGCAACAGATTCACGTGCCATTTAGGCCGTAATTCAACGTATTGGCACATGTTGTTGGCCCGTGGTCGTTAACTGTAGATCGCAAATATAATAAAAAACACCAAACGATGCTTTATTGCCGGCCGAGACCCACAGACGACCAATTGCTGTTGCTTTGTAACGTGTTTATCTGCACTGCATTTCGTAAAAAAAAAAAAAAACAAAAACAAAAGAAAACAATAAGCAGCTTGCTCGTAATGCTCCCGGTTCTAGACGTCGTTCGTTCGTCATTTGCCCGCTTCGTGCACAGTCGCCGATCGTCACCGATCGTCGACGATCGTGCTCGCCATATAACGGCGCTTCAGCGTATGCCGAGTCGCCAGTCGCCTCAAATCCGCTAATTGTGACCCATTCGCGAGCTCGTGTCCGTTCTCAAGAGCCGCGATCCGTGAAATTGAACTAGTTTTACGTTTTCTCAGCTCGACTGCTCCACATGGACAGCTAGAACGTAACAATAACTGTGATACTTATTACATATACGGTCTATAAATAATCCCAGCTTCGACTCAATCACCTCTACATACGAGATGAATTCGGTTCTATTGATACTCCTCGGCATATCTCTGGGCGCCTGGTCGGCCACAGTGCAGCCGCCGCCTGTCATACAAACTCTGAGTGTAGCTGGCAGCAACGGCATTGGGCCCGAGTTCCAGGTCACCGAGAAGCAGGAGCCCGCCTCGGAAGGTAACTATGCGAGCCATTTAGGGCATATGAGGAATCGCGTCTAGGCACGTGAGCAGGCGAACAAATTTCGCATTTGCTTAATTGCTACGTGTTCGTTCGACTCAATCAGCTCCAGCTCAATTATGCAATTGCAACACAAAAAATAGAAAATACTATTTAAATATAACTAAACACATATAACTATTCCAATTTACCATGTGTACATTCCTAAATCTACCGCAAAAGGTCGAATTGCGCAATAGCAAAAATAATTGAAAAAACTCTATTTTTATGAGCCCGATTACAATAAAATATTATTTATATGAATTCCGGTCATAATAGTTTCCTATTTATTTATTTTTTTATTTATTTATTTTTTTTTTTTTTCATTTATTTATATGAACTATCATTTTTCTTTTAAATCAACAACAAACCAAAAATTTACATTGCTTTAATATATTTTTAATTAATTAATTAGTTCCATATCAAATGCAATAGTCAAATTATACTTATATATAGTCAGCTAAGATATATAAATATGTATAAGATATATACAATAACAGACAAATATTTATACGCTTCATTATTAGTGGAACTCGTGCCAAATGTAGATTCCTAATATTTTTATTTACTCAGCTGAAAGATATGACAAAAACACATATGTATATGAAAATCCCTAATAGAAAACTCCAAAATGCAGCCACGTTAAAGAGTTTCGAAATAATTTATCATTATATAATGTAAAAAGGCATCAACTCTCTTATAATGAAATTAGTTTCATTTTGTTTACCTATTGCGAGCTCCGCAAAACTTAAATTCGACTGAAATTCGTTGTTATTACAGAAGAACCGGCAACAACAGTTTTTAATTAATATATAAAGAGATTCTAACTCCACACAATCGAATCAGACAAACAGCTATTAATTAGAGCCCTTTTACAGTTTGTCACAGGTGTTACATTCGGGGTAAAGCCAGCATCGTATTCTATCCATAACTGTGATAATTAAACTAGCAACGGCCGAAAGCTTCTAATTATCCACATCGATTTCATTGACAATTCAAATTAACAGTCTGACAACGCGGTTTAACTGTAACGTGCGTCAGTGTCACGATTTATGGGAGAATATGGCAGAGTTGAAGTGTGCGGGGACGTGGTTGTGCTGGAAGGGGGAGTGGCGAGAGAAGAATGGGGAAGAGCGCTGTTCAAACAAACGTCCACTGCATACCGAAGATGATAATGCAAATATAATACAAATTAAAAAATATTATGCTTGCATAAATGCATACCCTACAAAAAATATAGATAGAGCAGATGCTCTGAAAAATATAATGAATAATAAAAGAAAAATAAGGTAAATAGGAATTCAAAATGGTACGATATTAAAATTCAAATATATTTCGAAACATCTTTAAAGGTCTCATACATATACCCTGTCGATACATAGGCCTATGTAATGGGTATCAGAAATTAGCATTTGATATATATACATATATGTATATATACAGATGTCTACCGCCATGAAATGTCAAGTGGTTGAATATAAATATATATATACAGATAAGTACTGCTGTCTATTAAATGAATTATTTAAACATTTGAATGTAAAATCCTAGTTAATTGAAGCTTAGTGAGTGCAATAAGTGAATCCCCAGTTACAGAAATAGAATAGTATGCTCGTATAACCAATGGATGGGCGAACGGCAGGTAGGGGATTTACAAAGCCGTTGAAACGTTTCTAATGCATATTTTGTGCTCAACGAGCGACTTCCAGATATTTCGTAGCTTTATGGCAAAATAAATCTAAATAATTACTCGTAGCGGCTGATTCGAGATATGAGCGGTCGTACGAGTCGTACTTGACGAGTGCCAAGTGGGTTTCACCAGTAATAGTCGGAAAAATCGACAACGAGCTGCGATCGTGCCTAATTCATTTCCAATTTCCAATTATAGATGCATTATTCTGGCGGCAAGTGGGCCTAAAGCAGCTGAACAAAACTATTGAGAAGGCGAAGCGGGCCAAGGAGACCTCGTATCAGCACAAGGCCAAGAACATTATCATCTTCATTGGCGATGGCATGGGCCTGTCCACGATCAGTGCCGGTCGCATCTACAAGGGACAGTACCTGAAGCATGGCCATGGCGAGGAGGAAATGCTCTCCTTTGACGAGTTCCCCTTCACAGGCTTAGCGAAGGTAAGTGACTAGCCTCCCACTTTAAAAAAATATATCAACGATGCAAGGATCTAGTCAATTAATAATTCAAAAATGATCTGATCTGTAAGTCAATCAGTATACGATTCGAGAGGTTTATTTAACTGTTAATAAACCTCTAGCTGTTAAAAATTAAGACACAGTTTAGCAAAGGATCAGTCGGGTAGTTAATCCAGATTATCGGTCAGATTTTGTACTACTCAATTAGGCAATCATTTAGTAAGTCGATAAGTCTATCAGCAATTCAATCATGCTCTCATAATTTCAATCAATACTTTTGCGAATCATTTACTTGACTAGTTGGTTAGTCAATCATTCAATCAAGCAACCATCACTTCAGCAATCAATGGTTCAATCCGACTGAATTCAATCACTCTATCAATTAATCAATTAATCAAGCGTCAACTCAGCGAATCAGTTAATGATTCAATCAAACTAAACTGATTGATGCTGATGCATTGCTCAGTTCGATGTGGTTCATTCAATTTTCGGCTTGTATCAGTGTCCTGATCCACCAATCATAAATCAAATATAATCAATTAATTTTCGCTTTGGCAGACCTACAATGTGGACAAACAGGTGCCGGACTCGGCGGGCACAGCCACGGCCATATTCACTGGCGTCAAGACCGACTATGCAGCCATTGGCGTGGACTCGACGCGCTCAACGACGAACGCTAGCCAGGGTCGACTAGACTCCATCATGGACTGGGCACAGCGCGAGGGCAAGCGCACCGGCGTCGTGACTACCACACGTATAACACACGCTACACCTGCGGCCACCTTTGCCAGGATCTATCACCGGGATTGGGAGTGCGACACGGAAGTGCCTCAGGAGTCAGTTGGCATCCATACGGACATCGCGCGCCAGCTGGTGGAGAATGCCCCGGGCAACAAGCTGAACGTGGTGCTAGGCGGCGGCTTGTCGCCGATGGGCGCGTTCAACGAGTCGGAGGTGAAGACCGTCCACTTCGAGGGCGGCACCGAAAGCATTTGCAAGCGCGGCGACAATCGAAATCTGGCCACCGAGTGGCTGCAGAAACATGCCAATGACAGCAAAGAGGCGAAGCTGGTATACACGCGCGAGCAACTGCTCCAGGTGGATGTGAAGGAGGTGGATCATCTGATGGGTCTGTTCCGCAACAATCACATCACCTACTCCATTGCCCGTGAGGAGGGCGAGCCCTCGCTGCAGGACATGACGGAGGCGGCGATTGGAGTGCTGGAGCGCGGCGACAAGTCGAAGGGCTATGTGCTGTTGGTCGAGGGCGGCCGCATTGATCAGGGTCATCATCAAAACTACGCTCGCGCTGCCTTGCACGAGGTCTACGAACTGGACTTGGCCGTGCAGGCGGCACTGAAGATGACCGATTCGGATGAGACGCTGATTTTAGTGACAGCGGATCATTCGCATGCTGTCACATTCAATGGCTATCCGGAGCGTGGCGCTGATATATTGGGTCCTGCGAACTTGCACAAGCCCAAGGATCCCATGGTGTATGAGACCATCACCTATGCCAATGGACCCGGCTACTTTGACCACTTGGCCAATGAGACAAAGCCCGCGAACAGCTCCAATGTGTGGCGGCCGCTCAAAATGTACACCAAGGAGCAAACCGAATCGCCCACCTACCGCCATATGGCCACGCTGGCGCTGAAGGACGAGACGCATGGAGGCGAGGATGTGATTGTCTTTGCCAGCGGTCCAGGCTCTAGTCTGGTGAGAGGTGTCTTCGAGCAGAACTACTTGGCCTATGTGATGAGCTATGCCGGCTGCATGGGTCCAGCGAAGAGTTTCGATGAATCGTGCCAGCGCCATCTATCGCCCGCCGCAGACAACAAGAGTGAAAGTAGTGCCGCTGCGCTGAGACTCACGCTGCTGCCGCTAATCGCCGCTTGGCTGATCGTGCAGCTGCTGTAATCCTTATCTGCACACAAATATGCACATATATCTGTGCCTGTGAGTTTTTTGTTGAGCTATTTAGTATTTATGGGTTTGTAGTTAACTTCATCAACATGTTAGTAAACCAATAAGAAATATAAACATAAATAAAAAGAAATTATTGCAATTCAAATTTGAGTGACTAGACAGTTTCCATTTCTTATAGGATCATAGATGGTTAATGCACAATCTGCAAAGACAAACGCACCTTTGTTATGTATATTAAATTAATTTACTATGGTTCACAATGACACTCGCTTTTGATAGCGCTCTTCTTCTCGTTTAAACATATCTCTGAAGGCTTTTAAGTTTGGGGCAACCAAATAGGAAAGAAACAATTTCAAACGTTCAACAAGTTGTTAACCAGCTTTAACAGCCACCTTGCTGGTAGCAGCAGCAGCAGCTGGCGCTTTGGCTGCTGTGGCTTCGGCATCTAGTTTCTTGATACGATGCACATCGACGCATTGCCTGAACTGGGTCACTTCATCGATGCATTTAAGCGTCTCGCCGGGATGCGCACGATAGCACGCGAGAAGCTGGCTTTTGAGGTCACCGCATGGTGGGACCTTATGTGCCGCCGCTGTGCTCACAAAGCGCTTGTGGACACCCTCGACGGCGTTCGCATACTCCGTCTCCATGATGGTGTTGGTCTTTTTAAGGTTCTCCTCCAGCTTGAGCATACGCTGTTTCCACAGCTCGTCATTCTTGACCAGCTCTTGGTTCATTTGGCGCTGCACATCAGCTGCGCTAATCGTGTGTCCACCGCCCTGCACATAGATGGGCGTGGGAGCCTGGTAGACAACTGTTGGGGGTGCGGGGGCTACGTCTTTGACGACCGCTTTCTTGGACGTTTCCTGGGGTTTAGGCACCGGTTTCGACACCTCCGCAACGGTGGCATTTTCACGTGCTGCAAGTCGCAATATTATCTGTTAGTTTACATATACAATTTATATATAAATAAATGATCATTTAACAAATTGTTGCATAACACTTAGCCACGGCAAGTTCTTAAAGCTTGGCGCTACAATTGCAATTTTTTGTCAGAACTTGTACTTTACCCTGCTGTGATATACCCTGTTTCAGGCGTTTCACAACATCGTCAGATATATCGAGGACGCCGGCAGGAGTTGGATTTTCCATTGAAACGGAACGTGGATCACGCGATTGCCTTGCGCCCATTTTATAGCTGTTGTTGTTTGTCGCTGTGAGGTAGCCTGTATGACGACAAAAATATTGCAAATGTTATTAATTGTTTATAATGTTGGCAATCAGTAATCGAATTAACTTTATTGCTAATTGTTATAAAATAATACCTTTTCGTTTGCAAACTTGTGTTGGGCTACTAGAGATGGGCGATTAAAACCAATGTGTGGTAATTGAGATGAGCGATAGGCGCAATTTGCATATCTAGAGATGAGCGATATACGCGTTAAAGTAACGTTCCCAGCTCAATTTAGAATAAATTAATACGCATGTAAAATTATTGCAAACTTTAATAGTTCGTTGAACTAAAATCAATATACACGCGTTGTATAGTTATATTTCTTTTCTTTCCGTAGTTATTTAATGTATCGTTTACAGTTGCAGTCGCTACTTCAATTCTTTTGCACATAAATGAGTGTGACCGTCTGCAAGAAAATATATTTGTTTAGCGGTTCGACTTTGGCGGGAAATTTAAAAATTAATTTCCAATTGTTCTGGTGAACTTAAAGTAGCTAAACAAATTTTTCCAGTTTATTTTAAAGAAAAATTCAAGGTAAATTATTTTCAAAATCATAGATTTTATTCATTTTAGCGTTCCTCTTATGGTTTTCTTGTCGACATTAATTACATACAATTACGAATAAATGACGTTCGCTTTCTTCATGTATCTAATATTGTTGCAATTTGTTAATTTAATGGATTACTTATTAATTATTTATTTATTCATTTACCCTTTTTCGCTTCTAGTTTGACTTAAACATTGATTTCGCAATGTGAGTTAGTATTATTTAATTTTCGTTTTATCTTTTTTATGACTTCTTTGTTCAATGTGTTTCAAATGTTATTGAACTTTGTGAGTGGGTGTTGGGATGTGAGTGCGTGAGTGTGTGTGCATGTGTCTGAATGTAGATGAGAGTGTGAATTTTGTATGTGGTGTTTGGCTAATGAAATACTAGATATGCGTGCATGTATCAGAGTTCATTTGATATATGTACCTAATTTTTTTAGCTGCTCTTTCATAAAATTTGCTCCAGAAAATTCTATTCTTTGACATTTTCAATATAATTTTAATTATTAATAATAATATACATCAATAATATTTATGGAAATTTGTTGTTGCTATTTTAGTTATGTTTAAGTTCTCTCGTAGTTATTTATTGTTTTTTTTTTCTTAATTTGTTTAATGTTTAATTTGAGTTAGTTTCCCGATTTCGCTTTCTTTTACTTTCATTATTGTTATGAACTTTTTGTTGGTTATTTTGTATCTCATATCACTGTTGGTGGTTTGTTAATGTTCATATATCGCATATACATACATACATAGTGTTGTTCAATGTTTTAATTAGATCAAAAATTCTAATCTCAATATACATATACATTCAATTTTACAAAATTTTCCAAATTTTTCGTAAGATTTTTTCCATTTTTTTTTTCTATTTTATTTTATAATTTTTTACGTGTTCTATATTATATATATATTTGTATTTTTCTTACGGCGTATGGACTTGTCATACATTTAGCATTTAAGTATATAGTTTTGTTCTCCTTTTCCTTTGAGAGTTGAATTATTATGTTTAGTTAGTTTAGTATTGTTTGATAAATCGCTATTTAGAAGGAAAATCACACAAGGTTATTTTGTTTTTGTTTTTATTCGAATAAATTTCTTATGTACATTCAGTTAAGTTGCTTTTGCTTTTGCATTTTGCGAACTAGTTCAGTGGTTCAGCAGTGTTTCATACACTATCTAACGGTCTCTTTAAATTCCATTTTCGTTTCCGTTCTGCTCTCCGGTTTACACACTATCTAACGGGCTATTCCATTTCCGTTTTCTATGGAAAATTATATTTGATATTTTCGTTTCTTTTGGTCAAGTTACAAGGCGTGCGTTTGGGGGAATCAACTCAAACTAAAAGTCAGCTCAGTCGACGGTAGAATATCCGGAAATAAATAGAATTAAAGGAAAAGAAAAAACACAAATGAAACAATTTGTAAGAAATATCACGTAATGCATGTTTTTTTTATTTAACTTTCAGATTTCTGTTTTATGCTTTTACTTGCTCGCCTTCTAAACATATATATGATCGTAAGTTATATAAATTGTAATCATGAAAATCTGTACGTTTTATAGAGTTTCACATCAATAGAATTTAGATCCTTTGTTTAATATTCTTTTTTTTCGTATTTCATAAGATAAACTTTTGTTTGTTTGCTTTTGTTTTGCACGTTCTTATTTCTTGTTTCTATATTCATAATTCATAGTTCATAATCTTGACTGCGCAGAATTCGAATTGCATTTATTTATTTACTTAATTGTTTTTTTCGTTATTTTAATTTTTATATTTAGCAATTTTGTTTTTATTTGATGTAGTTTCTTTTATGGTTTGGTATTACTTATAGACAATTTTCATATTATAGCTACAATTTATTAGCTAGCGTTATAATTTTAATGCGCAGCTGACGCCCCTTAACGACTTAATTAATTGAAATTATATAATATAATGCAAAGTACATTGTTATGTAGTGTGTGTGTGTGTGTATATATATATGAATAGTTTATGTATTAAGTTATTAGTTACATATTTCTTTTTATTTTTCCATTTTCTTTCTTTTTTTTTTAGTTATATCGTTGAGAAATACGCAGAAACAGGGCTCGCAAATAAAATTGAACACATACCTATAAAGTTAAAAACTAATGTAAATCAGGCAAAAATAATGAAATTGTTTGTTTTTTACAAATTCCTTTTGTTTGCAAACAGTTAGTTACAAATTAGAGAGTTGCTTAAAGCTACAAGGGGTTGGATTGATAGAATTTAATTACTTTTTTTGCCGTTATGTTTTTTTTTCTTTTCTTTTTTCAAAATGTTTTCATAATGAATTATACACTTAGATTTAAGTATGTATGTAGTTGTTGTTGGTGCACGAAATGTATATATATATATATATATATATATATATATATGTATATTTTTATGCTAGGTAACTAGTCTAAAAGTTAGGGACACTGGCGCATATTGTGTCCTTTGTTTGTTTTCTTTACACTCAAAGCTTACAACTTATATTCAAAATATGTTTCGTTTTATTTTTCTCATCTATTTTGTATTTAAATATTTAAATATTAATTTATAATATATATGCCCTTTCATTTAATATAAATCTTTTATGCCATTTGTTCAGTTGAGTTGGTTGATAAATTTCTCATTTGTTGCTGTTGTTGTTACTGTTGCTACTACTGTTGTTGTTTTTGTCGCTGTTGTTTTTGTTGTTCGTGTGGTACAGAGCACAAAAGTAAACAAAATGCAAATAATTTGTTTATCCTGTTTCTTGTTAAGCAGTGTAAATGCGAAACACACGCAGAACTAGCTAGAGAGAGGATGTGATACGTGTGTGTGTGTGTGTGTTAGAGTAGAAGTAGGAATGGGTGTAGGTGTAGGTCTCTCTTTGTGTGTGTGTCTTGGTTTATAAGTTTGAGCTCTTCTTCTCCTTCACTCTTTTCTTCTTTGTCTCTGTTTTAGGCTGTTCTCTTCGTTTTCAACTGTCGTCATATTCATTATCATCATCCTGTCTCTCGTTCTTCCATTTTTCTCTCTGCTTCAACAGTTTACAAATTGTTGTTTAACGGATAACGGTATTTTGCAGGTGGAGCTTGCATTAAATGTAGTGCATACTTTCGTTTTTTTGCCGCCGACTTGCAATTGTTTATCAACTAAAATTATAAGTTAAACTTAGTATATGTTAATCATAAGCATTGCCTGAAGATTCATCATCAGCAACATCATCATCATCATCGTTTTCATTATCAGCAACATCAAAGCAAAACGCAAATATTCAAGAAAGCAAAAAATTAAGCATATACAAAAAAAAACATACAAAAATTTACAAAAGGAAAGCGCAGCTGTTTGCTTCTCGTTGCCTGTGTGTGTGTGGGTGTAGGCTGTGTGGGTTACTGCAACATGTCAGCGACCAGGTCGCTGAATGAACTATACATATAACATGTTATGTACGCATACATCAAATTATATATCAATATGTATATATATATATATATATATATATATATATATATATATATATATATATATATATACATAGTAATGTATATATAAAAAGCGCAATATACTAAATGTGTGTTTGTATATATATATATATATATGTGTAGGAGGCTGCAGCTGCTGTACGTAGGCGTATGTGTGTGTGGGTCGGTTGCCGTCTGTTTTTGTTTCGCATCCTCGCATAACATTCTAAACAATAAAATATTATTTAGCATTTCGTACATCACCCACAACACCGCCAGCTTGAAGCCCTCCGCCTTGACGCATCCGTATCGATGGACGTCGCTCCGGCGTATCGTAGGGCTGTCGCGATGAATTGGTGGCCGCCATCGAGTCATCCATGTTGAGTCCCCCATTGCCAATCATTTGGCCACCAGCGCCTCCATTACCGCCGGCTCCGCCACCGCCGCCGAGCATGGCGAGCGTCTGTCCAGCACCCGAACTACTGCCCAGCATCTGTTGTGTGCTACCGCCGGCTGTGACCATTGCCGTGTTGACCTTGTGCTGTTGCTGCTGCTGATGGGAAGCAGCAGCGGCAACAGCTGCCGCTGCAGCAGCTGCGTCCTGACCCTGGCCCTGGCCGTCGACTCCATCCTGCGCCTGCTGTATGGCTTGTGGATTGCGCGGACCGCCGAACTTGAGCAAATTCCAGTCGAAGACATAGTCATAGGTGAAGCCCAAACGATGGAATAGGTTGCGGAACAGCTTACGCAAGTGGCAGTAATCGGGGCGCTGATCGAAGTGCATCTGCCGGCAGAAGTTTAGATAGTTTACGAACTCGCTGGGGAAGCCCTTGCAGAGTACAACGATCGATGTGGACAGTTTCTTTTCAGAGATGCGCTCGTATTTCTGTCTCTTGTTTGCCGCCTTCAAGCCCTGCCAGGGCAGGGCGCCCAAATTGAAGTACATGAGCACATAGCCAAGCGATTCGAGATCATCGCGTCGCGACTGCTCAATACCCAGATGCGTGTTGATCGAGGCGTAGCGTGCAGTGCCCGTCAGATTTTTGTTTTCCCTATATGCTATGTGCTTCAAGGAGCGTGCGTCGCGAAACTTCTTGGCCAAGCCAAAGTCAATTATGTACACCAGATTGCCCTTCTTGCCGAGGCCCATGAGGAAGTTGTCCGGCTTGATGTCGCGATGAATGAAGTCGCGTGAGTGTATATAGTCAATGCGCGATATCATCTGATCCGCGAGCAGCAGCACAGTCTTCAAGGAGAAGCGCCGCGAACAGAAGTTAAATAGATCCTCCAGCGACGGACCAAGCAGCTCCATCACCATCACATTGTAGTCGCCCTCGCTGCCGCACCAAATAATGCGCGGTATACCAATTCCACCTTGCATTGTCTTGTAGAACTTCGATTCGATGTGCAGCTGTGGATGTTTGGTGCGTATGCATTCCAATTTGATGGCCACCTCCTCGCCCGTGTTGATGGTTGTGCCCAAATAGATATCGCCGAAAGAGCCGGAGCCGATTTTGCGGCCCAAGCGATATTTGTTCCCAACACGCAGCTCCATGTTTATCTGTGTTTTTTTGAGTGTGTGTGTGGCTGTGCTGTATATGTATATATAATATATATATAAATATATATATTATATATGTGTGGAGTCGCCTGCATAAAAGAAAACGAGTTAAAAAAATTGCATTCAATATGAATATCAGGGACCCCAACTAAGAGTTATCAATTTTAAAAAAACGGAGCCACCAAAAAGAACCCCAAGATGAATACGGAAAACAGACTAGTTATTTTTTTACGTCAAATTCAAAAACAGGACAATGATTTATTTGCAATTTTGAATCATTAAATTTTTGCAATTATTAAAATTAGTTTTTATGAGAAAAATAAAAAATAATTATAACACATCAATTTTTATATGAAAATCAAATCATAAATTTTATTTTTATAATAATAAATTTTATTTTTATTATAAAAATTTAAAATAAAACTTATGGCTTAACTTTTATTATAAAAATTGATTTGAAATATCTCTTGAAGCAAAGAAGCTTGATCATATATAAATATATGATCTACGCATTAATACCTTCCAGTTGATATATAATATGTATGTAATTTAATTTTTAAATTTTTCTTTACAAGTTATACTCGTTAAGGTCCCTGATGAATATGAGTCATATTTATTTTATAGGAAATATGTATATAAAAACCTTTCGCAGTCCTTTTCCGCTTTAGATGCTTTTGCTGCTGCTGCCTTTTCTTCGACGTCTTATCTCCTTTATCTGATCCGTTGTATTTTATTCATGCGTATTCTCGGCGCGCGCTCTGGCGTTTGGTTGGCGTTCGGTGCCAGTCACGGGCGCTGCGGCTGCTGCAATCAGACAAAGTTCTCATTAGCTCGCGATTATGGTTCGTATTATGAAGAGTTAACGGCAAATGACAACGGCCCACATATACATATGTAAATATGTGTACACATCAATTTAAACAACACATTTTACAAAACATATTTTTTAGTTTCCTTTCATTTTAATTTGTTCTCTTACATGAAAATAATATATTACAAGCTGCGTTGTTATCGATAGCTTGGTGACAGATATCGAGCTGCAGCTGTAGGGCTCACAAAATGTAAAGAAAAAAAAAAAAAAACTGAGAAAGAAAGGAACAACAAAACGATAGCTTGCGACGTGCGATGTGTCAATTAGATAAGAACGCAAAACGAAACTGAACGTCGCTCACGTCGCCCATCAACACCAAGACGGAGATGACAACAACATCAGCTTGAAAAGATAATTGTAAATGCAAAGCGCTGCAGTTTCCAGCAAAAGTAAAACTTCGTCGTATAACAGTACTACCCAAATGGCGAAGACTATTCACCAATTTGATAAGGCAAATTAAAACAAGATTTGTTTAGCTTAGCATATGAGCTCGGGAAGCAAAAAGAAATTTATTTTATCACACTGGTATGTTTTGGCATAAGGGAACTTATGGTCTAACGTAGTTAGACCAGTTAAACTGTGGACGGATCGATAGCAACGCTTTTTGTTATCGGCGATTTCTACGGCGCCAATTCAGCGTAAATTCTTATCTAAAAATAACAAAAACAGCGCATCAACATGACGACATTAACATTCAGCGATGAATCAGCGCAAAAATGCATGGTGGTTTAAAAATATAAAACAACCGAAAGAAGAAAAAACCTAACAATAACCTGCTGCCAGCCGCAGCGACAATAAAGCATAAGCACGTTTCTATGTGTGTTCGTGCATGTGTGTGTGTAGGTAAACAATTAGAGATGAACTGTAGGAAAGAAGCAGAAGCAGACTACAAAAATGCCATTTAAATGACACTTTCAGTGGTGAAAAGCATAGCACAGCACAGCACACACACATATGCGTACAAACATTTAAAATGGAGTCGCGCCCCAGCAAACAGACAAATCTCAAGCAGTTGGGCACCAATGGCGCACAGCAACAGTAGAGCTGAAATTTTCTCTAGTTCGCTGTTCGCTATCAAAATAAATGACAAAATTATGCTTTCTTGCTGGTGTTGTTAGTTTTGCTTTCTTCAAATAGAAGACGATGATTATGATGTCTATTATAATATGTATGTATAGCAGGTGCCTCTGCCTGCCTTCCCTTGCCTTGCAGATATCTACATTCTTCTCAGCATTTGCTGAGCTTTCTTTTGATGTTGTCCAACACGCACCTATAACAACAAAAATCCATCTGTACATGTGCAAGTGTGTGTGTGTACATATGTATGTATGGATGCCTGTTTGTGTGGGTTTGTGACCTATGAAGCTGGGCCAGTTCTAACCTCAAAACTGGTCAAGCTTTGAAATGCACAGCTATACACACACTCCCATATATATCTATTCACAGAGCTGCTTGTAATTGTTGTTTGCTTTCTTTGCCTGCGCTGATTTATTAGTACTCTGCTCATGTCGTTTCGTTTACCGAAAAAAAGTAACGTTTACCGTTCGTTTTTGTTGTCTTTTCAAATGCACGTTCTAGTTTTGTTGCTGCCATCATTTGACAGGTGCGCAAGTGAGACAGTCGCAGGCTCGCATTCGCACTCGCGCGCTGTCTCTGTTACTCACTCAAAGTATACATATGTGTGGGTGTTTGTTGTATGCTTGCGTGTGAGAGCAACAGCTGATCGTGGTGGGAGTGCAGCGGGACGGCTTCTTTTTGTTGTTCCTGTTCTTGCTGCTAGTTCCGGCATATTTGTGTGTGTTTCTATGCATGTATGTATGCTTACGTAGAATATGTTAATTTCTTGGGGCCTCTTTACAATTGCAAAGCAGTGAGCGGCACGTTGCGTTGGCGGGCGCCAAAAAAGACTTCCGTAAAATACAAGCGCCGTCGTCACAAAGGTAACAGAAAGAAGAGGAAGAAGCCGCAAATACAAATAGTTGTTTTAACAAGAGTTAATAGCCATACAACTACAGCAATAACAAAATGAAATGCACGGCTAATAAAACAATCTATGCAATTATTTTGGAGTCAACGTCGACGTCGACTCCGTTGCTGCAGTCAATGGCCTCGGCGTCGAGGACGAGGCGACCTAACGTTAAACAGCATACCCCGTTCTGTTTTTGTTGTTTTTTTCTGTTACTTTTTCAACCCGAACTATTGTAACGGCTAACTGTCTGGCCGCTGTCTATCTGTGAGAAAGAGAGGGATGGGGAGTTTTTTTATACCTACCTTGGCGGATTCGGGAGTCAAAGTGTGGCCAGGCTGCTCCGCTGCTGCTGCTGCTTGCACTTGACGCTTGCTTCAATTTCCAGCTGAAAATGCACTGCGTTTAATTGGATTTCAATTTCACAAGAACAACAACTACGACAATAACAACGCTGGAGACGACGACTACGGCGACGACGACGTCATGATAAGTGGAAACAAGGCAACAAATTCATTTCAACTTTCTTTGTTTTTGTTTTTGAGAGCACACACACACAGATGCACTCACATTTACGCAATATCGAAAACAATTCGTTTTATACATTTCTTAGCAGCTTAAGCCAGGGCCATTTTGGCCATTTGGCAATTTTTCTCCTTTTTTTTCGATTTTTCTTTTTTTTTTTTTTGTATTTTTTCAACTAGCTATTGTTTAATGATTTTCCTTTTCTGTTTTTCTTATTTCTCAGCCGCACTTTGTTTGAGCGAACGTGTTCACACGTCTGTCAATTTACACACTATTAAAGCATTCGATTTGGGTAATTTTTTCTGCATTTACAACAACAAGAACCGCCAAAAATATCACAAATATGTTTTAAAATATTGTTAAGATTGCATTGAGGCAAAAAACTTCAGCGGAGACGACGGCGACATACGAAAAAATACAAGCGAGTCGTTTGCCCTGGCACTCAACACACACATATATGGTGATATGTGTATATATGCTTCAGTAGAGTTGTCTCTTTTACACTGTTGTTGGCTTTACAGCGAGCACGTTGCTAGCCTGACTGTTTCAACGTTTTCACACCAACACATGCATGTCAGCGCTACATATACGTACACGATAACGAAGCACACATAAAGCAAGACGAAAAAGTTGCCACCACTACGGGCACTGTGGCCGAAGCAGTCTCTCTGGCTTTTTGTTACGCACAATTTTCACCATTTAACACGCGCACGTTGCAAATTTATATAAAACCAGCACCAACTTACTTTTTGCGCCTCTATTTATTGTATTTCTTTGCACTTTTACATAAATAATTTAATATATTTTATAAATTATTTTCTAGAATTAATCTTTCAAACACAACAACACCAACAACAGGCTCGACCAGAAGTTCCATTTGAGAACCATTTAAATAGTTGCGGAGCTATCGGTTCGTGGCTAGCGAACTAGTTGGTGAACCTTTTTGTTTACGCGATATTGATAAGGTTGTGTTTCTCATGCACGTAAATAAATCGCAAATAAAATGCTCTTGTATTAATTACTTACTTCAAGTTGTTTCTGCAACTGGCTTGAATTTTGTCAAATGCCTGCTGAATATACGTATCAAGTTGATATTAAAATCAAAGTGCGCTAGATCAAAGATTGGTTTGCCTATTGTGATTATGCTTATATACATACGAACTAGAAAAATCGAGTAGACTATTAAAAGGGCTTCTTTAATACAATTTTGTGCTGTAATAGAATTTTAAATATTTTTTCTTGTGTTCGTACGTTCCCTGGTCAATAAATTGTGGGGGTTGGCCGATACACACATAAGCGCACAGCAACTAGCTTTTGTATGCTAGCATAAGCCAAGACACGCACCACATTAAAGATAATGCAACTCGTATTGTATTTTGATTCAATTTCTTGTATTATACAAATGTATATATGTGCATGCAGACAGACAAATATGAACATATGTATTTTATATATGTATATATATGAAAAATATAAATGAAGTACATATGATGATATAATAGTTCTTTAATGGGTGTTCAAAGTCGTTCATGTCTATATTCATACATATATTTAAATGATTACAATTCCCGCCTCCTCTGATTGGCTGAAAGAGAACACAAAGCAAAACAACAAGTCATTTGAAACAACAACAACAAAATGAGTAAATGGTTACGATCTACGCTAAATTACACACACACTTACAAAATTACATGTATACACCCACTCGTTCAGGCACACAGCCACACGCATACACACACATGCACACACGGGGCAATTAATGATCTGGCGAATGGCAGGCCGACTTTGTGCCGATGATCAAACGAACGAACAAAACACGAACGCACATCAGGTGTGAAACAATAAAACAAAATGACGGCGCAGCGAATGATTTTTCGTTGTTGTTCATTTGGTTGATTGTCTTCTCTTGCAAATGAGCTGAGTGCCAGAGCGGGATGGTGGCATGTATTGTCGGACGCTTCGCTTTGCTAAATATTTCCGCAACACATGTCGTACGGCTGGCGAGTGCGTGAGTGAGTGAGTGAGAGGAAGAGAGAAGCATTTTCTAACATTGGCGCTGCAAACGTCATCGTCTGCTCCAACGAACGCGCCATTTGGTTTCGTTTAGTCGCAGAGCAGAGGCTGAAGCTCCGCTAGCGGCGGCTTAGATCAAATAATTTGATTTCATGGCAAGTCGCAAAAATTGTCAAGCGGTCGTCGCATCCGCTACTGCTGCTGCTGCTGCTGCTGCTGCTGCTGTTGCTGCATTTTTCCGCGACCTTTTCGGCGCTGCTCCAGTTTGATTGCAACAACAAAAGCAACAGAAAAATAAAAAACAATTTTCATTTTGCCTTTTGGCTTTTCTATAAAAAAATACATAAAAATATCTTTTAATTAATTCGATTTTGTATTTATTTTTTGTTTTTTTAATACATTCTTTTCATACATTTTGCAGGCGCTCGTTTTGTTTATCAACAAAGGCGGCGCCTTTTGAAGTTCGCCGGCAAGAAAATTGCTTTGGCCGGGGGGAGGCGTGGCAGGGCATGGCAGGGCATGGCATGGGGGAACTTGTTAGATGCTGCCATTAAATTGCTAGACACGATTCAATTTTCCGCAGTGGGGGGAGGAGTGCGAACGGGTGGACGGGAGATGGGTTAGGTAGGTAGGGGGAGGCGGTGTGGAGTGGGGGTGCTGCTGTGAGTATTATTTCCATTTTGATGCCTTTTATGACACTTCAGTTTGGTTTTTATATTTTGTTATTTGTTATTTTCTTGCTACCCTGTAGATATTGGTGATAGGTAAGTGGGGTATATGGGTTTCTGATAGGCAGGAGGACCAAGTAGTTATATATTTCAATAACTGAGCCTGCATCTGTTGATTCCGTATCTATATGAATTAGAGATATGAAGACTTAGGCATATACTCTAAAGACTTATGATATTTCTATATTGAACCTATGTTTCTTAATGCCTTATAGATTGTTTAAAGAAGTAAATCACTTTGAGTTATTAATAATATTTTCCGTCTATAAATAAATATGGAGTTTCGGTGCTATGTTCGAGAGAAGTTTGATATCTAGATATGAGTTAATCTTCTAAGCAACTCTCTCGCTTTTCAGTTTAGGGTACATACGTAGTCTGGCATACCCGATGCGGCCACCGTTACATGTTTTCATTTTGTTTTTTATCGCATAAAACGTTCATCTGGCAGGCGTCTTCGATCGCTTTTGACTGCTCTTCGATCGTATCTAGTAGGTATTTATGATTTCGTTTATGCATTTTCGTGTTTTATTGTTTAAATTTTTGGTCATTTCGGTGCTCCTCTTCTTCTCTCCTTTTTTTGTTTTGTTTTTTATTCGTTTTGCCGGCGGCGTTTATGTAGAAAAAAGTTAATTGAGTTGTAAAAATTATAAAGTTGTAAAAACCCCAGCAGCAAGAGAGAGAGAGAGAGAGAGAGAACAGTGATAAATAAAAGCCCAACATAAATACGCATCGATTCGTTTTATGGCCATGAAATGAATAGCATCTAGTTTCGACAGAGTTATTCTTCACGTTTAACATTTGTGATTTTTACGATGTCGCATTCTATGGTCGCGTTTTCCACTATGTTGGACTGAAATTTAGAAATAGGAGTAAAAATTTGAAAAAAAGAACGTAGCTTATAATCTCTTGGATTGAAGTTATTATCTGGTGTCAATCCAAATCAAATGGCGAAGTGGTTGACTTAGGCTGGTCGAATATGGACTACAGCTTATTGAGCAGGCTCATCTGTAAATGCATGTGGAGTAGAAGTTGTTTCGAATTCATATATCTGAAGTGTAGATTATGAATTGAACCTTAAGAATATTTTGTATTCTATTTAATTTACTGTTTTCTTTACTCAATTTCGATGATTTTCTTTTGAAAGACCGACAGATAAGTTCCTTTGGTTCCATTTATGGCTCAAGCTAACTTGCCCTGCCTTGCCTTCAGTTCCTTGAAGAGGCTTAATTACACTCGATTCGCTTCCAATTTGACCACTACTTTTGGTCAACTAATTGAACTCAGTTTAAAGTAAAAGTCTCATCTTTGGTCTCTGCTGGTAGCTTGATATTTGTAGATAGAGTATTTAGTACCATTATTGTTTTATATTAGATATCTTCAATTTTCTAATCAACTCTACTTTAAATATATATAAATTATCAAATACAAATAATCTTAAGTTGTAATACAAATAAATATAAAACAAATAGTCAAAACATATATCAAATATTTCATAGCAAATAATGTGAAATTCCTGTTACCTTTTCGATACTAGATATATGTATATTATTATATACACATTTATGCATATAAACATATAATATAAAATATTGTCAATTAAATCTACTATAAATATATATGAGATATTTAATACCCAATAATTTCACATAAAATCTCTTACTTAATTATAAGAGATTTTCATTCACTAAATATATTTGCCAGTGCTACGCGTTCTCAGCGTTTCTGGTATCCTTTTCCGATCCTTTATCCATATCGAGCACTTTTGTGGCTCTTATCGCCGAGTTGCCGCAAATACAGCTGCAACAAGTGGGCAGCCCCGTCGCCCTGTCTGCTTCCTCGGGTCTGCTCTTTGTCGAGGTGTCATAAATCCACATGTGGTTGTAAAGTGTCTACTAATTTCAGAACGTTTCTCTCTCTCTCTCTCTCTCTCTGCCTCTGGCTGTCTTCTTTCTTGCAACTGTCACTCGATCGCTGCCCCCGTTGGCCCCGCTCTGTGGAGATGTCGGGCTGGGGCCACCTAATTTCACATGAACATGTTAATGTTTACACGCGTACCGCGATTTTTATGTGCGCGCCCCCGCCGCGGATCGTCAGCAGGAGAAGACGAACGGAGGGACAGATGAACAGACGGACGGACAGACGGACAGACGGACGTACGGACGGATGAGTAGCCAACCAACGGCGTCTTGAGCTTATCTCCAGCCGATCGCCGAGCCGAGCCGAGCCGACGATCTAAACGATCTAAACTGCCGAGAGCCGAGCAGTCAGCAGGCGCAGATCAGTCGCAGTTTGCTTGTCAGTCGCGTCGCGTCGCTTCGCCAGCTGTGTGGGTGTCTATCCAAGCTCTGAGTGATCCGTGCAGCTGTATCTGTATCTGTATCTGAAACTGTATCTATAACTGTAACTGTATCTTTGACAAAAGCCGCGCAGCCGTCGGCAAACTCTGTTCAGCGAAATGAGCGCCGATTCGAATACGGAACGCGCCAAGCCCGTGGAGACTTTAGTCCTGGCCAACTATGCACTGAAGGCCGAGCAGAAACGCGCCGCCGGCCAAGGCGGACGCAAGGAGGATGAGCGCATCACCAGCGCCGTCATGAAGGTCCTGGAGGGATACGATTGGAATCTGGTCCAAGCTTCCGCCAAGTAAGTTGCAAATGTGAAGCGAGAAGCGAGAAGCGAGTCTTGAAAAATGGTTCTGAAATTGTAATAATTAAAAAAAAACTATGATTTGTACTATATTGGATTATTGATTCTTGATTTCTATGATGGATTATGCATACATATATAATACTCTTAATATCCGTTCAAATTTTGATGGTGCATAAACTATTTTCATTGAAAATTTAGTTTTTAATCTAAAGCTGTTGCTTGGATTCGAGATTTCCAGACATTAGAAATTTGATGTTCAGTTTCTGGATTTCACTCTCTGGATTTCACTCTCTGCTTGGCATGGGTCTTTATTGATATAGATTACTTGTATTTCCGATCAGACTTAGTTTATGGCTTATCACATATTTATAGTCTATATCAAGTACAACTTCCTCGCAATTGTTACTTTGGCAAATTTGATAAGCAAGTTGCCATAATCGATACAGTTATGATCTGTTCGGTTCTTCTGAGAATGAATCGGATTAAGCCTTTATATTACCGTCAGTCGAAAGATCGATTGGCGACATCATTCATCATTTGCCACAAGAGGCTTTAAAATCTCTAAGATTAGTGAAGTGCATTTTTAATTTGGAAGTTGATATATAAGATCGTAAATGTGTATAAGAGTGTGTCATATTAATGCTTTTAATGTACAATATAATATTGGGTCTACTATAATGTATGGTGCTTCTATATTACTAAATTGCAGGGCTCTTAGAGAGGGTTCTATATATTATATGGTTCGCGTAGGCACAGATTAGAGCTTTGAGCAAAAGTTCTTCCATGACCATCGTCAACCATGATATATTCCATATACCCTAGCATAATAGCAGCTTGTCTTTGTCGATATGCAGTCTTTTTCCAATAAATCTGGAAGGGTCGCCTGTCTGATGATTATCTACTTATGGATAGTTTATCTGCGCTACTTACTTGCTGCCGTCAACAAAGTAAAGTAAAATAAATAAATAATAGTTTATCTGTGTTGGTGAGCATTTACGACTATCGCGAATTTAGGTACGGATAGGCAGCAAATAAAGGAATGCTTACATTTTTTATATTTCTTCCAAGTATAAAACTTCATATCCTTCCTACAGCAAATTTTTTCCTAAATAATATGATGCATGTGGTCTACACTAAAAATCTGTAAACTGTTGCTGCCAAATAGAGTGAGATATTCCTAAGTGAAGTCACAATTGACCTTTTGAAATTTTAGTAGATATAATTTTATTTTATCTTAAAAAGAATTGATTAGAGTCTGATCGAAGAAATTGAGGGACTATAGTTTGAATAAGATGGAAAATAATCAACATTATCAGAGAATGTGAAGAACGCACTATGATGATACTATGTCCTGCTTCATGTTAATACACAAATTTAATACTGAAATTTATTTCAAAATTAAAAACGTTAAAAAGTTAATTACAATTCGAATTTTTAATATTTTTCAGTTATTTATTTATTTGAAGTAAGCTTGAGCTTTAACTAAGGCTTGAATATTTAAGAACAAGTTTTAAGAACTCTCAGCTCCGAAGAAAATTGACAATCACGAAAAGTATTTTAAAAGTATTGAAATCTCTTACTCATATCATCTGTCCCTAGGGACAGCCTTAAATTTCCACCGTAGAAATCTCGTGATGTAGATAACCGCGAATCGAAGCGTTTATGAATGACTAAGCGTGGCGCTCTTCTTGCCGCTGATTAGCACAATTTTATGAGCTTGGGGTTGTTGTTTTGTATGTTTTTTCTTCTTTTTATTTAAATGGATAAACAAACTTGGCGAACCGCAAAGGCAAAAAGTGTAAAAGAAGAAACGAAACGTTTGGGAATACGCTGGCATATGTAAATATAAATATGTGAACTGAATTTACACATCTCAACACATGGTTGTAGCTCTCGGATATCACACACACACATAAATTAATATATATATTTATATATATACATATATGTATAGGGTTCAGTTGGTATAGAAAATACAGTGAAAACGGGGGAGCAGACGAAACACGTTCGAAATGAAGACGACAAATCAATTCAGGCATAAAAAGCGAATAAATATGTTTTTAGCATAAAGATGTTAACTGCTAACAAGCTGCCCAGACAGCCAGAAGGGACGGGGCCCCTGGGGGCTGTACAGGTGTATACGTGTGTGAAAATAATGCCAAATCCAGTGGAAACACATCGTTCGACACAGTCGCAGTTGTCACTTGCCACTGAATGACAAATGTGGGCAAGTGCAGCAAGGCAACTCGCTGGCGCCAGCGCGAATCGTGAGAATGGCCTGGCGGCCTTCTTGCTCTGATCCCTGCTGCTGTGCTGCCATGCTGCTGTGTGCTCCTGTGTAACGGTCAACAGCAGCGCCAGCAGCGCGCTTTGACTATTTGCCGAGCATTTATCGCTGTTGTGGTTCGGCGGGCGACTCACATGATTAGCTGCCACACTACGCTCTCGACAGAGTTGATAGTAGGCGAGTGCCATGGGCAAATTAAAGTTAAATGAGAGCGGCAGCAGATTGGATATTAAAGATTACAAGTAGATTATCCAATGCATCGAAGGTGCTTGGTCTTAATTAGCGAAATGTCACTATAGCGACAGTCTACTGTAGTTTCGCTCTGTTATCAGCAACGTGCGCTCAGCTGGTCGCAAACAAGCAACATCCTTGGACTACGTGTTGTGTTTATTGTTGCAAAAGCGCAATCGCTGTCAAGAACACGTGTGTATTTGCAGAAGGATATGACGAGGAGGCGGGCAGCTCGTTGTCTTTATCTGCGCTACGTAACGGCTGCGGCTAGACCCCAGCCCATCCCCTTCCCCCAACCAGTAGGAGACCCAAAGCCAACCTTTCGTCGGCCCACCAACGTTTACATACACTAGACTTTGTTTATCTATGCCTGCTTGCTCTTGCTTAAAGTCGTTTTAAAAAAGCCCATGCACAGGGTCATATAGAGCCTGGGCAGGGGTAGGGCTCAGCTCTGCTATTTACTTATGGGGGAATTATGTGTTTGAGGTAGCAAATACTTGTCCATAAGATTGTTGAGAAAAATCTATGGGATATTAGATATAAAAGGTCTTACTGGTTGGCTTTGAAGTGATAGGAGGTCTAGCTATGTGACTTATAAAGTGATACTATATGGTATACTATTTAAAGAGGATGTTATCATATAGTTTATGCTATATATATGTGGATTGTAAACTAAAAAAGTGCTAACTATATAAAGTTATAAAGAGTCTGGGTGAACAATTTTTTTTAAGAATTTAAAACTAAAATCTAATCAAGATCCTCTCAACATCAAAATGGTAAATGAAGAGAAAATAAACAAAAAGTATTTACAAATTTAATAAAATATATACAAGAATCTGATGTATCTTATGTAGGGACCTGAAACTAGAACTAGAAAAGAATATATGTAAGAAAAATAATAATAAAATATACAGTTTTTTACAGTGTTTTTAATAACAAAAACTATGTTTAATGACTAAAATCTTAGCTATTTTTTTGTATTTTTTTTTTATTTTGTTGTTGACTTTTTTAAACGTATAAAATATTTGAAGTCTATGAAAAAAACTTTTTCTTCTGGCTAATTTAATTGCCTAGAATTTGACTACTTTTCACAGAAAAAATATGAATTTAAATATCAAAGGCTTGTTTATTTTACGAACCTGAAATGCAAGTGCTATAAAACGGTAAACAGGTCGGTAAAATAATATCGATATTAATAGATTCAGATGTGATCTTTAGCGCCGCCTCAAACACGAAAACCGCAAATTCGTGTGTCCAAAATTCAGCGCGTGAATCATGCACACAAAATGCGTTTGGAACCTAAACGCATTAAAGAATTAAATAAAATATCAGCAAAATAATAATAATAGTAGAAATAAGTGTGACAAACACTTGAGGAGCTCGATGATTGGCGCTTGCCTTTATCAACGCAAGTCGCAAGTCGCAAGTCGCAATTTCGCGTGCCCTGCCTCTACCCTGACCCTACCGCAGACCCTGTCCCCGTAGACATAACTTTATAGTCGCTTTCCGTGCTCTTTAAATATATATATTTATATGTATAAGTATATTTATATCATATCGCATGTCACCCCATGCACCCCATTTGCAGGCATTTGAGCCCCTTTTTGAGGGAATAGCTTTAATTTCTTCTCTAAGTGTATTTACACGGCGATTAGATAAGACGACTTCGGCTATGCTTCGGCGACGGCGTTATAAATAATTTATTGCTTATCTGACTTCGTCGAGTTATCAAGGCAACCAACTACCACCAGGTGGGGTGTTCGCTCCAGGCACTGATATCATCCAGCGCGGACTAAGTTTCTTTTCTTTTTCTTCTTTTTTTGGGGTGCGCTTAGCCGCCCAGTCAATTTACATGCACAACATATGGATCTCGCCTAAACCAACACTTCAGACTCGCATGGGAGCCGCGAATTGGGCGTGACCAGGGCGTCCAATCAATCCACGCAACATTGACACATATCACGTTAAAATTGTTTTTCACATGAGACCAAATTTTAATAGAAACATTTAGATGGCCTCAGAAGCTTGGGAAACTTTTTGCTGGCGAGACGTTTAAGAGTGTGATGGGAAATTGGAAATGAAAATTTATAGAATTTTATGCTCAGGGGAGAGACTAATTGCAAAGGGAGTATCCTGAGTAGAGTATTTTTTTTTTTTTTTTTGTTTTTTTTTTCATTTATTTTTAGCTTTGAGATAAGACTTTTATTCTTGACATTTATCAGACTTCGTGCAAGACTGCATACAAACTTTTGAAGTAAGCAAATATGAAGTTCTATGTTCTCTTGAAAGTTCTTTGCATAAAAAAACATTTTTCATTTCGTTTTGGCTTTTTCAATGTTATGAAAACTTTGTTTTGCAGCCAAAATTTCTATTTTTTTTCGTTTAGATTCATAGCTGTCTAGCAAAAAATATGTCAACATATTTGTTGCTTTTTGGAAACTTTATCCAATTGCCAAAGCTTAGCTGACTTCATTTTATAGACGAGCAAAAAATGAATTGAAAATTCGTTTTCAATCGTATAAATAATGGTACAACAGCTGGATAAATAGCTGTGCATTCGATTTTCATGGCATTCTTTGGCAATTTGCGTCCAGTGTTTGAGTGTTTGAGTGCTTGAGTGTGTGTGTATTGGGTCCTGGCGCAACTGATAGGGAACTCCTGCTGCCAAGACCCTACTCGCTATCCGCTTGGACAACGACAATAGCGCCGGCCAGACACACGTACGGCTTACAAGATAAATATTGATTTTGTGGCCGTTGTAGATGCTGCTGGTGGATGCGGGTGCTGCGACTGGTATGAGTGGTGTGGCTGGTGTGGAATGGTGGTGCTGTTCAGGTCTGTTGCTGTTGCCCGTTGCCCGTTGCTTAGCTTCTTTGCGGTGCTCATAACCGCAGCAGCCCTGCCTAAACTTTTGCAGCCCACATTCACTCGGTCTGGCAGCCAGAGTTCCCCGCTGTTTTGGCTCTTCAATTCTGCCAGCTTTCAGGTACCCAAATTGTTTGCAAGTAAATTTACAAAACGTTGCCCCAGTCGTTGCTACAACCCACCCACCCACACACACACACACCCGTATACGTGCACATCCTTACATCTGCTAACACCGCAATCACTTTGTCATGTTGTTTGGTTTTTGCTCGCCGCGTGGATCCCTTGCCAAAATGGCCGCCGATGGCTCTGCTGGCGGTTTTATGGCCAGGTGCCAGACCAGGCGGCACAGGTGCGTGACAATGGGCTCTGGGATCGGGCAATAAACGCCCATCCACACACTGATTGCCGGGATTTCAGTGTAAGGCCAGCCGCTGCTCAGTGCGAAATGAAGTGGAATACTGAGTTGACAAGCGGATCACACACACACATAGATAATATCTACATATGTGTGTTTCGTTTGTTGTTGTTTTTTTTTTTAGTATTTCATAAAATGCTTAACACGAAAAAATGTAAGCATAAAAATTGGAGTGCCTATTTTGTCCCGAAAAAGAAAGTCCTCAAATCCAAACAAATTGACAGTTGGAACGGGTAAGGGATGGAGCATCTGAAGTTCTGTGTGTGTGTGTGAGGCCAAACGCTCTTCTACTGGCATCTAATAATATCGCAGTTCTAGATGACTTGGACGTATGCTGCTGATGTGCCCGCACGGCGTGGTTTCAAGTATTTTGGGCGCCAAAACTGCGAAGCAAAGTTCAATTTAAGCAATTTCCGACATATGTATTTAGACTAACCAAAACTACACTGTGCTAAAAGGCACGTGTCTGATGGGAGAAATGTAATGCAAAAATAAGATATGAACTTAATTTCAATTAGTTTCATTATTATTATTATTATTATTATTATTATTATTATTGTTATTATTATTATTATTATTATTAGTATTATTATTATTATTCTTATTATTATTATTATTCTTATTATTATTATTATTATTATTATTATTATTATTATTATTATTATTATTATTATTGCCATATTATTATTCAAACTATCAAAAACATTGACATTATCATTAACATTATAATTGCCATTAACATTAACATTAGCATGCACATTACCGTAAACATTATCATTAGAATCGTATAGCCGTTCCCAATGCAAAGTCGGCCTGTGTTGTCTAGTGTTATTTAGGCAGCGGGACATTTTGGAAGGCAAAAAGCAATGTCAAAGACATATCAAGCCATATCGCATATCATCGATGCTGTGTACTCCTTCAAATAATTGAAAGCAACAGCAACAACTAGCAGAGCATTTAACAAGTTTGCTTCGGTTTCGGCTCGAGCTCGAGCACTTAAAGTGTCGCTCTTCATTGCGTAGTTGTGAGTGGCAGACCGAGAGTGCTTAAGCCCCCGTCCAGCCACCACCCCCGCCCCCCTCCACCATCCCTCCCCTGCTGTGACCCGACCCCCCATTGAAAGTGTATTCTATGCGTGCCCTGGTCACTGACGGTCGCATCCTCTTGGGCTGCTCTTGTCGCGGCTCAAGTGCGTCGTCGACGACTGGCTGTAAAAATAAATTGACTTGGAAATTGAAAAACAAGCAGCGAAAAAGCGGGTCTTCCAGCGTGTGCCAGGACGAGGCGAGATGTGGTGGGGCGATGGGAGAGATGTGGGGGAAAGACGTGAGCCATGCTTCATATGAAAAGTAAAAGCTCTTCGAATTACGTATAAGGCTGAAAATATTGGATGCCAAGCTAATGATATGGAAAGTTCAAGGTTCGCTTGCCAGTTGACAAACACATAAAACAAACGAAAAGTGCAGCATGAAGAAAATGTTTTTATATATTTTCCAATGATGTGGAAAATTACAGATGGCTATTTAAATGTGGCTTTACTTCAGCTGAAAACTAAAATTTTCTTCGGAAAATTATCAAATGTCTTAGCAAAATATTATTCCTGTCTTATTCTTTTATTTGTTTTTAATTTCTATGCATTGAAATTTAAAATTTGCATTTTATTTGATTTCTGTTGAGATATGCAAATGAAATTGAATTTTTAGGCACATGATTTCAAGGAAAATCTAGATGAATTTTCAGTGTTTGTTGTTGAGGTATTTTAGGAATTTTCTATTGCCGGCTGCTGTCTTTTGTTGATGTTGCGGCTGTTGCTCCTTTCAGCTGTTGCGTCTGCAATTCCTGTCGCAACCTGTCCCAAAGATGACGACATTATTCTTAGAATGCCATTCAATGTCAATAGCCAGAAGCGAGAGCACAGTCGGCTCACAAACAGCAGCAGGAGACCTTGAATGCGGCAGCGGCTGCGGTTGCTTTTGTTGCCCGGCTCTTGTCACAACAAAAGCTGAGTAAACTTCAAACGCGCATCTCGGTTGCATCTCTCACGGTAGCTCTCTCTGCGTGTGTGTGTGTGTGCGTGTGTGTTTGTGTGGCGGGGTAGGCTGTCATGCAACTGTTCAACTATTGCCTTATCGGCTTATCAGTAGCTCGCAATGTTTGACCAACTTGATATTTTTCGACTGTTTTCGTTTTCGAGCGAAATAAAAGCAAGCAAATAGAGAGATGGGGGCAGAGCGGGAGCCCGTAGGGGTGCGCGGGAGGGGCCCAGCATCCGTTCGGCATTTGAATGTGGCGCAAAAGTGTTTGAAAAAAGTGAGAAATATTCCAACAAAATAAAAGTGTCGTAAAATGCGGCGCTGGCTGCGTGGGAAATTGATGAGCAGCGCTGCCTAAGCAAACACAAGCAACTGCAGTTGGCAGTCGGCAGCGCCGTTGGCGTTGGCGTTGGCGTCGACTGCAATTTGTTGACACGCATTTTTCTTCTTCTTCTGTGTTTTGTATCTGTAAGCTACAATTCATATTTGTTGAACTTGTGAAAATCGCTGTGAGACGTTGCTAATTGGCTGCATTTGTAGTCGAATGTGTTTTCTTCACCCTTACAAATTGATGAGTTAAAAAAAAAAAAAAAAACAGTGGAAATGGAAATTTGTTGTATTTACAGCGTGTAAATATTTGGGCCTGAATAATTTTGTTCAATTTGTGTGTGCCTATGTGTGCGTGCCTGTGTGTGTGTATTTTAATAACAAAAGCTGCAAATGGTCCATTGCTGATAAAAACGATGCAGCAGCAACAGCTTTGGCATGTGCAACAGCAACAGCAAGAGCAACAGCAACAAAATTGCTCATTTCTCATATGCAGCGCGCAGCTAACGGGCCACTTGAAGATATCACTTAATGAGATTTGCGCATCTCCAAATGCAACAACAATAACGACAACAACAACGACAGCGACAACAACAACAACAACAGCAACAACATAATGAAGACGTGCTCGAGTTGCCAAGTGCTCGGAACTGGCGTTGGGAGCAACTTTTGCTGCAAAACGAACATCACTTGATTCTGATTAGCGTGCTGTCAAGCGTGAGAGCTGGCAATACACACACACATACTCACATAAACACACGCACACACTCACACTCACACTCACACACACATGCACTTGTTGTGCGTCATTTTTGACGGCTTGCAAGGGGAAGGTGGACCTGTGTTTGGGAGGGGAGGCGCGACGATACCAGCTACAGATAAGCAGCTTCCCGCTTTCCATCTCCCTCTCGCTCGTCCGCCCTCTCGTCCCTCTGGTTGTCCAACTGAACCGCCATTTGGCCTCCGGTCTGCGCGCCTTTTTAATCGCTTAATAAGCTCCAACTCGAGCTCGAGTTGTAATTAAGCCCAGGCACTGCGCAACAGGCAGAGAGGATGTGAGCAGCCCTAAGCACACATACTTATATAAACTCTTAAACGCACACACACATACACATATATATTCAGAGACACTGTTGCGCTCAACTCAACTCTTTTTTGTTTTCGTTAAAGCTGATTTCGAGCGTATTGAGCGAAATTCCTATGCAAGGCTAAAAACCAATTTCAAAGTAGTTTTAATGGAATAATTGCAATTAAAGTGAAGTATATAATTCAAAATTTATATATAAATGTGTAAACATATATTTTAATACGATAGTTTGCATGATAATTTAAATCACGAATTTCTCCCAATATTTATCAAGAATTCAATATAATGTAACTTTTAAATAAGCAAATTGCAGAACACAAAGCAAAGGCAGATCTTATATTTACAGTATTTACAGTACAGTAAATAATCACATAAATTTAAGGAAATGCTGTCTACTTGCAGTTAGTTAAAATAATGTTTATTTACCACTTGGCTTGGACTATTTCTCAGTTGGATTTTTACTTCGTGCTCTGTTTATTCATTGAATTGCTTTGATTAAAGCCAAGAACTCTGCCGGCCGAGCCACAAAATGCTGTTAGGCACAAATTTGCACCTGTGTGGATACAGCACACACACATGCATACACACGCACTCCACACACACACACACCACACTCACACACTCTCTGTCTTAGCTAAGGGCAACGACAATAGAAATTCATTGCCTCAGCTAGTAAAATCTGTTGCCAGCTCATGTTTATTTAGGATAAATAATTCAATATACATGAAACGAGCAAACTCTCCATAAAAGTAATCCGTGCATACAGCCTATATCCAACGCCCACCTGTCACGCCTATGTCTTTGATTGAATTTGTTTCGGAAAGTATCTTTTATTTTGATTTCATTTCTCTCTATTTCTGTGGCTTACACATGTGGTGCCTGACACACTAAGAAATACCTTAGGATTACTATAGAATAGGATATTATAATCTGTATTATATTAATCTGTATCAGCATTGTACAGCTGTATGCAATCACACATAGTTTTAGAACATAGTTAGAAAAAAGGTTTATTAATATAATCTAAAGTATTTTAACGAACGATAAAAGCGAGTTGAGCCTTGCTAAAGCAAAAACTATTTTGAAAGTAATTTTAGTTTTTGGAACACTTTTGAGCTTGGCGTGGTTTTACATGTTATATATATGTAGTTATTTGTAAAAAGTACAAGTTCGTAGATGAAAACTGAAATTTCCTAGCAAATTTGAGCAAATTGTGTCGATGATATTATTTAACATACATGTTATTTATCATATATGTACATATTTAGAGTGTATTTATAATGTATGAATACGGTTTTTTTTATATCGCTAACATTTGGTTTTTATTATTAATATTTAATTTCAAAAAAAAAAAAAAAATAATAAACCTAAAGAATATATAAATATAGAAAAAAAAAAAATATATATATATACATATATAGAGATTATAATATTTATGATGAAGAGAAATTGAATAAATATAAAATTAGATAACTTTAACTTTTACGTTTGCGTTTACTTATATAATGTGGAATATGATGTATATACTAAAGCTTAATTTGTTCAAGGTGAGTTTAGCTTTGCCGTTAGTTTTGTCATGAAATCATTGTCACTTTTATTTGAGTTTGACAAAACAGAGCGAAAGAGAGAGAGAGAGAGAGAGAGAGAGAGAGAGAGAGAGAGAGAGAGAGAGAGAATTTGTGTGGTAAGCCATATATTTCTTAATTTTCTTGTTATGCTGCCCGAATGACACAAAAGGCCAGTAAATTGTAGTTTCTTGCCCAATCGATGTGGGTCATGTTGGCCATCAAGCGAAATGACAGCCAATTTCTCATTTCGAATGTTGCCATAGAATTTGATTTTAATTCCTCTTTGTAGAGGGATTGCAATTTAAATAGATTTCTATAGATGGCAGATAATACAGAGCTTTGACAATAAATTGGATTTATATTTTCCTAGTTACTATGTACTATATATATGTGATTCATTTCTAGTTAAGCTCTTTTGCATTGATGTGGCTCCCAGCAGACATTGCATTGCTGTGGTTCCCTATGCAGGTTGTTGTTGTTGTTGCACATGAACTTCAGGCAGAGCAAGTTGCTGGGAGAGGTATATAGGTTTCTAGCAATGCAGATGAAGCAGGTGGAAGTTAACTGCTGCGTTCGGTCCCTTTGATTATGGATGAATATGCTCTACAGTGAAAGCCAGGCTTGATGCCTATCTCTCTATCTTTGCTTGCATTTGGGAATTACCTAGTCTAACACTCCCGACAATCTTGTTGTTCCCTGTACTTTTTTTGTTTTGAGTCAATAGAAAGTTCTTGCTGCAATCCAGAAGTTTTGTAGCCTTGGGCGCATTTTCTGTTTCTTGTCCCTGACAAATAAAAGTTTTAATTGCAATTTATAGTTTGACATAATTCGCGAATTTTTCATCGCCAACGGCGGCAACCGCCACCAACGGAAAAACACTTGGCCAAAGCAATTCTTTGTTCTTACTGCTGCTGTTTGTTTCTCGGGTAATTAATGTCAAGTAAAGCCTGTGAAGCATTTGCACTTACCGAAACAGAAACTTGTATAAAATATGCCATTTCAACTCATTTCACTTTGTTGTTGCCTCAACCTTTTCAGAGCACCCTCCGATCGCAAAAAGGAGCACATCAAGCGACCTATGAACGCTTTCATGGTCTGGGCCCAAGCAGCACGCCGCGTCATGTCCAAGCAGTATCCACATCTGCAAAATTCGGAGCTGAGCAAGTCACTGGGCAAGCTGTGGAAGTAAGTATAAGTGGGATGGGGTCTATAGATAGATCGCAGAATCTTTTATGGAAATTTTTAAAATGTGAATCTCAGATGAATTTTCTTTTTAAACAAATAGCGAATCCATTTATCTCGACTATCAACTGTCTTGAGTATTTACTGTCTCTAGGAGTAAGCTCCATCAATCAGAAAGACTTCCCACGATATTATTAAGTAAACCGAATACTCTGAATCAAATACAGCTTGGGTCAGGCTTAGATTAAAGATCATGCTGACTAATTTAACGCGCATATGTGCTTCTACAGTATGCATTGCCTAGTCATGGCTGTACCTATTAGAACTCTAAGCTCTACACAATTTCTTGTCTGCTTAAATTAATTTTGTCAGACGAAATAGACATAAAATATATATAGACGCAACTCTTTTAACTATATAAAGTATATACATCTGAATACCAATAATTAAAATGCCTTTTGAACTCTGCTTCATATTCGTATCTTAGGTAGCTGTGGCTCTGTGGCCATTCCAGAGTTTCTTACTATTCGTACTTCAGCTGCAATTAAATGCGACAATTTGTATATATGTATTTTGAGCTATGTGTGTGTGATAGATGTCGGCGCCGTCTTCACATTGTTTGTAAGAACAAATCGGTTTGGAAATTAAAATCTCACAGTTCAGCGGGTGCGCGATAAGCGCGTCGAAATGTCGAGAATGCGCTGATAAGGGTGCAGAGCCAGCAAAGCATCCGCCTTGAGTTAATTAGAAGGCCGCACGGCTTGTCACTCGGCGGCCAATTTGTAGACCAATAAATAAACGAACATTTGACTGGAAGTGGCCATAAATTAAAGCGCTGATTGCGCACTTCATCTCTCTCTCTCTCTCTCTCTCTCTCTCACTCTGTCGCTCTCTCTTTCGCAGAAATCTGAAGGATAGCGATAAGAAGCCGTTCATGGAATTTGCCGAGAAGCTGCGCATGACGCACAAGCAGGAGCATCCCGACTACAAATATCAGCCGCGGCGCAAAAAGGCTCGCCTTATGCCCCAGTCGGAGGCAGCTAGCGCGGCAGCAACAGTTGCTGCAACGCCAGCAACAACAGTAGCAGCTACAGCAGCTTCTGCTACAGCACGTCGCAGCTCCGGCGGCCAAGCCCCGCAGCGCCGCACGAGCAAGGCCAGCAACAACAACTGCGGCAGCTCCACTTTGTGCACCCCAAGCAACGGCAGCAATAGCAGCACTGCCACCAGCACCACCGACGTCTTCAGCAACGAGGCATTCATGAAATCGCTGAACAGCGCCTGCGCGGCCAGCCTGCTGGAGCAGGGCCTCTCACTGGGCAGCGAAACGGAGCGCGGACTGCTCGACTCGCCGTGCTCGACGGCCAGCTCGATGTCATCGCTGACCCCGCCAGCCACGCCCTACTCGGGCGTGCCCAAGCAGACAACGGGCAATAGTTTGCTGCTCCGGCAGCTGAGCGAGCCGAGCGGCGGCGGCAACAACAACGACTACGGCGTGCTGCTGGACGCAGGTCGGGAATATATTGCGCTGGGCGAGCTGAACTATACTGCGCAGAACGGCAACGGAGTGGGTGTGGGCGTTGGAGTGGGAGTGGGCGTGGGCGTGGGCGTGGGCGGAGTGCAGGAGATGGACTTTCTGGAGAACATCAGCGGGTATGGCTATGGCACGCGTGGCAGCTACACCAACTACGGTTACAACGGTAGCAACTTTCCAGCTGCCGCTGCGGCATCAGCGTCACACGCCAATGGAGCGCTAAATTACTTGGGCAAGCCGGCGGCAGTCGACATTGATCCCAAGGAAATGGACCAGTATCTTATGGATCAAATGCTGCCACTAACCCAACAACATATGCCAACCGCTCCCGCCGCTGTGGCTGCACACTCGCCGCCGCTTAACTCATCCGCCTCGCTGTCTTCTGCCTGCTCCAGCGCCAGCTCCCAGCCCGTCGAATGCCTGGCCTCCCCGAGCGCTTACTACGACCACATGAGCTACCCAGCGCAGGCCCAGACTAATAATATTGGCTATGCACACTATGTGCCTGAATCCCCACAGCAGCAGCAGCAGCAGCAGCAGCAGCAGCAGCAGCAGCATGAGCAACAGCAACAGCTGTCGCAGCAGCAGCAGCAGCAACAACATCTTTGGGGCACTTATGTGAATCCCTAAGCCACTTCATTTGCTGCTGACCTTTACGGGAGCAGTCCACGGCTTTCGTTTATGGCTTTATTGTGTGTGCAATCGCCCGAGCATGTTGTGCAATTTAAGCTAATCGCAACGATTCTCGTTTATGGCCAAATTGTAGATGCAGCCTCCACTAGCCATCATTGATGAATGCACAAACGATGCTCGACATTCATAGCACTATTTACGAGCATTCCCCACTTGCAAATCGATAGCATTGTGCCATGACAGTTGCGAAGCAGAACAAAATTGTTATGAAAATGGCATGGGTTACTATTTTCGCTAGCCAAATTGGGTAGGGGAGGGGGAGCGGGAGGGAGAAGTTTATTATTATTGAATCGATTGCTTGGCTTTCATTCGAGTGACATTCTGATGCTGCATACGAGCATATATCTTTATTTATTCAATCGCAAATTCATGAACGCACTCCGAGTAAAAGACGTGCATTCGCTTTTAGTACAATAGTTGCTTGATCTTAAGAGTTATAGATAGGGACTTAGTCTAAGAGTATAAAAACTTGGCCAACAACAAAATTGTCCAAAAAGCTTGATGAAATACATTAACTGGCTTGACCTCAAGTGAATTCAAGCAAATGCTTATTATAATTTGAATATGGATTTTGTTATATTTATCACGCATACGCCCTGTGAGCCTTAGTTGCCTTTTAATCAAATTAGCTATATCTATTGATTATAGAAATTAGCTGTAAGCTGCTATTACATGTAAATAAATGTGTGCAAGCTATTTAAATATTATTTTAATAAAATATAAATAATTTTAAAGAGATATATATAAGGGTCTCTTGTAATTGAGCCTGTACTCTAATTGTTTCCCACAAGTACTCGACGTCTGCGTGTGCGTGTGTGTGTGTGCGTGTGTTTGTAGACCTATAAATTTCATAAATACGAAATTCCTCTGAAATTAGCACCCGCCCAGCAAATGGGCCATTTACCTGAGTATTTATTTCATCTCTCCTTCGCACAGTCCAACAGAAATGAAAACCTTACGCAGCTTTACCGATGTAGCCAGTTATATACATATATGTATATATTTATGTATATGTATATATATGTTAATATATTTTCGTTTTTTTTTTTCTTATTTTGCGCGTTTATTTATTTATTTATTTCTGTTTCTCTTGAGAGCTTAGTGCAATTTGCGCATGTGACAAGTTGTTGTTAATTGAAGCGCAAACAGGGCGAGAAAACAAATGAAAATGCGAATTAGCAAGCCCAACCGTGCCGCACCAATGGCCAAAATGGCCATAGCACAAAATGGCCGAGGGCTAAATAAAATAAAATCACAACAACAATTAAGGTAATAAAGCTTGAATACCCTAGAATAGCTACAACAGCTTGTTTAATTGAAATTCAAAGAAAAAATGTAATGCAAACTTTTGTCACTGTTCAAAATTCATGAGTTTTGTAATTTTACGAGAATTTTTAAAATTCTGTTTATAAATGAGAATAAAAAGATTGTGACAAAAATATATACTGTAAGCTGTCTACAGAGCGAGGAAGAGAGAGAGAGAGGGGAGAGGGGGATAGTGAGAAATATAATTGTATTGAGCAAGAATATCATCCCCTTTCTGATATAAGCATAAACATCTTGTCGAGGAAATTTGAAAGAATTACTTTTTCATTTATCTAATGTATTTATTTATTTTTTTTTTTTATATTTTATATCACAGCTAGAAAATATAATGAAATCAAATTGATTATTATTCTTAAAAAAATCTTATATACATATACTATAAGAACTAAATATGAATGCCTTATATATAAGTCCATAAAATCTACTATTTGGACAAATTTTAGGTTACCCTCTTTGAAACAACTTGTCATTTCAAAAAAGAAAACATGCTCCTGCAATGTATTTATACATCTGCGCACATTTTAGAAAGTTAAGAGACATAGACGAATTGACAAGAAATGTGCGCTTAGCCAAATTAACACGTTTCCGGGCACTTGGTGATTTATTTATTCACATAATTTATGCAGAATATTTATTTAAATGACTTCGAGAGAGTTCGCTGATTTCTCAATAATTAAGCAACAACAGCTAATTTGAAAAAATCGCTGTAAAAGTTGTTTATATCAAGTAATTAGAAAGCCCTAAATCTCGATTAAAGTGCGGCAGGAGTCAACAAATGATTTGTGTGGATTAATTTATGCCCGGACAGCGAGACTGTGGGTGGCCGTGGGTGTATATATATTTATATTGTATATGTGTGTTTTTGTGTTGGTGTGACAGAGTTTGCTTTGGTGTAAATGTTATTAAAACTAATGACGTTTATGGTGAGCTCTTGTCAGGCTTTCAGTTAGCCTTAGCACCAGTTTCGGCCTGGTCATGAACCGGGTCGTATACGTAATGAAATTTTGTGTACCTTGTGCTTTTCGTAACTCAATTAATGGCCCCAGCCAAGGGTACCACAAAAGTTTAGTTTTTTAAATTCACTTAAAGTTCGCTGCGAATTTAATTCGCTCATTATGCTGACCAGCAGCTTAGGCAGGTCACCTGGCCCTGGAGCGAGGGAAGCAAAAGCAAGAAACGCGTCCAAATTGGGATTAGAAGATCCGCCTAATGGTCATTGAGCTGGCTTGCAAGAGCGCATTCTACATCCTCCTTGACCCATAAATAACAAGGCATGGAATTTTCAATGAAATGAGCAAAGCAGAGCTGAGCAGCGAGTCGACCGAGGCTGCGTGTCAAGTCGGCGGCGTGGACAATGGGTGCGCGCTGGGACGCTTTTGATAATGGTACAATCCGGTCTGGCTTGGCCTTTCGCACTGCCTGCAATTCAATCTCACAAGCCCCCCCCCTCTCTCTCTCTCTCTCTCTCTCTGTCTGTCTCATTCTGTGCCTCCCACTTTCTTTTGTCCACCCTATCCGTCTGGCTCTGCTTTTCTTTAGCATTTTCACGGCAGCCAAGTGGGAAATGTCAGGCACTCAAGCAGCAGCAGCTTATCTGCGGCAAAAACATTTGAATAAAATATAAGGCGAGAAAAGTTAAAAGTTGAAATGTAAAAGCCACAACAGCAGCGACATCGTCTTGTTAACAGTCAAATTGAAAATTTGACTTAGCTTAGCGATCATGTGGATAAAGTTGTAAGACCCAAAGAAATAGTTACAACTTATATAAAATATATATTTTCAGTTTAACATGTAATACATTTATATAAAGAAATATGTTAGAGTTGTGATTAGATTACGTATTAAAGCAAGTAATAATATATTTGGAGAACATTGTTTAACGGAGCTATTTAAGTTCCTCTTGAGAGTATTAACAATTCGTTATGAAGTATATTTAAAAATTTGCTTATTATATGCGTCCGCTGTGATGGTTAAAACACAGTCCAGCATTCAGATGTATATATATACAAATATATTTGACTATAACTGAAAAGAGAAACGGCAGAAAGCAACTGTGGCGAAAGAGAAATTGTTGGGGACTTTCAAATTTGTGCAAATTTAAATTTCGGTTCAATTTTAGGCAGCGGCCCAAATGATATTTAATGTGCGCTAGGACCCTATGCGGAGCTCATTATATAATAATGAGTGAAAAATGTGTAGTAAAGTTGCGTAATTGCATGTAATAAAGCCAACAAAATGCTCTTGATTATCAAAGTAATATCTGAACGAAAGTGTAGCATACTTCCAGGCGGCCAAATTAAAATTTTTAGAGTGAACGTATTTCACATTGAAAGAGGGTGCAAAAGACATAAGAGAAATGAAAAAAAAAAAACAATCAAGAGAAATAAAATATGAGGCACTCTTACATCGTGATACCGTTTCCAGCGAGCCCATGAAAATGAAAATCGTTATAATTTTAGAAAAATGCTTGAATATTAGTTAGACAAAAGCGGCGATAAGCGTGCGGTAAGTGCTTAAGGGCCAGCTGATTGGCAGCTTAGTCAAGTTAGTACAAGTGCCATCCATCAGCATCAGTCAGTGTCAAAGCATCCCCACTTATCCCTGCATCCACATCATAAAGCAGTGTGCGTGTGTGGGTGTGTGTGTGTGCGGCTGCGTCCGTTGCTATGGCTCAAATTGATATTATTTATCAATAATTTTTTGTAATCATGCGGTAAATGTCAAAATATGCGTTGCGGTCGGCCAACAATATGCCACGCGCATGTAAAGTAAATAAAGTGAGCTGAAATATGCTTTCAACTATATTTACTCGCTTCTGAATTGTTTGTTGCTGACTTTAAGCGATTGGCTTAATAGGCTTTTGAATACTTTTTATGACAATCTTTACTCACCTAACTGAAACTTTGCGACTTGTTCGAAGCTGTAAAGAGAAACAGGAGGAAAGTCTGTTTAGTTTTGACCAGGGATCGAAAAAGTTAAGAAATAAGATTTTTTAAATTATTCAATTAGCTTATATGATAAAAATAAAAAATAATTAGTCCTCAATAATTTGTATATAGAAATCAAATTATAACTTTTACTTTTACTTTTACTAAAGTTGTTCAAGTTGATAAAGTTGATCATTGCCTTAACGGAGGTGAATCACGGGCAGGTGGTAATTTTAATGAGAGCGTGCTAATTAAAAATTTACCTCGCTGACGGAAATTACATAATGTTTAATGCATGCGTATGCGATGAAGAAGCAACCGCAACATGGAGAAGTCGAAAAAATCACATATTCAATTTTCAGCTCGGACTTTGAGAGTGTGTGTATGTGTGTGTGCGTGAATAAGTTTACCTCTGAGCCAGGTGTCAGCTATACAAACAGCCCTTAAATGTCAAGCTAATTAGTGCAGTGTACAAATTATTTGTTATTAATAATGACAAGAGATAAAATGTGCGTTAATGGGGAGCCGCTAAAAGCTTTATATTAATAAAGCACAAGGTCAATCAATTAAACCTTACATAATATAAATGCACGTGCAAATATATTTTTTAATTGTGATTTAAGAGTACCACGAGCAAAAGTAATTATTATATTTTTAATTAATGATCCAATTAGATATCTTTGCTGGCAACTTTATCATCTCTGATTACGTTTCCTTTTTATTATTCTTGTATCCTCCAGGATGCAGTTTGCACGACAGTCATTTTGCAGCCAGCTTCTTTCAATTATCTGGCAACTAAGCAATGGCACGCACAGCTCTGTGTGCCTGTCTGTGTGTGTGTGTGTGTGTGTGGGCGTGGGTGGGCATGTCAATGAACATTGAGTAACTTTTGACTGTAATGGCTGGGGTGAGCTCGTCCTGGAACTGTTGCCCACCAGCTTAGAAGAAACTCAACTCTGAAGCACGTTAGCATTTGATAGTCAAGTGTGAGAGAGATAAGCATAGGAAAGCATTCTATATGATACCCTATAGATGCTGCATATACTATATAGATTTACCTGATACGTATGTATGTAATATTTATAAAGGGATCTTAAGTAAAAATCAATTGAAATAAAATCTAATTGCAAGTTGCAAGCCATAACATATATGCCCATTTCGCAACCAATTGCTGGGTATAAGAATTGCTTACTCGACAATGTTGACATTTGAGGCAGAGGAGCAGGAGCACAAGGGCGACGGGCCACAGCTTGTAGGCGATACAGTTAGTAGGTTAAAAAAAACAGGCTTTAATCAGATTTATAAAGTCAATGAAAAATAAGAAAAGAGTCGGCTGATAGAACCGTTAGGCCAACTGTGGATTGACTGAAGGGTTCTTGGCAACGGCTGCTTATGCGTCTCCAGCGTCCTCGACTGCATCACTTTCTGTTATTCAGCTTTCTTCATGCCTTATTCATTTGTCTGCATTGTGCGAATTGTGTGAATTCTGAATTTTGCTGACACATTCATCATTTCTATAATATCCTCATTTATAAACATAAACACTCTGCGCTTTCGCTATGCCTTGGGGCCATTGTCAAGAGTCAGCTAGATTTTTAATTAACTCTTTGGATCTCAAGGCGACATAAATTTAATGAAAACCTCAGCTAATTACTTTTCATATTTAACCATGAAGCTGTGATGTGAGCCAAAATATATTGTCGTATGTGCTTAGTTTGTTATAATTAAGGATTAAGGCTGAATTAAAATATATTCAGGAATAAAATGTCATGGGAGCATGAGAAAAGCGCCAGATGCATTAAATTCTTATAAGGACTCATTTAGAACTTTTAGTTTATAGCTAGTTGCTGTATATTTATTTAATTTAAGCCCTTTATGCTCTATTTACCACATATAAAAGAAGCAAGTAAAGCTGAAATGGTTAGGCAAGAGAAGCAGATGCTGAATTATTTCAGACAGGTGTCGCCTACGGCGCCCAGAACTTTGCGAAAAGTTAAATTGATACAGAGTTTCTTAAATTGCTGCACAATGCCTATTTAATGCACACTTTCACGGGTTTTCAAAAAGTTCTTAACACCTTCTCATATTCAACGCCAGCCAGGTGTTAAGTGTATGCATCAAGTTTTTGCATTCTTAAAGTAGTTTTATTTTTATTTTTTTCCTTTCATACGATAAATCTTTTTGTTTTTACTTTTCGTTGCTTCTACTGTTTACGTGCTGCTTTTGTCCCTATGTATTTTGTGTTTGTGTGACACCTTGAGTGCTTAATTAGCTAATGGCTGTCGACATCAGTTGCACATAAAACGTGGCTTAGACTGCTACCCAATTTCGGCCAGCAAATTGGGCTGATTGGCATGCAGCACGTCTGGTGGGCCTTTGCCCACCGTTGAGCCAACTTTTTTTTAATGGACTTTGCTTGCATTTTAAAATTGCAATATTTTCCGCTCCATCTACTCTAGTCTCTACTCGACTCGCTGCCAGCTGCCTGTCATGCACGCTTTTCGCCTGTTTGCGCGGCTTTTTATATGCTTTTCACGTCCGTGGCAGCTCCAACAATGGGAGCTTGCACTATGTAGTGCTGTGTACCGACTTGCTCCCTGTCAGACTGGAGCGAACAGTTGCTGATGCTATGCAAATAAAAATCTGTTAAAGTATTTAAAAGTTTGGAAAGATTGCATAAACGGATTCTCCGTACTCAATATAGTGAAGTATGGTGATGTCTGTGCTATGCAGTCTCAGTCTGTCACTCTCTTTCACATTTTGTATTCAGTATGTGATGAGTGAATAAACTGAAAGCCAGAAATGAGTCATACATGAGTCAACCGTATTCAATATGTGAATTTATGCGTATTTTAGAGAAGGATTTTAAAGGCGATTTCTTTAAGTTGAATAAAAGGCAGACCAAAGCCGACAATAAAAAAATCTCACAATCTTTACAAATATTGTGTTGAAAAGCATATAAAAATGCTATGTAACTCGACGAACAAAAACGGGCAAACTCCTTTATGATTATACCTGTAACCCGGAGATTCTCTCCCTTGCTCCGACTGCTGTCCTCTTAGCTGATGGCATGACAAGAGCTAGGCAGCGTCGCCGACAGCCTGGGGTTGGGGCCAACATCTGTTGGCCAACACGACAACAACACAATGGATAAAAAATTAATGGCTTATGTAAATTTGCATTTGAATTGCTTTCTGAAAGCGGCTTTTGATGCGTGGCCGCATAAGCAATTCGCAGTCTCCTGTTGTCTGTTGTCCGTTTGGCGGCTCTTTTGGCTTTATGTAAATGGTAAATGGTCGCGTGGCTAACAGTGCGTATGATGTACGCATCAAATGTTTGCCTTTATGAGTGCCGTAATAAAATCATATCAAAAATTTAATGTCCCAGCTATGTGGTGCCGTCAGCTGGCAACTGACTCTCCTTTTGGCCCCTCCGGTTGGTTACACGCTGTAGATTTTATGCGCCTGCATTTATCAAATTGTCAAATGAGCTGTCCGCAACAGGACACTCGCCTGGCTGGACACTACGCCTGCACATGTCCACTGAATGCGAGTGCTCGCCGTGGAAGTTGCGGGCCGGGCAGTTGGTGCAGCTGCTGTTGTTGTTGTTGTTGTTGTTGTTGTTGTTGCTGTTGCTGTTGCTGTTGCTGTTGTTGGTGCGATTTGCATGGCAACTGAATGCGACTTTACACGCATCAATCAAAAAGGATGTCGCCAGTGCCTTTGTGCAATCAGGAAATGAATTACGTGAAATGAATGCCAGTGTTCTGCTGTCCCGGCAAAATACAAAGGCGCACCACTCAATCCCACCGAAAGCGGATGCTTGCTTAAATTCTGTAACAACAAATTTGTTTACACACACATATACACGCATACATATATATTCGTTACATAAACACGAGACCAAACACAATGGCAAATATGTTGCTTGTTTTTCTTCCGGTTGTTTAAGCTCAACCTTCGTCCTGTTGCCAACAACAGGATTCAAGATATCCAAGAAATATATATAAATATATTTTTTTTTTAATTTCCAAATATAAATATTAAAGAATTTTATGACTTCTGTTGAGCCATTTGTTTTTACCTGGAAACTCTATTTAATGCCCGAATTAACAAGTCAAATATGAGAAAAACATAGCAATGCTCTCTCGGGCGTGATTCACTGCAAATTACTCTTCAAGGTTCGGGAAATTAAACGCAAAAAATATAAATAAATATATACATTTTAATTTTGAATAATTCTACCATAAATACATACATTTCGCTATTATATAATTTTATATATTTTATATTTGCTATCGTATGTCGACTAGATGCGTAAATGCTACAAATACGAAGGTTTTCTCCTACTCTCAATCGCTCTCTGTCTTTCTCTCTCTCGCTCTCTCCATAGCTCCCTCTCACTCTTCACTTTGCTTTGCATTGATGCAGATAACTACAGCTACGTAAATGAGCTTAAATATTAAAATAATTTGAAGTTTCATAAAGATAAATTTCCAAACAAAAATTTTTAAGAAATCTTTAAGAGAAACATGACTTTGATTCTTTTCTTTATGTACTTATTAAAACTTGTAAGTTAAAGTTTTCATCTTAAGATATTTTGTTTTGATATTGGAAATAAATATATATTGTTTCAAAAAGTTCTCTTAACTTTCTACCATGAAAGCTCTTTGTCGTTTCTCATACTTACCTTATAAACTTACCTATTTTGTCGCACATTTAAATTCGTTCTTTGATTTGGGCGGGGGCGACCATAGGAAAATAAATTTGTGTGTTTTTCTTTGCATAGGGAAATGGCCTCAAGTGCCAAAAAGTTTTCACAACGATTGTAGCAGCCCACAGCCAGTCGCTGCTCCTGCTGCTGCTGCCCCTCCGATGGCTTTGTGAAGTCAATCAAGTTTTTAATGAAGGTACAGTTGTCTCACAGTTCGTTCCGTTGAATAATTTAACAAATGTCCGCAGGGGACATTACGTATTTGCCAAGCTCTTCATTATCTTCCTCTGTGCCGCTTGTTCTTCTTGATTGCATCCCGCCTTTGTGTATTGATTTAGTCGGGGACAGTTTATTTTGAATAACGTTTTGACGCATTTTTAATTTCCTCTTGATTGCTGCGCATACATAAATATTTCAAGCATAATAAAGACGGTCTGGCTTTTACAATATACACATTTATTTATTTGGGGCATTTAAAAATACAAGTTTGTTTCATTTGCCTATATATGTATATATATAAATTTATTTTTTTCTTCTGATGCACGTCAATATTTTCAGTGTTTTTTTTTTTTTTTTTTTTTTGATGCATATGCATTATATGATATGAATTCAATTTTTGTTTTTGACGAGTGTTTGTTTTTTAAAGATTTCTGTTTTTTTTTATACACTTGCATACACTCAACTAGCTCGATATACATATATGTTTCATATATATACAAATATATATATACACATACGGTTTTATATATGTTTGTATTTTTATATATATGTATATGCTTTGTATTTGTTTTAAGACCATTCGCTATGGGTCTGGTTCTCTTAGACTATCAAATAATACCATATGCTGCATCGCAAAGAATTTATTTGACTTGTTTTCGAATTTCAGCCGCTGAGGTTGCGTGCCACATTTCCATTCCCATTGTTCAGGAGCTTTGTTTGTCAGCGGGTTTAATTTATTTTCATTATGGGCCACTCGCTCGCAGTACTCTCGACCATTTCCGGTGCGCCGGTGCGCCCAGCTTTCTGTCCTTACAATTGACGCCGCACAATGCCAGCTCCCAAAGGCTTTGCCTTTGACTGCAATACAACAAAAGAAAATTATTTCACTCTTTTTTCGTCAACTCACAAGTGGAGAATTCGAGGCGATAAAGTTTTAGATTGAATGAGCACGCAAGTGTAATTTATCTTTAAAGAAATTAAACCTTAATTTGCATGCAAAAATAAAAAAATAATTATAATATGATAAAGAAAATTTTGCTATTTGAAGAAAGGTTGCATTCTTTTTATTTGAATAAAGCGAAAGAATAATATTGAAATAGAGTAGAAATATTTCAAAAATACTAAAAATTGTTTAGTCATTGTATTGACTCGTATTTGGTTGCAACAGATCATATCTAATTGAAGCGTAGAGCTAAGGTGTATCGTGTTCAGTCAAAGAAAGAAAAGCTAAAACGTTCATTATCACATTTGTGAGCAGTAAAGAATTGAAAATAAAGTCGCACTTTATTTTTAGCACAATGCTTAATGTGAAAAACGTGTGAAATATAGCGTATACGTACCATCACACGCTTTTTTTATTTTGCGACGGCAACAGCTGCGCGGCTCATCAGCGTGCAGCTGCAGCTGTTGCTGTAGAGTGTTTACAACAACCGTTCGAGGTCCTCGCTCTCCGCATCACTGATGTAGGAGTCGGTGTCTGTGAAGTAGTCATCATCGCAGCGATTGCGACGACAGCAAACACGTCGACCCATTTCATCGTCGCTCCAATGCTCGAACTCCTCCTTATGATGCTCCAGCAACATCAGCGATGGGAACAAACTGTCGCATCCACTGCAGCTGTTGTAGAGAGTAAAAGAGAGAGAGAGAGAGATTTTACATTGGAATTTGTTGGCTTTAGCTGGAATCATTGATTACCCAAAATGTCGCTTCTTCTGCTGATGCGAGGCCAACTGCCGATGACAATGGAAGGAGCGATCACACACATTGCAGGTAAGCGATTCATCTGTAAGTGAAAGTAACGAGTCACTCGTATAAATTCCTACAGTCAGTGACTTTAGCTTTTTGTGTTTTTGTTTATCGCCAACTCACCGTAGTCATCGTCATCGTCGGCCATGGCCAGTGCGTGAAGTCGGCTTATTGTGCTTTCGTTAATTTGCTTGGACATGGCCGCTGTGGAGAGGTCCTTTGATGATTTACCTTTGGCCTGGCATAGCCCCAGCTCACATAATGCGCTCTCCACCACAAAGTTGCCCTGGCAATCGGCGTTCGTACATGCCAACAACTGCATGCCCTTTTCATTGCCATTGGCCTCGTCTTGGCCATTGATGTTGCTGCTATTCGTGTTCGGGTTGTGGTTGGCATTGTTGCCGTTGCTGCTGCTGCTGCCGTTGCCGTTGCTGTTATTGATGTTGCTGCTGTTGCTGCTGCTGGCGGCGCCAGGTGCCAGCATTTCAAAGTCGTCTAGCTCATCGAATGGATCATCGATTTTACGGCCCAGAGACACCGCATCGTCCGCCTCGGCGCTCAGCCGGCCGTAAGCCTTGCGTGGCGGCCGCTTCACGTATTTGTCTGTAACAATAACAGCAAGGACACCCAAACATTTAATTAGCACCATCAATTTGTGCAATGTATTTTGCAGACTCTGTTTTCACAACTCTCCGAATGTTATCTGTGGCACACATATGCGCCTTGTCAGCTGCCTGGGGTCGACAAAAACTTTCTTTGCGCCGCATTGAAATTATAAATTGGTTTTTTATTTCTTTGTTCTGCAGCTGACAATTTATGCGCGTCTTTGTGTTGCCGTCGGCCTTTGTTTCGATCCTTGTCTCAGCTTAGCTCAACTCAGATCGGCTCAGGTTTTGTTTGGCCTACCATGTCCTACAAAAAAGTTTTTGCTACTTGTCCTCGAGCCGTGAAGTGATAAAATAAGATTTATTATGCGAGTGTGAATGCTGGCTGAGCCTCGCCATAAATAGCAGCGGCCTATAAATTCTCTAAAGGTTTTTATTTGTGCTGGCACCTGAACACTTCAGCCAACTGGCTATGAAGTGCTCATTAACGCATCGACCCGCAAACCGATTTCCAATGGCTAACTGTGTACCCAGGCGTATACGCAATTCGAGTGGTATATGAATATTTCAGGGGGATTTCCTAGAGCTACGAAATCAATATCTTATGATCTTCCGCCGTTGCAACGGCGTTGTTTCAAACCAAAATAAAATTCCGTTGTAAGTTGAATTTTTTGCACAAAGTTTTGTATTTGTAAATTTAAAGAAATTCATTAGGATCTAGCATGACTACTGTGTGCTTTTAAAATAGATCTTATATACATAGATCAGCATTAGCTAGATCATTTAATATGAAAGAAGTACAAAGAATGGGGACATTGAATCAATCAAGCCCAATTAGGTTGATATCAAAAGTGAGATGTCAAAAGGTTATTCCAAGAATTTCGCTGGGCTTGTAAGGCAGAGTGAAATAAATAAAGGCGAGCATGAATATTAAAAAGCGGGACAAGTAAACACTAAAGTACATACCCATATACACACACACACACACGCTTACAGCAGGTGCTGTAAGCTGGGGGCGAATGCGAAAATTGTTTGTGTAGCTGTGAAGGCACGCGTTCGTCCATGAAGCCAAATAAAACTCATTTTTATTGCTAACATACATATATATATTTATATGTATATAGTACATATATATTTGTATATATTTGTGTATTTATGTAAGTGTATATGGCTGTATATGGGTGAGCAGCGCGCTAAAAAGTATGCAACAACAAGATTTGTGCCCAAGCATTTAACACCGAGCAGTTAGTATGTGTGTATGTGTGTGTGTGTGTGTGTGTGTGTGTGTGTGTGTGTGTGTGTGTGCACGCGACTGTTGCCGCTGGCCTTTTGCTATGCGCAGATTGAAATTTATGACACAAATGGCAGGAAAAAGGCAGAGAGTGAGCGAGAGAGGGAGAGGTAGGGTGAGACTGAAACGGCAAAAGCGCGAAAATAGTTGGTCTTTAAGTTTTGCACCCGCCAGCGTTTGTTGTCATATGCAATCTAAAACCGAATCAAAGATGAAGCTATTTTCGCGTGTGTGCCAAAAACATGAAAATAGAAGGGAAAATCGCATTACAAAACAAATTATTACAAATGATGCGCCGGCGGCTGACAGCTTGTTGCAGTTACCAACATAAATCATGGCTAAAATATGGCCTGGCGTGGCTTCGCCATGTCTTGGCTACATAAGTACGCTCTGATAAACGCCCAATCATTTGCCAGATTGTAAGAAATAGACGTTTAATATAGCACAAAATTACGAAAAACTGTATTAGATGAGGTTCTATGACTAGTGAATACCCTAGGAATAGATTGATACTGAGTTTTAGTGTTATTTGAATAATAGATAGATAATAGACTTCACATACTTTTCTATCTGTCACTTGCTGCAATACTAATACTAATGAGCATACTAGTAATATTCATTACAATAATAGTGATACTAATAATAATAGTAATATTAATCGTATCCATGATTGCAATTCTAGCCACTTGAATTCATCTTAGATTCCTCACTGTACATGAATGACTGCGATATACTACATCAAAAAATTAGTTGCAATATAATTTATGATTATCATAGATTCCTTCAGGCCATCATGTTTCTCTCATCCAGCAGGAGCTCCACTAATGGTGTGTGCAGGCAAAGTTTGGAAAATTATCTGCCATTGAAAGCAAAAAGTCAAACATGGCCTTAAAAAATTGCCAAGTTTTTGTGCGTGTACCGCCCCTAATTGGTTCACATAGACACGCACACACACACATGCACAAAAAATGGCATAACGGTGTTTATAATTGCCTTTATTGTTATAAAATTGTCGTACATTGAATGCAATGCGCAAATGGGAATATTACGAGCATTATTATCAATGACAAATGCTTGTCATAATTATCGGTTAATGCCGCTGACATATGTTGGCCAGCATTTGCATAATAAATGACCTGTGTGCGCTCGACTGCATCTGTGTGTGTGTGTGTGTGTGTGTGGGAGAGGGTATATACACGTGTGTTCAACATATGTTGTTCGTTTAACAAAATGGTTGTTAATCAAATTGAATTTTTGTTGTTGCTTTAGCGTATTGCAGTTGCTCATAAAATATGGGCAGCCAATTAAAAATCCAATTGAGAACTTTAGAGAATACATTTTCGTATGAATTGCAATTAAGTGGAATAAAAACCAATGCTATTTTAGACACATTATCAATTTAATTTAATTGCACTCATTTTTGCATTTGCTTATTCATTTAAATGGCTTAATCAGCATATTAATTATTTTTGAAATGAAATTTTTCGAGTCTATTTAAATTAAATTCATGTTTTACCTAATTCAATTACTCGTAAATTATACATTTGCGGAATTCATTTCAGTATTCTCAATTTCATGGTAAAGTGAAATATTTACCAATAATTTGCATATGCAAATGTCAACACAAGCTGAGAAATTACACATTTATTATATATTGTATAGATATAGCTATATAAGTTTAAAGTTTAAACTAATTCTTTAATTAGAATTGTTAAAATGTTATTACATATTTAATGTGCTGTTCCGTTGTTATCATAAATTTAATTGAATTTAATTTAGTTTTATTTAATTTAACATATATATATATATATATATATATATATATATAAAAACTGCTTACTCAATTATAACAAATCTAACAAAATAAGAAATTTACATAAAAAACGAATCTTCAAGTGAGATGCCTTCTATATGAATTTCAATCCATTATCGTTCCATAATAGACATGGCATAATATATATATCTTTTCTTTCTATATGTAATTGTTGGCAAGGATACCTTGGCTATTTATCTAGAGTTTCCGTTTCGGGCTTCCTTTTGCTGCTCACTTTATCACTTTTATTTTGGGCGTTAAAGCTAGCGCGAGGCTTAGCGCTTAGACAAAAGCATCTTGGGACAACGCCTGAAGTGTTTGTTTCGACAGTCATATCCGAGGCACGTTTACGGCAACCACTCATACTCCTCACACACACAGACACACACACAGACATATGTGGAAGTAAACCCATAAGGAGCAGCTTATTATTAAGTGAGGCTTGTGGCTCGTATTTGCTTTGCTTCAACTGCCTCGTATTTTTACATTGGCCATTGGTAGCTCTGGCCATATGCTAGAGGATTTTGTGCAAACAATAGGTACAAGTGTGTACTTAAGTATAATACACACACACCCACACACACACACAAACACGCACAGGGCATACATATGCTTGCGTGTATTATGTTGTGCTCAAATCATTTTGCGCATTTTAATTAAAATGCTTTGATACGTGCGAAGTTTTATGAATTTCAGCCAAAGTTTCCCATTTAGGCATTCAAAGCGAAAGCTTGCGAATTGTTCAGAATTCTTTACTATTTGGACTTTGATTTTATGCCAGCTTTAAACAATTCAAGAATTAAAAGAATATTCTAAGAAAAAAATTAGTTTTATATTTAGCCAGATTGCCAGAGTGCTTGGGGCTAGATAGTTTGATGAATTAAATGAAATTCATGTAACTAGATGATAATATTTGGATTGGGTTTACTTTCTCTACTTAATACTTAGGTAGGTATTTCAAAACAAGAATACAAACACCAAGTAAAATAACATACGAGATATATTTGTTTTGTTTGAATAATATAATCATATTTCGAAATTTCTGTAGTCATGTAAACAATCAGATTTGCTTTGTTGGGTAATATTTAACACAAATTAAACTTCACGCCTCGAGAACCAATAAATGGCTATTTAACTTTATTTTTATTGTATAACTGGCATTAATAGAGAAATAGTTATACGAAATACGTGCCATGGCTGCGCGATAAGTTCAGCAAATATTTCAAAAAGTTTATACCAAAACTTTCAGAGCACACACCCACACACTTTTCTCGAATATAGAAACTAATTCATTAGGCTTACTTTAACACATACACACACAGAGCAGAAATTGAGATTTGAGAAGCACTTTAGTAATTCAGCAATCATTTTGGTTTTTCTTAGCTCAGCTTCTTGCTTGATTACAGAGTGGAGCGCCGAGTCTGAGTCATGGCGCACTAATTAGACAGTCCAATCAATTAGTGCCTGGTGTCGCAATTTAATAATATAATTGCCACCTGGACTGTACAACTTACCCTGGGTGCTATTGCTGTGGTTGCTATTGCCGCCGGCGCCTGCATTGCCGTTGCTCTTGCTGAAGCTGCAATTGTTGTTCAGCGAGTTGAAGAAATTGGCGGCGCCAGTGCGCCGTAAGATCCAAAACATATTGCAAGCTCTAGATGTTGTCGATGCTGTTGCTCTGATATGTTACACCAAAAAAGTATGCTACGAACTAAGCGCAACGCAGCGACGGCATTTCGAAAGCGTCTGTTGATAAGCGCGTATAAATTACGATACAGCGACTGAGAGCGTGAGCGAGAGCGAGAGCGAAAGCGGGAGCGAGAGAAAATGAGAAGCCGACGCGTTCGCGACAAGGATGTGAAGAAGCGTTGCCCCAAAATTCGCTGCTGGCAGCTGTTCCGTGGCGTCGCGTCGTCTGCAGCTCACTGACTGTTAGTGGCATTGGCGCTGCCGTTTTATACTAGCCGACAGGCGAGAGCATGGGAGCTAAGAGAGCGCCGAGCCGAGAGAGCTTACGTTCAGCGCCACGTAACGTAATGCCAGTCCTTACGTAGCGAACTGCTCATTTGCTGGCACAGGAGCTTGGCCTCGCGTATGCTAAATGCTGAACTTGACCTTCGTCAACGATGGTGGACCCCGAATATTTTGTTGCACTCAATTGTTTTGCTTTCATGCTGTCTCTACGTCACGTAAATGCGTAAGACTATGCTGGGAATTTGAGGCCTAATGGCCATACGTCGTGCTGGCCATCAATAAGCAGCAACCCGGAAAACGGCCGCCTTTCAGCATTTAAAATTTGGGCAGCACGCACAAGCCACGCCTCGTGGCTCGTAAACCTTAACCGCCTGCCGCAATTGCAACACGACAAAGTTTAGCGTTAACATGAGCATTTGCCCTGCGGCTCAAGTGCGGAGACACAGGTTCATGCCCCGTCAATTGCCGCTTTTAGTTGCGTTCTGAATCGCGCTGAGCACCAGCAGCTTTAGTGCCACAGGACACACAACAACGCAACACGAGGACTTACGCTCTAATAACTTTTACTTGCACTTGGTGCGCTGCGATTCTATTTGTATTGCCACGCCCAAATACGCCCAAATACGCCCAAGTACGTTCAAGCGATGTGTTTGCCCTGAATAAGCAGGGCTATGAGGCAAGCATCATAGTTCTACTCGAATTTCAAGCAGCGACAGCCTTGAATACTGATTTTAGTTACCATTTTAGTATTCAAATTAAATTTCCTTTTAAAATAATTTTTATTATTATAAAAATTAACTAAGAGAATATTGGATGATATTATCATATTTAGGAATATGGCTTGAAAAGTTAAGCTAAGAGCATGTAGAATCCCAATGGATAGGTCTTATAATTGAAAGGGCTTAGACTAGAAATAGTAGCCAAATAAAGTAAAAATTAATAATTTTAGCTAAAATACATGAAATATAAAGTGCCTTGAGTTAGTGTTTGGTATAGTTCGGCATTAGCTCAAATTATACATTACATTATAATATAATAATATAGAAATAAAAATAATAATATAGTAATAATATAGTAATAAAAATTAAATTGAAAATAAATTAAATTTCAACGTAGATTTATGAGATTCCAATTCCAAGCAAAACACTTTGCGTTTATACAAATGGGCGAATGGAAAGCAGAACGGACATTCATATAAATAAATGTCATATTTCATCTTTATTATTTATTAATCTTATTCTATTGCGTATATGACCTACCTCCATTTTGTATAATGCAATTTACCTGCCTTTAGTTTCCGTTTTTCTATTTCTCTAAATAATACAAAACATTTGTATGTCAGCCACAGTATTTGATATTATTGTTCATGTATGTAGTTCAAATTGATTGTAGATTATATTATTGACACGCAGACTGCAATGCGCTTTTGGCAATTGCCGAATATAAATAAATTCTAGCATAGGCACAACAGCAATCGATGGTGGCCTAAAATGTGTGTGTGGCTCATTAAATATGTATTGATGTACAAATTAACAATTCATATGCCACAAATTGCCAAGCGTAAAAGTTTTTGTCATTGGCCTGCCATGAAATATTCATTTGATGCGTGCCAAAGTCAAAGAGACAAGTGAATTGTTATCCATATCAAATGCCATTTGAACTCTGACTCCAAATGTTGTCGCATGAATTATACATTTTCCTGATCCCGTGCATGTCCTATCCAAATAAAACTATTTCCGAATGCTGTCATTTTTCGTAATTAGACAGCTTGACAGGTCAGCCAGCATACGGACCTCTAACAATGCATTCCTTATATAGCCAAAAGTGCTTTTTTTTCATGCAATTTAATTAGCGCTTATTGCTCTTTAACATCTCAGTGGCAAGGTGCTGCTCTTGTTGTTGAGCCACCGCAGTTGTATAGTCGGAGTCGACATTTTTTAGCTGCAGCTTTGAGGTAAGACGCTTGTCCACAGTGATTCCGAGGTACTTAACTTCCGTTGAATTAGAGAGGGTTTGTTGCTTTCATCGGGTTGATCTTTGGATTCCATCGTTTGCACCAAGCTGCAAGAGTGTCCAGATATCTTTATAATCCATTGCTGGCCGCAATGCAGCTTTTAGAATTATAAATGACTGCGATATCATCTGGATAAGTCGCAATGATAGCCTTGGAGGGAGCTTCCATATCCTGTGAGATAGGGCTGAATGCATCAGAAATGTGCAGGGAAGAACACTTTGCGGCACTCCTGCTCCCATCTCGCAAGTGGGCGAGTATGTGTCCCTTACCTTTACGTTGAACTCTTCTTCTTCGAAGTACTATTTTAAAATGCCTTAGTAAGGTATCGTTCCATACCTTATCGAATGCTTGCTGCATGTCAATGAAGACAGCATTCGAGAACTCCAGATCGTGAAAGGCCTGCAAGGTGTGCTTCACCATTCTGTGGAACTGTTCCACAGTGCTATTACCCTGTGGAAAACCGAATTGGTTAACAAATTCTATGGAGCAAACCTCAGTTGGGTAGTATATTCAAAGATAGTTGGTTTTTATGTACACCGAATCACAGAACATATCACACACATATATCTATTCATGTTGTTTATTTAGCTCGAATATTTCCAGTATAAAAACTATAAGCTCGCTATGCAGTTGCAGTTTAATAAAATTTTACGAACAGTGTCACAAACCTGAAGCCACAACGTAATGGCGCTTAATAACTATGCAAACAAGCGTGGCACAGCTGGCAACTGGCTAACCCAAATGGAGAGCGGAACAGTCGAGAATTCGCAATCATGAGGTGTGCAAGCTTTTACCTTTGGCTCTACTGCATTCTGGCCCTGGTAGATGGCCAAATGCAGCCAGTAGTGCAAGCTGGAGAGGACAATGGAATACTTATTTCGGTTATTGAAGAAATGGATCGACTTGCGTTACTCAAGACCTTTGTCACGTACTCTGGACACCAGGAACAGCACCTAGGAGCGTTACTTCAATCGTTAATGGAAACATTTCAGCGCCCGGTGATTGTGGCTGGACCCGAGATAGGAAAACTTCATAATATCATTACTGATCAGAATCTGATACTGATTTTCTTGAATGACCCTCATGATGCCCTGCTTAGAAGTGTTGACCAATCTTTGACAAGCATCAAGGATGTGTCTACTATATTTGTGTACAAGATCAAGGATAATATGCTACCCAAATATTTTGCAGAATTTCTGTTAAACTGGTGCTTGGAAAAAGACATTCATAATGTGATGCTGATTCTAAGGCTGAACAACACTTTTGAAATGTGGTCATACCTATATCATTCAGATATAAAGACAGTTACACTTACTCTGGATCAGTTAAAGGCAATGCGACCACAAGATTATTGTAAAAAGGCTGATTTGGGGCAGTACCGATTTTTAATTGCATTTTACGTGAAATTAACGGAAGTATTTCTGGTAAGTGTGATTGACCTAATAATTATTATATCAATGTCGAAAATTTTCCTATTTTCAGTACAGAACACGCGATGGCCATGTGACATTGGGCGGTCAAATTGGACTTATGTTGCAGGAGTTAATGCATTATTTGAATGGGACAATGGATTTTTTGTCCCTTTCTTACCATGAATATCAGAAAGTTATGAACGGAGCCTCTATAGGTGATCGTCCTATTAATATTGTAGCCAATCTGGAGCCCTATTCATTTGTGGATCCACATTTTGCGTTTTTAATGACCACACGAATTTGCCTGATTGTGCCTTATAGACGTATGGTTGCTTGGGAGAGCTATGTGTCTTATTTCGACAGGAGGAAGACATTGCTGGCATTCATGTTATTTAATTTCATCGTCTTTAGTGGTATCAAGCGCATTGCCAATCCTCGTCAGCCGCTCACTGCGGTGCTCTTTGGAAATTTCCGGCTCCTAATGTCACAAGCTCTGCCGACACGAATGTTTCGTACCCTGGCTCTCTCAGAAAAGATTTTAGAAGTCAGCACACACATCTACAACGCAGTCACATTCAGTATCTTAGTCAGCGTTTTAACAATGGCTCTTATCACAGGCTTGCAAATGCCTGGCATCGTCGACGATGAATCATTTTTGGCCAGTGGACTCCGCATCATGGTATATTCAGAGCAGGTGGATAATCTCTTCAATGACATCCCGCTAAGTCTTCGAAATCGCTTAATTGTGGTCGACTTAAATACGTGGCTCGAGCATGTGCACGCCCTGAACGACTCATACGCCTATGTGATGCTGACGCACACGTGGCTTGGATTCAAGTTAAAACAAAATCGTTTGCGCCATCCCAAGTTGATATTGGGCCCAGACAAATTATGCGGCGTTCCGCGTTATATGCAGTTCTATATACAGCCAGGCGTATTGTATTTAAAATCTTTGAAATACTTCTTACGCCAAGCATTCGAGGCGGGCCTGACTGAGAAATGGATGCAAATGGGAATCGCTCAAGCAGAGGAAATGGGCCTGATTAGGTTAGCACCCCACGATCCGCCGAACTGTTATCCACTGCCTCTGGACTTCTACATCAGCATCCTTTTGGTATATGCTTTTGGCAATTCGGCGAGCATTGTAGTTTTTTTGCTAGAGTGGCTGTACTTTCGCTGGAATCATATTCGCAATAATCATATTATAGTTTAGGTATTAGATTGCTTAGCTAATATGGATAACCATTTGCTTTATCCCTTTTAGGCACTAGAATAAATATTGCACATGTTGCGCACTCTAAGAAAAATTAATACCTGTTTATAATTGTTTACGGTACATTTATATCGAAAGACTGGAAAACTGCAAATGAATCGTATGATTATCAGAAAGTCTTATAGACAGATATGTGCAATACAAAATCTCAATGTGTAACGAACATAGAGGTAATATATATGATTGGTCTACTTTTCAGTTATTATGTTGTCTTGAAATGTCAAATGCATTTAGTGATCTTCAATCGAAATATATTTTTATCCCAGATTTAATAATTCTATTGTGAATGAGAGTATAAATTATGGACTCTGTTAGACGCTGAGTACGAGACAGTAATTGCCTCTGTGTGTTCGTAATTGTACTGACAACACGCAACTGCCTATACTATAAAGTTTATCGTTTAGTTTATCGGCTAGAAGTTAGACTCTTGGCGTGTAATTTGTTGTTTTATTTATGGTTTATTGTTAGTGTGTATGCATCGACAGATTCTTGCCTTATTTCAGCAGATTGGCATAATGGTCTTTATGAATGAACTTATAGCGCCAGACGAAGCTGTGAATTGAAGTGGGAATTAGATAAAGTTGAAGCCATTCGAATCTGTGACTCACCCGATTGCAATAAACGCCACCAAGAAGAGAGCTGCGCTGACGAAATTGAAAAGGCCGGGCCAGATAGACAGCGAATGCTGGTAGATTAGGGTGTACAGCGGAGCAGCGACTATTGAATGAAAATTCTATCAATGTAAGGTCTGTTATATGTGCAGGTGAGAGGCTCATACCAAAAGGTGCAAAGGATTGAAAAACATTTTTGATGGAGAAAATTTTACCTGCAAATTGTGGATAATATTGATTAATGCAGCAAATACTTAACGGACTGTGGACTTGCCCAAATCGGAGGCGGGTACTATATTCGAGACGATGGTGCGGCACATGGGCCCGCCAATGGAACGGAATATGCCAAGGGCAATCGATAGATACATGTGCCAGGGCAGCATTGCGAAACCCTTGGTCAGATTGCTCAGTATTTCAGAGCCTAGCGAGAGCAGCGCCAGCGTCACCACAGACAGGCCAAAGACCTTGAAGTCATCAAATACATATTTACACAGCTGAGACACTGAGCAAACTGAGCACCTACCTTGCGCAGCATCAGGAATCCAATCAGAGCGCCAAGCATGGGCACAACTTGGCTGATGGTTTCAAAGAATGTGAACTCGCGCACAGACCAGTGAAACTTTTGGCGCACAAACAAGTACATGACGGTCATGGCACCATCTAAATGACAATTTGATACGAGCATTGAGAATCTGTCCAGCTGCCCAGTTTTGGAGAACTCACCGACAACGAACATCGACATGAACATGGTCAAGGTAACTAACCAGATGATTTCGCGGGCGTGGTGCTCACGTGGCTTGCAGCACGTCTTGAACATGTCCTTAATGTGCGTTAGGCTGAACAGACCCACGTTGTGGGGCTCGGGTTCAGATTTCATTTCGACCTTTTCACCACTTGGCAAAGAGTCCGTGGGCTCCTTCTTATCGTGCAAATGTATTTCGGTGGTGCAGAGCTCACTGGCAGAGCTCACCTTTTTGTTCTCATTTGCTTTTAGTCCAAATAAAACAATATTTTTTCCATCTAGCTCCGATTCAGGCTTTAAATCAGATTCCTTAGAATCCGTAGCTGCATCTTTTTCGAGCTTTGTATCATTGGTGCAGACTGCATTCAGTTGAGTATCACAGACTATAGTGGGTAAATCCGTTTCTCCTTTGTCGGCTTTCTCGGCTTCCTGTTTGGCATCTTTTTCGAGGCGTATGTGCAAACTCTCTGGCAAATAGAAGATGATAAATAGAGTGGCAAATATGAGAATTGCCGCTGAGATGCTCTGGGTAATAGAGGCGCTTGTGGCCTCATACACATAACTGGACAACAAAGAGCCACTGCTGAGCGCTATAAACACCAGAAACTCTATGGCAATCATTCTATGGGGGTGAGAGAAAAGAATTAACAAAATTTACACTGAGCTAGTCTTATGCAAGTTAAATAGACTAATAGTGTATATCAAAATTTCTCCGAGTGTATGCGCACCTGTGGGGCCTGTTCTTAACGTCTGTGATGTCCGACAGAAAACAAAAGGCAGCCACTGAAAAGACACACATGCCGCCCAGCAGGGAGTGCGGCACTGCTGCCAACGTATACCACCAGGGATTAATGTCGTGATGGCTGGATAGCGCACATATGATGGTATTTATCAGAGCAGAGCCAGAGAAGCCTGCAAGGGTATTAAGAGCTTAGAATTGAGAAATCGCAAGCTCTGTGCATTGCTAACCAATCATAGAGACGATGAGCAGAGGCTTGCGACCATACTGATCCGACCAGGAGCCAATGAAGAGGCCACACACGGCTGGCACAATGCTCTCCATTAGAGTGCGCGTAAGAAACATGTCGGCCACATAGGACTGTATCTCCGTTTCAATGGCCTGGAATCCTAATGGCATTTTAATAATTCTCTTACGAATGGCTTGATTAGTTCTGATGCACATACATGGATCTCGGGACTGGCGTCCTTATCGTCTAGATGGCTGCAGTCGGACTCATTGTAATGAAAAATCACTCTGCATGCCTGATATATAATCTGATTGCGCATTACAACGCCTGTGAAATGTAGGTAATTAATTAGGTATAAAAAGTATATATAGCTTATATGCTTACCTGAGAGCATGTGCGAAAAGATGAGCATGACTACAACTGGTTCTATATAGAACATATAGAAGAGATCGCGCCATGGCAGACTTCTGAGCTTGCCTATGGCCGCACACGCTGCATTTTTTTCCACCATTGCATTTACTTATTATGCAATCGACTTTCGGGTAAATATTTCTAGTTTTATTTGAAATATATGAAATGTTATTGAAATATTCGCTCAGTCATTTGTCACAACTTCATATAATTATTTCGATTTGCTTTTTTAAAACGAAAATTGATCTATAATAATATATCCGCCACGCTCGTTGCACACATTCGAAGTCCGAGAGATGCCCCCTAAACTATTCACTGGGCCAACACGAAACCGGTTAGATCGCGCTTGCTATTTGAACTGAGCTGGTGCCAGTTGGAGTCAGAGCTAATATAGAATGAAACTGGCTGGTAAATCAGCTTTAGGGGAACTTTTCTGGATAAACAGTTGAGCACGCCACTGCCTATTGGCATTGGCCGTGATGTTGGTTCAACTCATTAAAATAATCTGATATTTAGAATCGGAATAACATACTATTTAAGCGATTTTTTTGTATATTTAATTGTCAAACTCTGCGAAAATAACAACGATTTTAATGTATGTCTATGGTCGAATCGTTAGACTGATTCATCAATCACGTTCTTTTTGGCCTTGTAAAAGCAGGCATGTGTAAAATTATCAATAGTAATAAATAATATGTATTTTTTATTCATAAATAAAAAAAATTATAAAAATGAAAAACAAATATTTCTGTTATATACTCTTTTTGCTTTTTTTTATATAAACGATTATTTAACGAAGAGAGTATGAATAAAAACGTGTAAGAAAGCAACTGTTATTTGGAATTTCCACAGAATATATATACTCGCTCTTTTCACTTCAGCCGAACAGTTCGGCCATTTCGAATGCTCAGTTACCTTTTGATTTCCAAATAAATTGAGGAATGAATCTGTATCAAATTAAGTTGCCGCAGTGGGTTTTTTTTAATTCCTGAAACTGCAGATTCCCATGAAAGGCAGGTGTAACTAATGAATGAAGTGTTTTTAATTAAATTAAATTTATGGTTATTTATTTCCTTCCAGAGAGTTTTAATTATTTTTTGGGTCTCCTTTTGTGCATACACATGTCAGATATTTACTTTACAAATAAATTCACCTATGCTACCAAATTGCTTCAATTAGCATGTTTTGCTTTTGTATATACAGTTGGTCAATAAAGGAACAACATAAAATACGTTTAAACAAAAACAGACTGAAAACCTTTTTTATTGGAATCGAAAGTTCGTGGAATTGAGCTGGATGAAGGTTGTTTCCACAAGTTCATCAAATGACTGTAAATACAGACAGTCGCAGGAAGTTGACTGCAATATTAAATTGATCAAATACTAAGGAAAAGTCATGAACTTTTACCACATTATGCTGTTGCATAATTAGTTCAAATAAAGCGAAAGTTTTAAGGTGAAATGCAATGCAAACTTTGCTGCCTTTTGAGCTCTCCGTTTCACTACCTTTGGCAGCTATTGAATAGCATTGGGGCGGAAACCGCAGCTGCCACGCCTCATAATAAGTGAAGGTGTTGCATAAAATATGCATAAGGAATTGCAAATATTATTTTCAAGTTTCAGTGCGGAGCTTTGAGGTTTTGGATATTGTGGCATCAATGAAATCAATCGCTGCTGATTGCGGTTGTAATTAACGGCTTTGTATGGCTGACTTAATTGCCAGGTCATGTCGCAGCTGAGTGAATATTACGTATACGCCACGTATTCGGTTCCACTTTTGTTGACAAGCCAATTTTGTAAAGTTTTCCGCACAATATTCTGCACATTGTGTGTCCATCTAATGAAAGAGGCCTCTTCCGGCATTTAGCAACTAAAGGAAATAAGTTCATGCAACTATTGTCTCTCCACTCGCTTGCAACATGCACTGCGAATGTTTGGGGCAAATGTTTTGCGTTTTGTGTATGGCTTTTGTGCGCCTGCTGCTGGCCACTAGAACAACAAAAGCCATGTAAACTGAAAGCTTTCAAAACGGCCTGAGAGAATTACACAGGTAGGAAGTGAAGAAGACGCCAGACACCAGCAATCAACTGGGCAATACTCTGTCAGGTAGTGGGGAACAACTCAAAATAGCTCCATCTCCATCCACGGAAGAGGAGGAAGGAGACTTTTCGGTTTGTTTATTACAGTTGGTTTTTTCAGGTACACATGCAAGTGATATACTCCCGTTCCACTTCGCATGTAGGGTATGCAAATAAAGGGAAATAATTGCACAAGCAGCAAAACATAAAACATAAAAGGCCGAGACGCCGTCGCATCAAGTGTTCGCGAGAGTGGGCAAAAAAGCAATTTCTTAAGTCCAGCACGTGCCTAAATTTATTTTTGCGCTGTCCTTAATTATTCCGAAACGAAACAAAACTAAAGGGTCTACAAGCGCAAAAAGTGGCCAACAATTGGACAACTCTTAGCCAGATACCTGCCCGAGAATTTCACTGGAATTTCCCTGTGCCTGTGCCAGTTCCAGTTGCTGGGCGTACTTTATGTATATCATTTGCATGTTTCTCTTTTATTTACTGTTAGAGGCAGCTACCAGGCTTTGTGCGGCTTGAATATGCATATATGAACATAGAAATAAATATGAAATATAAATCTGAAAAATATGTTTAAATATTAGAGGAAATAAATAATTCAATAGTTTTCCGATCCCTTGAAAAATATTATATTGGTGATTAAGAGCAGGCCTTAAGTCGTCTTTCTTTAATTTCCAGCTAATTCCTTTCTCTATGCACTCGATGAATTAAAGCTGCTTTGTGCGCGTGTCGGCATGAATTTTAATTTGGGTATTGTCTTTGCGCAAATTATAAACAATTAAGAACCCCTTTTTTGAAGAGGGTTTGCGCCGAGTACTTTGCAATTAGGCAATGAGCATTAGCGAGTGGGAAAGTTTTTAAGCCGCTTTAGGCCTCTGCAGCTGCGTCGCCCTTTTATGAAATTACAAATTTCAATTCAGCGAACAAAACCAGCCTTTGAATCAATGCCTGGTTATTTTTTTGTTTTATTTTATTTTTTTTTTAATTGGCCCCAGCTTGCGGGCTCCAGTGATCTGGCCAGCGAGCTCTTTTTAGACAAGTCCGCTAATTGTTAGCGCGGCCAACGTTTTGCGGCCGGTAAGCTCCACAACTGACAACCTCAAATTGGCAGCTGCATTTTGTGGCCACTCCAAATTGCACGAACTTATATATAATGAATTTCCAGAAATTCACTGGGCTTTCGAATAGAATGTGCTGCATGTATATGCATTTGCACAGCTAATTAGGCATTAGATCAATTTTGAACTTTTTTTAATTAATGTTCAATATAGTTTCCATTCCATTTTAAGCTCAAATTGGGCACTATGCTCTATGCGGTTTGCTAATTTATATTGAATAATGCGATGTTATGTTGAGCAATTTGAAATTAATGCAGCAATAGGCTGAAAGCGTGAATTATGGAATTATATGCGTTAGTGTCAACTAATTGCTAATTTAAATAATTGGCGATTATATTCATCAGATGCTTAAAATATAAAGCTTATGTATAATGAATATCTAGTTGAAACGTGAGGCAAATTCTGATTGAAATTCCTACTGATTTTTTTTAAATGTAATAAATTAAATTAAAACCATAATTGGCCATTGAAAATGATTTTCTAGTTCGTTGTTTCCATGTAGAGCATTGTATGATAAGGTTTTAAATAGGACTTGTTTGTGCATATAGTCAAAGCCTTTAGCTGACGATTGATCAAGTACGATGACTATAAACTTTACAGCCTGTGAAGAAGTCTTCAGGCAAGGATGTAAAGGTGGTAACAGTTTTTATTAATAAATTGTTCATCAAGAATTTAATAATTTCGCCTACATGGCCCATTAAGAGACCCTACACGTTCAATTATACTCCGTTAACCCACTTTTATACATTATTTTGGGTTCAGTTTTTTATGGCCATTCATTGTGATAAAAACTGCTTCAGCCTGTTATACTCACAGCTTTATGATACACTGAATTTAATGTCTCTCGAGCTCAAACAAAGCAATTCTAAAGGAGTCTGCAGCTGTGGGCAGACCTCGCGTTGCTACGGCTGACAAATTTCCGCTCATTTAATAAATTGCTTATGAGCGCTTTTACAAATTTTTGGCGCAACGGCACACACACACACACACACACAGGAACACACGCGCAGCTGCAGGAATAACCCGAATTACTCAAAGCAAATGTAGTGGAAGCATATATGCGAATATACATAATAAATTTAGTCATGCACAGTTATATTTTTGTATAAATAAATGTTTGCTTCGTGGCGTCTACATTAAAGTCGTCGAGTATTAAACAAAAGATGCCGGAGCACTGAAAGTAACTCAAATAATTTGTGCTGCATTTGTCTTCGTTGCTGCATTGAGGTTTGCGTGTTATGCTGCCGTTTGGCTATTGGCATGGAAACTGAGGGTTTGGGCCAATGCGGGACTCGTGACAAGAAAACTCATAAGTATTTTACATATAACATTTATGCAGTTCACTGACTCCGCAATGCGTCTCAAATTGCGATAAGTCGCACGTATTTGTTTTGCATTTACATATGCGAGCAATTTACTTGTGGATATTCTTCTTATATTCTACTACCACTTCTTCGTCATCCTCTTTTTGGCAGCTTAAAAAAGTTTTCATAATCATAACTCTGTCACATTTTCCATTGTCTGGCATTTCACGCAGCGTTCGATTTAGCCAGCACGTGAAAGCACTTACTGTGTGTGTGTGCTTGAGATGAAAAGAAACTGGTGAATGGAAAATCAATACATATTTATGAGTTCATTTTGTTTACGCACTTACAAAACGAATGCTTACACCTTATGCCTGGGGGAACTTTTGTCAGGCTTACTTCTTGCTGGAATGCAGCGCATAAACAGCAATCATGGGGGTGGGCTGTGAGTGAAGAGGGCTGGAGCCACCCCCATGGAGCCTGGCAATATGTGTGATATTTCTTTTATTCGATTTTAAAAAGTCTTAGCCAGTAAGCCCCTTACTTATATTATTTTGTTTATTTGTTTTCCACCATTGTTTTTATATTACATTTTGTTTTTCCAATTTTTGTTTTATTATTATTATTTTTTGTTCAAAGCGAGCAACAAAACCAATTCGCGCTACAATAAACAGGTGCTCGGCGCTTCGTGGTAAAATAAAAATTGTAAATGCCGTGCGGCTTACGAGCTCAGCCGCAAGTGCAATTTGCGGCAGCGAGTGCATGGCATGGCGTTAGCACTCGCCGCAGAAGGATCAGCCTGCAACTAGTGCAGTTAATTTTGAGTGGCATTAAAAGCATCAACAGCCAAGCCCAAGCAAATTGCACTTAAAATGCAACTTTCTGCGTACTGGCCTTAAGAGGCGACTTTAATTCGACAGAAGTCTTAAAGTTGTCCGCATGCTTGCTGAACAGGTGAGCAGAAATTGACAGTTACAGGTTGCAAGTTTACTCTGTCTGTATATGCATTGCATATGCAACAAGAGTCAATGTCAATACATTTTATTGCATCAAATGCTGCAGTCAAAAGGAAGTCGAAGCACTCAAATTGCATTTTGCTCGCTTCTGCTGGATGCTTCGGCTTTTCCCTTTGCATCAATTGCTCTGTCTCTGAGCACAAACTTTATAGTGCTGCAATGTTTAGATTGATTGCAATCGAATGTGTGTGTCTCTCTTTGTGTGTGTGACTGTGTATGTGTGTGCATGTGGGTGTGAAGAAGTATATGGGCGTGAAAAATAAATTAACTTTAACTGTGAATTGGATGTGCCAAGTGGACGAGCAGTGCATATCGATTGATTTGGGTGCTGAATATGTGCCACAACAACACGTAGCTATGAATCAGAATCGGGTACTCTCACATGATGCCCAAGTATGTAACAGGCTAAGGGCGATAGTGGACCGAAATTAAACTAATTCTACTTTGATATACACGTAAGATATATATAATATAGCCGAGCAGGCTAGGCACAGCTATGCCATATACTATGATTTTATAAGTTCATATCTATCTAGAGGGTATCTCTCCTCGCTCTCACTTCGAGGAGCACCCTCAAGTTTGTGCCATGCTCTGTACACTTGACTTAATTGCAAGTGAGCCGCATAATGTGAATGTTGTCTCAATAACAACAAATTGCTGCAGGGCCCGTTTCAGTAATTCAATAGGCAGTCATTTTTGCATTTCAAATGACAAATATGGTCCCGGCTTATCCCCAGTGCTGTAACGGAAAACCGCTTTGATATCAAACAGGCCACTAACAAGCCCCAAACTTGGCTGGGCTTTGGGCGCGTCTCGTTTGTCAAGCCAAGAGCGCAATTTGATACAAGGGCTCGAGTCTTTAACTTTAGCCCTAATCAATGCGAAATAAATGGCCAGAGCCAGAAAGGTTGACTTTCCCAACAGATATATTAAATGTATTTACATATATTTATCTATGTTTGTATGTATGTATTCTAAGAGTATCCACAAATATGGCCACAATCTGTTCGAACTTTCAACTATGCTGCATATTAAAGGCTGTGCAAAATGTGCGCAGTTAAGAATATATATTTCTTTGCTGTTTTTGCACAATGTCATCCTTGTGTTGTATACACTAAAATGTAAATAAATAAATGAGCCTTTTGCCTGGTTACATCAGCCCATTTGAATCCTTTTCGCATTTGCATAACATATTAAATATGCAGGACACAGAGGGATCCGCACACTGATTTCCTTACGACAATAAAATGACCTATGCGTGCTCCACAGTCAGCAGAAAGATCTGCTACAAAATGCCAGCATTAAACACAATTGGTGGCTCGGGTGGTGCAATGGTGCAGTGGTGCGAGGAGCGACGAGCGACGAGCTAGAGGCGAGCGGTTAGGCAGCTTATCGCTTTGTCGCTTCAGGTATATGAACTGGGAGCCTTTTGTTCAGTGACAAACGAGCAATAGAAATCTATTTCGCTGGCACTGCAAAGGCATTTATCATTGCTTCCATTTAAGGCTTAGGCAGCTAGCTTATGCTGAGTGTGCGCTGGTGTGTGTGTGTGTGAGTTAAATAAATGCTACTTCAAGTAATTGAATTTGCATGCAATAAAAGTAAGTTATTTGGATTTAATGTGACAGACTTTGGGCGCTCGACCGATATATGCGTTTTGACTGAAAAACAAGTCAGATTTTGTTATCAAAAGAATATTCTTATCAGATAAATATATAAAAGAAGGGATAGTAAAAGGCTTATGCACAAAAAAGTCATGTAAAAGGCTTTCAATTTTGTTCAGGATATTTTTTTTTTTCATGTAAGACTATATTATTATATATATAATATCATATTATTTTTTCACACAATGAAGAGTCTTTTATGTGTGTTGTTCAGTAAAAATATGAATCGTACAAGCGCCCATCGCTCGCGCCATTCATTACTGACAACAAATTAATAGAATTTGTCTTTTCCAGGTTTATTTAACTATTTTCGCTCACTCTAATTAAATATTCCGTGTGTTTCGCTATTCAGCTTATTTACTTCAATGCGAACCCATCTAAAATTTACGGAATTTCAATGGATTCCTCTGGGAATACTCGGAATGCTAAGCACGTATCAGTCGCTTTTCAGTGTTTTGTATAATTAGCAGCTAGGGAACTGACCTCAGTAATCAATGCCATTCAGCAGGCAATTTAATGAAATGGGATAACAATTCGAATTGAAATTTGAAATTGTTGCACCGTTGACAGTTTTATGCTGTGACAAATGCCCAATCAGCTCATCAAACGAATCGAATCTGCATTCAAATAGCTTTCGCGCGAATATCAACGACATTGAGATCAGCGAAATGGAGTAGCGAAATGCAGCGGGAAAGACATCACGAACTGTCAGCTATTGAATCCACTTCAACTCGTTTAGTGTGTATTCTCGTTGCTGTTAAATTTTACTTTCGAGAGTGTTTCAGATACTTTTAAATAACTACAAAAATCTACAAATTTGTTAATAAATATAAATATAAATATTCCGTATAAGAGACTTTTTATGACTTGTCAATAAAGGCAGTTCCATAGTTGAGATTGACTTCACTGGAAATTTGCTTACCTGGCAAACAGCTATCATTTACATATTGTATTAATTGGTATTTCGCGATAGTTTTTCAGCAAATTGCTGGCTTGTGCACTAACGTAAAAAGTCAACAGAAAAAAAACTCTCTCCAAGCGATAAGTAAATAACAAACCAAAAAAAAAAAAAAAAACTATGCAGAATCAGCAAGAGTGCGGAACTGCTAGATGCCCTGTAGACTAGTCTCATATGATATTAAAGCGCTTCAATATGTTAATTTAATTAATTCTCACTCACTGGCAATCGCTTCCTCTGAGGGAAAGTAATTTAAAATGACCCACCGAAGTGAATACACCCCACGCTGGCAGCTCGATGTGTACTGGGCATAATAAATTATCGACTGAATTATTGATGTGGCTCAGTGAGATGTGCAAATGATGTTGTCAAAGCGAACGTTTGGGAAACATTTTCCCAAGTCAATTTTTCTTATGCCAATCATTTGCTTTTCACGCGTTTTTCACGCAACATTTAATGTTTGCTACGGACTTTCCATTCACAAACGAATAAAGCACCAATGAAATGAGTGGAAATGGAAATAAAAAAAAAAAAATAAAAGCCAAAGCCAGGCGAAGGCGACAGCTAAAGGTGACAGATTTGTGCAGCGTAACCTTTGGCCCATGACTGTGGGCGTGGTAGGCGTGACAGGTGGGGAAATTGAGTATTGACCAAACAGCTGAGCAAACGTTGTCGTGACCTGCGACAATTGCGCTCAAGCCCTGTTGTATTTGTATAAAAATAGTTTTGAGACAGCAAGAGAGAGGAATGAAAAAAAGGGAGAGGGAGAATGAGAGAGACAGAGGGAAAGAGAGAGAGAGAGAGAGAGAGAGAGAGCGATAGCTGCTTGGGGCAAGTTGGTGCCATAAAGTGTTAATAGTCAATTAAATGTAGTTGGGCCGCAGTGGGCGTGGTAAAACGGTTATGCCGATCACGTATGCAAAGCTGCCCGCAAATCCAAGCAGAGTGTGTGTATGTGTGTGTGCACAGTGCAATCAGTTCGAGTGTTCAATGTTTCCGTTTTCATTTCCGTTTCCGTTTCGAGCCACCTGCATTATGTGGCGTTTGCATATTGCGTCTTTTGTCCTGTCGTTTGCATTGTCAGCAGAACTCAATTGTGCTCAGGGTGTGCCGCGCGTGTGTGTGTGTGGGTGTGTGTGTGTGGCTGCGGGCGTGGCATGCAAGTGACGCCAAGGACAATTGGAAACGAATTGGTTTTGCATTGTGCAGCGTGGCCAACCGCAAGTACCACTAGAGCAGCGGCCAGCCAGAACTCATATCAGCAACTGCAAATGAACACCTGCGTTGCTTGCGGCTTAACTCATCTGGTCCGAGCGCAGCCACGAGCCGAAAAAGAATTCTGGCTCCTTTTTGGCCAAAAGTTGACTACAAAATCAATATTTACTTCTGCTGTCTTTGTTGCGGTTGATGTGATGCCTGCAGTGAAATTAGCAAGCGACTGAACTAAAGTGAACTCCGCTCGCGCTTGCTCAAGCAGCAGAATCCCAGCTGCACTTGCCTCAAACATATATTTTACTACAACAGCCGTTAACGCAACGAAGAAAAAATTTTATTCCAAGTTGCTCTGGTTTTTGGCTTTCAGCTTCAAGCAGACGAAAACAAACAATATGTAGACAAGCAAAGAGAAAAACTGAAAGCCAGAGAGAGGGAGAGAGGGCGGGGAGTAAAAGCTGGCAGATTGCCATGCATGGAGTATACATAATATGCGCAAATTAAGTACACGAACAAGATATGTTGAAATGCAAAAGACTGAAGAGTAGTTAACTAAGAGATCAGACAAGAGTAACCCAAATAATATGTGGATATGGCAGGTCGATTGATAAGCAGTCATCAGATTAGATTAACTCATGCAGGTATCTAGGTCTACTTAAAACTAAACGACATTCAGATGGACTATATCTAAGTCTTTGCACATATACAGGGCATTGAGGCAAAACTCAATTGAGTGCTGGACAGCAAACTGTAGTGAATGTTTGTCAAGTCAAATGCCAAAGCATTTTGTGTTTTTGTCTATGTTTTGGGCGAGCTCCTGCGAGCATTGCCCCGAAGCCAAAAGGAAGACGGAGAGAACACTCGAAAATTAATGAACCAACTGTTGTACATTTTGGTATGTGCACAGCAAAGTGCATAAAAAGGATTGACATTTGCAACTTTTTCCAGCCAAATGAAAGTTTTTGTGTGCCCGTTGCCATTGGGATGGTAAATGAGCTGAGAAAATTTGAAATATTTGAGGTTTATCTGTATTGTGGCAGGACTCTAGAGTGGCTCCAATTAGGTTTTGATCAAAGGCTTTATAAACTTAAATGAGAAAATGTGTGGAATTGCTGTATTTATAGTGGTTAAATTGATAGATGGCTAAATATGGACTGAAAGCTATTATGAATGGATGAAGATATCACAATCATTATATCTATTTATTTCATATATATTTGATTTATCAATTAATATTATATCTTTCCATATATCCTTTTTTATTTTAGTGCACTAAATTGAATAAAAAAAATTAATAGATAAAAGAATAATTATATGTTATCTATCTATGATATTATATGCTCACTCAAGAGCTTTTACAGCTCTTGCCTCGTTAAGATTATAATCCATTACGAAACAGAACATTTCATAGCAACTAAGCAGTGAAATATTTTCAGTTTTGTAGTTGTTAATTATTCATTTAGCTTGTTTCGGTCTGCTTAAAATTTACAACTTAATTTGCAAATCGTTGCCATGGTGTATAACCCTTGCCCCGTGGGCCACACTCTGCTTCTACTACAGTTGCACATGCCACATGCCACATGCCACAAAAATTCTATTTCATGCTTAAATATGGAAAACTTTACCCGGGGCAGACTATGCGTGCTACGTGCAGCAAAAAGTCGTGTGTATGTGTGCGTGCGCCCATGCATATGCGATGTTTGCGTGTATGTGTGCTCGGGCATGATATTGACCCACGAACCCATGTGTATGTACATTGTATGCTGCAATAAATTTGCAAATGGTCCCACGTTTTTAGTATTAAGTAATTGCTGTGGACGTCATGTAGACATTTAACCAAACTTCCAATTTCGCATGCTCATCTGCAAATAAGAGCACGAGGCGCCCAAAAGGAAGGTGAACTTGGGCTAATGAGTACCTGCTCGGACAGTGCCACGCCTCGAAGTGTGTCAGCAAGTGACGAATGTTGTTGCCCAGACCTGCTCAGAGTTTGTCTCTCACTACGAAACCGGCGCAAGCTATCCAATTATCATTGTTGGATGCCGGCCATAATTAGTCAGTGGCACACGTGGAGGACAGCTAATGAATACAGCACTCCATATCTATTAAATCAAATGGGAAGCATCTGCACTCGAAACCATCAGCTCGACGGCATTTTCTCTTTGTGCATGCGTTCGTGCGACGTCATTTCATTTTCATTGTATTTAAATGCTCGTGAAACTCAAAGCAAACAAGTGATAAAAGCTGCTTAAACATACACACACACACACACACTGTCACGCACAACATGTATTGTACTTGTAATGCTGGAACATAAAAAATGCATCAGCTGCTTGTTGTTTCCATTTGATGCTTGTGGCGGTCCGCTGCAGTTCAAAGTTCGACAGGAGCAAGTGGCGCTCAGCTGAGACTTTAATGCATATATATGAATTCATGTGTGTGTATATGTGTAGCTTTAGCCCACATACATAAATCTTACATAAATAAATCTTAAGGTTTGTTTGCATTAAACATCGCTCTGTGCTTGTGGCATGCCAGCCTAAAGTAGTAAAACTAAGATAAAACAAATTACTTTTCAGAAACAACAGAAAACTATAAGATATAGAAATAATATGTATATACAAATGCAAAGTCAATGTAAAATACAATAATATTATTGGAGTACTATATATATATAAGTACAAGTAGCATAAGTAGTATCCTATTTCATATGTCAAATACAAAATAATAACCAAAAAAATAATATCAAATCCAGAATATGTATAAAACATTTATCAATATAATCTAATGATAAAAGATAGGTTTACATCTGTAAAATACTTTTGTAGTTTTAAGATCAAACTTCACAAGGCAAAGAAATTTCCTCGTTAATTACGCTTGTCGTGCGGATAAGGCGCCATTCTTTCATTATTTTCTATAATTGGGGCTTAATGACATTTCCGTAACCTTGTTCCCACAATTATGCAATAATTCTACGCCTGATGAGCACTTTTGTACTTCAACTTCAAGCGGACCTTTTTGCTTTTCTCGCTGCCAATTAAGTGGGTTGCCATAGCGCCATATCGATATGACGCGGTCAGGCTGCTGTTGCGGTTCGGGGATTATTGAAAATTCATGAGTGAGCACAGTTGACCAGCACAGCGTATGCGTAATACTATATATGCAAGGAGTCAATAATACTTAATTGGCTATCAGCAGCGATAAAACTGGTGAAACAAATGTATATTGTATGCCGCATGCCCGGGCCCAGACTAGGCATTAAGCATACGACATGTGTGCTAAGTAGTGAGATGGCTGAAGTTTAGTAAACATGGTGTAGAACAAGCAGAATAACAACATCGTAAAGCAGCGGCACGTAGGCCAAAAAGGGGCAAATGACAATGTACAGTAGCAGCTGGCTATGAAGGAACTTTAAAGGAAATTTATTGCTCTTCAAGTACAGCTGACTGCGAAAATTGCTGCGCAAGTTAATGTGATTTATTTCGATTAAGTTTTAGTAAACTTTTGTACATTATTTTCAACTATCATAGCTAATATCTATAGATTTTCTTATAGTTAATGCCATTTATTTAATGCCCGAGCACATTTCGAACTGAGTAAGGCGCTACTCTGTATTTTGTAGGCTCATCAAGATCTAAATCTGGGCACGTGACCGCACGTTTCAATCTTTAGTTGCTCGTTTTTACAATTTGGCCATCGTTAAACAAGCTACAAAATGCATGTGCAGCCATCAAAGTTGAATAGAAACTCGAACTTAGTCAAAGCCTGGCTCTTATTCCGCCATTACCTAGCCACCCATCCAGTCAGCCATCCTGACACGGATTAGACTTCTCAAACTTGAACTGCTGCACATCCGAAGTGGAATTCAATGTCTGCGACTAAGTGCTTTTTCATTAGAAATGTCTCTCATGCATTATCACCGTTGTCTCCCATTCTCTCTGTCTCCCATTTTCTCCCTCTATATCTCTCTATCTATCTTTCTCTCTCTGTCTTACTCGCAGCACAAATTTTTGTCTTATGAGCGAGCTTTGTTTTCCCCACAGCGGAACAGAACGCAAAGCGAATTTTTAATTGAAAAGTTTTTCATTTCTGTGTATGTGAGTGAAATTAATTGGATCTCAAGGATAACAACATTCGCTTGATTTCGGTAGGTGTGTGCATGCGTGATGGACAAGTTAAATGAAATTTGTGATTTAAGTGCGAGCCAAAGCCATCCATAAATCAAAGCTGGTATCCAAGTCTATGCAAATGTTGTGGCTGCACTTGTTACACAGAAGCTAATCCAGTTAAGACTTTATGCAAACAGCATCATATGTCACTAGCTGAGCCAACTTCTTGCTCTCCCTCTCTCTCTCTCTCTCTCTTTCCCTCTCTCTCTCCCTCTTTGTCCATATCACTTTTCCAAATGAAATTAGATGCTGTCGTTGGCAGCCAGAGTCGACAGACGCTTTAATTAAATTAAACTGTAAAAGTTGGCACAACTCTACCGACACACGCACACGCACACACATACACACACCCGTAGAGCGACTGGCCACATGTGTGCTTTCAATTCGGTGCCACCTATGGCGCCTTCTGTGGCGGCGGCTTCTGCTGCTACTACTGCTCCTGCTCCTGCTGCTGCTACTGCTCCTGTGTCAAAGTTCACGCTGCGTGTGCGTAAATAATGCCTGTTGCCATACGAATTGTGCGAAACTAAAGCAGCTAAAAATGTATAAGCCCATATTAAAATAATCCGTTGCATATACAGGGTGACGCCGCAGCTGAGCCAACAAAAATTCAATTTCATTTGCCAGCTGATGCTGTCTGAGCTGCTGGCTGTTTACATTGGATTAAATGCATTTAAATATAGGTCTCAACGTTGGATGAGAGAAAGAGATAGAAAGAGATAGAAAGAGATAGACAGAGAGTGACAGAGAGAGAGAGAGAGAGAGAAAGAAAGAGAGAGAGAGAGAGAGAAAGGGAGAGAGTGCGACCGAGAGAACGATACAGCAATAATCAGAAAGAGATAGGCAGAGAGAGATAGATAGAGAGGGCAATAGAGAGACACAGAGGGATAGAGACAGAGACATAGACATAGACAAAGACAGAGACAAAGACAGCGATAGAGGCATGACGAGAGAGAGATAGAAAGAGAGAGAAAGAGAGAGAAAGAGAGAGAAAGAGAGATCACTCTCTATCTATCTCTATCTCTATCTCTATCTTCTATAGAAAACATACTTTTGAATGGTTAAGTTAGCCCCTACACAAGATTTTGAGTAGCTAATGCATTCATACACAAAATTATAAATGACGAGATTAAATGATGATGAAATTAAAAATTAGCTAAATGAGGAGCTAATTTTTAATTTCATCAAAAACATTTAGTAAATATAGATATGGAAATTACAGATACAAACTCTCACAGTGCTAACGCTCAGTAAGAGCCTTGTATCCTACTCTTCAAAATGCCTCTCTGTCTATCCTATATATGACCCTAATATTTATCAGAAACAACAACAAATTTCAATCAAGATATGTCTAAACTGTCTGAGTAACCCTGTATACTGTGTATGTTTGAAAAATTTAGACAGGCATCTGCTAAGACCATCAACAAAAAGGCCCGATGCCTAATTTCATTAAATTCCAGAAACCTGTTGTCTTAAATAACAAAATAATAAGGAGAAAAAAAAAAATGCGGGCAAAACGAAGCCAGCGAAAGAATTCAATTTAAGTCAGCCGCAGGGTGCGCTGCTTTGCTTTGCTGCAATTGACGGGAGGTGACGAGGGCAAGAGGGGAGGTGACGAGGGCAAGAGGGGAATTGGCAGCGGGCTAAATGAAAATTGTGGTTGGTGACGTGTGGTTTTCAGCGAAATGCCAGCCCCACAATGGCGGAGTGGATACAAGGAAATGAGGTAAGGTTTCGCTTTTATCAAGAGTTAATGAATGTGTGTGTGAGAGTGTAAGTATATATATATATATATATGTGTGTATATGCCTGTATACATATATGCACTTGTATATATATATGTACTTGTTCCGACAAACTCTGCTCAGTATTAGTAGCTTTAGCATACATAAGGGCATATTTTGTTATCCAGTTGATGCATAACATCTTAATGGCAGACGCAACATTTAAGTGCTTAAAAAGTCAAAGCAACTTTTCCAATTTTTATTGAGCAAACATTAAGCGAGTGTTTGTACGCACTTGTGCATCTGTGTGTGTGTGTGTGTGTGTGTGTGTGTGGGTACTTAATATAAATATAAATGGCATGTGCGTGCGAGTCATTCAAAAGCGCTTAAATATCGATATGGATCATTGCCTGGCAATGACAGTTGAATTGCTGTCAACTTTTTGGCAACAAATGTCTCCCCTCCACTTCCCTTTTCTGCATTTCTTTATTTACTTTTGTTGTATTTGTTATTACGGGCCAGCTCGTACCTCCAACTTATCGCTGTGAAAGTAAACCCTAATCACATTTACCCCCGACATCCAGTACAGCTTTTAACCTTGTCAAGCCTCGGGCAGCTCTGGCTTTGCAACAATGCAGCAATGTCGGCGTCGGCGTCGGCGTCGGCGTCGGCGTCCGCATCAGCGTCGGCGTTGTGGTCTTGTGGTTAAGAGGCACTGGAAAATTTATTACTTTCCTTGGTGGTCCAGTCGCCGGCCAGCCACCCCGTGTCGTGCCCTTCACAGCCCTGTGCAACTGCCGGAGGTTTGCTGAGTGATTTTCTTGGCCGCACTGTGTTAACTTGTTTGAGCAGCTCAAATGAGCGGAGAGCTTGTTAGTTTCTCGCTCGCTCGCCAACTGCGGCCGATTGCCAGAAAGTCCCACTCTTGGCCCTGTTTGACCGAAGTTTGTTTACTTAACGGCTTTGCAGTCGGCATTACGGCTATTGTTGCAGCCCATTAATTGGCGTTTGCCTTGTGGGGCCTCATTGATTCATAATTGCACAATTTTAATATTTAATCTATGGCAAACGCTGGCAATTAAATAATTTATTATCAAATTTATATAAATTTGCTCAGATAGCGTTTACGTAAACTGTTTGATACTCAGTTTATAAATATTTTATTTACAGCTGAAGGTAAGAAATTTGTGCTGCTCTTCAATTTATCAATATGTCAAATATTAGGGTAAAACTTAAAGACGAGTAGCACAGAAATTAGTGATTATGGCTTTATCAACTCATATTTCGATACAGTTAAAGTAAGTCTATTGCTTGCTCTGCTGGAAATTTGGTTTAGGGTAAAACTTAAAGACGAGTAGCACAGAAATTAGTGATTATGGCTTTATCAACTCATATTTCGACACAGTTAAAGTAAGTCTATTGCTTGCTCTGCTTGAATGCTATGTGCTTTATGCTTCCTCGCTTTTTTTCATATTTGTAATATATTTTACTTATTTGGGCACAAGAAAAAAATTTGGAAATATAGCTTTAAGATTCCCCAGGCATATGCGACCTCGAGCTAAAGGCATTTTTAGTTGTGGCAGCCACCAAATTGTATAATTCATTGCTGCACGTCTAGCACGTGGCATCTTTCTCAGTGCCAGCCATAAGCTATAAAGGGAAAAAGTAAAAATGTCGAGATGTGAATGTGACATTTTTGATTGAAAGCCAGCAAGCACCCACTCACACACACGCACACACACACATACACACGCGCACACACACACAAGTTTATGTATATATGCGTATGAGGGTTAAGTGCGTGAACGTTTTGGGTAGATTAATCAAATTCATACTCGTCATATATTATGCTGTGTGGTAGATAGTATTTGAATTCGTCAGATAATTGAAAACGTGTCAACAAGTCGGGCAAGTTCCGCGAATAGGAAACGCTGAAAGCCCACGCAGCTTTTATGAACCAAACGTGTCACGAAACGAAGCAATATAGATTATCGAGCGAGTACTTAACTTAAGCGCCATCAAGCTAAGCCTAAGCCTCGTAAGCCCAACACTGTCTCAAGTGGATTTCCATGTCGCACAAATGCTTCGATCGCATTTTATAATTCTTAGTTATTGATGTTAGAAGTGGTTTGTGTGAATGGGTTTTGAGTTATATTCATGCACTTTGAGTTATAGTACTATCTGGATTTGTCTTGCCCTAGCGCCCAGTGGCACTTCTGTGATATATACGCATGAATCATATGAAAATGGAAGTCTTCTTATATATTGTACTATGACGCATCAGAAATAAACATCAATTATGAAGCATGATTTAATGATTTAGCAGGAATTTGTGGTTTGGCTTCAAGGCAATAATTTGTATGGACTTGGCTTGGATATTTGAAGACCTTTTCTCATAGCATTCAACTAAAGTGCAATAATATTAATTCATAATTTCACCATTTACTTTGACTTAACTAGAATTAGGTCACAGTTTGAAGGTTTGCTGCGTGTTCTATGAATTTGTGGACTAGACAAACCTTATACGTCACATAGCCCTGAGACATGAGTTTTTTTTTCTCTCTTACAAATTTACGCTTGAGTGCTAATAGCAAATCAAACAATCGATTGAAGTTCGCACCGTGCGTTATCGGTCGCAGATAAAACAGCTAAAAGCGTCTTATGTGGAATTAGTTGCTAGTGCTTGAGACAAAAACAAAAATTGAAAAATGTGTCGCCCTGCAAATTGTGATAAGAAATAAAAGCGATCGCCGGCTCGGCGAGTGACTCCGCAGCGCAGTTCAGCGCGACATTCGCCGACCGACGGACGCGTGACAAATTGAGTTAGAGGGCTTCAGACGTTGCTGAGTCAGAAGTTATGAATGTGCTCGGCTATTTGCTAGTGGCACTGACGATATCGGCGGGCAGAGCTTATGAGAGCACGGACAGCAATGGCAGTGACGAGTCGCAGTGGGATGACTGTCCGCTGGAGCAGCAGCTGTGCAGCTTAGAGAGCCGAAACAATACGCCCGTGCGGTGCGCGGAGAAGCTGTTCAGGGCGGACATAACTGGCCTGGTCTACTGCAATGCCCAGCACTGTGAACCGGAAACGTTTATACACGATTACATCGTACGCAATCACGACCAGAGCCCGCATGTCAACAGCTGGAAGCGGACCAGAGCGGGCGAGGCGGCCACCCTGCACGACGTCTGCCTGCTGCGCAATGGATTGCCCGTGACCCGCAAGTGCGAAGTGTGGGGCATGCGTGCTCGATGGGAGTCGCTCGACCAACGGCCGTACGTAGTCTGCATGCGGAGATTCCGGGAGCGATCAATCAGCGTGGAGCTGAACAGCCTGCACGACGACATGCTGGAGGGCAGGAGGCGCGCCAACAACAGCCAGGAGCGTCGTCGCACCACGGCAATGATGCGAGACATGTTTAGGCAGCACGACAAGGCCCTGCTACCAGCCGACGTGCATGTGGTGGGCCAGATGTTCGGGGAGCTGCTGGAGCACGAAAAAGACGCCGCACTGAGCGCCGATCTGATCAGCATTTGTCGCGAGATCATGTCCAGCGATGCGGAAGTTCTGCAGCTGTCGGCTCAGCTGAATGCGACCAACTCGCTGCTTAGCAACTTCGAGGATTATATGGATGCACTACCGCAGCAGCTTGTGCCCCGAGAGCGTTGCGGCAAAGTGGTTGTTCATGCGGCAGGCGAGGCGGCTGCCAGTGGCATGGAAATTCTCAATAATGCAAATCTGGGCGTGCACGCCATGATGAGCAATAACTTGAGCGTCTTTTATGTGAACCCTGATTGTGAAAGCATCACGGGCATAGCTATATATTCAGCAGCGGCTCCAGATCAAAAGCAGGCCGCCAGCCAGTTTTGGTTCCGCTTTCTCTATGCCAACGAGAGCTTGGAGAAGCTCCACAGGGAGCAGGATCTGGAGACGGCCACGTATGTGCCAGAGCAGCTGTGGAAGCAGTTGAAGCAGAGAGGCGCCACGTATTTGATACTCAAGGTCTATGGCCACGACGGGCTCTTTGTGGAGACAGCTGCGCAGCGCAGTCGAAGGCCGCGCAGCAAAGTCTTGTCCATATCGATACCCGGCTGCGAGGGTAAGTAATCATTCCACTGTTAAGATGTGAGTAACATTAACTTTCTTCAGGCACGCAATTGCCCCAGCCGCTTCCCTTCCTGCTGCGCAACGAGAACCATCGGCAGCCGGACACTCGGGCAGTCAATGCAGGCTGTGGCTGTGGCTACTGGAACTATCAGACTTGGGTGAGCGACGGCATAGCAACCAGCAGTGCAACGGATCTGCTGCGGGATCCGATTATCGTCTGCCAAACGCGCCACCTGACCCAGTTCTCGTACCTGGTGGGCGGCAGCTATCGCAGCAATGACCTGGGCGACGAGGTGCTAGTGACCCCAATCAATGAACGTGTGCTGGACATCATCTCCATTGTGGGTTGCTGCCTGTCGCTCTTCGGCGTGCTGGGCATTTTTCTGACTGCGATGCTGTTCAAGAGCTGGCGCAGTCAGGCCTCCACCAAAGTGCTGCTGCACCTCTGCCTGGCCATGATGCTGCAAATGGTGCTGTTCGTGTTCATCAACACGGACGACATCTCGGAGCAGCTGGTCGTCCATGGCAACAACGTGCGTTGTGTGCTGCTGGGCGCTGCCATGCAGTACACCATTCTGGTGCTGTTCTGCTGGATGCTGATCATCGCCTTCCTGCAGTTCCAGCGCTACGTCACAGTGATTGGCGTCGAGCGGCCGCGTCACTACATCCTGAAGGCGGCTCTGGTGGCCTGGTTGCTGCCTCTGGTGCCCACGCTGCTGGTGGCGTGCATCGATCCCGAGTCGTATGTGCCCACAGCCGAGCAGTTGGCCACGGACACGGGCATTTGTTATCCATCCGGCTACGGGCTCACCTTCGGCATCGTGCTGCCCGTGACGCTGGTTACGGTTGCCAACTTGGTGATCTTTGTGTATGTCTTCTACAGCATTTCGCACTCGCTCAGCCAGAGCATTCAGCGGGCGGAACGCAAGCTAGTCAACAAACAAATTCGTCTCTCTGTGCTGCTTTTCTTCTTGCTCGGCCTGTCCTGGATCTTTGGCATCTTCGCCTACATGCAGGCGGGCGTGGTATTCTCGTACTTCTTTTGCCTAACGGCCACGCTGCAGGGTTTCGTGCTGTTCGTCTACTTTGTGCTGCTCGACGAGGTCAATCGGCGAGCCTGGGCAGGCCTGCTCTGCCCCACCAAGATGCAAATGGATGTGCAGAAGAGAACGACAGAGCTGCAGTCGATGACCACCAGCTCCACCAACTATTCCACCAGAGCGGTGCGGTAGGCAGCCAGCTGCTGACTGAAACTGTGTAACGAACAAACTCTAACTAGCTCCGTATTAATAATTTATTGTAACTAATATTTAATCCATAATTATTAAACATAATTTAAATTGACTAATATAACCGTTTTAATCTATGCACGATATGAGCTTTAAGTACAGAGAAAAATCATGTAGACCCGATTAAAAAATGCATTTTTAAGTACACAATTGTTTCAAAGTAATACAAATTTTCACGTATAATAATTATATACAAGAGTCAATTGTACTTGTTTTTCAATTTCATAAATATATTTTTTATTATATTATATATTTAAAATTTTTTAATTTAGATAATTGTACAAAATACTTTAATTATTATACATTTTAAACTGTCTAAATTTATATGTAAAATCTATCGAAGCCGAAATCCAATATAATAATATAAAAGCAGACTCACGATTCACTTATAAACTTATTATAATTTAAGTTGAAAAGAAAACTCAATGAAGATGCTTTAATATTTATGTGTTTCGTGCAAGTAGTCAAGCCGAATAGCCGATTTACTCTTCTATAGAATTGTTGGGTATTGAGATTATGGGGAAAATTATGAAAAGTTCCTTTAATATTTTTGAGTTTCATATAAGCAGAGCACCCAAGCGCCGCTAGGATTCACTTTGATATAAAATTATTAAACATTGAGATTCAACCGAAATTTAGGAAAGGTCTTTCAATATTTATGTGTTTCATATAAACAGCATCACAGACTCGCATACTCGCTGCTGTTTAAAGGAGAATGACGAATGCGCAGTAGGTATGCGCGTGTGTGTAATTGAAGTAGAGAATGCTTTCTGTTTGATTAGCTATGTGATAAATGTAGCGTTCGAAGCTGATTGATAGTCAGTGTGCGCACTGAATAGGTAGAGCCAAGGGCAGAGATGTCAGCCGTACAGAGGTCTACTACAGTAGTTGTTAGTAAACATACATATATGTATGTAGGTGTATATAGTTAGGTGTTTATGTGGGCTCAGCCACATTAAACTGAGTGAAATATTCAACAAACTTGGCAAGCATCAAATCAATGTTGAGTGAAATGTGACTCAGACACTATCACATAAAATAAATGTATCTAATATATAAAATCGATACATTTTTTTCGGGAGCGTTTGAGATTTAATATAAATCAAATAAATTCCAGAAATCTTGGCTTACATTTGCCACTGTATGTGAGCGCTTAGTTGTGGTTGGGGTGGGCGATAGCGTGCATCCGCTGCTGGGCATGGCATGACATGAAAAGCACATTTCGGCAAAACTTTCAGTTTTAACAAATGCACACAGCATACGGGGCGTATGAAGGACGTGCTCAGGCGTATGCACGACGCGTGAACTGTGAACTTTAAGGGCGGGGCTATTGTAGATTAGTAGATTTGAAAATCTCATATGGGAGGTATTGCACTCTGGCTATGTGAGCATCGATATAATTACATATTTAAAGAATTTTCTTGAGTCATGGCATGTCAAGAAACCCGACGATAGAAGCGAAACAATCGCTGAGCCAACTCAAGCAAAAATTGACAACAAGTCAACATGGCAAAACAATGCCTTGATTGTGTGCATTAAAAGTCAACGACTCGGCAAATGAATTGCAGGCCAAACAAATTAAATTTGCTCGCATAGCAGCTAACGGCAAACAACGAACAGCAAACAGCAAACAGCAAGAGACAAAGCAACAAAGTTTCAAAAGAGCTGCGCGACCTACGTCTGTGCACCCAATCTACTCTCATCTAATTACATTTCATTTTGATGGCCAACGCTGCGTATGAGCTATTTTGATGACACGCACCCATTTTTATGTTTCGCCCAAAAAATCTTTGGCTTGGCTTGGCATTCAGGTTGCGTCTTTCAGCCCGAATGAACTTTACTTTACCGACCCATACTAATTTGTCTAATATGTGTGTGGTTAATAACTAAGACTCCCTTGGGGCAATACTGATTGTTATCATACATCTTAATTATATTGAATAAATTAAATTGTTTTCTTATATTGCTCAAATTTCAGTGTTCTTGACAATTAAAATTTGTAAAAATTTGTTTTATTATATTTTGTGCCTTATTCGTATCGAATTTCCATTATTGCAGATCTTCGGTAATTGATTAAAATTGTAATACAAATATACATTTCCAATTATTTCATATTCGTGAGCAACAATTTGCTTGTCTAAGCTGCTCATGTTACGGCATCTAGCGTGTCCCGAGGCTCAACGACGCTACGACAGCGAATTTAATTGCAGGTGTGCTCAGGTGTGCCCGCACGCGTATGAAAATGTGCCACTTGGCCGCAAGATTGGCCTTTTGCCTGATGCTGCTGCTGCTGATGCTGCTGCTATCAAAATCAACTGATTACAATTACAAATTTCCTCAAAGAGCGGCAGCCAAAGAGAAAATCATTGACTCGGGGTACGCATGTGCGGCGCTCTCGTGGCATTTCAGATGCTCCGCCTGCCAGTCCTTACGTCTAACGTAAGGCATCGCGTATACGCAGCACTGGCCGATTCAACAGTCGACGTCGGACAGCACATTGAGACGGTTCTCAAGCGGAAGTGCTCGGCTCAAATAACAAACTTAGGAAACTGCCCGATTAGGGTTAACGGGCGGCATCTTAAAGCATCTGCTCTCTGCTCGCTGTCCGCTGCCCTATCTAGCTTCAGAGGCCATCACTTTTGGGCTACATGGACGCCAATCGCCCTTCTAGCAGCGCCATAAATTGCTTTAGACGCGCTTTTAATATGCTCGTGGATGCATATTCATAAAAGCGCTATTAAAGCAGCGCGTAAAGCAGACAAGGTGCCCAGCCAGCTGTTGAATTAATTAAAAAGCCAGAGCCCAGTCAAAATAAATGACTTGCGAGATTTGTGCTTTAGGTCAACAGCAAGAATTCGCATAAAAATATTTATTTAACACCCACCACGCGCTGACAAATGGCGGTGGTTGTTACCTCCAAGAGATTTTGCACCGTGTATGAGGCAGAGCTGAAAAACTCAGCGAACCGAGCACGGCCAACAATAGCCGAGGGACTCGTTTAATTACTGCAAATAGAAGCGCGTGCAACACCTATTTGCACACCTGTCCACCAAAAAGGTCAGCGCCAACACGCAATGCCCAGTCCGATAGAAACAAAATGCTCCTAACGGCTGCCATGCACGTGAGGCGCTCTATATTGAGATATATATGTGTGTTAATTCTATATTGGGCAATATTGATTTTGGCTATTGAACTTGGGCTGATTATGTTTATGGACTCAAGGCAGAGTATATTGGAATGGAATTATACTTTATATATAAATGGTAGAAGCTGTAAATATACTCTAATAAAAATAGACTCTAGCAGTGGTAGAACATAGCTTACCATTATCTACTTATTAGTTGAATACTTCTAATGGCAGTCAATTATTATTAATCATCATACATTACTATTTACTCAGTTACTTTATATAGAATCGTTGCCAGGTCGTAAGTAGCAGAATATACAGTAGTAGTATGTATTTATATGTAGTGGTATATGTATATGTATGCAGAATATATAGTAGTAGTATTTGTTACAGTATGACATAGATGCCATACGAATATGGTAGAAATATATATAATTGTAGTATACATAGTAGAAGTGAATGTGTGAGTATTGTATTATATGTATTAGTAGTATAAATGATACTAAGTAGTAAGTAGCAAAAGTATTGATAGATATAAGTATAGACTGTTAGTATAAATCTCTCTAAGACTAATAGAGTTATTTTCATTAGAATAAAAGTTTCTATGAAGGAACAAACGTAAACTATATTCAAGTAAATTCAAACAAGTTTTTGTTCTCTCGACAGTTGGCAACTTCCAACTTTAATTGAATTCTCTTGCTCAAATCAAGGTTGAAGCGTTGCGGTTTCGATAAAATAATTTATTAAATTTATTACCACGTTTCCTTTAGTTACATTCAAGAATTCTCTTCCAGCTTAATTCCAAAAAGTCTGTCACAAGTAATTTGTGGTTTCTGTGGTGCCTTTCATTTGAGTGCGATTCTTAAAATGCCACCCAGACTGACAGATGTGTAGGTAAATGAAATAATATGGGGTGCACACACACGCACACACACTCACACAGCGATAAATAGAGACATACTAACGCACACACACATTAATCAGACAGACGTCTGCTGAAGGACGCTGTGGGTAATTAAGCGCAGTGCTTAGGCCTGATGAGGTTTTCAACGCGAGATAAATACTTGCTTATTACAAAAACACGAGCAAAGTACCCCCCAGCTACTACTTCTGGTACTCCTGTTCGAGCCCAAGCTTTTCTTCTGTCTGCCTACCCGTCTGTTTGCCTGTCAGCACCATTCAAAGCGGAACTCTTGGTGAGTATTATAATTTCGAGTTATTTGCTGAAGTACGAGCATAATATTAATTTGATTACACTCCAGTTGCCAACTGCCAGTGTTGGCCAACTTATGCAGCATACTTTTATGTGCCACTGTGGAAATTACGACGGCAGAGGCCCTTGTCTCCTGATGTCTATATTTCAATTTACTTGTCAGTGTTCTATACATTTGCTCTAAGCCAAAGCAGACTAAAGCCACCGCAGACCACTTGTCGGTCAGGCTTGAGTTTAATTTTGCTTAAAGTGCAGCGCACAATTGCTTTCAAGTATAAATTGCCATTTAATTTGATATTTATTGTCTCTCGTCTGCCATTCAGTCGACTTATCTGGCTAAAATGCTAACAACATAATTGAAATTCCAACAATGTTGCATCTACAATTGTTTACGCTTAATGATTCCATTTAACTGCATTGCATCCTTTGTAATGTCTTTCAGCCTTTCATTCATTCATTCATTCATTCGTTTAGCTCCAAAGTGAAGAGGTTGACGAATCTAAAGTGAATCAGTCTATAAATATATATAAATTAAATTCCGATATTTAGTATTGGAATTTCATGAACCGTGCCTGAATATTTATCCTCTACTTTCATTAATATAAAAAGAATATATTTGAAATATTTTATTCGTTAGGTAAATTTGATTTATTTCGTAGACTTGAAATATTGTCTACGCTTTTGTTGGATAATCTCTCTTTCATAAATTATGTAAGAAAGCATTTTATTAAAATTGTGGCATTCTATTGGCTACTCTTGTATTCTCTTGACTGCCAAGTAAACTATATATTATTCATTTTTCTCTCAGTGTAGGAATGCATCTTTTTGCTCTGCTGTGAGCTGAGCTGCACAAAGTCATTTGCATTGTTTACTTATTTATATGCTTGCATTTTAAAGATAATGGAGCTCAGCTTAAAGCGGCTCAGGTGTGCACAACTAGAGCAGATACACCTATACATATATATATATATATATATATATATATATATATGCTCACACGCACGTAAAATGTTTATTGTACGTGGTGGAGCAAAGTTTTGCAATTTCAGCTGGACAAGTTCAGAGTGAACTAAAACAGAAACCAAATACACAAGAGTCCCATCAACTTGGGAGAGTTCTCTTGATTCTGTTTTCTTTTTTCTTTTTAGGGTGTAGGATGCCAACTGCAAGTGTACAAAACAAAAGAGAATAGAGAACAAGACCAGAAAAAGAAAAAAAGAAGTATAAATGGAAATGGAATACTTAGAGACATCATAGACTAGCCGTACTAGATAGTGAGTTGTTATGGCTGCTGAGGCAACGTGTATTTTGGATTTGCATATTTCATGTATTTATGCATAAGCCAGGCAGCCAAGCAGCCGGTGGTCATGCAGTCGGGTACTCGACAACCGGGAGTCGCTAAAAGCCAACTGAGTGCTTTTAGCCCCTGGCAACAAATGCCGCATTAACGTGGCCCTAGGGAGCTGCGTCAAAATGAGTGAACCGAATTTGCATACATCAGCGCAGATACTATTCATATCTGTACACAGATGCAGAATAGCTACAGATACAGTTATATATATATATATATATATATATATATATATACACATATATATATATATATATATATATATATATATATATATATTGTATTGCACGAAACGCATCAACTTATTAAATATGCAAATTTATGAGTGAAATTCGCGGCAAGACTGTGGCCAATTGAAAACGAAATTTTGCAAGCCGTGGATTAAAGTCAGCCACTGTTGTTGATGAATGACTCCGCCAGTCAGCACAGTCGAACGGCATCATTAATTATGCAGAAGTCGTACGATCAAAGACGAAATCTACGCCGCAAGGCGCATTGCTTGCCCCTATACGAAGTATTTTGTCACTTGATTCGATTCAGAGGCTCCACAGTGGAACTAAAAATTAAAGTAGCTCTGAACAGATATAAGAATTTATTGTACAAGTAGCTAACACACCTAAAAGACTTGTTTAGCTTGAACATCAATAAATATTCTCATTAAATTTGATCGAATTTATGACAACATTTCGATCTAGCACATTTGTTTAACATCTGAGCGTCTCTCAGCGGACATTTATTTACATATAATTAAATCTATCTTTAATTTATTTAATTTTCCGCATTCCCTGAACTTAAAGTTTGCCCCAACTAAATCGAGTTCGGCCCACTGTTTACAATAAAACATTTTAATTAGTTTATCGACGGTTTCGTGGTTTTTCGGCAGAGTTTATTCACATTTCGCATGGAAGTCCATCATTTCGTTAAGCCGGCAGCCAAAGACGTCAATGCCGCAGGCCCCGAGACAGGTGAAATTTTGTCTGGTGCGGATTTCGTGCCAGTGCAACATAAAAACCGCTGATCCATTTGATCGGCCCCGATAGCTGCCAGTTGGCGCGCCCAGCAAATGGCATTGGCAACTGTCTACTTGACCGCACCCAACCGGAGGGCCGCCTGCAGGCTCTGCACGTGAACGAGTACTTGGTTGAGCGCTGCGCTTAGTCAATTGGAAAGCAATTCAAGCCGACCCAACCTGGCCCACCAGAGCCCAACCCTACCCAGCAGAGCCCAACTCAGCTGAGCTAAAGGAAAACCTAGAGCGAGAGAGCAGTGGAGCAGGAGGCGGTGGTGGAGCTGTAGCTGGTCATGCATAAAATATGAGCGTGCTGCGGGCTGCCTGTCAGGCATAACTAAGTTTGTTGCCGTTCGCATCCAGCTACACATCCTTTTTTGCTGCCACATACGCCACGGCTTGTTTAACGACCTCGTCATTTTTATCAAATCCGTACAAAATGAAATGCCTCTCCTCAATTGGGCTTACTTCAAAAGCTCATCAAACTCATTACATAACAGTCAGCCAGACCATTTTAAGGGCTGATAAATTGCCTTTCACAGCCAGCTGGACACGGAGCACTACACGAAAAATAGATGGTCAAAAATGATGGGCTTGAATAAAAGATACTCCTTAATATTTATTCTCAAATCGTTTATCATTACTATTTGTTTGAGCTGGGCTTAAGCTAGCTAATGTTAGAGCTAACTTTGATAAACTTCAAGGAATTTCTATACTAGTGTACAGTATCTATGACAAACAGTAAAATTATTATTAGTTAAGTATGCCACATACCAAACCTAATATATCGAGCTACTCAATTCTTGGGCTTCAAAGAGATAAATTCATTAAAATATAATCTTGTCAAGTCTCCACTCTCATGGCTATTACAAATGCCTCTTTGGCAACCTCTTGGAGGGTATTCAGATAACGTTTTGGACAGACAGTCTCAACTTTATGATGATTATGATGGTTCCTTTGCGCCTCGTATGAAATATATATGAGCCTTTTGTCCGACTTAATGCTGTTCGCTTGAGCAGAAGACACCCTCATCAATAAGAGGAGTGGATGCGGATGGATGCGGATGGATGCGTGGATTTGCTTGCCTGCTGTGTAAATTAATTGCACAAATAATTTACATAGTAATTAAGCGAGCTTAAACGTTTCATAACACTTCATTCCACAATCCGTTGCATACTTGAGAGAGAGAGAGATCGCGAGGGGGAGAGAGAGGGAGAGCCATTGCGCAATTTTGCATATAAATCGAAATGTTAATGCAATCCAGCAGATGGAATAGCAAATTCCAATTACGTAATGCTCCTGCTTAGATCAATGCCAATGCAGCGCTTTAATTAAGTGAGTAAGTGAGCCTAAAGCTAACGTAGCGCATCATTTCCGTTTCCGCTTTCGCTTTCGTTTCCGTTTCGGTTACCCGTGTTTTTATTCCAACTCGTTTTCAGCATCCACTCTTTGCACACATTTTCCTCTCTCCCTCTCTCTCTCCCCATCACTCTCTCTCTCTCTCGCTCTCTCTCTCTCTCTCTTTCACCTTCTCTCGATTTTACACAAAATAATGATTTGAACGGGCGAAATGAAAGACACACCCTGCACTCAAACATACGTAGTTGGGACTCGCAATCAACGATTCCTACAAACAGCATCGAGCTTGGGGCGTGTGGCGTGAGGGGTGGGGTATGGAATCCGCGAAATTTTCAACAAATTCCATTAGATAATTGCATTGCTTGATGTGTATAACCAAATAAATGAAAATTGAATACACCAAACGAATGGCACAAACACAAAATTATATTTACATAAAGCGCAAAACTGTAAAAAATGTTCAGAATTCCAATTGGTCTAACAACACGCAACTCTGCGAAAATGGTTATATACTTTGGGGAAATGTTACACCCAGAAAAGTAAGTGGTTTGAGTTTCGCCCAATAAATACAAATGAGTTTTCACATATCATTGTGTTATCTATATTTCAGATTTAGAGATTTTGCATGTATATAAAATGTGAATTAGTTGAATAATTACCCAAGACGATAAATCTTTAATTTTTAGTTAATCTGCTCTGTTTAATAGCTGTTGATGTATGAAACGCTGTTTGCTTTTCACTTAGAGTATGTTTAATATGCTGTCTAAGTCTGTCTTGGAGTAATCAAATATTTCACACAAATATTTGAGAACTTGGCAAAATATGACTAACACGAAGCCTTTCTAACGATTTATATTTCAGAGCCACAGATAGATAGGATGATACTAATAATATTCTAAATTAAAATAGAGAATTATTTTTCTTGCTTATCTTAGTTAGCTTCTACTTATAATATAAAGTCTCATTTCAGGAATGATAAACACAGGGCAATGAAAATAATTAACCAAGATCTGAATATATTTTTCAGGATGATTGTGAAACGTGCTAAATGCTAATCTGAAACCAGAAAAACGTTTCACATTAGTTCTTCAATATAGTACAAAAGATGTCAGTTCTGCAACAGAAATATGGATATGTTATTTTTTAAGACATATCCATTATTTGAAAACAGTAATTCTGTCATCTAAAGACTACTATTTGGAAACGATGAAAACAACTTGTTTTCGTATACCCATAAGTTAGAGTGAGAAAGAGATGGAGATATGCAAAGCAACAGCCCATCTTGACAGAAGTCAGTTTGAGTCTTAATTACAAAATGTCATTAAGTTTTATTGTCTTGCATAATCAGTTAATTGAGTCATTGACTAGTCCGCTTCAGTGATGATAACTTGAGCCCATTGAAAATGCGAATTAAGAGTTGCGAAAACATGTGTAGCAGACCAACCAAGACTTGCCAAAGTCCCTCAAGTATACATCAGTTTTTATCAGTTTACTCAACGAGATCATCTCATTCAGCCAACACGATCACTTGCTGATTCACTGATCAATTAAACCCCATCATATTCAATGAAATTTAAATCATATCATGAACGCTAATCGATATCAAGTTTCAGCAATCAGCAATTTAAAAAAAAGATAATTCAATTTGTTATGCTTAAGCAGGCGAGTTAGTAACGCATCATATCATATTTATTTATTATTCAATAATATTTGTCATCTAAATTGTAATTTGATCACAGTTATCACCAAATAAGGCAAATCACACACAATACAATATATTTTAGTTAAGTTGTCAAGCAGACAAATCTGAAGTTTGCAATACAGATAATAGAACCGAAAGGCCGATCAACCAAATATAAAGGGGCAGCTATTAAAAATCAATATAAAGCCACAAACGTCTGTTCATCGAGCGTCTTTTGTATTCCTATATAGGGAGTGCTAAGCTCTAGACACACATCCATTGAAGCCAACTGAATATTTTTATGTTAATTAAATATGAGTTAAAAAAATACTAAATTAATACGTACATTTAGATTGTAAAGGCGCGGTGCCACGAAAATGATATATTCAGATATATCTTGAGTTATTTGCATAATTATAATGGCGTGAACAGCGGACAAGTCGCCCCGTTGTCTAAGCTTGTCTAAGCTCACACGCATGTATATATGTGTATGTACGTATGTATTTGATTCTGCTCATACGTTGGGGTTAAGACAGAACGTGCAGTTTATCTCGACAATCTCAACACTCATTGTTTATTTAGTTTGCTTTATATACGTGGGCTGGGAATTTGTTCGTTACGCACGCTGATCGATTCAACTCGATTCATAAACCTAAAGAAGTGAGAGGTGCTTGCTTGAATTCGAGACACCCTATACGGTAATGTATTTAGGCGTTATGGAATCACCTACTCATTATTTAAATTAAATTCCTTTACTGCCTCGGAGATACGCTCTATTGGGAGCTGCTTTTACATAATTAAGACATTTACTGAAATATGAGTAGCTATTTAATTCAATTGAAACTCGATTTAAAACATATAATTTATGTAGAACACTTCTCTCATTTAACGGAAAACTATCTAGAGTGGGGTTATTAGGCAGCCCATTCTATGGCCATCTAGAGATTACTCTTTTGGTATGTCGAGCAGCGCGTGTTATAAGGCCAGAGCCACTTAACTGCCGTAGCTATTAAAGAGATGACAAAAGTTTAGCAATGTGACTAAGCTTTATGATACCCTTTTGATGTCCATCTAATGAGTATGGTAATGAGTATAAAATGGAAGCAAACTCAAAACCAGATCATTCAAAACTTAAGTTAAGTGTAAAACATTTCCAAAATAGAGAGAGAGAGAGAGAGAGCAACAAAAAAAAAGAAGATGATCATAAGATAAATATTTGCATAAATCACGTGCCCCGTTGGCAGCGTTAGCAAAGGAATTAACTTTTAAAAATAAAGCGACAGCTGCCAGCTAAACAAAGATAGAGACAAACAGAGAGAGAGCGAGAGGGAGAGGCAGATATCTAGTTGATGGAGATGGAGATGGTTAGCATCGAGCACCGGTTGGAAATTTATGTAAATGCATTTGCGCTGGCCCGTGAACTTGAAACCAAAACTTTGCCTCCGGATTCAGTTGTCGAGCAACTGCTGAGCCAAGCGAGTCGGCGAGCGTGTGTATTGAATATCGAGCAGCGAACGAAGAATCAAGAATCGATAGTCAGTCGAGAACCGAGAGCCCAGAGCCGAGAGCCGTGAGTCGGGTGTATCGTGTACTCAGTAGCTGGTGTCGTGTGATATTTAATCATGGCAGGCAACATGTATAGGACGTGCCTTTGCGTAAGTAGAGCTGGCAAACAATATGCCAATATATGGAATGCAATTTGTCTTCCAGCTGATAGCCTTGCTGCTGGGCATTGCATGCGCCGCCGGCCCCGCCTACCTACCCCGCCCGACGCCCACGCAGCGGCCGACGCAGAGCGGCACATACTTCTATGATCCGCCAAGTGCGACGACGATGGCGGCACTGCGTCGCATCATCCAGGGCCACCTGCAGCGCTTACAGGTGGCTGACAGGCAGCGTTCACAGCAGTGGCAGCTGGCCAGGGTGGATGTGCAGCTGCAGCCGAATCGCCAGCTGCAATCGGCTCCAACCACTAGGCAGTTGATTTTCGAGTTTATGCTGCCGCCAAATTCGCCGACGCCCAAGAACTACGCGATGAACTTCCTGCCGGAGGGCAAGGATGTGGCACCCGGAACTTCCTACATACCGTTAAGGCTGGTGCGAATACGGCGTTGAATACAGAGGTTAAGCGAGCGAAACCGAAGCAGAAATACAGATGGAGAGGGGGAGCGAGATGCGTCGGCATCGTCTGTTATTCAAATGAGCCGAGACGATGACAGTCGGAATGCCGTTCTCTATGAGCAGCCGGTAAATGAGGTTAATTTGTTATAATCCTACTGGTTGTTAAATAATTTAACGATACATGTATATATTTAACTATAATGAGCATAGCCTAAGCATTCCGTATTCTAACATAAGCTCAAGCCAATTTGTTGACTGAAAGCAAAACCAAAGCATAACTCTGAGTTACGGCCTTTTTAAATTTCAGCCTCCAAATTGCGGAATTAGATAAGAAATCAAATTAAATAAATAAAGCCACGCATAGTTCGTAATGAAACACACGCAGAAAAAAAAAAAAAAAACATTCACCAAAATTAACTTTGTCATATCATTTACATAATTTAGAAGCGACAAATTAAAACGCACCAAAACGCGACCGACAAAAAGCGGAAAAAAACTATACAAATAAAATAAAAACAACAAAATAACACTGAAACTAAAACTGAAACTGAAACATAAACTAAACGCGAAATTGCAATAAATTGCTATATAAGGTCACGATCGGATTTGATATTACAGATTAGTCGCAGCAGTTACGCATTCCCTTCAGTCAAAAGCAATTTAATATTAAATGCCTCCACATTAATTTTTTATTAACAATTCATAACGACCGAACACATCAGTGGATTAACATTTGACAATCGCTAAAATTTAACTGTTGACGCACCTAAACCATTGAATATCATTATGAATATATTTCATCGCATGAAACGTAAAATTAAAAAATATGTATATATTCTACTTGATGCATATGTAATTTGCTATGCTCCGAACTCATTTCCATATTTAGCTGTTCTGTTTGGTGTAAAGGACAAATACTGTTGGGGTGAGTTTGTAAGCTTATGTACAGTGCGTGTCAAACTGAGAAACCGGTTTGATGCACAGCTAAAACGTTTAAGCGCTGTGTAAAGTGGTTGGTGTCTTGACTGGCACAAGCGTCTCTTGAGCTTTTGTTGTCGGTTGTGTGTCATGGCTAAATGATTAATAGCTTAAAGCGAGTTCTCCAGATTTTAAGCTTTGATAGGTATTTAATATGTATAATATTTAAGAATTTCGTGAGTGAGGTCGCTACGGCTTAAACATGATGTACAAATATTTATATATTCTTATTTAATCTGAGCGGTAGCTGGCATGTGAGCATGATTTTATAGTATACCTGAGCATAGTTTTGATTTTGTCATAGAATTGAGATGCACTGTTACCAGAACTAAGTTATTCAAACTATCAGCTTTTTATTCCATTTCAACAGTTATGCTTAAACCTATAGATAAAATACTTGTTACAAACTTTACAACAAACTATTCGCTGGTGAACGAAATTCAAATGGACTTCACTGAGGATTGGGTTCGTCTGGAAGTGTTGCTGGACGAAGTGGACATTGACTGCTGTTCCCCATTGGGCATATTTATTTGCATCTGCATGGAACAAATAAGATTCAGCCAAGCGTGTCGATTTGAGGCATTCAAAAGCACAAAGTAAACAAAGAGCACAAAGCCTTGCAGCGTGGCGCTGAGGCAAAAGAGATAGGAGAATATAATGCCGAGGCGCATATAGCTGCACAGGCCAAAGATCCAGGTGAGGCCCAGTAGAAAAAACAGCAGGACGGACAAACGCAGCTGCTGTATAATTAGCTGGCGCCGTGGATTGAGGGCACGATGTATGCTATAAATGATGCAGAGCATCATGAAGGCGTTGGCAAAAGTTATCAAGGCAATGGGCAGCACGACGCCCAGCGCCAGGCCATAGCCAGAGGGATAGCACAAAGCCCCGTTGCCTTTCAATTGTTGCTGCGACGGCTGAAAGGAGTCGGCGTCGAGCAGAACGACCAACAATGTCGGCAGCACTGGCAGCGTCCAGGCAACCAAGGCCGAGATGAGTATATAGTGACTGGGCCGAGCCACGCCTATCACTGTCACGTAACGCTGGAACTGCAGAAAAGCTATAATCAGCATCCAGCTGAAGATGACCAGCACAGAGTACTGCAGTGCAGCGCCCGATATCAGGCAGCGATTCCAGCTCTGCTTCAGAGGTAATTGCTTTGCCCCGAGATACCCAAAGAGCAGCAGCTGCAAGGCGAGAGCCAGGCAGAGATGGAGCAGCACCTTCGTGGATGCCTGACTACGCCATTTCTGAACCAGCGCCGCAGTCAAAAAGATGAAGAGTAATCCGAACAGCGAGAGGCCGCAGCCCACTTGGGTGATCAGGTCCAGCAGCTGCTCATGTGACTCCTCCAGCTGCATATCTGATTCCTCCGCTGAGTGCTGAGCGAAGCTGCCGCCAATCAAAAACGAAAACTGCGTCAGATGCTGAGCCTCGCAGAGCACATTAAGCTCCTCGCTATGACCGCCACAGGTGCTGACTCCATCACTGAGCCAGCTCTCATAGTTCCAATAGCCACAATGGCTGCCCTTGCCAGTGACTCCGCCACGTGGCAGCAGAAAGGGCAGAGGCGCAGGCAACTGATATCCTATGGGAATGGCAGGATTATTAGCCAAACAGCAGCTGAGCTGGACCTTGCTAACTACACTTACCCTCGAAGCCTGGTATGGATATGGACAGCACTTGACTGCGTGGCTTTTGACTATGCTGCTGAGCCCTCTCCACGAAGAGTCCATTGTGAGCGTAGACCTTGAGTACGAGATACGAGGCGCCTACTTGGCTGAGCTGCTGCCACAGCTGCGCCGGTAGGTAGGTGCCCGTTTGCAAGTCACTCTCGTTTCTCAAGAGCTCCAGGCTCTCGTAGGCATACAGAAAGCGATACCAAAAGCCGCTGCTGGCGCTCTTTCGATCCGCAGCTCCTGCTGCATATATAGCTATTCCTGTGATATTTTCACACTCCGGATTGACATAGAACACGCTCAGATTGCTGCTCATCAGAGCCTGCACGCCCAGTTCCGCATAGTTAACGGTTTGCACGCCCTTCTCAGCTGATTTGGCTACCTCTGCTATCGGCTTCCCACAGCTCTCGCTCGGCACCAGCTGCGGAGGCAGTGCATCCATGTAATCCTCGAACTTGCTCAGCAGCGAGTTGGTCGCATTCAGCTCTGCTGAGAGACGCAGCACCTGCTCATCGCTGGACATGATCTCCCGGCAAATGCCGACGAGATCGGCACTCACCGCTCCCGTCGGTTGCTGCTGCTCGAGCAGCTCTCCAAATATTTGCGCCGTGCTGTAGACGTCAACTGCGGTGAGCTGGCCTCGCGCCTCACTCAGTAGATGCCGCAGCTCGGCCAAGACGAAAGATGTGCTGCTCGCATTCTGGACATCTTCGCGCAGCTGATTGAGCTGTCGGCTCAACGAGCTGCCGGCACTGCAGTTGACAGTCCCAAGAGTGGCCCACTGAGCACTTGCGTTGCACAGTCGCCGCCAGGGCAGACCCCGCTCATCCAAGCACAGATCCCGCATGCTCGCCCATTCTCCAGCTCTGGTGCGTGCGAAATGATTCAGATGCGGCTCAAAGGTCACCTTGCCAGCTGCAGTCAACACTTCGTAAGTGTGGTGAAAGTCCTCTGGCTCACAGTAAGCCACGGGCAGCAGCTTCATATAAAACACACTTTGAGCAGGCTTCACTGTGCTGCTGTGGCTCCTAAGCTGCCATTGCTGCTGGGGAAACAGTTGAACACTTCGCCAGGTGGTGCTGGGCGCTAGACGCACATGCGCCAGACTGGGCCGCAGTCCAGCCAAGATTAAGCAAAGTTGCCAAAACATTTCGCCGACTGGTTAATTACGACGACACATGATTTAAGCCCGTTAAGCTGCCAAAGTATTTAAGCTGTTCAAGCCGCTGCTGTGTTGTTGTGCTCAGCTAGCGCCTCGCTCGACTGTCGCGTCTGGCGCGAGCTTGAATGGCATCACGACATGAGCTATTGGAAGTCATAAATTTGTAGCCAAGATGCGCTTATCCGCATTACGTAATTACTCACCTGCTCATTCATAAATGAATACATACATTCATAAATATTTAAATAAATAAATACTTTTAATATATATGTATGTAACGACCTCTCTCGCTGCTAACTCTTCGCAGAAAAACTCAAGTTCAAGTTCGATCGGTAGCTGCTCAACGTCAGAGCAATAAACAGAGAGGTGAGCGGGCATCTCTTCGCCTCTCGCACCTCCCTCGCCTTGCACATTTCCAGCCATTTAAGCAATTCAATTCAATCTGTCTATAATTTCTTTAATAATACACTGAATATTGAGCAGCAGCAGCGCCTCGGCCTGTCGACAGCTTCTTCATATTTTCGAAAACCTCTCGAGCTCGGGCTGTCAGCGCTCCAACTTGAGCGGAATTTTATTTGGATTTGCGTTTTTGCTTTTATTGGCGGTCAAGTGTGCCAACTAGTTGACTTTTTATTTGCCTTGAGGCTACTCGAATTTAATTAATAGACCAACATCTGGTTCAAGTTGTTAAAATAAACAAGAACACGCGCGACGCTCAAATTAATCTTGAAAAGTTTCTAATATCGATTCTCTTATAACTATTCCAACACAATAAATTATATTTGAGTAATCTTTTTCCAAGAAAACCAGAAATCTAAATTAGTTCATATTCCAAATTAGAGCTCGACTATGAGCACATTGAAGGTGGCACATTTCCTTGCATAACTGGCAACGACTAATAAATAATGATAATTATCGGAAGGCTATCTTTTGGTATTTAAAAATAAATAGCCATGATTTTGTTTATAACAGAAATATGCTGTGGTTTTGTCACTACGATGCACGTTAAGGACATGACGAGATTGCTGAAATCTGGCTAAAATAAATAATATTTGGGTGGAATATAAAAGATAAATGGACTCAAGTTAATGCTAAATAACTACTACTATATTTAAAACCGAAATGTGTAAGTCATTTTGTTGAGGAAGTCAATTTTTTTTTAAGATCATCTAAGGTTCATGGTTTCTGCGCTATAGATTATATCAGCAAATTATCTAAATTGTTTGAAAAGTCAAGCAATTATTCATGAAAAACAGCTTAAACTAAACTTAAAGTGGATCTAGCATACGCTGATCGACTATGAGGCTCATTAGCTTAGAAAAACTGTCACAGCAGTACTCTATTAACAAATAAATACTACAATTGAGCGTCTTAAATGGCCTTAAAACTGCAATATAACATTAAGCATTTATATACAATATACAAATGGTACGTTCCATTTGTATGTTACTACCATCATATATATTCATCTGTGTCTGATTCCAAAAACCACTTCCGTTGCTCGGCAAGTCAAGGTCTGATTAAGCAACTCCTCAATAAAAAGTTGCTAAATATGTTAGATAAATTAAGTAGAAGATTTGAGAATTTCAAGAACATAAATTAATTTAATTTCTTTAAATAAAGTTGCAAAGTGCCAGAAAGCATTAGGACTTATTTATTTCCCCAATTCATTCGTGGAGATACAGAAATCCAACCTATTACAAGACTTGAATTGCTTTATTTTGTTATTTTACAAAGTTTTACCTATCCAAATTGTATTGTCTATTGCTCTTCCCACATTATAATCCATTGTCCAACTTCAAGGACATGTAAAATTCCTCAGGTCATCCTCATTAGAGCTTGTTACATGCTGGCTCAGTCTCAATGAATCCCAACATGGGAATGTTGTTTCGAATGCTCATCTTATATATTCATATCTTGATACGATTTGCCTTGGCCACTTGGCAGGGAGTCGCACGTTTGCATCGTTGTTGCCTTTTGCATCTGGTCAACTGCAGTTAGAGGTCCTGTCGGACATTTATTTTCTGCTTGAGTCAATATGTCTGGGCGGGTGGAATGCGAAAATTGCAGCATATTCAAATATTTGTGCGCTGGCGAAGTATGAAAGTGCAAAGGTGAGCATCGAAATGCAATAAATATGCTGAAGCGCAAAAGAATTTCATCAAAGCGAATAACGTGCATCTATGAGAGTAAATAAAATGTTTGCTCAGCTCCTATGATTGCCAATTCAAATCAAATTTTTCAACTTTATGTTTTATGCTATGAAGCAACTTAAAAGTAAATCAAATAACAGTCGAGAGAAGTCAGAATCCCATTTGCACATTTTATAAATTATCATAATTCAATTATAGTTTGATTAGATATTTGAAAGTGGAAATAAAAATGAACTATTTGTGCGATTTATCTTGATGAATGACTGATTGAATAAAGTTGATTAGGAATTGAAGTTTATTTAATAATTTTGGAATATTGAAATTGTTAAAAATAAGGTAGAAATAGTGAGAATGAGCAACATAACTTCAATAAGTTATAGTTATATGCAAGTTGAAGTTTGAAACATAAATTTCTTATATAGTAATTTTATAAAAACATTAATCAATGATTCCATCGAATGCATGTAGAAATTTCGGTAAAGTGTTACTTCATATTTAAAATTAAATAAATTGTTATAATGTACATTCAAACACCTGAATTGCATATGTTTCCTTCCAGGGTAGTACTGGGTTGATCAACTCATATTTTGTAGCTATGCAATAAACACTTGGCCAAGTGGTATGTTTATTTATTTATAATATTTATAGCAATTATAAAGTGTAATTTATTTTTTAAATTATTTGTTATTTTATTAAGTATACAAGTTATTGCCCAATTCACATAAGCTGCTTGTTTCCCATTATTATATGTAGCTATTTATATTATATTTACTGCTTAAAATATTTGTTGATTTATGAATTTATATAGCAGCGGCTGCAAAATTTAAATTCAATTTCCATGTCAATCGAATTAAATGTGCTGACACGGTAATTAAATTAATAATCAAAGTCTAAATGACAATGTGTGCGCATTTGCTTGATTAAATGATGATTGTGTACAAATGATGTGTACAAAGAGGTCCAGTAGCCGCTTAGTCAAGTGCAACCTGTGCAATGCTCTCAATCAGATAAACCGTTGTTTCTCCTTTTCCCATGGACTCGAATTGCACCTAAATGCAATATCTCTCTGTCCCTGTCCCTGTTTCACGCTCTGTCACTCCACCGGGCAAGGGAGAGGTGGAGGTGATGGCAGCCATTAGGCACCGCAGCTCTACTGGCTACAAAGTTTCCTTTCTTTTATTTTTTGGGTTTGTGAGAAGTGCGCTGCTTGCCTGGCTGGTTTCACTTCAGGAACTTATTTATTCAAGTGTGATGCGATTATCCTGGCTGTGCTTGTCCTGTGTCTCTATGCACAGCTAAAGAAGTGCTCGGCACATATTCTGAATACCATTATTGTCAGTTGGTTTTGTGTGCGTTCGGTTCTTAGTTCAACTTCTTCACTACGCTTCTTGTTTGTTAATTAAATGTCATACAGATTGTCATCTTTGCGGCAAGCACTTGATTAGAAAAACTGAAAACGTTTTCTCATCGAAATTGTAGGGTATCTACTCCGGTATCCTAGCTACAGTGCTCACATTCTTTTGCGTTTACTTGCCAAACTCAAGAGCTCTTGATTTGACTTTGCTGCTTGAGTAGCAGCTGTAGTGCTTTCCATTCTATTCAAGGCAAAGCAGGTTAGGGTATTCTATTTGTGGTCTACGTCTATTTGGCTCTGATTTTAATAGACTGCTGTCTGCTGCGGGCGCTAATGCCCAAGCCATACCTGGCTACACTTTCTCTATTCAAGGCTCATTCTATCAGTGTCAACGGCATTGTCAGCCTGCCAGCGGCAGCTCCTTCGTTGGCCTTATGCCGACATTTATCAGACATCGCAGCTGACTTTTGTTGTGGTCTCTGCGGCTGCACTTGCAGCTTTTCAGCGTGGTCTTAAATAAAAGCTGAATTAAAACAAATAAAAAACGTTACAGTTGCTCCGATTATGACGGCGAAATACTCTGCCTCTGTGGAGATGAGTTTGGCGTGGAGTCTCAGTGATGCTGCATCTAAATTTTCTCTCTTTGATAGATAATCAATGGGACTCTAATTCTATTATAATTAAGCAGAGCAAACGCGAGTGTGCGTGCTCTCGCAGTAAATGTGCTCAATATATAATTAGAACTGTGACTATATTTAGAAGCAATACTCAGGCCCTAGATGTGTCTTCGTTAATCTTAATTGAAAGAGTAAATGAAATGAATCATTATATGGAAAATTATTGATTCAACTCTAAAACACAACATTTATGAATTATTTATAATCTATCAATGATATTAAGCAAAAGTTCATATTACAGATATGCTAAATGCATAGCGTTTCTAAGCAATTAAACTTAAATGTTTGAAGAGCCATCTATGAGCCAGTAGCCAAACCAAACTGAAAAGGGAAAGAGAAAGAGAGAGAGAGAGAGTGTGTGTGTGTGTGTGTTTGTGAGAGAGAGCTTTTCGGCAGCTTTTATTCGTAAACAGCTGAGCGTGTGCCTGGCACATTGACTAGCGGCTGGCAGGCGACAGGAGCTGACACCAGCCACCGCGTTAGTGGCTGTTGGAAAAGCGCACACAAGTGTCCTGGCGCCAGCTGTGGTGTCCTTTAATATAGCAAGCATCAAGCGGCGGCTGCTCAGTCGTCGATGGCTGCTTCAAGCTAACACTGTTCAAGCATTGCGCTCGCACAACCTGAGCTAACGGCTATTCAAAGAAGGCTCGCGCGCGCTTCGCTTATCACAGAGCCCAGAACCCAAATGCGAAAGTTGTGAGTGGAGTGTATGTTTTGTGTGTGTGTGTGTGTATGTGTGTCAGGATGTTGTTTAGCGAAACTGAAGTGAAAGTCAAATCTCAAATACAAAACAAATAAATCATAAGCCAAAAATAAAACAAAAGCCGGGAGTGAACGAATATATTAAAGTAAATATAACGGCACAAGCAAATCGCTAAATAATAAAAACAAAAATAAAAAACAAAACAACAACAACAACGACAAAAGCACATAAGAAATATGTGAGAATGCCGCCAAAGGACTGAGTCAAGGCGGCGTATGCGCAACGCTTCCCTGAACAAAAACTAAAGCATACTTTTGAGGGCTCTAATTTATTTCGGTGCGCATATTTCTATCGCTATTGTCTCTATCGAGTGTCGGGGCGGCAAGGGGGCGTGTCATAATTTATGTTTTACGGTTTTTGTTTTTATTGTACTTTTTTTTCGCTTGCTTTTTTGGTGTCCACGAATAAGAAAAAATTACAATAGCACAAGTGGACATAGCGTTGGAAACAAAACGAATAGAAATATTTGCCTCAATATGTCAAAGTTTATTAGACATTTGGCTTTGCGTGCCCGCGGCAATTTGTGGACAGTTGTTGCGAGTTGTTATTGTGGCTGTGGTTGTTGCTGTTGTCGCTTTTCTGGCTGGCACGGATAGTAAAACGTCCATTAGTTTTGATAAATGTTTGCCCAGTTGAACATCCAATTGCCCAATTGAACAACTGGCCGCACAGCACGACCTAAGCCGCCTCGGCTGTGGGCTCATTATGGATTGAGCTTTGGCTGAATGAGCGGGCCATCGTTTACTTAGTTACTGCACGTTTAGTGCCAAATTGACAGACAATCGGGCAGAAAAAATGTCATTACAGTTAAGTAATATTCGCGTGTTTAACACTTGCGTGCACTACTAAGTTGACAAAACGTTTTGAGACGTTTCCTGGCATGCCTGATCACCCAACCGAGGCCCCGGCCACAGCAAAGAGTTGCCAGCTCCCAAAGACACCTGCCTGCCAAGGGAGCTCCTATTTCACAAAATGTCAAATGTTTAACGTAATTAAAATTCGCTGAATTGGAAGGCGTCTGAAGAGGGTTTGGCGCCTGGTTGGTTGTTTGTTTCGTTGGCTGCCAGGTGTTGTGCGGCCTCATTCGCCGTGCTAAACTCGTCAGATTAATATGCAATAAACGCCCAAATCAGTTAGCTGAAGTGAATAAAAGCAAACAACTGTGCCGAACGCTAAGCGATAAGCGATAAATGTGACGCGGGCCGAAAAGCAAAAGTCAAACAATGATACACAGCTCGCAATAATGAAGCTGAAATAAGTACCGAATATAAATATATATCAACGGTGTATAAATATATCCCTGCTATGGGCCTTAACGAGCGCACTAATGGCACACACAACTCATATACACTCACACACGCACACACGCGCGCGCAAGACAAAAATCGATATTTTAACTTGGTCCTTAAAAAACTTGTTAAACTTTTGCGGCCGCTCCAAAAGGCATTCGTCTTAAATTTGACTTGGCAAAACGGGGCATATCCTTGCGAACAGCTAAGCATGCAGCAAGGACTTACTTTTCCTCTCCTTCTTCTTATTGCCACCCAGTTGCATGCCCCAACGTGTGGATTGTGCAGTGTTGCTGCTGGCTAAGAAATGGGTGACGCCTTAATTGCCGCACACTTGGCGCGGCGCATAAATTTTGGTGCTACGCTTGACTTGCTATACACACACACACATACGCCCATCTAAAACGATGTGAGTGTGTGCCCGCGCGAGTTTGTGTGTGTAATTAAACAGCGTTCTGCATCCTTTGTGCCGCTTGTTGTTGCCATTTTAGCTGCTTCTCGCATGCCTTTGTTGTGACCCAGTTGGGCTGGCTTCGTGTGCGCCTTTGGCAGTTGCACGTGTTGCATGTGGCATGCAACAAACAGGCTGGCATGCAATAACAGCTGCAATAAGCCGCCAGTAAATGGCGTAACATATATAGCAAACCAGCTAGCAGCAAGGAGCTCCTTAAGAGCTCACTCGCACTCATTGGCATATTTGATTAGCATTTCATTTTTACAAAACATAAGGAAGGAACAAAAGCACACAAAAATGAAGAACGGTGGGGCGTGGTTCCTTGACATATGCAAAGGGGCTGGCCAAGCCGAGCCCAGCCAAGTCAGACCAGACCAGACCAGGCCAGGGCAGGTCAGAAAATAAATAAAACCAAAGGCCAACAAAACTTAAACGAAACGAAATGCAAAGCGAAAAACATTGTTAAGCCGATTTCAATGTTTAAATTCATGAAATATTCATGTCCTTTGTAGAATTTCTGTTGTCATCTCAGTAGCCCACACAAGTCCTTAAAGCTTCGCCAGAAACTTTGTTGAACTTGAACTCAAATATTTCACTATAAAAATATCAACAATTAATTACACCATATATGTATTCAGCTCTAGCTCTACGGAAATTAAAATGCTAAATTGAAATCAATTTTAATTCGATAAATATTTAATATATTCAAAACATATGATAAACAGCAATTTGTGAAAGTGAATTAAAACGCCAGCAAAAACTCTTTGCATTTCAACAAACCAACCGAAACTCAAACAGCCAAAATGGTAAGTTAGAGCCTTCAGAGTGCACTCGAAATGAAATCGAGTTCATGCATGAACAGAACCGAAAACTAACCCAAATAGCATGTCATCAATATATTGAAGTATTTAATTGATGGCTCAACTAAATGATAAATTAAATTTTTAAAGCGAAATATGCCAAATGTTTCAAAGGAAAAATATCGACAAAAAGAGAGCAGAATAAACAAATGAAATTTTTGGGTAGAAGGCGAAATATTTAGATAGTTGAGAGGATTCCTAAATGATTTATGTAGAATATTGAATATAGAATTGATGGATTACTATGTATATAAACATAATGGTAAAATAGAGAAAATGTTTAGCTAAAATAAATACCAAATGTACAGTAAAAAAAACTTGAAATTTAAAATATAATATTTATAGACAATTTAAATTTTATTCAAAGGAATTTAAATATTCTATTTTAAAAGACATTTTGTAAAAAATAGAAATATAAATATAAATAAATATATTTTTCATGCATAACTGAGAATATAAAAACACTATCACATCGACTACATGAATTAGTTAAAATTAGCAACAACAAAAAAATAAATAATAAATAAAAAATATATATCTACGTACAGCAAAAAAAAAAAAAAAATAATAATAATAAAATAAATTAATTGAATTCATGCTATTTTCATATAAAAATTGCGCACAAAAGCCGCCGTATGCCGATTTTATAACATAAATCAAACAAAATCGAAAACGTCTCTTAAAGGCCTTAGGTAGAACAAATTAAATGCCAAGGACAGTGATAAAATTCAACTTGGCAAAAATATCAACTCAATGACTAGGCAAACAAACTTCACATGTTGACATGTTACACACACGCATGCAGAGAGACACTTACAAGGACCCACATCAGCAGCGTTCCTCATTTAATGATAGCGATTTTCGCATTTCTTCGCATGCTTTTCCATTCTATTTTTAAATTACGTCAAACTGGGATCCGCGTGCAACTGTTTGGCTCTAGTGGTTGTTGATTTAGACATGTTGTTGTTGCTGTTTGCGTTAATGCTGGAACATTTCAATGTATGCACAACAAAGGCAATAAACATCAAATATCGGTTAGATATATCTTCATCAGGCAGCTAACAAAGAGCAACAACAGCAACAGCAATAGCAGCTCCTGTAGCCCGCCAGACGTATGCGTAATGTATGTAAATGTATTTCAAGTATTTTCCTGGCTTGCTTTGCATCACTTCCGGCGGAAGCGATTGATTGTGCGCCATCTTGCAGTGCTCTATGGGCATGTAAGAGCGTTAGAGTGTTTCACTCGCCCTCGCTCAGTGTGGGACTTGATTTCGCATAACAAATCAAATTGATTGCTCGTCGGATACATTTAAAAGAAATGAAATGCGCAATCCTTATTGATTTCACATTTTTAACAACATTTCGCAGGACTCAAAAATAAGCCTGAACGAGTTTCTCCTCAGACTCTCTCGTTGACTTTTTGGTTATTTTTTGTTGTTGTTGTATATTTTCACATTTCATTTTTTAGCCGTGCATCCTCAGTAGAAGTTCATTTTACTGTCACATTATTTCGCCAGCGAATGTAATTAAAATGTTAGCCGCATTCAATTTAGCTGGCACTTTTATGATTTCATTTTGAGTGGCCATAAAAATCTTTCTGTAATTTCTGAATGGCCGCCAGTTAAAGTTCGGCATTTAGATAAATGAAATCCAGATAAAAAAGCAACAATTCAAGTAAATATATATATATATATATATATATATATATATATATATATATATATATATGTATATATGTATATATACAAATTTATTTGGCATTATCATATAACTGTCCCATAATAATATGATATTATTATTTCTATTTGCAGTATGGCTTTGTTAACTACGCCCTGGAGCTGCTGGTACTCAAGCATTTCGGCGAGGAGATATGGGAGAAGATCAAGTAAGTAGCGCCAGCACTGGCGCACAGACAGAAACTCATTAGATGCGTCTAATGCGAAAACTAGCATCGTCTTAAGCCAGAACTTGGCATATCATCAGAAATTAATGTGCCGCTTTTATTGTGCGGTACAAAAACAAGGCAAGTTTCCCAGAAACGACAGCACAAACAGTTGGAAATGTGTTTCATTGTATTCCGGGATGAAACGAGCACTGAAAGTCTTGATTAACATATTGTATTATGCGAAAGTTCATTAATTTCGTTAGGGCAGCAAACGTATTTATGAAGATGCAGATGCAAATGCTGCTGATTATTAGCATGTATATTTTATGTAAAATAGTTGGAATTGGAGTTCGAAAGAAGAACACACAACTAGCTTGGACAAGAATTGCGAAACGGTACAAATTGAAGGTGTACATTTTCAATTAAAACCAGGTAGCAGATTGTCTTGACAGAAGCGCCGAAGTACCTTAAAGGTTCAGACAAATTAGGTGTTTTGACTCATTTTTGTTGTAATAAGCCATATGACAATGAGAATAATGATAAATAATTATGATTAAGATACTGTTAGCGGTAATGATAATGATAAAGTATTAACTTGATTAAAAAATATAATAATATTAGTAATTGTTCTTACGGATAGCAGGTAGTGCGATAGGAATAGGTAAGAGCCCAATGTGTGGACTCTAAAAATAGGCAGATGAGTTATGATCCTTGCAACCCCAACGAGAGACGAGCGCTGAGCCTTACAAACTCAGCGCTATGATAAGAATATAATAGACTAATGTTGGGCCTTACAAACTCAGCCATAGACGCACTAGATTTGAGGGTTGAAAATGCATGAGTCTGAGTATAAACACCTAGGCTCAGTAGAATAGAGATCAATACATAACTAAACACCAACATAGTCAAGTGCATTCGTTCGGTACTGATAATGAAAATGTTGATAACATTGACAATGGCAATGACAATGACACTGACAATGCCAGTATCAATGGAACTAGAAATTATAGTGATACTGGCAATGACGATGTCAATGGAAATAGCAATAATAATGACAATGTCAATGACAGTGAAAGTGACAATGACAGGGACAATGACGATGTCAATGGAAATGACAGTGATAATGATAATGATAATATTAAAAATAACGAAATTTTTTAATAATGAGCATGCAGCTGAATATATAATACAAATACTAATAATAATGTTAATTAAACATGGCAATAAACGTGAAAATAATATCATAATATCCATATCGTACCTCTAGCTAATATAATTAGCACAAGGGCTGACTTAAACAAATATCGGTGTAACAGCTAACGACTTGCTTTAATGAATCCCGACTCATTTGAAATGAATCCCTCATGACACACAGACAGGCGCGTAAACACTTTACTAACAGCCGGAAGCGTGTGTAAGCAATTGTGTCCCGTGTGAGTGTGAGTGTGTGTGCGTGTGCGTGTGCGTGTGTGTTTATGTTATTTATTTACTATTCAATTGGTGTTGGCCTGCCTTTTGGGCAGTTGGTTCCAGTTACGGTTTGCGATGCTGCTGCAAATCGGCATTGTGCCGCATTTAATTAATAACTAATATAAACATAAATTTATGCGTAATTGTGTGCCAAACACTAGCCGCAATTAACTAATTATCCATTTTTCATGTGGCTGGAACGTGCTGGCACGCCTACACACAAGAGTATATAAATTAGTTATATGCTGTATAAGTATATGTGTGTGTGCGGACGAATGTTTGTGTGTGTGTGTGTGGCACATAAACAAAGCAAAACACGCGTCGCATTAATGTTAACAACGATTTGTGGTCCTAAATGCAGCGCTAGAATTAACGGATATCCGCCCCAAAAATGTCTGATTGTGCGTCTGTGTGTGTGCGTGTGTGCGGGAGCTCGTGTGCGTGTGAGTGTCTGCAGGCAAATACAATTCGCATTTATCTTAATTAAGTTATTGATATGGCGTGTGTATTTGCTTAGCGCCCGTTTCTGCCTCTGCGCTCGACTTTTGGAAGTCATGGCTCTGCCTGAGTCATGTGTTCATTTCTCCTGCTCCTCCTGCTTCTGCTCGTTTGGGGTCTTTGTGCCAGTAGACAACCAGCACGAACGGGTGCATGACGTCAGTGAAGAGAGCAGCTCGGGACGTTGCTAATTGAGCAAGATTTATGATTTTTGATTGCCTAACCGCAAGTCAGCTGACTAAAGAACTGGCGGCATACACTGCGCCCAGCAAAAATCAACCCTTTTAATTATCTACATGAAAGGCAACAAGCAATACGACCAGAAAGCCAACTTTTCTCATTTGTTGAGCGAGAACGCGCTCAGCTTAGCCACGGCCTAAACGTCTGTCTGCCAATGGCGCTGCCAATGACATGACTTTAATTACATTGCAGCCCGTCGGCATTGACAGTGGGCAATCAGTGCAGCAGGAGCACTGGGCCAGCGGGGCAGTGTGGCAGAGTGACATTGTGGCAGTGTGGCAGTTGGCAGTGGCAAGAGCCACACTTATTATACAGCCACTTGAAGCGCCCAGCCATTGGCATTGACGTTCGTCCACACTTGAGTCAACAGACACATACACACACACACACACAAACAGAGAGAGAGAGAGACTTAAATATATTCAACTGGCGCTGAGCGCGTGTCGTGTTTTCTTTCGATTCCAAGAACTGAGTTGAAGTCTGCGTGACTGCCTGGGTGCTCGTAGCTTCAACAGGTTAACGCGCAGAACACTACGAAATCTATTACAGAACTTAACACGATTAAGCACGCCTTCTTCGAAAAGACGATGCTTTGCATATTTGTGTGTGCATTTTGACTAATGTAAATCAAATAAGACGAGTTTTAAATATTATTTTTCTTAAATTTGTTTTATGTTGCCATATAGGAAAGCTTTAGACATAGGCATCTCAATATTCGAGGGCAGTTCTAGTAGTAGTAGTAGTAGTTGATTTCACTCTAAGTATAGTTATAGCAAATAAATTGAAATTGAAGTTTTCATTAATTTACATCTAACATTAATTGTAATTAAACTTTTAGCTATATTTAGTATGAAAATATATATATATATAAATATTAATTTATAGCCCAGAGCACAGTGCCTTGAGATAGCTGGCGCCTTAGACTCGCATCTCTAGCAACGTTCACAGACAAGTGTTGGAGTCCTCGTTTGCCTCTCGTTTAGTTGCACTCGAAGGCATTGTCAAAGCGTTCATTAAAAAGAAAGCAAGACCAAAGGCGAATACCATTGACAGGATACAAGGAGCCAGCGCATACGTGCGTGCCCGTTATAACTACTGTCTGCGTCTGTCTCGCAATCTCTTTCTCTTGCGCTTTCCATCTGTGTGTGTGTGTGTGTGTGTGTGTGTGTCTGCGTCTGAGCCTTTAATATGAATGGCAGTGGCATTTGCGTTGATTGACGCACTGCTGACCGCAAATGAATGAATGTGTTTGACTATCTATCCTATCTCTAATTCTCCCTCTCTCTCTCTCGCTCTCTCTCTCTCTCTCTCTCTCTCTCTCTCTCTCTCTCTCTCTCTCTCTTTTCTCTCTCCTTCACTGGCAACGAGCACTGTACCAACCGGCCTCTTGTTGATTGCTTTTAAAGCTGACAGCTGCTTTTTCTTAGCTTTAAAGCCAGAAGACGTGTCTATTTAGTCAGCCTGCACTTAATCAGAATCTCGGCGCTAAGTGCTTTATGGGCTGCTTCTTTTACTCTTTATCGTTATTGTTATTGCTGTTATTGTTATTGTTGTTGTTCCCGCATAATTGCAAAGCATCAATCTGCAAATGAGCTTCATTAATTTGCCACATAAATAAGAACAAACACAACATTGAGCTTAAGCCCAAAGCAGCTTCAACTGCTTGGAAATATTAGCTTGAATTTAGCTGTCTCTTCGCATGCTCTTCATAAATGGGTTAAGTGGGGTATATTATATTAGTGCATTTTGTATTTTGGGAGAGTTCAACAAACTTAATATTTAATCATGGTAATAGAGTCCTTTATATGAAATAAACTGGAGATTGGAGACCAAAAGTGCATAGCTGAATTATATGAGCAAGATACATAGAGAGCATTTTGTAGTCGAGTAATCTTTGGGTTATACACTTTCAGCTTTTTTTTTAGCCCTGCGGCTTGACTTTGACTTTGATGTGGCACAAGGATCACAAAGATTGAGTAGCGGCTCGTGCATAATACGCGCTGGCTGAGTCAGTGGCTGAGGCCGCAGCGCTTGACATTAAAGCTCATGAGACACACACACATGCACACTGTTGGCCACGGTCAAAGTGGCAGTTGTTTTGCTAATACACACAAACCGGAAATGTAGCTGATCCCCCCTGACAGCAGCCCACAGCGGCGCACATCTCTCTGCTGTGCTGTCGCAGTGTGGTTTTATTGTTATTGTTGCAAAAGTCCTTGTTATTGTTATCGTTGCTGTCGCCGCCGCCGCCGCCGCAGTTGCTATTGCTGCTGTTGCTGCTATGCGTGTTTGTGGCACTTTAGACAAAAATCGATTTGCCTATAAAATGTTTTACACACACACACACATTCGCACATATACGTACACAACCACAATAAGGCCAAGCTGCATGTGTCGGCATGGCGTCTAAGCTTCAAGGCCCGCCCCTTAAAGCCACCCGCCCACGGCTGTTTGTCTCTCCGCTCGCCTGCCCGTATTCCAGTCAACATGCTTGTGCGTAAGTCTGTGCATATGCTGGCTCAGCTGAGCTGCTGTGCTTACTGCCAAAAATTCACTGCTAATGTGTCGCTCCCCCGCTCCCCTGCCACTCTCTCTAAACCAACTGCCGGACCACACAGCCAACTGGCATGCGGGCAACTGGGCAGCGATTGATTATGCACACATTGTGTGCTGGCTCGCTTCAGAACGCTTTCAGCTCAATTTCGCCTGGGCCCGAAATAGCCCAGAAGGGGCAGTTCGAAAATAACTGGGCTGAAAGTGATTCAAATTTATAGAAATTTCGAATAGATCGATGACAAACTAAAGTGCTCAGTCACCTTCCATGCCAGCCCAATGGAATGATGGAACTGTGCTGCTTTTGCATCTGGAAACATTTCTTTTTTCAGCTTTTTGTTTTTGATTAGCTCGCAGTTGCGTTTGGAATTGGCATCAGGGCCCCAGAGCGAAATTGGGCCATAATTCTGCGCGACCTGGCCGTGTCGCTTGGGTCGCAGCTAGTGGCATGGAAAATGTGATATATTGACAGAGCATTGGATTAGCTAGAAGCTACAACACATACATGCGTCGCCTTCACCAGCGACACATTTTTCGCTACGCTTCACATATTGCGCATACGCCCAGTGCGACGTCGGGCCATATGAAATGCAAATGGATCAGAGCTGAAAGGCTGGAGGGCGGAGCCAGCACATTTCAGCAACTTATTAACTTTATAAGCGTGGCAGCTATGGCAGCTGCTGACAAATCTTAAAGTATCATCAATCATTATTCCGCCATGCGGCTGGGCAAAGGCATAGCGAGGCACACCCATTTTGTCAGCTAGGCGCAGATTTTCAATCTGATGGGTCTACACACGCAATTGAATCCCTTTGGCTGTCATTAAATATACATTTAACACGCGTATTCATGCAAAATCTCTTCGCTAAGTGCCGCTTAAGAAGCCGAGCACAACAATTTGATTTCGCTTTATTTTCTTCATTGAATTCTTCTTTTTGGTTTATGGCCGTAGAAAGGCCCATTAGACGCCCTGTCCGAGCTTCATATTACAGTGCTTTATTTTAGCCAACCATTTGTGGGCCCTGCTGCTGTTTAGATATTCATATCAGCACACACACTCGCACACGCACACGCACACGCACACGCACACGCGCACACACACGCACACATATAAATCCACGCCTGCAGCATTATGTGGTGTTTTCCTCTTTCTATTTTTTGTTTTCTGCTTTGTTGTTGTTATTGTATTTCTTCTTTTTTTCCACACGAAAATCGATCGCATTTTCATGGCAGACATTATGGAAATTCGAGTCGCTTTTCAAGTGTTTGTCTGTGTGAGTGACGGAAATGGCATTTCTCAGGCATGTAACGAGTTGAGGGCGTGTATGTGTGTGTGTGTGTGCTAATGCGTCAACAAATGTGCGTTGGTGCGTCTCAAGTTTCAATCCCAACCAAAAAGCCGTTTCCCTTTGCTGGAAAAAATTCCTCTAGTTTTAAATATACAAAAGCTGCCAGCGGTGTGCGATGTGAATGTTTGCGTGTGTGTGAGTGTGTGTATCACAAGAAACACACATAGACCACAATAATCAAGTGGGAATGGAGTCCGTGAGTCTGCTAAATGTTTTCTTTTTATGTGTGTTCAAACTTATTCAGCGTAAGCCTATTTGAAAAACATTAATAAACAAAAACAATGAAACACGACTGATTACAGGGTATCTGATAGTGTGACACTGACGACCTAAGCAAAGTTGTATTAGAACAAATAAGAAGAATGAGAGAAACCATATTAAATTCAGTCTCAATTTAATTGTTACAAACTTTGGCACAAGTTTCGTAAACTTTTTTTATGATCCCATCAGTGGCTACAGAACATTCGGCCGGAGACGTCAAATCAACCCTTTCTACACCTGCAGGCTCCATGAAATACCGCTAGCTTATTTTCAACTTTTTCGCTCTTCTGTTTGTCAAATTTTTCATATCTCGTCTCGAACTGTCGCCGATTGTTTTCGACAGTTGAACGCATCCAATAATATTTTTATTTTTACTTTCTAGAGGCGTGAGGCGGAGGAGGGAGGTGGGCGGCGTTTGCAGGGACGGCGAGGGCATCTGCCCATCCTTCTCTCTCCCTCAGCTATGCCAGACTAAATGCCTCTTCATTTGACACGTTTTCGCACTTATCGCCGAGATTACTTTTCCCATTGATTGCATTTCCGTCTTCTCTCAAAGACTCTTCGCGGCGACTTCTCGACTTCCTTTTCGTTTTTTTCCTTTTCTTTTATTCTTCTTTTTTTGACTGCTTCATTTATTGTTCGTTTGATTGCTTCATATTCAGCGCATTGGCACACCAGGTGTAGCCACGCCCATGTCCGCAATTTATGCTTGTAAGTTGGCGTTTTATGTGCAACACTTTTATCGCTTTATGAATAACGCCTCGCGTGCGTGTGCTCAAAACTTGGCCACGCGGCGCATACGTAATGTGAATGGCGAATAGCGACAAAAAAAAGTCCAACATGGCTAGCATCATCGCCAGTTATGGCTTCTCAATAACTTCCTTGGACGACCCTTCTGTACGTTCAACTCAAAGCGAGTATATTAATCTAAAGCAAAGCTTAATTGAGTACGCTCTGCAATCGTATATAGACTGGCATCATAGGATTATGAGGAGCATCAAAATTATTTATTAAAAAAATGCAAAAATATATATAGATAGTTCATGAATTGCCCCAAATATTCAACAGCTAAAATAAATCAACCGTAGAATCGAATGCAAAAATAATATACTGTAAATATAAATAGATTGAATGATCGAATGAACTCTGTAGATATACATATTATATATGTATATGTATATACATCATTGTATATATCCCCAAAAATAAAATAATTCACTTAATGTAATACCATCTATTCTATTTATATCAATATCCAAGCGATGTTTGTTGATTCCGTTACACAACGCGAAATTGAGGTCATTCCGCTCTGCTTCAGCCTCAACGTGATAATCAAGTCCAACTTCAGCCCTAAAGTGTGAACAGTTTGTGATGTATTTCTGGCGAAAAGCTTTTGTAGGCCATGCTTACCTAATTTCCAGCTCACTTGCCGTCAAATGCTAATTATAAATTTATCGACTTTCGTGCCAAAACTAAAGATCGCACAAAAAGTCCATTAATTCATATAATAACTTGATACAAGGCAAACAGCAAGCCGACAGTGCCCCGCCCCCATTGAACAGCCTTGGGCGACTCGACTCACTGCCTATACCTTGACGCCTGCGGGCAGGCAACAAATATTAATTAAATAAGTTAAATATGCTGGCCGCTCGTTCGTGTTGTGCCCCGTCCACAATATGCGCGTTGCCTATCGCGTTAATCATACGCCCAGTGCGCGCTATGCGAAAAGTTTCGACTGTGTGCGTGTGTGTGTGCTTGCAATACAATTACGTTCGTTTTCAGTGTGTGGTCAGCTGCACGGCAAGTCTGTGAGAGGGTGTGGCATAATGGTCAACCTACGTATTCGGCGTTTAAATGCATCAGTGGTAAAATTCGTATTTATTGCACTCGAGCATTGTGTAGCAGCTGTGCGTAGTTGTATGTGTGTGTATGCGCGGGTGCTTGTGCGTGTATGTGTGTATGCGCGGGTGCTTATACGTGTGTGTGTGGGTGTGTGGGTCTGTGTGTATGTGAGGTTGCCTTTGGGACGCTGTGCAACGCTTGAATGCAATTTTTATGGCACTCATGCAGCAGATCAACGAAGCGCAACTTCATAAATTCCTTTGCTCTTAGTTTTGTTCTCTTTCCTCATTCTTTCTCTGTTTAAATTCAAGTGAGAAATATAACTTGAACATGCAATTCAAAATGCATTGAATGCGATTAAATTTATTCAAGTGCCTGCAACAGCGGACACATCAATTTGCTGACTCAAGCTGTGCTGCCAGCTGCTGCAACTGCTTCAGTCCCAGCTCAAAGCAAAGCTGCACTCGTTTGTCTAACAGAGATTTTTGTCCCAGCCCCACTACGTGCCCGCTTGCCTTTCATGCAAATCGATGACGTTGACCAACGGCAGGCAGTGCAAGGAAATTTGTTCTGATCTGCTGATTTGTTGCCGCAGGCAGCTGAATTGTTGTTGTTCTTATTGTATGAGTGTATGTGTGTCTGCGAGGAGGAAGCAAACAGTCGCAGACATGTGCGCGTTGTTGCATGCACATGTCTGCGACTGTTTGCTTCCTCCTCGCAGACACACATACACTCATACAATAAGAACAACAACAATTCAGCTGCCTGCGGCAACATTGCGACTGGAAACTTGTAAACTGCAATGGCATGCCAGACCGGAAGTGTTGCCACTGTGCCACTGTCAATTTGCGACATTTCGTTGTTTGTTGTTTCGTTTTATTCCTTTCGCTGTTGTGTTGCTATGTTGCTACTGCTGCAGCTGCCACGTTTCTGTCACTTCGAATTTCGCATTTGCTTTGAGTGCCGCTTTGGCCGTTGGGCATCATTAAAGCAGACACCCTGCTAACAATATTACAGCAAAATATACCCTGTACAATGACGATAATCAAAGCAGACTTTGTGCCAGATATTGCGAGCATATTATTTATTGAAATTGTAAAAACGCCTTTGGTTGCACCTTTGGTGGGGCATACAGTCTTCTCTGAATTGTGAGCATTCAGATAAGAACGAATCTGACAGCTAAATGATATGATTCTTTTCTATTTAGTATAAGTTTTCATATAATAATTATAGTATATTTGATATTAACACTCATACGGGGAATTAGTCAGTCAGTCATTTGCTGCTTAATCTACCAGAATTCCATAAAAGACCTTTTGGTAATCCAAGAAGCTTATTACGGAAGCTGCAACAGGCATACAAAAAGCGCTTTATATTTCGCATGCTCGGCATTTCTTAAGTTTTCGATTACGGAAATTGATTTACTGAACATTAAAAAGAAATCTAGAGACTCGGCAAATAAAGATAAAGATACAATTATTAACAAACTTTGCCTGCCAAGAATTTTTCAGCTTTAAATAAAACAGAAAAATGCCAAGTAAATTAAGGGCTAAATGTCTGAGAGCACCCAAATTTCGTCCAGTCAGCAGCGGCCAGGCACAAGTGAGCCCCAGGCAAAGGCAGGCAAAGTCAGTCCGCATTTGGGCGCATTTATCAGCGCGTATCGACAGTTGCTAATGATGTCCTAATTTCGAGATGTCACAGTGTGCGCATAGATAAAAACGCTTGCGGATGTCGTGGGAGGGGGGTAGAGTAGGAGACAGAACAGGCGAAAGTCAATCGATGAGCGGACGGCCACAAATGCCAGAAATAACAAATGGCCAAGGAAATTTCAAGATGGAGATGCTCTGACAAAGCTGCGTTCGCCACGCATGAGGACAGTTATTAATGAGCTGATTGCAGGCCGGAAAAAAGTGTGATTCATTAATTTGGCCAGCCGGGAAGGTGTTTACTTTTTATCTATGTGGCAGATTAAGCTCTGGCACACTTGAAACTGCGTTAAGGGCTAACCATACGCAACGTGGCCGTGGCAAGGACATTGCTAGCTTAGAGACAGTAAAAATGCTAAGCCGCAGCTAAATTGACTCGAGTTGGCTAATCACAATCACAATGACAATGCCAATGACAATGACAATGACAGAGGCAGTGGGAGTGTCAGGGGCAGTGGCAGTGGATATGACATTGCCATACGCAATGTGCAAAATCTGGATGATGAGGATTAAAACTGGCTCCCAGCTGGCGGCCAGGCATGTGGCCTCCTCCATCATTAACGACGTACATCACGTCTGCCTGTGGTTGCTCTGCAGCGGTTTAACGCTAATCGCATACAAATACGCGCACACATGAAAGCCCCAGCAGCAGAAGGGGCCAAGGGGGCGGCGCTCAGGAGGCTGGGGAAAACGCAGTTTCACAAACATTCGCAAAGTACGTGCAGTTGCAGAGCAACCTGACATTGCCCCACAGTCCCACTGCCACACTGCCCCACTACGGCCTGCTTTGAATAACACGCCTCAAGGATTACGACGCCCAAGTCACATAAACACATGGAACAACGGACCAGAGCATTTGCTGTTGGCAATGATTGCCCTCAAGTTACCCTCTACTGTGATCTACAATACAATGTAAATAAAGGCCCTTAAAGGCTTTGGCTGGTTGCAATTTAATTTAATGGGAATATAGAAGTCGTTCTCGAAATGAAATTTCAATCTAAGCTTAATCATAATATACTTATATTCTCACATTTCTACTTTGTTTTCTGATCGAATTGCCCTTAATTGCCTTATCAAATACTTTTGTATGATGCTCTACTCTGTTGACTCTTCTCACACAACACCGAAAAGCCCCTCATATAACTACAGGGTAGCCACTCTGTATCCCAGTCCTCTCTCTCTCTCTCTCTCTCTTTCTCCCTCTCTCTGCTTTGACTGCAATTTGAATGTTAATTTGTTAGCCCATGTGGGCAGTGCTCAATGCTCAACAGTTTACGCAGCTTACCGAAGCTCCGCAACTTCGTTTCGCAATCTCAATGCAATTGGCTGGCTTTTGGCCATATTGTCGCCTCAGTTTAGGTGCGAGCAGAACCAGGCGGTGTTTCCTATTACCAATGCTAATGCCAAAGCTAGCCCTGGCCATGGTCCAACTGGTCTCTTGCTGTGTGCGTGTGCGTGTGCGTGTGCGTGTGTGTGTGCGTGTGTGTATCTGTGCTTCTCTATTTGCGCACTATAAAACATGTGACTCACTTGAGTTATGTGCCACATTAACTTGCACAAGTCTTAAGTGGCTTTTAACCTTATTTCGTTTCCGTTTCTTCGCTGCAGCTTTCCGGTGGGCACTTTTTTTTTTTTTGGTGAAGGGTTGCTGCAACAGCTCCTTAGAGAACTAACCAAGCCGAACTTGAAATGCACTTAATTTTCTAAATGAGTTTCAATTTGTTTTCAGGCAAGTGAAAGCCAAAGTTCTCAAGCCAGTGCAGATCAAGCATTGATTGCTTTATGAGAAATTGAAACTCTCATGTGTCCTTAATTAATTATTTAATTGCCAAAAATATGTGTATTATTAATGTAGCAATCTCAAACAATACTTTTGACTCCCTCTCAAAAATTATATATAAACAAGTAAGGAAGCTCTAGTCGAGACTGCTCGACTAGGAGATACCCTGATCCCTACAAAGAGCTGATATTCACGCACTCATAAGCACACGCTCTGCTAACTGCGCAGTAAGCAGCGACTGCGCTTGGGCTGCGTTGCAATGTGGGCAATATTATGAGAATTTTGTTGCTAAATAATTCCTCCTGTAGTAGGACTATCTTCATAAAACTTTCAGAACGTGATCACAATGTGCAAAGGTGTGTACATTCCAAAGCACAAGTCTCTAGTACTTAAAATACGTGTTTTGCAAATTGGGGGCGAAGGGGGCGTGGTATCCAAAATCTGTAAATGACAAAATCTGCGTATTGATCAGATGTATATACACACCAAATCTGAAGTCTCCAGGTCTAAAACTATTAAAATTACGGTGAATAAACAAAATCAATTCATCGATTATTCGCGATAAAAAAGTAATCGGACGAGTTATCGAAAAAAAAAGATAAACTTGTACTGCGTATGGTATACAAGAGTATGCATACAAAATTTGAGGTCTCTAGCTCTTATATCTTCTGAGATCTAGGCGTTCATACGGACGGACGGACGGACGGACGGACGGACGGACGGACGGACGGACAGACGGACAGGGCTATATCGACTCAGCTCGTCGCCCTGATCAAGAATATATATACTTTATGGGGTCTGCCACGCCTCCTTCTGCCTGTTACATACTTTTCACAAAACCATTATACCCTGATTTCCCATTTTTAATGGGATCAGGGTATAAAAAGGGCTTGTCTTTCGGTGTTTTTCCATTGCCCATTATCAAAAGGCCAACAGCTTATAGCCCATGTTACATACACAACAACAAAATCAAAGTTACCCACAAGCCGTAGGCCAGAGGTAAGCTGAATGTGTTTTATATTTAGCTGGGCGGCGCGGGCGTGCTCTTTAGCTAAGTGCCCAGGCATTGCGCAAGTTTTATTCTCTAGCTCTATCTCGCTCTCTATCTCTCTCTATCTAGCTGTCTCTGTGCATCTGTGTGTGTGCGGATGACACACATGCGAAACTTAAGTTTTGAGCCGCCTACAAAGCAAAGCAACATTGTGGGAACTGTCAGGGACATGTGGGCCAGAGTTCATAAGCCAAGCCAAGCCAAGCCCAACGCTGGCCGCAAAGAAGCTCGCAACTTAAGGCTATTATCGCCTTAAATTCGCAAAGCAGCGCCGGCTCATTAAAAATTCGCAACTTAGTGAAGCGTGGAGTAGGCATTGAAGTTATCGCTGGGATGGGCGATGATCGGCTGATGGGCAAGGAGGCGCTTAAAGCCGCAAAGGGCAAATCAAATTATCTAATTGATTTGTTATCAATTGCGGTTGACTTCAGCGAAAAGTTTGTAAGCCAACTTAAAGTGGGTAAGTTGAAGCTGCCAAAAGCCAACAAGTAGTTCATAATAAAGCGATTTAGTAGCTCGCCATAAAATTAAGAGGGACAGCCGGGCAGGCAGCCAGAGAGGGACGAGCTGCGGCACGCACACATGGCAGGCACGGAGCCCTCTGCGTGTTCGAGCCGCATAAAATCCCCAAACAAGCATGTGTGCGTAATGATTATATCCTTGCCAGCGTGTGTATGTGTAGGTGTATGCGTATGAGTGTGTGTGTACGTGTTTGCCTTGTGGCATATTAAGCAATAATATTTGCACGCGAGTGCGTCAAAACCAAAATCCAGCGCCAGCTCCAGCTCCAGCTCCAGCTCCAGCTCCAGCTCCAGCTCTTGCCTGGCCGTCACTACAAATATCTAATTGCCAAATGGAACTTTCCTATTTTGATTCCTTTTTCTTTTCGCTTAGCTGTTTGGCAGCCAGTTCACCTGCAACTAGGTTAAGCCAACGGCACGAAAAACAAGAGCATTATTTTTGGACTGCTCCATTGGCTCGCAGCTATTTAACCGTCAAATGTTTGCATATTATTTGCCGGCCATCGCCATTTGCCAGATTAGGGCACTTAGTGGCACCCGCAGCAAATACCACATCCACCACACCCTCCACGCCCACGCCCCCACAATATTCAAATGAGCGAGAGAAAGTAAGGAAATTGAATTTGTAAACAGGCAACAGAGACAAGCGAGCTACTAAATGTCGCCGTGCATTTGTTACGCTACGCTTACGTGGCGTATACTTAACGTCGCCGTGAGTGGCTGCAAACAACAAGGTGATAAATTCCCCACGCAGGTAATTAATGTGCACAGCATAAATTGGCTTAAATGCTCCAAATTAATGTTTACTTTTTTTAGAGAGAGCGCATTAAATAAACAAAAAACTTTCTCTCCTCATTTCACACATTTATCGCCAATTTGATTAGATAATAAAAACCGCGGCGCAGTTCAGCGCGGCCCGGACATAAAAGACAAATTCAGCAAATGGGCAATTTGATGTGTCGCTTTGTTACGTGCACGCACACACATTAACTTTTTCAATTAAGCTGTCGATCAGAGTGACGCACACAGACACAGTTACACTTCCATTTAAGTCAATAAATATCAATCAAACATTGCATAGACAGGTGAGCTGTGAGAATTATCAACCAATTTAACGCTGCTGCGATTAGCCTTATATGTAAATTAGTTTATTTGAAATATTATCAATTTGAAAGCATATTCTAAACATTAAATTTAGGAAAATTAGGGATTAAAATAAAAATTGAAATAAATATATCAAACGATTTTACACCTCTGCGATTTCAATTAACTTTGAACTGTTCGCAGAGTCGAGCACTTTGGCACTTAGCTTCAAACTGAAACTTTAGCCAAATTGCATTTATCTAATTCTTAAAGATTAAAATTAAAATTAAATTATCGAACACATTTACGCTTCTGCGATTAAGCTCACATTTCAAATAAGCGTGAGCTGATGGCAACAAAGTCAAGCATTTGATCAATTTGAAACTCGAAAGTTCAACTTTATCTAAATTGAATTTATCTAATCTTCAAAGTTAAGAGTTTGCCGGTTCTTTCTCACGCAATTTGAATTCGTGCTCAGACGCCCAAGACTCTGCATAAATCTAATTTTAATTTACAATTTCTTCATACCCACACAGAGCACACACTGAACGCCCCATGATATACCACATACTACATATCATGGCAGCATCATAAATTGCAGCCGAAAAATCAATTTCCACTTACTGCGGAAATCCCTGAGAATTTTATGTAGAACCGCAACAGCTGCGGCGCCCACTTACACTTACAGGAAATTAGAAATCAATTTTTATCACTTACGCACAGACTCGATTCACTAGCTGAATAGCTCGAGTCGGTGCACCGCAGTTAACTAAATCGCATCAAGTGTGAAACAATTTTGCAACGCAGTTTATTTGCGTAGCGCTGCAAACAGCTGCTGATATCATTTGCCAGCTGCAATTTGACAGCTGCTTCAGGCTGCAACAGCGATTCGTTGGCAATGCGCAACAAATGGTCTGCCCGCCGCCCCATTGTCCAGCAAACGCGCTCTTTTCCCTTTCAGCCCCCACTAGTCGACAGCTGTTTAGCCCTGCTGCTGCGGGAATATCAAAAGTTAGGCCAGGTACAGGCAGACAGGCAGACAGACGCCCTGCGAGAAAATGGAAAAACTTTCGCACGTATAACATCGACTTTGCTATTTGTATTTTTCTCTATCTCTTTATTTGTCTATGTGATTCCTGTTACTTTCTGCAGCGTGCGCTCTTTTCTGATGACTTTTACCCAGGGTTAAAAAGAGTTTCTGAGTTCATATGCAATTTATTGAGCTATACAATTTATATAACTAAAGACTTCTATACTTCTCTCTGAGTTCAATTCAGCCCTTCTTTCTCTTTCTTATTTCCTTTTCGTAGTGTTTTCTCTCAATCTCAAGCGAACAGAGTATTACGCAGTCCGACTTCGTTTAGTCTTTGTTTTTACTGCAGAGCTGTGGCTGAAACGTTGTATTCAATTTGTTTTGGCATCAGCTTGGCACAAGTTCTATTAAATAATAAAGTCGATTCGCACATTGTTCACAACAGCACAACAAAAAACAACAACAACTAGCAATAGGTAGCGGGGAATTCAATTCGGTTTTTGCTGCTCTTTCGCATTGTTATTCAATGCGAAAGCGTCTCAAGTTTTGTCCTGGAATCAACCATTGTCAAAACTTCTTTAAATACAAATTGAAGTCGCAAATGATTTTCATAAAATCTGAAATCATTTTTCTATTAAAATCGTAGGGACTTGCTCAAATTTCTTTGATTTAATGAGTTGGAAAATATGAATTTAAATAAAAGACTGATATAAAAAAGAGCTCAATAAAAAATGTGAACGAATCGGAATGTTGGTGAATCGTATAAGTGAATCATAGACTCGTAACAAAATCTATCGTAAATCTATTTCAGCAATCGAATTCATCACATTTATAGGGAAACAAACCTTAAATTCAAGGTATATACAGAAGATGGGTTTAAAGCTCCCGCTTGGCAGTTCGTATAAATATACGCATGTATATTTAATTACCATTTTTTAGCTGGCATCAAAAATATGATTTTGATCCATTTGGCAGGCGGCTAAAATGGAACGAATGCCGAAAACCATTTGCAACATGCTGAATGCTCGCTAAGACTGTGGATCCGGCTTCCGTGGCGGTTATAAAAGCCAGTGCCATATGCGCGTCAGTTAGCTTTATGTCTGCTCCCGGCTAAAGTACACATAAACAAGCTGACTCCAGCATACACCCACACACACACACATACACACACAAGCAATTTAATTAAAATTAATGTATGTATTTTCTGCTTCTGCTCTTGCCTTTTTCTACTGGATGCTGCTCCTGTTGCTGGCGCTCTTCATATTTCGGCTGCTGTTGCATGCGTCCACTCCCACATTTTGATGGCCAAAAACAACAATAACAACAACGTACAGAAAAAAGGCCATGGTCAGCATGGAGGGACAATTCCTGGTGCGTCAAATTTACGATGACGAAATAACATACAATCTAATTGGAGCAGCTGTTGAGATACTCAGTAAGTAGGTGACAAGTAGCACTTAGCTGGTTATTACTGTAGTTGGTGCCACATAAAACACGGCTCATAACACGCCCAACCCACACCAAAATATTTATTTTTATATACCCTATACAGAAATACCTGCCGATGACATATTGGAGCTGTTTGGCAAAACATTCTTCGAGTTTTGCCAAGATTCGGGCTATGATAAAATACTGCAAGTGTTGGGCGCCACACCGCGCGACTTTCTACAGGTAATTTATGCTGGCAACTACAGTCAAGCTTGGCCTTAAGGAACGTGAAGATTAATATATGAAATGTGATAGATAACATGACCTGCTGCTGCTCGGGCTGAGTTTTTGTTTATCTATAAACGCTTTCAGCTCGCTGATTAAATATTAAAATACTCAACGTTTGCTATGGCCAAGGCTTGATCTACGTTTGGCCTGCCCATATTTAATTAAAGCCCATTTCGCTTTTAATGATCATTTCACATGCATCACACACAGCATCTCATTCAAGAGCCAATGCTCGTCCACCTGCCCACCCTCGTCTCATTTTCGATGCAAGTCATTTTTCATGGTGCCATCCAGTTGCTGCTCGCTTTCAGTCCCATTGATAAGCATTATTTTGCTTCAGTGCAGCCACAGTGTGAGAGTGAGATAGAAACTGAGAGCGACACATAGAGAGAGGCACTCACACCTACAAACACACACACACCGACTCCTGCAGCTCGATGGGATGTGGCCTGGCCTTTTGTTGCACTCACATTCGATTTATTTTCAATTTTCCACACTTTTCACCGTACCATCCACGGGGCACATCATCAGGCGTCCTCGTCATTCATCTGAGCCCCATTCCTTAGTCATAATGAAAAATGAAATTGAATTTTTGCTGCATTTTCATGGGAAAACATTTGTAAAAACAACAACAACAATTTTATGGCCTGCCTATAGAACCTAGATGCATTGCACGACCATTTGGGCACCCTGTATCCAGGCATGAGAGCGCCTTCGTTTCGCTGCACGGAGCAGGACGGCGAGCTGCTGCTGCATTATTACTCGGAACGGCCTGGCCTCGAGCACATTGTCATCGGCATAGTCAAGGTACGGGACTGGTCAGCCACCTGCGCTGACACCTGCGCTTACGAAGTTAACCCGTCGCAATATCTTTTACAGGCCGTCGCATCGAAGCTGCACGGCGTCGAGGTGGAAATTGACATTGTGAAGCGCAAAGGCGAGCCCATCGATGAGGCCGAGAAGGAGCGCGCCCTAGCACGAGAGCAGCAACAATTGGACACTGAGGCGACAGCTGGCGTACCCGATGAAGCAGCAGATGCTGCTGCTGCAGCCGCCCAACTGTCAGCCGAACACAATAATAATCACAATGCCAACAACAACAATGCCAGCAGCAGCGGCACCAATATCAACAACAACAACGACGCTCAGCAAATTGCCATTGAGCCGGGTAAGCGAGGCGCAACTATTCAGGCCAGCAAATTGCTCTGGGCTCATTACGTACACTATTAGCAGCGGGTATAATGGACTAGCGCGTTCAATACGCCGCAATTAATAGCTATTGGATGTTGTCTGTAAATTACACTTTAGCCACAGTCAGCAGAAAGTAAAACTTTTTAAAGCTTAGCCAGCCGCAGGCAGCGTCGGTGACTAACTGAAGTCGATTGGGCGTCTGGGTGGAGACTAGAGATGGCATCGTGAGAAGCAAGGCAGAGGGCAATATTATAGATTTAATATTAGATTTGTAATCAAGAGTTTTGTTGTAGTTGTTCATCACTAGAAATATATATTTCCTACTTCATCGTTGCCAAGTCTAGCAGCAGTGCTAGAGGGAAGACGATAATATTATCGGTTTAATCTGAGATTTAAGAGTTCCAAATTCATTTACCTATGGACTGTGACTAAGGATTGAATATTAAATATATTAAGATGTCTGGAAAACTACAAACTCTCAAGTTTTCCGGGTGGAATTAAAAATAAATTACTGCAAACATGTTTAGCACAGGATAAACTAAACAGATATTTAAGTTCACATCTCTTCGTGTCACGACAGTTTTTGTTCATCTCTAATCATGTGTGTATTGCTGCTTTTTCTTTGCCATTGCTATTAATCTTCAACTGTAATGTCCCCAACCAATCCACTATCCACAGCTGGCGAGCAATTGCCGGCCACATCGAAGGCCACAGGCGGCGCGACATGTGGCCCACTCGTGCAGGATAGCTTCGATTGCGACGGCGACAAGGAGCAGAAGTGCCTGCGTCTGCTGAAGAACAAGAGCGACGACATCGAGCGCTATGACCACGTCCAGTTTCTGATACGAGAGATCAATGTGGCAGCCAAGTCGCAAGTCGATGCCAAGAAGGATGAGCAGGCGGCCATCGATGATATGGAGTTTCTGTGCGAAGGTAAAGCAAAGCAAAGCGCTTCCTATTAATTTGGCTAATTGCCAGGCTAACCGGTTGAAACCCTTTCGGCCAACAGCGCCCCTCATCTCGCCGGCGACTTTCTGCAAGGTATTCCCCTTCCACCTGATGTTCGATAGACAAATGAAAATCGTGCAGGCCGGCAAGGCCGTATCCCGCGTTATACCCAGGTGAGTTAAGGACTAATGGACGCTGCCCAGCTAGGTCCAGGTAGGCCAGCGCAGGGCGTTGTCATGTTTGCGATTAGCCATTATGAGCGACCTTCTACCTTCTTCTTCGCCGCAGAGTGGCCGAGGAGAACTGCTCGCTAATAGACGTAGTGGAGGCCATTAGACCGCACCTGCAGCTAACATTCGAGAACATTCTATCGCACATAAACACCATCTATGTGCTCCAGACGAGGCAGGGCGCCATGAGCAGCCGGCTCGAGCAGCGCTTTCTGAGACTAAAGGTAAGCTGTGCTTTGATTTGCCAAAGCGAACTGGTCTGTTCTCTCTCTCTCTCTCTCTCACTTTGTGCTTCTCTTTAGTCAGCAGTCAACCACATTTCAATATGTGGTCACACACACACACACTCGTACGCATACATATATATATCACATAATGAATAAGCAAAATGGCCGCTTAAGCACAGCCGCTGCCGCCGCCATTGGAATTGAAACTGAAATTGCTTTGCATTAAATTTAATGCGGCTTGCCACAAAAGCGTTGCATTAAACTCACTTTTACGATAATTGTTTTGTTTTTGGTTCACTTTTTTACTGAGCTTTTCTCTCCGTTTCTCTCCTGTCCATCTTGCAGGGACAAATGATGTATATACCCGAAACGGATCGCATACTGTTTCAGTGCTATCCGAGCGTCATGAATTTGGATGATCTGACCAAGTGAGTAGAGCAATAAATAAATAAAATTAGAAATTTTAAGACCAATTGAAATATATTTTCAACAAATTGGAAAAAGAAACAAGTAAAGTTGTTGCAGTCGGGCGCTATAAAGTACTTAAATCTGTGTTGGTAAAGAAATCATGAGCTCTGCAGAAACTCAACTAAAAACTGGAAGATATATTATTATAGATTTGTCATACCTATATGAGGCATTTTCTTAATTTTGTTCTTAATATGTAAATGTTTAATTTATAATAATATTACAAGACTTAGCACATCTCCAATAAGTGTATCAGAATAATGGTATGACTTTACCAGGTCAGAATATATATTAAACTTTTCAAATATCTCGCTTCGTTAGCGGCATAATGCCTCATGGACATCCGGACGGACAGCAGCACGGATATTACACAAAATCAATATACTCATTCCACTTCGTGAATGAGTAAGAAAGCTGATTTAAGTCGTTCCATAGTTTACTATTCCTGTGCCCAACTAATGCACACAAATTTTTCAATTGACTGCACAGAAATGTGTATTAAGCAATGATTACGAAAGCAACAATTTCATGACCTACTCCTATACCGAAACAGTCAGTTTTCTCTCGCTCCCTCTTTATTTCTGTCTCTCTCTCTTTCAGTATTTGTGAAATGCCTATGGTTCATGGAAAGCAAACTCATAAATGTTTGCTTCGCTCTTCTATTGTTACATAATATGGCTTTTCTATAAGCGATTTCTCTGAAAAAAAATACATAATCCCAAATGAATACAGACATTGTACCAGATAATCTCATGGCAGATCTTTTGTTATCTGTTGTGAATTAAAATTACCTAAAGCATAAAAATTTACATTTGTTTATTTAAATGTAGATTTATAGAGCAGCTGCTGGCACTTTACGGCCTGTTGTTTATTGTTTGCGCCTGGAAATTGAAAGAAATGGCAAATATTCGCTTAAATTTATTGGTGACAGCAAATATGTATTGCCACCTGACTATAAGCCCTGCCACACACACACACACACACACACGCGAGCACTCCCCCTTCTTAGACGCAAATTTTTTTATTTTATTTGCCGGCATTCCAGCTGAAGCCAAGTTAAATCCAAATAGACTTAAGTTATATAAAATGCGCGTCATTTTTTTGGCAATCCCACTCACCCGCACAACAACAACAACAACATCATTTATTATAGGAAGGGACTCTACATCTCGGATGTGCCGCTGCACGATGCGGCCAGAGATTTGGTGCTGCTTTCCGAGAAATTCGAGGCGGAGTACAAGCTGACCAAAAACCTGGAAATGCTGACGGATAAGCTACAGCAAACGTTTCGCGATCTGGAGAGCGAGAAACAGAAGACGGACAGGTAAGAGGGGAAGTCATGCCAAGGCGTAACACAAATAGAAACACATTAAGAGCGCTCAGAAAAAACAACACGAAAAATCGTTGCATGCTTTCAGGCGCGAAATTAAAATTACTCGAACATTTTCTTTCCATTTGTTTGTCATTTGTTGCCGTTGGTATTTCCGCCTCTCTGCTGCTGCTCTGCTGCTCGGATGCCCTGATGCCCTGATGCTCGGATGTTCCTCGCCAGGCTGCTCTACTCGGTGCTGCCCAAGTCGGTGGCAAATGAGTTACGACATCAGCGTCCAGTGCCGCCCAAACGGTAAGCCAAGAAACCCCAACCCGACGAATACCAACCCAGGCTGGGCTCGTGTCGTGCCACATTACATGAAGGTTTTATGAAGAGCATAGTATGAAATTTATAGGCTAGTTAAGTAGCACTTATATTTATTGAAAATACGACACTAAGCAGGATATATAAATTACTGCCATGTCCTTTCCCACCGTGCGCTTTGTTGAAATAAGTTATCTTTGACAGGTGCGTGTTAGAACTTAATATTTGGTAACACGCATTCAAATGCGTTAATAAATTAATAATTATTGATATCAAAACAGTCAGGAGTCAACACGATATATAAACAGAGTCATAAATGTAAGTTGAAGTCGTGTTGGTTTTCATTTAGTCAGGTAAAGTCTGTGTTGAATCGAATGTATTTTCAATACATCGTGTTAATCTTCGATTAGCATACATGATACCTATATAAATATACCATAAATATCTTGACAAATTGTATTAGCTGGCATTCAGTCAGGCAAAGTCTGTCTCTAATGTAATGTGAAATGTAATTCAGATCAACATACCCTATATAACTGTAATTCTGATCCATTGTGTTAATACTTGTTTAGTATATACACAATCGTGTCACGACTCAACTCAACACGCACTCATTAACCTAAATAAAACTGATAGATAAGTCATCTAGAATGCCTCAGCACGACGCGCGGCCAGCTCTAGCCTCAGCCCGGAGCTGTCAATGGCCGCAAACCATTCGCTATTTGCGCAATTTATTTAATGCTTGTATTTATTATGACAGCTACGACTCCGTAACGCTGATGTTCTCCGGCATTGTGGGCTTTGGCCAATACTGTGCGGCCAACACGGATCCCGAGGGCGCCATGAAAATTGTGAAAATGCTCAATGAGCTCTACACAGTCTTCGACGCGCTGACCGACTCCAAGCGCAACCTGAACGTCTACAAGGTGAGTGCCATTAAATATATATGTAGATATAGATAAATCTATAATATACATATAGATGTATTTTTGATGAAAATCCATTGAATGCACTCGCCTCAATGCGTCTTTAATGGCTGTCAAAGCGTTGCTATCAACCTGACACTTAATTACAATTTTGTGCTCGGCCGCAGAGTGTTTGCAAAATTTAACCGGGTCAAGCAATTTGCCGGCTTGCTTTTAGGTCAGCTGTCAATTTGCCTGACAGCCGCTTGAATATCTATTTTCTCTACTAACACACACACTCGCACTCACACTCACACTCACGCTCACCTGTGTGTTTTATTTACTTGCCAGGTGGAAACTGTGGGAGATAAGTACATGGCCGTTTCTGGGCTGCCGGATCATTGCGAGGATCATGCCAAGTGCATGGCACGCGTCGCCCTCGACATGATGGATATGGCCAAGAATGTCAAAATGGGCTCAAATCCAGTGGTAAGTCTAACGAGAACTAAGCCGAATAAATAATTAAATAGAAATAACAACTGATTGAATATATTCTGTTTGTGTCGTGTCTCAACTGATCTTTGCCAGTTGCTGCTTGTTGCTTGACTTATTGCTTGACTTCGCCAATGCTGAAAGCCTTAACTTTCAAATATGAATTATGTAAAAGCCGCACAGAAATCGAACTAAATTCTAGGCTAGTCAATTTAAATTATAATCGACAAATAACAATGAAAATGTTTAGCCTTAATGGAAATTTGCATTTTCTTTGTATTTAATGCGCCACAAATAAATCAGCTTTATGTAGGAAATAACTCAGATGCAATTTGATATTTGATATGAATGGAATTGCAGGCAATTAAAGTCGTTTAATAACTCTTTAGTTGATAACAAGTTAATGTTATTTACCACGCTGCTGGCAACAACGCCGAGCTGCTGTCTGCTGCACACTCGAGGCGCGACAATATTAAATGAATGCTGCAAATTGGTTGCACAACTAATGTACAACTTTGTCAAGTTTGTCAAGAACGGGCCGTGGCAGTAACAGAGGCAGAGATAGAAACAGAGAGAGAGAGAGAGAGAGAGAGAGAGAGAGAGACAGTTGGCAGCTGCCAGTTGGTGCACAGTCGTTCGGCTGCCTGCTAATTGTGCGCACTGAAAGCATTCGAAAGTTGCCCCCGATTCGTGCAGCAAGCTGAACAAGCTGCGCGCAATTTGTTGCTGAATGCATTTAAGCAACGGCTCAATGTTGCATAAATATCAATGGGGCACAGACAGCAGGGGACTACGCTTCGCAAATCGCCGTGACAAGCAGCACGTAAAATATTAATAAAAAGAAATATACGAGACGAACGAGGAGATGCCCTTTTCGCTTTTCGTACAGCGCCACAAGAGTCAGAAAAGTAATTTAAGGCAAGAAATTCACGCGGCTTGAAAAACTTAAACTTTTACAGACCTTAGACAATTTCAGAGTTTGATAAATTGCTTCTAGGAAATGAGAGATGTCGAATCAAAAAATTTGTTAGGTGTAAAGTTTTGCTCTTTCACAGTCTAAATTTAAATAAGTTTGAATGAATTTAAATAGAAGGCCGAACTTTGATAAATTGACAGTTATTCAAGAGCTCATGAATTTCTTCATAAGAATCATGATGCAGAGAATGCTGCACTCAGAGAAGTCAGCTACAACGATCTAAGCTTGGCTTGTAGAGGTAGAGATGCTTAACTGCTCTCTCTATCTCTCTTTGTAAGCCTGGAGGAGGACACTCAGAGTGGGCCGATGAACCAGATGTGAATATCTCAAAAGACTGATGTCCTTTTCTTCAAATATTCATCTAATGGAAACATTCTTCTTCATATATATGTTACTCATTCGTTCGTCCATCATTAAATAGGTTTTATTTAACTAACTAGAGCAACCATAAGCAAATATAAGTACTGAGCTTCTATCAAGTTGCGAGTGGCCATATAAACAAACTTGACACGATCATTAGCAGACTGTCATGCTGATCAAAAATATATTATTTATAATATCTGCGCCAGCCTGTAACATATAATACATGCAAATATAATACCCTCTTCACGTACACACATATATATGTACTATAGCTTAAAATTAGTTGATACTCTGCAAAAGTTGTGCTGGCAAAAAGTTGTGGCAAATTGTGTAAATTGCTGAAATGAATTCCAAATTGATGACACCGTGTCAAAGCACAAGCATCAAGTTGTGTGACGTGCTTGGGTTGGCAACACAATCCCATTCCTTTAGCCGCCGCACCACCGTTGGTGGTGGCCATCTCTGCCCCAAGACCTTGGCAGCTCGTGCCACTTGACCGTCAGCTGCGTCGAGCTGCGGCCTGCTGCAATTTGAAAAGAACATGCAAATTTGTCAGCATCGTACGTAACAATCGGGCGACACTTTGAGCCCACGCTCTAGTTGGAATAGAGCTCTCAGAGTTGATAAGATCTGGATCTATGTCAACTTCTTCTCTTTCTCTTTCTTTAACTCCATCTTGTAGTAATATATTGGAAAAGTTTCAATGATACATATATATAGAAGAACAGATAGGGTATCTATTCTTCTACACCTGCCAGAGCACGTTTGTTGTTCCAAGATCTCTTTCTGTTCTCTCTTGTGGGCTTAAACACTCTGAATGCTTGAGCTTAAAATATACGAGGGACATGCACACAGAAAGATATCTGTGTGTGTGAGAGAGAGAAGACAAGGGAATGTCGACTTGATGGCATCCTTCACAATTACAGCAGTCCAGCGACGTCGGCGCCGATGTCAGCATTGTTGTACGTGTGGACAATGCTTGTGGCTTGTTGCAGTCATTTGCTTGCTGCATGTGCGGCAAGGCGTGTAGCAGGAAGTCGTCCTCGAATGCTCAGCTCATGTCGCCCGGCTTTATTGTCAAAGTTATTTTTGCTAGAATTTTCATTGCACAGCACGCCTCACCCCGCGCCACACACCTCGAGTGCGTCGTCTTAAGCCATCGGCCCATTCGTCTTCCACTCGTATTGCATGCAAGGCGACTACTGTGAACTGCTGCGGCTGCGACCGTTGCTCATCTTTTGAGTGATTGCTTTTGGTAACGCAGCCGGATGCACGTAGCTGGATTCACTCCGGCTCAACTTCGAAGTATGTGCAGCCTGTCGATGCCAAAAAAAAGTGAACTAAAAATAAAAATATAAAAAAAAAAAACAAAAACAAAATAAAATAGAAACAGACAAAAATGAACCAAATTAATAGATAGCTCAAAATGCAATTAACAAATCCCAACCGGATTCGGTCTCCTGCTGCTGTGTGGCTATTTCGCGCTTCATTAGCTGCTGCTGACAGCACTCAACAACATCAACAGCTATGTGAAAACAATAAAAATGTAACAGAATACCCTGAAGCTCTGCTGTCCCACCTCCCGCCTCCCACCTCCGGGCTTTTCATGTAACCAATTATGCAATTCTGTTTTCCTAACAAAAAGCTTTCTATTCTTTGGCGCGTTCTGCCAGCTGCTCGCAATCAATAAATATTACTACAACTGTTCAAATAAACTTCGCCTGCAGTTCCTTTGTTAATACCCTACATGGAATATGCAGTAACAGAGTTTACTAGTTTCGTAAAGATATTTGATGATGAAATTCTAAGACTATATTGTTGCTATATATTTTATAAGTAGAAATATCGTAAATATCGTATCTCTTACGAAATATTTTATATGACAATTCTGATATGTATATACTTCAGTCAATTCTCAAAATAAGTTTCCATTTTGGCAACGATGTAATGATAATATATACCTCTATAAGCCGCCACACATACAATTCCAATTTTGTAGTGCACTTTCTGAATTCTTTCTAAATTCAAACAATTCACAAACTTGCTTTGCACAAGAGAGCTATATACATTTTAGCTTTTATTTAATAGTAACCAGCATAGAAACTGCTTCACTCTAATTCGAAAGCAACATATCAAAATTACATTTGGCCGCCACATGCTCGACCAGACGTTGCTTCAGTTACCCGCAGATTCTATACGAATCGAGCTACACATAGCACAATCAAAAAAGCTTTGGACACGCTCTTAAATGCTGTCCAAATGAATGGAGCAAAGTTTTCGACACTTCCCCCACAACCCACTTTTGTGCGACCTCGTTGCGTTCAATTGGCAAAACTAAGACACGTAATTACTGCAGCGTACTCTATTTTCTCTATACCCTGTACTCAATCAGATGGGCGAAAGGGTTGATTGACTATTTGTACTACAGTTATGAGAAGCATGCTTATGCATATACTACTCAATTTGGCTGGAAAAGTTTATATTGAAACTAATTATTGTTGTCGAATATATTGAAAAATAATTTATTACCGTGAACGCAATCAGACAAATATTTTGGTTTGAGGGTTATGGCAAAAACAGTGAAACTATTTAATGTTATAGAAAATATTAAAAGTAAATTAAATTATCGCTGATTGTCCTATCCTTCAACAATAATCCATTCCATATTTAAACACTTTATATAGAGTAAAAGAGAGTACAATAATAAAATGTATAGGAATATAGCTATATAGAATGCTAATAATAATAGATAATATTTCAAATTATCTATCCTGATATGTGTATATAACTGTGTATTTAATTTGCTGTAGTCAGATAACATTTCATATGAGTTGAATCCATTTCTTCTATTAAATATTTTGTCTCAACAATTTTGTAGAACCAGAATAATCGCAGATAGAAATTTATGTTTTGAAGTCATTTCTTGTTATTCTATATATCATTGAACTAAAATAATCAAGATTATTATAAAGAAACCTAGCTTATTAGACAAAAACTTCGTCTATATCTTCAATATAGGAAATTTCTTTACTTCACCCACTAGTCAATAGATATTCTCTCAACTTCAGTTGGTCTAAGTGGCAGTTAAGACCTTCAACTGTTTGTAGTTGTAGATTCTCTCTGCACTGGCTGCTCATACAGTACACAAGCAATTGCACACATGCATTGCATCTTTTCACCTTGCCACACATTCCTGACCAGCTGTGGGACAACATCACCTGCTGGGGATTGTCGCCTTTCGCCTTTCGCCTTTCGCTTTTGGGTTTTTGGTTTCTGCGTTTTTGGTATTTTACTATTTTGGTCGCAGCCGCAGCTCATTTCGTTTTAAATTTAATTAAAGAAAAGTTTTGCCCACCACAGAAGCAGTAGCAGCAGCCACAGCAGTAGCAGCAGTAGCAGCAGCAGTAGCAGCAGCAGCCACAGCAGAGATGTGGCACTGGCAGTGGCAATGGCAACTGCAACTTTTTCAAAGTAATTGTGGCAACTTCTCCCCGGCTTTGGCTGGATACTTGCAACTTGGCACATTTTCGCGCAGAGCTTGAGTCATTTTTGTTGGCCTGCTTTTGCCACTCGCCTGCTCTGAAAGTTTATTAGCACAATGAAGTGTTGGACTTGGTAATCTGCGCGTGGCACATACTTTAGCTGGGTGTTAGGCAACATTTTATTCAGTTAATAAATTAGAAAGTTAAGGAACTGCGGAAGCTCGTCTGTAAAACAATGTATCTTAAATATGTGTGTCTGTTTATCCATTCACAGCAAATCACGATTGGCATCCACTCGGGCGAGGTGGTCACCGGCGTCATCGGCAATCGGGTGCCCCGATATTGCCTCTTTGGCAACACGGTCAACCTGACGAGTCGTACCGAGACTACCGGCGTGCCCGGCCGCATCAACATCAGCGAGGACACCTATCGGTGAGTGACTAAAGACTGTAGAAATACTGTATAATTAGCTAAGCGGCGAGTGGGCTGACATCGCCTGGGCCGGTGGGTTCACATCCTGGGCAGCAGTATAGGCCGCAACGGCGGCCCGTTTGGCCTCGTCGCTGTTGACGCCTTCACCTGCGGTGACCACAAAGGCGGCGACAGCTGCCTTCTCGGCATCGGTGACAGCCTCCAGCAGCTGCACATGATTCTCGCTCTCGTCCTCGCTCTCAGTGCCGCTGCTGATGGTCTCCAGCCGCTGCATGGCATTTGTCAGCCGCTGCACGGGCTTCTCTGGCGGCAGCAGCCGCGTTCCGTCCAGCTCCTCGGTTAGGTCAATGTAGCGCTGCAGGCGTTTGGGCAGGCGCAGCGTGTCGATGCCATTTGGCAGCTGATTATGCTCGCGCAGCACATCCCGAATGCGACAGCTAGGCAACAGAGTGAAGAAATTTCGTTATATAAGTAATATTTGACTTTGACTTTTTGTTAGCTAACTAGATATCTCTTAAGCACATATATACGAGTATATTTCCGGAATTGGCCGTAAAGCTAGCAGCTTTCAGCAACTTTCTCTTTCTCTTTGGCGTTTCGCATGCCTGTCAATCTCGACCAGCTATTTCATAAATTAATTTCAGTTTCACATAATAAGCTGCTATAACGAAATAAAGTAGAAAGAGCTAAAAAATCAGCCAAGAAAAAATTGCGAGCCGAGCGGAGCTCAGCAAAGTTCATGTGCTTAAAACTTTTGTTGTAAGAAAATTTCTATAAACTTTACTTTCGCACAAAGTTGCGTTTCTCTTCACTTTTTTTTCGTTGCGGCATTCGAGAAAAACAATGAATGAGAGAAGGCTAGCATGACTAGCTAATGCCCTGTAAAATATTATTCGGAAATTTGAAAATAATTTTAGCAACGATATAGATGATATTTTGACTCTAAATAATATATTATACATGTATTTATTAAGTTAACAAAACCCAAATTTTTGTTAATTTTTGTTAATGTGGAGTCCAAAGGTGATTCCCATATAATAGAGTATTTTACATTTGAAATGCTCTGCGAATACCTTTTTCTACCTTAATATACGATATGTAATTTGTAATATTTTACTAGCTATCAAGAATTGTTTTCGATTTTGTTTTTTAGAGCACTCAATATTTTATTAAATTTTTTTATAAATTCTATTAAATCTTGAAAGCCAAGTAAACATTGATGGCAGACACAGTAGCAGCCCTTGATTGACTTGATTTGCGGTTAGTTTCATGTCAAATGCAGTCAGCCTTGCATGTTTGCAGGGTATGCGGAAGCAACTGAGAGAAGTTCGAGTGGCGGAAATGGTGTGTAGATTTTTCTTGCTCGCCTCTCTTGCTCGCATACTTTTTCACTTTCCCCACTTGATTCGCGCGCAATCAAGCGTCTTTTTTGAGGCATAGTGAAAGCTGCTTTCGAATCGGCCAACGGAAACTTACTGAGCCTTGCCTGAGCGCGTGTGTGTCTGTGTGTGTGTGTGTGGGTGGGATTTTCCGAGGCAATTGCGAAATACTCTGTGTGAAATGCAAAAACTTGAACAACAATGAAATTGGCATCATAAAGCGAGGCGACGCCAGCCTTAGAATATGCTAATCTCTTGCTTAAGCTGCCTGCCTTAGTCAGCTGGGAGCAACTTTTTATGTAGCCGTTAATTGGCGTTGTCAACGTTATTTACAGCTGTAAAGTATGGCCTTCTTTTCTTCCGGCCACGTTGTGCGGCGCCACTCATCAATGAAGCGCGTCCCCAAGCAACTGCAGCTAAACGATTATGAAAATGACGTGGGAAAATGGCGTGGACTGGGACTGGAATGCGTTCTGTGGTCTATACGTCACATTAATAAGGCCTTAATTGAACTCAAATACTCGGTGGTCAAAGCAGTTAAGCTGTCGCAGAGAAATGCGTAAATCGCACGTCAAGCGCCAGCCGCAGGCATTGAAATTGAAATCTGTTTCACGAATGCGGTTGCCCCTGCGCGCACTGAAAGGCCTGCATATATATTGATTGCTGAATATAATATGTATGTAGGGCACATATGGACTCAATATATATGCAGCCAGCCATATATGCTAGACCAGTTGCAGGAGCGCAGTTTCCCAGCACAAACATTGGCCGAGGAAAAATAAACTGGCAAATAGCTGAAGAAAAATGCAAATAGATTGGATATATTTTTTTTCAAGAAATTTATGCACTTGAAGATACCCTGTAATAATGCTGAAATGGCTGATTGTGAACCAATTAGTTAGTAGTAAAATATTCATATCTATTTCTACGTCAACGATGGCTTAAAAAGTCTGCACTACTCTCGGTTTACAGGGTATTTAAGCACACACAAAGGTACAAATGACCTGTGTGGGTGAGGCAATGCCGTTGCGATTTTTATGTGACACGTGAGTTGGCAAATGGCAAACATGCGAGGCAAATAGAAAAAAGTTGGGGTCAATGCGTGCGCCTCCTGGTCGCAAGCCACTGCGAATTCCGAGCACGAAGTGGAAAAGCCACAGCAAACTTCTTTGTAGGCAACTTATCAAATTAGCAAATAGCTTGACAGCTTATCGATTAAAGTGCTGACTGCTAATCAAATTTGTACGAAATTCAATTAAATTTGGCCAACAGCTGTTCACTGAAACACAAGTCGGCCTGAAACGGCGCCAAAGTTGAGAGCTCGCTAAGGCCTCGAGATTGACATAATAGACAAAGGGAAAGGAAAGCGCATGTCCCCTAAGCCGTGTCATTAAAGCGACACAGAACCCAAGTAAAACAAAGAGCAGCCAAACTTAAGGCCAGTTGGCAGGCGCAACAGCAATAGAGGAGCGTCAACAAAATGCTCTGTCAAACTGTCTGTCAATCAGACTGGGCCGCTCCCACTGCTGCTGCGACTTTTGTACTTATTAAATTTTCCGGGCTTATCGTCGAGCTGTGAGAGTGGAGCGCCAGCACCAGCAGCAATCTCAGCCAAAGTAATTGAATAAAAAGCTAAGTTGAACTCGGCTGACAAACGTCAGCAGCCGAGGCGCATGGCGCCTGTCAAGCCCGCCTGACCCAGCAGCCATCCTTTCAGCCCGAGGACTTCAAAGACAAGTGGACACTGGTAAACACGGCCCCTATGCGGAGCAAAGTTCGCTTTCAGCTCCCTGTTGATAATTACCGGCACAAATGCCGTAGCGTCGGCACACCATAGACCTGTTCCTTGGCCACGATTTTGTCCATTAGAAGTCGTCCATAGCGCTCGAAGAACATTTCCCGACGTGTTCCATACACCATAGGCTGCAAAGAGAGGAGAAGGGGCGATAAGTTAAAAGTGAGCAAGCAGCACAGTTGGCCGATAAGCGCAGAGAGCTCTGACTGCCCGCATCTGAGCACATTTCATCTGTCAAACCGAACAAACAGACAAACAACTCAAGTTCCTGGAAAGAGTTTTCACTTGAGTTTTGGTAACGAATAGGTCTTAACTCTTGACAGAGCTAAGAGCTCACTTCAAATTGTATTACATCTTGAATATTATTAAATATGTAAAAGTAATTTTGAATTTTATATAAGTATCATATTTATTCCCTATATCAATTATAATTATTTAAAATTACTTATTCAGTCAATTTCTATATGTATCTATTTCCACATACGTTGCTTAGCTAAAAATGAATGTTGAATGCTGAATGTTTGCTTGCTACTCACCTTGAAAGGCATTTCAATCATGGGCACATTGCGCATCAGTATCTGGAGACAGAGCACCAGCTCGTAGCTATAATTGCGTCCATTCTCGATGAGTTTGTCCAGCAGCGCAATTATCACGGAGGTGCCGCCGTCGGGTGGCTGTGGGGCTGCGCCGTACCTGCAATGAAAGACGGGTCACGGGTCACATTGCGGTTTACGTGCACGTAGTTGGTTAGCCGGCTCAAATGCTTGCGGTTCTTAACTGTAATTTGTTGACGACATTGCTCACGCTGCACTCGCAGCACAATGCAGTTAAATCAGGGCGGGAATAGAGAAGCGCGTAGGGCAGGAAGCGGGCGATAAAGCTTTGTAGCGCTGATAAACAGTATGTGCTAATGAAATAATGAACAGAACACGGTTCGCGGTCATGTAGTCGACGTCCTGTCCTATCCACACACACACACACCCACCCACACACACACATACACTTGCGTGTGGTAAATTGCAAATGAAGTGCAAATGTGGCATACGGAAGCAGCAGCAGCAGGAGCAGCTGCCAGCTGGCAGCTAACGGCAAATGTTTAATGGCGAAGGGCATCAGAGTTCTGTCACATTTTAAATTGAAAATGTTTGTCAAAATGTCTCAGTCGTTGCTTCTAATTTTCTATTTGCATTTCCCTCTGATAAGCTGCGTAATGTATATTTAAGTACTTAGACAGAAAACGAATCGAAAGTAAAAAGAATAATGAGAGAAAATCTGAGAAAAGCGTTATGAAAATATTGCAAATTGAAGACGACAAAAGGCACATTTAAAATCAAGCTCAAACAGAAATACAAAAATTAATATAAAAATGACATTACTTAAATGTATTCAAATTTCAAAATCTCTTCTTTACTTTTCTTTAAGTGTAAAATAACACATTTATGGCATTAGCTTTAATATGTTTTTGTCAGCATTTACTCTACTTGCTCAAACACACACATATACCATATCGCACAAACATACACACAGAAAGAGAGTGAAGATCATGAATAATTGAAAATTTATGCAGTTGCGTGGGAAAACGTAGTTGAATGGCGTCAATTTGCATATTTCATGGCCAATTTCAATTGAAAACGCAACAAAGCGAAAAGCCAAACACCAAATGAAAAACGTAAACAATTGAAACCCACAAGTAATGACCGCATCATCAGCGAAATCAATCGAGAAAACAAGCCACACCAGAGCAGTACCTTAACAATGCTCGCCATAATAAGCCAGTCAGCTCTCCAGAGCTGAATGCAGCATCTATTTGTATTATGCATAAGTGCTATGCTTAAGCATTACCATAAAATGGAGATAGAGAAATAGACATAGTAAAAAGAGTAGAAGAGAGCGCAATCAACGGATGGTTAGTCAAGAGCACGAGAGCGTTTACCATCTGAGGCTTAAAAGCTAGATGAATATTAATCTTTGCTCAAGAGATCTGACTGAGATTTGAATCAAATTATAACTACTTGTATTTAAAAAATAAACGATATTATGTATATTTTTAGTTATGAACTAAACTTAAGAGTCTTATTATATTATTACTTTTTTTTAAATAAAATTTAAGCATTTGTTATTACAGATTCAGATTGTTATTTAGGTTCAGAATTCTAAAATTTGATCAATTTAAATTTCTGCAAAATCTTTCAATTCATTAAAATCATAATATTTTCTTCATATTTTATTATATTTATTTATTGTTATTCTTTAATGCCCATTCTGTTCACCTGAAAGAGTCTGCTTCTAGACAAGCGCACATAGGTTTGTCTGTTTGTCTGTTCGCAACGGTTTAATTCCTTCCTTCGCTCTGTGTGTTGCTCTGTGCTATTTTAACTCTCGCTTTTTTTGCTGCAATTATTTGCCTCGCAACCCATGAAATATGAGGTTCAGTCTCGCAGAATCTGATACCAAATGCCTTTTATAACTTATCAATCATCTCGCACAATATTACATAGTTATATAGTTATAAGAAATTGATTTTCATCTGCGCACAAAAGTTTGCTATGAAATTTTTATGCTGTGAAATATGAAACTTGAAGGAAGCGAATTACCATGAACTAACTATGGAGCGCATAATCTACGACAGTTAATTCAAATGTCAAATTAGAAACCATCTATTGCTGATTTTATTATTATCACCATTATCATTGTTATTATCATCATTAGCATAACTTGTATTCATATTCCCATTCCCATCTAGAAATTTAAATTGCAGTGCTGAAAGATAGCCTTGTCCTAATAACCATCAGTCCGCAAAGTTCTATTGAATCTGAATGGTCGAAATCCACACTAAGGAAGCTCTCTTATTTGCATCGCTTTATGGCACTTGCTGAGAGCTTTTGCATTTCGTGCAATGGGACATAAATTGTTATATCTAGTGTTCGGCTCTGATTTGATTGCAATCTTTGTCTCTTTGCCTTTTACCGCTTTGGGTCTTCGATTTTTGGCTGGTAATCAATATGCGCATACTTTTTGGCGCTGCATCAAGAATTGCATCAAGAGGCGCCTGTGCCAAGGGGCGGCGTTGAGCAATGGGGCGTGCCGTGGCAACAACAGCAACAATGTTTCGGAAACGGCCAACAACTTGGGCAATATCGAGTTATAAAACAATAAATTGCCCACCGCAACCAGAAACCAAAAAAAAAAAAAAAAAAAGAGAGAGAAACTACGTAGAACTAACTCCAAGGACAACGTCTGTGCGGGCTAAAAACTAGTTGAAACTGCAAGCGTTTACATATAAATTTTATGAATATTTCAATGATATTATTGTTGTTGTTATTTCTGCTGCTGCTGCTGTTGAGTGCATGCTCGCAAGTTTGTGGCAGGCTGCTTGGCTATGAGTGAAGCTGTGGCTGTGGCTGCCTCCTCTGCTGGCCATGAGACTCAGCGGAGACGCCTTGTCATGCAAATTCGGTTTGGCAGCGACTTTCATATTTAATGTTAATATTTGCATCTCGCTCAAGAGGCGTAACGCCTGTCAAGGGTGCCGCGCAGGGAGCTGGGGGCAGGGGGCGTTCCATTGTCAGTTGTACCACTTGATTATGCTAAGCGCCGCATACAGTTTTGTGTTGCATACATTATGATGATGCAGCCACTGCACTATGCATATTTTTTCTGCTAATTGAAGTGTGCACTCAACCAGGCTCCCTTGCCCCTCCCTTGCCCCTCCCTTGCTTACCTGAGCAGAATGAGCAGCAGTTCAGGAGCGTTTGCCTGCAGCGCAATGCGTAGAGGAGACGAGCGCCCACAGGACTCAATGGGCACATCAATAAATCTGCAAAAAAAAAGTTAAACAGTTAGTTAGCAATGTTACTAAGTGGCTTCGTAGATAATACTATTAAATGTGAGCAGGACGACAAAGGCAAAGTGACTCAACCCTAGTGCGTGACACGCCCTGCTCTGTCCCTAACTACCAACCAAATGGCTCCACTACATTAGCCAGAAGCAGAAGGTTGCCAAAGGAAATTAAGCTGCTGCGCTGTTGCCTGCTGTCTGTTGCCTCTTGTCTATTGCCTGTTGACTGTTGTCACAATTTGGGCACTTTTTGGTTTGCTCTCTATGCGCCTGCGGCAGGTTTTAGGAATGTAATCTTACATTGAGGCAGTCATCGGCAGGCACATAAGTGTCTTAGCTTTGAAAGTTATGTTTGTTCAAGCTCACGCAATTTTCTTACAGACTCAACTGATTGCATTTGAAAATGTGTGTAGTTTTATATACGAAACGTCTTCTGTGACGAGGAAATTCCTGGCAGAATACAAGTAGCAGCTTATCCAAGTGGATACCTATTGGAATTCCATGTGAAATATGGTTTTGCTAACTACAAAAGCCAGCTGAATTTCACCTTTATGGCTAAAATCAGCTTATTGCTAAGATTTCTATAAAAGTAACATATTATTATTAACATATTTCTATAAAAATAGATTATTCATATATAGGAATATATATAACATTTACGTTTACATAATTTTATCATTTGAAAGGGTATTTAATGTGCGCATATTACTCTTACTCTCTAAATAGTTCTTTGTTAGCGCTGGCGTAAGCCTGCTCTTGGAGTGCACAACTCCAATATTGCGTATACGCAGCGTTGTTAGAGGGCGTTTAGGTCCATTGAGACATTACCTTGTACAGCATATGCACTTGAAGTACTTTGCGGCACATGCGAGACAATAGCACACAGCTGTCTGTGAATGCGTATGTGTGCGTGTGTGTGTGTGTTTGTCTGTATGTTTGTGTGTGTGTGGTTTTTTGTGTGCTGCTGTTGGCTTTTATGTCTGCGCATAAAAGTGGGCCCAAAACCACAATAAAGCGGCAGCAGCCCGCATGCAGGTATCTCCTCACACACACGCACACACACATATTCCCGCACAAACGCTGCTGTTGCGCAGTTGATAAGAGCGTTTGCCTATTTTACATTGCCTGTGCTGTAAAGTCCTGTGCAAATTAATTTACAGCTAGCGCAAATTAACAAAAGTCCAGTTTGCCTATCAAATTTGTGGTCTTTTAGCACCTTTATGATAACGGAATCAAAATTTACATTTATAGTGCAAAATAAACTTTAAAGGCAACCGCCATGTGTAATTAAACTGTAACTGCAGAGGATATATTTACAAGGTTAGCCTGACATGATTTCTTTATGGCACATGTCCTTGCGAGTCTTTCTGCCTCAAATAAAGCTACTGAAATACTATATGATAGCCAGCATAGTCAGTGAATTCGGTTTAAAGCCTGTGTATTTTTCCCTTTGAGCTTACAAAATCAAAAGCATTGAATTTCCTGCGAAATGTTGCAATTCAATTTTAAATATCGAACTCTTTTCATCTTTACGCCTAAGCTGAGGCAATTATAACTGTTTTGCTACTTTTACCTGTATACCTATTTTTAGCTTCCTTCCTTTAAGAATTCTAATAATTTGCCTACATTTTGCTCTGAGCTAATTCTGCCTTCAAGCGCTGAATATAAAAACAACTTTCATCCATGCGATGGGCCTACGTTGCGTATACTTAACAGCTGCTATCCTTAGACCTTTAAGCTCGGCTAAAATTAAACAATTTCGTTAGCCGCATTAATCTCTTTATGATATATATATTATACCTACACATACATATATAGTAGTATAGTTATAAAATTCTTGTTATCACACATGTTATGTTAGTTTGTGCCGCTGATTTGTGCAACTTTAGCGACACTCAACAGCAATGTTTATTGGTCCATTGCTTGCATTTACTGTTGCTCTCACACACACACATATATATATGTATATAGTCAGCTATTAATGCGTATTCATTTGTGTTAATGTTTGGCTGAAGAAGAACAGTTTAAGCTCAGGCGGGAGGGCAACATAAATATTCTTATGTTTGTCAGGCAGCTTCACGCTCTCTCTCTTTCTCTCTCTTTCTCTCTCTCTCTCTCTCTCTCTCTCTCTCTCTCTCTCTCTCTCTCTCTCTCTCTCTCTGTGTATGTGTGTGCATCAGCGCTTGAGTGTTGGCTATGTGCGCTTATTACACGCATTTTTGACTTTAATCCTCCAGAGTGCTGGCAAACAAAGCCAAAATAACAAAAGGTTTACATTGCTGCCAGTTGGCTTGCAGCTTATCGCAGTCAGCAACACACACAAACACACGCACACATGTTCATAAATCTGTGGCAACTAAGAAACAACAAAAAAAACAGCAAACAAACAAGGAATGCGGAAGACAGCAAGTTGAGCTCATGTTAGAAGCGAAAATCTTAATTATACATGACACCAACAGCAGCCCAGGCGAGTTTCAGATTGAAAGCCGCAGCAACCATTGTTCAAATAAATGACAGTGTATGCTTGTCTACATATATGTATGTGTATATGTGTATACATGTGCGCGCACACGCTTGTAAAGTGTCGCCATCTTTTACTCAATTACGGCGACAAACACGCGCCGAGCGCTCAAACAATGCAGCATGTATTAATTTAATTAAAATCCTTTTTATTTGTAATTCTCTCTCGCTTTCCCACTCGAGACCCGGCAACAGGCAGCTCCTTTGTTTGCCCGCCTTCCAAGGCAGACACTCATTAAATTTGCCTCAATTTTTCAGGCTCTATCAGCAGCGATTCCGTTCTGGCATTCAGCATCAATTATTTCTCTAATTTTCTATTGAATTCCGCTACTGTGTTTAGTTATATGATTTACCTTTGAGTGCAAAGGGTTTTGGCTGTTTTTCCAATTAACCTGCGCTAAACTTGCCACATCTTGACAGAAAAAAATTGACTTTGGCACACACAAGTTGAAAACAAGCTTGGCTGGCTGCCTTCAGGCACTCGAGCTGAACTGCAATAACATCCGTACACGCAACAAAACAAGCAACAAAATATTGTTCCCATTGTCAACTTGAAAGTCACTCCTCGTGCACTTGCGGCATTTAGAGCATAGCTACGTGGAAAGTTTTCACTACTTTCGGCACAGTATGAAGATGAGAGTCTATAGCTGTGTGTAGAGGGCCCTGGTCCATTCTAGACTTGCTATAGATAAATTGCTCTCAATCAGAAGTTAAATTATAATTAAACGCCACACCCCATACCAACACAGTTCAATGGGAAATTTATGATCCCAAATTGAAGCTCCTCATGTACATGAATGCCTGCCTTGATAGCAGTACGCTATCAATTAAAAAGTCACGAACCGAAAGCTTTTCGACTCATTTAAATTGCTTTCTCGCCAGAGTATTTCCCATTCGATTGAAGCCATCTTCAGAGCACATACATATATGTTTCCTTGTTGTTTTGTTTCTGTTCTTTGCCAGCCATAAATTTGGCGAGAGCTGTCAGCTTACCTGAGCTGGCGCTCCTGCTCGAAGCGCGGTATCCATACGGGCAGCGTCAGTTGCTCGCGTGTGGCATGCTTCAGGAAGTAGACCATGGCACGCACATTTTCGTTCTGTTGAGCAAAAGCACAGAAATGAAGTATTAATATGTATGTATATATGTATATATATGCACTAAGTGCTTACCTGATCCTGGAAATCGCTGCGCCAGCCGGCTATAAAGTGTGGTGCGTGTGGTCCAAACAAAGCGCCCAAAAAGATGCGCTCGAACGTCTTCTCACACTCAAAAATCGACACTGTGGAGCAGAAAGAGAGGCAATTAGAAGATTCAACTCCACGAACTGCCAATTACCCAGCTGTACTTGTTGCCAGGTTTCCCCTTGTGTACCCTTTTGCAGTTTTTCCGACTGCCACAAAATGGAGTCGCAACGGAAGTAGTGAAATGGAAGCTTGCAAAATGTCAGCAGCCAAAAAAAAAACAAAAAATATACTGAAAACAGAATTTTGTGTGTAAAAGCGAGCACAGGTCTCGAGTTAACTGGGCTAAGAGCGGGCCGCATTGCACGTAGGCGAGGCAAAGGGCTGTTGGCAACATTTCGACTGCTGTTGCATGCCACAAAAAACCATGTGAGGTGTGTGTCGACGGAGACTGCAGGACGAACACATACCCTGTACCCATCTTTTCTTTGCTAATTAAACTGTGATCTATGAGCATGATACACTCGGCAGCTTAGGGAATGGATCTGCCTGACTACGAGATATCCTATTCGATAGTATGATAGACTATCTGAAGCAACATTCGATCTTTCTTCCCTAAAAGATTATTTGAACAATACTCATGGCATGCTGGTATAAGAAACACAAGTTTTAACGCTTGCCAAAAGCTAGACATACACAAAATAAAAACACACACACATATAAGCACACGCACACACACACTCACATACAGCAGTTGGCCTGAAACCTTGGCATGCCATTAATTCCGCTCGTCTTCGGGCTGTCAAGTTTTACGCAGCATTTTAATTAGAGAGAACACATACACATACACATTGAAGCACATACGCACACGCACACACACACACACACACCCACAGCCACATAGTCAGGCGAGCAGCCTCTGGAGGCATGGCCCAAATAACTTGCAACACTTTAAGGCACTTTACAAGTTTTACGATGCAACAAGCAAACAAGAAGCAGACCAGCAGCAGCAGGAGCAGGAGCAGGAGCAGCCGCATTAGCAACACCTTTGTATCAACTTAACGTAATTCCGGCTCGCAATTAGCAGAAACACGTGATTAAATGAGATTCGCCTGCTTATGTGCGAGCTTCATAATCTGATGCGACGTCATAAAATTCATTAAAATATGCAAAATAAAAGGCCAGACCCCAAAGCATGCCACACCCCCAAGCATACACACACACACACACACACCTCCCTATGTACGTATTAAATTATTAAGTTTGTGCCTTTGACTTACCCAGAAGTTGAACCACAACCTCAGAATCGCGTACACCCCAATCCCAACAGGTGCGCAGCGCAATATACAAAATGTTGTGATATTTTCCCATGAGGCAGACCTGCAAAAAGGACACGTTTACATATTCTTTTAAAAATAAAAAAGTTCGTTTTTGTTGTCTTTTCACATAGAGTGCATTTAAATTTAAATTAAAAGCTAGCTAAGCTTTCGGACCATGTGCTACAAATTACGCTGGCATTGGGGCGGGACTTAAAAGCTAAGCATTAATCTTAGCTATGTGCATGTGTCTGACATAATACCGGGTCTTAGAGGAAATATATACCTTATACCGTAGATATATTGATTCTTCGTTATGTGCTATAAATTAGATGTTTGCCATGAAATATGTAAATGAAGTTTTTGGGCATTTAATGTCAGAGAATTGTTTCAACTTGGTGTACAACATTGGTAAGAAGACGAGGCAAAGGAGAGAAAAGGCTAACTTGGGTTATCTGATAGCTGATTGGAAAGTTGTGAACAAATTTTCAAGAAAAACGAATTTATTTACAATTATTTTGGCATTAAAAGTACAAATTCCAAATTATAATAATAAAAAAACGACTGAAATATTTGAAGAGAAATGATAATAAATAAATTCGTTCACATATTTACTTTTACTTGATCTTTCGTACACCGTATTACAGACATGCAGTTTTAAACATCAAAACTATTATTATAAGATTTTATGTTAGGCATATATAGAGGTATATCACAGATTAAGTATTTATCAATAATAAATCGGTTGGCTTCTGAAATATAAGTCTTTGATGCCCAAAGTTAACTTTCACAGTGGATCTTGTCAAGTTTTATAATGAATTAGGAAGATAACAAAAGAGTAAACTAATCACCAATGACAGAAGTATTAAGCTATTACACTATACATAAAAGTGAGATCGTTAAAATCGACATGGGAATCTAAGAGAGACAAAGTAAAAATCACAGTGAAATATTGCAAATTTTTGCTGAATCTTACATTTCCATTGCTCTGCTTGGCCAGTCGATGGAACCGCAAGGCGGCAGTGACCGCTATGCTGGCCGCCTCATCGGTGGCCACATTCTGGCCATCGGCACAGCCCTTGACAATGGCGCTGAGGTGATCGAGAACGTCGCGACGCGATTGCCGGTCCTGGAGTCCGTTGCGGGTGATGTGCTCGAAGGTGTCGTTGAAGAAGCACTCGAAGATGTAGTCCATGACCAGTTGGCGTCGCGGCAGCTCTCCGTGACGCTGGTAACTGGCTCGGCTGGTCGCCACCCGTGGCTGGCCGACCAATAGCCGGAAGCCAAACAAATGTTGCGGCAATGTCACCAGCCACAGCGAAGCCAATTGTCGTTTTAATTGACTTACGTACTGCTGCAATGCCAACAGCAGCTGCAACAACATGTTAACAAATCAAATCAAAACGGTTAATATGCAACAAATGCAATTTCCGGCCAATTATTGAGCCAATTTTGAAAACACCAAAATACGTTAACCAAAGTTCGGCACACGGAAGTCGAATGGAAGAAAAACTACGCTGCCGAGAGAGACGGAAAACAGTTCACTTCTAGGGGGTGAGCGGCACACACACAGAGTGATAGAGAGAGTGAGCGAATGTGTATGTGTGTGTGTGTGTGTGTAAAGAGCGCACGTGAACTCTCTGCTACTCGCTCTCTGCTCTCCTTATTGATTTTTTCGTGCTGGCAATGATACGCGCAAAAAAACAAAAACAAAACGGCTAACGAAAACAATGCGTAAACAAACAAAAACTATGCACATTTTATTTGCATTTAATTAAGTCAGGGGAATAGTGTGAAATCAGCTGACACAAGTTTTTCATTCAAATTGTAATTTGTTGGACTTTATATATGATTCTGAGCGAATTTCGTGCAGCAACAGGTGGAACTGACAATTTGCGTCCCTTAGCAGTATTCTTTCCACTTACATGACTTGGTGCTGCATTTAGCGAAAGTATTCGCCGTACTTCACTCTCAACACGCAACGTTAAATTCAATAATTCGAGCTGTTCAAACGCCGACAAGCAACTGAACAAAACAACATAACCAACAAATGCTCATATCAAATGCTCAGCTGTTTTTACCTGTTCGCCGCGCTCTGCCGCTCTGTCGCTCTCCTGCTGCTCTCTCTCTCTGTGGCCTGGTTCACCCAGACGTACTTAAATTTCAGCTCGCTTTCACTCTCGCTCTGTTTTCTTTAAGATTCGTTTGTTTTAAATTAAATTTTTGGAATCCTTATCAAGTTTGAAGCTGAGATTCCAATCGACTTAATTCTATCTAATTACAGTACGTAAAAGTTCTCCTGATTGCCCCCTCTCATCCACACATAATTTGTATGCAAATATTTTTAATTGAAATGCGGTTTCTGAGAGTCTTTTAAGTGTTTTACCGTCCGCAAAATTTTTATGATGTGTGTATTAAATGCAATTAAAATGCAGACAATTTTTTAATATATTTATATATATATGCACGTATATTCAATATTTTGTTGCCCTTGTCTGGGTCGTAATTTTATTTATTTGCATATGTTAATTGAATTCCAGCTTCTCATTTTTTCACAATTTATTCGAGGGTCTCGAATATGAGTAAGGATAAACGTTCCAATGTTATTTATTTGTGGCTATGCTCATAATATATCGTGATATATGCATATTGAGTCCCTGCATATCAATTACACAGCTTAAATATTCATATTGTATTTGCGCGATATCTTCAATATTTACGCTGCAAATTACACTCTGTGCAAATTTGTGTTTTAATGAAGATATTAATTAAATCCAATCACAGATGCTGCACACGCAGCAATTCATTACAGTCTCCTTGCATCTGAAGGCAGTACCTTAATCGCTTGAATAATCCGAAGTCGGTTAAGAATGAACGATAATTACAGTTGCATGACTGATAAATATCCTGTAGCCCGAACCAACAGTAAGATTTTCGGGACAAAAATATACATTAAAATTAAACAAAAGGACGACTTGTGCTATTCAAGTTGTGAGACTACTATATATACTATATGCATACCCTAATTGTAAACTCTAATACTAACAAATGCTAAGCAATAGCAACATATTACAGCATGCCCCATTCCACATATTTTATGCACACAGGGTACACAGATGGTAAAATCGCAAGATCTCACAATGTGCACTCCATTAAAAACCGAAACGACATCAATTTCACTCGTGACTTTTATTACATTGTTACGTTTAAGGGGTGGCCCATTGAATATTGTGTCCGAAATGCAAACCGCGTATCGAACTGTAAGAAACTGGCAAATAAATTGAATTAAATGTGCATGCAATCAGCTATTGAGCACTATAATCAAGTGGATGATAAGGGCATCCCACACACACACTCACATACACATTTGTTGTCTGAGGTATTCAAATAAATTGTGCTGCAACTGCACCGAAAGCGGAAACGGAAATGCGACCACAACAAGTGCCACGTACGCAGCCAATATATGCAGATACAAAAAATAAAAATAAAAATTCAGAGAGAACTGTATTGAATTCTGAAAAATTGGGCAAAAATGTGTGCGTAATAAATTCGATGGGAAACATACAATGCAGATATTTACATAAATTGATGACAGGAAACAAATAAATTGCACATGGCGACAGTAAAACTAGCAAAAATGTGCAAAGTTTTAGAGATTTTGAAATGAATTTAAATATGCACCAATTTGTGTTGCTTTGGCATGTTACAAATATGAACATTTTGCTGTTATAGCTTAAATAAATTCCAATTTTTAATGAAGACAACGGATGTACGAAACTTTGACTTTTCAAATTTCAGTCTCAAATGTACTGCATTACGTTGAGAATCATAAACAATATTTTTCGATATGTTTTGCCCAAAGCTAAGCACAAACTAGAAATGAGTCAACCATGAATCAATTTTGTGCTGCTCTGGCTGAAGCATTTAAATATATACACAAGAATATATCGCAGATATATGTTAAATATATATATATTAATAACATATAAACCATGCGTATATATGTACATATATCAAACAGCAATAATTTTTCTTCTGCTTCGCAGCATTGTATAAAATGTACTCGTAGTAAATTGTGAAGCACTTCCGAAATCATTTACCAACAATCTGCAATGGCCAGAACACGCTCAAGTGGCTTCAAGTGTGCTCATCTGTGTGTGTGTGTGCGTGTCTCAATGTTGAGATACATTAGCCAAGTGCAGGCAATAAATTGCAGACGATTGTAGCCACCTCCTCCTTGCGCATCCGTAGTCAATATGAAGTACTTGCAATTTAAATCTCAGCAGGCGCTGAGTGCTGGGACTAGTTTTAAGCGAATGTCCCTAAATCGTATTGTTATCGCTAGTCGAAGTAAACTTTTGATTGCTATTTGTTATCTCTTATCTTACTTTCACTGTCTCCCACTCTCTCTCTCTCCCTCTCTCTTTGTCTCTTTTGCAGCCTGCTGTGCCAGGAAATCAACCAAGACGATTCGTTTAATCTGGAATATCGCGGACCGGTCATTATGAAAGGCAAACCGACGCCAATGGACTGCTGGTTCCTGACACGTGCCAGCAGCGCCCTAAATGCCAGCAGCAGCGGCAACGGCAGCCTCGACTCGCCGCAGCTGCAGCCCACAACGCCAACGGCCACATCGCAGCGCCTGATGATGGGATTGGGGCATGCCCCAGTGTCACGCACGTCCTCGGCGAGCGGCAGCGGTGGCGGTGGTAGCGGCGGTGCAGCCGCAACGGGTCCTGTGGTGCCACCAGATGCATAGGAAATGCAAATAAACTGTAAATCTACGTGCAACTCCCTGACTTCACCAGTCAAGCGACTATCTAACTGAACGTGTACATGTGTGTGTGTGTGCAAGTATGTGTGTGTGTGACTGGGCCACTTAACCACTTCATTTCAATGCATTTGTCCTCTGCGCGTGTGTGTGTGACTGTTGCTGCTGCTGCTGCTGTGGCTGCGACTCAAGAAACTGGCATCGGGATATACTGGATGCTGTGGATGGATCGCTGTGCAAGGTAATTTATGTTAATGCTCTAACAACTGTAACCACTACACAAAAGATAAATGGAATGGGCGCTAGAGTCAATGGGTGGCGCTCGCACAAGCTAGTTTACAAATGATTTACAATTCTTTAGCGATTACGCTGCGTATACGTAATTTATGGGCATATTTACGAGGCTTATTTGTACTGCATGAATCAAAGGCTTCTGTCTATCTGGTTTACAAAATTAGCATTATGTATCATTTCTATGCCGGCGCACTCCAAGCTGTGGCCATTAGTTAAATTGTTATGCGATTGGCTGCCGGGCCATAAAAGCGAAACACATCCCGTACAAGTTTTCATGCTGTTTGCCCAAGCGCCGCCGCTTGTGCCGTAAACTAGATAAGTCCAAAACAACTCAATATAAAAGCCATAATATGGCAAACAGTTAAATATACGCACATATATACATCTGTATGTATATCTCTGCTTTTCAGTAGCAGCTGCCGGGACCAAGGCACGACACGCTTCTCTCTCATTTTGTAGCATACTTTGCGGAGCAGCCGAAAGGATTGTCAACAGCAACGAGCGAAATGTTTGCATTTATCTTGTCTGTGTGTGTGTGTGTGTGTGTGTATTTGTTTCTTGTTTACAAAAGTTCGGCAAGCCTCTTTCTGCGCCTGTGACTGCAAGCGAACTGTATATATATATCTATATACTTAGGATATAAGCAGTAGACCACAACAAAATGAGCCTTGCCATCAGCTAGAAGGAAAGAGAACCAAAGTTTAGGAATTTAACACATATTTTCATATCAAATATTTGGCATGAACAAACAACCGCAGAAGCAGAAAGGCTGCCATGCAAGAAACAACAGAACGGAAAAATGTAAATTTTCGAGGGTTGCCCAATAACTTGGAAATTATGCATTATAATTAAAATGTAAATAGCTAAGTTTCTCTAATTATCAAGAGATAGAGAATGAGTAAAGAGAGAAAGGCAAAATGGAATGCACACTTTTAAATTTATTAATTTTTATTTATATTTCAATTATATTTCAATTATCCGTTGTCCTTTATCCCCGAACCTTTTTGGGACCGTATTTTTCTTCAAAGAAATACTACGCTCCATACATCAGTATAGACCTGGACCTTATGTATTTGTAAATGTATGTATTTTTAAGAAAGTTCTTTTAAATTTTCGCTATGAAAACCATTAGCTAGTATGTTACGCAAATATCCATTCTTTCCAAATAAAAAAGGCCATATAACTTTATACATTTATTTTTAATAAAAAACATATCACGCATCTAGAAAGCAAACACAAACCAAATATATGCGTTAGCAGCTGTGTTAACAGCTATGTTAACAGCTATGTTAAAAGTGTGACAAATGGTTGCCTGGAAAATGTCAGCGACCCTCGTGCTGTCATGTAACTCAAGTTTATCTTCAAGCCAACAAAACTTTGTTAATGTATATGGGCATTGAGACACAGGCACAACAAATCGTATTAAACGCCCAAAAGAGGACTCATGCACACAGATACACAGATACACAGATACACAGACACATAGGCCAATACTGGCGACAGATTTGCCGAGAGTTGCTCATAGACTTGCATGCGGATTTGTTTGGAAAGTGTCTTTGTGTGGGCGTGGCATTTTATATTGGCTCTCAATGTCTGTTTATGGCCTCGATATGCCGACATTATCGTTAAATGCCAACAATAACAATAACAATAATAGCTACAACAATGCAATTTGATGACTTGCAGGCTGGAAGGCATTTTGATGATGATGCCATACAAATGTGTGTGACGGGTGTCTGTGTATGTGTGTGTGTGTCTGTATGTGTGTGAGTCTAAGTATCCCTAACGATGGCTCGTTAGAAATGGATTAACATTGATTAGTTCTCGCATTTTTCTCTCTTCTCTATATACATATTTTATTTTACTAGCGCACAAACAATAATTAGAAGGGTAAAAGAAATGCTTGCCAAGCTCGTTTCACATAAATTATATAAATCACATTTCCGTCTCGGTCAGCAGCTCATTTACATTCATAACGAATGCAGGCAGCACAAAAGATTTAAATTAAGCCAAAAATGGGATTGGTTTTGGGCAAAGAAAGTTTTCAGATGCGCAATGGTCTTTTCTAACTTGGATTAGGATACAAAAATAAGCCCTGGCATTTTCTTTTATTTAATATTATAAAATATTCGATGGATATACTGCCTGTCTGTATAATTTCTAACGAGACTTTAATGTAATACAAGCTAAAATATGAGGAAAAACAGTTCTTAAGCTTGCACACAAACACTTTGAATAGTAATATAGGGTAGGTAATATAGGGTATAAGATATGTTTAAAGTAGATCGACACAGTTAGATTTGCCTGTACGACAGCTACATCCTTTTTCGAATTTAAATTAATTGTTTTATTAAATGAATTATTATATAGGGCCCTTAAAGGCAAGTCTTCATTCCTTATTCGTGATTCAATCGACCTCAGTATTCGCTTTTCAATGAAAAATTTAACAGTTACAAAAACTTTTCGCTTGAAAAGCTTATCTCTTTTTAGATCATCATAATCGAATATACACCTGCTTACTCCGTTTCTTAGGGAAACACGGCATAAATAAGCTTGTCTATCCTGCAGGAAACCATATTAAATATGCTTCGTTGGCTGAAAATTCTTGCAACACTTTAGTTACGCTGCCTGCTCCAGGCATCCGGTTGCCCCAGCTGCTGCTTGCTGTTACCTTTTAATAACGGCACTTTTTCATATTTCTTCCATATATATATTTGGCATCCGGTCTATTTGGCCAGGATGTTGACTCAAGCTGTCCGCTTTTGGCCTCTTTAAATTTGAATACCTTCAATCCTTGTGTATTTTTGATGCGCCTTCGATATAAATGAATGCTGTCGGCCCTTGGACACCCCATTTTTGTAGATGTAATTAATTTAGCTGAATGCACTTACTTATTCAGCATTATTCATTGGCTTTGAATGCGGCCACCAAAAACACTCTAATGAGCTCTTAATTAGGTTTGCGCGTCTTTGAGCCACTTGCCCCTCACTCATTTATAATCTTTCCACCTGTTTTCAAATATACATAGCTATACATATATATATATAGAATTTCCGCGCTGATTCAAATACAGTAATGGACTATGTATATTTAGCTACTGTATACTAGCATTTCAATATTTATTTTATTTTCCTTTCTATTTTCGCGCACAATTTGGTTTGCTGTTCGCGTCGCTTACATTTCAAATACACAAATGCAAGCACCAAAACCAATCAAATAAATATTTGCCTAACTAAATACAACATCTTCTCACGCAGCCTTCGCCAGATCCTGCCCATGATTCCATTCAGTTCTCTGCTCAAGGTCGAGCCATATAAAAAATTTAGTTCAAATTGCAAATGACAGGCTAAGCGGCTGCCACTGCTGATGTTGCTGAAGCTGCTTATACTTCTTCTTCGTCCTCCAGTTCGAGTTGGGTTTTTCTCATTAAAAATTCATAAAGATGGAAATTATGATTGCGATGAGCCGCCAACGACAAAATGTCAGAGGCAATGCTGCTGCTTTTCAGTAGGCCAGAGGCAGGTGGGAATCGCAGGTGGCACACAAGAAAAAAATTATGAACATTTATCATTGAATAGCTGCCCTATATACCCTGAAATACCCTAGCATTCTTATGCAAATGTTTTATATATATTGCTAGTTGAATATCCAGATCCTTAATTTCCAAAATAAGCTTTATCTTTGCCTGATTATACCTTATGCATATTTTCTACTGGGTATATTTTCGTGGAAGTCAATGCACCATCGTAGGAATTTAAATAAATCTTTTCAGTCTGCAACTCGAAGGCTTCACAGACCTTTACCTGCTTACCAAAAGTCTGACTAAACTCTTAAACATACACTTTTTATCTAGAAGCCTTATAACTTACTTTCTAATCAGGCCCCGTCTTTTCTATCTTTCGCCAATCACATCAAGCAAGTTGGCATAACTAATATGCCCTATAGCCGCCATAACACGGCAAGGCACAAAAGCCAGATCCAGATAATAATATGTCTAACGTTAATGCTGATGACAACGACTACGTCAATGATGATAATGTGCTCGGGCGCTTCATCCGGTGCGGCCCACTCACAGGCGTGACTTTTTAGAGAAAAATTACGCATACGCCGTGTGTGCAATGGCAAATTATGAATACGAGAAAAAAAGGGCTGCAAGTGGCGACAAACATCTGGCGCAAGTGTTGCGCATTCTAATACAAATAACTCACACGTTGGCACTCTTGCGTGGCTCGAAAGGTCTGCCGGAAACGAGCTCAAAGGCACATTTTATATTGAATTATTTTTTACGTCCTTCTTGAGAGAGCCAACGCACCTTAAGGCCCTTTACTATTTACTTTACGCTCAGGTACCATAGTTTCATTTCACCTGTGCAATCGTGGGCAAAAACTTTTGGGCCACATTTTTAGTTTTGGTCCCAAAGTTGTCCCCTTTGATTATTGCCAGCGAAAAGTTCTATAGCTTCAACTCCGGCATTAATAAATGATACCTAGTTGCGTCCATAAAGTGTCTCTCAGTTCAGTCCAGCTCCCAGCTCCATCAAATACAGTTGTGTGGGTGTATATGTGTGCGTGTGTGCGTGTGTGGCCAAAAAGTACATGAAAGTTAAGTTCCCATTGCGATTGCCCCACAATTCAAATTATCCCATAGACAATATTGGGCTTACGCACACGCACATTGAATCTCTGTGTAAATATGAGAGTCAGGACTTAATCGAAAACTCGGCACTAATTTCAATTAAAGTTGAAACGCTTGGAAGCACGCAATAGAACGCACGCCCGCCCGGCGACAATGCACAATTTAACAACAACATTAACTAAACGCCACTCGGGCACACCCCCCTGGCACATAGACAAACAGACGGACGAACGGGCAGACGAACAGACAGACGACAAACAGACGGCTTTCATTTGCATAAATTGCCAAGGGCATGCGCATACAGCGCTCGAAGCCTGCTCTCTGCCCCACTCTGCTGCTGCTGCGGCTGCTGCTGCTGCTGCTGCTGCTGCTGCAGCTGCGGCTGCGACTGCTATGCCACAATTTGTTGCAGCTGCCACACACCCACCCACACACACACAGCCGTTGCAAGTGCATGCTGTAACGAAATGTTGCCTACAACAAATCAATTTGATTCGAGCTTAGCATATTTAATTGAACTACAATGCTCGTTACGCCCACCCAGCTTGTGTGCGCTCTCGCCAACTGGAATACACTGCGCAAAATTGGCAGTATGAATTCCACATGAAATAAATTCCAGCTTTGAGGTAGCACCGACTACCAATTGGACCAGCCTCTAAATTTACCTACCATTTTGCCTCCCTTTCCTGCTCTTTGTGCATTTCCATACCTGGTGCCTGCACCTGTATACCCTTAATTACCATAACAATGCATTTACAAATTGCTTGCATTCAACTAAATGTGAAATGAAAAGCTGTGTCAAATTAATTAAATATATTATATACAATAGTCAAAATGGTTTTAGCAATAAGCTGCATAGAATCGTTTTATTTCAAAAGTTAATTAAAACTGAGAGCTATATATTTCAGCAAAAAGCAAAATGCTTAGCACTTCAATTCTCACTATTTTCATTTTATTCTACTCAAAAATATTCAATGTGAAAGAAATATCAGAATTCTCGAGAAGCAAATATATGAAAATATATGTAATTAATTTATTTTGTATTTATAAATGATAAATAAATAATATATATCTATATATATATATATAATATTTATCATTTATAAATATTTATAAATATATGTGTTGATAATTCGCACTGGAACTCTCATTTTATACACAAAGAAATCTCGTTTTACTGGAAATATTTCATTCAAAATTTCTAATTAATTTATGTTATACAGTGAAAAATAAACATTAAAAATATTTCTACTTAAAGCACACAAAAGGCACAAAACAATAAAAAAAAAGAAAAAAAAAACCGAATTAAATTTGAGCTGACTGCGCAATAATTTCATTATATTTCCTTTCAATTCCCCAGCCTTCAAAGCAAATTCCAAAATAGCGGAAACAAAATAAAACAATTTCATTAATTTGTGCACAATTGCATTATAGATAGCGGATATCTTTGTGCTGGTGTTTGTTTCAGGGCCGCATCAAAAGCGACGTGACAGAAAAAGCAACCAATAAAAGAACGAAGACACAAATAGATTGCCAAAGTGCAAAAAATAGAACAACGGTCACAGCCACAATGAGGGCGGCGCATACAGCGCTTACAGGTTTACGGCTAAAGTTCTGCACAACCGGGCGTATGCGCAACATTTGGCATGAACCAAAAGGCCAAAGCGCTGTGCAGACAAACAGGGTCTCGGCGCGTGCATTTGATTTGTGGGCTATAAAGTTCGCGCCCGAGTTGTGATATTTACAATTTTAATTCAATTTTCTCCATAGCAGTCGATGTCCAACCAACTGAGGCCAAGCTCTACGAATGCCCGCTGTCCGCCCAAGTCGCTTGCTGCTGCTGCTATTTTTGCGCATTCCACTAATCGATAGTTTATGTGGCTTGGATGCAAGTACATTTAAACCAAATGGAGAGCGGGCCAGGACCAGAATTCAATGACAGCTCAGCCCAAGGCCACTTGCCGTCCGCAAGGACCCCCGAGCATCGTGTTGTTGTTTAATTGTCTGTAAAATTGTTAAATTGCTTAGCGTGTCATTCTCTTGCTATGTATGTCCGCGTTTGTGTGTGTGTGTGTTTGGCTGTCAACGGCTACCCGTTTACATGCATGTGCAATTACGATCAACCACTCAGAGCCACTCAGACCCCGCCCCATCTCATACCGCCCACGTATTTTCAATCCCAACAATTGTCAAGCATTAAAAATTTAAACGCGTTCACACAGTTTCTTCGCAGTGAACTTTACTGCAAATTTAATAACTTCCGTTTGACATTAGAAACAATGCTAAATATAAAAATGTATGGAGATGGTTATATAAATGAGAGAGAGCAATGAGTGGCAATGACATCTCCTACTATCTTCCCCTACCTCCCTCTCACTTCTATCACACACAGAGCAGTAATTCGGTCGTTTTTATGAATTTAATATTCCCCATAAACCTGAAATTTCTTTTTCTATTTTAAGTGCTTCTCAACAAATATCTATTTGATATTTAGTACTTTGCCAGGCCAGATTAAAGAGATTTTGGCAGCCAGCAGCAAAAAAAAAATCAAATATTTTTTGGCCAATAAAACTGTTCAGCTAACGGTATAAATAAGCGCGTCTTGGCAGACCTCTGAGCTTTCGTTGGCTTCAGTAGTGAAACTTTACGTGATTGCCATTTTTAATTTTCGACCGTCAGACGACGAGACGGACGCAAATAAAGATAACGGTATGCTACGTTTGAACTGACTCTTTTCTTTCTTCTTCTTGTTTTTTTTTTTCGTTATATTTGTTATTTTCGGCAAACAAAAACTGTTTAGAGCCTTTGTAGTTTGTTGTTGTAGTTGTTGTTCGGGCCACGCCGTTGGCATACGTAACGAGGCATACAACAAAAGTTGCCACGCTGCGGCCAGGTTTCAACTTTGACATTGACACTGTTGCCCCAGCTCTGTTTTGCTTGGCTCAATTTGGTTTCGCCAGCCTATGCTGGCTCGGCTTGGCAACGTAATTGGCCGTAAAGGGTTCAAATTGAATTGTAAGCGCATAGAAAGCCAGAAGCAGCAAAAAATAGGTAAACGCGCTGAGAACAATGTAACGCGACTGACTAGAAGGTGCTCTGTAATGCTCCCAAAAGGTATCTATCAAAAAGCAGGCACAATTCACAAAGGTAAAGTTTATATAACATGCAATACTATTAAAAAATACAGATACATATATAAGACAATATAGAGTCAATAACAAGACGTGAACTTTTCATACATTAAATATATTTTATTATATATATTATATAATAAATTAATTAAATTGTTCTACTAATTCACTTAACCTCTTGCATAAGCCCTAGCAAACCCCTGATACCCCTTAACCCATTTTCCCATTCTATAGGGTATAACAAAGAATAAAAACCAAAGCCAAAACAAACAAAACCCAATAGAGCGCAAATAAAAGGCTCTGTCGTTTTGGGTTTTGATTTTTAATTCAACCGCATTTATGGCCAAGCTACAAACTTTATGAACTTTTTATTTGCACAAGGCTTCAATTATATACAGATACATATATACTATATCTATTTCATACATATATACCCTTTCTCATTTCAGCAATCGACAGATTAATGGAACCCATATTGTAACTACTCGTCTGTTGTAATTAGTAAGTAGAGAGAGGTGTGTGTGAGTGTCTGTATGTATGTATGTGTGAACGAGAATTTCTAACTGTATAAAATCAAAAAAAAAATAGAAGAAATTATAAATGAGTTAAATATATATATTTATGCGTCGAGGCTTTTATGAGTGTATTTTGTGAATAAGCTCGAGACGTGAGTTTATATTTATTTTTCTACTTTGTGATGGTTTCTTAGGCTGAACTTTTTGTGCTTTGTACTATAGATGTAATTTATGTAGGCTCTACTCAAACATACATATATGTAACTCTAACTGTATAAGTATGCTTAAAAAGAACTTCATTGAAAATGCATAAAAAAGAACTCATATGCAAATAGAACTGTATAAATATGTCTATGAGTCAGGCAAGTAAGGCAAATATTCTAATCCGCAAATTGGACACTAATTAAGCAAAACTTAACTCGTTAACACTTAAGTATACCACAAGGCACCAAATGTACGTTAGCATCTGTAGCACAATCGATGGTTACCTACTGCTGAATATGCTGAATATGCTGAATGCTGAATGCTATACATATGGAATCTATGGAATGGCTTTGCACCCAACTTCTATACAGGGCTACTGACCAGAAAACAAAATGTTAGCTTACTCAAATGCACCAAAGACGAAACTTTTTAACCAAGTAACTAACAAGATAACCAAATAAAGTACCCATTAAATAAAAAATGACGTACCAAATAAATACTCAATATATACAAAATACCAAATAAATACGAAATATATATACACACATGCATGTAATATCTAGAGCAAACCAAAAGTCAAATATCTTAAGTAAATATAAATCTAACCAAAGAATATAAGAACTAAATCAAGCGCATCCAGAACCAGTAATAAAAAATACCAAAGTGAATATACTAAAATACTAAATATATTATTTATGAAATTTCCTGTACATTTATTCAACTATTGGCAATATACATCTATAAGTGTTATGAAGACAAATCTCTACGAGTAAAACTATACTTAAAACTGAAAATAGCTTTATAGTTCTTAAGCCAACCGATTCGAGGAGGGGATACAAGAAATACGCAAGCATTATATCCCGAAATATCAACAGTGTAATCACAGCAATAGAATGCGCAAAACATATATTTAGATATATATGTATAAGAAAATATATATATACATATATAGATATACAAGATAAAGCATCCATTAGATAAACTAAACTGTTCAGATCGAATAGAGCTGCTCGTTTGTTGCACGTGTTCTATAGAGAGAGTTGGACGCAGTTCGTGAGAGAGTTCGTGGTAAGTTCTATATATTGTAAATTACCGAGTTAAAGCTGAAACGGAATCACTGTCTCTACTTATTCTCTCAATAGTCTCTCGTTCTGTCTCTCGCTCTCTTGCTCTATTTAATGTGTAAATGTTAAATATTTTAATAAAATAATGATATATATATATATAACATATATATATATATATATATATATATATATATATATATATATATATATATGCATATATGTAACCTGAACTAAATATTAATAAAAATATCTAATTGAACCCTGAATTTTAAGTTGTTTTGATATTTTGATATGTTGATAAAAAAATAGAAATACTTACCGTAGTTTATTCATAAATTTTATTGCCTACTTTGTACATTATATACATTTTTCATATGTTATGTTTACTTTCAACCTAAAACGAATTTCAGTTAAATTTTGCTGTTATTCAATACAATCACTATAAATATTGATTGATATATAAATATATCACGTATATATTTATTATATATATATTTTTTTTCCTTTACACTCTTTAAATTTCTATCAACTACGTAAATAATAAATAATGCACATTTTATGTGTGTTTTAAATTTATTTCATATCGCGAGTCGACCGCTGGCACAACCACAGAGATAAATCCCATCACACGATTTTCGTTATACGCCTCATTAGCGTGCTAATCAAATCTGCTCATTCTCAATCTCGTTCGCAATCCCATTTCCATTTCCATTTGCATTCCCATTCCCATTCCCTCTCAGCACGCGCTTGGGGCGTTTCGGCAGCAAAGCGGCAGCTGCCTCCGCCTCCTCCTTGGCAATTCTTTCGCGTATCCAATAGCTGGCCCCACAAACCACCAGCAGCAGGCTAGGTATTACAATGAGCAGCACCATCCCCAACGAGATGCTTGCCACACGTGCCGCGTGCTCTTCGTGACCTGTAAGATGTTGGCCAAATGATGACAAATAACAAGAGTCTATAGTAAAAATTGCGCCCTAACTGAAAACATTTTATTGGTTAAATATAAAGGCCAGTGGGAAACCTCTGATTGCGATTAGCTTGTGCAAACCCTTAATATACTGAAAAAATTTACCTTGAATTTCATATGTTATATTATTTTATTTAAATATGCTAATACTTAATCTCGATATCAATTACTTCAACATGAACACGAATGAATATACCCACTTCCTTGGAGAGTATAGATTTATATTTCATAAATTGAACAACCATTCAGAACAACTCCAAGTGATTATAACTAGTTGCCTACTTTGGAGCGCAACTGTCGCTCGCGAATGCTTCAAAGCCATGATAGACAAGACACACATGCCAAGGCACACACACATGCACTCCCCCACACACACACACACTCCCACACACACTTACTCTACTGACGCATACATACTCACTGGCAGATAACTAACGGCAACTTGTCCATCAATTTGCTCAAGATTGATTGACAACAGCGTAATGCACACAATACATTTGCCAGGAGGCGTGGCTGTACGCCCTGTGTGTGTGTGCAAGCGAATGGGAGCGTGTCATGGCTACGTCCAGGGCGGACACCAAAGCACGTGACAGTTGGCTCAAGATTAATGTCTTTGGCTCTGACCCTATTGCTTCGTTATAAATTTCGAAGCAATTTCTTTGCACTGCAAATGCACATAACACTATGCAGCAAAATATAGATCCTACTAATGTGATGAGATTAGCAAGCTATTGTTATTCCTATTGTTAAGAGTGTCAATAGGAGAAGACATAAACTATCAAGAGAAAGCTATTCTACCCTTGTTAACTATCAACTTATCTTGTCTTCTTCTTACATTCATGCGGCTCGACCTTGTATTTTATTTTTATTTTTAGAGAACCTAAGAACTGATTGAAGGATCAATATAATAGCTGATCGAATTCATCTTCTATCTATATTAAATAGCAAATATATAATTGATTTAAATGGCCTAAAAACTCATTCTCATAATATAAAATAAAATGTGATTCATTTTTTCAATTCGTTTTCAATAGTTTTTTTTTCTTTTGTTGTCTAGTGTAAATAGGGAATGCAATTTGGCAACGCTCGTTATGCAAATTATTACAGAAAATTGACATGCGATTCGCGCTAGTTAGCTGTAAGACAGGTATTCTACCCCATCTAGTAAAATTTTTGAATTTATATATTTGAGTTGATGTCGAGAGATGTGAAGCGAAGTGTCAAGATTCATGTAACAATTGGCATTATCCGAGCACGCTATAAGCTATAGATATAAAGAGTGAAAAATACATCTATTAACAAAGAATTTATTTATAAAGTGATGCAAATTTCATAAAAATTGATGAAACAAATTATTGTAATCGCTTAAGCCGATGATTTATGAGGTATTTAAATAAAAATTATAAGCGGTCTGGGCTATTTGAGCATAGCGTGGGAGGTATTTGCTTAAAGGTCATGGCAACAACAACAAACCACAAAAAAAAACATACAGATATTTTTCTGACAGGTGGGGCAATTAGTAGTGTGTATAATAATTATTTAAGTTTAGATAAAATATATATGTTATATATACGATATATGAAATTAGTTATACAAAATTTGAACTTTTTAGCCTGTGCAGGGAAGGCAAATGTTTGGGTGTATATCTATGTGTATGAGTGTGTGTTGGTGTGCGTGTGTGTTGGTGCACTAAACCTCTGTGGATTTTTGCACCGAGGGCGTTGGCGATGTGGTGAAGGGCGGCGGCGAGGGCAACCCGCTGTCCTGCGTCAAATTAGTTGTGGGCGCTACGCGCAGAGGCGTGGCTGTTGTAGCTGTTGCCGGCACACCCGACGCTGGCCTATTATAGTATTGCGTGTTGCTGGGCAACACCGGCACGCCCCCAAAGCGATTTTGGGCCGCAGATTGGGGCGTATAGTTGATGGAGCTGGCTGCACTGGTGCGACTGTCGACCCCGCTGAACGTGGGACTATATTGCTGCTGATGCAGCTGGTCGGCCTCCTCGGGCGAGAGCGGTTGGTGATAGCCAGCCGGATGGATTTGGCCAGTGTGCACATCGCCCTCGTCGAAGTCATCGTCCTCCTCCGGCTCGTGCTGACCCTCCTGGTGCTGGTCCAGTTCGGTGCCGGATGCGGAGCGCAGGGAGCGACGGCCGGACTGCTTGGGTTTCTCACCTGTTGCGTGGGCAACGTTATTTTGATTAATGTAGGAAATATCCTTGGCTAGTTTTGTGCTAGTTCTATTATCACTACCTTCCGATGAGGTCACATCCTCGTCCTGCATGTCCAAATCCCATTTCTTAGCTGGAAAATCAATTTGCGGTTTGCCCGGTAATGGTTCGTTCGTGCGATATACTTTATCGTAGGACCTACTTTTTTTCAGCGTGCTCGCATCGGTATCGCTATCGTCCTCGGGATCGTAGTTCAAGACGCGCAAGTTGCGCGCCGAACCGGCACGGGAACGGGGCAGGGTCATCTGCCAGTGTGGATCCTCCTTCAGCTGCTTCTGACGATAGCGATAGACGCCGCACACGATGCACAGCATCAATGGGCATATAACGAGCAGGATAATGCCAATTGCAATGAATGCGATACGACGCGTGTAATACACCTCACCTATGCGCAACACAAAACAAGGTCAGCTCAAACGGCTCAAAGGCAAAATGGTTTCACTCAAATGCAAGCAGGAATATGAAAACTTACGCAGGCACTCCGTATAGCCATATTCGGGCAGATTCCAGAGGCCATCGGCCAGGCACTCGCGTCGCTGATCGCCCACCAGAATGAAGCCCTCGTTGCACTCAAAGGAAACCTTCGCACCGGGCATAAAGTCAAAACTGAGCTTGCGTCCGAAACGCGGCGTTTGCAACACGCCACAGGAGACAACGCGCCTAGAAGGGCAGAGAAAATATCGAGTCAGATTTCCCTCTGCGCAGTAAGATATATCTCGAGCGCTACTCACTTGGCGTTCTCTGCTTGCATGTTGACCAGACTGTCATAGTAGTTCTTGGTAAAGTGCGCCAAGTCTCGATTCAACGTCATCGCATAATCATACTGACACTGCGCGCACTCGCCGCACAGCTCCTCGGCACGTTCCAGATCATAGCTGCGATTGCTGGGCAGGAAGTCGGCGGGATCCATGACGAAGTTCGGCTGGAATGTGGCATTCGAGTAGTAGCTGGCCATTCGTCCGAATTCGCGCGTAAACAGCGCTGCGCCCACATTGGGCACGTCCCGATCCGTCAGCATCCACTTGAGGCCGAAGTTGTTGTACAAGCTACGCTGATCGTTCACATTGATCGAGGCCACCTGGCCATTGGGCAGCGTGAAGTCGTCCATGGGGTTGAAGCTCCAGTTACCGAACAAGCCTGCTGTTTTATTCTACAACAACAAAATCAAATGTTAAGAGGGATGTTCTTCTCTGTTGTAAGAACGACCTACAATAAATTTCCAGGGCAGAAAGACGCGCCCCGTCATGAAGCCCTCGTTCTCAACCACCTCCACGCCAATGCCCGCATCGAATTGGACGATCACCTGCGACTGATTCAGCAGATAGGTGGGCGTATAGACAGTGACGCCATCAAAGTGCTGGAACTTCAAGCTCTCCCGATCGAAGTACACTTTGCGTCCATCCGCCAAGACATCCAGGCGATAGCGCCAGCGCGCGTGCAGTGGACGCAGACGCACCTCAATCGTGGTAGTCGTGTTGCCACGCATGGCCAGAGCAGTCAGTTGGGTGGCCATCACCTGGCCATAGTAGTTGGGCGGTAGCTGCTGGAAGCGGCCCTGGACCTCGAAGCGTTCGCTCTGGTCTGTGCTGCGAGCGAGCACGAATTCGCCCAGGCCATTGAAGGTGTAGGCGCTGCCATCGAACGTGATCAAATGTGGGTCACCGAAGACGCCAGCAATGCCAGGGGCCTGGTAGGCCACACAATCCTGCGAGGGTCGTCGCTCGAAGCGATAGGTCTCACAGCCCACGGACTGCTCCTCCTGCCAGAAGCAGCAGGAGTAGAACGGACGCATGTCATGGAACCACATGGACAGCGAGGGCACCTTGCTGGCCTCATTCCAGGGCATCTTGCCCAGGTTGTGAATGCGACGTGGCCGTGAGCCCCACATCTGGTCATAGGTCAGCATCAGGAAGCCATAGCGATCGTAACAGCACTGCTGCTCCGCACCTTGGGCTCTAAAGGGAGAGGGAGAGGGAGAGATATTGATGAGTTGATTATGAGAGTGGACAAATATATAGCAATAAGTAGTAACATACACTGGCGTTCCGCTGACCACACAATGAATGGCACCACTGTGGCGCAAGCAGCTGGGATTCGAGTCCTTGTCGCACTCGCGGTCCGGTCGGAAGCGGCCCAGGTCGAGCACCGCCTGCTCCAGGGTGCAGGGGCACAGCGGCAGGTCGGCGGCAAAGTTTCTGCAATTTAAGATTTCAATTAATAATTTCACCGACCCACAAGCTGAGCTGAGATGAGAGCAGAGCTGCCGACACTTGTCAACTTTTAATGAGCAGGAGGTGCAGCTGCAGTTGCTGTTGCTATGTCTTACCTTAGAAATCTGTCGGCGCGTATCCAATTATCGCACAGAGCACGAGGCCAGCGCTTGCCATGCTTCTGCTCCCACTGCGGCGCCATATACCAGGCCAAAGGAATCGGGCGAGACCATAGAATCCTGTGAGGGTGAAACAATGCTGGATTAGCTAAGCATTCGCATTACTCATACTTCGAACTGGCCTTGTCAGCAATCGACAACGAAACTGTTAATGCTAATTGCATTTGTGTGCATGCTCGAAACACCCAATGAAGGAGTCCTGCTTAATAGGATGCTATTCACAAGACATGGCATTAGCGGCCACCCAATTGATGGCCTGATGCGAACAGCTCAAATTTATAAGCGCGCGTGTCGCTCATCAAATGTAAATTAAATTCGCCGACACACACACATACAAACACACATACAGATGCAACTAAACTGAAATAATATATGGGCTGTTGCCACGTGCGCCATTGAAACTGTAGCACAGTCTAACGACACCCAAAGGTATCATAAACCAAAGCGCCCTAAAAAAGAAAACAAAAGCAAACAAAAACCATGTGGAATCTTTGGCGAGTCGAAGATTGAATGCTCTTTGAATTGCAATTGACTTTTCAATTGAGGAGTTTGCTTAGGATAAATCTATAAGGAAACTAAAATCTAAAATACCTCAAATCAATACAATACATCTAGGCTCAACAGTGGTAGAAGACTAGACTAAAGAGCTGTCTCACTCAAAAAGTGAGGGAAATTCATCTAGATGAAATAAGCGGATGCTAAAATAATTTTGTGTTATTAGCAAATAAATACATGGCAAGCCGCCCACGCAAACTAGGTTCCTTTGGCAAATCTAAAGCCACATGCTAAGATTACAACTATAAAGGAAGATTTGTAGACAAAGACATCAAACATTTCTCCTTGAGTCATCTACACAATCCATAGCATCATAATTACCTAAGATAGGCATTCAACTCAGATGCCTAGGCAATATGCTGCGAAATATATTGAAATAGTTATAGATCTAATCAACTCCGGCCTAATCCATTGACGCACTTCCAGGTATTGTACCTGGCTATTGTTGGAATTCGCAGTAATTCACTTGCAGTGCGATTAACCCGACCATTTTCAAGAATTTCATGGCCTCTTAAATGGTATTACGAGCGTCTTTTGTGAGCTTTTAACTGCTGCGAATACTTCAAGTTTAAGTGTGAAATAATTACAAGGGCGTAATGCAAAAACAAATGCGAAAGCTGCGGATGAAGTGTGTCCGATTAGCAGATACCCTGTTGCTAGCTGAACTACAGGGGTGTCTATACTCCCTACTCCACTCCATATTCGATACATTTCTCAGGAATACTGATTTAGATTTCTACAACAAAGTACGCTTGCAAAAATGACCGCCTTAGCCCACACTGTTATGTTTACAGGGTATGCAAATAGCACACGGAATTTTGTGTTCAAAGAAGAGCTATGCAAATTAGCAAAGCGAGCGAGCGGGCGCTCGTCAAGCAAGCCAGCATGGCCATGGTAAACACATTTCACTTAGCTATTGATTAGCCATCTCGTCTAATTACAAAGTGTCATAATAAGCCATCTATGACAGCCAACTGAGCCACAGTCAGACCCAGAGCCAGAGCCAGAGCCAGAAGCGGAGTCAATGCCAGTGCTTACTGATTGCTCCCCAAAGACGTGAGGACGAGCTATGTGGTTGCACACCGCACTCTGCAATTGCTGTGGTAAATTGAATAAAAATACGAGCAGAACTGGAGGGGGACGAAGCCAGCTAACAGCTGACACAGCTGAAAGTCAATTAAAATATAATAAACAGTGGCCCGGCCAGCCAGCGGAGCGTATGAGCAACAAGAGGAGGCACTTAAAGACTAGGCAAAGATTCAAACTCCGCTTGCCACATTTTTAAACTAATCGAATTAGACGGTTTTTTTCTGTACAACAAAAATTTCCATTAGTTAATGTAAATATAAAAAACGAACTGATTCGAACGTAGTAAGAGAGCTGCACAGAAAAATACGTGAGATGAGGAAAATGTTGGTTCCCTGCCAGCATCGACCATAGATAAATATTTTTTAGCACTTCAAGTTAAAGACTTCAACTACTTACGGACTGAGCGCCAGGTTGGAGTACTGGGCCGGCTGGGTGAGATTGATTTGAAGGAAGCCGAATTGCATGTCATTGTTGACGTTGTGCCGGTTTATGTAGTTGGAGGGCGTGATGACATAGCTGCCGGAATTGGTTAGGCTGGCCTCGATCACATCAATGTACTCCAGCTGCGGCTCGATCTTCGTCTCGCGGTAGCCCCACAGGGAAATCATGACATTGGCATTCAGATTGGAGGTCAAATTGAAGGCGTTCCAGCTGATACGAATCTCGCTGGGATTGCGCTTGTGCACATCGTCGGTGGCAAAGAAGATCTTCTCGGTGGCGGCGGCAGGTGTCTCCACGAAGTACTTTCCGCGCCACTTGAAGCGCTGCGTGCCCACGGAAATCTGGAAGCGGATGTAACCCTCCGCCTTGAGGAAGGGCTGCACGCAAATCACACGATTGCGATCCACATAGGTGCCCAGCACAGACTCCGTGTCGAAGTGGCAGGTAACGCGTATGTTCGGGTCAAAGCAGGGTCCCGTTATATTCACCACCTGCCCGCCCAGCATGTTGCCCGACTCGGGCGCAAATGTCAGCGGCAGAAGCGCGGCATCTGTCGTAGGTAGAAGCCATAACTAAAGTGAAACCCAAAATCGACAAAGGCCATTAATCATACGCACCAATATCCTTGTTGCACGACCCAATCAAAATCTGTTCGTCGATGCGGAATATATGCCGTCCAGGGAATCCATTGCCCCAGCCCCGATTCGCCAAGTCCCGTATGACCATGTTCTGGCTGTAGGGCTTATACTCATAGGCCTGAGTGCCGTTGCCCGCATTGAAACCGACCTAAATAAACAGATTTGCAAATCGATATTAATATCCAGCCACAATTAAATTGTAATTAGTAAGCAACTCGAACAGCTCGATTCGATTTTGTAGCGCTTGGCCAAAGAACAGCCATTTAGCCAACAACTTGTTGACCATTATGCAGACAAAGTTGGCAAAGTGCGTTTAATTATAATTTATAAGTTGCCATCAGCAACATCCACACAGCCAGCCGCAGTAAAGTGCAGAAAGCCTTGACTACAACAACTAAGTGATGCGCTACTCTCAAGTGATTGAAAATTAAAGACAAATATATACATATTGCATATATAAAATTTAGAAAGATATTAAAGCATTACAATATATTCATTCATTCGTTCATTACATTATATTCATTATATTTATCATATATTTATGATCCATATATCACTTATCTGTATCTATATCTCTGTATTAGCGTACTAGCTCCCATTACTTTGCCCTTTTCACTTATAGTCAACTCAATTGCCTTAAACTTCCTTTCATTCTCTTTCATCTAATTGCAAGCTAACCAAATTCATTGAACTAATATGCCATTTTGTTGAACCCTATCTAGGTGAATTGCCATAACAATATCGTTGCAAACTATTCACATCAGTAGACTTTTGAAATGGAATTCAATTTCATGAAAGAATTCGATTGAACTAGAAACTATTTGAATATACACTCACATAGCGACTCACTCACACACCCACACACCCACAGACGATCAAACACAGTCAACTGCTACATGCTTGAGCATGCTAACGAAATGCTTGCCCACATAATTTCAGTAAGAAGACCAGCATATGTAAACGCATATATGTTATAATATCTGAGAAAAAATGTTCTCCACAAATTCAGTTAGCAAAGCAGAGCATGAAAGTACTCGACAAAGGGAAAAGCTGCCAATGTGCACCTAAAATGCAATGAAAAACTTTACCGTTGCTTGGCAGCCATTAATTAAAATCACGTCGTTTGTAGCTTAAAAGCTGTGCGTGTGCGAATATTCGTGGAAATTTTTCATTATATAATTTCTTAATTAGGTGCGACCGAGACGTATGCCAAAGAGTTTTGTTTAATTAGAGTGCTTCAATAAAATTTATTTTATTTGAGAGACTTACGAATGCGGGCACACCGCCCTCGCCCTTCGTCGTATCGCCGCCCGCCTCAGTGTGCGAGAGCCAATTGAGAACTGCATAGTTGAAGATGACATAGGTGTAGACCTCATCGGTGGCCAGGACCATCTGGAAAGTGTTTGTCTGCAGTCGTCGAGAGGGGAGAGAAGAGAAAGAAAGCTATTAGTGAAATGAAATAATAATAATAAGCCAGCTATGGCTGACTGCCATTAGCTTTCTTTCTGCCATTCGCACTCAATGAACTCGCGCAGAAAAGTATGCTATGAAAATTTTGTGAAATTGCTTTGAATGCAATTGCTAGCAAAATCTCTGTAATCAAATATAATCGTTATCAAAGTAAAAGGAATGGAATGCTTTTCTGTTTTCTTTTTATGATGATATTTTGAAAAGTTTCTGTGCAGTGCTAAGGAATACCATTATTAAAGAATTTTAATAGATATAAATCATATTAATATACATGAGAGTATCTCACTGTCACCTTTGTATAATTTCGCTCAACTTACCGTAAAGAGTGAGTTATCAATGCCACCGGCAAAGGAGACATTCTTCCAGGTGGCGATCACCACGTGCTTGGGCACAAAAGTATCAGCGCCCACAACGCCCGTGCGTATGTCCCACATTGTGCGCTCACGCACCTCGACGCCGAAGCGGTCCGTGCGTCCCATCAGATCACGTACCACACTGCCAACAGAAAAAAATATGAATTTATAAGAATGTGAATATGTGAGCACAAGTAATAAGCGAACAGCTGAATGAGCCGAAATCAAATCAGCAGGGAAGCGCAGATGCTTTTCGGATTTGGCAGGCAGAAAGATAAATGGATTTGTTGTTTGGCATATAAATCAGCACGCTGCTGCGCTGTCTATATATATATTTAATTTTTTTGTGATTTCGTATTCGGTATGGAAAACCTTTCAAATTTGAGGCCAACCACCGTGGCGTATAATTCATATTCTTTTAATTATCCATTACATATCTGCAAATGAGCATTTCGACTTTGTTTTCAACTTGCATTTTAAATTGTTTGCAAACAGAATCACTCTCTTTCCAGAAGACAATTAAGAAATACAAATTGGTCTCATATCCATTGATAGACGAAATGGTAGACATGCTTCTCTGTCGGTCTGTTGTATTTATGAAGTCAGTTTTGGCCTAGAATACAATGGTTCCTCTCTCTATTTGGTATGCCTCGCAGAATGTCTAAACTTAATTGCTTTTGTGTACGTTCAGCTCTGCGTATGAATTCTTTAATGGTTGATACAACTTTTTATGGGTATTTTATTTAAATTTGAAGAATTTACAATTTGACTTTCGGAGGGCAGAGAAAAGTAAAAAGCTGATAAACCAACTGTATTGCAATTAAATGAAATTCAAAATATTTATGGCAAACGAAGTGAAATATTTGTGCAACGGCAACAACGGCGCCAGCATTGATAAATGTTTGCGTTATTTGCATTCAGGCAACAATTTATTGATTTTGTTGATTTAAACAGCAACAGCGGCAACAGCAGGAACATTGTGATGCATGTAAACAACAGGCACAAAGTGGGCCGACATTCATTCTCGCTTTTGTGCGCTGCATGACCATGAATGAGCATGCATTCATCACGCATGTGAGCAGCGGCGAGGTGCATGCGGCGTATACGCAATGTTTATTTATTAACGCATCGACGCGTTCACAAAATGCAAATAATTTGTAAAAATACAATAAATGCGCATCAAATGCACATGAGAATAAGGAACTTATTAACATATATCCTATTACTCTATCCGATGTCTATTGCAAACACACACACACACACATTCTCATACAGCTGATGCAATTATGGTTCTCATAAATTATAACTGACAGCAGCTGGCAATCGAAAATAAATTGCATTTCGGCCTCAACTGACTGAAAACACATGCTGTCCACATTGTTAGCGCAACCAGCTACCAACATGGCCAAAAAATAACACACACACATACACACATAAGCGAAAAATGGCTAACAGCAGCCGCACGAAATGCCAGCATGTAAAAATAAATGCCATAACCGGCAGGCAGTATGCGCCCAGGAGATATCTAGTAAGTGCCTGAAAGAAGTTTGCATAAATTGGACACAGAATTGCTTGAAATATTCAAGAGCAGTGTGAATTTAACGGTTTTGATAGAGATGAGAAGAAAAGAGGAAATTTGTGTTGAGTAGAATAAAATGGATGAAAAACAAAATATATATATATATTGATTTAAGCTTATTTAATATAGAATACTAAGAGGATGCTGATATCTTTATCAGAGGATCGAGGAACATATCTCGAATTCAACAATTTTTACATAATAAATAATAGAAATTTAATTCAACTACTACTACTTGAAATAAATCAAAAGAAAACAAGTAATTACAGTTTACCTTCAACACTAAGAAAAATTCTAATCTTGCAATATTTTATAAGCTTAAGAGCTTCAAGACATTTAAGGGCATGAACCATGGGTGCTTAAGGCATAAGTCCATTTCGTGCAAATTGACTCAATTCATATTCTATGTTATATTTAAATTGACGTAATCTTGGGTATTCAAGTAAATATTACTTCTTAATATTAGTGAATACTGCCTAGCGATGCCTGTAAAAACACTAATTCTGAACATTTCTTATAATATGTAAGTATCATATGTTTGTCGCAGCTACACTTTAAGATACCCCTTGAGCAACTTGCATTTAAAGTAGCGCATATACATTTTTATATGTGAAAAAAGGCAAAAAAAGGCATGTTCAAAAAACCGCACAGTAGAAACCTCATGCCACAAAGAGACAACTACACACAGACATACAAAACCCACACCACGCACACATATATACATGCATACATAAACACAAACACAAACACAAAGGCAGATGCACTTGCACTTGCATAGTTTATCATTTTTGCACAGCCCATGCCCATTGCGCAGCCTGCCTCCATCTTCGCTGGCTCTGCGCTTTTATCATGAAGCCTTAAATGTGTGCAATTGACATTCAAGCCAAAATAGACCAAAAAAAGCAATAATAAAAAGATAAAGCAGAATATTGTCACACGGCCTAAAAATGCGCGCGCAGCAGCCAAAAACAAAACAAGCTCTGCACGTGAAAGTAAGCCAAAAGCTACAAACATACACACACACACACATAGATATACACAGCTGTGAATGACTGTAGCAACAGTAATGGAATGTATGTATGTATATATATATATATATATATATATATATATATATATAGACAAAGTATATATGTAAGGAGCGCGTCGTGCTGCTCGCTTTGCTAGTCGTCAGCGTCAGTTTCAGGCCAGCCCACCTACGCCTTGTCAACTCGCTCCAGCAGCACCGCCTTGTGCCTCCTCTCGCATTTGGCGTGCCAGTTCTTGAACTGCGCCATTATGTACTTTATTGCATACATTTGGGCGCCGCCACCACAGTTTTGTCTGCATTTTGGCCTGAAATGCCTGCTCCATGGCTCTGCGCTCCCCGCCTTCAGTCAGCTGCTTCCACATCAACGTCTCTGGCTGACTTTTCTTTTGCTTTTGGCCCAGTTTCTCTTGCTCACTCTCTCTCTCTCTCTCTCTCTCTGTCTCTCTCTCTCTCTCTCTCTCTCTCACTCTCTCTCTCTCTCTCTCTCTGTATGTGAATAAACGTGAAACAATGGCCGCACTTAAAGGAAATGGCGAAAATGGCTAAAAATTGTATGCAAGCTGCATCGACGTAGTCTTCGCGTGCCTCGGACCAGCCACAACTCAATTTCGTAAATTGTGAAATGAAAACATTTCCCTAAAAGTTGTAAAAGTCAAAAGCTTGATCAACTTCACTCGACGTCAACATTTAAGTAAGTGAATTAAAAATCAATCAAATGGGAAATATCCACTGACTAATATGAGCTCAAATATAATGGGATTTTCTTGCTTCATTTTCTTTTGTATTTTTGTTGGAGCCACGCCCACCGCCCATTAATATTTTAATTGTGGCAGCAACGCCCACACTTGTGGCTGCCCTTGGCAAACAACAATTAAACGCTCAGCGCTGCTGATTTACACACTTGAAAGCTTTGCAAACACTTTTGAGAAAGTTTTACTACCAAACAGCCCCATTCATTCTGATGATACCCTAACAAACGCTGGACATATTTAGTTGCTGGAGAGATGTGTAAACTTTTTGGAAAGTCAATGCGAATATTCGTGGAAGGTCAATAACATATGAGTGGAGAATCCATAAGTATATATATAATAAAAGCTAGTTCTTATTATATATCATGCTTTAAATAGCGCTAACAATAATTTTACAAGATAAAATTTTACAATTATGTCTTATTTGATGCCCTATAATATTCTACAGCGAGTGCATTCAAACTTTGCCTATACAGAAGCTGTTCTACTTTATTGTTGTTTAATTTGCGCAGCCAACAATTTGTGTGTATAATTGTGTGTGTGTGTGTGTGTGTGTGCTTATTTCTGCATGTGTGTGTACAATTAAACCTGCGCTCATCACAAATTTAATGGTCAAGCTGCGAGTGAGAAGGAACTGAGGTATTTTGCTTCAAATGAAGTTCGCACTGAATAAGCGACTCACGAGGCGTATGCGTAATGCAGCTGCCAGCAGTAAGCCGTATCCATTCCTACCCTTCCACATGCCAGCGCTCATTCTTCAGCTAATTCCCGGCAGAGTGTTAACTATAAGCATGTAATTAAATTGATAGTCGCACATAAAAGTGAGCGGGTGAGTGCGTGAGTGTGTGTGTGGGTGTGTGGGTGTGTGAGTGCCTGTGTCTGTGCCAGTGGCTGTGTAAGCAAAGCCAAATGCTGTTAAGCAAGTGGAATTTACATAGCATGCCTGTCGAACAGACGTTGCTACATCGCTTCAGTTCAGCTCTTCAGTCAAGTTATTTAAATTAAATTCCTATGAGCGTTACACCCACGCACACACTTCAAAGTGGCGTCCAGAATTTTTTTTCATTTCTTTGCAGGACAATTAAATGTCAGAGGGCGAATCGCCCGCAAAGCCCCTGGCTGGAGTTCGACTAACCCATAAGCGAACACTCGAGCTGATGCATCTTTGACATATTGTCCAGTGCTGACTGAAAACTATCAAAGTGAAAATTGAAATGAAAATGGAAATGGAAATGGAAACGGGAATGGAAATACATGTGGCGTCCCACAGCCATTGTCCAAGTCGTATGGTCGCAGTTCGCTCTCATTTCTCAACGTGTGCGTGTTTTTTTTTTTTTTTTTCTTTCTTTTTTCTCACTAAATTGCTTGCAACAAATGCGCTTTACAGCCCGTTAATTGCTTTGTCGGACCAATTTGTCAAACTCTGCCAGAATACACTGAAATCAAAGGGCCACAAACATTGCTGGACATATTAAGAGATTGCGGAAAACATTAACTAAAGTGGAACATTGAGATTAGTGGTAAATTAACATTGCATTTGAATTAGAGAATGTGAATATTTTATTAGTAGTTCTTAATTGGCAAAAGTACAAAAATAAATACATCGACACATTCAGCTATCGTTAGCCATTCATAATTAAAACGATATTTATCGATCTGGCGATAAATGAATATGGCTAAAATTTCTATAGAGAACGTGCTAGAAATTAATTGATTACCTCCTACGTTAATTTATGTCTTATAAGCATACCCAAAAATAAATATAAATATTAATCTTTAAAATCACAGAGAGGAGAGCTAACCAAACTAACGTAACAGTCTACTGCATCTATCGAAAGGCATCGATACAAACGTATATCGATTTCCCTTATCAGTATGCATGCAGTATAACAATAAGGTAACAATTTACGTATGTCGGCTAAGTCTATCGATAAACAGATAAGATATAAAGCCTTTAATGTTCACTCAAGATAGTTAGATAAATAACTAGAATATCACTAAAGATTTTTGCCAGAAATATTGATCCAATTCAACTTTTCGAATCTGCACTCTCTATACTAAGTTTACCAAGTCCCCGTACGACTACATATATGTCCTCTCATTGCATTCCTAGAGTCGGTCTCACTCTCACCAATTGGGATGTTATTTATGTGGTCTATGTGCTATTTTTAACCGCATTTTTGTCTGCCAGTTACGAACGTCCGAAATTTAAACAAGTCTCAACAATCTAGAGCGAGGCGACTATAAATAAGCAGCTCTCCTTATATCTGTCTGGTTGAAGCATTGTTTGGGCAAATACACAGCATACTTTGCATATAGCCTCCAAATATGGGAGGCAGAGTCACGTAATATATGCATAGGTCGACGCTAAGTGGATGACAGCAGTGGACAGCAGGGCGGCTAATTAATGCGTTATATTTATGGTAATTACAATCCAAAGCCAGAAGCTCGCAGAGTTTGAAAAGAAATTTGCATAAACAGCAAAAATAATAACAACCAAAAAAATGTTAAAAACTTTTTAACAACAAAATGCTGTGAATTTCATTATTTCGAAATTAATATGAATAAAATATGCAAAAAAAAAATATAGCAAAATGCAAGCGCAGCGAATCCCCAATATATTGTATGTATATTCATTTTGATGCGAGCTGCGCCTCTGCTGTGCGTCGAGGACATCAAAAATGCAACACGAAGCCGAACAGCAGCCCCCTGCCGGCATTATGAAATCGACTCGTGTGTGATAGGCACGCGCTGAGATCAGGTGGAAATAGAGATGGCAATTCGGTCAATGCCGGCGGATAAATTCTAGCCAAAACTGAAAGAGAAGCGAATACAGAGTGTGGCCAGCCATATAAAAGGCAAGCGAGAAGTACTCAACCGAGAAATGCCTTCCTGTGCCAAGGTCAATGGGAAAAGCAGAGCGAATGTAAGGCACAAGCGGCAAAGCGCGAAGGAATGCAATAAGAAGCGAGAGCCGAGAAGCGAGAAGCGTTGCAAGCATGCCTGAGCGGGCATTGTTCGAATGCCTCAAGTGCAAAGCGCTAGAAGAAGCAAGCTGAAGCGTCAAGAGAGTGAGATGCAAATAATAAGAATAATGCATTCAAATCAATTACATCCGGCAAAATCTCAACGACCTTTTTTTCATGATACACAGACCTTGGCTGGAATACCTAAATTTTGGCCATTTTTTTGGCTGCAAACTACCCAACACTGGAAGCTGGCTGCCATTTTGCCATTTTGAAATGGATGCACGCATAAATGAATGCTGAAATCAGCAACACTGACAACTCAATGGGTAACAAATGGCAGCCAGATAACCGAACCGAGCAAAAACCGGATCTGGTAACAGCGAACAGGTAACAACGCAGCTGTGCAAACTATGCAAAATACGGCAATAAATGACACTAACTAGTCAGCTACAATAGCAGCATGTGGATGCGAATGTGTATACATACATATGTATATATATATATATACAATATGAATGCAATACATGCACTCACACACACGTGAACCACGGGCAATCGGATATGGAGAGCTCGCATTGGCAAGCACGCCTCACACAATCTGTGCTTAAAACAAATCAGGACGTGCAAATAGGCTGTACACGACTATGCGATGCTCTGGATGGGCAGCCAATGGAGCTGAAGAAAAGAAGCACTAGATACTCTACACTAAATGGAATGCTAGTAGAAAAGAAGTATATAAAGGTCATCATTGAATGTGAGCTCAACTTGAAAATACTACGTTTTAATATTGATTTCAATACTAATAACTGCTAATAACAATTTAAATAATAGTTCAAGTCTGTAAAAAAATAAATGTATAAGAAGAGTTCGACATGCCCAGACCCAATCAGATCAAATCTGAATAGAGCTAGCTCACACTCTCAACTTAAATCTCTCGAATTCAATATACTCCACTTTAGTCTCAAGAGTAGAGTATAATAAGTGTAGTATAACTGGAAGTGCACGTATGGAAAGTGATTTTAAAAATGCAAATGGCATAAGGAACTAACAATAACTGTGCTTAGAAATGGCAAAATATAAACAGAGTAAGGTGTAAAACGAGAAAGTGAATCAAAACTAACCGGAAATAGACGCCAGGAGTGCGCTGGTCCAGGTCCGAGGGATACTGACGGCCCACGCGGCACTTGCTGAAGAAGATGCCAATGAAGGAGGGATCACGCTTGTGGGGCCAATCCTTGATGGGGAAGACCAAGGGATAGGTCAGATATTCGGGTGGATCCGAGAACTCCAAGTACCCATTCAGTGAGAGCTAAAAATGGGAATAGAATTATTATATTGCTTGACTCAGCGGCAAATTGTCAACTCACTCGAGTATAGTTGAAGCGGAAGCCGTAAAAGGGCATCTGGAAGTTCAGATTTTTGTGGAGTTGCGTCATCGAGGCGTGTATATCAAACTGATAATCGCCGCGTCCGCCGTAGCTGTCCTTGTCGAAGTACCAGTACATGAAGTTGGATCGCAGTTCGGCGAGGCGGGCGGGCGTGATGGTGTATCCGCCGGCAGCAGTCGAGGGCGTGTCCGGTGGCGCCACATTATTGTTGGGATCTGCTGGGCATAATGAAATTTATTAGTATTATAGTCAAGTCTGCAGTAAGCCATTATAATAATTTCACATTTCAGCAGCTAATCCTAGGAGATTACGTATTCAATTTCGCAAAAGGAGCATGCCGTGGGCAGGGAGTGCCCATACCAGCGTCGACAGGAGTCGGCAGCATTTCAATTTAGGCCCGTCGCATGCAACGCTCGGCACATAAACTGAATAACTTTGCACTTGCATTGCAATCTGCGCCTTCCCGCATGCCACCCCGCCCATGCCACATGCCACTTGCCACATGCCTAACTGCAGCCTCCTGCAGCTTCTTTCTGCAGACTCACTTACAAAATTGCTGCCTCGCTCCCAACTGCACTTAGCCATTAAAGGTCACAGTTAATATTCATTTTAGTTTTACCAACTTGCCAACTACACTTTCTGGTGTTTCCCTTTTTTACTTTCTCCCCGGCTTAACGTTGTACTCGCTCAGAGAGACTGTGGGGTATATAGAATTTGTTTAACATACATTCGAAATCACTTGCAGTTTAAAGGATTTGATACTTGACTATAACTGAGTTCATTTTAGGATATAGAAAGATTTGTACTTTAAATCATAGATCCCCTTTCTTTAGTTCTCTAAATAAGTATTATGCAGTCACTTAGACCCGCCTGGAGTGTTCTCACTCGTTTTGCCATCGTTTCAGGCAGTTTTTCGTAATTTCTCTTCTGATTTTTTATTTGCTCTGCGCGTTGTCTTTTTAAAGCAATTTAAGCCGGCTAAAGTCTGAGGGACACAAAAAGCAGCCACAGCAAGCCAAAGGCCTTAGACTAGGATATTCAAAGGAAGTGAATCGCTCGTAGGCTTTTGCCTGTCCGTGGCTTCTGCCTGTTTGCAGTTTCAACCCTTGGGTAATATCTTCTCAATTGAGAACTTTGCAGCTGAAACTATTTTCTGAATTTTAATTAACACCTGGAAGTTACTAGGGAAACTGCATTTATGGGGAGTAACAAGAGTTTGTATATCTAAAAGCAATCTAGCTTTTAGGGATCCGTTTATGGAATGATATTACATTGATGTAATGATGCATGTTGATTAGGCTGCTCTATTGAAAAGAACTACTAAAATGCTGTTATGACTAACTCAGCTCGATGAGTGCATAGAAATGAAGTCTTTATTACTAATTTTTTTTTAATATTAAATATATTCTCTAATCACTCTGAGCATTGCACAGTTTATAAATCCAGATGAATATTTATTTATTTAAATCTAACCAAAGTTATTCCTGATGTATTATAATATATATATATATAAATATAAAATAAACTATAAAAGCTTATAAAGCATTGCACGAGTCGACAGAATTTATTAAGTCTCTCGCCAAATGCATTTTTCTGATTAGTTATTTAATTCTGTTTTTATTCTATTTTAAATACATTCCCGCCCTGCACAGCCGTAGCATCGCAAAATATGTATGAAATATAATTGAAAAATTAATGCTTGGTCGTGCTCTATGATATATTATAATATGTTGCATATTAATTTCTTCCCCCTTTTTATAATCAATGAACAAATCAATTTCACCTTTGACAAATCCTCATTAATTGGGGCTATCAAGATAGATTCATATACGCTACAATGAGGCGCATTCCCCGAGCAGGGCTTTACCATTTAGTGGCCAATTAATGCATCGATTCCCAGAGAGGCAACGATTTATTCATCCATTAAGCTCTGGCGTGCGCTGCTGCGGCGGGGCAGACAATTATTAAGTGCATTTCAATGATGATGATATATAAGTAGTATAATGCCCGATAATTGTTGATGGCAGTTGTGGCTAATTAATAGTCAGTAAGGACGGCTGCCTAAGCTTGGACCAGGTGAGGTCCCTTTTCGAATTTGTTCCAGCTGTTTGAACTGTTTTTCGCGCAGCTGTCGCAGAATGGATCAGTTTTTAATCTATTTATGAATCAGTGTCGAGTTGACAGGCCATAAAATGTTATCCTGCCGGCACTAATCCTTTTCGGGTAACAGCATGATGAGTGCTGTAGCTGCTGTTGAAAAAATAGAGCTCCTCTCTCCAGGTAGGTGTGGGCGGCGGGATTAGTGTTTGATTTATGGCCGCTTGGAAAACACGCAAAATTCGCGTGTGCTGCGCGCGGTTCGAGGGAAATCTCGCACGGGTTTTCTTTTTTTGCTGATAAATTTGGCGGAACTCACATTTACAGGCAAGTCAAATTTAGTGACCAAAATTAATCTGGGCAACTTTATAGTTAACTACCTGCAGTCGGTTGGTCAGCTGCGCTGGCAGCTGCCAGGTAAAAAAACATAGCGCTATATAAACGTGCAACACGGTCGCATGCAGCACATTCAACACGCAACACTCGACGCAAGATGAGCATCAGCACATTTAACTTTCAGTTCTACAATTACAAGCTGCCCGCCGCGATACCGCAGCTGAATACGGCCACCAGCTTCAGCGAGCTGGAAATGGACATTGACGAGGAGGAGGAGCAACTGCAGCAGATGCCGCCGATAACATCCACTCCATTGCCAGCCGCGCCCGCCAAGCCCCGTTACACCAGCGAGCTGTCTTTGGCACTCGACAGCCCAGATGTCTGCAAAACGCCAACGCAATCGCTGCGTCCGCAGCTGCATCGACCGCAGAAGCGCTGGTCCATGGAATTGCGTGAAAAGGTCCTGGAAATGTCAAAGCGCAACAATGCCTCCGATGAGAAGCTGTCGTCGCAGCAGCAGCCGCAGCCGCTGTTAGCAGATTGCAATGCCACATTCTGTGCCAGCACCGAGCCGCCCGATGAGCCCGCAGCGGTGATCACGCGCAGCGTCAGCGACAAAATCAACTTTTTCAACAAGCTAACCAACACCTACGAGTCGTCCACTGGTCACAACTCTAACAAAAACAGCAATCACTTTATATCGCTGCTGCGATCGAGCCGCCCACAGGGCGTGGCCACCATGGGCAGCAATGGTGTAGTGCCGCCGCCAAAGCCCAAGCGTCTGGGCAGCATACCTTCGACACCCACCAACACAACGGCGCAGCATTCGCTGTTTGCCACGCCCACTGGCAAACCAGCCAGCAACGGAGGCGGCAGCATACAACGTAAGAACTCACTGCGCCGCAAGCCCTCAGTGGAAAAATCGCGAGCCACCATCGCTCGACAAAATTCAAATGCAACGCTGCGACCGCAGCGACATGCAATGATGGAGGACCTGAGTCTCGTAGTACCCGTCCGGCTACGCATTGCCGAGTACGAGCAGCGCATCTCGATGAGTGCATAGTGCATGCATTGACGCCACGCCCTACATCCCCCACACAGACATCTGAGTCAATGGATGTATCAAACTAGTGCAAGCTCCCAAGGATTTAATAGCTAGTTAGCTCTTTAGTCATAGGCAAGTGTTCAACATATGCATAGGAATATACACATATATCTAAATAAAAATTTATGAAATTTGAAAATGTAAACCCAAATACATATAAAAAAGAAGAAAACAGAAACAAATTGGTATGCATTTTGAGCAGCTTTGTATCAAGACTCGAACAAATATAGAGCAAATTTAAACCAATATCAGTTCTCAAAAATTGGTATAGTTCTGCCAAATCAGTGGCGTATCGAGAGGGGCGTTAGAAGGGTGCCAATCTGCATTTGAATACATTTTACCAGGTAAAATATACATATAATAAATATATATATTACCCAGGTCACCTTCATTGCTTTAACTCCATATAGGTTAAGGACGTAGGTAAAATTTATATAAGAAAATTTAGTCATAATGTGTAACCAGATATGACTAACGTATAGAAAAAGCAGTTCTCTTTCATATATATTATCAGCGTCGATTGCAGGTTATCAGAGCCGTTGTAAACTGAATCATTGAAAATATATATAATAATAAGCCACACCTGTTTATATATAGATATCAACCTGTTCTGCACAAATTCTCTTTCCCTCACTCTGTTTATCTCTCCTGCTCTCTTGCACTCTCTCTATCTCTCCCTCTTACTCCCTCTCATTCTTCTCTGATTCCACTTGTTTTGTTTGCCCAGCAATGGCACAACAATCGTTAGCTTTAAATGCCTATACTGTTAGCTTTATCTTATCTGCTAGTAAAGACTGATGTCGTCCGTCCGTCCGTCCACCCTACAGAGAGACACCTGTATATGTGAGGCATTTGAGTCCAACCAAGCCATCGAGCAAATATTGGTTAGGCATGCAAACCAAAATCGCTGCTTGCTGCTCACTACTCGCTGATAAAATTTTACGTTCAACGCGGCGTATGAGTAATAATGAACTGAATCAGCAACGACTGCTAGCTGCTGGCCCTTAACACTTACCCCAATTGTAGCCAGTGGAATCCAAATCGTACAGCTCGCCCAAATAGTCAAAGGGCATGACTAGTGCACCGGATTTGGCCTGGGGTTTGAGGCCCGCCACGGTGAGGATGTCATCGGTGCCTCGATTGGAGGCGGCGACGGCGGGCGCCTGACTGGGGGCAGCTTTGACCTTAACGGCGGGCGCCGGACTGGGCGTGGCTGCAGGCTTAGCGGACAGCACTGCGTCCACTGCCTTTTTGACGGCAGGTGCGGGTGCTGCTGCTGCTGGTGGTGCTGGTGGTGGTGCTGCTTTGGCTGGTGCTGGCGGTGGGGGTGGCTCGATAATTTCCACAAATTCCACTGCCTGTGCTTTTTTGGAGGCTTTGTTCGCGTTTACTGGCCCATTTATAATTTGATCTTCCACTTCCGTTGAGGTATTCTCATTGGCCAGCACATAGGCCATGAAGCCGCAGGCCAGCGCACAGACCACAAACAGTTTGAGGCGCATTTTCACAATTGCTGCGCCAAACACCTTTTGCTTATATTTTCGACTCGACGATTCGTAATTCGATTTTCGTTTTTCGTACTGAAAAATAATTCACATGGGCGAAAAGGATAATTGATTTATATAGCTTTTCACTTTCAAAATAGATTTTTCACTTGATGACATCATCAACAGTCAGTCTTAGCGCACTTTACAACACTGCAAACCTAAAGTACAGCTAACTAATGGAATTAGAATACCAATTATTTTAATTTTCTGATTTTTCACTCTCAAATTCTTGTTTCGAAACCATTTTTTCACTTGATGATATCACCAATAATTTCTTATCAACCACATATATATGTATTTTATTCTGATATCACTTTAGAGCACTACCAACCTTATAGACAGCTAAATAAGTACGTTCGTTAGGGCGCCACGCTCAGTTAAGACTGAAGTCGGGGCGTTGCCAAAACCTGTCGGCTGCCTACACCTGTCAGAGTTTTTGTCTTTTTTCGATTGTGAAATCTTGGAGCACCGTTATCTGCTATGCTCGCGTTATCTTATCAGGTAAAACTACCACGCACTGATAAGGCATTCCTCCGCTATTCGGCGCTCCATATTATGTTGGCCAGGTCGAATTGCCTGGGCTATTGTGCAAGTGCTTTTCGTTTCAAAATGCCTTTGTTTATTCAATGTTCTCTCATTAAAGTAATTCAATCTCTCTCCCGCTCTCTCGATGTCTCTAAGTGCCTCCTTATCTTCTTGCCCCAGCTTTCGTTGACTTTAACCGCATTACGATTTGTGATTCATTGCCATTACAGTTAATCACCGTTACTCCTTACTCCAATGGCCATCCTCTGGCCCGCTAATATAATTATAGACTATGAGCCATGCAGCAACAACAACTTCGCATTTCCTGTCCATTTATGAATGAAATCAGCGTCACAACAATCAACGCACTTCATTTCGACAAACAATGAAAATGCCATAAATATTGAAAGCGTTTACAGTTATTTGTAGCATTTTCTGATAAATCATTGCCATTTATTTAATTTTTAAAATTAATTCAAATTAATTTTGAAATAAATTCGCTCAATTAATTAAAGTTTTATAATAAGACAAAAGTTGGCCAAACGTCAACATGCACTTAAATTTCATTTCACTTTTATGGACATTTTAAATTTGAAAAAAGTGTTTTAAGTATATAGTAATTCATCTGTTTTATATTAACTTATAATCGTCAATTGATAAAATAATAGACATTTCCGGATTCAATATCAAGTACAACGCTTGATTGGGCAACCTAAATAGATTGCATTGGGTTTTGGAGATTGTAGTTAAAATATATAAATATATATTAATATAATATGTCTTAAGGGGGATAATAGAGCTAAATAGATGCTCTGGTGCTTCCTAATAATAAAAAAAAAATAAAAAAAAAAAAAAATTAGTCAGCCATGCGAGCTCCAATTGACTCCACAGTGTTTAATTTTTGCACGGCCTAAAAGTATGCAACGAAAATTTAACAAGCGACTACGAGCTGTGTATGTACTCAAATCAGCTGGAACTATGCCCCAGAAAAAACAAAGAGAGAGAGAGAGAGCAATACTTCCAGGCTGGACGCTAACTAAACAAAGTAATTGAGAAACTGAAATAGGAGAGAGCAAATTTATGTGCTTGTCCCTATATAAAAGAGCTCTGCTGATCGCTTTGCTTATCAGCAAAGCAGAAACCCAAGGGGGTCGCAAGCGAACGGAATGACTTTTAGTTCTGAGTTGAACGCAAGCGGCGGCAGTTGACAGCAGGCATAATATCAGCTGTGAAAAATACTTAATAAATACCATAGATTAATAACAACCAATAAAATGCTGCGAAACTTTGCAAGTGCGAGAAGTAAATTGGCCAGTAATTGGCCACGCCCACAGCGCAAATATCACAGCAAAGTGGGCGTGTGGGGCTACCGGCCGGTCACCAGACGCGTCTTCGAAGGTATTAATATAAATAAATATATGTAATAAAACGACGATTTATATATTTGTACCTGAAAGTGAATTGTGCTACAAATTTAGAAGTGTAAGCAGCTCCCATCTAAGAGATTGCAGCGGCTTCCTTGATAATGTGGCTGTATAAAATTTCCAGTGCGCTGAGATAACAATCTGTTTTTTTTAGCAAACCTATTTGATAAGCCGAACTAATCTTGAAACTAAAGAAATTGTGTTAAAATATTTTTCTGGCAGGCGCTGTCTACAATTTCTGACCAATTCTGGTGATGTCGGGTTCGTCTATGTATCAATGTGTGTTTGAGTGCAGCCGCAAGCCCTTCACCAACAATAACAACAACAATAAGACCGACAGAGATAGCAGCCGCATACAAAAACAACAATGCGAATCGCTGTGGTCAAACCAAATGCAAACAAAGGCCGTGCAACTCAAACATGTTCGACGTGCATGCAATTGTTGGTTCGAAGTTCGAACACTTTGCATACGCACATCGAACATGTATGAATCCACCTGTTGCAGCCCTTGCTTCAGTTTGCTCCAACAAAACCTTGCAAATTTTATAGTAACATCTAATTATTTAAAGCTCCGCTGAGAGTTGTATGTCTTTATCAAACTCCGCTTTAAAAATAAAGAAGAAATTAATAGATTAAAATTCAAACTTGATTATAAAGTCATTTTTAAAATCACATTTGTATACCCTGAACCCATTGAAAATGGAAAATTAGGGAATAATGGTTTTGTTAAAGCGTATATAACAGGCTGGAAGAGGCGTTGCTATAGATTATATATTCTATCCGGACAACGAACTGAGTCGATTTAGCGCTGTCTGACCATCCGTCTATCCGTCCGTCTGTCCATCCGTATGTTCCTTCATCTGTCCGTCAGTCTACTCGTCCGTTAGTATGTGTGCTCACTCAGAAACTATTATTTTTTAGTTTTAACTTATTTTTACTTTTTTTAAGTCCATCTCACATAAGAGCAAATCTTGTTGAGGTCGGGGAAACAGTTGTTCCTAAGCTACGATTTTTCAATGGAAAACTAACATGACAGCAACTGAGTTTGCCAATAGAGTCAATCATTAGGCCCTGCCATCGGGCTGGCCCATGATTAAAACGATTTTCAGTTGCAGAAACGATGCCCAACAAAACAAAGCACACTTACACACATGAATACACATGCGTGTGTGCCCGTGTATGCGTATGTGTGGGCGCCTGTGAGTGTATGTGAGCACAGCAAAATAACAAAGTTGTGCAAACAAAAGCCCAAAAATTGCGAATTGGACTTCTGAGTCTCTAACCAGGACTTAGAAAGAGCCACAGAATTGGCAGTGCTAAGTGAATGAGAGCAGGTGTAAAGGGGCCAGGTGAAGGCGCTTATCAACACGAGGCAAGTCAGTTTCTATTAACATGCAAAGAGAGATGGAGATAGAAAGAGGAAGAATGAGAATGAGAAAGACACGTAACATGACGGAAAATAAACTAGACTTTAAAAGTTTAACATTAAGGGGGTTAGAATGAGCTTCCGTATTAGATAAAATATATGCATAGTATGCAGATTTGTTCATAAAAATAATAGTGTTGCACTACACAAAATATAGGCCAGTAGGTTAATATGCGATATAGTCTATCAGTTTTAGTATAGTTTCGTAAATAACACTTTACCTAGGTCAAATCTTTTCATGCCAGAATTGAGGCAAATGATACGTATGTATATACACCAGAGGCCATATACATATTGTATATTCATAACACATGATAAAGAATATAGTCTTGTTTCAACACTTGATAGTCCTTTAAAATATATCAATATAATTTACCCAAATCAGGGAATTACAGAACCGTAAACTAAAGCCTCTGTCAATATAGATATAACTTATTTAAATAAGACAGTAAATAGGCAATTCTTTTTAGCAATGTCCATTTCCGGTCTTTTCTTTAATATGAGCAGAACCCACTCAGATTTTTCTCTATCTGTACGTGTTCACGGTGGCCAACTTGACCAAATAGCGGCGAACAATGGCATGACTTCGACTGAAGTCAACTGGAATGTTGTTTGGCAGTTGCTTTGAGCACTTGTCCTGCACAACCTGCTGGACGACGACATGACTCAACTGCTTGTGGACTTGATGCCAGTTTATTGTTTGACATCAGCTGCCAACTGCGAACTGCGAACTGCGAGCTGCACAATGCACGCTGCGAGCTGCTTTTTAATTCAGTTGACAGCGTCCAATCAAACGGCCAGCATTGGTTCGGATTTCTCATACAACAGCCCTGTAGCCATTGCTCAATGGGTGGGATCAAGGACTTGCTTGCACCTCCCTCTCTCCCTGTATGACTCTCTCTGTCTGTCTCATACATAACTGTCAGGTTTGCCATTATGTGTGTGCTCTGCTCACTGGCTCAATAATATTTGCACGCTCAAGATGAAATATCTTCGCCACAAATATCATTCATCATTCATTGTGTGCTTGACTTGCGCAACAGCAGCGGCAGGACCTGCATGTCCTGCCACAACAAATTGATTTATTACCAACAAAAAAATAAGGCGAACAGAAATGTAATTTTGTCAACGCATTGCATAAATTGTTAAAGCATATTACGTTTTAATGCATTTTCAAGTAAGTCCTCGGAAAACTGTCAAATGATCCTGCCTGCCTGCGTCAAGCACTTCGTAATCGACTTAGAGTGCACACACACACACACACACACACACACACACACACGCACACTCACACATCCCTTAAGCGGGATAACACTTTGGCACAAACATAAACACCTAAGCAGCAACGAGCTATCAACGGCTTAGCCCAAAAAAAAAAAACACCATAAAAAAGAAAACTCCATAAAAAACACACACCAAATACCAAATACCATATCTCACTTAAATATAGCTTCAAAGCAAACACTTATTTCTTTAATAACGAAACGCAAATGCTCTTTTGAGTTAAGTATGTAGAAAATTAGAAAGAAATTTGTTATTTAATTTTAACAAGCAAATGTTTGCCATACGCATCAATATCTTTTTCGCAATTCACCTTCAAATAATTTTTATTTTTTGAATGAAGTCCTAAGCTACTACTAGAAAGAGCTAATATGCCCGTCTTGACAATAGCCGCGCATTGAACCTAAGCCCAAATGTTTATGCAATAAAAATAAAAAGCCAATAAATTCGCATAGGCCACACACGTTGGCAATACATTTCGCTTTCTCTCTCTCCCTCTCTCTCTCTCTATCTCTCTCTCCTTCTCTCTTTCTTTGTCTCTGTGCATTTACTTTTTAATAATTTATAACTGCGAATGAAAATATATATATATCGTTTACGCATGTGTTTCAGTGCCTGAGGAGGTGAAGGAGTCGCGCAATGCACAGGGCAACGTCTACCGCTGGGTGGAGGCATTTCGCCAGCATGGACACAAATTGGCAGCCGTAAATCCCATCAGCATCAAAGTGTCCGGCGGCCAAAGGTAAATAATGCGGGAAATCGAGCCATGGCGTGCCAAGCCGCGCCAAGCTGAGCCGGGACCCATTTTAAGTATCATATAATTTGGTATATTTGCTATGTGTCCTTTTGCAGCGAGCTGCAGGAATTAAATCCCGCATTTTATGGACTGCAGACACAGCAAACGGTGCGCACCGCTGGCCTCCTCAGTGCGCCGGCGAATGCCCAGAATGTTGCCCAGTTGGAGCAGATGCTGCGCGACATTTACTGCAGCAGCTCGGCCAGCGCCGAGTTCGCCTACGTCGAGGTAAGCACTCGTATAATTCATATATAAAATTGCTGAGACAGCTATACAAAAAAAAAAAAAAAATTAAGCGAAAAAAAGTAATATAAACCTGCCCGACAGGACACCGAGGAGCGCGAATGGCTGGCCAAGAACTTTGAGTCTCTGTCCGAGCGCCAGCTGCAGTCGACAGAGCGCTGCGAAATCGCCGAGCTGCTAATTAAGTCACAGGCATGGGATAATTTCATGGCCCTCAAGTTTCCCACGGTCAAGCGCTACAGCGGCGAGGGCGCCGAGTCCATGTTGGCTTTCTTTTGGCAACTCCTGCGCGACAGCGTTCAAGGTCAGTTCAGCAGCAAGCCGCACGCAGCATGCTCCCAATTGGAAGACAAAGTCAATACATGTACCTCACCTCATCGGACCTTAATAGAAAATGTCAACAATAATTGAAGATAATGCATAGCAAGTCGGGAATTTGAGACAATTGAAAATGTTTATTAAATTATACTTTCGTGCGGGGATCCAACTAGAAGATAGCTCGAACGTCAATCTAAGTGACTCACGATGCTCATGTCATCAAGGATTGTTAATGCTTGTTTTTTTAATGACAGATTTCATTTAACACACTATGTGCTATAACTAAGAACTTGGCTTAGAACGTAAAGCACTGAAGAAAAATTGGCTGAGGTTATTGAAATTAATGTAGAAAAGGAAGATATGTAACTGGGAAACATTTGAATCAGGGAATTGATAACCAAAATATGAAATTAGTATTTAGAGTAGTGAAGAGACAATGAGAAATAAAAAGGTTAAATTACATTATTAAATCAGAGAGATAAACATATTTTTTTTTATATTTGAATTTCATTTATGTATGAAAGTAATTCTCCATACTTTGAAATTGTGGCAAACAGTTTAAATATGATCTGACCTATGTAAAAATTATGAAATAAGGATTGCTGGTCGGGAGATAAAAAGAACAAACTTCATCAACACTTGACCAATATCTGACCTTCAATTCTTCTATTTTAACATGCCTAAAACATACCTAAACTATCGTTTCCAACATCAGAGCAGCACATGTACATATATCAAAATTCTAAGAACTTGTAGAACTATAAAGCATTATCCATGCAAAAGTTTGTAGCCAAGTTCAGCTTCCAGTTTATTATAGGATCAGTTGCGTAGTTATACCAATAACATTCCTACATACGTATACATACATATACATACACACATATATATTTATATATAGATGTACGTGCTTATGGTATCATCCACATCTATGTATATACTCTGCTCATGAGGAGCACAATGTGAAATACTCACATACGCGTATTTCGCAGCACGCTTGTTTTAACCCTAATCCGATTTTCCTCCAAAAACTTTGTTCCATTGCCATTCGCCCACCTACGCTGACAACAACAACAACAACAACAACAACAACAATTACAACAGCGAACATTGAGCATGTGGTGCTGGCCATGCCCCACCGCGGGCGCACCTCCCTGCAGGCGGTGCTGCTGAACATGCGGCCGGCAAAAGTTTTTCGCAAACTCAGCGGCGCTTCGGAGTTTGCCGACGACATTGAGGCCATGTCGGACGTCATAAGTCACTTCCGTAAGTGAAACTTTTATTAGAAATGGATTGCTCTGCGCCGAGGGGGCGATGGCGAAGAGAGGGGTGCTTTTGGGACAGACGCGATGTATGCGTAATTTAATCAAACCCACATCTTACGCAGATGTTTCGGAACAGCTGCAAGTGCTTGGCAGGAGCATCAACTTTAGCATGGTGCGAAATCCTTCGCATCTGGAGGTGGGTCCTACTGCTACGCAAACTCGAGACGAACTTAACTCCATTTGCCTCTCTTTAACAGGCCGCCAATCCTGTGGCCATGGGCAAGACGCGCTCCAAGCAGCAGAGTCGCGGCGAAGGCGCCTTTAACACAGATTCTGAGATTGCCGAGCTCTTCGGCCAGCATGTTTTGAATGTGATACTCCATGGAGATGCAGCCTTTGCCGGTCAGGGCATCAATCAGGAATGCCTAAACATGGCCTATGTGCCGCACTTTGAGGTGGGCGGCAGCCTGCACCTGATTGTCAACAATCAGGTGGGCTTCACCACACCCGGTGAGCGCGGACGCTCCACAGAATACACCTCTGATCTGGCCAAGACCATTCAGGCGCCCGTCTTCCATGTCAATGGCGATGATCCAGAGGCACTGATTCGCATTACCAACCTCGCCTTCCGCTATCAACGCGAATTCCGCAAGGACGTCTTCATTGATCTGAATTGCTACCGTCGCTGGGGCCACAACGAGCTAGACGATCCGACCTTCACCAATCCACTGGTCTATAAAATTGTTCACCAACGTCAATCCGTACCAGACATGTATACAGCACAGCTGGCCAAGCAGGGCGTGCTCAGCACCGATCAAGCTAAGCAAATGCGAGAGCAGTATATGTCCTACCTGAATGAGGAACTGTCCTTGGCGCCCAGTTATCAGCCGCCTCCAAGCTACTTTGAGCGGCAGTGGGCGGGGTTGCAGCTGGCGCCCGCCAATGAGCTCACCTATTGGGATACGGGTCTGGATTATGCTTTACTGCACTGGATTGGCCAGCAGAGCGTCGCCTTCCCCGATGGATTTGTGAGTAGTAGAATAAAGACAAAGACTGCCGCTTACATTGTGGGAGGAATTGAATATTTCAAAGAAGCCATTCAGAATTAATCGGAAAGTCCCCTTTTCAGAATATACATCCACATCTGCTCAAAACGTTTGTCCAAGGCAGACTCAGGAAACTGGAGGCTGGCGCCAAAATAGACTGGGCCACGGCTGAGGCCCTGGCCATTGGCAGCCTGATGTATCAGGGTCACAATGTGCGCCTTAGTGGCGAGGATGTGGGGCGTGGTACCTTCTCGCATCGCCATGCCATGCTGGTAGATCAGCAGACCAATGAAATGTATGTACCGCTCAACCATATGGAAGGTGGCAACGGGGGAAAATTGGAGCTAGCGCACAGCATATTGTCCGAGGAGGCGGTGCTGGGTTTTGAGTACGGCATGGCCATAGATAATCCGCAGAATCTGATTATTTGGGAGGCGCAGTTTGGTGACTTTGCCAATGGCGCCCAAATCATCATCGATGCTTTTATAGTCTCCGGCGAGAGTGAGTTCCGCATGGCCATAAGTTAGCTAAAACTTGATTAATCTCTTCTTAATAAACAGGCAAATGGATGGAATCGAATGCTTTGGTCATGCTGCTGCCCCACGGCTACGATGGCGCTGCCTCCGAGCACAGCTCTTGCCGCATTGAACGTTTTCTGCAGCTCTGCGATTCCAAGGAAACAACTCCAGATGGCGACGGCGTCAACATTCATGTAGTTAATCCCACGACACCCGCTCAGTACTACCACGTTCTGCGTCGCCAGCTGGCGAGAAATTTCCGTAAACCCTTGGTGGTGGTGGCACCCAAGACGTTGCTCCGTCTGCCAGCTGCGACCTCCACATACGTGGACTTCCAGCCGGGCACGCTCTTCCAAAATGTCATAGGTGAGTGTGGAGGATTTCGTCTGCATGAACAGACTCCATGTCTGCAATGCGTATGTCTGTATGTTTTTTTATTATATTCTAATCGTGTTCAATAGTATGATACATTTTACCTATAGGATGGGTATGATACATCCGTAAGCTGTCATTAAATATATCCTGTTCAAATCTAAAAGCCTCATCTTTCAAAGTAGCTCTCTACGAGCTAGAGAGCACTTTTACTGCCGTGGCTCGCATTGACTCATGCTCTCGCACAATTTTCTAGGTGACAGCACTGTACAGCCGGAGCAGGTGCGCAAGGTCATCATCTGCAGTGGCAAGCACTACTACAACCTGGTCGACGAACGCGCCAAACGTCAGATTCAGGACACGGCTATTGTGCGCCTAGAGTCCCTTTGCCCATTCCCAGTGCAGGAGCTGCAGGCCCAGCTGGCACAATATGGCAATGTGCAGAGTAAGTACGAACACAAACTTTCAGGGAATAAGTTTGTGACTTGAAGCCCCCGAGCGAGTATATCTGTGTCTCTCGTTCTCTACCTCCTTGAATCAGGTTTCGTCTGGAGTCAGGAAGAGCATCGTAACATGGGCGCCTGGACATTTGTGCGACCACGCTTTGAAAATTTAATTGGCAAACAGGTAAGCAGCTACCCCCACACATATATATATATTTACATTCATATACATATTTAAACACACACATACATACCCACAGCTCCACTATTGCGGCCGCTGCGAAGCGCCCACGCCTGCCACAGGCATTGGCAAAGTGCATAAACGGGAAGTTGATGAAATTGTTTCAGCTCCATTTGAAATTTAGTGCGATGCCGCCACCTCCGGACACGGACTCCACTCCCCCCTGCTCTGTTGCCACCGCACCATGTGCCCGTCCATGTATCACAAAGAACTTTAGCTCAATAAAACTGCCGAAAATAAAAAACAACAACAACAGAATCAAACTGTTGTCCTCTAATCTGCAAGAGATACACTTGAGCTTGGTAACTATATCGTATGGTATGAGGTCTGCCACGCCTCCTTCTCTTGTTACGTACATTTTCACCATGATTTTCCATTTATAATGGGTTCAGGCGATACAAATTACAGGATATTTTGCTAAAAAAAAATCACAGTCGCATACCATAAACGGCGGAGGCAGAAAGTTCAATGTGTTACATAATAATTTATCGTCAGTCGAAAAAAACACATTGAAACTTTAAGCGAAAGTTTTTAATTACTTGAAGTTTTGTTGTTTCGCATGGCATTTGCGCATGTCGGTCTGTTGTTGGTTTGGACTCATTATAAAGTCAAAGGCTTTACGTTGATGACAGGAAAAGCCAACCAAGAAAATGAAAAAAAATAAAACTAAATGAAACAGGAAGCCCAGTTAACCTATCGTAAATATTTATTATGTTTATGAAACATTTTACAGACTTTCAATTGAAATTGTTTAAGCAGCGACGTGACTTAACTTAAGTAGTTCTAGATATAAATATGGTAATAAATCGGGGACTAAATAGTAAATTAAGATAAGTGCTTATAAGAATAATTACTACAAACTGGAATGAGTAGAAGAGTGCAAATGGTGTTTATGGTGTATGGAATGTCTAGAGTATATAGAGGGTTTCTACATATAAGGCGTTACCAAGGACTCTAAAGATCGGTAAAAGGATTGAAAAGCAGAACAAACAAAAACAAGGTTTTGAAACAAAGTCTCTCATCACGCTTAAATTCTAGACGTTGCAGTTGGCAAGAGCTTAAATGACTTGTCTGCCATAGACCTTCTCTAGAATATTGTAAAAGTCGGTGGACGTCTTATATGCAAAGTACAGAAGTCACATCCAGAACACAAATGCCAAACAAACGGCAACTATAACCATGGCAGTTTCTCGACAATTGGCATTATCCCAGCCGCATTCCAGATCGAACTTCAGAGCCTAAAAAGAGAAGTGTTAAAGTTAACGCACAATCATATCAATATATATATTGTATATTTTCCACGTAACTCACCTCAAGTAGCTGCTGTCCGCCTTTATTATCACATCGCGTCTCGCGCAGATCGTCATCATGGTCGTCGCAATTGTGTCTACCGTATACCTGGCAAGGTGAATTCATAAAGGTGCGGAACACGGTATCGGTCCAGGTCTGCGAAGAGCAGATATATTGACGACGCTTACGCTGCCAGAACTCCACCCAACTAAATCAATCAAATATATCAAAAATTTATATTCCAATACAGTTGAGTTTCCTCACTCACCCCAAATCGCAATCGCAATTAAGATCCGTGTGTGACATCTTGAGATCGGTGAGAAAAACGCTATTTGGCAGATAAGGCACGGCACCCGTATTTGGATTGGGTATTTTTTTCAAGTTGCGATTGTGATAACGTATGTCCAGGGATATATTTCGAACGCGACCCATGTGCTTAAAGAAATTCGGAGGCAGAGCTTGCAGAGAGGTATTGAAGAGCTGCATATAGAGATAAGGCGAACGCATGCCCTATTCAAGAAAAGAAACAAATTCAATGCAATATCAGTTAAATCTTGGTCAACTTGTGATGTATTTAAAAATATCTATTTAAGCCAAAAAGAAAAGATCCGATTTAAAGTGGGTGTTATACCATATATATATCTATATATCTACAAGAATAGATATATCTCATGACACCATACAAACCATTCATATATTCATATTATATATATTCATATATTCTAGACAATCCTATGAAATCACAGTATTCGAATGAATAAATCTATAATTTGCGATTGCTGAAAACTCACCCGCAATATGTGCTCATTGAGATTTGTGAATTGGGGTCCACTAAATGTAATGTTGGTCAGCTTGGAGGGCAGATGCCCCTCCATTTCGCGCTGCAGATCTGTGGGCATGCCCAGTTGCAGCGTTTGCATTTCCTGCGTTGGTCCTGAACCCTTCTTCACGATGCGTGTAAACGGCTGCGGGGCCTCAATCCACAGCTCACGGATATTGTGATGATGGCGCAGCAGATGAGGTATATTGAAGTGCTCCAGATGCGAGTAGGCGGTCAGCTTGAGCGAGCGCAGATGGGGCAGCGAGTCGAGGCAGCCATACTCGAAGTAGTGCAATCGGAAATTGGATATATCCAGCATTTCCAGGTCCTCATTAACGCCGTCGAAGCTGTTGTTGTTCAGCGAGGTAATGGGATTGCCAGACAACATCAGACGACTGCAGCAAATAGATGTTAAAATCAGTTCTGGGATGCAGGAGAAACTCTTGCCACACTCACCGCAAATGAGGCAGTGATTGCGTCATTAGGGGCACGTTGGTCAGGTCATTGTTCGACAGATCCAACATGCGTAGATTGGTCATATTACTGGCCAGCTCCTGTGGAATGGAGGGCAGCTCATTGTAGCCCAGCCGGAATTCACGCAGATATTTGAGGCGTATTTCGGGCACTGTGCTTAGAGATACATTCTCCAGGCCGAGCTTAATCAATGATGTTTCCAGACCCATGAATGATTTGTCCATAACCTTAAGATCACGATTGTGTGAGAGATCCAGAACAGCTAACTTGGGCATCGTAGCAAATACCGCGTCGTCTATGCGCAGCAAATAGTTGTAGGAAATGTCCAAGTAACGTAGAGACTAAAAGATAAGAAATATGAATAGAATAGAGTATAGGATATAAGCAGAGCTAGGCAGACCTTGGAGAATATTTCTTCCTTACTCACCCTAAACTTATTGGACAGATCCATACTGTGTATAGTAGAGATGAAATTATTGGATAGATGTAGTTCGCATAGAGTCAAAGCAGCCAAACTGGACAGCGAGGAAGATGGTATCTTCAGTAGCATATTGTGCGAGACATCCAATCTGCAAAAGGATATATTCAATTAAAAAGTTACTTATTGAATTTCTCAATCATTCACTTTTCCATGCCGCCATTGTAGAACAAATTGTCTGGCAAGCCACGCAGCTTGTTGTGGGAAAAGTCCACAATACGCAGACTATGAACTGGCTTGAATATATCCTGGGGTATGTCAGTCAAATAGTTGTGATCAAAGTAGACCAGCTGCAGCTGTTTGGTATTCTTAAAGGCATCAAAATCCAATTCGTGTATCCAATTGTAGCTCAGATCCAGCCATTGCAGATGCGGCATATTGCCAAAGACGTCGCGCGTGGTATTCTAAAAGAAGAAAAATTGAAAAAAGATTAATTCCTAATATTAAAAGAGAGACAAATACCAACCATAAGCGAGTTGTAGCCCAGATGCAGGTGGGTCAGAGAGATCTCAGCGGGTCGGAAGTAGCCAGGAAATATGATGGAAATGTTGTTGTGCGACAAGTCCAATATCTTGATATTCGAGTGATACATGCCACCTTGGAGAATAGAAAAAGCCTTTTAGTATACTCAATATACCAGGAATCACTGATCTCCCTTACCATGCTCATTGCGGCCACTCCAGGAGGAGTTGTACATCAGCTGCTTGATTTGATTGTGGCTGACGTTGACATTCAAATTCGACAAGGTGCCCACTTGGTCGAAGTAGTCAAAATTAAAGTTGGGCAGTTGATTGAACGCCATGTCCAGTATCTCCAGCTTGGGCAGGTTTTGGAAGGACTCATCGGCCAAATTGTTCAGCTTGTTACCGCGCAGACTCAAGTACTCTAGCTCGTCGAGATTCATGAATGCACGTCGCTCCACCTTGTCAATCTTATTGTCATCTAGCTGCAGCTTGCGCAGTGCCTCCAGGTCGAAGAAGGTGTGCTGCGAGATGGATGTGAGATGATTGAAACGCAGCGAGATCTCCTCCAGCTTGGAGTGTATGTCGCCCTGGAAGGTGCCCTTGAGCACCTGCTCTATGCGATTGTCGTGCAGCTCCAGCAAACGCAAATTCTTCAGAAAATGGAAGCTCGTGTCGCTCATGCTGCTAATGTGATTGTTGCTAAAGTCCAGCTCCTGCAAGGAGGTCAAATGGCGCAGAGGCTCGGCAGGCAAGGCACTGCCAGAGTAGCCATGGGCCATCTTTAGCGATATGAGTGAGTGACCAATCTGCAAGGAGAAGACACCATAAATAAATCGTTGCAGTCCTTCCCCTAATTACTCTCACCTCATGGAATGCATCGTTCTCAATGCTGGAGATTCCATTCTCACTGAAGTCCAATCGCTTTAGACCGCGCACATGCTTGAAGGCATGCGACTGAATGCCCGAGAGGCTGGCGCGTGTTATCTGCAAGTCCTCGAGCTCAACGCCAAAGTCCTTAAAGTCCTCCGGACCCACAGAGGTGGTGCCCATGCGCGAAATGGACAGCGAGCGCATATTTCGCATTCTGGTCATACTTTTTGAAAATAAATACAAGAACGATTTGCTCGGGTAAAGGGTGTGTGGGGAGCAGGAACTTAATTGTGCTGGGGTGCACTTACTTGCGTAGCGTTTGCAAATTGGTTGGATCATTGCGATCCCCACTCAGGTCCAGCTTGAGCAACGTGTAATGCATAGCATTAAAGGTTTCCGTGGGCTTCGGGATTTTGATCTTATTGTCGCGCATGCTAATGACCCTGTAATGGACACAGAACGGGTGGATTGGTTTCGTCAATTATAGCCGCTTATTGTTATATCGTTTCTCGTCACGTTCTTCGAAAGCGGGTCACACACTTAGCCCACATTGGCGAAGCCCCACATTGTAGGGTACCGGAAAATCGGATTAGCGGCTGGGTTTTTCCCTTTTCTTCTTCTTCTTCTTCTTGTTTCTTTCAGCCAACTCACCTCAAGACATCGAAATTGTTGAAGAGCTTGTGGTGCAACTTGGTTAAATTGTTGCCAGACAGATCTAAAATCTGTAAACTGTTCACCAGGCTATCGAAAGCCATGGGCGAGATATTGGTCAGGCCACAATAGCGCATATAAATCTCCCGTATCCGAGCTGGCTTGAAGGCATCGTCCTATAAAAATAATTAGCTCCACTTTAGAGATGTATATACCTAATCCACTGCATGGCAGCACCCACCTTAAGCGTATGTATGGGATTGCCATCGAAGAAGGTTCTATTGACTGTATCGAAATACTTGAACGAGTTCGGAGGCAGCACTTCTATGTGATTATACTCCAGGTGCAGATTGTCCAGGTTCAGCTTGGTGCTAGCCTTTATATCGTAGGTCTCATTTCCGCTCAGTGACCAAATCACATTGTGGGATATATCCAAAGTGCGCAGGCTCTTCAGTGGGCCCAGGGCATCATAAGGGATCTCCGACAGTATATTATCCGTAAGCAGCAAACGCGTCAGCCTAGGCATGCCATCCACAAAGACATTCGGATCGATCTCAAATAGATTATTGCCGCTCAAATCCAAGGTCTCCAGATTTAGGAGACCCGAAAAACTGTGCGACATGAGCATGGAAATGCAATTCTCGCCCAGAATCAAAGTTTGCAATGATTCCTCCAACCCACGAAAGGAATCGTGGTGAATGGTCGTTATATGATTGTCTGATAGATCCAGAACTCTCAGCTTTTGCAGGTGACGCAACGACTTTGAGGGTATCTCAACTAGATCGTTTTGTGGCAATATGAGCTCCCATAGGGATCGCTCCAAGCCGGTAAAGGCATCATCTGGTATTTCAGTCAAATGATTGCCCGAAATCTTAAGTCGATACATGCCAGTCGACTGTAAAAAGTAGGGCTCGATCTCGCGCAGACCCGTATTTTCCATGTGCAGCATGAAAACCTATTACGGAGATTAATTCAAGTGCAGTATAACGATTGAACAACGCCTACCTTAGACTGGTTAACCATGCGTGGCAGTGCAGGGAATGGCACATTCTTGCAATGCACAATGCCCAGATCTGTAGAGGATTTGGAGCATGTGCACATCACATTGTATGTGCACGGCGGGTAGCGAGTCTCTTCCATTTCACGACTGAACAACGAGGCACGTGCTAAGGACATCCATATCATGATAATGAGCGTTATGGTTAGAAACGCATAGCCGAACTTAAAGAAAAACTCCAGACCCTGAGAAAGAATTGAAATGGATGGATAACCAGTTGAAGCTTTAGGGATTCATTGAAACAAATCCAGATTATAAATTTTTAAGGAAGTGCTAAAGTCTGTTGGCTTTGAGGGGCTTCTCGTGGTTTTTGGCTCTTTCTTTAGTTTTGTTTCGTGGTCAAGTGAATAATACAACCCTTGAGCAAAAAAAAAAAAAGAGAAGCACTTTTACGGCTCATGCGTAGGGTATTAAATGTCTGCAATCCTTTTTATGTATTCAATACACTGTCAGAGGATTTTACATTTTGTAAAGCTTTCTCATAGAGTTATATTGGTATATAGCAGGATAAAGAAATTTGCTAATATATTTATTTTGTAAGACTTTGAGGAAAGTCTACCTGAGAATTCGACTGATTTTTGCTTAAAGATTAATCACAAATATTAAAAAGTCTGCACTGATTATTCAACAAGGAATGTTACGTTCCAGAAATAGAAAACACTAATAACTATTATTAACAGTGAAGCTTTCATTTTGTAGTATTTCATTCTCAAATTTATAAAACAGTAATTGAGACACACCCCTCATCTTTAGATAGTTTCAATATATTATATTTCATTAAAAAATTGATTTTTTTAGATAACAATAGGTCTATGAAATTTTACGCAATAAATATGCTTTCTTTTTTAAGACAACTTATTATCATCTACATAATTATCTCAAGTATATAAAAAAAAGTCAATTGATAGATAGGACTAGTTTTTATATTCCCATTAAAACTGGTATATTAGGATAAGTTAGTTTTTAGTTTTTAGTTTTTTCTACAAGAGTATTATTTCTTTATATATTCAGAGATAGTTTTCTTTTTTTCCTCCATATATGCACTGCCTTGTATAATACACACCATTTTGTTAATTCGATTAGCCGTGCGCGATAATTGGCATTTAAAATATAGTTAAATTAAATAAAAGAACAAGGCTTTCTTTCGGTTATTTTTGCATATATTTATTTATAAACATGCATAGCACAGGATGGGCGTCACTTTGTTGAAGCCTTGTGAACTTGTAGCCGAGTGTGTGCGCCAACAAATAATCCTTTTTTTTTTTTTTGTCTTAAATATATTTGTATAATTGCCGTTTTAAAGCGCGACACGTCCGAACCGCAGCGCGTTCCACGCACGTCTGAGACTTGAAAATCAATCGGGTTAAGCATTTGTCGACGACAGACTGGAGCATTGTACTAATTGGATTGTAACATTTTTGGGGGCTGTTTGCCGTGGCGCCAGCACATGCACATGATCTGGCCATTGGGTACACGTTTGGGCCGATTTATAGCATTACTTAACGCTTGGTTGCAAATATGCTCATTTCCTCGCCGTGCTTGCACTTTGTTTAGAATATGCCAAGCAAAACGCACGCTAATTGTGTTTACTATAGGCATTTGAAATAAATAGATTTCGATCCTTGAGCGATCCAAGACAATTGCATGGATTAAAACTTGTAAGTATTCAGACGACATGATTTCGGTCTGCGGCTTATGCTTATGCTTATGATAATCAGGTTGTAAGGTTAAGCGACAAATATTTAAGATTAAATACATAATAAACGATTAAAATAATAAACAAAAAATTCTATTTGAGCGTGCTAATTTTTCGGTAGAGCCAACAATGATAGGTACGCTCCTTGACTAGCTCCTTATCTGCAATTAAAAAGAAATATGAAATTCATATATAAATATTTCATATTTATAGAAGAATAGAAAAAGTTTGTGCCTCAACTAACCGTCGCACTGAAAGCATTTCGCCAACTCAGGCGGACAAACGTTTTCTAAATTAAAATAAAATGTGGTTATGTTCTCCCTATATTTGTTCTGTGACTTCATCGTTATTTGGCGTGAATGTGGATCCTTGCCATCCAAGTGTTCGCGCACATAATGCGCAGATAGCTGAATGTCAGCCACATCGCTTAAATTATCATCAATGCTCTCCACCAGACGCGGCTGCTTGTTCAACAGCTGAGTGCAGACATCAGCGTAAACTGAATATATAAATATGATATATGAATATTGACATTAGGATATATTACTCAATAAATTTACTAACCATTGGGTAAATTCAAGTTGACGTGTATCATCAGTAGATGCTCCAACGTGCAGTGTATTTGAAACAGCTTGGATATTTGCAGCATGCTCTCCTTCTCGTTAAAGTTGCTATTCTTAAAGCCAGACAAATCGTCATTCTGATAATTGGCGCCGGTTTGCTTACTGCCCGCAGTGTTGTGCAGAAGCGTCTTGCGTATGCAACCACCACCACCACCCGGCGCATCACCTCTCATGGCATTATGCAATGATTTGCGCAACTTGGACAGATCATTCGTTGAGGAGCCATCGTTTAAGTCGGAATTGGCCACCTCACTGTTACCTTTTAACAAACTAATACTGCACATTTTGCTTTCCGTAAAGATAAACTCGTAGTCTTTATGGACCTTCTCCAAACCAATTTCCAGCAACAATTCCAAAGGCTCCGTACCGCTCAGGCAGGGCATGGCCAAGCGACTGTTCGCCAAATTTGAAATGATTTCAGCCAAACGATTTTTATTTGTGGGCGTGTTCTGAAAAAAATGGATAACATTAGTTTGATGGTAAAAATGTTGTGATGAGTTTAGCTACCACAATATTGCAGCGCACAGCGCATTGAAAGAGGATGTTGAAGGCAAGTTTCAAATCCTTGTAGCAAGAGCAAGCTGTTGAAAGGCAAAATGATTAATATAATTAATGCAAAATATTTGAGATACACTTACATTTGAGTAACTCCCACAGTTTGTCGGTGAGATCCATGAGCCTGCGGTGCTTAGCGCGCTGCACCACCTCCTCAATGTCATACTCCGCAAGGCCATCCGTAAAGACGTCCGTAAAGCCAGAGACCTCAGTCATTGTTTTGTTAATGGATTCTCGCAGCTCGTCCATATCAATGCCGCTGCCACAACGATAGACCGGTTCCCGTTGCGCACCCGCCCGCTCATCGTTGTGATAGCTAACGATGTCCTCGCGTATGTAGGCCAGGATGCGCAGCTGGTTCATGAAGTCCTCCGTCAGAGGGCCGCAATCGCCCACGCGAAATGCCTGATTCAATAACACATTGCAGCCGCTCAGATTGATGAGCAACGGCAGTGGGGCCGGCGTCGACCAGCTGCATAGTATCGTCATATGCGGATTAATCTGATAGCTGTTCTCAATATACGTCTCCAGTTGTATGCCTGCGCTCAACCCATGCTGTCGCACCAGAGACTGGGATGACACCATATAGGCGGGTACTACGCCCGAATAGCTGACTATGCCGCGAGAGAAGTGCGTCGGATGGTATTCGTACTGCAGCAGCTGCGTGTGACCAAAGTCGCTGCCATCGCAGAGAAACCAAACGGAGCCCTGGCCATCGGCCTGTTGAAACGATTCGGTACAGATGATCGCACGCGCTTTATCGGCCGACACGCCTCGATGATATTCTTCATCCTGTTTCCAAGGATTCCGATTGACTATATTCAGATCCAGCGAGAGATCGGCAATAGCATCCACAATACAATCATCTTTCAGCGGACTGCCAGTTAGATCCAAATCTGTATTGGGTGACCGACGCTCCGATTTAAATAACAGTTTGGTGGGCGTGGTCGCCGTAATACCGCCACTGCGATCCTCCTTATAGACAAAAACAATTTTATTTGCTGATTCGCGCGCACCAACCAATCTAGTTAAATAACTTGGCGGCACACTATATGTGATAGTATGATTATCACCATATTTACGCATCAACTCAGCGTAAATATTTGCCAAATTAACATGCATTATGCATAAATAAAAAAAAAAAAGCCCTTTATACTTGATATGCCGCCTTAATTGAAGTAAAATGGCATCTAGAATATTAACATTTTTCGGAACTGTTAATAACAGTGTGTCTGAAAAATTGAATGGAAAACTGCCGTTACTCAGTTAAGTTAAAGTGACATTGAAAAATTAAAATTAAATATCCAAATGATTATATTCAATTAAAAAATAATATAATTAAAACATAATTTTAAAATGTGAATCTATCAGCTTTTTTCGCTTCAATTGACAGACTACAGACCTATTCAGACCATTTTATGCGGTAAGTTTGATTTAGAGTTACCTTCAAACTGCTTATCGATGCTACCATAAACTGCAAGACAAAAGCTAATTGCTACATATATATATGCGCTCATATTGTTATCGATAGGATTTGCGGTTCGCACGTGTTGGCTTTGTTTTTATTTAGTAAACTTCTTTTAACATAATATAATTTTAAAGCATGGCGGACTTTGAATTACAAGACAGTGCCTCAGAATTTGATTCAGAGGACAATTCCGATGCTGAGGTATGTAAATAACACCTCTAAGACAGTCTTTAAAAATTTATCACTTACAATATCAACAGCTGCAAGCGGCTTTCGAGCGAGGCGATCTGAAACCCGGTCTCAATGTTGAGTTTAGCGGACAACGAAATAAAATAAATGATATAGTAAGTTAAACTAGTTGAACTTGAGCTATTTTATTAAAATTTATAAATACTCCCAGACCAAACTGTTGGCCAAAGCACATGCCATACGCTTGGATCTACCATGGGTAGAGCGCCTGGATATGATCAACCACTTGGCTCCTCTGGCACCCGAGCTGGCTGTGCAGCTCGAGAAGCACGAACAGAAACGTGCAAATCAGTTTAAAGGAAATGCCAAAATACCCTATGTTCGCCCCGAAGAAGATCCCGTCCTAAATGACTTTAAGCGCGAAATGTTGTTCCATCGCCAGGCTCAAAGTGCCGTGCTGGAGGGCATAAAGCGACTGCACGAGCTGGGTATTAAGACGCGTCGTCCCGACGACTATTTTGCCGAAATGGCCAAGTCGGACGAGCACATGCAAAAGGTGCGCGCCAATTTAATGGCCAAACAGCAAGGACAAGCCAAATCCGAGCGCATTAAACAAATACGCGAGCAACGAAAAATGGGCAAAATGCTAGCCAAGCAGACCAAGGTGCAGCGCGAAGCTGAGAAGAAGGAAATGCTCGATAAGCTGAAGAAATTCCGCAAGGGCAAGTTGAAAAATTTGGACTTCCTTGAAGATGCTAAGGCCTTGGAGTCCAAGCAGAAGCAATCCGCAGACAAACGCAAACTGCGCAACAAAAAGTTCGGATTCGGTGGCAAGAAGAAGGGTCTCAAACGCAACACCAAGTCCTCGGCAGCCGGTCTTGACTCAGAGAAGTCCACACGTCGTCAACGCGGCGTCAAAGCCGGCGCCTCGGTAAACAAACGGCTGGGCAAATCCAGACGCATGAAGGCCAAGGGCAGAAAATGAATCAGGATTAAGGGACAAGAAAACTAGATTTATAAATGCCTTCGATTAGATTGTATGCTATATATCAATTATATATATATATATATTTCAGCTACTCCGCTTGCTTGTGCTTTCTTTTCTTTTTCTTTGATTTGACAGGCGGCACAGGCTCGCTTTCTATGCAATCAATAACCACCTTCCGTTTCTTAGACTTCTTTGTCGGCTCTTGATCCAGCTCAATCGCATTCTTCTCAGGCTGCTCTTCATCGGCCTCTTTACATTTATCCTTCGTTTTCTTCTTTTTAGTTTTTGTGGACTTCTCAGCTTCCTCCGTATTTGTCTGCAGTTGTTTGCCCTGCAGCTTGGCCAACATTTCGCGCTCCTGCTGCTCGATGCGCGCCAGCTTGCCGCTCAATTTTAGTCCATGGCGTGCGCCTTTGTGAGCTGTCCGACCGCCACATGCCTGGAATAGCTGCTCATCGGTCAGCACTTGCACTTTGGCAACAGCAATGTCCTCCACCTTGATGCGTTCCTCGTTTTCCACTTCGCCACCCTCCTGGGTAAGCAGCGCAGATTTTAGAAAGTTATCATAAACTACGCCACTGTAAGAATCTTTTTGCTGTTCCTTGGCATTTTTCAATTTACGCGCCGAATAGCCTTTAGTCGAAATTTCAACAGCCTCTTGGCCAGCTTTGCGCGCTGTACTCACCTGACCATTCTGCTCTACTTGAACGGTCAAATTTGTTGATGCCTCGTTGAAGCAGCGCTCCCACCAGTGATCATTGAATTCTGTGGCTCGATCCACACCCAGGCCAGCATTGTCAAATTTTAGACTCGCTTTCAATGGAGCCGTTATGCCATTATTGTTTTTTCCTAAGCCATCGCCTTCCTTCCAGCCGTATTTACCCAATATCTTCTTTCCAAAATCCATTAACAACAATGTGGTTTTTATTATTCTAAAGCTATCGGTTGAATATTATAATCGATAGTCCGCAACCAGCGTGCTTGCGGCACACGACAGGGCTGTATTTTAAGCGCCAAAATTTAAACATGGAAGCTGGTTGGGAACACAGCTGGACCTAGACAATTCGATTACAGAAATCTCAATATCTATAGAATATCGAAACTAAAAATAATCTTTCCTTAACACATTCAGTTTTCCTTTATTTCATATTCCTTCAAATACCAATACTTCTCGTTACTCTAGCCAATAAAGCAAACCCCACTTTATTCGATTATGTGACAATGATTAAGTGGCATTCAAGAAATGATTTAACAAATAGAAAAACATGTTTTAAATACAATAAACTTAAAGAAACGTTATCAGTACGCGCCACATAATTCAAAAGTATAGAAGACGACACAAAAGTAAACGCGCCACGCCCTCACCAACAGCCAGGGTCTCAATTGGCTAAGAGAGTTGGTTGCACATGCTACCCCTGCCGCCTCGACAGACTGATGTTGTTGGTGTCAAGGCCTTTGGTGGGAGAGAGAGCCGAGGCACACGGACAACCAGCTCGCTGAATGATGGAGAGGGCGCAGCATGTCGATTCCTGTGTAGTCGCCTGCGTGTGGGATCTGTTGCTGCGGTGTAAATTTGAAGCTTGCATGAATTAAAATTTAATTTTAATGTTTACAATTTCAATCTCAACTTTTCGTTTAAATCGTGTGTCTTCGTTATTTTTATCTCGATGCACTTTTGCCGAGTTTATTCCAATGTATTCTTTTTTTTATTAGCAGTTTGTTGTTTTTTCTTCCTATTTTGGCTTAAACTTAAATCGAAAATGTGTTGAATCTGCACGATGATCTTGTTCTGCGTGTGATTTAGGCGATTACTACAGTTTCGAATGTTTTTTAAAAACAAAATTACATATATTATGTTGTTGTTGTTGTTATTTTATAATTAGATAGTACAAGATGTTGTTGGCTATCAATCATTTATCAATAATAATCGAAAAACGAACGTTGTTGGTGTTGGTTGCTTGTTTGTTGAAGTTGTTGTTTCTTCTATACTTTGCTTTCTCGTTGCTCCTGATTGTCGTTAGCATGCAGATGGCCATCGGGATAGATGAATACCCCAAATGCCCACATCAACATACACACCGACAAACAATTGCACGAAAAATTTAAGGACGAGTAGCGGCGCTTAGAAGGCGAACAGCAACAGGAAGGCCATCATAAGACAGAACAGACCCATAGCCTCAGACAGGGCGAAACCCAAAATGGCGTACGAGAACAGCTGCTGTTTCAACGATGGGTTTCTGGCATAACCAATGATGAGGGAACCGAATACTGTTCCGATACCAGCACCTGTTGTATTGGTAGCATAACGAGCGATTTATACAGAAAAAAAGATAGAAAAAAGACGGAATAGATTAATTAAATTGAACTGATATAAAGGGGAATATTTATATGGAAATCGCATCGACAGCTGCCGATGGAAACTCGCTTATTCAGCGAGCAGTGATATACCAAATGCAATCGAATTCCTCTGCAGGTTAGCCTATACTCATCTAATGTAGGGAGTCCAGTCAGTCACAGATTAGTCTGAATTGAGTTCTACGCACCTCAGAGTTGAAGTTTGTAGCAAGCACATCGCACTAAAATTGCTGGCCACGAAAGCTTTCAATACAGCATGGCCGGCGGCACGTTATGCGGCAACAGCCATGCTGCAGCATTTCTGGTACTTTCGCCTTGTGATTACACAAGTTTCCTGCTAGGAAATAAAGCTCCACGACACACAATCACCTTTCAGCTTTTGAGCGTTGTTACGGCAACAAGGAAGCTTTGACCAAATCTCAGACCTTCCCGGGGCAATCTTAAGAGTAATCAGATACTCGTTGTGTGTACCCCAGATGCTAGATTGTAACTGACTGAAGACGAGTATATGACCGTTAATTAGGAAAATTTTACATAGGATATACAGTAATAGAGTAGATCGGACATATCGCAAGCTTAACAGCAATTCGAAACCAATACGAACCGGAACCAGCGACACCGACTGTTGCAGCACCAGCACCAATGAATTTGGCAGCCGAATCAATGTCACGTGTGACTGGCGAGGTCTGGAATGACCTGATCTGTGGCAGTAATGCTACGGGGGTTGTGTTCTGAGCGGCCAAAGTTTGGCTCTGGCTGATGACGGCGCTGCTCAGTGGTCGCAAGTATTGCTTGGAGTTGGCGAGGAGCTGCAATAAGAAAATGGGGGAAGGTTAAATTATGTAATTAGATTACACGACAGTTTAATTTCTTCTTTCATGTGAGATAAAAAGAAAATTGTTATTGTTGTGCTTGTTGTAGGCTTTGCGCGTTGACATTTTGCATCCAATTGCCAAGTTATGCAATGCGTTAAGCAATTTGGATTTTAGCCATTTGGCAGTCGCATTTGTTGCTGTTGTCATTGAAGAAAACGGCAAATAAAATTAATAATTATCGCTGATTAATGTTGTCAAGTAATTTTGTAATTGGAGTATTAGTCTATATAGCTACAACGGAACTGATTTAAGAGCTTTTACCGGTTCTAACCTCAACCACTATCAATAAGAAACCTACTATAACTTGTTATACAACGCTTATATCGCATTTCAATCATTTAATTTAAATCAAGTACAAATCGAATTTCATAAAAGTTTGGGGCATATGCATTTGAATTGTTTCCAATTTTATAGATTAAAACGTTGCAGCTATGAAGAACACATAACCTCAATTTTCGCTTTCAACTTATGTAACTGTATGTGTTTTCCATTGGAATTCCAAGTCACCACAGTCGCAGCATAGATATTTTTTGTTAGCACAATGAAAATCGATGCCGCTAAGAAGAATTATGTAATGAACAACGAAATCACACAACTATTTATCTCACTGAAAGAGTTAACACGTTTTCTACTTACCGCGGTCCTGGCAACGGGGGCAATGCGAGAGACTGTCGACACGAACATTTTTAGTTGAATTTTAACTGGCGTTTCGCACAAAATTGAAGCAAGCGCACGGAGCTCTGCAAAAAATATAGATGTAGATTTTTTGTAAATATATACTATTATTTATATATATGTGAATATATAATTGTAGCGAATCGGTGCTGCAAACGCCGCTGCCCGCCTGCAAGTTGCTGTTGGTTACGTAATGTGAAAAAATGTATCTATCCACACAAATTAGAATTCTCAATTAAATCGGAAACACAAATCAATCGGAATTAAGATTTCAAAATATTTTCACTTAATTTGCTTAAACTAACACTAATTTTCTTCAAATCGTTGAACTTTTCGAGTGACGCAACGACTTCACAGTACACTGACAGTTCTCTTTCTACGCCCGTGTGACATCTTGTATGAATGTGTGCGTGAGCCGCAAGATGGCGACATTGAACACGTTTGAAAAAATATATTCACTTGTTTTTTTATTCTTCACTCTATTTCACTAATTGTTATTAAAAACAGTTGTATTTCAAAGATTTTTCCTGCATTTCCATTCAAAAGTGATTATTCAACCAGCAGCAGCTGCAGGAGGCATGGTGGGGCTGCTCCATATTTTTAATTTCAGCGAAAGATATGCGTACAACTCACTTCGAACAAACCCTTAACAACAGTGGAACCGTATTAAACGCGAATTTTTACTTTACCCTACAGTCGTCGTGCAATTCTTTGCTGTGGTGAATTGGAAGTTCATCTGGAATGTCAGCCAGCGCATGAGTGCATATCGATAACAATATGTATTTTTAACTGAATAGCGGTGCTACCGCCAAATAACTTAAGCATGTTTCTTATACATAAATAATGCTTTGTTAAAATATGTGCATATTTAAATTAACTGGATATACAAAGTCTTATATGTATTTATTTATATATACATAATAAAAATAGTTTTCTAACTTTTATGTTTATTTATTATATGCAGAGGTAAACATTTGAAGGTAGGTATTCGTAATTCTATTAATATAGGGACGATTTATATTTTTACCTTACCTTTACCTTTACCTTTATTAAAGGATTTAATGATGTTATCAATTATCTACACGAATTGCAGTCCTGGTCTGTGGTGAATTGGAAAAAATCTTGGAAGTTAATGCCGGTCTTACCAGCCCTGAAATTGCGTTTTTCGTCAACAAATTATTAAATTTTTAAAATGTGGTTTGACAATACGACTTAGAAATGTTGACTTGCACATAACACAAATCTTAATCTGAACACAATTCTGCAAAAAGAGTTGCATCCAATCTAAGCAAATGGCATTTTGATTTGAAAAATGTAGGCGCGCAAATTATGGATTATGGATTTTTGTTTTGTAAATTCAATCAGTGCCAGATACGGTTGGATGCTTCGCTGAGATTATTAAACATTAGACGGTTTATAAGGCAATAAAAAATATGTTTACCTCTCGTTGACCTTATCGAATATACATCGAATAGTTATCCAGCCCTGGTCCGCATACAGCCACGCGTCGTGGTGTCGTCACGTCGTCTGGTTTATGTTATAATTTGAGCAATTTAAAGCCTAACACAATTGAAACAAAATGCTGTAAGTAATAGAAACTTTCTGAATGTGTATCTAAACACGCACAGCGTAGATTTAACGCAAAGGTAATCATAATTTAATATTATGTGTCATTGCAGCCCTCAATTGCATAACAGCGTTTTTGCATAAGTGTGTGTGCGTGCGTACGGCCAGGGAGGAAACACACAAATACATACTAATCGACGGAACGTTTCTCATTTCATCTGGCTTGCTCATTAATAATAACTTTTATAATCAAATACGATATACGCTGCATATTGCATTTTCGCTGGACTTAATTGGTTAATAGTATAAATTGATTGGAGCAACGCCGGAAAATTGTTTAGGTTGCCAGCTACCGTATATATCGATAACTAAGTATATGCGATAGTTACCTATCACCCACAGTATTCGTTTGAACAAGCTTAACAGAAATAAGTGCACACCATTAGTAACAGCTTAGCAAACTGTTAAGTTCTTGGATGCCTGAAATATAACATTAAACAAACAGTGACACTTACATAACGCGCAGTCACAGTCGTACGTCGAGTGATATGGCCGTGTTTCTAATCAACATCTGCAAATTTAATGGCTGTTTTAAAACTTTTCCAAGTCTGAACGACTTAATATCACACATCGAGGGTACACACATAGGCAAGTATTTAAAATAACAATTAATGCGATAAACAAGTGCGAAAGTGTTTAAAATAACAATGACAAACAACATTAATTAGTCGCGTGATGAGCGGGCGTCATTGTCGCAGACGCCGCTGACATCGTCGGCATTCTGTGTTTTGTTTATTTAATGTATTTATATGTACATAGTATATACAGGTTTGTCAGGCTGTTTGAGTGTGTGTGTGTGTGAGAGAGAGAGTAATTGCGTGTGCGTACATATGCTGATTAAATTGTAGGTAAACTTGTGAGAGTGTGCATATAAATTTATGAACGTTTTAGCGTTTTAGTGCATGAATAAAATATTGTTTTCGTTCGGTATCGACTGCCCAGCCCTGAAAACAATTTTAGCTGTGAAACAACACACACATTTGTAACTGATGGCAACATATATTGATGCAGTGCAATAATATCAAAGTGTGCCATGGAAAATCAATATGGCCAGGCCTTAAATACGCACGCACGTTTTAATGCGTACGCGTCGTTGCCTTCAATTGAAACAAGCGAACGCATTCACAATAGGCGACAAGCCAAGCTGAATTACCTGTGCCCACACTCATACACACACACTGGCAAATGTCCATTCGTGGCATGTACAGCATTCATTCTATACAATTACATATATACATATGTGTGCGTGAATGTAGGTACGCTTGGGTTTGATACGAAAAGTATACAAGTGTGAGCGAGAACGCAGTTGCGTGGCAAGCAAAAAACAACAAAAGCAAGCAAAAAGCCGGTGATCCATTAAACAACAATATATATGTGTAGGTTTAAGTGTGTTTGTGTGTGTGTGTGCCTGTATTGGTAAGCCGCCAGCGTAGCAGCAGCAGAAGCAGCATCTGTACCCCAGCAGGCAAGGGCAAGTGAGCGCCTTTTCTTGTGTGTGTGTGTGTTTGACCTGTCTTTGGCTTGGGTTCGGGCTTGGGAGTTTAGCGCGTCTTTTGCAGGTGTTATCACCTGTTTGTCACAAATTTATCATCAGTCGAACGGTGACAAAAGTTGTGCTCCAGTTGCACCCACGCAGGTAATCAATTCTTTTCAATGCTACGGCCCATTCACACGTGTCCGATTACGTGCATTTCACTACAGTGAAAGCTCGATCAAACGAATAACCTGCTATTCTTCAATAAGAAAACGTATATCCACATACATATGTATATACAGATATATAAAGTATATATAACACACAATCTATATGAAGGAAGCTAAAAAACAATAATACGCAAGGAAAATATTCAGGGTGCATTCAAGCGATTTATTACTGTAAACAAGTTACGAGAACCGAAGCCGGCTGGCGTGGATAAGTTAGATGTAAGTGTTGGAAAACGACAAAACAATGCTACAACTTGGCTAGCCGGGCTTTACGACAATAATATGTCTAATTTTAGACCAGGTACTTAAGTAGAAGCGACGCCAGTGTTTGTGTGAAAGCGTGTATGCGTGTGCGTGTGTTTGTGAGGGGGTGGAAAATCAATAAAATTAAGCTCAGTGTTGCCACGCGGCTGCAATGGGTGTTCGGGCATAGGGGTTGAGTGTGTTACGTGTGCCCAGGGGGTGTTTTACATAATGGTGGTGCGAGACCCGGGGGCTGATTCAGCCCATTTATTTATGCTTCATTTACATTTGTAAATAATTATGTCTGCATACTTTATGTATAACTAAATCAAATGGTATAGGCATTGTAGATAAGCGATAAGGGAATGAGAGAACATTTTAAAGAAAGTATATGAAACTGAAAGAGAATTTTTAGAAATAAAGAAATTTAAATTAACAAAAAAATAATTTATTAATTTAGAATAGATTTTATTACTAATAATTGTGTGTCGTATCCCAATCGAAAAAAGCCCACCACGCACTCCTCTCTAACGTAAATATTGGGGTGGCATCAAGATCAGCTGACTATTACATCAATAACTAAGCAGCTGTTTGTTGTTGTTGTTGCTGCTGCTGCTGCTTTGACTGCGCCTGCTGCTCCTTATACTGCTACTGGTATTGGTGCTTTGATAACGGCCAGCAGCAAATGGCGTCGTTGACAGACGCTCGCTGGCATTACATAAAATTGGTGTGGTTAATGGCGTCCACGCCCACGTACTTCCCTTGGCCATATATACATAAATGTATATGTATGTTGAAATGAATTTATCTAATATAGTTGTGTGCCCACAAGCTTACAGTGAGATATCAGCTCGAAGGACTTTTGCCATTTACTTTATGTGCATACATATATAGTTTCTATGCATGCGTACGTATGTATGTAATTGCTTGGCCCAGTTGATTAGTTGTCTTACGGTTATCGCATCGCCACATCTCTGTACATGCTTTCAGGCGTCAACGGCAAGGGAGTTGGGAGTTTTTTTTTTTTACGATTTCCTTTTGCTGTTATGGCAACGCCGTCGCAAGACCTTCTAGTTTGTCCTTTGCACAGTTGCCAGGCACCTGTTGTGTATATACACACACACGCACGTATGTGCCTACAAATGACGTATACATAGATATAAATATATATATACCTATATCTGGTATTGGTGCGCAGCGTGCCCTGTTGATTTATCGATAATTTGTGCATACTGTAATGCAATATGCCGTTGCATATTTTGCAATAGGTTTAGGTCTACATGAGTCAAGCCGGCACGGAATGTTAATCCAATTTGTTAGCAAAACTTCGTTTGGTTTTCCAGTCAGTGACATTCTGGACGCTCATTATCAAATTTCGATATGTGCATTGCAAAAATTTTGCACGCCCAAAAAGCAAACACAGAACATCTGTACATATATAAAGAATATATGCATATATTGAATACATATATTTTGTGTATGTATAATTATTATCTGCAAAGAAAAAAAAGTTATTCTGCAACAAGTGAATGACTCAGATGACGACGCAAAAGCAATAAGAATAACAGGAATAACAACAGAGAATTGTTTATATTTATTTTACTTTTAATACTGCTAATGTATGGTAACGATACACGCATACAGAAATATAAGTGTACATGTGTATAGATCTATATATATATATATATATTAGATATGTGTGTATACGTATAGGTAAATCAACATTGATTCAAAACAAATGTGCTGCAGTATTTGAAAATTTGATAAACAAACTGCCAGCTAAATAATTGTCACCTAGCGAGAGAGACACATGTGCGAGAGTAACAAGAACCGCTGGACAGACGGACGGCAACGATTGCCTAAGGTTATCAGCTATAGAAAATAAAAACTACAACAGTAACAATAACAAATCATAACAATAATGACTGTAAAGAAATATAGACAACAAAATAGTAAACTGATTTGAGCGTTACAAATGACGCTCGCCGGTCGGCGATCATAGACAAAGGCAAGCCAATACGCCACTCCGATTTCGTCAATCAACAAAAATAAATAAAAATAATTGTTAGCCATAAATTGTTAAATAACAGGTTTAAAATTTATATTTGTTTTACAGTACGTGAGCCGCCCAGTTGGGAATGTATCAGCGATTGCAGGGCACGTAGTTATCATTTTAGTAATAGCAACTGATAACGCACACATTAGTAGAGTTCTTGCGATATATGACAGATATGTATATAGATTTACATTATGTGCGCACATAGGTTTCTCAATCAATTTTCTAATTTGTCGCATCTGTTTTATATTTGTTTATAGCGAATCGCATTGCATTGTTCTCGACCTAGTGTTATCGCTGTGTGTGGTGTGTTCGTATCCAACGATAAGAGATGGGCAGGATATTTCGATTACCCAATCGATTGCATTTTGTCTGTAGGCTGTCTCTAGGTCATAGAGTGAATGTGATTGGCTGCTTGCACTAAATAGTAATGCCATGTGCGGTCGCGGAGGTTAAATTACGCACACATACACGAGTAATGAGCGAATCACCTGTGCGCTGCTCTTATGCACTGTGTTGATCAAGCAAACTTTGAGCTTATGATTGTCGTCTGTTCGCACGATAAGATAATCACAGACATATGCTCGCCTGCGGCCCAAATTCCCCCGCACATACCCCTATGTATAACCAGTAATATATATACATGTATGTATGTATTTGTTGATGTGTGTCCACAATCACAAGACCCCTATAAAAATGCGTCAGCAGCCGCATTACGAACACTGTGGGCCACTCAGAACAGAATATTACAAGCGCTTACATTTATAGGTTTATTTATTATTTCAATGGAGGCAAGTGCTGATTTCTGTTGCGTGTTTCTATCCTCATTGGAGATGAAAGTGTGTTGTGTTTAAATCTCTGGTGCGATATAATATAACGATAAGATATAATCCGCACGCAAAACAAAACCCCAAATTTATGGGTACATACCCATTCTTGAACTAATAATCTTTAAATGGTCGAAACCACCTAATACCCGTCTCAGTGTTACAAAGAGATTAAACTTGTTTCAGTGCATAATTAAACCATACATTTAAACAGAATCATCATTTAAAGAAAAAAAAAAAATATATATATAATTTATGGCATTTCAAAATGATTGTATTGTATGCAGGTTACTTGTCTGTGAACCCGTATTGGGTGTCAATTTGGAATTGGAATTATTAGGTGTTTATTTATAATAATACACAGCAATACTTATACATCATTCTCTCGCCCTCCTTCTCTCTGCAGACTATGATCCTCAGGTGGTCGAGCAAAAAGAGCTGGCACCGCCTGCGTCTTTGCCGCTGAGCTATGTGCTCCGCTACATCTCAGACGATGCTCGCAAGGAGCCATCCACTTTTTTAATCAACAACACCAGCAGCAACAACAACAGCACCAGCAACACCGGCAGTGGCAATGCGGGCAATGCGGAGCTCAAGCGCAAGCTTGCGATCAAGCATCATAGCTATAGTATGTCATCGTCAAATCGCAGCAATACGCCCACAGGTAAGAAGCGCATATATTCATTATTTGCTTGGGCACTGAGCTAAAAGTCTTATCTCGCACATTGCAGGCAGCGAAATGGACGATGATGAAATGGTTGTTTCTGAATCGGAGGACAGCAATGACTCTTGGACCACCGAGGAGTTTAGCTCTGAGTTCATTATGCGTTATGGCAGCAGGTGCGTTCCATTGAATAAACATTATTTATTAAGCTATAATCTGTGTCAACTTTTGCAGGCATTCCGGTGGCGGCAGCAATGGTACGCCTGGCAATGAGAAACCGTTTGCGTGTCCCGTTCCGGGTTGCAAGAAACGTTACAAGAATGTGAATGGAATTAAATACCATTCGAAGAATGGCCACAAAAAGGACGGCAGGTTAGTAACCAAAAACATGTCAGCAACAAAAACACACAAAACTCATTTGTTCATTCACACAAAAATTCCCACAGAGTGCGCAAGGGCTACAAGTGCCACTGCGGAAAGAGCTATAAAACGGCGCAAGGCCTGAAAAATCATGCGCTTCACACCCACAACTCACAGCCGGAGAGCGTGCTAACCACGCAGCAGTTGGCTAGCTTGACGGTAGCCGCTGCAGCGGCAGCAACTGCCGATAATGTTGGCCGATGCAAGGCTGACAACAACAACAGCAGCAATGGCAGCAGCCTGGCTGGAAACAACAATGCCAACAATAATGTTGGCCTGCTGCAGCGCAGCAATTCGCCATCGCAATCACTCGGCTCGCTGAGCCCATCCAGCAGCAACATGTCGAGCAGCACCAGCGCCAGTTGTCATGGCACAGGCAGCTTAGGCAGCAATAGTTTGTCCAGCAATGCTGCTACTGCCAGCAATATGTTGCAGCAGCTAAGCAATGGCAGTATTGTGACTGTAACAAATTTGCCACAGCAGCAGCAGCAGCAACAACAACAACAACAACAACAACTTGCACTGCCACAGCAGCAACAACAACAGCAGCAGCAGCAGCAAATGAACGTCAGCACACAGTCGTCAAGCGTAACAGCAACAACAGCAACAGGTAACAGCAACAACAGTTTAATGCGCAGCACACTCGGTTTAGTATCCATTAAAGCCAACAACAACAGTAATGTTGCCGCTGTTGCTGGCGGCAACAACAACAACAACAACATTACCAAGTCCGTTAATTTAATAGCCGCCAATGCCACGGCCAACAAAATACTCAAGTTGGCTACTAATGTGGCAAACGGCGTGGACATTGCGCAGCAACACAAATTGGTTGACAACAACAATAGCATGTCGAAGTCCAACGGCAGCAATGTAGCCAACGTGGCAACAGCTGTCGTTCCCAGCAGCTGCAGCACGCCCACTAAAATCACGCTGCCCAACTTGGTTAACCTGGGCATACTGACGCCGGCCACATCGCCCACCAAGAATACACAGACGTTGACTTTCACTACCACGGCCGCCAGTCAGCAGCAGCAACAACAGCAACAGGCTCTGGTGGCAACACTCACGACCAACATGTTGCAGCAGAACCAGAAGCTACCAAACATAACCAAGACCAACATATTGCTACTGCAAGAGCCAACCACAGCTAGCACTCATCTGCTACAGTCATCGTCGCAGCATCACCAACAGCAACAGCAGCAGCAGCAACAACCACAACAACAGCAACACCAACATGTGCTGCCCATTAGTCCCACCAGCAGCAGTAGCAGCAAGAGCAGCTCGCCAACACCGCCCCAACAACAGCAGCAGCACAAAAACTCAAATACTGCTGTCCTGAAGCAAAAGCATGTCATGACAACATTGGCAGCAACAAATGCTTCAAGCGTCGAACCCATGGACACAGATGAGGCACCAATTGTGACCAGCGATGCATTAATGTTGACGGACAGCAGTCTTTGTTCAGCGACAGCAGCACCCGACGGCAAGGATATTATGCCGTCGACAATTGCAACGGCCGTCAATTCGGGCACCATCACAGTGGCAGCCATTGAAGTTGTTGGTGCCGGAGTTGTCAACACCGAAACGTAGCCTATACTTAAGCAGCTACTAATGCGGCGCCATTGCTCCCTGGAAGCGACGCCGGCTCCACCAACTTAAACAGCAAGCGTCGCTTCTCATATACGATCAAAAGCAACAACCACACAAAAAAAAAAAAAAAAAAAAAAAAAAGGAAACAAGAAGAACAGCAAACATTCTAACAATACACTGTAAAAGAACAACATTGTTCGCACTGCTTAGTTAATGTACTCAATTTGTAGTTATAACTTTAAGGTATGCCTCACCCCTCTAGCTGATAGAGAGAGAGTGTGTGGGGGTGGGGCGTCGACACTCACCAAAACCCATTGGAAAAACATTTTTTAGACTGCTTTTTAAATATTTTTTCGGCTTATATTGACCAGAGGAGCGTATATAAGTTGTGTCTTTAAAAACATTTGTATTATGTATTATGAAAACGCGAATCATACAGATTGTGCAATATGATTTTGTATACAACACTTTAGTTAGCGATTAACAGCTGATCTCTACTTAATTTAATTAGACATAGCAATATATAGACAAACAGATTGCAAACATTTATGCAACCCATTGTAATAAACTGCAAAACTTTTGAATTTAATTTCCAATCTAACGAACACTTTTATTGTCCAACCCAGACTCTATATGCCTCTATATAGAGCATGCAAAAGAAAAGTATTATTTATGTTTTAAGAATTAGCAAATTGAACTTCATATAAAATATTGAACACATTTTAACATATATATTAATATATCCATATGTACTATAAGCGTTAGCCTACAGGACTCTCATTATATATATATATATATATATATATATATATATATTAATTTATCGCACATTTCGAAAGATACTTTCCACTTGGTGCAATAATTTATTTTGTATTTTTCATCTCTCAGACTTAGCACAAATTATATTTCTGTTGTAATTGTTTATTTTTTGTTCTTTATTCATATATTTGGTTTGCCTTTTGGTTTTTGTTTTATGATTTCGTTACTTCTTTTCCTTTTCTCTCTACCTATTGCAGAAACCTCTTACTCCTGCTCACACAACAACAACAACAGCAACAGTAACAGCAGCAGCAGCAACGACAGCAGCAATCAACTCGCCGCAGCCAAGTTCAATCGGCCCACAGCAACAGCAGCAACGATGCCAACCAGCAAGCCGGCAGCGACCACGCCCATGCAAATTTCGTACACCTTCATTGAGCATAAGTATTCGCTGGGCTTCAAAGAAAAATTCTTTTCGAATCTGCGTGCCGGCCGCAATGGAACCTTGTCAGCGGGCAATGGCGAACAGCTGGCAACGACTGCTGCTGCCATTGGGGCAGAGTCAGCGAATACAGCAACAGTTGGAGGTGGTGGTGGCAGCAGCAATGCCAATATGCTCGGCGCTGTTGCTGTGGGTCAGATGTGCGCACTGCAGAACGAGCATATACATCAAAATCTCTACAAGAAAACAATCAATTGAGTGTCAGATCGCATCAGATCGGACCGCATAGAGAGCGTTGGCTGTGATGAAGTAGCACTTAAGTAAGGCATTAATGCGGAGCAAGAGGATTCGTCAATAAGGCAGTAGAGGATTGGGCAGAGCACACCGAATTCTTAAACAGTTCCAACCAATTTTATTTTAACATACAATTTTCTACATAATTGTTACAACCACTTCACAAACTATATCCAAACAAACCTAAACAAAAAACATACGATTGGCAGCAAACAACAATAACACACACACACCAAGCAGCAACAAAAAAATAATATATAAGACCTCTCCCTCTCTATCTCTCTTAACACTGCATTAGAAAATTAAAAAAAAAAAAAAGAAAAAGTAACTCCCATCTAAAAATTAACCATAAAATTTAGTGAATAATTTTTTGAAGGTGTTTCTTCAACTAGTCATTATCGTAGTTAAATTAAATATTTTTGATCCACATTCACATCTAGAAATGTATGTAGCCAACTATTGCGTCAAGGATTTAAGCAATTTACTTTTCCACGTAGTAATGGGTTAACAGCATTTTTCATAACAAATTCATCATATTGGCAAAGGAAAATTGAATATTGAAAAGTCATGGTTTTTACATTAGCAAAATTTTTCGTTAGGCGCGAAGTTAAATTTGCCAAAAAAAAACTTCGTGTACGTGTAAGAAACAAAAATATTGTATCGAATATGCAAGCAAATAAAATAGCTAGCTAAAAATTAAAAAAAAAAATTGAAACTGAAGAAATACAAAAAATATAATAATAATAATAGAACTGAAGCTTTGAAGCTTTAACTGTTTCCGTTTAAAAACCCACAATAACTCGTATGGTAGTTATAGTATTATATGACATAAATTAGAAATATATATATAATATTAATGCGTGTACATTTTATTTATATATTGTTCTCTATGTGTGTGTCTGTACGATTATCAATTGATCTAGTGTTTATCTTAATTACAATTTTCGATCGTCCTTAAAAGTAATAAACATATATATATAACTATATGTTCTATTTCTATGATGTGAGTCATATTCAAAGTATTTAATGCATGCATACAAAATTAACATTAATAATTAGAAATTATTGAAAGAAAACAAAAGCAGAAGAAGGAAGGGAAAGCAGGGAAGCGTCAAACCACGCCCCAGCAATCAATAAGAAAGAAAAAACTGTAATTGGGTTCCTTATGTACGACTAATGCATACAATTTGAAAGATAAAAGAAAACATGAAGAAACTAAACACGAAGCAGAACAAATTAATTGAAATTTTATATATATATATATAATACATATATACAAGCATAAACATAAATATACATAATACTAAAATATATATTATATATATATATGTATAGGAATACATAATAATAGTAATATAGTATACCTAAAGCCACCAACCGCCAAACAACAACAAATTTTGAAGCGCATTTGCGAGACGCTCAGCGTCTAAAATTAGACTAACACTAAATACTGAATAAATGTGCGTCCCTTTCCCTAACCCTATATAATATATACAATAGATTTATAAGACCTCACGCTATAACTGACCGATGTAGTTCAGCTATCAACTTTTATATAAACAAAAAAAAAACTAACGCATGCTTCGGCCAGTCGAAACTTATATATCCTTGCAGATTGTTTTTCTTTAGAAATCAAGATTTTTCAGAAGCACATTTCTCCTGTCATTGCTTAGAAGTAAGGCACCCAGACTTTTCCAATCGATCTGCAGGGGTAAATGAAAAACCTTTTGCGCTAAGGATATATAAATCGAAATTAGGCAAAAGCAAAAAACAAAAAAAAAAACTTTGAAATGCAACTCAAAACCCTCTAATGAAAACAATAAATTAAATATATATATACATATTTCTATATTTAAATGTATTTCATCTTATATAAGACTGCTGTTATGTTCGTAAATATATTTAATATATATTATAATTAACGAAAAATTAAACCATAAAAATATACATGGAGAAAAACAAAAACAAAAAAGAAATAAATGAATAGTTAATGTATTCATACTCTACCTATATACATACGACTATGTACTATACAATATGCATATATGATATAATGTACTGTAATTAACTAAACTTCGTAATTATGTATATGTAGAGGATTAATTGAAGCGTATGTGTATGTAACCAACAAATCAATCTATATATTGAAACAAGGGCTAAAGTTGTAGAGACTTGAAATATGACGGGTTTTAATATCGAGTAACCTAATTACATCATCATTATCATTATCATCCACAAAAAAAAAAAACAAAGTAGTAAAATATTCTCTTTTTGCTTTATGTGATCTATATATACATATACATAACTACATACATATACATATATCATATATATATGTACAATAAAAAATGTCCTTGGAAAAAAATTTCAAAATTGTTTTATCTATTTCGGCATAACCCCGAAATTTCGGAATGGGATAAACTGGAATTATTATTCAACCAATAGTCTATATTATTCTCCCTCTACATATCTATTTAAAATAATATTAATATATTGAATTCAAAAATAATTCCCAACAATCTTTTTTCATAGGACTTCGAATAACAATATATTTGGTTATACACTTGAGTATCTTTTAAATATGTTCTTCAATTCTGAACCGATCGAATCTGAAGTTTGATTTAATAAATAGACATACATATATTACATTGGTGGAATGTTAGGTTAACGCCTTGTTTCAAGCATGCTGATGTAATGACAAATTTTCTCAAGGAGTACCGGATCTCGGATCAGTTGCATCTTCGACTGCAGCTCATAGAGGCTGTGCAAATCCCGTTGCTCAAAGGCGCAATCGATGGACTCCTCGTACAAGCTGAAATATAATAGTTTCAAAAAATATATGTATCTCTAGGAGAGAGCAGCACAAAGACCTTACCCAGCTCGCATATACCAGTACACCTTGCGCTTGTCCGGACAGCGTTGAATATATTTTTGCGCTTCTCGAACATTTTCCCGCTGCAGACAGACCTCAACGAAGGGCTCATACCCAATGGGGCTTTTCTTGCTCTTCGAAAACTTCTCCAGCTCTACCCAGTTGTATTTCTCGGCCAAGGTAAGTATTCGCAACCACCAAAACCTGCGATCGGGAACCTTATAATCACTTTTGATCTTTTCGGCCTCCTTCAGCTCGCTTATTTTCAACAGCTCATACATAGTGTCATGTATGGATAGTCCGTTGAATTCAGTGACACCAATGTGCTTGGTCGATAGAGTCTTCTGCAGCTTAAGCATGCGCGCTGTATCCGCGCACAGTTCTGCCTCCACAGTGCATCTACCCTGTGCGTAGCTATTGCCAATATTCGACAGATTCGATTCAAGACCCTCGCTTTCGAGGGCATTATAAAAATGATACTCGGCAATGGACTTGTGATCATCCTCGGTGTTGTAAATATCATAGAGTGCTGTTCGACTCGACTCCATCATTATCTTCTTGTACATATTTAGTGCCAAAGGATATTCTCTGATAATCATCTACAAGTTTAAATTAATTAGTTGTGAATGTTGGATATATCAAAAGCAGTTATATATACATGGAAATTAGAGAGCATCATTTTCTTTTTTATTTCGAGCAGAACCTCTGTAACCAGTTCCGTATCGCCAGATTGTGTGGCACTCGCCACTGCCCGATCGAATTTGCCCATTTTCAAAAGCAATGGCACATGCAACGAGGCGCGCGGTTCGAGCTCCAACAGCTTAATTGCCAATTCATCGCGTCCATTTTGATAGGCCTTCTCTGCTATATTGCAATAGGAAATGCCCTCAATTGAGGGATTCTTGAATTTCTCCGTTATCTTGCGAGCCACCTCATTATCATCTGAAAACAGAAAAATCATTAGCTTTGGGAAATGGAAGAATGTACATCATCTTACTCTGATCATTCAGGACCTTATGATAAGCCCAGTGTTCCAAGATCCAAGAATCTGGTAATTTTAGATGCTTGGCCACCTGTATGGCAACAGCATAATGCTTGCGAAAGACTAGACGACTTAAAATTACTTCCGGATTAAGATGAGAGAATCTGCAAATTAATATTTATAAGTAGATATTTAAGTATATATTTTTTTTTAATCTCTCTTACTGCTTATAGGTCAGTGGCATGGCAATTTTCTGATGGCGCAAAGTATTTAAGACTCTCAATATCCTCAAGATGCGCATATACTCTTCGGGATTATGTAATGGTATAAAGCCCTTACCAAAGTAAGCTGTCTGCAATGGGAGGTATCGAAAAGATTTATATTGGAAATGAATATTCAAAGTATATACAACTTACTCGCATTAGACTTTTCTGGGTTTCGGGGCAGAATTCATATGCTGCAGCCTCGATGCACTCGTTGACAGCCAACTCAATGTTTGAACGACACATGCTTAGATATTCATCAGACTTGTAGGATTTCTCCTCGAACTTCTTTTGTGCCTCGAATAGATAGCTCGCTGGCTCCTGGCTATTTACGGCAAATATGTTCTGCACACACTTCGGTAGACGTTGAATCATTTCATGTGAGGTTTGGCTAATAATGCGAACACCATCCATTTCAGCGACCAGAAACATGACCGGATCGCTGGGAATTTCGCTCCTGTCCGCATTCCGATTTACAATCAACAGATATGAGGGATAGGAAATGACAACAGCGTCTGCATCGCTATTATGGGTATTCATAATCCATTCAATTTGCAATGGTATATCCTTTCGGCCAGTGTCGAACTCGCAGTACTTCTGCCGCATGTCGACGCTGCCCAACCAGAGCAAACCGGTGTTGGTGTAGAGCGCCAAGTGCTGATGGTTGTACGAAACAGAAATCTTGATAATGCGATCATGGGGTTTCTCAAACAGATTCGCCGTCACGGTGCCTACTGTTTGGCCGTGCTGCAGCTTGATGACTTCTCGCTCGCGTCCTAGCAGACAATAGCTATTGCGACCCTCGGTTACAATCTCCCAGCACGAACAATTCGCATTGGAATCTGACAAATCGGGTGAAGTTCATTTAGTTCAATGTACGGTGTAAATCTCATTGCTTTTCTCACTTGGTATATCAGGTAATTTTCGCTCCGTTTTGTTGCTATTCTGCTTTAGAAATATGCGACCGGAAGTTGTCATAACGGCCACGCCAGTGCCAGCAGCGGATTGAAAGACTTTAGCTTCTACAATCTTAATGACGCTCGCCTCGCCACCAATGCTATACGATTCCTTCTCATTGCCAAACAGATCGTAGACAAAGACTTTGGCATTCTCCAGCACACAGATGAGTTCCTCAGTGTCTGACCAGCCCATCGAAATCAACTTGCCATGGTTCCACTAAATAAATATATATAAATATAAGTATCCACTTGTTGCTCGCTATATCAGCTGCATACCAAAATATGACCAGTCTCATTGCCACTGGTATCAAAAATCCGAATCATCGCCCTCGATGCGCCTTTGACAGGAACCAATTTTGCAGCATCGCGTATTGCAGCCAAAGGACCTCCGTAGGGGGCTACTGCAACTTGCATGTATTCCAAATCAAAATCGATCGGCCAATCAGGTGTTGCAAGCTCAACTTTCCTGTGGGCGTACGACGACCGCAAGACAGAGATATGTACGTATTTTTACCAAGGGAAAGTTTAGTTTATTTTATCGCTCACCTGTAGTAGTCCGGTCGGACTTTAAACCACTCCCCTGTATTGTTCATAATTGGCATGATTAAGGGAATAAATATATAAATACTTTAAGGAAAAAATAAACAGACGTAGTGCATTTTCCGCTGCTGTTGTTGGTCTGATTAGAGAATACAGAATTGTGTGTAACTGTTACTGGTCACGAATCTTAGATCCATTGAATTAATCGTTTTACGATAGGTCACGATAAAAATAAAATTCATATTAAGTAATTAAACGTATCTTTTGTACAAAATAATTGTAAATAAACATATAATTTACAGTTTACAATTATTGATTTACTGATTGTTAAAAATTGACATATGCTATTCGATAGTTATGATTCGTGACAACATGTCTCGTGTGTGAGCCCCTAACATATACAACGCTGGCTCTTGCACATGTGAAAGGCCAATTTGAAGAGCCAGTATTATTTGTCACAGCGTTACGCTTTAAACAACTTGAAACATTACTAATTTATTAACAAATGGCTGACACAAAACAAACAGTTGTTGAGGGCGTCGATGCACTCACCTTAAATGGCAAATCCGACGCAGAGACTGTCGAAACGGCAACGGACGCTGGTGGCGCTGAGGCAGGAGCAACAACAACAACCGCTGACGATGTGGTTGATCCATGGAATGTGGCCAGTAGCAATGATGCAGGCATCGATTACGAAAAGCTAATAAGTATGCAACAGGATTTTCTAGCCACTCAAATGTGTACGTCTTGAAAATTATCTATATATATATAAATATTTTTTGTTGACACGTTGCAGAGCGCTTTGGCTCTAGTAAAATCGATGAGGAACTTATCGCGCGATTTGAAAAAATCACAGGAAAGCCAGCTCATCATTTGATTAGACGCGGTATCTTCTTTTCGCATCGTGATCTACACTCAATTCTAACGCTAATCGAGCAGGGCAAACCATTCTATTTGTACACGGGCCGAGGGCCCAGCTCTGGGTCCTTGCATGTGGGTCACCTGGTGCCGTTTATTATGACCAAGTGGCTGCAGGAAATGTTTAATGTGCCGCTAATCATACAGCTGACGGACGACGAGAAGACCCTATGGAAAGATCTAAAAATCGAAGAGGCTATCAAATTAGCCCGTGAGAATGCAAAGGATATTATTGCCATGGGCTTTGACCTGAATAAGACTTTCATATTCAATAATCTGGAGTTTATGGGGTAAATACATATGAATACCATATATACGTATAATTAAATTGTTTCCTTTCCAGCAAATGTCCGGCATTCTACCAGAACATAATTCGCATTCAAAAGTGCGTCACTTTCAACCAGGTGAAAGGCATTTTCGGCTTCAACGATTCAGATATTATTGGCAAGATTGGATTTCCCGCCGCGCAAGCAGCGCCTGCCCTGTCAACGACATTTCCATTTATCTTTGGAAATAAAAAAGTTCAGTGCCTGATACCCTGCGCTATCGATCAGGATCCGTATTTCCGAATGACGCGCGATGTGGCGCCACGACTGGGATTCCCCAAATGTGCGCTTATCCACTCCAGTTTCTTTCCGGCTCTGCAGGGCGCCAAATCGAAAATGTCTGCGAGCGAGCAGAACTCGGCTGTATTTCTGACGGATACCCCCAAGCAGATCAAGAACAAAATCAATAAATACGCATTTTCGGGCGGACGCACCACAGTCGAAGAGCATCGTCAACTGGGCGGCATACCTGATATCGATGTAGCCTATCAGCTACTCAAGTTTTTCCTAGAGGACGACAAGAAGCTCGAAGAAGTGCGCCTCGCATACAGAAAAGGTGAAATGCTTACAGGCGAGATCAAAAAGCTAGCTATTGAGGTAAGCTGCAGCAGGAAATTTCACTTGGAAATAAACTAATTTTCGATTTCGGTTTCCCATAGACTCTAACGCCCATTGTGGAGCAGCATCAGGCAGCGCGTAAATTGGTAACGGATGAGGTGCTGGACAAATATTTTGAGATCAGAGAACTGAAATTTGGAAGTTAGAGCTAGTATATATATGGAACGAACATTATATACACACAAACGTATTTATTGGTTTGTGTGTTTGCCACACGGCTGAAAGCTTGTTGCACACACACAAACCGCACGTTGCACTCGCTATTTATTTATTAAGCAAAATATTGTGAAATTATTTTTATATAAGCACACAGAGAAACAAAATGCAAACAAACCAATAAACGGCTACAAACTGACCCACTTTGGCTAGTTGTAAAATAGCTGTAAAACTCCAGGCTCCAAAAACGGGAATGGTGATTGAGCCGTCGCGTCGACTCCAGTATTTATATATATGTTATACACATATATTCCATATATTTGTATATGGTGAATATATAGCTACTATTCTGACGCAAGCATCTGGTAAAGCAGCTAAAATAATATATTTCCGACTCGTCGCTGCGCAAAAATGTAATAATTTCCGTGTAATCCGAGAGTTATTGAACGCATTCGATTTCTGTTTCGCTCATAATAATACAATGTTAATAAAGCGAATAATGATTTTAGCTACAAGTCGAGAGCACTAGTTGGGCCCACTATGTCTATGGGCCAACTATACCTGAAGTAATATAATTGATATACAGATATGTACATATGTATATGTGGAAATGTATGTTTATCAAACCCAATGCTAGTGATGGGTATATGTATTTGAGGTACATACAGGTATATATGGGCTTCTTTATATTTTTTTTTTTTAATTAACCCAAAACACTTGTGTTTACACGCGTTGAAAATATATTTATGTATATATTTATACACATGTGTGTGTATATATAGAGCTAAAGCCAGCCTCTATACGGAGCTCGGTCGGTGCGCTTGTGTATATCATATACGAAGAATGCTGCTGCAAAGAAAAATGAACTCAAACTCAAGTCGAGACGACAACGACGACGTCGACAACGATCCATAAAGCCAGTTGCCCATAAGCCAAACGCGACTTCAGCATTGCACACGCGCATCATCTTCGATTCTCGGTGACAATAGAAGGAAATTAAGCCGCAGTCACCTTTGTTATTATCGGGGATTGCTGTTGTTGTTGTTGTTGTTGTTGCTGCTGCAGCGGCAGGTAAACAAAAGGAAAAGCCGACACACGTAGGCGATCACGATCCTTGGCTGTTGACACACGTACCAAGAGGCACTACATCAACTGGCTGACGCCATGGGCCGCAGCTCCAATAACGAATGATGAATAGCTAGGAAAAACACTTTTCATTGCATACACTTCTAGTGCAGCTCATGCATGCATCAGCCAGAGAGAATTCTTAAACGACAAAAACAAAATCGAAAGTGGGGATCATTGGCCAGCGACAGGTCGTCGCCAGTGGACGTCAATCGGCTTAAGTGATGAGCGATCAACTGTTGAGCGCTGCCACGGACGACGATCCACCGGCATTGATACCAACGCCGGTGTCATTGCCCAGCGCCTATGTGGACACTGAGGCGTCTGCCGAGCAGCCAGTGCTCTTGGAGCTGGGCACCGCTCAGCCGCCGGCAGCGAATCTCAACTATTCGCTCTCGCCGGACGGCGCTGCGATGCTCACCTACACAGCGCCCACACACGCTCACATCAGCTATTCGCCCGCATTGATGTCCAGCTACGAGAAGCAGCACAATCTCGGCCTGATTGGGCCGGCGATCGGTGGCAGCTCCGCCTACAGCATCAGCATACCACAGACCGTGTCCATGTGGCATGATGGCTGTGCGCCGCCTGAGCCCAAGCGCAGCGAACTGGTCGCCGTGCCACCACCCACATATATGACCTATAGCGGGGCCAGCAGTGGGAGCGCTGTTGTCGGATGTGCCGTGGAGGTGGAGATCGCCAAGGAACAGAATCCGGCTTGGCGCGAAAAGGCGCTGCAAATGGAGAAAGACTACAGACGCACGGCCTGCGATCGAGAGCGCACGCGCATGCGCGACATGAACAAGGCCTTCGATCTGCTGCGCTCCAAGTTGCCCATCTCAAAGCCCAATGGCAAGAAGTACTCCAAAATCGAGAGCTTGCGGTGAGTGGATCAAGTGTGTATTGCATCAATCTTGGAGCTGATTAGTTTGCTTCCCTTTACAGCATCGCCATCAACTACATCAACCATCTGCAGGCCATGCTGCGCGAGAATCACGTGCTGCCCGAAACAGAGTTGGTTTCGTTCAAGTGCAGCAATCGCTCCCTGAACTACGATGGCCAGAACCAACATCTCAATCACTCCGCTGGCTATGACTACGAGAATAGCGCTTCGGCGGCTGCCTCGGCCCAGAATGGCTGCACTTGGAGCGGTGGCAGCAGCAGTTCCCCCAACTACGAGACCAACTCCAAGGACCATTGGAACACGTAGCCTAGGATTAGGCTAATCAGCACAATTACAGTGCCATTGCCAAAGAAAGTTTCGGATTATGGTTAATTTTCATCGTACAGTGACTCTTTTTAATTTGTAGATATCGGTATTATAATACCAGTGTACCATGGCTAGATTTGACCTCTTGTTCAGTTTTTTAAAATATATAATTTAATACAAAAATAAAATGATAGAAAAACAGAATTTTCAATATCCTAGCTATATTATTAAAATATTACAAATAAATTTTATTTGAAAAAAAAAATTTGTTGCCAACAAATTTTATAAATTATTATATCAATATACAAATGAATTTAAATGGAAAACAAAACGTTATTAATGGCAAAAAAAATAATTATATTGATATAATTTTTGAATTTCAAAATTTTATTTGCTTGCATCGACATTAATAAATATTTTAAGAATTCAGTTAACTTTGTATAATTGGAAAAATCTTGTATCAAGTCTTGGCCGTGCTAATTGTAAGCCTAGCCAAGCCAATTGGAATATATTTATTTGGATTAGACATTATTGATTCAATAGTTCGGCAATTTAAATTTAAATTCAGTTCTTTGCCAACTTAATGTAATATCTTACGAGCAAGTATAATTCGAATAACTTAAAAAGCATTAGACTTCACGTGGATAGAGTTATAAACCTCAAAACATACTGAACGCCACCTCTTCATTGCCAATGAAAATATACAAAAAAAAATAATTGTCGCTAAAGAAGTTGACTTTTTAGGTTATATTTATTTTAAATTTATGCTTTAAACATTGTACAGTTGATAATTTACATAAGTTGAAAAAGAATTGATTGTTTCCATAATATGTTAACCTAAAAAGTACAACAAACAGAAAATATATATAACAAGTAATTATAGTTGATAATGGAATTACTGAACTGCATTTTAAAGTAATAAGTTTGTAATACTTATTGTATTGTGTATAGTTTATGGGTGGCATACACAAAGCCAACTACACACTGTTCACACACGCATACACACAATTTGTCCGTTAAAGAATTGAATTAAGAACAGTATTGGTTTTGTTTTTTTTTAGTTTTTGAGTTGACTTTTTCGCAACATAAATGGGGCGAAATAACAAATGATGTGGAAGGTTTTCAGACGCTGTTTAGCACTTTAGCAAACGAGCGCTTAGTTGTCCTTCTTCATCCTTGTGGAGGTCATGCGGTAGATGATGGAGTCTCGGCCGGGATCCATGGAGCCGATGGCGTAGCAGATGGCCAAAAGCGACAGACCGAATATGACCATGAACCACAGGATGATGTTGAAAATGACTGGATAATCTTCGTTATAGTAGACAGCGAAATTGTATTTGTTATCGTCATCGGCTGCGACAGTTTCACGCTTATAACGGGAATTGGTTTCCTTGTCTGTGGATAGAACAAAGAGCACCGAGTCGCTGGACTTTTGTGCGGCAGCCAGAAGACGAGTGATGGCAGCAGAGATCAGCTTGTTGGCCTCGTCCACAGCAAGAGATTTCTCTCCATGCGCCTTGGCAATGCCGTCGACAGATAGGCGAATGAGCAAAACGTTGGACGGTTTCAACATCTCGGCCAAGTTCTCGGAGGCGGCATTGATGAAACCAATTTCCTGCAGGAACTGCTTGTCAGCATTGTGCAACGTGGGGTTCAGGTGCTTGGTGGGCTTAGCAGCGGGCGTCTCGAATTCACCAAAGCAAGCCTTGAAAGCTTGTACCTTAAAAGGAAAATGTAATTGATTAGATAAGATTTGATCATGAGCTACACTAACTTACGCCCTCATCGTATTGGTCGAAGTTAATATCGCAGACGGGCTCGTTGGCTGCCTCCAGCTCGGCGGCTAGTGCATTGAGCGAATGTCCAGTATTGGATCCAACCAGTTCATAGGATTTTGCGTTGCCGGCTGTTGTCACATGGCTAAGGCCCTCCACATGCACGGCAATCACGCCCTTGGCCAGATTGAAGGGATCGTTGATGGTCAGGCCAGTCCAATCAGAATCGCCAACGACAGAGTTGCCCATGGAGGCATATAGCACATCGCCGATATCGCGACTGTTCAGGGGATCAGTGCCCTTGAAACTAATCGCCTTGGGGCTGTTCAGCACAGTGAACTCGCCAGCGGCATGAACTGTAGAATATTTTTAATATGTTAGTTTATTTTCCATTTTAATACACTTGGAACTTTACGATTCTGCGCAACCAGCAGTCGTTGGGTCTCTTTCAGCCACCTCCACCCTGATTAGCTTATAATCGATGCGAGTTTGCATTAGAGAATTTACACAATTCAAACACATCGCACATCGTGTAAGCATTTTACAAGCAATATTTAAATAGATTCACTTACTTGCTGCTATATATAGTGAAAAAATCAGTGCGTTTTGCAACATTTTCATTTTTCTGCCAGCCTTTTAATCATATGACGAACAACTGCACAGAGAAAAACCTACTACGCTCTGACTGTCATGTGATGGATAGAAGTGGTCGCTATCGAAAACTGCCCATCTCTAATGGCCAGTGCTGTCGTAGCTTTATGGCAAGAAATGTCAAATATTGTGACGTCACAAACTAACCACATTCAAGTTATAAAAAGTATTTAATACTGTTCTACATTTGTCTTCACTATAATTATATTATGCCATCTGTAATATTTATATTTATGGTACATGGTATAAAAAATTGTTAGTGCATTTTCGGTATTTTCGGTATTTTTGTATATTACAGTGACGGTCGCAAGTTTTTGTTGTGTTTTTGCATTTGTTTTTGCAAAATCAACAAAAAAGTGTGCAAAACCACACAATTTTGTTGAATTTTAAATATGTTATGGTCCCTGGAACAGGTTGAGGGCATGCTAGGTGTCCTCAAAACCTCGACGGACAAAACTGTTGTATATAAATGCCTGGTAAAACTTCGCACTGATGTTGTCAAAGATAAAGATGGAATTGTGTTGTTCCGAACTGCAGGGGGTGTTCCAGTAATGGTTCGCCTGATTAGCAAATTGAATGAAAAGATAATGGAAGTGGTACTGAGCATATTGGGCAATTGCTGCACCGATGATCAGGCCTGCATAGAGGTGAGTGGGATAATATCTAAAATGAACTGTGAATTATAATTTAATTTATCTCCAACAGGCTGTGGATTGTAAGGTCATTAGCCCATTGATAACCATATTGAAAACCATTCCCAATCCCTTGATACAGTGCCGCGCCTGTCGCATGCTTGGCAATCTGGCCAAAAGTAAGAAAGCCTCATCCTTTCTAAGTGCTCACTATAGCGCCATAGCGCCAGCCATTTGCCATATCATCGAGTCCACAAACGTCGTTCAAACAAAAATAATGGCTTTTCGTGTCTGTCGGTTTTTGCTGGTCAGCCCTCAGTTCTATAAACAGTTTTTAGCCTCCAATGGCTTCCTGCAGCTGATGCACGTATTTGTGGCGGTCATGAAGAACAATGAGGCACCCAAGGCGCCGGATCAGGATGCCGCTGATGTCTCAGCTCTAGTTGGTCTCAAGCGGAATCAGCACCGGGAAAAGTATTTTGAAGAGGTGGCACGGAATCTGGAGGGTGTACGCAGCGACATCTTCGACTACCAAATGCTAAAGAACTCAACGCGGAACTGTGACTACGTGTTACCCAAGGAGAACGATGCCATCGAGTTGGCCTATGAGATCCTGAAGTGTCTCATGTTGCTCTCGGCTCAGCAAATCGGCATGAGAGCCTGGGAGGTGCGTATAGAGAGTTGTATATTATTCTTATTCCCTATCTTAATGCATTTCTATATATTCTAGATACTTTCACGCAACACTTCTCTGGCACCCATTGTATATTTCGTGAAGGAGGACAGCGAACAACGCGCCTCGGCCCTCAAGATTCTATCAAACTTCTGCAAGGATCCCTGCGCATTTTATATGCTCAGCACTGCCGACTCCATTGTGGCTGCCTGTGAGCTGCTCATGGCCGTAAATATGAGCAAGCCGCTGTCGGAGAGCGAGAGCCGGCATTGCGTGAATATTATATCAACACTGTCGGTGGACGCCTGCAGCCGCTCCAAGATACGACGCTGCGGTGCACTGCGCAAGCTGGTGGCTATGATACGGGATTCACATTCACAGAACGAGCGTTCATCTGTATATTTTATAACCCTCTATAATCTACGATAGATACATATTCACATATGTATATATTTATTTTTCAGCTCTTTCACATTCTGAACAATTTTCAATACGACAATCTGAGTATGGAAATGCTGCTGTATGAGGGTCTGGTGCCAATGCTGGTGCGGGAGCTAAATGATTATCTCACCAGCGATGAGGAGCATCACAAGCGACGGCGTGAGGAGCGTATACAGGGTGGCAAAAAACGAAAGTTAACTGAGCCCACAACACCAGAAACTCTCAGCAAGGTAAATAGAAATATATAAATATATGTATATATGTTGAGTAAGCACTTAGCTCCTCTCCACTTCTGTGACAGTTCTCGAAAACACAGGAGCCCCTCAACTCGGACTTTGACTCGCCCAGCAGCTCGCCGCGCTCGTATCGCACCACCAGTCCGTGCAGCTCGCGCAGCATGTCGCCCGTTTGCTCCAATCTCTTTGCCAACGATGACGACGAGAACTATTCGCCCGCCTGCAGTGACGACGATGACGATGAGGACGATAGCAAGGCGAGCAGTGGCAATATGGATACACGCGAATCTCGCATAGCTACGAATCGTGCACAGCCGGCCAATGTCATGGACATACTTAAGCTCATTGATGAGGGCAGCGAAACAATTGATGACACCTTGTCCGACAAGGAGGACATGGACGAGCTGAGCTCTGATGTGCCGCCCAAGCTGGCACAGCTGCGCAGTCATGCAGGCGACACCATCGATATCATTGAGAACCTACTTTACCGCATTACGCTGATGATCAACAAGCGGCCGGAGCTGGGCAAGCCGGAAACATTGGACACCCTAATACGAGCCATCAATCTCTTTGGAGCCAACAATAATTTTGCCAATGCATTGACCAATATATTGCTGTAAGTTTGAATGCGGCCTTAATTTTGAAATGCTTTGGTAATCTTCTAAATCTTTTTACAGCGAAAGTCAGTTCTTTGCCCAGATCATCAAGCATGGCGTTGTGCATCAGCTTTATCAACTGACCAAAGTGGAGGAGGTATTACAAATTCCTTAGCGAATTAATTCATTCTTACCATTCTAATCCCTTCTCTATGCTATGATTTTCCCGTAATCTAATTAAAATAATCTTGCAGATGCGCAAGGATGGCTTTGCTTTTCTGGAGACGCTCACGAATGTTGGTGAATCCAACTATGGCAAGGAGGAGCTGGTGCGATTGCTGCGTTGCGAAACGGATTTGAATGCACAGCAACGGGCGGCCATATCCGTGGCGTACATCATTAAAAGCCATCGACTGCTCTATCAGTTCTTGTATGATGGCAATGCGCTGACTCTGCTCTTCGACCTGCTGCTGCGCAAGAAGAGCGACAATTTGTATGCAGATGAGGCGGCGGATGCTGTGACGGCCATGTCACGCTTTACGCTGGGCATTGTGCTGCCCAAGCCAGAGCAGGTGGACAGCAGCAGCAGTATCTGTTTAAGCCAGCTGAACGCAACAAATATACCACTGCATGAGCATTGTGATATGCGGTTTCTACTGCCCAGCGAGAATGTAGATGGCAAGGACGCGGAAAGCCGGACGACGCTCAGCATTGGCTTCAACAAGCAGCTGCTCTGTGAGACCAGTGAGGTGTTCAATAAGATGCTCAACAGTGACTTCCGCGAAGGCCACGACGGCGAGATCCAGCTGCGCGATTATACGGCCAGCGGTTTGAGGTATTTCCTCCATTTGATTGGCTGCCAGGAGAGGCATCTGACCGTGCCGGACTATGGCGCTCTGTTGCAGGCTTTCGAGATGTCGCGAGTGTACATAATACCGGAGCTCGAGGCACTGCTGCACGAGCGGCTAATACAGTTCCTGGACTCCCATAATTGCCTGCGCTTGCTGGAGTGGTCTCTGAAGAACTACCATGCGGAGCTGACCGAGACAGCGATCAGCTATTATCTGTGCGCCTCGCTGCCGGCCCAGGATAAGCTGCAGCTGTTCCGAGCTGCCGAGGACTCGGTCTATGCCAGCGAATGGTTCCAGCTGCTCAACGATGCGGTCTATGAGCGATGTCGCAGCACAGGCTATTAGCCACTTAAGATTCATGCCCGACCTGCCAACTATTAATGTGATTGTCTTTTCGTGTCTATGTATCTGTAATGTCTAGGTGTGTGTCCATGTGTAGGAGTTTGTGCCAAATTCAAAAAGCTTGTATTTAAAGACCCAGCCAACTTTATAAGAATGAGCTACAATATTAATATTAAGAATAATAAACTACATAAGCCTAACTGCCTTGCGTGGACTCGAAGCTGGGCATGGCACAGAATCTGAGCACGAGCCAATCCGTCAAGGGAGCTGGCGTCAGCTTGAAGAGCCAACGGTACACCTTATAGCGCCAGGGCTCGTGTATGTACAGCGTCTTTGGCTGCGCATTAGTCAACGCATCCTTGAACTTAGCTAGCAGTGCCTCGTCCTGGAGCTTATTGGGTTTCTTGAATCCACTCAGCATGCTCAGGTATTCATGGAATGCCTTAAAATAGCTGCCATAGTAGGCCAGCTGCTCCGCGCTGAATGCCTCTAGCTGCTGTTGGGCCTGTTGTTGCTGACGTGCGGCGATGTTGCTTTCCAGCACAAAAGAGCCGGGCACAAAGTTGACCACCTCCATGCCATGCGGCTGCAGCTCAATGCGCAGTGCATCGTTCCATACACGCAGCGCGGCTTTCGTGGCGGCATAGGGCGCCAAAGCCGGCAGCGCTTGGAAGCCACAGTGGCTGGTCACGTTGATGATGCGCGCACGCTGCTGGCGCAGCAGGGGTAACAGTTGCCTGGTCAGACGCATGGTGCCGAGCAGATTGCAGTTGATCTGATGTTCGATTTGCGCCGGCAGCTGCCATTCGAATTCGCCGAAACACATGACGCCCGCATTGTTGACCAGTGCCATCAGCTGGCAGTCAGTGCTGGCCAAAAGCTGCTGCAGCTTGACATGTAGCTGCAATATAGACTCCGGCTGTAAAAGATCCAATTGCCAGGTGTGCATGCGTCGTCTCGCATTCTCATTCTCGCTGCTCATCTGCTGCAGCAGCTGGGCGCCCTGTGACTCCAAGTTGTGGCAGCAGGAGATGACTGTCATCTGCAGCGCCCTATAGCAGTAGACAGCTAGGGAGTGCCTGCATCGAAGTATATATAGAAGTAATGTATATATACATATACATATATAACATGCACGACGTCACTGCCTTACCCCAATCCCGAGTCGCAGCCCGTCACCAGCACCACTTGACGCGGCCCAACGCTCAGCTGGCGTCGACCCAAGCCCAGGCAGCGTTTCAGGGCGCTCAGCAGTTGATTGCGACTGCCCATATCGTCAGTTCCAGATAAACTGAGGAAAGAACTCCCAGCAAAATAAAAAACAGAAGAGGAACGAACGAATAAAATGTAAACATGCAAAACGAGCCCGAAATTTTAATTCATCTCATACATATATGCACTTATATGTATGCGTCGGCATTATCTGTAGCTCGGCGATATATACAAATGTGTATATATATTTCTGTATAACACACTTACACATAGATCCATTTGCTTGCGACTCGCACCTTTCGATTCTTACCTGCGCATTAGCCTGTTCCCAAAAAAAAGAAAGAAAAACAAAAGAATAAAAACCCTAGTCGTAGCACCTCAGCTGGTTTGCACACTTAAATATTATTTTTTATGGGCATTCTTATAATGTTTCAAGCAAATATATACATACATACTCAAAGCTAAATCGTCTGAGTTTAATTTCTCTTATTTAATTTAATTCTTTGTAATCAATAAAATAAACAGCGAATCTATATATCTAGATTATACTAGTTTCAGGCTACATTTGAGTCAATCAGTTTAAGCTACACTTTCTATGGAAGTATAGCTTATTTTTAATACCCACCTACAATCGTATGCCATATTTCATAGAAACAAACTGGAGCAAAAGCCTTGGGGATCTTTGCCATATTAGTTAAAGCCGTATTCGCATATATCTGAGCTATGCTGAAATACTTCTTTCTTATTTACATTTTAGGTCCAGCCTAAATTACCTGACATATTTCAATGTCCGCCAGCGTTTTTGTAATCTTATGCGATTTCAATTGTTTCAGACGCATCCGTTCCGGCTGTCTGACAGGTAGAATTCATACCTTGATCTTGAACTCTCTCGCTCTCTCCCTTTCTTCCTCTCTCTCTCTCTCTCTCTCTTAGTTGAAGAAGACAATTTGCTTTTAAGGTTGTTCTGTTTTATATTTTATTTCTCTTACACAATTTTGGTTGTATTGCTCCATTTGGGAAGTGCATTAAATTTTCTGTTTCTGTTTACAATTTTGTGATTTTCTTTAAGTTTAAAGAATTTGCTTATTGAAGGGAGTTTTCAGTTTCAGAGTTTCAGGGGGATTTACTTGTAAGGCTATATCAAATATGTTTGCCTGATTTGCATTTGCTCGTGTTTATCATCAAATATATATCTATATATATGTATGTATATATATATTTTTGTATTGCGTAATACACATAATTACATATTAAATAATTGCTTTGCGTTTTGTTTTGTCATTTCTTATAAATTGTATTTGAAAATAGAGCGCATTTTGCGTTTAGTAAAAATATATTTGGGTTTTTTCATGTTTTTTGTTTTCTTTGTTGTTGTGTTTTTTTTTCTACTGTGCCTTAAGTCTTAAATATTATAAAGTATATAGTATATATATATATATAGTAATTCAAATTCTCATTTTTCTCTCATTTGCAAACTATATTTATATCATTTGTTTCATATTCCCTATTTACTTTTTATCAAGGCAACGTATTTAGTATTTTGTATTTTAAAAGTTGTATTTTGTTTTGTGTTTCGTTATTTTATTTATTAATGTTTAAATGTACAATTTTAAAACCGGCATAGTTCGTTTTATTACACGCTCTGTTAATGCTTTCTTTATATCAATTATTTTTAGTTCATTTATTTATTTACTCCTTTGTTTTGTTTAACTTGTTAATAATAAATATCACAACGCATCCTTCATATACAACAAACATTCTTTGCCAAACTCAACTGCAATCCTTACTTAAAGCATTTTTACACTTCGTTTAAATGTTTAGGCATTCTTTAAATATATATGTATATATACTTATATATTTCTATGTATGTATATTTTTTGAAAACACACGCAAATCAAAATGGTTTAAAAAATTGCACAAAAAATACAAGTAAATATAGTATATACATATATATATGTATATATATATATATATATATATATATATATATATGGTATATAAGTAGTTATAGATAATTGATAGCAAATCATAAATTAGACATAATAAAGATAATAATACAAAAGCATTTATACATGTAACAGGGAAAAAAACAATTTAAAATATTAAATAAGGCAGCCACACACACCGCCAGATGGGGGGGGCGTGGCAACCGGGCTACAATATTCATAATCATCGTTACAAAACAAGAGAAAACATTGCGTAAAAATCTTAATTAATTAGCGTTCTTTCAATGTAAACGTTAATATATATATATGAACATTAACATAGCTGTTGCCACATGTGACATGTTGCATGCTGCATGCACGCATTCGACTAACTGTTATATGTTTGACTTTCTTTCGTGGCATTCATTGACGCATTAAACTAAATGTAATGTTTGACTCTACTTATGATACTTTGCATACGCACATAAATGGTTGCCACATGTGGCACGTTGCACGCTGCAAACACGCATTAAACTAAATGTAGTGTTTGACTGTCGTTAGTGACGCGCGCCACCGCCACGCACCCTACACTGGTTATAAGCTAACCAGCTTGGACGGCTCACTTGTGGGCGTTGGCAGCTCCAGCGGATGCTTGTTCTGGGAGGAGCAGGTGGGCATCAACGGCCCAGAGACGGGCGTCAGTCCGGTGCCACCATCCATCAGCGAATCGAAATTGAAGGTGCCCGTCGAAGGCGTCTGAATGGGCACGCCCTGGATCTGTGTGGGCGGCGCCTTGCCATCGATGGCAGGGCCAGCGCCAGCGGCAGCAGCGATGCCAAACGGACGCTGCGCATTCACATTGAGCGTATTGGGACGCGGCTTGGGCAGCTTGTTCAGCGCATGGGCATTCAGTGTGGGACTGCTGATGGCGCTGCTGAAGTGCGCAAAGCTGGACGGTGCCGTGCTCGAAATGGGCGTGTTCAATGAGGCGCCAGCGGCCGGGCCCGTGGGCGTTTGAAGAGATGCATTGAATGTGGCAATGTTGGGCAGCGCAAAGCGTTTGGCCGGCGTCGGTCCATCCTGGTCCAGCGATGAGCCCGAATCGATAGCACCATCTTGCGGCTCATGCTTGATGTGCTGCAGCAGCTGCTCATCCGAGAGCACCGGCTTGAGATCCAGCGGTGAATTACTGCGTCCGGTCGAATTGAGCGTGGCATCGAAGCCGGTGATGGTGCCGTTGCTGCTGTCATTGCTGTTGCTGTTGTTGTGGCTATTGTTGCTGTTGTGGAGGCTGACGCTGCTGGCGTTGAGCAGCGTTGTGGGTCCAATCAAGCCATTGCACGTGGACACGGTGAGTAGATCATCACGCACTTTCTGGCATGTGGAACTGTGTGCCTGGAGCACGTACTCCAACTGACTTTTGGTCGCATTCAAGCTCTCAATCTCCTTCTTCAGATCCTCGCCCTTCTTCATCAGCGCTTCGACCTCTTCGGTTAGCTCATTGGTCTGATCAACGCGACGCTTGCGACAGCGAGCGGCCGCCAACTTGTTGCGTTCACGTCGGACGCGGCGCTTCTCCTCCTCCTCCGGGGACATGTTGGTCGCCTTGTTGGGTCGACGTCCACCGCCGCGACGCGCCGGCGTGGCACTGTTTGAGGTAGTTGAATTGGCCGCAAGGCTCGAGCCGCGCCCACTATTGTTGACACCCGATAGGGCAGCCGTGAAGTTATTGGCCCCGTTATTAGAGCCGTTGCCCATCATATGGCCGCCATTCTGATACGAGGTGCTGTCCGTCGCGGCACTAGCTGCAATCGAAAGATATTCAAAGATTAGTCAAGCTGTACATTCAGCTGTTGCCGCTTCACAAAGGCCACTCACAAGTATCTGTTGTGCTTTGGTCGTCGTTCAGCTGTCCCTCGTTCCACGAGCCATTTGAGTCCTCCGTATCACTACCGGGCACACTGCCAGCACAGTTTAAGGCAAGCAATTCGAATTGCGGATTCGTATTGATCGGATTCGCATTGATCCCCGGTAATGTGGCGCTTCCAGCCGTTGTGGACGTGATCGTATTGTTGTTTGTTACGTTGCCCAGAGATGTGAGCGGTGGTGGCTTAAAGCCCGCCTGGAAAGGCACATGTAAGTCCGTCGATGTCAGCTCATAGATCGTGTCCTCAATGCTGCGCAGCGTAGTCGGCGTCAGCGTTGGCGTTGTCAACGTGGGTGCGCTCTGCATGCCATCAAATGTAATGAGCTGCAAGACAAAGAGGGTATTTCAATTAATACATGATAATAATTCTTAGTATACAAAAAGTACAAAGTATAATTCCCAAGAATGCGCTTCGGCATACAAATATAAATTTATCGATATTTCTCTAAGGGTACTTAAAAGACAGTTTAAGATCAATCATCGATTATTATCGATACCAAGGCGACCTTTATATATATATATAAATATATAAACTCACATCTCAAGGGAAAATTAATGTACAAGAAATGTCATTAAGGATAAGTAGGCAATCAACATATATATCGATGTATTAATAATCGATTACATAGCAAAGGGTTCAGTGTGACCATTCCACTTGTTAAGGTCACATAAGGGAATTTAAATAGTTACACAGGAGTTATGATGCCCCATCGTATTGGTGCGCCTCTTTCAGTCACTTCGATAAATGATCGCTTGTTATTGACCTATCGTACCTGCTGCATAAAAAGCTCACTAGCCAAAAAATTGGCAATTTCGCTGGCACTATCCAATGTTAATTTATCGCCATTTGTTGTTGCTGCTGTCGTTGCCAGCTGTTGTTGTTGTTGTTGTTGCTGCTGCTGATGTTGCTGCTGCTGATGTTGTTGCTGGTGCTGTTGCTGCGGCTGTTGTTGGTTATAATTAATATGCGCACAATTATTGCTGTATTGTTGTTGCTGTCGCTGCTGTTGTTGTTGTCGTTGCTGTTGTTGCTGCTGGCTTAAAAAGCTTTGCATTTGGCACATGGCTGCCATCGCGGCTGTCGCAGTGTTGGCGTTGGCGGTGTTGGCGTGGCTATTGCCGTTAGCATTCACAGCAGCAACTGTTGTTGCGTGCATATTGCTGCGCGCCATGTTGGCGTTGTTGTTGCTGTTGTTATGACCATATGATTGCTTTGTATTTTGTTGCTGGTAGGTTGACTGCGTGGGCTGTTGCTGACGTAACAATTGCTGTTGCTGCTGCTGTTGTTGTTGTTGCTGTTGCAGCTGCTGCTGATAGTACTGTTGTTGATTGTACTGCAATTGTTGCTGCTGCAGCTGGCTGTATTGTGTTGTATAGGGCAGCTGTAGTTGTTGCTGCTGCAGCAGCAGCTGTTGCTGTTGCAAATGTTGCTGCTGCTGCTGTTGTTGTTGCTGCTGCTGCTGATGTTGTTGCTGCTGGTGCAGTTGCTGATGCTGCAACTGTTGCTGATAGTAGGGCTGGTAGCACGCATTATGCGCTCTACCATTGAGATTTTTCATCATAACGCGCGTGGCTTATAGACTAGTTGGTTTCGCTTAGTAAATATTAAGTATACGTATCAAATATTACGCATACGCACAGTAAACTAACTATTGATTGGCTTTTTTGTGTTCTTTTTGTGACTAGCTTTTATAAATTCGTATTGGCTTCTGGTCATTTAACAATATAAGTGAACAACAAACAATATATATATATAAATCAACTCTATATACTTAATTTTAAAAACTAACAACAGCTGTTGCTGGCGAAATTTCTGTGTGTTAAATTAAATATTTACAGCAAACTTTTCTTGGAAAAGCTTTAAATTTTAATGATGTTGTCGTAGTTGTTGTTGTCGTTGCTCTTGAGTTGTTGGGCGCCAAAAGATATATATATATATATATATCTATCATATATATATATAGTTCGTTCGTTTCGCGTTTTGGCTTTTGCGTTTGCCTTTCGTTTAGTTATTTGTTCGTTCGTTTTGGACTTTAAATTCGTTGTTGATGTTGTTGTTCTTGTTGTTGCTGTTGCTGCTATCTTAGCCACGTTCCGGCGGTTTGAGACGCGCCACCAGCAGCGTTTGCCAATTTCGCAAGGGTTCGAAATTTAAGTTCAACTCGGCCAATGCAAACATAATAAATTTAATTATCAAACTACAAATAGCACGTGTTGACAACGTTTTTTTTTTTCTTTTCAAACAATAATTACAAAAAATAATAAACAATTATAATTAATAACAGTTTACAAAAGAAAAACTGCTCTTAATTGCAGCCAAATTGCGCGTGTTATATAACTGTGTTGTTGTTGTTGTTGTTGTACATACATAAAGAGCTTCATATATGCATATACATATGTATTTATATTTATATATCTATATACTATATTCTAGGTACATCTGTGTATTATTATATATGTATTTCGAATATGTTTTAATTATCGCTTTGCACACTTCTTCGCATGGGTCACGCCTCTACAAGAACTTTATCGTGTGCATATATATGTATGTATGTATATATATATATATATACATATGCGGCATGCAGCGCAAAGAATTTGTTGTTTTCCTTTTCCTTTAGCTTTTGCTTTCCTTATTTCTCTTAATTCTTAATTTACATTCGTTGTTTCAAATTCGTTTTGGCAATTGCACGCGCTGCGAAAAACACACCAAATTTTTCTATTTCGTTTTTTTTTTTTTGCAATTTCGATTTTCTTTTGTTGCTTTTCGAAATTTATTTTCGTAGTTGTATTTTTATTTTTTTTTTTTTCGTTCGAGGAGCAGCGCGCGCGCGCGATCGCAGCAAAAGTGTTTCCTTTTGCGTTTGAAATTCAAAAAGAATTCTCAACGTCGATGGTTCGTTGTTCGTTTGCGACTGAGCGAAAGAAATTGAAATTGGCAGAAACGATTCTTTTAGATTTGGATACAGATGCAAAGAGAGAGTGTGACTGTGTGTGTGTGTGAGTTGTTATTCTCTCGAGTGAGTAAATTAGACGACGACGACAACAACAACAGCAATAACAGCGTTTAGCAGCTAAGCAAATCGAATAAATTTCAAATGTGCCTGCTCTTAATTGAGGCAGCAACCCACACGACCAACAGCAACAACAACATCAACAGCAGCAACAGCAAGAAGAAGCAGCAACAGCAAGCAGCCCACGCCTACAACAGCAACAGTTGCTGCCATAAGTTTTGCTATAAGCAATTCCTCAACTAATTTGATTTCCCATAAATTTTTAAGGACCTGAACAATCATTTCAGTGAAAGCTATAACAAATATGTGAAATATGGTTTGCAAATATGCTGTAGCAACAGTTGCTGGCATTAGTTATTCCATAGACTTTGGTGACTTAGTTTAATAATTTAGTTACACACTCGTCTAAACGAATTCGACTCATAGAATTTTGGTATTTTTATTATATACTTCAAAAGAGACTTAATTGAGTCACAATAAGTTTAAGGTTAAGTCTCCACAGTTCAGAAAATTAGAACACATTTATGGCAACTCTAAACTTGGTGCCGCCCTAGGGCATTTGACTTAAGCGCTTCGAGCTGCCATTAATAAACAGCTAATATAACTCAATACGCCTCCTTCTGGCTGTCAGCCGGCAGCATTTAGCAAGAGTTATGACAGCCTCTCGTCTACAGAGTGAGCGTGTGTGCGTCTGTTTGTTTTCTTTTGTATTTATAGCAATCAGCGCTGTCACAGTTCCCAGAAGAAATCAAAGAAACGGAACACTAGCCAGATGCAAATGCGTGTGCCATCGTCAGATTGGCTGAGAGCAGGTGTCTTGTCAGCCCCAATAAACAATAGCAATTATTGTACTTTCAGATATGCTTATGAATAGTGACCAGTGGCTCTCTCTCTCTCTCTCTCTCTCTGTCTCTCTTTCTCTCTGACAAATTGACAATTTTTAGTATTGTCCAACACTGAAAGCAACTGCACCTCACTTCACGTAGTTATTTGATTTGCTTCATTACACGTTTTGTATAAACAAATTTTGCATAATAAATATTATCGTGGGGCATTGATCCTTTGACTTATCTCTCGGCATTTCCTTCAACTCGTTTATTTGCGAGGCAACAATCAAATTTATTCTTTGTGTTTTTGTTGACTTTAGGTTTTATTTTTATTTTTGAAGTAAACCGCTTGTTTTTGTTTGCATAAATGTTTAAACATTTACGACTTTCGTTTTAACCCACTTTCCCAAAGTGACAAAGATTTTTTCTTTTTTTTTTTTCATTTTGGGATATTGCATAAAAAGCAAACAGAAATAAATTGAAAATTTAATGAACGCAAATGTTGTCTGTTTTATTTTCATTTTTGTTCGCTTTTTGCAGAACCCATTTGCAGATGAATCAGCCAATTTACTTGAATTAAAAATATATAATAATAACAATAATATGCATAGTATGTAGTTCTCGCCGTAATCGTAATTGTCTAAATTGAAACGAGCTTGTTCAACGCAGCGAACAACTATTCTTATCAGCGTAACAGTGCCGAAGTTCAGGTCGGAGGGGTCAATTGAGCTGCGACGAGTGGAAGTAAAGCCACACGCTGACGTCGAAAATACCCTCGAATACGTAGACAGTTGGGTATCTTAGTGTTACTCTTAAAACGTGCAAATGGAGAGGGGCATACGGATAATGAGAATGAGAGCATAATTACAGAGAGAGAGGGGGATAGCATGAGAATGAAACTGATAGAGTGTGGAAGGATGGATTAATTGAATAATTAGCCAATGGAATACCAAATGACATGAGTGAGAGGGACTTAGAAATGAGAAGTCTTGAGAAAAGTTAAATAAAAAGTATATAATATTGACTTAAATTTGAACTCTTCCTATACTACCTCCAAAATGATTTCATAAGCTACAGGGTATCTTTTAGTCCCACATTGTCTTAAATTCATCAGTATACACGCATTCGATTCGCTGACTAATGCGACGATTGACGAAGTTGACTACTACAAAATATGATTACATGGGCGCGCTTGATAAGCGAATGTAAGTCAACTGAACGCAAATTGAGTAGCTGTGTGCTAGCTACAGTAATTACTGGCTAGTACAAACACTGCAAGTGCAGACAATAATTAAACTAACATTAAGCAATTTAATATTAAGTATATTATTCAGCTATTGCCAATGTGATTTATGTTGAGTTCTGTGGCGAAAGTTGAAGTGCCCTTGAAATTAATTAGTTCACTTGAAATGAATTCGTACTGTGCTTGTGTTTATATTTGACAAATACGCGGCGAATTGAAGGCTTAAGGCGAAAATCAAAAGAAAACGACGGCATCGCTTTTTACTTCTTGTTGCCGCTGTAGCTGTTGTTATTGTTGTTGTTGTTGCTTTGTATAGCTGACGTGTTGAGTTATTTTTAAGCCAATTTTAGCCAGACAATGACGCAATAAAGCAAAATACAAACAACTTAGCCGTGATGACAATTTCATTTGTTTATATTAATCAAAAGCGAACGCAACGAATATGTTAAGCAAATGTTAAGCTCAACAGACTGTTAGGCAGCACTATTAACGGCAGCTGTTAGTGGAGATAGAAATAGAAATAGGATTTGCAAAACTTTCATTGTTTTAAATTAATTTTAGAAAAAAACCCACACACAAATTATACAATTAATTGCAAAAATGTTAAAGCTTTTTGTTTTAGAATTTATCTACACATATCAAATGTTTATTTCAAGGCATCTTCCAGTCGCACTTATAGGCCAACTATAGCTGAACTCACTTTGGCTTTGTTGCAATGCTCATTTTAGCCAGGTTTGTTTGTTTTCCACTTTTTAATGTCTATTATTTATTTCTATGTGCAATTGCATAAATTAAGCTGAAATTGTATATAGATGCATTTAGATACTGCCAATTGCCCGATGAAGGTTGAAACAAAAGCTCGCCGACTTATTAGAAATGCGCATTATTTACAAGCAAAGAGTAAAAATTTTTGATTTCTAATTGGCAAAAGTATATGTATGTATAAAAAAAAAAGAGAGTTGCCAACAATAACGACGACAAACGCTCAAGTGCATTGCATTTATTTATTATTTGTATTATTTTTGATCGTGACTGCAGTCAAAGTTGTGGCAATGCCAGCGCCAGAGTTGACAAGTTCAAGTGCGCTGTCAGTAGGCCAGAGTTGCCAGCTGCATAAGTGAGTGTGAGATTGATTGCGAGTGCCCGCATGTGTGTATGTAATCATGTCGGTGTGGGTGCCTGCGTATGTGTGTGTACAGTTTGGCACTTCCCATTGCGATAAGCGCATACATAATTGAAAATAATATTAATATATTTTGTTTCTCTGCATAAGCAGATTTTCTGCGAATAAAACAATTAATGCAAAAGAGGGAGAAACGCAAAAATAAATACAATTTTTTGTATTCTCTCATTTTTGAATTTTTATTCACGCTCATGAAGTAAAATGTGGGAGTATATTGATACTATTTGGCTATGCTTGCCTATTCAGGTGAAGAAGTTGAAATTCGCCTTGGCTAAATCATAGCGAGGACTCATGGATGTGGTTAGCTGGTGCCCTACCAAACAGATCGACTAGATATATATAAATTCTATATAGATTATTATAGTATGGCAACTTGACAAAATCTTTATAATTCACAAAAATAAAACTAGAGTTTTACAATTTTACATCGTTTTCTTGCGAGAAACTTTCTTTGGGGTTTTTGTCGCTGATGAGCAAGTATTACACCGTCGGTTATTGCCGAGTGCACTTTTCTTATTTGTACATCTTTGCTTTGTATATTTTGCGTTTCGTTTGGAAAGGAGAACGTGACCGCAATGCCGTAGTGAAATTGTCTGGAGTGGTTTCGCGCTGAGTGCCAGCTCTTTTTGATAAAGCCAAGCTTTAGGTCTGTCTCAGAGCCGATTCGCAGCCCGCTCCCAGTCCCGCTCCAGCTCCCGGTCGCGCTTCCGCGCCCAGTCGAAGTCAACGCCCGGCCAGTTGCCTTCATCATTTCTGTACGTTTTATTTTTTCATGCCGGCCTTTTTTGGGCACGCAAACGCCGCTTGACCATATGCCCGATGCCATATACTATATAAATATATAAATATATATATATATATAAATATATATATATATATGCATATATATATATATATATATATATATATATATATTTTATTTTTTACATATATATGCATTATGTGTGTACTATATATGATTATTTGCGACTGGCATTTAAAAGCACTTGATGTTTGTCCATTTTCGGTACGCCCACGCGAATCGGCTGCGCATTGCCGACTGCTTGGACAAAATTGAATTAAACTTTTTTGTGCAAATTTTTTTGTTGTTTTATTTTTATTTTTTAAAGTCATAATTCAAAATTTGCCAAAAAGTGCAGCCAACCACCCGAGGGTTCCAGCTACATAAATTTCAACTCAAATTTTTCGAGGGTTCTTTTTATATATATTTTTTTGTGGTATCCGATTGCGATTGCCTGCGTGCCAGGCTTTTAGGTTCAGTGTCAAATTAATCAGACTTTTGTTTGCCCTCTGCCATTTGAGGCTGACATGGGGCGTGGCAGCGGACAACAGCAACAACAACGTCAAGCCATTTGACAAATTTACATGTGTTGTTCAACAACAAAAATATTTCAGTTCTGTCGTTTTGTTTGACTTTAAGCAGTGCATTGAACCCGCCTAATGAATATACTTGTATTGTATTAATATACTCAAACACTCACACAGAGAAACAGAGAGAGAGAGTCGAAAATATTTGCCAAAGGTGTGAGCTGCTCGATAACAATTCCTCTAATTGACGTGGCTCTACCCAATTATATATGTACTAAATATAAGAAATAGTATTGAAAGCAAATATATTTCAATACTGTTTTTTCATTTTTTGTTTCTTTGATAACACAAATATTTATCCAGCAAATATGGTAACATTTTTGTATACACTTATATCTGGGTTCATGTAAAAAATAGTGCGATTCTGTACTAAATGTTGAAATATCTAAATCTGACTTTTTGTTACGGACTTGCATAGAATCGTTGCAGTTCTGGCAACGTTTCTAAGGCATTTGTTGCCACGCCCATTGAACTAATTGCTAAACTACAGCCCTCTATATATGAATATGTGTATAGCAATTATAAGATTTATATATAAGTTCGGTTAGTTGCCGATAATATAATAGAAAAGCTACTTTGTTGATGTGAACGTTTACTGCCTGGCTTAAGAACTTTGTATTTCAGTTTGATTGCATTAGCTGCAATTCAATCGAAATTCATCAAATTGATAAAAAAGAAATGCCAGCACTGATAAGGGAACGATTGTGCGCGTTGATAAAGTCTAAGAGTCAAAGATAGAGTTCCATCGAACCATAAACGAGTTTGCCAATTGGTTCAGTACTTTGACTCGAGTGTCATTAACTTGTAATTAAATTTGTAAAGTAAAAATTAAAAAGTAAAAAGCAGAAGGACGGGAGGACAGTCGGACATAAATAGGGGAAATACCCGGCTAATAAAGTGACGCGACATTGGTCTAGGAATAATTTATTTAAATGCATTTTGTCGCGACACGCGCAACAAAAACAATCAGCTAAAGCAACAGCAACAACAACGATCAAAAATAATAAAAACAAACCGAGCTGCGGGGGAGTCGAGGAAATTTATGGTAAAGTTTTGCCAGCGTCGAGGAAATGGCAAACAAACGACGCGACGACGAGGCGCCACGGACACAGGACGCAAGGACAACACGTAAAATGCAAGCCGCGTTGCACGAGGGGGCAAGCAGATGGCGGGGCAACAGCTTAAACTGGCAGACAGTGCCCGAGCACAGACAACAGAAAACAGCCAACAGACAAGTAGACAAGTAGTAAAAGTTGTTTTCACTTTTCCAGCTTGTCTGCCAAGAGGCTAGGGCTTGGCCAAACACAATTCCAAGAAGGACAATGCGACGCCCGGGCCAAAGGGCCAAAAACTTCAGCTCAAATTGGCAAAATGTGCATTTGCGGTTTGTTGTTGCAGTCGTTGTTGTTGTAATAGCTGGTCACTTGACTGCTGTCTCAAATTACAAACAAGGATAGTATATTATGTTAGACAGAATGTCCTTTTTGGCCAGGACAGCATACCAAAAAGTAAAATGCCTGATCAAATTAGTAGCCAAAGCAATTCAAGCTGACTTGACTGCAGTCCAAATTATATTGCTGGATATATATGTATCTATATATATATATATATATATATATATATATATATATATATATATATATATATATATATATATATAGATATATATATGTATACATAATGCCTGCAATCTGAGGCATTAGCACAAAATTGAATTGCAATTCAATGAGCTTGCCGCACTGCTCAACTTCACGCTGCAATTAACTGGGCTGTCTGTCTGCTAATGACCATAAAATACATATATCTCATATCTCGCATATCTCTCAAAATATGTATATATAGATACACATACACGCTCAGCTAATGGCCATAACTTTCTTGTTTGCTTAGCCACAAAATTTATTCGTTTCTAACAGGCAGTTGGCAACAGGGCAACAACAGCTGCAATTGCACTCAGGCTGTGCTTCAACTAGTTGCGAATTACAAGAGCAATTGGTATACGAAACAGTTATCTTTGAAGTGACGAGCGCAGCTGGAAATTGAAGATCTCCTTGCCTAGTACCTTGCCTATCATATTATATAGATCATAACCGATTGAGAATTCAAGTGCAATAATTCTTGTTATTAATCACTATATCTATGTCTGGCTTAATCTACACCCTCTAACTTAATACATAAACAGTTTATATCCCTATATCTGATCTACATTTCTCTAATAGCTCTAACTTCCTTTCCTTGAATTGCTTCACTTACCGATTAATTGACTGACATTTGACCCATATATCATTAGCTATCCAATCAATTCAGTTTTCGCGTAATACTTTGCATGGGTAGTTATTTGTATTATAACATTCAGCTATTTATTTATTAATTTATTTTTTACACCGGCTGTCACGTATTTATCAAGTGCTTTCTTACTTTCTGGCCCACGAGCTGTCCAAAGACGCCCACAAATCCACTCGAAAAGTGCGCCCCAACCATAAAAAACAAAGTAAGTAAAACAAATCGTACAAACTCATAAGAAAACAATCGAATGCTATCGAATGTCCCCCACACTTTGTGTACTTTTGCCCATATTCAGTTAATTAAAAGTGCCAAAGTCGAAATTTGTATGCCAAAGAAAGTTGAAATTGTCTTCAGCGGCTTTGTGTTGTGCCTCAGTGTGAGGGGGCACACACACACACATACGCACATACACGCACGGACATCAACTGTTGTGTTTCATTGAAAGAGTTTTTAGTGTGCATCTACTTAAACGAGTGATAGACTACTCTTGTAACTCCCTCGCAGAGCATCAATGGCAAATACACTCAGCGAAAATTTACAACTGAATTTTTAAATACTTTCAATTTTGTAATGAATTCATATTTTAAATTGAAAATATCCGTAAAGCTTAAAAATAAGTATACACTTATCTAAATTTTGTATTTAAAATATTGAGTTATAAAACACAAACAAACTGTTTTATTTTATTCACCATACATAATAATATATTTATAATATCTCCCATTTTAGAGTTGCTGAATGCATTTTTGTTCTGCTAATCATATTTACTACAAGTTACAGCAGTTTTTTCTCAGTGCAATTGTGCTTAAGCGCCTTTAATTAAACAATTTGAGTCGCTTAAGTCGCATATGTCAGAAGTCGCAAGTGTTTGACTTGAAGCATATTACTTTGAACCGCCCCAATTGCAGCAATAAGTATGTGTAAGATATGGGATATGTACACACACACATATATATATATACATACATATACATATATGTACTTATATATGTATATACCTATATATACCTATGTCTTATATGCTTATGAAAACGAGTATCAAGTGTCACGCGAATGCCTTTTGGGCCAGTTTGGTGGCAGTTGAAAGGGTCATGCGACGGCTGCCAATTTCAATTCGCTTTCTACGCTCGCATTTAAGCCCAGTTAAGCTGAGCATTGAACCCTGCCCTGGCTATTAAATGCGAAGGTGCTATGCACACACACACACATATTTTTGTATATAACAGATGTAAACCCCAAAAAATTTGATAAATTGCTCACAGATATCGCACGTGTGCAATATAGTCAGCCCCCGATCACTGGACTGTGAAATGCAATGGACGTAATATGCAAAAATAAATGCAAAAAAAAAAAACAAAAAGGAAAACAAAAACTGCAAAAAGTAAACATATATTAACGGACAACTTGTTTTTGTAGCCGCTCATGAGTTGGCAACGTGATTTATTTTTAAAGGGGTGCAAAATTGGAGCGGGTGAGCAGCCAAATAGATTTCCATGTAACATAAAACCATTGGATATTATATATATATATATATACATATGAACAAATCTGCGCTCAAAATATATTAAAATAAAGTATTAAAGGCGCAAAGTATAGAATAATATTTAAAAGCAAGAAAACACCCATCACATAAGAACTTTTTTGTTCTCAAAACTGTTGTACATATGGAGAAATAATTGAAGCTATAGCTGTTATTCAAACTGCTATAAGTTTGTCTTTAATATATAAGGTAAGTGTCTTAAGTTTTCTGAAAAAGCTATATCTGGTATCTCTAAGAAAAAACTACAAAAAATACACAAAAAACAAAGGCAGTTATTTATATAACTTTATCTTTAATATATTTATGCATCCCCTATATATGAAAAAAGAAGTAAGAAAGCTCTAGTCGAGACTGCTCGACTAGGAGATACCCTGATCCCTACAAAGAGCTGATATTCACGCACGCATAAGCACGCGTTCTGCTAACTGCGCAGTAAGCAGCGACTGCGCTTGGGCTGCGCTGCAGTGTGGGCAATATTATGAGAATTTTGTTGCTGAATAATTTCTCCTGTAGTAGGACTATCTTCATGAAACTTTCAGAACGTGATTATAATGTGCAAATGTGTGTACATTCCAAAGCACAAGTCTCTAGTACTTAAAATATTTGCAAATTGGGGGTGAAGGGGCCGTGGTATCCAAAATCTGTAAATGACAAAATTTGCGTATTGACCAGATGTATATACACACCATCTGAAGTCTCCAGGTCTAAAAGTATTAAAATTACGGTGAATAAACAAAATCAATTAATCGATTATTCGCGATAAGAAAGTAATCCGACGAGTTATCGAAAAAAAAAGATAAACTTGTACTGCGTATGGTCTCATGTATACCATTTATGCATACAAAATTTGAAGTCTCTAGCTCTTATATCTTCTGAGATCTAGGCGTTCATACGGACGGACGGACGGACGGATGGACAGACGGACAGGGCTATATCGACTCAGCTCGTCGCTCAAGAATATATATACTTTATGGGGTCTGCCACGCCTCCTTCTGCCTGTTACATACTTTTCACAAAACCATTATACCCTGATTTCCCATTTTTAGTGGGATCAGGGTATAACAAACATCAGTCACATTTTGTATAGATAAATAATATATGTTTTTTTTTTTTTAATTTTCATTATGTGGTAAAAAAGAAACTCATTTTTGACCTTGCTTTCATGTACATATGTAGAGTAAACCCTACGAAGCAAGGTCTTTCATAACTGTACAAATATTCGAAATATTTATGTTATCAGCAAATGGATTTTAGGTGGGTTCCGCCTACAAACTATTTGAACTATTTGTGCACTTGCCACACAATAATTATTAATAATATTATCGCAGGAAAAACGAAATATATATATATATATATATATATATATATATATATATATATATATATATATATGTATATATACATATAACGTGGAACATAAATCGCTGGGCTGATAAGGCGTCTAATCATTAAGCAAACAAATTCAATTGCAACACAGCAAAATCACATCAAATACGATATAATAATGGGGGCGCAAAACAAGAATAAAAAAGTCGAATAAATATGTAAAAATGTAAAAAAAAGGGTATACGACGACAAAATTTCCAAGAACGATAAGGCGCAATGCATACAGCGAAAGAGATATGCATGCATATACATATGTATGTATATACATTATATAGTTTATACATATACAGTATTTCTATAAATGTTTTCAAAACTGCAAATCGACAACTGGACTCAGGCTTCTGGAAATTTCAGTTACCTCTACACTTGCCTGATAAGCGAAACAACTGTTTTTTATTTTTTCTATAACTATTTGCATTTTTTGCTTACCGATTTGGGCAATGGTGATAACGGCATATTAAAGAGATGATATTCATCGCCGAAGATATTGTAACTGTCCAGGGTCATGTTTGCCGTATATAGTGGATCTATATTCGCTATGATATCGTTTGTGTAGTAATTGCCTTTAATAGGCGCAACAGGCGACACAGTCGTCTGTGCCGATGACAAATGCAAATTTCTGACGAAATTCGGTATTCTGTTTATTTGTTATTGTTGTAGTATTTTTATTTATTTTTTTTTTTTATTTAGACTCAACGCGCACTTCAAATGTATCTGTAGCTGTTTTTGCCTTTTCTTTTTTGTTTCCTCTTCTTTTTTTGCAAATTAATTTTGCTGTCAGCTTTTCCGAGAATTATTCGCGCGCTCGCTCGCACATGCCGAGTTTTATTTACAAAATATGCTCAACAGTATTTTTCGCTTGTATATTCGTTTTGTTGCTTTACAAAATTGTTCGCATTTAGCTTTTAACAGTTTAACAGTTTTTTTCTTCTAGCTCCGTCTCACACTTACTGAAACGTTTCGCACGGCCAACGGGTTTCGACTAAATGCGTCATCGTTGCGCTGACGACTTTTATACGCCAGCTACCCAGCGCCAACGACTTTTGAGCGCTTATCGCATTCCACAGCGCAGTTGCTCTCTCCCCGAGAGGCTGAGAAAGCCAGCGCGGTGAGAGCGAACTCAACATTTGAGTGAGCTGAAAGTTTTTGGATACGTTCGGCATTTCCTGAGCAAGAGCGAAACGTTCGCAGCTTTTGATTTTGTAGGCATGCATATGCCATGCATGAGTGTGGTTGAGTGCGTAACCATCTGTGTGTATGTGTATTTGGCTCTTGGGTTTAGCCCAGACTGCTGCCGTTTTGACGTTTTGCCTTGCATTTTGGGCTCACGTGCCCACGCCCCAAAATTTTCTAGTAGACGTTTCGCTGAGCAGCTTCTTTATCTTATCGCCAGACAATTCAAGTATGACATAAGCAACTATATTTAATAAAATAGGTAATGTACCTTCCTCACACACACACAAACATACATACATAATTACAATGGCCAGCCTTTGTAGGCCGCCATAGTTGGTCTCTCGACTTGGCCTTATCAGCCGCTGCGCTTCCAAAAATGGGTCGTTCGACTGTATCGCAGTCGCTCGATTCGCTTCGATTTGGCCGTTTTATTTTGCTGTTCATGTATCTACCCCAGTGCCTACAGGTGTGTGGCAGGCAAGCAGGTGTTTGTTTACTCTAGCTTCGACTTTATCTACGATATGTCAGTATTCACACAAATATTAATGGGGCATGCGACTGTACACGTTCTATTTGAAATGTTCTATGCACAAAGGAAACCCTGGCACAAAATATAGTTTCTAGATATTGTTAGACTAAGATAATACCCTGTAGTGTATGCGAAAGCTGTTGCGCAGGCCTATAAGGATAGAGTATTATCTAAAAAGGTATTAATAGTGATATATTACACTTATGTACTTTTGAGTAAGGTTCCGACAAACTGTACAACGATTTTAGGACTGCATTTTTAAAAGATTGAACAGTTTTAGCTCTATAACAGATTATAGTGTAACATATTATATATAACAGCCATACCACACACACCCATACATATACCTCATCAATTTGTATGCGGGGTATAGAAAAGTCCGCACTGACCTTGTTTACGCAGAGAGTATCAAAGGCACTTGCAACAAATGAGAAGGGTGAGATATCACGGGGCAGAGGGACTTAACGATGGCGACTGTAATTGGAGCAATGGATTTGCAGTAACCCTTGGATTTACTTACCTGTAAAGATAAATAGAAAGGAAATAGGGTTACAACAATGAGTATTATACATATATTAGAAAAATATGAAATGAAATTATTGATGAGTCGGCAATACGAAATATATGTACATATATCGATAGAAAATCGTACACATTTAGGTGGAATAAATGCGGTTAGTTGGGGTTTGCATATAATTTCTCTGACTTGATTTAGTTGAAGTATATACGTCTATATACATTTGTATATGTATACTTAATTCCTTTTATCGCAATGCACCCGCAGCTGTATGATGAACTAAGAGTCGAAATCCGCAACGAAAATAGACATGGCAAGGGCAATCTGTTATAGTACGCGTTGGCAACTGTACCGCAATTATACATGAGGGTACCGCGCCCGCTGGGAGTTGATGCCGTGTGTTGCCCCCATTTACATATATGCATATATATTTTATATGTTATATTTATAATAAAAAGCCAGCTTGGACGAACGCTGTCGTCGGTTCCAGGAATTTATAGTTAAATCAAGCGTCTAACGTCATCGCCATTGCTTTGGATAAGAATGTAAATGAAAGGCGAATACAAAAGCCGTAACTGCGTATAGTATGTACATACGAATAGAGTATGTAATCGTCTGATATGTGAAATAATGCAGGGAAAAATATGAGGCCGAGTCAGGAACTTTGGGCTCAAGAGCCCAATTCTAGATTGATGATATGAATAACAGCCGAATTCCGGCGAATCCGTCGATCCATATCAAATGTAACATTTCTATATATTTGGCATTTGACTTTGATAAGCTACGCGTGTTTTTGTGAAACAGTTTACATCAGGTGTTTATAAATAATTTGCAACATGAAGCATTTGTTTACTTGTTTTACCTGCTTGATAGGCCAAGTGCGATAAGCGAAACGCATTGGATCCGCAGCCCACTTCCGGTGATGATTTATACACAGAGGTGCCAAAGGTATTGACTCTGTGTCGTAGGCCCTGTACAACTAGCCGATAAGATTACAGAATGCTAACAAAGGCATTATCGGGAAGATGTTGAATGAGTGAATTATTCAGTAGAAATATGGGAAATCTAGCCAAATGAACTTGCGATTAGGTATGATAACAACCTGTTGATAAAGACAAAGCTGTCTATGTGTAAAGATCATAAAAAATAAATATTGAATTGATCGCTACGACACTGGGAGGCCTTATGGAATATAGTCCACTTGCTAGTCAAAAGTTTGACTCATAATTAAGGTTAATTAACGAGTCAATATAAATGGAATATAGAATATATTTAGTTATATGGAATATATCTAAAGTATTAATCAATATATATATAATTTGTTCTAATACTTATACAAATTTATATAAAGTTTGTAATTTTCTATATTTGAAGAATTTTACTTTAACACTTCAAGATCTCAAGGCTTTTTAATTTAAGTCATGTTGCAACACACATCAAATAATTATTTTTGACTGTTAACTTTAAAAGAATCTAAATTATATGTTTGGGGAGCACATTTTAAATTTTATTTGGTAAATTTAACCTAAAAATTTTAACCTAAAATTTCAGAATGTTCTTTACGGTGCGTAACCTCTCCAATCGCACCTCTCAGGTAGTGAATTATGCCTATGTTCAGTATCGACTGCTTAGCTCTACTACCAAGGCAAAGGGGTTGCCCCGCCTGATTAAGGCCATACAGGGCAGCTCTAAAGATCAATTAGCCGATGATCATTTGCATATGATAGAGGATCATCGGTATGGAGAGGATAGCTGGTTCGTGAGCAGCACGCCGAAGGCTGAAACAATGGGCGTGGCAGACGGTGTGGGCGGCTGGCGTAGGCTGGGCATCGATTCGGGCCTCTTTGCTCAAGAGCTGATGACGAATTGCTGTGAATTCGCAGAGCAGCCGCAGTACGATGGCTCCGATCCGCGCCAGCTGCTTATCGATAGTTTCGATCAAATGAAGAAGATGTCGGGCCAGGTCTGTGGCAGCAGCACCGCCTGCCTGGTGACACTGCATCGACGTGACTGCACGCTGCACTCGGCCAATCTGGGAGACAGCGGTTTCATGGTGCTGCGCAACGGAAAGGTGCTCCACCGTTCCAATGAGCAGCTACATGGCTTCAACACGCCATATCAGCTGACTGTGGCACCGGAACCGGACATGGATTGCATTCTATGCGATTCACCTCAGCAGGCGGTGACCTCACATATAAATGTGCAGCAGGGCGATCTAGTTCTGCTGGCCACGGATGGGCTCTTCGACAATGTGCCCGAAAGCATGTTGATTCGTCACCTGCAGCCGCTGCACGGCGAGACGCGAATAGAGCACCTGCAGCACGCTGCCAATCGATTAGTGGACATGGCCAAAACTCTATCCCTTAGCAATACGTTCCAGTCGCCGTTCGCGCTCAAGGCCAAGGCCCACAACATGAATTACGCCGTTGGAGGCAAACCCGATGACATAACGGTCATCCTAGCCAGCGTCGATGTGCCCGATAAGGATTGACGTACCTTAAAAACAAGTTTGACCCTACGGAAAAATTCTAGTATGTCATTTTAACAGTCTTATCCTTTTAAGCAATACGTAATGACAAATGAAATTTTAATTATCTTAAATAACCATTTTAGAACTAAAACTCTTTGGATGACCTAATACAATGTGTGTTTTTCTTTAAGCGAAACTTCTTTAGCGAAATCTCTGCATAAATATTGTTTAAATTGTACTGTTTAAAATATAGATAACTAATAATCGATATTTATATGATTTCTCATAACAGGCGTATAAATTGAACTGCTTATATTTAATTATCAATGTTAGCTAATACTTATAACTCAATAAAAATCTATATCTCATGCATGTAAGAGCTCGCATACCAATTTGCATAGCTCCAGCTCTTATAGATCCAAGGCTAAGCAACGCTACATAGGCATAAAAGCCTTCAAAACACTGAGGATCTCAGAATTATTATAACATGTAACTTTTAATTTCTGTACTACCTAAGCAATCTAAACTCAAGTGAGATTTCATCTTCTAATATCTCATGCATTTTACGAACTATCATACATATACATATAAACATATAGATATATGTGCATATATAACTAGTTATGTGTTGAGGCATTGCTTTTGTTGCCACTGCAAATATTTGAATGCCTATAAACAGTTATAACAATGACTGCACTAACAACAACATGAAGAAGAAAACAAAGTCAACTTTAAGTAGCTGCGATAACAGCGCAACATTTCATTCATACGGTTAAAAGAAAGAGAAAAAAAAACAGAAAGAAGAAGCAGAAGCAAAGCATGAAATGAATGAATCGAATGTGGCTACAACTACGCCGCGACACGCCACTACGTTCGGCGATGACTCATACGCAATTATCCAGAATTCATGCGCTTTTTTAAGCCAAGTTAGCAGTGGCCTGCCCGCCCTCCCTCTCTCCACATAGGCGCAGCTGGCGTAGGAGCAAATAGCGCCGCAAGCGCTAAAACTTTAACTCAAAACACGTTTCGCACAACCTAAAAAGCACTCAAAGAGAGACGGAGAGAGAGAGAGAGCGCAAGACTGAGCCAAAGTGCCATGAGACATTTGAGTGCGAGGCATTGAGCTGAGAGCGAACCTACTGCAAGTGCAAAGGAGTGAAAACCGTTGGAAATCCCCAGCATATTTTAAGCAAAAGCAACAAGAAGATAAACATAAAGCAAAACAACAAGAGCAACAACAACATGCGCGAAGTCCAAGGAGCAACCAAATGGTCCACGTCATGCACCATTCGGTGGGGCAGCACAGCATTTACATACATACATACATATGTATTTATATACCCAGTACTTAAATAAAAAAGGGTATTTTTCTAAACATGACAGAATAATATTTATTTGCAGTTGTACCCTGTACTGCGCCTAAATCAGCTCCTTCTCCACTTGGCTATCGCAAATTGTAGATGTTTTTCATTTATATGCATACATATGTAGCTAATGTATTCACAATAATTTTATAGGATCTGCCAGATTCATTTACTGTATATTGAATGAATTTCATCATCCAGCTATCTCATGCATCAGATTTTGCCCTTTGATTACCTTTGCTAGAGTGAGACAACTCCTTACCCTAGTTTTATACTACAGGACTGTTAAAGCTAGGCTTGACGCTGTTAACGATGTAGTGATGACAATGTTAACAGAACAGTAGAGATGTAGCTATCGGCCTGTATATGAATACATATGTATATGAATGATTACCTACAATATTCAAACAGGGTAGCTGTTAGTTCTTCCCACTAAACTAATACATTTAGCTCTCGTTTTTTTATTTTTTTGTGATTTCCTTTAACTTATCTTTGTAGCCCGACATTTTTCGCACTTCTCGAAGTGGTTGGTTACTGGCAGCGCGGAATGCTGCGCCTCTTTCTTGGAATTCGGCGCCATGACGCGTCACAAAATAATCCCCACACGAGCCACGCCGGCAACAACAACAAGATCAACAACAACGTTCGCCTGGCATTGCCAGCGATGCGTGTAAATCTTTCACTGCTTCTGCAAAAGTGCAGCCTGGCCAGATGTGCTGCTGCCCTCGATTCGCCCCTATTTGCGATTTCCGCTTCAATTGGCTACCAAATACCTAGCCGTATATAACTCAATTACAGTTAGTCAGCTAACAGTAACTCACAGCCCCCGCCCGGTTAGGCTCAACCTTTGACTAGAGTTCAACAAACTAAGTCAAGTTCCTAATTGCTTTCTCGGAATTTCACCGCCCATCCGCCCCCAACAACAACAATAACAAAATAGAGCAACGCCTTCTGCCAAGTTTTGTTATTGCCGCAGCAAATCGAAAGTGAAAACACGCAACATTTGACATTTGCCTTCAATTTCCCATGGCTTTCCCAAAAACGTTAGTTCAAAATACAACATGACATAATTTGCTTTTCGCCGCCTCAAATACAGTATTTAGCGTTTTCAGAGAGAACTAACAGAAACGCTGTCGCTGCTCGACTAGAAAATACTCTGTAGCAGATGGATATGGATTTGAAATGAATGAATCCATTGAATTCGCTTAGACTATAATCAGAGTTAAATCATTTTTGGTAAATATCAAGATGATTCTACAATAACTTAGTGCTCAAATTTTGCTCCAAATCAATATACGCTTTTAATAGAGTCAATAAGTTTTAACAAAAGATTTCTTAGGATCGAGTAACAATGACATTTTAGCTGTATTGTGTGATTCTAATAGAATCACATCTGCTAAGTTCGATATTCCAATTAGATAATGGGAATAGTTGGGGCATGTAAAATGTAAGTGGTTTATTTTTAAATACATAAATAAACATAAATAAGATAATATATAAGAATTATTTCTATAATAATATTGAGACTATAATAATTCTTATTAATCTATGTGTTGCTCGAAGTATCTAGTGTTACAACGTCCAAGTCGTATAAGTTCATCCACCTGAACAACTATGTATATTTATATACGTGTATATGTATATACTTATATATAGGTAATCATATATAGCTTATATAATCATGAACTTGGTAAGCTTTTACAGTTTCCATACGCTCCTATTAGTCACGTATGCAGAGTATCACAAATGCTAATTAAAGTATTAGACATTTTATAAAACGTCTCGCTCTCCCTCTCTCTCTGTCTATCTGTCTCACTCTGTTTATGAGCTCGCCTCAGTCTACGCTGCTCTGCTCGCTTTGTGACGTCAGCCAGCTGAATTTACTACCAAATTTGGCGCTCAATGCGATCGCGTCTCGCGCTTTCAGGAAAAAAAGAAACAAAAAAAAAAAAACCGGCTTATCTACGGGTGCGACTTCAACGTATTTTTATTTATTTTTTATTTTCGTGAAGACGCAAAGACTCGAAGTGAGCTTTAGACATTAGATAGTTTAAGCCGATTGACGTCACGACAAGCGTTCGTATCGCACAGAAGCGATAAAAATATATCTATGAATATACTAGACGTTTATATATGTACTCAAAGTACAGTTGTCACAGCTCCAGCAATTGCGATTGCGGGGCTTCCCTATTTAACTATTGGTTAGTTATCAAACTCGCTTTAATTTCAACATTTTATGATATTTACTATGCTCAAGCGAATTTTATGATTTGTTTATTAGATTTTCTTGCTTTAACACTTCAGAGCGATTTCTAATGAAATTATAAAGCAAATTTATGAAGCATAAAGTATATAGTTTTATTAAATATTGTTTTTCTTTTATATCACTTTAATTTAGTAAAAATCATGAAGTTGATCATTTAAACGTTGATCAATATATTTGTGTATAAATTCAAGGCAACTTAACCAATATACGTGTCTATAAGATAACCAATCAATCTATCTGGATGGCTGTCTTTGCGAACTGTGTTGAACTTGTCGAACACAAATACCAGATAAACTGCCAGAGATTACAAAATGCAATCAAATTATTTGAAAGCAAGCGGCAAATAACTGATATACTTGTATATATATATATATATATATATATATACATATATATATATATATATATATATATATATATATATATATATATCATATATAAATATTTTTTGTAGACACACTTAAATACCTTGGCCGAGGACATCGGACGCTCATAAACTTAGCACGCCAAAGTTAATACAACCATAAAAGTCACATAACCAGCAGAAGAACAACGACGACATAATCAACAACAAAAATGCTTGATGCTTAATTGTTTTATATTGATTGTTGTTTAATAAGCGAACAGCGGGGGCGACGCGGGCGATGCGTCGCTGCAGTTGACAGCTAATTTTTATTTTTATTTTTCCGTTTTTTATTTATTTTTAGTTGATGCGCACATTATATTCCCAATTTCAGTTGGCGTGGCAACCCGATCAAATGTATCTGCATCTGCATCTGCATATGTATCTGTGTGTGCCATCTATATCTGTTAGCATTTCATCTTCAATATATGTTCGCTTTAAATGTGCAAATAGTTTATAATTCTACTCAACTGAAAGATGCGCTGTAACTACATAAATATAATAAATACGTGTTTATTTTCAATTTATATGAACCTTTAATTATTATTATAATCTAAGGACATTATATCAAGAAGTTATTAAAATGTTGTGTGATTTTAGCTATATACATATTTTATTTGGATTATTGTAAGTCTACATACATACATACATATGTATACTCAAACTCATATAATTAATTTGTTTATATGCTCCGATAAGTTTTCTACTTTTCAGCAAATCGATAAATATCGAAATCAAGAATGTAGCCATGTATTCACTTCAGCCTAACCCAAACTTCAACATACCCAAGGCATAGCCCCCTATCTACAGGGTATATACTTATTTTAGCATAACAAAAAGAAGACGCAGCTAAAGTGCGAGTCGTAAAAAGGTTTATCACCTGTGGGGACTCGACTTTTAATGCACTGCCTCTTAATGCATGAATATTTATGTATTTATGCATACACAACAACTGACGCATATTTTATGCAGCAGCAGCAACAACTACGACTACAAAAAGCCACTGAAATTGGCATTTTGTGTGTGTTTCAAGTGCAACGCGCCTTTTACGGCCCATTGGCATAGCGCATCCATACATTCACAATTGGCAATTCACAATTAACAATTCGCAATTGGCAGTTCGCGCTGTTCTAAAAGCAGCCACAACAAAACGCGTGAGCCGTTTGACATTCCAATTGGAATTGCAATTCCAATCGGAAGGCGGCGAGGCAGAGCTTAGGCTAACCCACAGCAGCAGCTGTGCAACATTTGACCTTGGCATTGTATTTAATTTTATTGCGAAACATAAGTATTATGTATGTATGTACATACATTCGTTAACAATAAGAGTGGCCAAGCAGATTGAAAGCAAGCTTTGAAAGCATCGAATTTTATGACAAAGTGAATTATCGCATAAAATTTAATTTATTTATCTCTAATTTAAAATCTTCATAAAACTTAAATTTTTATGTGCTTTAAAAGCTGTTGAATTATCAATAATCTGCCTGATTGACAATACAATACAATAGAATAAAATAAGACTTTCGTTTTTATTTCTCAATAAACTTTATGACACTTTTGTTTCTTTTAATCATTTCAATACACGATTGCACATTATGATCAGGCGGAGGCTACATGCATTATATTGCACAGTATCAAACAAAAATTTAAACTTTTTACTGTCTCCAATCCGGTCTCATAGATCATAGATCATAAAAACAATGTTCGTTAACTTCCGTTTTTTTTAAAACATATTAAATAAACTGCCTGAGTTGACTACGATTTCTTAAGCATAATCGCCTAGCATTGTTTTACAACACTAGTTATTCGATACATTCTATTATAATACTTTGCAGTGTTGAGCAAAACAAGTGATTAGACGTTTTCTTAGCTTCTGCTGAAATCTGTGCGTGATAAGCATAATTTGTATTCTCTTTCGCTGCATCGAATTTTTATTTCTAGGCAGCCCCATGACTAATTCATCTGTGGGTCAGCCACGCGCTAGATAATCAGCCTTGACCTTAGTAGAAGAAAATCCAACTAACAGCAAAGTGCGAGTACAAGAGAAAAAGACAACTAAAGACATCGTGAATCGCACGTGCTGCATGCGGTGGAGACAGCAATAGCAACGCCCACGCAAAGCTTTGCATAGAAAAATGAAAAGACGAAAAGCCGCCGCGAGAAGAAAAACGAAAATGCTAAAATGGCAAAACAATCAAATGTGCGGCCAGCCTTGAAAAGCCGCATGGTGAAATAAGTGAGTGCGAAATTGAGGCGAGTGCAGTTGAGTATGAGGCGAATTTGAGTGAGAGGCAAATGAAAAAATAATAGTGTATACAAATCGCATGCGATAAACTTCGCGTACGTGTGCGAGCGCATGTCCGTAGCTGTGTAGCTGTGTAGCTGAGCGCGTGTGTGCATGTGTGCGTGAGAAACAGAGAGACCGAGAGCGAGAGCGACAACAGCAAGCGAGAACAAGGCAAATGCGAAACAACAACAAAAGTGTGAATTCAAATTCCAAAGATGTCGACAAAATAAATATGAATACAACAACAGCAACACTGGAAAGATACAATAAAATTGCGCACAGTACGATTGGGCGAATAAGCGTAAATAATAAAACAAGGTAAATTTTCTTAAACAAGTTTTTTGACTGCAAAAAAATAACATTCTCAACGAGCGTTTGTTGTTTTTGTTGACTGTTAATTTGAGAGATTTTTTTGGGATTTTTTTGCACAATGGGAAACTTATTGCGTTCTATGCAACAGCCTAAACAACCCAACGCAACTCATAAATAAAAGTGGAATGCATAGATGAAGGAAGGTAGGGGGAGGAGTTGAGAACTTACGATAAGATTGCGCGGAGTTGTTGCCGTCGTGGTTATTGTTGCTGTCGTTGTCGATATCGTTGTAGCCATATCAGGCAAAAAGTCCAATTCTTGTGCCGTTGTCACCTCATCTTCCGCCTCCTCGACAGCCTTTGTTAATGTCCTCGTTGTTGTCGTTGCACTTATTGCAGTTGTTGTTGTCGTTGCTGCTGCTGTTGCCGCTGTCGCTGCCGCTGCTGGTTGCGTTTTTGTTGTGCGTTCGACTTTAACTTTCATTGTCGCTATTGTTGTTGTTAGCACTGTTTCGCTTTGTTATTTCGAATTTCGTACACAATGCACAAAATTTACATGTGCGGGCGATATATTGTTTAGCTCTCTTTAACTTACGCTCTCTGCGCTCACGCTCTGTCACGGTTTTATTTTGTATCTCTTTCTGCCTGCGGTTTACTTTTCCAGCTGTCAAATTGTTGCTGCTGTCACACTTGTTATTGTTGCTGGCTGTAGCTGTTGCTGTTGTTGCCAGCCTGTCTGCCTTCTGTTTGTGTTAAAATAAATTGTTAACGGGTAGCGCAGAATTTTCTAGATTAACTGGCAACGCCCCGCACCCACCACTCTGCTGTAGCCGTTATTTCGTTTTGCACTTCGTACGGCGAACTTAAAGTTTCAAAATGCTCGCCTTGGCTGTTGAATATGTCGCAATTCAACACCAACTTTTATGACGTTTGACGTTGTTACAAATGGACGATAAGAGGCATAAACGCACATACAGACAGGCATACGTACATACACGCGCAGGCAATTACTTTTACTCTGGATAAAAACAAATACCTGGGACAAAAATGATATTTCTTCTGCGGCGTTCACGATCTCACTTATGAAAAACAGAGCAACAACACGCATGCATAAGAGCGCACATATAAACAGAAGCAACAAATTCAACCGAATCGAGCGTACAATAAAAACGTTTGTCTGCTTGTTACGCGGCGAATTGTTGTTGTGATAGCCGTAGCTTAACGCGTGTGTGAAAGAGACAGGGTGAGAGAGATAGAGACGACGAGTATGAGAGGGGGGAATTAACTACACGGAGAGACAAAGACAGTGACTGGGGGACGTAGCCGCGTGGCTTTCCGTGGCCGTTGCAGTCGCGTTGCCTTAACAAAAAGCGAAAAATAACTGAGCTAGTAGCTCCCAACCAGCCCGCCGTCGTCATCCGTACGTTCGCGTGACGTTTTGGCCATTGCTAGGCACACACACATGCAGACAATTAACACACAGATACGCACGCACACATGCGCCGCCTTATGCTGGAAATTAAAGATTACTGGTATACCAGGGCTGCACGCTCGTTGGCAAACACCAGTTGCAGATTACCAAACTATTTTAATATGGTTAATGTTGACATATTAATTTAATTACAATTAGGTTTAACTTTATAAAAATATGAAGAAAAACGTATAGCTAAATAATTGGGAGATGAAATTTTTAAATAAAAAAAAAAAAAAAAACTCAACTTTGAAATAAAAATAAGAAACTCGGAATTCAAATCATTTTAGACAGTTCAAATAGTTGGTCTATAATATATTTGCAAAATCACATAAAGTAATTATAAAAAAAACTATGTGCACATTATGAAATGAAAATAATATTGTTGATATTATTAGACTGCTTACAGATAAAATGATTAAATGAAATTTAATTATTAAACTCTTACAGTAATCATCATTCGAAATAAAAAGAATGAATTTAATAAAAAAAATATATACATTATTTCAAAATATACATAGGTCCCTCGTTTATTTCCGAATTGGAACTGTTCATGCAAGTACCAGTTCACAGTCATAATCCACCCTGACGAATGACTACATACAAGCAGAGCAAGCAATGATTGTCAGAATGAAGGCACAAAGCAGATAGCAAGAAGATTGCTCGCGCGCTTCACTCTCTGCTCTGAATCTCTCTCTCTTTCAACATACACACACATGCACAGGAGCAGCAACAGACAAACCGAAAAAACACGAATTTTTATCGCATGCAATAGACTTTGAGTGTAGCTCTCGCTCTCTATTTTTCGCTCTTTCGCTGCCCCCACTCAACTTTTGTGAACGATTGAGCGACTATTTGGTTTGCACTCAAATTAGAGAATTTGGCGCGCAGCTCGTTTGTTGACATTTTCTACTTGGCCGCTCGGCTGTTGTTGGCCGCGTTTCATTTTGTTTTGATTTCAGCGGCATTGCTCACTCTCTCGCTCACACACTCATCAACTTGTACTCTCGCCCGCTCGCTCTCTCTGCTGTGCACATGTTCAACTCGTGTTATGTATGCCAATGTGGCATCCCACGCACCTCGCTCACTTGGACCGGTGATGACTCATCGGGGTTTCTACAAACACACACACAAGCACATACGCACGTTGAATACCTGTGTGTATACAAATTGGCTTCACTGTAGGCCCCCTGCTTGGTATTCGCGCAGCGACAGGTTCCACAGCCCCCATTGCCAATTGAGTCCTATTGAAAGCCATTTGTTGCGCACAGTGAAGACTCCTAAGAATGCACAGCCAAATCTGATAAGCCATAATATTTCAGACAACCCTCGTCGTTCAGTTGCCTTTTCCATACTTTTATGCATATTGAATGGCCGAAAGCAGCACAAATAAGTTAGAGCTTTGCATGTATCTCTCAGATACATTTTGGACGCGTGCTAAATGCGCCTATTAGGTTTGGCCTGCCAGACCTGCCCATTAGCCAGGTAGCCAGGTAGCCAGGTAGCCGAGTGGCGTCTAAATCTTGCCCAGCCATTAAGCCGGCGCACACCAGGACGCCGCGATAAGACTCGCCTCGCGTCGCCCCGACTGCATTTCTGTCCGTCTGAGTGCCGTCAACGGTGGCTGGCGTCGTGGCACTTCCAATTGTCTGACTCAATTAGATAACCAGACAGTGGAACAGACGGAAGGAAGAAGGCACGGTACGGCACGGTACGGCGGCAAGGTGACAAGTCGAGGAAGTCGGTGCACGGTGCAATTGATTGACCCAAACGCAAATGTTCGCATTCAGTTGATCCTCTGCCTGAACAGGAACTGCACCCATAAAAAATTTGTGTGTGAGTGTGCAGTTGTTATTGTTGTTGTTGTCTTCGAGTTGCTTGAAAATCTTCCAGAAGTTTTACGACTTTTGTAACTGAATGGTGAAATTGTTAATCTAGTTGAGAGTGTGCTCGACTAAACGTAACTAAATTACTTCACATTTCTGTAATATCTACACATCCATAAGGGGTAAAACTATCCATGTTCACTATAATTGTATTTATTTGACTTCAGCTTATTTACATAGTCGCAATTTAAACTGTTATGAAAGCATTTACCTCTCCCTCGTCTTCCTAACTACCTATCTAGCGCTTTTTATGAACTCAATTTTTAGTATCTGACGATAGATAGGGCCTTCTTCTTACTGTCTTGTTTAATTGCTTATTTGACGATCGTCACGATCGTTGCGATTCTCGTCATTTCCATTGTCGTCGCCTACGTCATATCTGACATCGGTTTCATATTACTATGGCTATTTCTTTCGACATAGAGAATTACTTGGAATTTCTATAGAACTTCATGGAATTCTGTTGACGAACAATGGAACATCGACACAACGGAATTTCCGGCGCTAAAACCTAACCTAACCAACCTAAAACTATGCTACACATATGCATATAATAACTTAAAGTCGTCTATAAAAAGACGATCTAGCAGTTATAGTATATATCTCTTAAAAGGGCTGACTAATGCGCCATTTCCGTTCGAATCGACGGCGCTTAGTCATCCTCTGCGGAAGAAAAAAAACTTTAGTTAAATGCAATTGGCAAAGTTGGCTTCTATTTTAAGCCAAATTGAATTGTTTTGTTGATTAGTGTAAAAATAAAAGGCAAAATCTGTTTCATGGACATAATTTGCTTGGGACTTTCGCAGACGCTTAACAGCATTTGAATCGAAATTATAAATTAAAACAAATTATCAAATTCGAATGCTTTAAGACCAGACCTTGAGGCTAAGACACAAAAACAGCTGATTTTCTTCATTTTCTCTTATTTACTTACTTATTTTTATTTTTTGCTAATGGGCGTTGCACTAGCCAAAAGTGGGCGTGGCTGCAGCACATTGCGACGCAATAAATGATTAACGAATTTAATGGCTTTGTTGTAGAATCGACTACACTGGGCTAAGCATAACGAGGTAGCTGGTAGGCGAGCATTGCTAGCAGCTACCCTGGAAATGATAAAGTTACGATGTGATAAATTTATATGTATGTACTAAAATATATAACTATACCTCAATGAATGATTAGGAACTCAAAAAATAATTACAATCGATTATGACGATTATGACGATTATGATTATGCAATAATTTTTTGAGATAACAGCTAAGATATATATGTAGATTTTGCGTAAAAATTAAAATTTAATAATTAAAATTCCAAATTTCATCAAATCCGCTCATTGAAAATTAGATATCAGGCTATGATTGTATTCTTATCTGTTTCCAGCGGCATACCTTGTCAAAATCTTAGCTCATTTGCTTGTCCACTTTTAATGGGTATACGAAATAATACTCAAATGTGACTCTCATTAAAAATAAAGCATACGAAAAATAATATCAGCAGCAGCAGCAACAACAGTTAAACGACTGCAATTTAAAGTTGTTCATTTCGAGCGCTTAATTGTTTTTGTAATAATTAACAACAACATCTACAATAACAGCACTAAAAACAAAAGCAACAACAACTGCAATAACTACAACAATGGCAGCAAAGCAAAGCAAAGTTCAAGGACCAGCTACAGCCGGCGTTTAACAGTTCACAAAAATCTATAACATTAACATGCAAGACACAACTGTAACAATAACAATAACAGTCTGTCACACAGCAGATAACAACGGATACGAATCAGATGTTACAAAGTTCAAAGTTTTGAGGAAATCAAAGTGAATTTATAAGAAATATGTTGAGCTGTAAGTTCAGTCTGTTGCATAACACACTGTTAACTGTCCAATAGTATGTAAACAAGACTAGATCTATTAACTGAAAGCGACTATATAACACTATATTATCAAAAAAGACGAAAAATCGATAAGAGCGCAACACATAAGAAAGTTAGAGTTGGGCGTAAATTTATTCAAATATTGATATTTTCTCTACAATACTCAGACCAGAGCATATACACTTTACAGCTCGTATATACCTTACCGGTTTTTCTATAGTTCTTTACAATTTTCTGACAATTTTCTCAATGACGACTATCTATATCAAATTTGAAAAGGTAAAATCCAGAAACTTTCAGTATGTAATTAGTAAACTCTTAATCGATGAAATTGGGATGAAATTGGGTTAGAATACAATAAAACTCAATTTGAAGAAACAAAGAGACTTTAGCTAATCTAACTTGAACCGATTTTCTCCGACTAAAAGTTTCCAGAGACAGCCAGTTGTAAGGCTTCAATATTTACATTAAGTGTCATAAGTGAGTAATAGCTAATTAGATCATATTACAGAATTGAAATAAAAAGTTCCTGCATATACAATTTTTATACTTCTTGATTAAGACAATCCCTTCAGTTTAGCTGATCTATTAAAAACAAATTTTCTTGAACAAAATAGTATAATTAGATGTAAAAAAAAATTTCTATCTAACAAAATAATCACCGTGACACGTCGAATTGAACTTTAATGTACATATAGCTACAAATCTACACCTTAAGTTCCATTTAGTTAATATTGAAAAAGAATTAGTTAATCGCTGGCTTTCTGCCTATTAAACTTTCCTTTTGATTGCCTTTTAAGAATAATTACCCAGATTGAAGTTGATTGCATTTTAAAAGCATTCCTTGAAGGTCAAATTGTAAAGGTCAAGTTTTACAAAACACTCAAAGTGAATTATATGTTTTGATTGTGCTGATTTTATTGCGATTGGGAATGGATTCCAATTTTGTGATTTTTATGACTTTCAAAATTATTTAATTCATAATATTTATACATACATTTAAAAAAAAATTATAATCAAATTCTTCCTGAAAATACCGTAATTAATAAAACTATATTCAATTCATTCAGTCTCTAACTCTCTCCGTCTTTAACCGTTTATTAACAGTGCTGTTTATGCTATGCGCTGCTAATGTTAATTACTTAACAGCGACCACGTTCGCCTCTGGTTGATAAGGAACAGTTGGTCAAATATGGGCATGTCTAGTTGCTTGTGTTTTGGCATTTCCGCTACGCTTTTTTTCTTGTTGTTGTTGTTTTTGGAGCGTATTTTTAACAGCTTGCAACTTCCTGGGCATGCCAGGGCAGTCTAGTTCAACAGGGCGTGGCAGTTGGCACGGCCAAGCTGGCTAGCTTCGTGACTTTACAATTGTCATCTTATCTCGAACTTGTTGTTGTTGCTTTTGGTGTTTCAACTTGACGAAAAGGGAGCTTTGGAACTAACCTAAAGCCTATGCGAAAACCATTTTTTGAAATGGCTGACATGGTAACAAAGACCTTATTCATATTTAATATTTAATATTTTCTGTGTGTGTGTGTGGAAACAGCTCTAAACGAACAATAAAGATATCAGCTGATGGCATCTAGAATAAATATTTGTTAACTAAGACAAAAGCTGTATTTTTCAGTTGTAGCTGTTAAACTTCCTTCATTCCTTCATATTAATAAACAATTTGAAAAGCCTTTTGAAATAAAAAGCAAAAACACTTTAGGGACTAACCTTTTTAACTATAATATGACTTTAGATTGTAATTCGAGTGGTTTTTCAATAGCTTCCAAAGTAAATTATCAAATGATTACTAGTTAAAGTTATATCTAAATAAAGAGACTGTTACTTGCACTACATAGATTCAAAATAATAAAATATATGCATAAATATAATATATATAAAATATGTATATATATTTTTTATTTTGCTTTCTGTATTTATTATTATTTTTATAGCTGTCTGCTGGCTTAATTTAAACACACATGCGCCAACTTTTTTCGCTGTTCTCGTTCCCCCTTTTCACGTTTAGCTTCACTTTGCGAGTTGAAACAAATTTAACTTATTAAAAAAAAAAAAAACGAAAAAATCGTATTTTTGCGCTTGGGGTGCGGCATTCCCACGCCGATGTGAAATATATGTGGTAGCAAATATTTGTGCGCAAATCGACATTAAAAATATATGCACATTATTTCTTTCGCTTTATTTTATTTGAGCGAATTTCTCATTTCATTCAGTTCATTCATGCGCCGTATGCGTAATGTGCGTTGCGCATACGCCCCATTCGCCATTTTGCTAAGCGCATTTTCAGTTGTAATTTAACTAACAATAAGACGCAATTTGAATGACAAGATGTACGCGATACACACATTTATACAAACACACACACAATCGCACAAAGAAACGTACACTCCGCCTACTGCTAAAACTGACTCCACCCACAAAACCGCAAAAATGAAAAGCAAAAGCAAAAGCAAGGCAGAAAAAGTCATCGCATATAGAGTGAGATAACATGCTGTAATTTAATCGTATGTAAGCCCTGCACTTAGTGTTGCTGTCAAAACGTAATTAGCTATGATTTGCTATTAATTATATTTAAAACATTAGAAACATTTGAGCTTCTAATTAATACTACAGCTGCAATTTAAATCGGCCACCAAATAAATCAAGAAAATTTTTTTAAAAATTCTAAACAATTTGCCATTTGTTCTACCTAATTGTAATTGTGTGTGATTTTTCTCACTCACTCCTACATCAAGTCATTTAAAAAGCTTGGCTCACAGGATAGACGCACTCCTGTTAAACAACGGAATCACAGGTTCGAGTCCAGTCGTGGATTTATTTTTATAAAACTATCAATTATTTAGTTTTAAGACTTAAACTTTTTTCTTAAAACGAAAATAAACTTCTGTATTATACGTATGTATTTTCTGCATCATAATAATATTTACTTACAGAGCATTGTTGCTGTTGTTGGGTTTGCTGCTGCTGTTCCAAACGTCCGCCACCTCCCACGCCGCCCACAGTTGCTGCAACAGTGAACTGCGCACGTAGCAGCTGTTGTGCGTCCTGTGGAAGCGCCTGTTGCGTTTGTTGCATGTGTCGTTGTGCGGGCGCCAGAAATTGTTGCTGCTGCTGCGATTGCTGATGTTGCTGCTGCTGTTGTTGCTGTTGCAGCGTAGCATAGTAGCAGCTGCTGACAGGCGCTGTTGTTGCAGGCGCTAGTTGTTGCTGTTGTTGTTGTTGCGTGTAGTTGATGTAAGTTTGTTGCATGTATTGTTGCTGTTGTTGCGGCTGTTGCTGTTGATGCTGCATCCAGTGCTGATTATAATTGACTGTTGTTGTCATATTATTGTTGTTGTTGTGACGCTGTTGCTGCTGAAGCTGTTGTTTGTTGTTGCTATTCGCTATCAACAAGGCAGTGCGCTGTTGCAGCTGCAGCTGCGTGGCAACGTTGTTGTTGTTGTTGCTGCTGTTATTGTTATTGTTGGCCCAAACAGCCCAATTATCGGTCATATTACTAAACTGCAACCTTTGTTGCTGCTGTTGTAGCTGCTGTTGCTGCTGCAGATTACTGTTGCTGCTGCCATTGCCACTACTGCCGCTGTGTTGCATTTTGTTGGCTGGTAAGGCAATCATCAACAATGCAACAAAATTATCAACGTTTATCACAAGATTTTCTCTCTTTCTCTCTCTGTTTGATTTTTGTTTTGTATTTTTGTTCTTTTTTTGGCTTAGTTTATCATTTATTTATTCGTTTGCTCGTATTCCATATACATTATTTTTGTTCCTTATGTATTTATTTATATAAGTTTAATTATATGCAATATTTGGTAAGTTTTTGGGTATTTGTTCTATTTAAGATGGTAAATGGCCTTTTCAATGAGTATCTCTTAGCTGCAAAGATAGTTTTTTACAGGTTTTAGATGAACACAGTGAAGCTTGTATATTCGATAGGATTTCCAAAAAAATACATTTAACTATATAATTATAATTTTATTGAATTTAATTAAATTTTATTAATTCATATAATATAAATGTAAATAAATGTAAATCGATAAATGAAAATTTATTTTTCAGATTCATTAATATTTAACAATTTTATTTATATTTATAATGATTCATATTAACAAAAATTAATTGAATTCATTTTTTTTTTTTTTTTTAATTTCTTAAAGCCTCCAAAGTTTCTTGTTCGTTTTAGCGAGCTTTTACTGTGACTGCTTATTATTATTATTATTATTATTATTATTATTATTATTATTATGATTATTATTATTATTATTGTTATTATTATTATTATTATCTTCTTTCATTTTATCATATTTAATAATTTGGCTTCATAATTATCTTTATTCTATTTTTTAGTTCATATTTTCATTTTAATTTTTATATGTTTATTATTTTGTTTTTGTTTTTTTTTTATTTTTTTTTTTAGTTTTTGTTTATTTTTTTATATATTTTGTTTATTCTTTATTTCAAATTTTCTTTGCACTTTATATTTTTCATGCTAACAATATTTACTAATTATTTGCATAATGTGCAATTGCACAGGGCAGATGGATATATTGAATATTTATTATTTATTTTTATATGTATATTTATTATAAAAAGGTCTTGTTGCGATGACTCAACTTTTCACTTGACTCGCTTATTATTACACTACACTTTATACAATATATGCACACACAATATTCACATACACATATGCACATATCCGCGTGTGTGTGTGCGTGTAAATGCGAGTATCTGAACTTTTTAGTTGTGCGCGCAATATGTAAATTAATTTTTATTCATCCCGTCGATTTTATTTTGTTTAATCTTGCTTGTTTCTTTAATTTTGTTGTTTATTGTTTTTTTTTTTTTTTTTTTTTTTTTTGCTAAAGAATTTGCATATGCGCCTGGCCACGCCTTGTCCTCTTGGCCCCGCGTCGCTTCGATGACTCCTGCCTGCCCGCTATGGAGGCGCACACGTGTCGGGAAAATGGTAACGGTTACATAAACGAGTAGCGGTAAACGGCGCGTAAACAAACACCAAACAAACAAGCGACAGGCGAAACAACTGCAACTGCAACAAATGTTGAGCAAGGGGGCAGCTGGTTGGAGGGGGCACCGAGTGGGGTGGATAACATAAGCTGTTTAATTGCTACGCTTCTGTTTTCATTTGCTTTTTACGACAACTCCACTGCGCGCACGGATTAAATTACGTGATTCTTTACTATAAACATACAAGCATACACACACACGCAAACACAAAGCACACATACACAGGCACAGACACAACAGGCGTTCAGGCTGGAAGTCAGAACGCAGACGCAGTTTGTTTATTATATTTAATAAGTTTGCACTTTTGCTTGATTTTATTTGCCCGCATGTCTTGCACCCTATTTGCTGTGTTTCTGTGTTTTCTTTTTGCTTGTTTTCTAACTTCGATGCGTTGGCATCTCCTGTCACTTCCACACGGCAGCAAGGCACAAATTGTATTAAAGCACAAAATGAAAATCGAATTTTGATAAACCTGCGCTCAGCAGGCAAAGCAGCACTTACACACATACACACACAACACTGACACACAACGCACACACATTTGCTTACACAGCTAACGAAACACGGACGCAGCAGCGAATGTGTTGAAGACGGCGACGATCGTTCGTTTGCTTCGCTTCGCTTCGTTTTTGCGTTTCGGCTCGCGATCGTTTCAATTTGCCTCGTTTCGTTTACGGCCGCCTTTTGGGCTCTGCTCTGCTCTGGCCGGGTTCTGGGCTTAAACTGCGCCGCCAGGCCAAAAACGCGAGCCAGAAATTGTCAAAAAATGCACAGCTCGAAAAATTGTGGTTGTTGTTGTTATTGTGACTAATCGTGTTTGGTGGTCGCTCGCGTCAATGTCCAACGAAATGTTGCAGAGACCTTTCGCGGCGCCAAGTTGAAAATCGGCTCGTGCGTTTTGCGAATTGACCAATTGGGTGGCTTGGGGAAGATCTTTTACTGTTACTTGTCGCTGCTGCTGACCGCCGTTGCTCACCGCGTAATTTTGTTCCGTTCCGTTCGCTTTGCTGGTTCATAGATCACTCACAGCGCGTTGTCGTCTTCTTGGCTGCTTTGCCTGCAAGCCGCTCGACGCAAAGGCAGACGCTAACGCTTACGCTGACGTTGACGCCGGCGTTCTCTATGACTAATGCTGACAGGCACGCGGCTGTAGCTCCAACTACAAAAACACTAAGTAGAGCAGCAGCAACGACGTCAGCGTCGGCGTCGGCGTCGGCTTCGGCACCAACAACAAGTGCGAGCTCCCTGCAAAGAGCTGAAATCAGTTTTGTTTCTGCCGTTACGAGAATCTATGAAAGCACAACAATAACATGCCAAAATATGCGCGACGTGCCTACTTTTTGAGCAACAACAAGATCAACTTGGTTCTTGTTGTGCACACACACATGCACATTTTATATTGTGTGTGTGTAAATGCATTATAATCAGTTTTAGCGACACCTTGCACCGCCTCAAATGCAAATGATCCTGGCACACTCGCACTTACACAGTCCCACACACGCATCTCACTCGCGCATTCTCTCTATTTGAATACCCGCTCTCTTACATAAACATATATAAACACACAAATACATACACGCACGCGCGCGCAGAAATTTTCGCCATGCCACCCTCTCTTGCTCACTGTTGCTCTTTCTATCTCTCTCTCACGCTCATGCTTTTTACCTGGCTCGAAATGTTAATTGAAGAATTTATTGTTCTGCTTCTTATTGTTGCTGTGTTTACGGCTGGCGCTGGCCTGGCGACGACGTCGGCGACGGCGGCGGCTCTTTTTTTCTTTTCTTCAATTGTATTTGTATTTGTCGCGTTTAATTATGACAGCAACAACAACCACATTGATAGCGACAGCAAGAGCAAGAGCAGCAGCAACAGCGACGGTGGCGGCGGCAACAAGCCGATCATTGACTCCGTTGCGTCGCGTCGCTGCTGACGCCTCCGCTGGTCGGTTTTGGATTTTTTTGCTTAAAATTGTTGACTGGCCTTTAAATATGGCTCGCTGCTGTTGATAGGATTCTGCATAAGAAGCAACACAACTGATCCCAAGAATCGGAAATACTTGTGTAAATTTGCCCCATTGTCTGTTTATACTAATGCAAGTACACACACAGGGACACATACAGGCATACATTACACATGTTTGTCTGGCATATTCGCCATAATATTTATCGCTGTACATTTTAGAGTATATCAAATTCGCTCCAAACAAAAAAGCACATTTCGAACTTTGCAACCCGTTGACATGTTAATGACATTTTTATAATGCGTGCAAAGCAAAAGCAACAACACAAGCACCAACAACAATAGCAACAAAGGCGGATGCAGCATTTCGCTTTATTAATGGAATGGCGAGAAGGGAGCGGCGACTACAACAAATCGTTTTCGCTGTTCTTTTTTTTTCGGCAAAGGGAGCGGTCGCGGTTCACAAATAATGTACATAATGCATTTATTTCCATTGACGTTTGCCAGATTTAAACGCATTTTTGATGTACGAGCTGTATCTGTGCTGTGCTCACACATACGCATGTACACACATATGTATGTATGAATTTACTTATAAAAAAGCTCAAATACAGACAGCGAGCTGTAAAAGGTAACGGGTACAGTGAACTCGGCACGAAACCCGTGCGTTTTAAAATCGCCTGTAACGTTTGAAGTGACGCGATCAGCGCGCGCAAGGAAAGCAAAAGGTTTTTCCTTTTACTACACAAAAACACATTCACGTATGTACAACTTATGTGCATAATTGGCGAATGTGCAGAACCAAAACAAAAAGCTCAAAGTGGCGGCAAAAGAACAGAAGCCGCCTTCGCTTCGCTGCGGGCGTTTTAAAACGCGCCGCACTACTACTTCGACAAGAGGAAGAGAGGTCGTGGTCGTGGCCGTCTTGCTGTTATTTACTGTCGTTTGCCTTGGCCCAATTTCACCGTCCCTCTTCATGCGCTTCACTCGCCTTACGCTCTTCTTGCGGAAGTTATTCACATTCCAAATGAAGCGAACACCGAAAAGTGAAGACATTGCTTTCGAGTGCAGTCGTTCCTAGTGCTTTTCCTTTATGCTGTCTTGTTGTGTCTTTGTTATTGCTTTTATTAGCACGTTTTGGTTTTATGAACGCAGCGTGATTTCTGTTTTGTTGTTGCCATTTAACTGCGTCGCAGCTTTTTATTGTAGTTTTCTCGTTGGGTTTCGGCAACAGGTGTGGCCCTTCTAAAGCAAAGCAATACACACTCGCGCATACATATGATTGCGATGTAGCCTGTACATTGAACTTACAGGCGAGAGACATAGGCCAAGAACCGTCATGGGAATGACGTGTTCGACATCCTTATCGCAACAAAACTAACATCAACAACAGCAACAGCGTGACGTCTTTGGGGCATTTCTACAAAATTCTGTAGTGTACGGAACTGGCTTACGTGACCATGACTCATAGCGGAGCAACCCGCTTCGATTTCTAACCTACATTAATCGAGCAGCGTCGACGTCGGCGTCGACGTCAACGCTGGCGTTGGCGTCATCGTCAATGCCGCTGTCAATTTAGTATGCGCAACTCACTTTGCTAACGCTGTGCACTCGCTCTCCGTGTCTCTCTCCCTCATTCGCACTTGTTCACTCTCACTGTCGTGCGCTCTTTCTGTTGTGCTACCGGACCTAGGTCTACAAATCAGTTATTATACACACACATAGAACGTATTTATGCATGTTTGTTCATGCACGTTTAATTCTGTTGTGGAGTTTAACAAAATCTTAAAACTTCGCTGATTTGTGTGAATCGAGATTCTTTAGGCAGCCCCATAAAAAAACTCCAATCAGCCAGAAAAACAAAGCAAAACACTAAATGCCTTTTGCCCAAAAAGCAAAATAAATAAATAAAAATAAACAAAGTACATACAAACAGTAAGAGCCGAAACTTAAATACTCTATAAAGAATATACCTAGTTAATGTTATTTTATATGTATTTATATGTAAACATATGTATATACATACCTAACATCAATATACATAAATAAGTATGTATGAATATTATTATATAATATAAAAGCATTGGAAATTCTCGAATTTATAACAACTTTTAAATATGGTATATAGAGAATACAAATCAAATAAAACCAATAAAAACAAGCCAAGCTTTGGCTCTGGCTCTGGCTCTGGTATTTTTATGCCCTCCGCTCGAAAGTGTCGGACGTCGAGGCATACATATTTCAATTCCGACTTGTCAAGCGCAAAAGGCTCGTAAAGCTAAATCTGAAATCAGCAAAGCAGCAATTCACGGGTTTTTGGGGTAATTAATCGACGGCTGCCACATGGAGCAGAGACACTCAGATACACACACACACACACACACACACACACACACAGAGACCCCAAATAACCGAGCAGACCCCAAAAATAAGAATAATAAAGACCCCAATCGAGGAGGGGCATTTGTAAAAAAAAAAAAAAACACTTTAAGAAATTTTGGCGATTTGAAGATTCGAAATGCAATTTCCATTTGAATCTAATTAAGTCGAATCGTAAAAAGCTCAAGTAATTTTGGTATTAATTAAGTTTGAATGTTTTTTATGTTCTCATCTTCGAGTATTGCCTTAAATCTCGCATTTGTATATAGTATACTTACGGGAGTTGATTTTAGGTTTTTATACTATACATAATATATCAAGCATTTCTAAAAGAATTTTTAAGTATACGAAAATGTATAAAATATATAGATTATTGAATATTATGGATTATAATCAAGGAAATATATACATTTGCAAAAGTATTAGATATAACAATAATAAGTAAAGGATTAATATATAAAAATATACCCAGTCGGACTTGACACCACAGATAAAACACTTCCACATTAAAAACCTTACACACCTTAAAACAAAAACATAAAATGAAAATAAAAATAAAAACTCAACAGTTGACTTTGTCCAAGTGGAAGACTTGATGCCCTTAAAAATACGTTTATCATCTAGTAAAAGGAGATACAAAAATATGTCTTTTAAATTTAAGCTTATAATATATTATATAATATAAATATTTCTCAATATTTAAACCTAGTTTCGAGCAGTACATACTTAAGCAATATGTTAGGGTATACAAAGAACGTTTGCACATAAATAAAAAAAAAATACCGTCGCTGTATAATAACAACAGTCGCAGCAATCCCAACAACAATAGCAGCAACAACAAAGGCTAAGAAGCGACGCAGGCGCAGGAATATGAAAAAGTTGTTGGGTGTTAAGTGTGGGATGGGTGCGGAGCAGGGTAGAAGGGGCATTACGCAGTTCATCTCAGTTTGTAGCATACACAGCTGTGTTGTTATTATTTCTGCTTGTTGTTGCTTTTTTTATTGTAGCGTAAATTTTAACTACCGCAACGCTGGCAGCGCAGTTGGCGATACAATTCCTAGAATTTCACAATCAATTTTTAACGCGATTCGTATAGCGAAAGGGTGTATTAGTTAGTTTATTATTATATACTAACATATGTATACAAACGCTTGTAATATAACTGAACCGTGTTAAAACCAGCAAACTTCTTGCAATATTTAAGTTTTTATCATATAAATATATTGATTTATAAGATATCATTGTTGGTGATAATCTTCGACTCTTAGTAGTAGACAACTTTGGGGAATATATTTCTCACCAATAACAAATAAATTTTATTTTATTTATGCATATTTGAAATATATCTATGACCATTATATTTTGTGTTTTTTTAATATTTAATATTTAGGGGCACCTACTTATGAGCAAAATAACTTTAAATTTATTTTTTTGCCTTGCATTGAATTCAATTTAAAAATTTTAAGAGGTATAGCTTAAAGCTTTATATATTATAGATTGATATTAGTGTGCCTGTCCTTTATATATTTATGCAAACACAAATTGTCTATCATAATGTGTGATTGTTGTAGTAGCAAAACACAATACAGTGCATCTGGCAGTGGATCATACACCACTGTTTCACTCTTACTTATTAACCGTATTTTTTGCTGCTGCTGCTTCTGGTTTGCGTAGTTTCTTTTAAATATATTTGTGAAATTGAATTTATTATTTCACAATTTTGGGCAGACACACAAGTACATATGTATACACATACACATGCATGCATACATATACATATACATATACATATGGACGCATGTGTCTGTGTGTGTGCCTTATAAGTCGCGCGACAATGGTAGCCTGTAATTGACCCACTTACGATCGCTCAGGCTCGTGTCGCGGCTGCGGGTGGCTGCATGTGGCTTGAACTTTATGCAGCGCTTGGCAATGCCAATTGCAGCCGAAATGAAAAGAAAAAAAAACATGTTGCACGTGTGCACCAAAGCCAAGCCTCGCCGCACAGTTTGGTCGCAAAACCTGTTTGCAGGCGCTCTAATTGCGCTCGTATTCAGATATCCAAGACAATCCTCTGCCCCTGGGCCTCGGAGCCAGCCCCCTCCGCGCTTAGATGCCATATTTTCATTCAATAAACTGCTGCATGCAGCCGCCAATTGTAAATATTGGCCGCTCGTGCCATAAGTCGGCACCACACTTGGGGCAAACGTCTCAATGTCCAAGGCGCATGAGTCACTGCAGTCAGCAGGGAGGGCTTCAGCTCGTAGACTTTGTTGCGGTTTGTGAATTGCCGCGTGAGCGAGGGGACACGAAAATGAAGATGAGTTGGAGGCACGATGGTCAGGCGTGGGAAGCAGAATTTGATTATGGTTGCTATATATGGAACTAAATAGATATATATATATATATATATATATATATATATATATATATATATATATATATAACATATATATATTTATATATAAAAACGGAAACCCAATCATGATAAGTAAATAACAAATATTTAATAATATAAAAACCAAATTAATTATCAATCAAAATTATTTATATTTTTTCACTCCAGTTTCGAAAAATCGTTTGAAGAAAACAAGTTAATAATCGTGCTAGTTCGTGTCACGTCATATAACACAATCATCGCCAGTTATGATCCTCGATTCTCGTCGCTCGCTCGGTTATTCTCATACGGTACACGCATTTGTGGAGTTTATCTGTTGCGGTTTGCGCTTTGCGCGGCTTTTCTAGCTAAACCCAAGTTGTTTTCTGGTCAAGAGATGTGGGAGGGGGCTGGCTACTTGTGTGTGTGTTAAACGTAGCTGGGCCCATTGTGTGGTGTTACGGTTGAAACTCTTTATTGACTTGTAGCTATACTTAAGTGTATATGTATATATACATTTATATGTATATATTTAGCTTATTTGCTTTGGGGGTTTGTCCATTTGGCGACAAAAGTGTATGTGTTTTTTATTATGGTCACACACACTTATGCATACAATATTCATATTTCTACAAGCAAAACGGAAACCCAATCATATGTATGCTCCGCACATAGAGGTATTGGGGAAAACCCTCGATGAGACATGCTCCAAAGTAGTCCAAGCTGAGACATAGATATCGTTTAGTCTGCATGTTAAAATAGTACAATAACAAAACTGTATCTCTATAGACTACTCCAATTTTCTTGGAAATTTAATTCTATTTGTAGCTTAGAGTGATAAGTAGAGATGTAAATATGTATATATTTATATTATTTGTATATATGTATACATGTATATCCATCGTATACATAGGAACGCTATGATCTCATCACTCGGCTGCAAACGATCGCTGCTACCTTCTTATCTCTGCTGACTTGCAAGAAGATAGTTTCCATTCAGAATGTGCGGCCTATGGTGCCGCTACTATTACGTCTGACTGTATTACCTTTATATATGACTAGTGGCAACCTATCTAAAAAGACAATATAGTACAATATTCTATAAGTTGATATTATCTAAGTACTTTGGTATAAAACCCCTATTAAGAGATAGCAAAACTTTTTGCTTCCAAATTAGTATATAGTCATTGTAACAATTCCCTATTTGCTTTTTCAATTTTAACTACCTAAATTCCGAAAAGGAAATTTATTTAAATTATCAAATCAAGTATAATTGTTGTATGCTATATATTTCATTTATATAGTGCTATCAAATAAAATTGCCAGTGAATGAATAGAGCTAAAGTTACCAACTAAAGTCAACAGGCAGGCTCATAAAACGGTAAAACTATTATGAAGCTTTATCATGTGTAGGTCGCAAGATCTGTAAAACATAGCTGAAATCGTGCAAAATCTAAGAGCAAAACAAAAATGATTAAAGAATATTGTCGAGCCGCTCCTACATGAGAAAAAAATAAACAAATATTGGAGAAGCAAAAAACAAACACAAAACGTAAAACATGAACATTAAAACATTAGGCAATGCAAACTGCATCTAATTTGTAGTATTCAACCATTTTTTTTGTTCAACAATTACAACAACAAACGACGCCGAAAACAAATCTTGAGCCAAAGCTAAAGCCAAAGGCAGCGACTCGTTGCGCTTTGATTGAATTGAATGTGAAACGTTTACGCTAAGGTTCTGAATTGCAAAAGCAAAAGCAAAAAAAAAAAAAAAAAAAAAAAATAAAAATAAAAGAAAACAACTGCATGGAATGCTGACCAGTGCAATGCCCTATAAAAGTTAGAAAATTATCTACCTTGACTTCTTTTAAAGCATTACATAAATAAAAAAAAACTCCATAATAAAATAAACAATAATTTGAATGTTTTCTACTAATTCCATATTTATTCCCTAAATGCTTTCGAAAAATAATTTAATTGCATTGCATATATATAAATTTTACTTTTTAAATGTAATTATTTATGTAAATCTCCAACAGAATTTTTTATATCTTATCGGTCAAAATTTCCTATACTACTAAAATCCTCCTAAAAATTGTCATTAAAGTCTTTAAAGCTCTATAGAAATACCATATTAATTTTCTATGAGTTCCCTCTAAATTTCCCATAAATTTCATTAAAGCTCCTTCTAAACTTCCTATAAGTTCCCCGACACGTATTATATTATAGAGTTCTTGAGCCTAAATTTTGTTATTCAATTAGTTTTTATTGTTGATATTCAATCAAATTTGATGGAAACTTATAAAAAATTCATTGAAAATTAATTTAAAATTTTAATAAGATATGCAATATTTATTTAATATATTTTTGTTTCTAGGGTATTTAGTTTTGTTGTTGTCATGCAGTTGCTGCTGCGACAACAATAATAATAATGAAAAGCATTTAATGCATTGTGTGCACGCTTAAAGCGAGAAAATTATGTGAATTTTATGAATGCTGTGCATTTGGTAGATTGTTTGGTGTTGTTGTTGTCGCACACCTGCGTGCCAAATTAACCGCATCGGTGACAAAAAAAAAAAAAAAAAAAAAAAAAAAAAAAACAATATCAATAATGATATTTCAAGTTTAAAAGGCGCAAAAATGGGTGGCATTTGATGTGGCCAAGACGCCGCTTGTCTTGGCTTGGCTTGGCCTGGTAGCTGGAGGGCTGGCGGTGGGTTAGCTTAGGCATTAACATAATGATCTCAATATTTGCACAGCTTTATCACGATCCAGCAGTATTTAATTATACGATTACGACAATATCACGGCAGTTCGCTTCATTTTCTGCCCCACACACACTTAGACACGCGATCTCCCTCCCTCTTTCTCCTCTCGCTAGGCTGGGCGTATGAGTAAGCGTACTCCGTGCTGCATTGTTGTTAATGCTGTGATTATTGCAATTGTTGTTGCTTGTCAACCAAACAATCCTCCCTCACGCGGCCCCACCCCTCTCCCTTAGACTAAGGAAATTGTTCTTAGCAATGATTTCAACAACTAAAAATACACTCCAAAGACATTTTCGTTGTTTTTTTTGTGGCAAACGAAACTATTCCATGCTGTGTACCCATTGCAGGTGCCTAAAATGGGCTGGATGGGTTAATTAGTTAACAGGTGTGGCAATATGAAGGTATAATATTGAGAATTTCGATGATTATCGATTTATGGCAATAAGTAATTCCAAATATTATATATAGGGGATCTCTGATATAGTCGTATATAAGAGTATATACATATATCAAGAGTAATTTCCTGTTAATTATAAATATTTTTAATTGAGAACCCCAGCAATTCGAATTAGACCCTTAACGATAAAGCAAAGATAAGCTCAGACGCTATTAATTTTGCGTCCACAGGGTATCACCCAGTTAGTCATACTGAACTAGAGCAATGCCGGTGCCAGCAGAGCTCGTTGTGTGAGTGATTGACTCATGGCAAGGGCAACTCGAAGCCAATCCAAATTCAAATTCAAGTGCAGCCAAAACGAGCGCGTGAGAAATGCAGCAAATCAAATTAGTGCAAAGTTTGCGGCTCGGCTCGGCCTGGTCGTACCTATAAATAAGTAAGTGGAGCGCCCCAAACGAATGGCGTGACAGGACGGCGTGAAGCGATTTGATATAATTGAGCACCAGCTCGCATATGGCATGATCGACCCCTCCTCTTGTCGGTCTTAAGCTGCGGGCACGACACTTGCCAATTGCCCTTATTATCGCTCTTCAGTTAATAATAATCTGTAAACATTGTAAACATTGTATTGGTGAGTATATTGAAGAAGTGGATAAGCCAGGGAGACAGGCGGTAGAGACATCTTATTTCTGAGCAGGAGGATGATAAATTGATTTTTGTATCGCAATATACCATATTAATAACTACGAATAACTTTTTCTGCTGAGCAAAACCCGGTAAGTATCGATGCAGATGATGAGCTAAACAATGTACTATTTATATAATACTCTTATAAGGTCATTAATATCCCCAAGGTTTGTTGATAATTTTGGGTTCCATTGGCATCTGCCTCTGAATAAATAATATCAAATTCTTGCAATTGTTAACTGATTTATCTCAAAAGCTATAGCCTTGGTTTTATATGATAGGAAAATCGGCAGGGTAAAATAAAACTCTGTTAAAAGAAAAGTACGAAAATTAGTGTGGTATAGTTTACTCATTACCTCATTATGAGGGATCAAATTAAAAAAAATTAACGTCAATATTAAAAGAAAGTTCAAAGCCCCCTTATTAAAAAAAAAATTCAGGAAAGTATAACATAGAACCCCCATAGCTATGATGAGTAATCTCAACAATGGATCAAATTTGCTTAATTTTTCTCAGGTTCAGTTAAAAAAAAAATATTTTAATAAGATTTAATAAATAATATTCTCTCAGGACACCCAAAAAGTAGGCTCTAAATAGAGAAAATGCAATGTCAAACTTCAGTTCAGAAATGTTATTTGTCAAGTTTAAGACTTTCCCAGAGCAGTTAGAATCAATTAAGATGGCAATAAGTACAGAAGAAAAAGCCAAAAAGGTTTTCTCCCAATGCAGTTATGGGCTTAAATAAAGAAACATCTGTGAGTCTTGTTAATGGCATTTATACAGCCCGATGTCTGTCAGTTGGCTGTGTGATCTATGCGGGCTCTTTTTTTTAGCACTCTATCATAGTGGTCCTTGAGCCACTGCCAACAACAACAAAAAAAGAAAACAGCTGTCCAAACAGACATTTAAATACAATACACGAGCGGTTAATGCCATGGGTTTAATTGTTGCAATTAGCAAATAATGCGAAACAGTTGTTAATCCAATTTTCAGAATCGACGAACAAAAGACTCCGCCGAAGTGCCAATCCATTCAATAAAAGACGAAAACTAAAACACACACTTGATTTGGGCTTTACATATGTAAATATTGACAATATATGCCGTATATACTGAGAAAATGAATTGTAGCTACAGAGGGAAAAGTCAAGCTGTGAGAATTTATTCGTATTGAGAGGCTTTTTCTTTTCTTAAGCTCAGATGGCTGAATCGCCTTAGTTCGTCGCGCTGATCATGAATATGTATACTTTACTTCCTCTTTCTGATTCCTGATTTTCCATTTTCAATGGTTTTAAACGCACATTTGTCTTAGCTAAAATATTTGGCATTGGTTTATGTGTTAAATTTTTCAAAATTTATTTTTATTGATGATTAGTACTAAATAATTTAAATTTTTTTAGTTTTTCTTCCTATTTTTTTTTTTTTCATTTTCAATATATCATTTACCACTTTTAATGAATTTCTTTGCAGTCTTTAAAATTTGTCTAAACAATGAATTTTCATGTTTTGTTAGTTTTTCGTTTTTTTTTTTTTGTGTTTTGTATTTTTTTTTTCATATAAATTTCATTCTCTAATATTTATGTTGCTCTGAAAATTGTATTTTCTAGAAATATTTAAAATGAATGCCACAAATATTCGGTTTCTAGAACTAGGTAGCTTTACTTTTCATTTGGATTCTTTTGTTTTGTTTTTTGTTTTTTTTTTTTTTTTTAATACCTTCTTGCTAGATAAATTGCAAAATATGTACTAATTCATATACAACTGATACGACGATGACAACAATCAGATTTTTTTTAAGTTTAACATTTTTTTTTTGGTTTTTCACTTGCGGTTATTGTTTTTTTGTTTTGAATATTCAAAAATATATATGAAAAAATTGTACACTGATATTGAGGTATTGGAAAAAATCGGCGTATATGTATATATATATATATATATATATATATATATATATATATATATATATATATATATATATAGAGAGAGAGAGAGAGAGAGAGAGAGGTCAAATATATACTTCAATATACATATATATAATATATATATATATATATGTATATGTGTGTGTAAAGTAAGGTATATATTATATATTTGTTATGTAACTTTGACATGCAAAAAATGGCTTGCGCTTGGTGCTGTTAGTGGGAAAATTCACATTTAAAAATTGTTGCTACCAAAAATTTGGGTTTTGCTTTCTTGTTTTTGGTTTTGGTATCTTTTTCCTATATAGAGCAACATAGGCAATAACAGGTGCAATTTTTACTACGTACAAATTGTTATACGAAAAAGCTTAAAAATTATTTCGTTTCATAATTGCTTCCGATTTTTCTGTATGTGTTTATTTATTTACTATATAAAAATACAATATATATATATATATATATATATATATATATATATATATATATATATATATATATATATATATATATATATATATATATATATATATATATATTAAAAGTCACAATTGTTATTTTGGTTTTCATCAGTTTTGCTGCGTGCATACAGCAAAAATGGCATTACAATTTGTTTACAGCGTTCCTAAAAAGTCATGATCTGAAATACTAATGTTATTTGGATTGGTTTTCTTCTTATAATTCTGAAAATGGCTGAGCAAATTAATAAAGGTTCTGTTGATAATACATACACACACACATACACATGCATACCATATGATATGATATGATGGAAGTGGAGTACAAAATACTTAGTTATACAAATAGCTTTGAAATGTGTCTGAGATTAACGCTTAGTTATGACACATGATTCTGATCAAAAAGAACTTCATTCTCTGCATGGCTTCCTCTGGTATGTTTGCAAAATACATTTAAATTGCCCGCCCGAATCTACGTGAACGTTCATACACATATATATATCATACGATCACTTATAATCATGCCATAGTTGTTGGGCTATATATATTATAAATTGCAAATTATTTACTAGCTAGTATGTCATTTTGTTATAGTATAGTATGTTTTACATTTATGGATATTTGACTAAGGAGGATTTGGGTAAATGCTTAAAATAATATCGTGACAATTTTAATAAGTATGAACATTTTTATTGCGCCTAGGGGTAAAAATCGAAATGGAGACTTAGACATCGAGTTAGCATTCAATGCACACTCGCCGCTCACACACACACATAAACACTAATACTCATACTGACACAATCACACAAATCGAGAGGCAGCCACACGCACACGGAGTTTATACAAGTACATGCATTCACTTTAGGCTTATAGTTGGTTGTTTTGTTTTTCTTTTGGAATAAGAGCTAATAAATATACAATGCTAAAAATTTCAAGCACTTTTGCTATTTTTTTTTCATCTGTAAATCCTTTTAAAGCTTTTTTGCGCCCAGTTTCAATGGGCCAGTTGCACGTTGCGCTCGTCGCGCCTCCAGTTCTCGCTGCCGCTGCAGCTTCTTCTCTTCGCGTTTACGGCGCGCTTCATCCAGTTTGCTGTTACCTATCATAAAAAAAAACGACATAATGCTGTTAATTAAGTACGTCGTTAAGTTCATATTGTACGACGAACTCACCTAAACCGGGTTCGTCTAGAGGCTCAAATTCGCCGTCTGCCCAGGAATCGCTGTTCCAATTGGCATTATGCGTTGAATTATTCAAATGTGATGTTGGCGGGCTAATGTTATTGCAATTGGTCAATGCGCCCGGCGTTGTTGGTGAAGTGTTGGCGCTGCTCGACAAATTAGCCAGCTCCTTTGGTCGCAGTTGCTGCCGCGATGGCGATAAGATGTTGTGTGAATTCAGTTTGGCCAACGGCTCGATAAGATCGTTTAGCTCATGCTGCTGCAGTTGCTGTTGATGTTGGTGCGGCAGCAGCGGTCGCTGCTGTTGCTGGCTAGATGATGTTGTTGAAGATATCGATTGTCTGGCCAGCTGCTGCTGTTGTTGCTCCTGTTCCGCTTGTTCCTCCTCCTCGCACTATGAAAGTGTGTTACGAAATTAAGTTGATTTCAGAATGTTTATAATTTGTTGTATTAGCTTACAGGATCCTCTTCCAAGCTACCCCATTCCTCATTGTCCCAGCCATCGCGCACTTCATTCAGGGGGTTGGTTGTTATCAGTTGACCATTATTGGAGCTAGCTGCCAGCGGACTGCTTGGATCCTGTGATGTCTGCACACACAATTTATATATAATAGGACTTAAAGTATTTTCAAATCAAACTCACATCCATTTCACCCCAGTTCTCATTATCCCAATCGTTGTTACCATAGTCAGAGGCTGAGGCGGAGGTATCATTACTTTCGTGTTCCAAGGATGTCATTGATGTAACGCTACTTGTAGTAGTCGACAGACTGCTACTCGATGGTTGTTCTGTTCCAAATAATATACATATTACTACTTATATTTGAGTATTTGTGCAAAACTTACCCAACGACGCTGGCTTAGATAGATTCCGACCTGTTAATGGCGGTCGGGGTCTGGACGAATCGCTTTGACTGCGATAGAATTTGGCTGTCACGGCAGTAACTGCCCAGCCCGCCCAGGTGGCTGCAGCATTGCCAATTGAAGGCGTTGCGGTGTGAACATCCGCTTCTGCAAATCAATACGTTAGCTTATCATTTCGATTTGTGTTATATATTCACTTCTTACCCATTGTTTCACGCAGACTGGGATCCTCGGAGACCTTCTCCAATTTGCCCAAAAATCCGCGTATTGTTTTAAAGGCCGGATCGCGTACAGTTTTTTCTGGATCAACACTCAGCGAACACAGCGATGGTAAGACACGATTGGCCACCTCACTAAGCAAGAAGTATTGTTGAGTGGCTGCCAGTGCCAAAACACCAGCAACACGTGCCGGCGGAAAGGGATCGCGCATGGCACGTATAAAAGCCGAGACGAGAACACGTTGGCGCACTTGCGGATGCAGATGTGGCGCAATCTTGCCCAGGCAAACTGTTGTGTTGGTACGTATGCCGCCTTGATCGTCACGCGCTTGCAGTCGAGCGAAATGACGCAGCACCTCCACATTGAGATTATTGTAGTTCAACTTGGGCGCCAAGTGTATAATGGATTTTACCGTCTGCTCGCGTATCGTGGCATTTGTGTCCAGAAAGCCATGCGCTACTTGTGGAAATATTTGTTCATTTACCACCGGCGGTTGTAAATGCGCAATAAACAGATCCAATTGCTGCAACAGACGAGAACGGGTCACACGATCCGTGGAAGCAAAGAGCTTCACTACACAGGGTACAATACGTTTCTGATACTCTACTTCGTCCAGCAGTTTCCCAAGCTAAATATAGATGCAAATTGTTAATGTCTTGATTATATATAGCTATATGTATAGTTACTCCACCTTAAACATGGGAGCCAGTACGGCTGAGCCAGCATCGCCGTATTCGTAAGCAGTTATCAATTGTGGAAGTATTTTGTGTTTACAAACGTTATCTGGAAAGTTTTCCAGGTGTGTGGTCAGCCCGCTAAAGAAACGATTCTTTTCCGCTTTGTCTTTGATTTGAATTTCTTCAAGAAAGAGCAGTGTGTCCACCAAATCGTTTTTAAAGAAACCGCCTGGTTTGCGACAGCGCGTTATAATATCAGCTGGATTGGGCCGATTTGAAGGCGATGCTCCAACGAGTTCGCAATATAGAGATTGCAGTGATTTGGGAATGTGTTCGATGTCCTTGAGATTGGATCGCTGCTTCAGAACGCCATTGAAGGCCTCCCAAACAAGACATCCCAGACCCCACATATCCGCAGAGCTGTTAAAACGAGATTTATGGAATTAAGTATGGGAAATATACATCACGTGTATACCACTTGGTAGCAGCTTTGAGTTTAGTCGGATCATTCTTCTCAGGCGCATCATAGACCTCTAGCGTCACGGGTATTTTTGCGGGTGGCATGGGATTACCATCAGCAGCAGAGACATACTCCAGACTGCCTAGCTTCCATTCACCGGAAGAATTGACGAAGACCGACCATGCAGAGACATTGTTGTGCCGCAAATTGCCATCGTTATTGAGAAAGGAGAGAGCACGCTGTAAATATATGTATCATTTATCAGTGTACAAATATGCACATTATTTGACTTGCCGTAATTTGAAAGATGCCCCAAGCCAGATAGAGGCCCTTCTGTACATTGTCTGTGGCAAGTTTGGTGAAATATGTGCCCAGTGGTTCCACGGCTTCGGTGGCCACATATAGCATCTTATCCGTTTCCAGGGAGTCCAGATATTGCAGTATACTGGGATGACGCAACGTTTTAAGGCGTTTTAGTGCCGCCTTGGCCAGTTCACTTTTCGTATCGGACCCACTTCGTATATCATAAACAAAGACAGAAACCTCCTCTAGGGTGCCTTTGCGTTTGGCCTTGTGCAATGTCCATATGGAATAGTTGTCAAAGCCAGCAACGGGTTCGCCAATGTCATATGGAAAGTCTTTGGAGGAGTCGCGCGAGAAGAACGACCACATCATGTGTTTTGCTCGACGGCTCAATATTTTGTTACGTCCGAGAAACACACAAAATGCGACAACACAGACACCCACACACACACGCGCGCACACACACAGCTGTTGCTGTCTGTGTTTCTGTTGACTATTGTTTAAGGCAGTAGAAGAAGAGAGGCGCTGCCGAGAGAGATAGAGATGTTAACGTTAATGCGTGTACACCACCACCACCATCAACAGCATTGCGAGCTACATACTTTTCAGACGTTTGCATTTATCGTATTCCTTTTGTTTTTTTTTTTTTATGCCAGCTGTTAGCGTGTTGGATTTTTTTATTTATGATTTATCTACGCATTCATGAATCTTATCATCGACTCGTTTGACTTCGACTTTTGTTGTTGGCTTCCTCTATGCACAGCAACAATTTTTCAACATACTCTAGTGTTTTGCAATTCGCGTCGTATTTGGGCTTAATGAAAAATTAAAGACTAACTCATTTATATTTGCACTATATTACATTATTAACTACTGCGTTGTATCTAATGTGTATTAATTGCTTAATTAATTCTAAACTTTTTCCCGAGTACGTCAGCTTTTTGCTTCTTCTTGCTTTTGGTTACTTTAGTGATGACACGCGAGCTGAGGGGTACACAATCGAATAGTTGAGCAGCTGACTTGGCGCAATGTTATCGATTGATTAGTTAATATAAATATAAAATTAAAACAAATTATCTGATTAATTGAAAAATAATTTGATACGAATAAAACTATAACAATAATTGAACTACTAATATGTGACTAAAATTTCGATTCGATTTAATATGGAAAGGTTAAGTGTTCGCAATTCACAGCAACTGCTGACATTCACAGCCAATCACTTGACAGTTGCTTAGTGTGGCAACACCGCCCTGTGTTATAACATTCGTCTCGCTGCCAACTTCACGCAGGTGAATTTTCGCCGTACGTTCAAGCTATATTTGTGCTAATTTCTTGTGCAGGAACTTCAACAGCTCACAGGATGATGATGCAACGTACTACGCTTTTGCTGCCAATGGCTGTTGAAGCCACCAATGTTGCCCAACAGCAACGTGGTATGGCCACATTAAAGCATATTTCCATGCGCCTCAAATCCGTAAAGAACATCCAAAAAATTACGCAATCAATGAAAATGGTGTCCGCGGCCAAGTACTCCCGTGCCGAGCGTGATTTAAAGGCAGCGCGTCCCTATGGAATCGGTGCTCAACAATTCTTTGATAAAACCGAATTGCAGGCTGATGGAGCTGCCGAGCCCAAGAAGCTTCTTATTGCGGTAACTTCGGATCGTGGCCTCTGCGGTGCCGTGCACACCGGCGTTGCACGCCTTATCCGTGGCGAGCTGCAGAAGGATGATTCTAACACCATGGTGTTCTGCGTTGGCGACAAGTCGCGTGCCATTCTGTCCCGTTTGTACGGTAAGAATATCCTGATGGTGGCCAACGAAGTGGGCCGTCTACCACCCACTTTCTTGGATGCTTCCAAGATTGCTCATGAGGTATTGTCTACCGGGTATGATTATACCGAGGGCAAGATCGTGTACAACCAGTTCAAGTCTGTGGTCTCGTACAAGTGCTCCACGTTGCCCATCTACAGTGGCCCCACTGTGGAGAAGTCGGAGAAGTTGGCCGTTTACGATTCGCTCGACAGCGATGTCATCAAGAGCTATCTGGAGTTCTCTCTGGCCTCGCTCATCTTCTACACCATGAAGGAAGGCGCTTGCTCTGAGCAATCGTCCCGCATGACTGCCATGGACAATGCCTCGAAGAACGCCGGTGAAATGATTGAGAAGCTGACCCTCACATTCAACCGCACCCGACAGGCTGTCATCACTCGCGAGTTGATTGAAATCATCTCTGGTGCCGCTGCCCTGACATAAGAAGTGTCCTCGTAACACACTCCAGTTTGAGCCGCAGCTTTAGCTTGAACGATTTCATCAAACCTAATTCAAATATTACGAAGATTCGAAAACGCCATTGCTGCGTATTAAATGATATAAAACTTATAATTATCTGAGATAAAAACCAGAATAAAAAGCGTGGAACGAAAAAATCGAATTTTGGTTACAATAAGAACAACTTTAGTAATTTGTTGGCTAATCGTTATACATTACAAATTATTTTTTTTTATTTTAATATTTACTCGGCTAGTGGCCTATTTTAATTTGTTTCCAAATATGGAAACATTAAACATTTTAATACAGTATTCTCCGATACTCAGAAAGTGGTACAAGGACGTTGAGGACAAAGTTTTAGACTACATAACGCTATCTTCATTATAGTTTGGAAAATAGATGTTAAATGTATTTTAGATAACTTCAAAAACCACAATTACAATCAACTTTTTGCTTATAAACTATGGAATCGTGCTGAACACGTTAAGGCTCGATTAGAAAACTGATTAGACTGGCCATTTCAATTCCTTAACTAATTCTAGCACATATTCTGCAGAACATTCAATATGTAAGCGCCAATGTCTTCATCTTGGTTAGTCCAAGTGATTAGAATAGTCTTTTGCTTGGGATCTTTGTCGTCCTCCTCCACATTGATCTCAACGGTCTCAACGGTTATAATACCGCTCTCCTGCAACATTACGTTCCAGCCAATCAGTTTCTCTGCCAACAGCGTTTTCAGCTTCTCGCTGGTGCGCAACTTTGGTCCTGGATCGTCCATTTTAACCTTTGATGTGAAACGCATCACATGTCGATTAATGCCAATCTCTTTGAGGGCATCAGTCAGATTTTGTAACATAATGCGATTGTCTTTCATCACCAGGACGCCGTGTATGAGGCGACGACGCTTTGGATCCGGCGGCTGAGCATTGTATGTGCGGGCCTCCGCCTTCAGCAATGAAATTGAGGCATCCACGGGAATTTTGACGGGTGTAGAGATTACACAGGTCTCGCCATTGGCTGGCATATATGTTTCCAAATTAAACTCGTCTCGGATTTTGGCTCGCAGGAATTTCATCTTCTCAGCTTCACCGTGGACAAGCATTACGTGCTTGGGCTCACAGTTCTGAATAAGCTGCATTATACCTAAAATGAATATAAGATTTATTTTGTGCAATTTGAACATATCTATTAATATTACCCTTGGCATCGGCATGAGCCGAGAAACTCATGTACTCCACGGCCATTTTGACCTCTATGACCTGACGATTCTCGCATTCGACTTTTTTGGCACCACCTAGAATCTTGTTGCCCACTGTTCCCTGCACACAGTAGCCGGGCATTATGACCATATTGTTTTCATTCGGTGCCCATTTCTTAAAGATTTGTAACGAGAGACCGGCGTGCAACATGCCTGGGGTGGCAAAGACCACCATTGCACCTGGATTATCTATATAGGCCTTATCGAAGGGCTTTATGTGTTTGAAATCGAACATATTTCGGTGTACAAATGTTTTGCGGATCTTTTGATTCGTCCAAGTGATGAACATTTTGTAGTATGTATTTGCCTTCTCAGTGAGACCCAGTGCAAAGTAGATGGGATACTTCAGATTCATGCGTTCCCAATATGTTTCTAGCAGAATGCAAAGCTCCTGCGCTCGTCCCAGTGCAAAGACGGGTATCAAGACTTTCCCGCCTTTTGAAACGCATTCGTGTACCTTTTTAAGGAAATCTCTTTCCCTACAGCGCTTGGAATCTCGTATTGTTGTGGCGTAGGTGCTCTCCGTTATAAGCAAATCCGGTCGGCATTTGTCAATCCAGGCAGCGCCCAAGTGCCGATCCGGAGTCATATTGTAATCGCCGGTATAGACAACACTTTGGGAGCCTACTTTAATCCAAAACATTGCGGCACCAAGCACATGGCCCGCATAGTAGGCCTTGATCTCCAGATCTGTGTCCACCATCATGCTTTGATGTAATGTGACGGGTATTACCTTCTTCATGCAATCTTTGATCATTTGTGTGGTAAAGAAATTGGATTCACCCTTGCGTTCAACAGCCACTTTTCGCATATCTTCGAGTAGAATAGGTGCGATAGCCTTGGTCGGATGAGTCATGTATATTGGACCAGTGTAGCCCACAATCTCCGACATATAAGGCAGAGCGCCACAGTGATCTAGGGATATGTGATTAAATACAAGTGCTATTGGGAGCTTGATAAAAACAATTTACTGCTCACCAAGATGAAAGTGTGATATGATCACGCAATCAATGTGACTGGTAATAGGTCCTTCAGGCACAATGTATGAGAAGTCTGGGAAGCGTCTTTCATCATTGTATCCCATATGCATGCCGCAGTCGAGCATTATGTTTTTGCCGCCCATCGACAGAAGTAGACAGCTGCGGCCTACATCCTGACCGGCTCCTAATGGTGTTATTTTAATATCCGGCATTGTGAGTGCAAGTACTTGGGAAATTCTAATGCAATCGAGATTTTGTTAACGCCACCGGCCATCTGTTTTTCTCGATTGGTGATAATACAGCGCTGCTGCGCTCTTGCTATAGATGTTGTTGCATATGAGGAGCATTCGTTGAGTGAGGAGTTATTCTGTTATGCATGCTGTTGATAGCATTGGTTATGTTAGTGTTCAATTCAGTTTTATTGTTCAACAATTCAGTTCAAACAGAGAGGTTTGTGGTTCATTAAATTTTCCGAAAATGCCTGATACGCTGGAGGATGCGGGTCCCTCCACAGTATCGCTACGAATCTGCATGGAAGGTCATGCCAACGCCTTGGCCTTAAACAAGGAGCATAATCAAATTGCAGTTGCCGGACGTAGCTGTAAGTAAAACCTCCTTCCTGAGATTCTTTTGTGTGATTAACGAAAATTTACCTTCTAGTGCTCAAAGTTTATTCGATTGACGCTGAAAGCTTCACGGAGGTATGCAATATGCGAGTCGGCAAAAATCAAAATCTCAGCTATTCCTCTAATGATGTTGCTTGGAGCACATTGGACAGTAATATTTTGGCCACGGCAGCCACTAATGGTGTTGTCTCCGTTTGGGACCTTTCCAAGTTTGGACGGCAAAAGCAACTGCTCGTTTACAATGAGCACGAGCGCACCGCTCACACAGTTACGTTCCATAGCACAGAAGGGAATATTTTGATATCTGGCTCACAGGATGGCACCATCAAGTGCTTCGACACTCGCTTCGATACGTCCGTGAATACATATTTCAGCAACTCGGAGTCTGTCCGCGATCTCAAGTTCTCACCGCACTCGCCGAATGTATTTTCTGCCGTATCGGAGAATGGAACCGTTCAGTTGTGGGACATGCGCAAGTGGGACAAATGTATGGTGCAGTTCACAGCGCACAGCGGACCCATCTACACCTGCGATTGGCATCCCACACGCAATTGGCTGGCTACCGGCAGCCGGGATAAGCAGATAAAGGTGTGGAATATGGACGGACGCGCCAGCTTGGAATACACCATACACACGATCGCCGTGGTTGGCCGTGTTAAATGGCGGCCAGAGCGAACGTAAGCTAGTAAAATATCAATTGATTTGCAGTCTTATAATAATAATTACGATCCATATCCGCAGCTATCACATAGCCAGCTGCGCCCTTGTGGTGGATTACAGCATACACGTGTGGGATATACGTCGTCCCTATATACCCTTTGCCTCCTTTAATGACCACACAAACGTCACAACGGACATTGCTTGGCAGGGCAGTGATTCGCATTGCTTGCTCTCTTCTAGCAAAGACTCCAGCATATATAAGCACGCATTTAAGGATGCTACACGTCCAGCACTGAAAGCCAATGCACAGGGTGCCAGCTTGGGCAGACATGGGGACATCTCCTTTGCCAATAAAATCAAGGAATACGCAATTAAATCGAGTGGCTTATCCAATACCAAAAGTACCAACTTTATGTGAGTTTAAGCATACAGAAACATTATCTATAATAACATTGAATGCCCTTTATAGAAGTCGCCGTAAGTCAAATATGCCCGGCAACATTCAATTCCATCTGGACCATTCCAAGATGTACATGTTTATGCTCAAAAATGTGGTAATGAACTGAAAATTAAAATATATAAGCTTCTCTTTAATAGTGACCTTATATAGAACATGACCTCAGGCCATGAATTTCCCGCGCACGATACTACCACGGAACTGCGGGTTCATGAAGTATTCATTGGCTGTGCCCGGGAACTATTGCTGAGCGGCAAGAAACTAGCTGAGCTGTGCGAACACAATGCGGAAGTCTCCCGAAGATACGGAAAGTACAATGTAAGAAATATCAAGTCGTTTGTGAACTCTCAATAATTATTAGCAATCCCTGCAGAAGAAAACGAAAAATTTCATATACTAATTTTAAAACGCTTTGCAGAGATAAAATGCCGCTAAATTATTTTCTGCCTTGTTTACATAAGCAAACTGTTGTGTTTTCAGGCTACTACACTATGGAACTTCATTAAACTCTTCTATGGCACCAAACACTTTGAACCGCCCTTCGAGCATCGCTCCTCGTTTTCAAATCAAAAGAATCCCATTACCACACGTCGAGTTACACAAGTGGCCAGCGATTGGACCCCACACGATCAGGCTCAGGAGTTGAATGGCAATAGTCAAGAGACACAGCTGGAAGTCGTCCATGCCAGTGAGGATGGAGATGAGCTAGCTGTCGGTGACAAACAAAATCCGCCGCCAACCAGTTCAGTGATACTCTCTGAAACGCAAATCATTAGTGAGATTACGTTTGATAACTTTGAGATGTTGCGCAATGGGTTTATTTATGTCGGACCCGCGGACCTAACAAAAGCTCTGGCATTACCGGACACGGCGCTGCATCATGATGTACAAGCAGTTCGCTCACAGCTGGATCTCAAGGCATCCGAACATGAAAAATCTCCGGTGAGGAAAGAATTTGTCATCGAATGGAAGCCTTAACAAAAATTTTTGCCCAATTTATTAGCCACCCCAAGTGCCGAGCATATTGAAGGTGAGCCATGTGCCGCCCATACCCATGTGGGAGCCACATCAATTTGTGGTAGATGCCCTGATGCTGCAGAATGATGTGGGTGATGTACAAACCGCTCTAACCATATTAATTGTTATGGGCGAAGCACGCCAGCTGCTGCCCATTGAAGATGTTGTGGTGGTAAGTCTGTCAATTAAGCTGTATTCGCCTTCAGAATCAATTTATAGTTACTATCTGATAGGAGCACTGGTTTCACACCTACGTGGATCAGTTGCATCGCTACGAGCTCTGGAACGAGGCCTGTGAGGTGATCAATCGCGCCTGGTTGCGCTCCGTGCGGCAATTGAACCAACAGTCAACGGTCATGCCAACAAACTGCGGCGAATGTGGCAGACCCCTGGGCGGCGCTGTGGGCTGGTACTGTGACAAATGCAAGTCTATGCAGTCGGCTAAGTGCACAGTCTGTAATCTAATTGTGCGTGGCGTGTACGCTTGGTGTCAGGGCTGCTCCCATGGCGGTCATATCGACCATTTACAGCAGTACTTTGCTAAGCATACGAAGTGCCCCAAGTGTGGACACTTGTGCGCGTTTTCCTGACACCTGGAGGACCCCTAGGCTTAAGGCGAAGTGTAAGCGCAGCGAAAGTTACGCTGGAAGAGTCTTCAAATGTGATGATAAAATTAGATATAATCTTTTAAGCATAGTGCCCAAAGGTTGTCTAGCAGCAAATAATTTTTAAGTGCCGCAAATCAGTCAAAGAATCGTACATAAAACGCTGTTGGCAATAGTTGTTTATTATTAATTATATTATATATGTTTTTTGTAAAAAATGATGGCTACTTGATGAACGTGCTCTTGAAGGGCATTATAACAACGACCTTTTTAAATTTAAACATAAAACGGGTGCCGCCCACATTCAGTAGCAGAAAGGAGAGAAAAAATTGTAAAATTGTGAGTTCTGTAAGAATTTGAAAAATATATTGAGCACAACCAATTCGATTGTCTAAGCCATGTATTAACTACTTGTATGCCGTTGTGGTGTAAACCACAATGACACCACCGCCTGCCAGCGCTGTCCAAAAATCCACGCGTCAAGCGCAATGAAATTTTCGCAATTGTTTATGTTCAAATAAATGCAACAAATGGAGAAATTTATGGCTTTTATGGATGTTTCCATTTGATGAAGTGTTTACATTGCGCCTCGCGCAGTTCGTCGCTTTAGATGCATGATGATCTACAGCTTGGATTTTGGAGCAGCGTTGGCGGCTAATTGTCAAGAGGCAAAATCAAGGCTCACAGTTTGGTAAGCATCACCATTAGCGCCACTGGCAAGTGATGTGGAGTTACGCTTCAATGTTGGCGTAGCCTCGTCGTAGCGTATGGTCATAGAATTCGAGTTGCCGGGTATGAGAACATAGCCCAGTGTTTCATAGAATTTGATGAGCTTGTCCTTGCAGTCCAGCGACATTTTGTAGCAGCCAAGGTGCTCGGCTAGCAGCGACACAGTAACAACAATCCTGTCGATGAAACGGAAGTTATAGTAGAAGTATAAACACTTTAATGTTGCCCAACTCACAGCTTGCCCAGCTGCTTGCCACGATACGTGTCATTCACTACTACATCCTCTAGACGTCCGCGCTGTAAAGAAAAGTGGCGTGAATTGCTTGATATTTCAGATAGATCTTGCACCTACTACTGCACAATTATGTATAAACTTGCGCTCAATGATGAGTGAGGCAGCACCAATTATTTCGCCCTTGCGTGTGTCCTCAATGACCGTCACATAGTAATCGCCGCTGGCCTTCATCTGCGAGAAGCGTGCTGAGAATCGACGTATTAATAACAGCTGCAGTTCGTTGAAAAGAAGTTCACTTACTCAGAAATTGTGTGCGTGTTATATTGCCCACATTCGTAAGCTGAGAGAGTAGCTGCAGAAAACCACGATCATAGTCCGTATCCTTTAGTGGGCGCACTCGCAGCCACGACTCGCCCGGATTGGCGGCCGAGATGAATGGCTGAAATTTAGCTGGGCTACGATGAAAGTCGAGCTTGAGCAGCACGTTCGGATCGTACAGATACGTCTCTTGCTGCAATCAGTAAGTGAATGTCGTTTATTAATTAGTATATGTATGTTATAATGGCATTTGAATTAATGTCTACCGTATGTTGCACCATTTTGCGCCGTCTACAAAAAAGACCAACGTCAGCACTTGATAAGCTAAGAGACACTCACAGAATAGCGGGTGAAGTTGCTAGCAGAAATGGTAACTGCCAACTGGTTTCGTGTATTGCTGTCGCTTTCGTTGGTCGTTGCCTGGACTGGTTTTTGCCCAACATGTTTTCGAAACGTCACCTCAAACCGGTAAAATACGTAGTCTTTGTTATACACTATCATTGAAGGAATCGGCTAATTATACTTAGCATAGAGCCTGTCAGCCTGCGTCAATGTTTAACAGGCTGACAGTTTGGGAGAGCAAACAGAAGATGCATATAATCGAGTGGCATATGCTAAGGTACACATTCACAGGACTGGGAGTCTCGGATTGCCTATTGTTTCAAAGCCACTGTTCACTGTGCTTCATTGTTTTGAACACAAACATATTATATGCTTCAGAGTATTTTAGCTTCGTCTACCCGAGTGCAATCGATATGTCATGTTATTGATTGAGGCGTGTGTGTATTTTCTTTTGGTATAAACAGGATTACATTAGTAAAACAACTCAAGGTCGTATCGGGCTGTTGTGTGAATAGCCGCCCCATGGTCACGTTTTTGTTGGCTAGTGCAAGTTTTCCAATTGGTCTAGTTGGCGATTTCTTATATATGCTAAAAATACTCACCATTTTTATTTATCAGTTATTTACGTATGATATATATGTAGATAAAAATAATATACAACAGCTGCGACGTAACGTTGAGGCGGAAGTTTTTTCCGCTGTTTTATCAACTATCAGGAACCAAAGTTAGAGTGAGACTGAAGCGGCATTCGAGTGGTGCAAAGCGAAAGAAAACCGCGAACGGTTTTACCGCTCACTCGGCTCTGTTTGACTGTCGTGATGAAATCGAAACACCTTTCAATACGTATAATGTAAAACTAAATAGCAAAAAGTACCTGTAACCGTATATTAACTGACGACACAAATACAATCGACCTTAAGACTGTGCAGTTGTAAACATTTAAACAGCTGATTCAAGAGAGGAGAGTTGCCCGGAAAGAGAGCGAGAGAGAGAAATTGAGAGAGAATTAATTAAAACAAACGTGCATATATTTTGAATGCTGAATATTCTACAATTAACAGATATTTGTTTTTATGTAGCTACAATATACTTGGGTGTTTTGTACATTTCGTAGGCGAATTCCTCTTGATGGCTGGGATCATACTCCAATCCCACATAGTCAATTTCCAAACTAAATGGCCCATCCATGCCTTTTTTGGCTGCCACAGAGAAACCAAAGTGAGTTACACAATCCAGCTGTATTGCATTCTGACGATCCTGTACACGACCCTTGGAGGATAGAAAGAATTTGGAGAAGGGTATCTTTGCTATTTGCCAGTGAGGACCACCGCGTGTATAAAGTACATAGTGATATATATCGTTCCACATGAGATCGAAATAGCCCTCTGTATGTAAATTAATTAAATAGCTTCGTCCGTCACCGCGCACCTTCATGATCAGCATATTATACTGAGTCCAGTCGTATGTGGACTCTCGCTTAAATGATTTCTATTAGGAAATAGACGGGACATTAAAAATCAGTCTTGCCATGACTTATTACTCTTTACTGACCCGCACACGCTTAGTGCGTATATTCGCATAGCCGGTGCGCTTAATGATACCATCCTTTGTATGCTGCGAGCTGACCTCACCGTGGAAGAGTCCCGCCCCTGAAGCACTTAATTCCAATGTTGCTCTGCTTTTGCCTTCACCGTGATCCGCATCTGTTGTCACAGTCCATTTATCGAGTACGTCCGGTGCTTTAAAATCGAAAACTATATCCGTTTCTCCGGGTCGAAATACCAGAATTGGATCGCTTTCCAGTTTTTCTTTTACTTCCTGACGCCACAGCTTTATTTCCTCTTTTAAGTCCCGTAGTCCATCAATTATAAGCTGCTTTTTTGATGGCTCCGCTAATTTGGTTTTGTACCCGGATTTCTTCTCTCGCTCCCAAAACGTGCGCTGCACCGCGCTTGTATGAATTTGCGCTGCTGGGAGCCAGCAATTTAAACGTTGAGCTTGTCTGACTAGGCAGTGCATATTAACATGTTTTATTAAATAAAATAATAATTAAATAAGCGGCACCAAGAACCTCAACGTAACAAATATCAGCTGTGCATTTTTAGCATTCTCATCACTGCGATAACACGCAGCGGCAGTGCTCTACAAATATTTGTGAGTGGCACTGCAATCAAAATAGCAGTCCATTCGGGGTGAATGGCACAACTGGATTGTTCTTGTTATTAGTGTTTTTAACAGTGAGTGCAAAGTTCTTCGAGTTGAACATAATAATTTACTATGAGGTCAGACCAAGTAGAAAAATGTGCACCAAGCAGTGAATGGAATATGCTGTACTGGATACTTGGCAGCATTCTAATGCCTGTGGCTTTGCCACTGGCTTTTATTAATTTATGGCAACGTTTTCGCGCCCAGAAGTATCGAAACCAATTACCCGGCAAAGTAAAAGGCAATAAATCTAGTTTTAAATCGCTTTATTTTAAATTTGTTATTAAATTCTTCTAGGTTGTGCTGATAACAGGCGCCAGTTCTGGCTTGGGCGAGTCCCTTGCACACGTCTTTTACAAAGCAGGCTGTAAGATTATCTTAGCCGCCCGTCGTCTTGAAGAGCTGGAGCGCGTAAAGAAGGATCTAATGAAACTGGACGTGGTAAATTATGTCTTCTATGTTAATTGAAATATTCATATTGATATATATAGCTACTTGCAGGATCCTGCATACCCGCCCACCGTTCTGCCTTTAGATCTATCTGAACTTAATTCTATGCCGGATTTTGTTAAGCGCGCCTTGGGTGTTTACAACCAAATTGATATTTTGATCAATAATGGTGGCATTAGTGTACGCGCAGATGTTGCCACCACAGCTATCGACGTCGACCTAAAGGTAATGGTGGTCAATTATTTTGGCACGGTGGCGCTGACAAAAGGTATTTTCTTGCTGCCCTATTTGCGTTAATGGTTATCTATCTCATATATTTCCTTATAGCGCTGTTGCCTTCTATGGTAAAACGTCAGAATGGTCATATATGCTTCATTAGCTCCGTGCAAGGAAAGTTTGCGATACCTCAGCGAGCAGCTTATTCCGCCTCCAAACATGCACTGCAAGCATTCGCCGATGCGCTGCGTGCTGAGGTGGCCAATAAAAATGTGTTCGTTTCCTGTGTCAGTCCTGGTTACATACGCACACAGCTCTCGATGAATGCCCTGACGGGAGCAGGCACTAATTATGGCAGTAAGTCTAAATGCCATTCATAAGTAAGCTGCTAGTTAATTTCATTTCTCTCGCTTTCAGAAATGGATGAGACTACGGCTAAAGGCATGTCGCCCGATAAACTAGCGGAACGCATATTACAATGCATTATACGTAAGGAACCCGATATAATTGTCAGCGATGTCCAGGCAAAAATTGCCTACTATTTGCGTCATATATTGCCATCTCTCTATTTTTGGATTATGACAAAACGTGCCTCAAAATTGGAAAAGGCTGAGAAAAAGGCTAATTAAGTAAATGTGTTTCGTTTCTGTAAGTTTAGTTTCATTTTTTATTGTTATTTAAATTTAGCTTGAAATGAAAAATTATAAAAAAATATTGCCACGGTGTGCAGTGTTAAAAAATTAGTTATATTTTGAATTAACATTTAATGATAATATTAATAAATTAAATAATTACTGCATTCATTCCATTATTATTATTAAGTAAAACTTAAGTGTCACATATTTGCTCTCTGTCTCTCTGTTAGCAACTTATATTATTTAAGAATTATTGTACTTAAATTATGCTTGCTTTTGCTTTACGGCTTTCGATTTACGCGTTATTTAATTGACGACAGAAATACTTTTCGTACTTGATACGTTCTTTGACAACATTTAAAACTTTGTTATTTAACTAGGGGTTTGGTTCTCTACGAGGGTTTCTTGGAATATGTGTATTTAAAATTCATTTAGCTAAATTATAAAAAATAGTTATTATCAAACCAGTGAAGTGGGTGCAAACCCTTTATCAAAAGGAATACACAAACCAAATTAATTACAATTGAGGTACACACAGAGATTTCAAAATCGTTTTGCAGTTTTACGACTAAATTATTTATGTATATATATATATATATATATGTATATATACATGCATACATATAGTTTAAAATCAATCAATTTCTTATGTACAATACACAAAAATGGTTCATTTCGCGCTAAAATAGTCTTTCTGTCACGCTCAAAATACTTTCAGCTTATATATAATTATTTGCATTTTTATATACAATACATAAACATTGGCAATCTTAATATATATATCTTAATATATATATATATGTATATATATATATGTATATATATATATATATATATATATATATATATATATATATATATATATATATATATATATATATATATATATATATATATATATATATATATATATATACTTTAATGTTATAAAAGAATCTGCGCATTGTATAGTTTCATATTTAAATAGTTATCAATGAGTGTTCGTGTGAGATTTGCTTTGTTTAGTTTTCTTTTTTTCGTTAAAACAAACTTAAAACTATATTTCGATTTGTTACTTATATTTTTTCTTAATAAGCATTTCAAAGCGATTGTCGCGTAATTTTTTTTCCGTTTCATAACTTGCCTACGCGTTTACGTTAACTGTCTTTACTCCACATGATTCATTTGAGCTTATGTCTACCTATTAATGTGTTGTATATTCCAAAAAAATACACAATATACCCATGTGCACAGTGCACGCCCCCCATAAGTACTTTGCCCAGCCAATGCGCAAATGCAAATACATATCAATTTAAAAACGACGAGCTTATTTAAATATTTAGGGATTATTCCGATTAGCTTAGACTATAAAACGCTAGTTATTTGGGGCTCTCTTTCTAATATCTCTGCAAGCCGTCTGCTTTCCTTTGTGATTTGATACGCTACGTGACTATCGTATGTAATGAATATCGGTTAGGTGTTTTGTTCTTTATTGCTTTCTAATCTTTTATTGTTTGCATATAAAAACTATTTATCTTTCGATTTTATTTCATATGTATATACACTACTTCATCTAAGAATGGCGCAGGCAATAGTGGGTATTTGGATGTGCGGACGTGGGGGTAACTACAGAGTGAGGCGTTGTTTAAACTGCTTCTTAAGTTTCATTTGATTCTGTTTCGACTACTAATTACTACGATTCGATGCATTTTACTTTTGATTTATTGACAGTTATCGTTGGTTATAATTGTTACTAATATAATTTATGTATATTACTTGCAACTTTCTCAGGCGAACCACTTGGCTACACTCGTCCATCTCAACTACAAATCCTTTAATCATTTTTGATCTTCTTGGAAAATATTCATGAGAGTATTCATTTGTTTTGTCTTAAAATGTTCATGGTTAGATTTTCGAATATGTTTGTTTTATACATTCCTTACTAAAATAGCACCTTATATTGTTGTTCTGTGTGTCGAAGTTTATAGAGACAATGGTCGTTGTTCGAAACGTAGAGAAATGATTTAAGAAAATAAAGATATGTTATATGTAAAGATAGCGTAATACTGTGTAGGAATTCATATAAAACAGAGATAAATACAATAACATTTTGAAACTGTGCAGCGATCGAGTTTCGTTGTATTGATGTATATATGTATGTATATATAGATTATTATAGATTAGTTCTTCATTGGTCTATTGCAATTATTATTATTTTTTGCATTACAAAAATAGTTTAGCTTAGGCCGATTTGACTATAGTTTTCTTTGTTTTTCAAAGTTAATAAAACTCAAATTGTGGAACATTAGTATAAATTTCAAATTAGGATATTGTTGGTTCCTACATACAATACAATTGATCGCATTACGACAACTGAACACAATTCACATAGGTATAGACAAAAGTACAGAGTTACAAGTTACAGTTACGTAGATAACGAATACAATACAACAGTAAATACAGTTAAATAGTATGTAGTAAAAGGTACAATGTGCGGTGAGTGCATCTGGCTTCGGCGGTGGCAATGGCGTTGGTATTGGTGTTAGGTGTTAGTATTAAGTGTTGAGTGTATCAGGGTTCAATGGTATCGATTTGTGTGTTAGTGTAGCCATAAGCACGAGCGTTGTTAGCATTTTTATACCCTTGCAGTATGGATCATCGTTTAATAATATACACACATAACGTAAGGAAGAAGATGCATTAGTATCTATTACCGATCAACTGATTATGCCTGAATGCACGAATGGAAAATTATTATTATTATTATTATGTTTTCACTACACTACCAATATATCTCTATAGATATTATTGATTAAAAATTGTTTTTTATCTTGAATTACTTTCTGATGTTAACATATTTCCTATGCATCTTACACAAACACGCTATATAATAGATCCTTTTATCTGCAAGGATATTTAAAATTCGGCGTTCCGAATATATGTAATTAATTTTTGTGCTTGGTTAATGCGGGATTCGTGGTAAGTTGGGTATGTGTTTAGGGGCGTGGCGTTCACATATTCAGCAGAAACGGCAAGTTTAAGGCAGTGTAAAGTACATAAATGTATCTATGTATATATATACAAATCTAAATTTATGAATATATATATATATATATATATATATATATATATATATATATATATATGCATGTAAACCTATGCGACAATTTGTATAACTAACTTTAGGACTTATCACTTTCACTTGGTTGCTTTGAAATGGATACGAGCAACTGCGCTGCTCTTAGCTAACCAGGTTTTCAATGTCAGAGACAACCACCTCCAGATCCGATGGCAACTCGTTGTCCAGCGTTGTTAGTGGAGGTACAGAAGCAGCAACAGCAGCGGTAGCTGATGTCCCATTGGAACGCGCTCGGAAATTATTTAGACTACGTCGCATCGGCTGCGTTGCTTGCCGTTGACTGGGCATGACGCTTGTGGAGGCGGATTGTTGTAGAGGAAGAGGCAACGGTAGCGCCGATGCCTTGCCGCTAGACGTTGTTGTCGCTGTGCTTGTAGACGATTGACGTGAAAAGCTCGGCGCCGTCACCGTAGCCGTTGCGGAGACGTTGCTCTGGTTCTGGCCATTGAGGCTGGCGCGTGGAATGTTGCTGAAGCTGTTGTGTGTGTTACGCGTGGGCGGGACCGGAGCTGCCTGTGACATTGCATTGGAGGTGCTGCTATTTCTGCGCAGGTTTGCGTTGGAAGAGGACCGACGTTGCGGCGCTGCGGATGCAGGAGGTGCGACAGCTGCTATCGCTGTGGGTGGATCTTTGCCGTTTTTGGCTGTACTCGCTTTCAGATTCAGACTGCTGCGCTTCTTGGACCTAGCCATGTTCTGGCTGAGATTTATCAAATTTTGTGTGCTGCCAAAATTACGCGTCAGATTTATTGATCCGTCGTCGGGCTTCGAGTCACGCTTGGCCGTTTTGCTGCTGCTACGTCGCGGCGCTACAGCGAATGGATTATGTGTGGATAGCGAATTGGAGCGGCGATATGAGTTGCGCTGCGAAGCAGGCGCAGCTGCAGTCTCTATGCTAGCGCGATTGGAAGAGCTGGACACTATCTTGGCACCAGCAGTACTACTGCTGCCAGGTTTGCTTGTGGCGGCAGGCTCAGCGCCTGCATTGGCTCCGGGCAGCTCCACGTTCTCATAGCAGTGCTCTGTGTTGCGCGTGGGCGGCTTTAGTGTCTCGTAGTTGGGCTCGTTTACCGTCAGTATTTGATTATCGTCATCTGCTTCGTTGCACAGCAGCAAGGCAGTGCGCTTGGTACGCTCTGTGTATGGACCCTTGGATGTTGTTGCCGCCTGCCCGCTGGAGCGTGTGTTTTGTGCCTGCTGCGTACGCTTCGGACGCGCGCCAGCGCTTACGCCCACCACGTGAGTCTTTACCTTGGGCTTCTTGGACAGTCGCAACGAGAACTTGAACGGCGGCTTGTAGACGACTTGCAGTTTGACCTTCTCATTTGAGAGATTGCCCATAGACTTGGTCTTTTGCGGTGTCTTCTGCACCAGCCGCTCGGGCGTCGACTGAGATTTGCTCATCACCTTGTGCACACGCGAGCTATGATCTATGTGTGATAGTGGCTGTGCCACAATCGGTGATTCTAACAGCCAGCGTTGCACTTTGCCAAAGGTGTTCATGTGATTGTTAGTGGTTGACAGATTTGAGGCATCATCGCCGCCGGCTGCATTGTTGCGATGCGAGTAGTCGATGATTTCCTTCATGTGCTTGCCCAGCTTTTTTGACTTTTTGATTGGCTCCTCCTCAACGGCACTTGGCTTCAGCTTCTTTTTGGTCACCGCCTGCGTTCGACTCGGTTTCTTTGACTCCACATTCCCGCTGCCTTTGGTTGCCGCACTACTACGTACTCCTGTTGTTGTTGCTCCTGTTGCTAGGCCGGTTCCAGACTTCTTGCTGCGCTCGCCGCGTACCTTTTTCTTAAACGGCACCTTAGTGCGCACGGCCGTATGTACGATAACTCCGTTGTTGTTCTCTGGCAGACGCACCGTCTCCGTAGTGGCACTGTGTATGATGGTCACTGACTTAAGCTTCAGATTCGAGCGTTTCGCCAGCAGCTTTGTGCTCATGATCTGTGGTAAGAACAAAATAAATGATTATAATAATTATAATTATAATAATTATAATTATAATAATTATAATTATAATAATTATGGTAAATAAAATTGGGTGGTTGGGTTGCATATGACTGTATGGAATAAAGCATAAATTCACACTACATAAGCTATTGAGATCAATGGCCAATGAACTGAGCTCTACGGGGTTCAGTTTCAGGTACATTGCTGGCCTCACCATCGCCCAAGGCCTGCGTTTTGGCCTCATACTGATCCCTCAGCATACTTGTGACCACACGCATTAACTTGTCAAACAAAAACGTATTAAAGCAAAACAAATAAATACATTTTTCTTCGGGTTTCCGAATATTAATCAAAATTGAGATTCATCACATACCAGTAACAAGAAGACGCCAATAGCAGCCAGAGCTACCGTGTACCAATGATTCTGCACCCACTTCTTGAAGGTAGCAATACTCTCCTCGGAGAGCAGCAACTTGCGCAGAGTGGCTAATGGACCCGACGGATCCACTTCACGGCATTTTTGGAAGACATCACAGTAGCTGCCAAAGACGATGAAATTAATAAATAATAGCACTATTAAAATGATATGCAATACCCATTGTAGTCATTGCAGGGCGTGCCCGGTTTGGAGTACATATCGGGCACATCGAAAGGCGCCTCGTTCCACTCAAATGAGCTACGACATGGATTATCTTCACCGGGTAGCTTGCAGCATAGTTCGCAGGACTTGATGCGATCATCCTGTGGACCTGGAATGCACTGGCACGACTCTAGTCCATAAGCCAAGCAAATGCTGCCCGTACAGTCACCCATGTAACATACAAACTCCTTGTTGCAAATTGTTTTGTTTGGCTTGTTCACTGATGGCGGGCACTGGGGCACGCGTCCGTCGCAGAACGAGGGATCCCGGCAGCCATTGTCATCGCGACACTTGTCGCCAAATTTCACCTTGCAATCGGTGGTGCAGCAAGGTCCCTGCGAAGGACTACAACGAGCATGCGGTGTTAGTGTGCACGGCGTCTCATCCAGATGCGGCTGCCGGGACATGGGAAAACAGCACGAATCCTTGCAGTCCTCCTCCCATCCGCAGTCGCACTGTTCGCCCGGCTCGACTACGCCATTGCCGCAAATGGATGACTGGGGCTCCGTGAAACAGCCCTTCATCGAACGCGCCTTGGCGTTCAGCACGGGCTCAATGGATTTCAAGGAACAGGCACTGAATTTATTATTGTTCTTCTTATCCCCCGAAGTGGCACGTGCGAACATTATAAAGTTTCCATCCTCGCCGCCTGGCGTGCACTGCTCCGGATCGTGCTGTAGATGGGTAAGAGAGTTTTCTAGTTATATATATTATATATATTACAGGTTTTAATTACGGGTGAGCCAAAATTATGGCCAATCTCGTGAGCTAGCGTAACATGCGAAACAGCGGGCGGCACATGTTTTCCATAATTGAGAAGAGTAACAATGCCTGTGTTTAGGGATTTAAGGGAACCGCGATAGTGCCCGTTCTTCTCGCAAACACCACCCGCATTTTTTAGATCACCCGTCCAAGCTAGACCTAGGGTACCCATCTCAAAGTCGCGATATGTGAACATGTAGGCCAGACAGAAGGCATCGTAGTCCTCCTCTGTAATGCAAAGTAAGGATATTATAAGGAAATTGCAAAAATGACTTAATTGCTGACCTGAGAACAATTCCAAGAATTTTTCCACGCCATAGTTTCCAGGAAATCTATAGCTAGGATCCTTCATGGCGTTCATGTTGTGCACTTTTATGCGCTTGATCATAAACGTAATGTTGTCAGGTTTTCCATCGTTATTGAAATCCGTATTACGATAAATGGAATTGGCACGCTGCACGTGACGTGTGATGGCCTCGATGGAGGCCTCATCGCTGCCCATTTTCTGGAAGAAAGTGTGATCTGCCTGCAAATATAGCATGCAAGTTGTCTTGCGATCATATAGCAGGCGTGGAGCGTTGTGTATATCATCGCCTCGCCCACTCAAGAGATTCGTCATCAGCATGCTATTAAAACTGGGATTATGTGGATTGGGTGCAAATATAATCTCCGGATTGTAGTTGTTCACAATGATGTTCGGCTTCTTAGTGGCACCGTTTTTGGTAATGATCTCCACGTGTGTCTTGTGGCTTGGTCGATCGTTGTTGCCCATTGAAAGTGTAGTCCAATTTGCATTGAAAAAGTTATTTGGCAGGCTGTTGTTATTATTGGCATTAGGCTCCTCATAGGGTGTACCGAATTCCGGTTCAATGGGTCGATTATATGTGCTAACGATAATATTTTTGTGTTTCGTGTACAGTTTTCGTACATTGCTGTTGCTGTTGCTATTGGTATTGCTGTTGTAGCTGCGACTGGTGTCGCCAACATTGGAGGGATTATAGTTATTTACAGGTATGTTGCGATTGGGCGTAGGTTTCGTCAGCGTGGCCAGAAAACTTTCTGTGCTGCGCATGTTTGATGTTGTAGACTTTTTAGATTCCTCGTCGCTGCGATCCTCCTCAGAGGTAAGCACACGAAAATCATCATTGTAGGGTACTTCTAAATCCAACGGCAGCGGTGGATTGCGATTATAATTTGGAACTGTGACGTGCTATGGTTGAGAAGTAAAGCATTTATAAAATATATTAATTTACATATATTTGTATTGTATTTCTTATTTATTTACCTCCTCTTCTGGCAGCCACCGTTTACGTCTCAATCGCTCGCTCGCACAGTGCGTCTTGACAGGCGCCTGGGAGGATATACCAGTGGTAAATGAATTCTGCTGCTGCATATTTACATCGCTCAGTTTATAAACTATACTGTGTACGCCACTCTCCGCCAGCTGCTGTGAATATCGCTGCGCTGGCTCTATATAATAGTGCTCCGCTTGCGTCTCTATGGTACCATCTAGAAGATTATCACTTGTGAGTATCGCCTGTACATGGGATTGCTCATCGTCCTCCAGGCTACCCGTGTAAATGCGTGAGACATCGTAATCGATGGCCCCCAATGTATTCTCAATTTCAACATCATGAGCAAACACCGAATTTGGGTGCTGACGCAGCACCAGCAGGAAGTCTCTGTAAACACAATGAATCAGTTTGTGTGTAAAAAATTAGTTGCAGTATCATCCCACGCACGAACCTGTCATGTGCAGAGAAATTCAGGCGAATTGTGTGCGCCAGTCCCACAGGTGAACCACTTGAGGGCTCAACTTGCCGTTTTCGACGTGCGCGTGCTTGCTCCAAATGACGCAGCTGCGCTGCCTGCAGCACGGCACGATCAAAGTTCGCCGCCTCCCAGTGCTTGATATATGGCGTCAGTTTATGTGTGTAGCCTAAACAAGAGCGTAGGTTAGCCAAACAGTGGTTAGAGAAAGTTCAATTTGTGGCCTTACCTGGTAGCTTGAGTGGCGTTGGGATTGCTAGCAGCTCGCTGACGACCAACAGCAACGCCAGGAGCGCCAGCAGCCAGCCCATGCTTGCTCTAACTGTGTGTATATTTGTGTTATAAAATCTATGTCCGTGTGTGTATGTGTGTGAGTGTCTGTGGAAACCCAACTAGTTCTAGGCTGCGTTTGCTGGCTTCGATTGACCTTTGTTAGCCCGTCGTTTCTTACATTATTGCTGCAGCTGTTGCTTTGCCAATAAGAATTGCCAAACTGAAAAAATCCGTTACACCCGCAACGCACACAACATGCGGCATCTCACGCGTAGCTGCTGCAAGAGAATGAGCAAAGCACATACATATAAGATTATTGCAATAACGGTAGACCGAGCAGCACAAAGAAATTGCACTTTTATAAATACGAATTCATACAAAATGTCACATACAGCATCCAGTTGAGCAAAATCAAACAATATAATAATACAACAACAAATCTTGCTTTCACCTTTTGCAGCCAGTTCGTTAGCTGGCGAAATTCACAACTGATCAAAACAATAAAATATGTATGTACATCTTTTGTTCAAAATTTACGTATGTACATATATATTTTGCATAAGTGGCAAAAGCAACAAACTGCTGGCAAGAAGAAGCACAGCATCAACATTCAGGCATCAGCATCTCATTAGCACTTTGTTCGCACACACACAAGCGCGCATTTTATACACGACATGTTAAGCGTTATGCTTGTGTTTGTGTATGCCCGTGAAAATTACTGTTAGTTTTTTTTTTTTCAAACATTTCTATTTGGTCATTAAATGTATTGCATTCTTTTACACTATTGACAACCGTTAAATTGGATAATAATCCTTTACTGTCACTATTAGTTTGTTTGTGTATGTGTCTGTATGTATTCTTGGAGTGAACCAAAATTCTACTCGTCGCTGTTGTTGTTAAGTAGCCAAAATAAGATTCGTAAAATTCAATTAGCCAGCGTGAAAGGGGTTATTTTTCTGCACATAACAATTGTTGCACTTTTTCGATTTGGTAATTGGATTTAGCTAACTTACAGGCAAAATATTAAAACAACTACAAAGCACACAACACTCACATAAACACAAACACACATACGCAAAACAATCGACCTCCGCTCGCTGTTGTATTGCCATTAACATTATGGCGTAAATGGTAAGCCAGCCAAGTTTTTTTCTGGCCTAAACCTGTTCCCTGGCTTATTCACAGGCCCAAAATTAATGTTGGGTTCTTCGTGTTATGTGCATCTTATTACGGTGATATCTTCAATTCACAAAACTCACTCTTTAATTAATTAAACGCTTTCATTTTAGTGCAAATAATTTAAAAACAATTATTTTATTTCTCCCCACATAAAAAAACGGCTGCAGGTAACAAGTATCGATACTCTCTGAGCGCAGCCTATCAGCATACCCGATTACAAATGCTGTGTATGTGTTTGTCAACAATAGCTATAGGAATCAGTTATCGATATATAAAACTGCTGATTTTTGTATGTGATAGAATTGATGATAAACAATTAAAATATCTACAGGTCAACAATCAACCACTTCTTTTATTAACGTCTGTTGCTTTTGGATTCCCTTGCGTAGATTTTTAGCATTCTTTTCAAGCTTATCTTTACACGCCAATAAATTTTCATTTTTTGCTACTAGTGTGCCTTCCATTACAGCCAATTTCTTGACTTTTTGGTCATATTCGTCAAACACTTGCCACCATGTCTCAAGAGTTAAGTTTTCAGGTTCTGTAAGCAGAGCGTGTTCCAAAGCTGCGCTAGTAGTGGAATTGCCTCCTGTCGGTTGAGGAATTTCAAATGACTCAATATCCGCAAACATTTCCTCAAGACTGGGTGCTGTGGGTGGTGGTTCGACTTTGGGCTTTGATTTTTTAAACATTGTTTAAAGAATTTCCTGCAATATATGTATTTGTTTTTGTTTGCTGAAAACGAAATGATAACGTCAGCATAACACTTAAATATTTATATAACCGATTTTACTTAGGTGATATTTACATGTTAAAACCCTGTGTATAATTACCTTTAGGTCCACTTAATATGACCGTCGTTTTATTTATAAAATAATCTAAATAAACTAAATTCCAAGTGTTTGCGTTTTTACTTGTTTACAGATTTATAGTGCTCTACAATACTCGAAGTAATAACCAGGGCTGCATTTTTAATTATATACAACACTAGTTTCCCGCTTTATGTGCACAGCACGCTCTCTTAGCACAAATATACAAGACAGTTTGTATCAAACATAAAATAATGACAAATCGGGATGAACTTAGCTCTGCGGCCAAGCACAAACTTGTCGAAGCAGCGGTGCGTGCTAAAGGTCCACTTGACACTGTGCCATATGAAAGCTACAAGTCGCCTTCTGGTGAGGAGTTTAAACTATATTGCCGTGCCAAGAGCGATATGGATGCAAAGACCCTGAAATGGACTTTTAAACTGGCGGAACAGAATGTCGGTCCATTCTACAAACAGCTTAAAATGGGCTGGCAGCCAAAAATTAAGCAGTCTGAACTCAATAAGAATTGGGCACGTTTCTTGGTGGCCCACAATCAACAGAAGCAACCCGTGGCCTACACCATGTTCCGCTTCGACATGGACGACGGCGATTGCGTGCTCTATTGGTAAATAAGTATTGGGTATTGGAATATATGTCGCAATCATTTTCACTACATTTTTGCATTTTAGTTACGAAATACAAATTGCGCCCGAGTACCAAAGAAAGGGTCTTGGGAAGTTTATGATGCAAACGCTCGAGGCTTGTGCTAGGCTTTGGAAGTTGGAAAAAGTTGTGCTCACCGTACTAAACAATAATAAGAACTCGTTAACGTTTTTCAAAGCGCTTGGCTATAACAAGGATGAGACTTCACCAGATGTATTGGAAAAGGCAGACTATCAAATATTAAGTAAGTCCATGCTGGGCTGACTACTTTAGGCATTCTAACAACAATATTTTATGTACGAAATATATATATATAAACGAAATATATATTAAACAATTAGTTTAAAACATTTAGCTTAGTAGCTTGACCTGTGCCTCAAAGTATGTGGCCATGCGGATGTCCTGGCTGCTCAGACCGCCAACGTCATGTGTGCTAAGGGTAACTTGTATTTTGTTGTAGCAGTTAAACCACTCGGGATGATGATTCATTTTCTCAGCCAGCAAGGCAACACCCGTCATAAAGCTAAAGGCCTGATTGAAATCCTTTAGCACGAATTCCTTGTATATAGCATCGCGTCCCTCAACCAAGGTCCAGCCTCTTTCCAGCAGTGGCTGCAGCTTCTCGGCGCGTTCTTGTTCAGTCAGTTTTGCCTAAGATTGGGGTAAATTTGTAGAAGCAACAAGTGTTTAGTTTAGTGTTGTTCTGCGGTTTTCACTGCCCTTGGGATCAGTTGATGACCTCGCGTGGCCTCAAGCGATAAGTGCATTAAAGCCGAGATATATGAGACACGTTTTGTTTTACTACATTTGCAATATTTGGCAATTGGTTTTATTGCCCCAGATATTCACTTATTCACTTACCAGCATTTTGCGTTTGCTCGATGTTGCGGTTGCTATGAGAGGTTGTTTGCTGTAAATTCTTAAATGGCCAACACCAGTTGCTGTTGCTGCTGCTCTTGTTGATGTCGTATACAGAACTGAGCTCTCATATCTGTTGCTGCTGCTGCGCATTTAGAGCTTCTCAAATGTTGTCAATAATCACAGCTTACACTCACCAATACAAGCGTTGCGACCCTTCACTCCATTGGTTTGCGGTCAATGGTTTTGTTGCTGTAGTCGTTGGCCAGCAAAATTTGTTTCGCTCATTAAACAGTCTTGCTAGTTTTTGAAAGCTTCGCATGTTTTGCGCATATTTTTTTATTAGTAACATTATAAATAACTGGTTTACATATACATAGACGGGTATGCTGCTCTCCACGCTGCTTAGGCCTGCATACCATCGATGGCTGTTATCAATATATCGATGGATATTGCACAACCGATAGTTTTGTTATTTCTTTTTGACAAAAAATATGGAAAAATTCCTGCCTGATGCTGATGAAGCATTGAATTACAAGCTAAAATAGGCATCGCAAATTTTGTCACACTTTGACAAGTGGCAAAACAAAAAGTTTGCCAAATGTCGCCTTTGCGGCAAGGAATACCGAAAGATTCATAAAATTTGTTACAGCATCTCCAACGTGCTCATCCACTGAAATCGAATGAGAACCTAATTTAAATATGATTGACAAATTTGTAAAAAGCCATGAAAGTAAAGAACTCAAATTGATTAAAATATTACTTTTTAAATTTCCGATGGTTCCATCGATATAGTTGATAGTTTTTTCCATCGAAGGAGAAACTATCGAGTGGAGCCACCATGGTTTTGCAGCCCTGACAGAAACACAATTTGTTTAAAATTTGTAGAATTTATCGAACGTTTTCATATTTTCGCACAACAAACTAACCCTCTTTAGTGAATAAGTAGATAGGCAGAAAGTATAAGTTGGCATGTTAACAATTTTTGGCATTTGGAACAAAAAAATTAAATGAATGAAAGTAATATAATGTCTGACCGCGGTAAAGGCGGAAAAGTGAAGGGTTGTATCCATCGTCTTCTTCGCAAGGGCAACTATGCCGGGCGTGTTGGTGCCGGTGCGCCAGTTTACTTGGCGGCTGTTATGGAATATTTGGCCGCTGAAGTTTTGGAGTTGGCTGGTAATGCAAAACAAAATCAGAATTATCCTCCGTCATCTGCAATTGGCCATCCGCAACGATGAAGAGTTGAATAAACTCCTTACGGGCGTCACTATTGCCCAGGGCGGTGCGTTGCCTAACATACAAGCAGTTATGTTACCCAAGAAGAGCGAAAAGAAGGCATAAATTTCGAATAAGTGCACATCAAAACCAAACGTCCTTTTCAGGACGACCAAAAATACAAAAGAGATGAGATTTTTCATATATTAGTCTTAAGTTTATTTAATATAGTAATATTACAGTAGTAAGCAATTCAAAATATGCAAAAATGCGTGACAGTAGTACAGTAATATTATCGTTCATGGTCATTTCATAAATATGTCGAAAAATCTAAATACACCTGGTTTGAATTACATTTTCTGCTAATCCGACATCGAACTCTTTCATTTTTAACTTTTTATTGTCAGTTGGTTTCTTAGTAATACTTAACAATTATTGGTATTAGTCTTGTGTTACTAGTAAAAGCTATCTCTTAGTTTATAATTTGATTATACATAAAGAAATAAAAGGCATGCTGCAACCTAACATCCAGAAAGATAATTATAAATTAAATATAATAAATAAAATAGATATCCTTATATCCTATTAAATGTCTTCCACTTAAAAGACTTCATAGAAGTCAAAGAAACTTTGTTGAACAATGATAGAAATTAATATACTTATACCCCGAACGTACTCAAACCATATAACCTAATAATAAACAAAATCCCACCAAACTGCTTTACAGAAACAGAGATTAGAACGGCATTAATAGAAGCCAATAAAGAGGTAGAAATAATGTCAATAAAGCCATTTAAAGAAAAATTCTGGCTAGTCCAGATAAAGAAATCCCAAAACCTCAAACAAATCTTCGAAATTAAGAGTCTATTAAATTGCAAAATCCAAATAGAACCATTAATAACGAAAAACAAAATCCATCAATGTCACAACTGCCAGCGGTACGGACATGTTGCAAGCAACTGCAAAATGCCCTACCGTTGCATCAAGTGCACAAACTCCCACGCCCCAGGGAACTGCCCCGTCACAAAAGAAGACCCAAATGCAAAAGTAGGATGTATTAATTGCAAAGGCAATCATACTGCCAATGCCAACGGACAACCAACTCACGACATACATAAACACCGAAGTCAATAGTCTAATAGAGACACATATGAGTCCAATAATCCACTTCTCCCCTGCCCAAAGTGCAGAAGGCAATTGGCCAAGAGCTCAAGAAACTGGGTTTACCAGCGCACACCAACTTTTAGAATGGTTGCGCTCCAAAAACAATAAAAAAAACCGTTGGCCCAGACGGAACCAGCAACTTCCTCCTAAGACACTGCAACCTACTAATACTAAACCATCTTGCTATCCTATTCAACCACTGCTACATCTTAAACTACTTTCCGAATAGCTGGAAATGCAGTAAAATAATCCCAATTCCCAAACCAAGAACAGACTAAACTAAACTAAAAAACTATAGACCAATTTCCATATTATCAGCCATCAGCCTACTATATGAGAAAATGCTCGCACACAACATAAAGAGGCATTGTGCTACCCTTCAAATTCTAAAACCTTTCCAAATAGGTTTTAGAGAAGGACTATCAATTAACAATTCTCTTGCAATAGCAAACTCTTTTATTTACACAAACTTAGCCAATAAACGTGCCACAATAGCCTGTGCATTAGACTTGGAAAAGGCTTTTGACACAGTATGGACCAATGGACTCATATACAAAATGAACCACAAATTCAACTTCGACAAAAACATAACACGTACAATTCTCAATTACCTAACAAACCGCACATTCTATGTAACAAGCCCGGACGATTCCGAAAATTCTATGATAAGAAAAGTAGCAGCAGGTGTTCCCCAGGGGTCCCTATTAGCACCCATTCTCTACAACATATACCTAGCAGATATACCCAATTACACCCAACATCCTAATAACAAAAGACCCACTAACATACAACCTATCACATACGCAGACGACATCCTAATACTATCATCAAATGCATGGGCAGCAACAGCAGAAATAAACCTTAATAGATATCTTAACCAACTAACCAATTATTTCACAACATGGAAAATAAAAATAAATGCAGACAAAAGCACAGCTTGCATATTTAAAGGACCAAACCCAAAGAAAATCCACAAAAACTCCCGAAGCTTTATCCCAAGAATATACATAAACCAAAACAGTAGAATAAACACAAATCCAGAACCAAAATACTTAGGTGTAATCTATGACACAAAACTCCAAATCAAAAAACACATAGAACACATTCTAAATAATGCAAAAATACAGCACCATTACATAGCCCATACATACAACCAATTACAAAATACCACATACCCACCAAACCCGCAACTAACTAAAATACGCACACTAACATATAAGAAAATCATACAACCCGTACTAACCCATGGCTTTGCAGCTTGGTTCAACATAAAATCCAAACAAATGGAACAACTAAGAATATTTGAAAGAAAAATGTTGCGATACGCAATAGGGAAAAGCTCACGTAATCCCCACACCCAACATTACATACCAAACACTAAACTATATAAACTATCAAGAATTAAACGCATAGATATACATAACTTTAATATATTGGAAAAATTCATAGAAAGAAACCAAAACTCAACTAACCAATTGATCAAAAACAGCACAGAGCAAAAAATAATTCCTGTAATATTTTCAGCTGAACAACTAACAATAAACCATATAAACAACTTAAAGGAAAAAGGCATAATATATGACACACAAAACAACCTAATATACTACCACAGGAAGAACAACTCCATAAATCCAACGGATCTCATATACAACATTAGTCAATAAGTAAATAATTTAAATTAACGAAACCCAACTGACAACATACAAAATCATACATATACATACACAAACATGTAAATACACACATCAACAACTAACACCCATTAATAATTAGATTTAAGTAGTTAATTAGTTTTAAGTAGTGAATTAACTTTATGTAGTTTTAAGTAGTAGTAAGCTAGTAGACAAAAAAAAAAAAAAAAAAAAAAAGTAATCAAGGTTTTTTACCTCTACTAGAGGTTTTCCTAAGAAGAAAATAAGAAAAAAATTAAAGAAAATTCCCTATTAACAATACCTAAACTTTAAACACAAAAATACTCCAAAAGCAACCCAAAGACTCGAGCCCAAAAAGCTATAAGCGAAGGGCAAAACATAACCAAAACATTAACCTAAAGTTATATTGTGCTAGTCACATAAGAATAAACATATATATAAGTACCTTGTATTATTAGTACTAAGAAACCATTGACAATAAATACTGAATACTGAATACTGCCAATGCAAGCATATGCCCCATTTGAGTTTCAATCAAAGAAAAGCTAAATTTAAAACAAAGTGCAAAAGCAGCAAACAATAATAAAATAATAAACAAAGCTGCAATAGCCTTAAATAACTCTATGCAACACCCTAACATTAAATTCTCTGCCCTATTCGAATCCCCCAACCTGCAACCAACAAGAAAATGCACCCTCCACTCCCAAGCAACCTAGTCATTACTAAGCTAGAACAATACATGGCAAATAAACTAAGCACAAATGTTTAAAAACTCGCCCTTTCCATAGACCAGCTAAATACAGACACAGAAAAATTATTTGGCAAAAACCTAACAGACTGCATCGCCATAATGCAAAACATAATCAAAAAATACCCAACCAATACATTGACAGACAATAGTGAGACAAGCAAAATAAAACAAACCCTTATATTAGACTTCCTAATCCGAATTGCACAATGATTAATAAAATCCTATTTCAAAACGTAAACTCAATAGTTTCCACCCACAAAAAAAAACAAACTAAATATATACCTTAATAAACACAAACCTCTAGCGCTACTAATAGCAGAACACCGACTAAATAGTAAGAATACCTCAACACTAACAAACTACAAATTCGTACGCCAAAACCTCCCAGCAAAATATACAAAAATCAAGACAGGGTGATCATGTTACCTCCGTGGCCATTTGTATCAAAAACGGCATACAATATAAATTCCTCGAAATTCCACAACTTCAACACATCGAAGCTGTAGCAATTCAAATCCTACTCCGTAATCCAAACAATAGCATCCAATACCTTACGATAGCATCCAAAATCCCCTACTAAAGCAAATTTCTATCCTCTTTAACCACTGTTTTAATATAAACTACTTCCCGAATAGCTGGAAATGTAGAAAAATAATACCAATACCCAAACCAAAAATGGATCAAAAGAAATTAAAAAGCTATAAACCAATATCAATATTATCAGCCATCAGCCTGTTATATGAAAAAATGCTCGCACACAACATAAAGAGACATTGTGAAACCCATCAAATCCTAAAACCATTATTATTATTATTTATTATATTTAATTTATACTTATCGTGCTGGATGTTAGGCTGCAGCATGCCTTCTATTTCTTTAGAGATTGTGTTGTATATGGTGATGGCTGGTATCTTCATATTGTCAGGATGGGTTAGTTCTGCGTTGGTGTTGCTGCTATTGATGGTGTTCCTTCCATTGTTGTTGATGTCATCAGTTTTTGTTGGATGGTTATTTTGTTGTTCTGTAGCGTTGTTTTTTGTTGTTGTAGTTGCTGCAGTTGCTGTCCTTTTTAGCTTCTTTGAGGATCTGGGGGATGTATCCAGCGGCGATAAGTTGTCATCTTCTTACATATTGTCCATGTCGTCCAAGTCATCTTCGTCTTGGTATAGGGTGGCAAATTTGTTACCATTTAATATAATGTTTGTTTGTTGTATTATTAGGGTTTTGTTCATTATTGGGTGTATTTGCGTTTGGTTTATGTACTGGTGCTATTGTTGTTTTATTTTCATTTTGTTACAGTTGTATTTGTTGTTGGAATTGTTATTGTTATTGAGTTAGCTGTTGCTGTAGTTTAATTTGTTGGCGAAGTGATGCAAGCTCTTTAACTATTTTAGTATATTGATTTTTATTTAGTGTTATTTGTTCACTATCGTCTGTTTCTTCATATTCATAAAGTATCGTGTCGTATTCATCATCTAGGCATTCGTCTAGGACTAGCAATGACACGATGTAATATTGTCTTTATTTAGTTTATTCATTTCATTTGTGTTATTTATTTTGTTTTTATTTATATATAAGTCTTGAATTTCGTGCACAGGCACTGGTACTGATGACACTTTTTTATTTTATTTCGGAGTCTTCCGCCTGATTCGCCGGCAGATCTTTTTTGAGAGCAGATTATTTGTCACTTTCCTTTTTATTTCTTTTCTTTTCTTTTCTCGTGTTCATATCTCACTTTCGATTTATTTCTTTCTTCCGACCACTTTTCAGTGCACTGCACTTCATATCTTGTGTCTTTATTTTCAGTTTTACTTCTATTGGTCACTAATTCTCTTTGTCATCACAACCAGCGACTTTTGACTTTTTATATTAATATATGTATAAGCACCACATGAATGTCAAGTGCGCACTGTTGTCTGCGGAGAAAACCAAGCTTATTTATACCGAGACATCAACAGAGTAAAGCAAAGCAGAGCAAGATTAGCATAGCATTTAACAAGAGCACGAATATATCGATCTCTTTCTCGTACTAAGCAGACGACCCGCAAGCCAATTCGATCGATCATAGATTTTGGTTTCTGTTAATATGCGTCGTCTTATAATATTATATATATAAACTATAAATAAATGTCGAAAATGAAAGAGAAATATTATACATATATAAAAAAAGTTTTTATTAATTATTTTATTATTTTTATTTTTCTGAACGATTTTTGTATTGCGTTGGCTCAAAAACATGCTGTTTTTAACGGCAAATGGTTTAGTTAAAGTCATATTTAATATATAAATCTATAGGATTTTCTCATATTAATAGTTGCATTTAAATAACAAATTAATGAATTATTATCTTTTAAATTTATATATTAACATTTATATCATTATCTAATTAAAAACATATATTTTTCAAGATAACTTGTTTTGCATTCACACAAAGTTAAACTTTGAGGGGCAATAAAAAATCATGAAATTATAAAAATGGAAGTAAAAACTTATTTTATAAATTTTTCAAGCATTTAAGAATACAATCTAATACATATTTAGTTTGAATATCAAATTTAAAATGCTTAAAAAGACAACTCAATAAAATGGTAATTGTAAACTTCTGTGTATCGTACATTCAATGGCACAAACATTCTCGTTCGGCCTTCCTCCTCGATTCTCATTCAAACGGGTGACCAAATTTCATGGTATCTCGCAATTAAAGAAAAACTAAAACGTTTCGTTTTCTCTGTTATAAAGTGAAAAGTAAAGAAGTGAATATTACAAAATGTCTGATTCCGCAGTTGCAGTATCCGCGTCCCCTGTGACCCCCCAAACAGCCCCAGCTGAGAAGAAGGTGGCTACTAAAAAGCCTGCATCTGCATCCGTATCTAAGGCAAAGAAAACAGCGGCTCCTCCAACACACCCACCAACTCAGCAGATGGTGGATGCATCGATAAAAAACCTAAAGGAACGTGGAGGCTCATCCCTTTTGGCTATTAAGAAATATATAAGTGCCACTTACAAGTGCGATGCCCAGAAACTGGCTCCATTCATTAAGAAGTACCTGAAGAATTCAGTTGCGAGTGGAAAGTTGATTCAAACAAAAGGGAAGGGTGCATCTGGTTCATTTAAGCTGTCTGCGTCCTCCAAAAAGGAGCCAAAGCCAAAGGCATCCTCTATAGAGAAGAAATCTAAGAAGGTAACCGCATCGGCAGCAGCCAAAAAGAAGGGTATATCTGCCACCAAAAAAGTAAAGGCTGCAGCTGATAAGAAGTTGTCGAAGGCTGTGGTGACCAAAAAGAGTACCGATAAAAAGAAAGCAGACAAAGCAAAGGCCAAAGACGCAAAGAAAGTAGGAGCCATTAAAGCAAAGCCCACAACTGCAAAGGCAAAGTCAAGCGCAGCAAAGCCAAAGACTCCGAAACCTAAAACTACAAGTGCTAAGCCTAAAAAGATTGTCTCAGCAGCTGCGAAGAAACCAAAAGCAAAAGCTGCGTCCGCAACAAAGAAGTAATTTCCCTTCGAAATTACTCAGCAGGGTATAAACGAATTTCAAAACTATGAAATTTGCAATTAATCAAAGTCCTTTTCAGGACTACTATTACATATTTCCAAGAGAAAAAATACTTTCCTAAACTATCTTTAAGTCAAAATATAAAAAGGGAGGGCCAATTTAGACAACAAAAATTACTAGACTATATTCGATGTTCGTTTTCTCTTGTTTACTACGAGTAATTTAACTGAACGATAAAAACACAGGGTTTTGAGAGATAGATTTGTTCACTACAAGTAATATTCTTTTATGGTAAAAACACACAACCAGGTTTTCAGAGATAGATTTGATTTTCTTGTTAAAATTCATTGAAAAATTGTATATTCTTTGAAAAAAGATTTGTGGCCCTGAAAAGGGCCTTTTGCTTCTGCTTTTGGATGTTCTGCATACATCGAGCTAAGATTTACTTGGAGCTAGTGTACTTGGTTACTGCCTTTGTTCCTTCACTGACTGCGTGCTTGGCCAACTCTCCAGGCAACAGAAGACGGACTGCAGTTTGGATTTCCCGACTGGTAATCGTTGAACGTTTGTTGTAGTGTGCCAAACGAGAGGCCTCAGCAGCAATACGCTCAAAAATGTCGTTCACAAAACTGTTCATGATGCTCATTGCTTTCGACGAGATTCCAGTGTCGGGATGGACCTGCTTTAGCACTTTGTAAATGTAGATGGCATAACTTTCCTTCCTCTTGCGCTTCTTCTTCTTATCATTTTTGGTAATGTTTTTCTGGGCCTTGCCAGCCTTTTTGGCTGCCTTTCCACTCGTTTTAGGCGGCATTATTATTCACTCAAGTTCACTTTAATTCACTTCCCAAATGTTTGACAGAAAAATCCAATTTGGTTAACATTTGTAGGATTTTTCGAACAATGTTTTCATGTTTGCGCACAGCACAACTCACCCTCTTTAGGTGAAAGAGTAGGTAGGTAAAAAGTATAAGTTGACATGTTGAAAATTTGTAGCATTCGATTCTTGTTTGTTGAGTGAGAAATTGTAAAAAGAAAAATAAAAGAAATATAATGTCTGGTCGCGGTAAAGGTGGAAAAGTGAAGGGAAAGGCAAAGTCGCGTTCAAACCGTGCTGGCCTGCAATTTCCCGTTGGTCGTATCCATCGTCTTCTTCGCAAGGGCAATTATGCTGAGCGTGTTGGTGCCGGTGCGCCAGTTTACTTGGCGGCTGTTATGGAATATTTGGCCGCTGAAGTTTTGGAGTTGGCTGGTAATGCAGCCCGCGACAACAAGAAAACCAGAATTATCCCTCGCCATCTGCAATTGGCCATCCGCAACGATGAAGAGTTGAATAAACTCCTTTCGGGCGTCACTATTGCCCAGGGCGGTGTGTTGCCTAACATCCAAGCAGTTCTGTTACCCAAGAAGACCGAAAAGAAGGCTTAAATTACGAATTAGTGCACCTCAAAACCAAACGTCCTTTTCAGGACGACCAAAAATACAAAAGAGAAGAGATTTTTTCATATATTAGTCTAAAGTTTATTTAATATTGCTGTAAGAATTTCAAAAAATGCAGAAATGCGTGACGGCAGTACAGTCATTATCGTTCATGGTCATTTCATATTCCACAGGCAGAAATATCTCGAAAAATTGAAATACATCGGGTCTGAATTACATTTTCTGCTAATACGACATCGAACTCTTTCATTTTTAACTTTTTATAGTCAGTTGGTTTCTTAGTAATAGTTAGCAATTATTGGTATTAGTCTTGAGTGACTAGTACAAGCTAATTCTTAGTTTATAATTTTCATTATAAATATTGTCATTCGCTTGTAGCTTTTTAGACTTAGTCTTTTGGTTACATTGTTATATTTTATGTGTATTTGGAGTTTCTGTTTTGATTATCAGAAATTGCACTCTTAGGAACTCATTCTTTGTCGTTCTCATATATTTCGCAGCTAGAGAATTTAGAGCGAGGTATTAACAAACATCGTTATTGAATTTCATATCTTTCATCTCTTTTAAGGAAATATATTGGTGGTCCTGAAAAGGACCGATTGTTGCGATAATTTGTTTGTTCAGCTCGTTCTTGTTTAACCGCCAAAACCGTACAGTGTACGACCTTGCCTCTTCAATGCATAGACAACATCCATGGCTGTGACTGTCTTCCTCTTGGCATGTTCGGTGTATGTGACAGCATCACGAATAACATTTTCCAAAAAGACTTTGAGAACGCCACGGGTTTCTTCATAGATTAGTCCAGAGATTCGCTTCACGCCACCACGGCGAGCTAAACGACGGATAGCTGGCTTTGTGATACCCTGGATATTATCACGCAACACTTTGCGATGACGCTTTGCACCTCCTTTACCCAAGCCTTTTCCACCTTTACCACGACCAGTCATTTTTTACTTTTTATAATACGCACTACACGAATGTCAGAAATAAAATGTCGGCCCTTCACGGTGACACTTCTATTTATACCGAGATATCCGAGCACATATGCTTGCATCCCGCTCACACACTACCCTTGCAACAAGGTAGAGCAGAGCAGAGCAAGAGCGCATAGCATTTAACACGAGCACGAATATATCGATCTCTTTCTAACGCATCAGCAGTTTTCTATATAAGCAATGCGGACTGCGGCGGCCGATCAAAAACGTCCTAAACGTCGAAGTGTGACAGTCTAAGATAGAATTGTGAACGAAAGGTAGAAAAATGGCTCGTACTAAGCAGACCGCTCGCAAGTCAACTGGAGGCAAGGCTCCTCGTAAGCAATTGGCTACTAAGGCAGCACGTAAAAGTGCACCAGCTACTGGCGGTGTGAAAAAACCTCATCGCTATCGCCCTGGTACAGTTGCTCTGCGTGAAATTCGTCGCTATCAGAAGAGCACAGAATTGCTTATTCGCAAGTTGCCGTTCCAGCGTTTAGTCCGTGAAATCGCTCAGGACTTCAAGACTGACCTTCGTTTCCAGAGTTCAGCTGTGATGGCTCTGCAGGAAGCAAGCGAAGCTTACTTGGTTGGCCTATTCGAAGATACAAATTTATGCGCCATCCATGCTAAGCGTGTCACCATCATGCCCAAGGACATTCAATTGGCCAGACGTATCCGCGGCGAGCGCGCTTAAATTGCTAAGCTATTCTGTCTTGTATATATTACAAACAACTTCCAACAAATCGGTCCTTTTCAGGACCACAATATTTTTAACAAGGAGATTTCTATTTTCGCTCAAAATATTTGCAATTTTCAGATTTTAGTTGATGTCAAAATTAGTTCGATCGAACATAGATTTTTGTGTATACTATAAAATATAGGTTGATGTTAATATACGTCGTCTTATAAAACAATATATGAATTAAAAGTATATCCCGAATATGAATGAGAAATATACATACATATAAAAATAAAATATTTTATTTATTATTATTATTATTTTTTTTAATAGCATAGTATCAGAATAGCTCTATTTTCCTTAGACAATTCCGTTTTTATATTGTTTTCTGATTCTGTATTTTCCAAATATTTGTATATGAATACAAGTAAAAGCTAAACTATATTAGTTTCTAAATATTTTGTATTTTGATGTCTTCTGTGCCTTGTGTCTTATAATATAAAGTAATATTTCAACGTTGATGTATTTCTTTGCGCAAGGTAAGTGTATCTGAAATGTGATTTTGAATATGATGGTATGAAACGATTAAATGTTTGAAATAAGTAAAGATAATAACAATATAATATTATCATTCTAAATTTTAAAATTTGTATTTATTAATATACTTTTAATGTTAAAGAGATTTTATTTTTCTGAACGATTTTTGTATTGCGTTGGCTCAAAAACATGCTGTTTTTAACGGCAAATGGTTTAGTTAAAGTCATATTTAATATATAAATCTATAGGATTTTCTCATATTAATAGTTGCATTTAAATAACAAATTAATGAATTATTATCTTTTAAATTTATATATTAACATTTATATCATTATCTAATTAAAAACATATATTTTTCAAGATAACTTGTTTTGCATTCACACAAAGTTAAACTTTGAGGGGCAATAAAAAATCATGAAATTATAAAAATGGAAGTAAAAACTTATTTTATAAATTTTTCAAGCATTTAAGAATACAATCTAATACATATGTAGTTTGAATAACAAATTTAAAATGCTTAAAAGACAACTCAATAAAATGGTAATTGTAAACTTCTGTGTATCGTACATTCAATGGCACAAACATTCTCGTTCGGCCTTCCTCCTCGATTCTCATTCAAACGGGTGACCAAATTTCATGGTATCTCGCAATTAAAGAAAAACTAAAACGTTTCGTTTTCTCTGTTATAAAGTGAAAAGTAAAGAAGTGAATATTACAAAATGTCTGATTCCGCAGTTGCAGTATCCGCGTCCCCTGTGACCCCCCAAACAGCCCCAGCTGAGAAGAAGGTGGCTACTAAAAAGCCTGCATCTGCATCCGTATCTAAGGCAAAGAAAACAGCGGCTCCTCCAACACACCCACCAACTCAGCAGATGGTGGATGCATCGATAAAAAACCTAAAGGAACGTGGAGGCTCATCCCTTTTGGCTATTAAGAAATATATAAGTGCCACTTACAAGTGCGATGCCCAGAAACTGGCTCCATTCATTAAAAAGTACCTGAAGAATTCTGTTGCGAGTGGAAAGTTGATTCAAACAAAAGGGAAGGGTGCATCTGGTTCATTTAAGCTGTCTGCGTCCTCCAAAAAGGAGCCAAAGCCAAAGGCATCCTCTATAGAGAAGAAATCTAAGAAGGTAACCGCATCGGCAGCAGCCAAAAAGAAGGGTATATCTGCCACCAAAAAAGTAAAGGCTGCAGTTGATAAGAAGTTGTCGAAGGCTGTGGTGACCAAAAAGAGTACCGACAAAAAGAAAGCAGACAAAGCAAAGGCCAAAGACGCAAAGAAAGTAGGAACCATTAAAGCAAAGCCCACAACTGCAAAGGCAAAGTCAAGCGCAGCAAAGCCAAAGACTCCGAAACCTAAAACTACAAGTGCTAAGCCTAAAAAGGTTGTCTCAGCAGCATCACCGAAAAAAGCAGCTGCGAAGAAACCAAAAGCAAAAGCTGCGTCCGCAACAAAGAAGTAATTTCACTTATAAACGAATTTCAAAACTATGAAATTTGCAATTAATCAAAGTCCTTTTCAGGACTACTATTACATATTTCCAAGAGAAAAAATACTTTCCTAAACTATCTTTAAGTCAAAATATAAAAAGGGAGGGCCAATTTAGACAACAAAAATTACTAGACTATATTCGATGTTCGTTTTCTCTTGTTTACTACGAGTAATTTAACTGAACGATAAAAACACAGGGTTTTGAGAGATAGATTTGTTCACTACAAGTAATATTCTTTTATGGTAAAAACACACAACCAGGTTTTCAGAGATAGATTTGATTTTCTTGTTAAAATTCATTGAAAAATTGTATATTCTTTGAAAAAAGATTTGTGGCCCTGAAAAGGGCCTTTTGCTTCTGCTTTTGGATGTTCTGCATACATCGAGCTAAGATTTACTTGGAGCTAGTGTACTTGGTTACTGCCTTTGTTCCTTCACTGACTGCGTGCTTGGCCAACTCTCCAGGCAACAGAAGACGGACTGCAGTTTGGATTTCCCGACTGGTAATCGTTGAACGTTTGTTGTAGTGTGCCAAACGAGAGGCCTCAGCAGCAATACGCTCAAAAATGTCGTTCACAAAACTGTTCATGATGCTCATTGCTTTCGACGAGATTCCAGTGTCGGGATGGACCTGCTTTAGCACTTTGTAAATGTAGATGGCATAACTTTCCTTCCTCTTGCGCTTCTTCTTCTTATCATTTTTGGTAATGTTTTTCTGGGCCTTGCCAGCCTTTTTGGCTGCCTTTCCACTCGTTTTAGGCGGCATTATTATTCACTCAAGTTCACTTTAATTCACTTCCCAAATGTTTGACAGAAAAATCCAATTTGGTTAACATTTGTAGGATTTTTCGAACAATGTTTTCATGTTTGCGCACAGCACAACTCACCCTCTTTAGGTGAAAGAGTAGGTAGGTAAAAAGTATAAGTTGACATGTTGAAAATTTGTAGCATTCGATTCTTGTTTGTTGAGTGAGAAATTGTAAAAAGAAAAATAAAAGAAATATAATGTCTGGTCGCGGTAAAGGTGGAAAAGTGAAGGGAAAGGCAAAGTCGCGTTCAAACCGTGCTGGCCTGCAATTTCCCGTTGGTCGTATCCATCGTCTTCTTCGCAAGGGCAATTATGCTGAGCGTGTTGGTGCCGGTGCGCCAGTTTACTTGGCGGCTGTTATGGAATATTTGGCCGCTGAAGTTTTGGAGTTGGCTGGTAATGCAGCCCGCGACAACAAGAAAACCAGAATTATCCCTCGCCATCTGCAATTGGCCATCCGCAACGATGAAGAGTTGAATAAACTCCTTTCGGGCGTCACTATTGCCCAGGGCGGTGTGTTGCCTAACATCCAAGCAGTTCTGTTACCCAAGAAGACCGAAAAGAAGGCTTAAATTACGAATTAGTGCACCTCAAAACCAAACGTCCTTTTCAGGACGACCAAAAATACAAAAGAGAAGAGATTTTTTCATATATTAGTCTAAAGTTTATTTAATATTGCTGTAAGAATTTCAAAAAATGCAGAAATGCGTGACGGCAGTACAGTCATTATCGTTCATGGTCATTTCATATTCCACAGGCAGAAATATCTCGAAAAATTGAAATACATCGGGTCTGAATTACATTTTCTGCTAATACGACATCGAACTCTTTCATTTTTAACTTTTTATAGTCAGTTGGTTTCTTAGTAATAGTTAGCAATTATTGGTATTAGTCTTGAGTGACTAGTACAAGCTAATTCTTAGTTTATAATTTTCATTATAAATATTGTCATTCGCTTGTAGCTTTTTAGACTTAGTCTTTTGGTTACATTGTTATATTTTATGTGTATTTGGAGTTTCTGTTTTGATTATCAGAAATTGCACTCTTAGGAACTCATTCTTTGTCGTTCTCATATATTTCGCAGCTAGAGAATTTAGAGCGAGGTATTAACAAACATCGTTATTGAATTTCATATCTTTCATCTCTTTTAAGGAAATATATTGGTGGTCCTGAAAAGGACCGATTGTTGCGATAATTTGTTTGTTCAGCTCGTTCTTGTTTAACCGCCAAAACCGTACAGTGTACGACCTTGCCTCTTCAATGCATAGACAACATCCATGGCTGTGACTGTCTTCCTCTTGGCATGTTCGGTGTATGTGACAGCATCACGAATAACATTTTCCAAAAAGACTTTGAGAACGCCACGGGTTTCTTCATAGATTAGTCCAGAGATTCGCTTCACGCCACCACGGCGAGCTAAACGACGGATAGCTGGCTTTGTGATACCCTGGATATTATCACGCAACACTTTGCGATGACGCTTTGCACCTCCTTTACCCAAGCCTTTTCCACCTTTACCACGACCAGTCATTTTTTACTTTTTATAATACGCACTACACGAATGTCAGAAATAAAATGTCGGCCCTTCACGGTGACACTTCTATTTATACCGAGATATCCGAGCACATATGCTTGCATCCCGCTCACACACTACCCTTGCAACAAGGTAGAGCAGAGCAGAGCAAGAGCGCATAGCATTTAACACGAGCACGAATATATCGATCTCTTTCTAACGCATCAGCAGTTTTCTATATAAGCAATGCGGACTGCGGCGGCCGATCAAAAACGTCCTAAACGTCGAAGTGTGACAGTCTAAGATAGAATTGTGAACGAAAGGTAGAAAAATGGCTCGTACTAAGCAGACCGCTCGCAAGTCAACTGGAGGCAAGGCTCCTCGTAAGCAATTGGCTACTAAGGCAGCACGTAAAAGTGCACCAGCTACTGGCGGTGTGAAAAAACCTCATCGCTATCGCCCTGGTACAGTTGCTCTGCGTGAAATTCGTCGCTATCAGAAGAGCACAGAATTGCTTATTCGCAAGTTGCCGTTCCAGCGTTTAGTCCGTGAAATCGCTCAGGACTTCAAGACTGACCTTCGTTTCCAGAGTTCAGCTGTGATGGCTCTGCAGGAAGCAAGCGAAGCTTACTTGGTTGGCCTATTCGAAGATACAAATTTATGCGCCATCCATGCTAAGCGTGTCACCATCATGCCCAAGGACATTCAATTGGCCAGACGTATCCGCGGCGAGCGCGCTTAAATTGCTAAGCTATTCTGTCTTGTATATATTACAAACAACTTCCAACAAATCGGTCCTTTTCAGGACCACAATATTTTTAACAAGGAGATTTCTATTTTCACTCAAAATATTTGCAATTTTCAGATTTTAGTTGATGTCAAAATTAGTTCGATCGAACATAGATTTTTGTGTATACTATAAAATATAGGTTGATGTTAATATACGTCGTCTTATAAAACAATATATGAATTAAAAGTATATCCCGAATATGAATGAGAAATATACATACATATAAAAATAAAATATTTTATTTATTATTATTATTATTTTTTTTAATAGCATAGTATCAGAATAGCTCTATTTTCCTTAGACAATTCCGTTTTTATATTGTTTTCTGATTCTGTATTTTCCAAATATTTGTATATGAATACAAGTAAAAGCTAAACTATATTAGTTTCTAAATATTTTGTATTTTGATGTCTTCTGTGCCTTGTGTCTTATAATATAAAGTAATATTTCAACGTTGATGTATTTCTTTGCGCAAGGTAAGTGTATCTGAAATGTGATTTTGAATATGATGGTATGAAACGATTAAATGTTTGAAATAAGTAAAGATAATAACAATATAATATTATCATTCTAAATTTTAAAATTTGTATTTATTAATATACTTTTAATGTCAAAGAGATTTTATTTTTCTGAACGATTTTTGTATTGCGTTGGCTCAAAAACATGCTGTTTTTAACGGCAAATGGTTTAGTTAAAGTCATATTTAATATATAAATCTATAGGATTTTCTCATATTAATAGTTGCATTTAAATAACAAATTAATGAATTATTATCTTTTAAATTTATATACTAACATTTATATCATTATCTAATTAAAAACATATATTTTTCAAGATAACTTGTTTTGCATTCACACAAAGTTAAACTTTGAGGGGCAATAAAAAATCATGAAATTATAAAAATGGAAGTAAAAACTTATTTTATAAATTTTTCAAGCATTTAAGAATACAATCTAATACATATTTAGTTTGGATAACAAATTTAAAATGCTTAAAAGACAACTCAATAAAATGGTAATTGTAAACTTCTGTGTATCGTACATTCAATGGCACAAACATTCTCGTTCGGCCTTCCTCCTCGATTCTCATTCAAACGGGTGACCAAATTTCATGGTATCTCGCAATTAAAGAAAAACTAAAACGTTTCGTTTTCTCTGTTATAAAGTGAAAAGTAAAGAAGTGAATATTACAAAATGTCTGATTCCGCAGTTGCAGTATCCGCGTCCCCTGTGACCCCCCAAACAGCCCCAGCTGAGAAGAAGGTGGCTACTAAAAAGCCTGCATCTGCATCCGTATCTAAGGCAAAGAAAACAGCGGCTCCTCCAACACACCCACCAACTCAGCAGATGGTGGATGCATCGATAAAAAACCTAAAGGAACGTGGAGGCTCATCCCTTTTGGCTATTAAGAAATATATAAGTGCCACTTACAAGTGCGATGCCCAGAAACTGGCTCCATTCATTAAAAAGTACCTGAAGAATTCTGTTGCGAGTGGAAAGTTGATTCAAACAAAAGGGAAGGGTGCATCTGGTTCATTTAAGCTGTCTGCGTCCTCCAAAAAGGAGCCAAAGCCAAAGGCATCCTCTATAGAGAAGAAATCTAAGAAGGTAACCGCATCGGCAGCAGCCAAAAAGAAGGGTATATCTGCCACCAAAAAAGTAAAGGCTGCAGTTGATAAGAAGTTGTCGAAGGCTGTGGTGACCAAAAAGAGTACCGACAAAAAGAAAGCAGACAAAGCAAAGGTCAAAGACGCAAAGAAAGTAGGAACCATTAAAGCAAAGCCCACAACTGCAAAGGCAAAGTCAAGCGCAGCAAAGCCAAAGACTCCGAAACCTAAAACTACAAGTGCTAAGCCTAAAAAGGTTGTCTCAGCAGCATCACCGAAAAAAGCAGCTGCGAAGAAACCAAAAGCAAAAGCTGCGTCCGCAACAAAGAAGTAATTTCACTTATAAACGAATTTCAAAACTATGAAATTTGCAATTAATCAAAGTCCTTTTCAGGACTACTATTACATATTTCCAAGAGAAAAAATACTTTCCTAAACTATCTTTAAGTCAAAATATAAAAAGGGAGGGCCAATTTAGACAACAAAAATTACTAGACTATATTCGAGGTTCGTTTTCTCTTGTTTACTACGAGTAATTTAACTGAACGATAAAAACACAGGGTTTTGAGAGATAGATTTGTTCACAAGTAATATTCTTTTATGGTAAAAACACACAACCAGGTTTTCAGAGATAGATTTGATTTTCTTGTTAAAATTCATTGAAAAATTGTATATTCTTTGAAAAAAGATTTGTGGCCCTGAAAAGGGCCTTTTGCTTCTGCTTTTGGATGTTCTGCATACATCGAGCTAAGATTTACTTGGAGCTAGTGTACTTGGTTACTGCCTTTGTTCCTTCACTGACTGCGTGCTTGGCCAACTCTCCAGGCAACAGAAGACGGACTGCAGTTTGGATTTCCCGACTGGTAATCGTTGAACGTTTGTTGTAGTGTGCCAAACGAGAGGCCTCAGCAGCAATACGCTCAAAAATGTCGTTCACAAAACTGTTCATGATGCTCATTGCTTTCGACGAGATTCCAGTGTCGGGATGGACCTGCTTTAGCACTTTGTAAATGTAGATGGCATAACTTTCCTTCCTCTTGCGCTTCTTCTTCTTATCATTTTTGGTAATGTTTTTCTGGGCCTTGCCAGCCTTTTTGGCTGCCTTTCCACTCGTTTTAGGCGGCATTATTATTCACTCAAGTTCACTTTAATTCACTTCCCAAATGTTTGACAGAAAAATCCAATTTGGTTAACATTTGTAGGATTTTTCGAACAATGTTTTCATGTTTGCGCACAGCACAACTCACCCTCTTTAGGTGAAAGAGTAGGTAGGTAAAAAGTATAAGTTGACATGTTGAAAATTTGTAGCATTCGATTCTTGTTTGTTGAGTGAGAAAGTGTAAAAAGAAAAATAGAAGAAATATAATGTCTGGTCGCGGTAAAGGTGGAAAAGTGAAGGGAAAGGCAAAGTCGCGTTCAAACCGTGCTGGCCTGCAATTTCCCGTTGGTCGTATCCATCGTCTTCTTCGCAAGGGCAATTATGCTGAGCGTGTTGGTGCCGGTGCGCCAGTTTACTTGGCGGCTGTTATGGAATATTTGGCCGCTGAAGTTTTGGAGTTGGCTGGTAATGCAGCCCGCGACAACAAGAAAACCAGAATTATCCCTCGCCATCTGCAATTGGCCATCCGCAACGATGAAGAGTTGAATAAACTCCTTTCGGGCGTCACTATTGCCCAGGGCGGTGTGTTGCCTAACATCCAAGCAGTTCTGTTACCCAAGAAGACCGAAAAGAAGGCTTAAATTACGAATTAGTGCACCTCAAAACCAAACGTCCTTTTCAGGACGACCAAAAATACAAAAGAGAAGAGATTTTTTCATATATTAGTCTAAAGTTTATTTAATATTGCTGTAAGAATTTAAAAAAATGCAGAAATGCGTGACGGTAGTACAGTCATTATCGTTCATGGTCATTTCATATTCCACAGGCAGAAATATCTCGAAAAATTGAAATACATCGGGTCTGAATTACATTTTCTGCTAATACGACATCGAACTCTTTCATTTTTAACTTTTTATAGTCAGTTGGTTTCTTAGTAATAGTTAACAATTATTGGTATTAGTCTTGAGTGTTTTATTTTCTTTTTTTTTTTATTTGGAGTTTTGTTTTGATTATAGAATCACTCTTAGAACTATTCTTTGTCGTTCTCATATATTTCGCACTAGAGAATTTAACGTATTAACAAACACGTTATGAATTTCATATCTTTCATCTCTTTTAAGGAAAAAGGTGGCTGAAAAGACCGATTGTTGAAATTTGTTTGTTCAGCTCGTTCTTGTTTAACCGCCAAAACCGTTTCACTTGCCTTTCAATGAAGACAAATCCATGCTGTGACGTCTTCTTGGAGTTCGGTGTTTACCCACGATAAATTCCAAAAAGACTTTAAACCCACGGTTTCTTAGATTCAAACCTTCACCCACCACGGCGAGCTAAACGACGGATAGCTGGCTTTGTAACCCGATACACGCCTTCGACCTTTCACCTCCACCCAGCCTTTTCCACCTTTACCACGACCTATTTTTTACTTTTTATAAACCACTACACGATCAAATCCCTTTTATTTTTTAAAATATATATTTATTATTTAAATTTATTTTCCTACCTTTCTTTGGGCAGCTTTGGGTTCTTTTGTGTTGGTTTGTTAGTTGGTAGTTAGAGGGAGTTTCTTTAATTATAATTTTCAAGGAAAACCTCTAAAAGAGGTAAAAAACCTTGATACTCTTTTTTTTTCTAGCTTATTACTACTTAAAACTAATACAAACACACAAACTAATAACTACTTAAATCTAAATAAGTGTTATTGTTATTGATAGTATTATTGTTCAGCTGAAATAAGGAAATGCTCTTCTGTTTTTGATAGTTGGTTAGTTGAGTTTTGTTTTTTTTTATGAACCTTTCTAAAATCAAGTTAGACACTAGTTTTCTTCAGTTAAGAGTGTTTGGTAGAATTGGGTGTGGGGATACGTAGCTTTCCCTATGCGATCGCAACATTTTCTTCAAAACTTAGTTGCATTTGTTGGATTATTGAACCAAGCTGCAAGAGGGTTAAGGGTTGAAATATCTAAGTTAGGGATAGTAGTGGGGTGGTGGGTAGTGGAGATGTTGAGTATGGGCTAGTAATGGTGCGATTTTTGATATAAAGTTTTATGTTTTTTGAATTGGAGTTTTGTGTCGAGATAACTAAGATGGTTCTGGATTGTGTTATTTGGTTTAGAATCTTGGAAAAGCTTCGGGAGTTTTTGTGGATTTTCTTTGGGTTTGGTCCTTTAAAATGCAGGCTGTGCTTTTGTCTGCATTATTATTTCCATGTTGTGAAATAATTGGTTAGTTGGTTAAGAATCTATAAGGTTATTTCTGCTGTTGCTGCCCATGCATTTGATGATAGTAAGGATGTCGTCTGCGTAATGAAGGTTGACGTTAGTGGGTCTTTTGCTATAGGTTGTTGGGTGAATTGGGAATCTGCTAGGTAAGTTGTAGAGAATGGGTGCTAATAAGGACCCCTGGGGAACACCTGCTCACTTTCTACATAGAATTTTCGGACTCGTCCGGGCTGTTAATAAATGTGCGGTTTGTTAGGTAATGAGAATTGTAGTGTTAGTTTTTGTCGAAGTTGAATGTGGTCATTGTATAGTCTTTGGTCATACTGTGTCAAAAGCCTTTCCAAGTCTAAGCACAGGCTATTGTGGCACGTTATGGCTAATTGTGTATAAAGAGTTTGCTATTGCAAGAGAATTGTTAATTGAAGTCCTTCTCTAAAACCTATTTGGAAAGGTTTTAGAATTTGAAGGGTTTCACAATGTTTCTTTATGTTGTGTGCGAGCATTTTCTCATATAGTAGGCTGATGGCTGATAATATGGAAATTGGTCTATAGTTTTTTAGTTTAGTTTGGTCTGTTCTTGGTTTGGGAATTGGGATTATTTTACTGCATTTCCAGCTATTCGGAAAGTAGTTTAAGTTGTAGCAGTGGTTGAATAGGATAGCAAGATGGTTTAGTATTAGTAGGTTGCAGTGTCTTAGGAGGAAGTTGCTGGTTCCGTCTGGGCCAACGGTTTTTTTGTTGTTTTTGGAGCGCAACCATTCTAAAAGTTGGTGTGCGCTGGTAAACCCAGTTTCTTGAGCTCTTGGCCAATTACCTTCTGCACTTTGGGCAGGGGAGAAGTGGATTATTGGACTCATATGTGTCTCTATTAGACTATTGACTTCGTTGTTTATGTAAGTCGTGAGTTGGTTGTCCGTTGGGTTATTGTTTATTGTGTCGTTCTGTCTGTGTACCTGTTCAAACTGCCATGCTAGGGATTATTTTTGAAGTTTTAATCATTGGGGTTTGAATTATTTGTTTTTCTATTGTTTATATTTTTTACTTTGTTTTGAGTGATTACTGTTTAGTTTAGTCCTATTTGCTACATTTGTTAGTTATGTTCATGCTTTAATGCTATTGTATTTGCTTTATCTTTTGAGATTATGTTAGTAGGAAGTTGCTGTCTTGTTTGTTATGATTCAGGATGTCTGGAGGAGGTCAAGTTTGCCTGTGTTTATTGAGTGCTAAGCAGTGTGAATTTAGTTGTATTGTGGGATTTGGTTTGGTAGGAGAGGTTTTGATTTTTGGGATAGCTGATGGGGAATTAATCGCTGTGTTGAGAGATTATTAAGATTATATATGTGTGCGTCTATTTCTTGTATAGTAAGGTTATTGTGTTTTTGTATTGGGTTTAGGTTTGGTAATATTATTTGATTCCACATTAGTGTGTTTATTTTATTATAATTGTGCGTTATTATTGGTCTATCTTTCAGTATGTGTTGGTGGTTTGTTTGTATGTTTATTTGTATTCCTAAGTGGTCAGAGGGGAAGTCATTGGTGGTGTGGCTAATATTGTTCGGCGTAATGGGCAGGTTTGTGGAGCATATGTAGAAGTCAATAGAAGAGGAAGTTGTTTTGTTAGTACGGGTTGGTTCTATTGGTGGATGGAGTATTAGATTTGGCTGTTTTGATAGCCAATTGTATAGTGTGTTCCCTTGTTTGTTAGTGTGTCTTGTGTTTAAGTTTGGTAGGTTCCAAGTTGGGTGTTTTGCATTTAAATCACATCCTATTATTATTTTATTGTTGTCTTTGCTTAGTGTGTCCTTAATTAACTTAAGGTCACTAAGTAGTGGGGAATTTGGGCGTTTATATAGGGATGCTATTGTAAGGTATTGTATGCTATTGTTTGGGTTACGGACTGGGATTTGGATTGCTACAGCTTCGATGTGTTGAAGCTGTGGAATATCGAGGAATTTATACTGTATGCCGTTTTTAATACAGATGGCCACAGGAGCTATCACCCTGCTTACTTGGGGATTTTAATCGCTGGGAGGTTTGGCGAGAATTATTGTTAGTTGGGTGTTTACTATTATCTGTTTCTTATAGTACTGAGGTTGTGTGTAAGGAATTTTAGTTCGTATTTTTGTGGGTGGAAACTATTAGTAGTTTTGAATAGATTTTATGATATTGTGCAATTAATTAGGAAATCTAATATAAGGGTTTGTTTTAATTTATTTGTTTCACTATTGTCAGTCAATGTATTAGTTGGGTATTTTCGAATTATGTTTTGCATTATGGCGATGCAGTCAGAAATGTTTTTGCCAAATAATTTTCAGTATCTGTATTCAGTTGGTCTATTGTAAAGGCAGGTTTTTTAGTGTTTGGGTTTAATTTGTTTGCATGTATTCTTTTAGTTTGGGGTTTGTAATTACTAAGTTGCTTGGGAGTGTGGGTTGTATAGTATAGCTGGATTGTAGATTGGGGGATTTAAATAGGGCTGAGAATTTTAGGTTTGGGTTTTGTTTTGGGCTATTTAAAGCAATTGCGGCTTTGCTGACTATTGTACTATTCTTTGCTGCTTTTGCGCTTTGTTTCAACTTTAGTTTTTCTTGGATTGCAACTTTAATGGGGCATATGCTTGCATTAGCAGTATGATTGCCTTTGCAATTAATGCATCCTACTTTTGCGTTTGGGTCTTCTTTTATGATGGCACAGTTCCCTGGGGCGTGGGAGTTTGTGCACTTGATGCAACGGTAGGGCATTTTGCAGTTGCTTGCAACATGTCCGTACCGCTGGCAGTTGTGACATTGATGTATTTTATTTTTCATTATAAATGGTTCTATTTGAATTTTGAAATTTAATAGACTCTCAATTTCGAAAGTTTGTTTGCGGTTTTGGGATTTCTTTATCTGACTACCAAATTTTTCTTTAAAAGGCTTTATTGATATTATTTCTACCTCTTTATTGGCTTCTATTAATGCCGCTCTTATCTCTGTTTCTGAGAAACAGTTTGGGGGAATTTTTTTTATTATTAAGTTATAGGGTTTAAGTAGGTTAGGGGTATATGTATAGCAGTTCTTATTATTGTTTGACAGAGTATCTTTGACCTCCATGAAGTCTTTTAAGTGGAAGACGCTTAATAGTATGATATTTTTATTTATTATATTTAATGTATACTTATATTTTTTGCGTTGGTTTGCTGCTGTTGATGATGTTGGTTCCGCTGTTGTTGTTGTCATCGGTTATTGTTGAATGGTTGCTTCGTTGTTTCATGGTTTTGCTTTTTGTTGTTGTAGTTGCCGCAGTTGTTGTCCTTTTTAGCTTCTTTGAGGAGCTCGGGGGATGTATCCAGCGGCGATAAGTTGTCATCTTCTTACATGTTGTCCATGTTGTCCATGTCGTCCAAGTCATCTTCGTCTTGGTATAGGGTGGCAAATTTGTTACCATTTAATATAATGTTTGTTTGTTGTATTATTAGGGTTTTGTTCATTATTGGGTGTATTTGCGTTTGGTTTATGTACTGGTCTATTGTTGTTTTATTTTCATTTTGTTACAGTTGTATTTGTTGTTGGAATTGTTATTGTTATTAGTTACTGTTCTGTAGTTTAATTTGTTGGCGAAGTGATGCAAGCTCTTTAACTATTTTAGTATATTGATTTTTATTTAGTGTTATTTGTTCACTATCGTCTGTTTCTTCATATTCATAAAGTATCGTGTCGTATTCATCATCTAGCATTCGTCTAGGACTAGCAATACACGATTAATATTGTCTTTATTTAGTTTATTCATTTCATTTGTGTTATTTATTTTGTTTTTATTTATATATAAGTCTTGAATTTCGTGCACAGGCACTGGTACTGATGACACTTTTTTATTTTATTTTGGAGTCTTCCGCCTGATTCGCTGGCAGATCTTTTTTGAGAGCAGATTATTTGTCACTTTCCTTTTATTTCTTTTCTTTTCTTTTCTCGTGTTCATATCTCACTTTCGATTTATTTCTTTCTTCCGACCACTTTTCAGTGCACTGCACTTCATATCTTGTGTCTTTATTTTCAGTTTTACTTCTATTGGTCACTAATTCTCTTTGTCATCACAACCAGCGACTTTTGACTTTTTACATTAATATATGTATAAGCACCACATGAATGTCAAGTGCGCACTGTTGTCTGCGGAGAAAACCACCCGTATTTATACCGAGACATCAACAGAGTAAAGCAAAGCAGAGCAAGATTAGCATAACATTAAACACGAGCACGAATATATCGATCTCTTTCTCGTACTAAGCAGACGACTCGCAAGCCAATTCGATCGATCATAGATTTTTGTTTCTGTTAATATGCGTCGTCTTATAATATTATATATATAAACTATAAATATATCTCGAATATGAATGAGAAATATTATACATATATAAAAAAAAATTTTTTATTAATTATTTTATTATTTTTATTTTTCTGAACGATTTTTGTATTGCGTTGGCTCAAAAAAATGCTGTTTTTGACGGCAAATGGTTTAGTTAAAGTCATATTTAATATATAAATCTATGGGATTTTCTCATATTAATAGTTGCATTTAAATAACAAATTAATGAATTATTATCTTTTAAATTTATATATTAACATTTATATCATTATCTAATTAAAAACATATATTTTTCAAGATAACTTGTTTTGCATTCACACAAAGTTAAACTTTGAGGGGCAATAAAAAATCATGAAATTATAAAAATGGAAGTAAAAACTTATTTTATAAATTTTTCAAGCATTTAAGAATACAATCTAATACATATTTAGTTTGGATAACAAATTTAAAATGCTTAAAAAGACAACTCAATAAAATGGTAATTGTAAACTTCTGTGTATCGTACATTCAATGGCACAAACATTCTCGTTCGGCCTTCCTCCTCGATTCTCATTCAAACGGGTGACCAAATTTCATGGTATCTCGCAATTAAAGAAAAACTAAAACGTTTCGTTTTCTCTGTTATAAAGTGAAAAGTAAAGAAGTGAATATTACAAAATGTCTGATTCCGCAGTTGCAGTATCCGCGTCCCCTGTGACCCCCCAAACAGCCCCAGCTGAGAAGAAGGTGGCTACTAAAAAGCCTGCATCTGCATCCGTATCTAAGGCAAAGAAAACAGCGGCTCCTCCAACACACCCACCAACTCAGCAGATGGTGGATGCATCGATAAAAAACCTAAAGGAACGTGGAGGCTCATCCCTTTTGGCTATTAAGAAATATATAAGTGCCACTTACAAGTGCGATGCCCAGAAACTGGCTCCATTCATTAAGAAGTACCTGAAGAATTCTGTTGCGAGTGGAAAGTTGATTCAAACAAAAGGGAAGGGTGCATCTGGTTCATTTAAGCTGTCTGCGTCCTCCAAAAAGGAGCCAAAGCCAAAGGCATCCTCTATAGAGAAGAAATCTAAGAAGGTAACCGCATCGGCAGCAGCCAAAAAGAAGGGTATATCTGCCACCAAAAAAGTAAAGGCTGCAGTTGATAAGAAGTTGTCGAAGGCTGTGGTGACCAAAAAGAGTACCGACAAAAAGAAAACAGACAAAGCAAAGGCCAAAGACGCAAAGAAAGTAGGAACCATTAAAGCAAAGCCCACAACTGCAAAGGCAAAGTCAAGCGTAGCAAAGCCAAAGACTCCGAAACCTAAAACTACAAGTGCTAAGCCTAAAAAGGTTGTCTCAGCAGCATCACCGAAAAAAGCAGCTGCGAAGAAACCAAAAGCAAAAGCTGCGTCCGCAACAAAGAAGTAATTTCACTTATAAACGAATTTCAAAACTATGAAATTTGCAATTAATCAAAGTCCTTTTCAGGACTACTATTACATATTTCCAAGAGAAAAAATACTTTCCTAAACTATCTTTAAGTCAAAATATAAAAAGGGAGGGCCAATTTAGACAACAAAAATTACTAGACTATATTCGATGTTCGTTTTCTCTTGTTTACTACGAGTAATTTAACTGAACGATAAAAACACAGGGTTTTGAGAGATAGATTTGTTCACTACAAGTAATATTCTTTTATGGTAAAAACACACAACCAGGTTTTCAGAGATAGATTTGATTTTCTTGTTAAAATTCATTGAAAAATTGTATATTCTTTGAAAAAAGATTTGTGGCCCTGAAAAGGGCCTTTTGCTTCTGCTTTTGGATGTTCTGCATACATCGAGCTAAGATTTACTTGGAGCTAGTGTACTTGGTTACTGCCTTTGTTCCTTCACTGACTGCGTGCTTGGCCAACTCTCCAGGCAACAGAAGACGGACTGCAGTTTGGATTTCCCGACTGGTAATCGTTGAACGTTTGTTGTAGTGTGCCAAACGAGAGGCCTCAGCAGCAATACGCTCAAAAATGTCGTTCACAAAACTGTTCATGATGCTCATTGCTTTCGACGAGATTCCAGTGTCGGGATGGACCTGCTTTAGCACTTTGTAAATGTAGATGGCATAACTTTCCTTCCTCTTGCGCTTCTTCTTCTTATCATTTTTGGTAATGTTTTTCTGGGCCTTGCCAGCCTTTTTGGCTGCCTTTCCACTCGTTTTAGGCGGCATTATTATTCACTCAAGTTCACTTTAATTCACTTCCCAAATGTTTGACAGAAAAATCCAATTTGGTTAACATTTGTAGGATTTTTCGAACAATGTTTTCATGTTTGCGCACAGCACAACTCACCCTCTTTAGGTGAAAGAGTAGGTAGGTAAAAAGTATAAGTTGACATGTTGAAAATTTGTAGCATTCGATTCTTGTTTGTTGAGTGAGAAAGTGTAAAAAGAAAAATAGAAGAAATATAATGTCTGGTCGCGGTAAAGGTGGAAAAGTGAAGGGAAAGGCAAAGTCGCGTTCAAACCGTGCTGGCCTGCAATTTCCCGTTGGTCGTATCCATCGTCTTCTTCGCAAGGGCAATTATGCTGAGCGTGTTGGTGCCGGTGCGCCAGTTTACTTGGCGGCTGTTATGGAATATTTGGCCGCTGAAGTTTTGGAGTTGGCTGGTAATGCAGCCCGCGACAACAAGAAAACCAGAATTATCCCTCGCCATCTGCAATTGGCCATCCGCAACGATGAAGAGTTGAATAAACTCCTTTCGGGCGTCACTATTGCCCAGGGCGGTGTGTTGCCTAACATCCAAGCAGTTCTGTTACCCAAGAAGACCGAAAAGAAGGCTTAAATTACGAATTAGTGCACCTCAAAACCAAACGTCCTTTTCAGGACGACCAAAAATACAAAAGAGAAGAGATTTTTTCATATATTAGTCTAAAGTTTATTTAATATTGCTGTAAGAATTTCAAAAAATGCAGAAATGCGTGACGGTAGTACAGTCATTATCGTTCATGGTCATTTCATATTCCACAGGCAGAAATATCTCGAAAAATTGAAATACATCGGGTCTGAATTACATTTTCTGCTAATACGACATCGAACTCTTTCATTTTTAACTTTTTATAGTCAGTTGGTTTCTTAGTAATAGTTAGCAATTATTGGTATTAGTCTTGAGTGACTAGTACAAGCTAATTCTTAGTTTATAATTTTCATTATAAATATTGTCATTCGCTTGTAGCTTTTTAGACTTAGTCTTTTGGTTACATTGTTATATTTTATGTGTATTTGGAGTTTCTGTTTTGATTATCAGAAATTGCACTCTTAGGAACTCATTCTTTGTCGTTCTCATATATTTCGCAGCTAGAGAATTTAGAGCGAGGTATTAACAAACATCGTTATTGAATTTCATATCTTTCATCTCTTTTAAGGAAATATATTGGTGGTCCTGAAAAGGACCGATTGTTGCGATAATTTGTTTGTTCAGCTCGTTCTTGTTTAACCGCCAAAACCGTACAGTGTACGACCTTGCCTCTTCAATGCATAGACAACATCCATGGCTGTGACTGTCTTCCTCTTGGCATGTTCGGTGTATGTGACAGCATCACGAATAACATTTTCCAAAAAGACTTTGAGAACGCCACGGGTTTCTTCATAGATTAGTCCAGAGATTCGCTTCACGCCACCACGGCGAGCTAAACGACGGATAGCTGGCTTTGTGATACCCTGGATATTATCACGCAACACTTTGCGATGACGCTTTGCACCTCCTTTACCCAAGCCTTTTCCACCTTTACCACGACCAGTCATTTTTTACTTTTTATAATACGCACTACACGAATGTCAGAAATAAAATGTCGGCCCTTCACGGTGACACTTCTATTTATACCGAGATATCCGAGCACATATGCTTGCATCCCGCTCACACACTACCCTTGCAACAAGGTAGAGCAGAGCAGAGCAAGAGCGCATAGCATTTAACACGAGCACGAATATATCGATCTCTTTCTAACGCATCAGCAGTTTTCTATATAAGCAATGCGGACTGCGGCGGCCGATCAAAAACGTCCTAAACGTCGAAGTGTGACAGTCTAAGATAGAATTGTGAACGAAAGGTAGAAAAATGGCTCGTACTAAGCAGACCGCTCGCAAGTCAACTGGAGGCAAGGCTCCTCGTAAGCAATTGGCTACTAAGGCAGCACGTAAAAGTGCACCAGCTACTGGCGGTGTGAAAAAACCTCATCGCTATCGCCCTGGTACAGTTGCTCTGCGTGAAATTCGTCGCTATCAGAAGAGCACAGAATTGCTTATTCGCAAGTTGCCGTTCCAGCGTTTAGTCCGTGAAATCGCTCAGGACTTCAAGACTGACCTTCGTTTCCAGAGTTCAGCTGTGATGGCTCTGCAGGAAGCAAGCGAAGCTTACTTGGTTGGCCTATTCGAAGATACAAATTTATGCGCCATCCATGCTAAGCGTGTCACCATCATGCCCAAGGACATTCAATTGGCCAGACGTATCCGCGGCGAGCGCGCTTAAATTGCTAAGCTATTCTGTCTTGTATATATTACAAACAACTTCCAACAAATCGGTCCTTTTCAGGACCACAATATTTTTAACAAGGAGATTTCTATTTTCACTCAAAATATTTGCAATTTTCAGATTTTAGTTGATGTCAAAATTAGTTCGATCGAACATAGATTTTTGTGTATACTATAAAATATAGGTTGATGTTAATATACGTCGTCTTATAAAACAATATATGAATTAAAAGTATATCCCGAATATGAATGAGAAATATACATACATATAAAAATAAAATATTTTATTTATTATTATTATTATTTTTTTTAATAGCATAGTATCAGAATAGCTCTATTTTCCTTAGACAATTCCGTTTTTATATTGTTTTCTGATTCTGTATTTTCCAAATATTTGTATATGAATACAAGTAAAAGCTAAACTATATTAGTTTCTAAATATTTTGTATTTTGATGTCTTCTGTGCCTTGTGTCTTATAATATAAAGTAATATTTCAACGTTGATGTATTTCTTTGCGCAAGGTAAGTGTATCTGAAATGTGATTTTGAATATGATGGTATGAAACGATTAAATGTTTGAAATAAGTAAAGATAATAACAATATAATATTATCATTCTAAATTTTAAAATTTGTATTTATTAATATACTTTTAATGTCAAAGAGATTTTATTTTTCTGAACGATTTTTGTATTGCGTTGGCTCAAAAACATGCTGTTTTTAACGGCAAATGGTTTAGTTAAAGTCATATTTAATATATAAATCTATAGGATTTTCTCATATTAATAGTTGCATTTAAATAACAAATTAATGAATTATTATCTTTTAAATTTATATACTAACATTTATATCATTATCTAATTAAAAACATATATTTTTCAAGATAACTTGTTTTGCATTCACACAAAGTTAAACTTTGAGGGGCAATAAAAAATCATGAAATTATAAAAATGGAAGTAAAAACTTATTTTATAAATTTTTCAAGCATTTAAGAATACAATCTAATACATATTTAGTTTGGATATCAAATTTAAAATGCTTAAAAAGACAACTCAATAAAATGGTAATTGTAAACTTCTGTGTATCGTACATTCAATGGCACAAACATTCTCGTTCGGCCTTCCTCCTCGATTCTCATTCAAACGGGTGACCAAATTTCATGGTATCTCGCAATTAAAGAAAAACTAAAACGTTTCGTTTTCTCTGTTATAAAGTGAAAAGTAAAGAAGTGAATATTACAAAATGTCTGATTCCGCAGTTGCAGTATCCGCGTCCCCTGTGACCCCCCAAACAGCCCCAGCTGAGAAGAAGGTGGCTACTAAAAAGCCTGCATCTGCATCCGTATCTAAGGCAAAGAAATCAGCGGCTCCTCCAACACACCCACCAACTCAGCAGATGGTGGATGCATCGATAAAAAACCTAAAGGAACGTGGAGGCTCATCCCTTTTGGCTATTAAGAAATATATAAGTGCCACTTACAAGTGCGATGCCCAGAAACTGGCTCCATTCATTAAGAAGTACCTGAAGAATTCTGTTGCGAGTGGAAAGTTGATTCAAACAAAAGGGAAGGGTGCATCTGGTTCATTTAAGCTGTCTGCGTCCTCCAAAAAGGAGCCAAAGCCAAAGGCATCCTCTATAGAGAAGAAATCTAAGAAGGTAACCGCATCGGCAGCAGCCAAAAAGAAGGGTATATCTGCCACCAAAAAAGTAAAGGCTGCAGTTGATAAGAAGTTGTCGAAGGCTGTGGTGACCAAAAAGAGTACCGACAAAAAGAAAGCAGACAAAGCAAAGGCCAAAGACGCAAAGAAAGTAGGAACCATTAAAGCAAAGCCCACAACTGCAAAGGCAAAGTCAAGCGCAGCAAAGCCAAAGACTCCGAAACCTAAAACTACAAGTGCTAAGCCTAAAAAGGTTGTCTCAGCAGCATCACCGAAAAAAGCAGCTGCGAAGAAACCAAAAGCAAAAGCTGCGTCCGCAACAAAGAAGTAATTTCACTTATAAACGAATTTCAAAACTATGAAATTTGCAATTAATCAAAGTCCTTTTCAGGACTACTATTACATATTTCCAAGAGAAAAAATACTTTCCTAAACTATCTTTAAGTCAAAATATAAAAAGGGAGGGCCAATTTAGACAACAAAAATTACTAGACTATATTCGAGGTTCGTTTTCTCTTGTTTACTACGAGTAATTTAACTGAACGATAAAAACACAGGGTTTTGAGAGATAGATTTGTTCACTACAAGTAATATTCTTTTATGGTAAAAACACACAACCAGGTTTTCAGAGATAGATTTGATTTTCTTGTTAAAATTCATTGAAAAATTGTATATTCTTTGAAAAAAGATTTGTGGCCCTGAAAAGGGCCTTTTGCTTCTGCTTTTGGATGTTCTGCATACATCGAGCTAAGATTTACTTGGAGCTAGTGTACTTGGTTACTGCCTTTGTTCCTTCACTGACTGCGTGCTTGGCCAACTCTCCAGGCAACAGAAGACGGACTGCAGTTTGGATTTCCCGACTGGTAATCGTTGAACGTTTGTTGTAGTGTGCCAAACGAGAGGCCTCAGCAGCAATACGCTCAAAAATGTCGTTCACAAAACTGTTCATGATGCTCATTGCTTTCGACGAGATTCCAGTGTCGGGATGGACCTGCTTTAGCACTTTGTAAATGTAGATGGCATAACTTTCCTTCCTCTTGCGCTTCTTCTTCTTATCATTTTTGGTAATGTTTTTCTGGGCCTTGCCAGCCTTTTTGGCTGCCTTTCCACTCGTTTTAGGCGGCATTATTATTCACTCAAGTTCACTTTAATTCACTTCCCAAATGTTTGACAGAAAAATCCAATTTGGTTAACATTTGTAGGATTTTTCGAACAATGTTTTCATGTTTGCGCACAGCACAACTCACCCTCTTTAGGTGAAAAAGTAGGTAGGTAAAAAGTATAAGTTGACATGTTGAAAATTTGTAGCATTCGATTCTTGTTTGTTGAGTGAGAAAGTGTAAAAAGAAAAATAGAAGAAATATAATGTCTGGTCGCGGTAAAGGTGGAAAAGTGAAGGGAAAGGCAAAGTCGCGTTCAAACCGTGCTGGCCTGCAATTTCCCGTTGGTCGTATCCATCGTCTTCTTCGCAAGGGCAATTATGCTGAGCGTGTTGGTGCCGGTGCGCCAGTTTACTTGGCGGCTGTTATGGAATATTTGGCCGCTGAAGTTTTGGAGTTGGCTGGTAATGCAGCCCGCGACAACAAGAAAACCAGAATTATCCCTCGCCATCTGCAATTGGCCATCCGCAACGATGAAGAGTTGAATAAACTCCTTTCGGGCGTCACTATTGCCCAGGGCGGTGTGTTGCCTAACATCCAAGCAGTTCTGTTACCCAAGAAGACCGAAAAGAAGGCTTAAATTACGAATTAGTGCACCTCAAAACCAAACGTCCTTTTCAGGACGACCAAAAATACAAAAGAGAAGAGATTTTTTCATATATTAGTCTAAAGTTTATTTAATATTGCTGTAAGAATTTCAAAAAATGCAGAAATGCGTGACGGCAGTACAGTCATTATCGTTCATGGTCATTTCATATTCCACAGGCAGAAATATCTCGAAAAATTGAAATACATCGGGTCTGAATTACATTTTCTGCTAATACGACATCGAACTCTTTCATTTTTAACTTTTTATAGTCAGTTGGTTTCTTAGTAATAGTTAGCAATTATTGGTATTAGTCTTGAGTGACTAGTACAAGCTAATTCTTAGTTTATAATTTTCATTATAAATATTGTCATTCGCTTGTAGCTTTTTAGACTTAGTCTTTTGGTTACATTGTTATATTTTATGTGTATTTGGAGTTTCTGTTTTGATTATCAGAAATTGCACTCTTAGGAACTCATTCTTTGTCGTTCTCATATATTTCGCAGCTAGAGAATTTAGAGCGAGGTATTAACAAACATCGTTATTGAATTTCATATCTTTCATCTCTTTTAAGGAAATATATTGGTGGTCCTGAAAAGGACCGATTGTTGCGATAATTTGTTTGTTCAGCTCGTTCTTGTTTAACCGCCAAAACCGTACAGTGTACGACCTTGCCTCTTCAATGCATAGACAACATCCATGGCTGTGACTGTCTTCCTCTTGGCATGTTCGGTGTATGTGACAGCATCACGAATAACATTTTCCAAAAAGACTTTGAGAACGCCACGGGTTTCTTCATAGATTAGTCCAGAGATTCGCTTCACGCCACCACGGCGAGCTAAACGACGGATAGCTGGCTTTGTGATACCCTGGATATTATCACGCAACACTTTGCGATGACGCTTTGCACCTCCTTTACCCAAGCCTTTTCCACCTTTACCACGACCAGTCATTTTTTACTTTTTATAATACGCACTACACGAATGTCAGAAATAAACTGTCGGCCCTTCACGGTGACACTTCTATTTATACCGAGATATCCGAGCACATATGCTTGCATCCCGCTCACACACTACCCTTGCAACAAGGTAGAGCAGAGCAGAGCAAGAGCGCATAGCATTTAACACGAGCACGAATATATCGATCTCTTTCTAACGCATCAGCAGTTTTCTATATAAGCAATGCGGACTGCGGCGGCCGATCAAAAACGTCCTAAACGTCGAAGTGTGACAGTCTAAGATAGAATTGTGAACGAAAGGTAGAAAAATGGCTCGTACTAAGCAGACCGCTCGCAAGTCAACTGGAGGCAAGGCTCCTCGTAAGCAATTGGCTACTAAGGCAGCACGTAAAAGTGCACCAGCTACTGGCGGTGTGAAAAAACCTCATCGCTATCGCCCTGGTACAGTTGCTCTGCGTGAAATTCGTCGCTATCAGAAGAGCACAGAATTGCTTATTCGCAAGTTGCCGTTCCAGCGTTTAGTCCGTGAAATCGCTCAGGACTTCAAGACTGACCTTCGTTTCCAGAGTTCAGCTGTGATGGCTCTGCAGGAAGCAAGCGAAGCTTACTTGGTTGGCCTATTCGAAGATACAAATTTATGCGCCATCCATGCTAAGCGTGTCACCATCATGCCCAAGGACATTCAATTGGCCAGACGTATCCGCGGCGAGCGCGCTTAAATTGCTAAGCTATTCTGTCTTGTATATATTACAAACAACTTCCAACAAATCGGTCCTTTTCAGGACCACAATATTTTTAACAAGGAGATTTCTATTTTCACTCAAAATATTTGCAATTTTCAGATTTTAGTTGATGTCAAAATTAGTTCGATCGAACATAGATTTTTGTGTATACTATAAAATATAGGTTGATGTTAATATACGTCGTCTTATAAAACAATATATGAATTAAAAGTATATCCCGAATATGAATGAGAAATATACATACATATAAAAATAAAATATTTTATTTATTATTATTATTATTTTTTTTAATAGCATAGTATCAGAATAGCTCTATTTTCCTTAGACAATTCCGTTTTTATATTGTTTTCTGATTCTGTATTTTCCAAATATTTGTATATGAATACAAGTAAAAGCTAAACTATATTAGTTTCTAAATATTTTGTATTTTGATGTCTTCTGTGCCTTGTGTCTTATAATATAAAGTAATATTTCAACGTTGATGTATTTCTTTGCGCAAGGTAAGTGTATCTGAAATGTGATTTTGAATATGATGGTATGAAACGATTAAATGTTTGAAATAAGTAAAGATAATAACAATATAATATTATCATTCTAAATTTTAAAATTTGTATTTATTAATATACTTTTAATGTCAAAGAGATTTTATTTTTCTGAACGATTTTTGTATTGCGTTGGCTCAAAAACATGCTGTTTTTAACGGCAAATGGTTTAGTTAAAGTCATATTTAATATATAAATCTATAGGATTTTCTCATATTAATAGTTGCATTTAAATAACAAATTAATGAATTATTATCTTTTAAATTTATATACTAACATTTATATCATTATCTAATTAAAAACATATATTTTTCAAGATAACTTGTTTTGCATTCACACAAAGTTAAACTTTGAGGGGCAATAAAAAATCATGAAATTATAAAAATGGAAGTAAAAACTTATTTTATAAATTTTTCAAGCATTTAAGAATACAATCTAATACATATTTAGTTTGGATATCAAATTTAAAATGCTTAAAAAGACAACTCAATAAAATGGTAATTGTAAACTTCTGTGTATCGTACATTCAATGGCACAAACATTCTCGTTCGGCCTTCCTCCTCGATTCTCATTCAAACGGGTGACCAAATTTCATGGTATCTCGCAATTAAAGAAAAACTAAAACGTTTCGTTTTCTCTGTTATAAAGTGAAAAGTAAAGAAGTGAATATTACAAAATGTCTGATTCCGCAGTTGCAGTATCCGCGTCCCCTGTGACCCCCCAAACAGCCCCAGCTGAGAAGAAGGTGGCTACTAAAAAGCCTGCATCTGCATCCGTATCTAAGGCAAAGAAAACAGCGGCTCCTCCAACACACCCACCAACTCAGCAGATGGTGGATGCATCGATAAAAAACCTAAAGGAACGTGGAGGCTCATCCCTTTTGGCTATTAAGAAATATATAAGTGCCACTTACAAGTGCGATGCCCAGAAACTGGCTCCATTCATTAAGAAGTACCTGAAGAATTCTGTTGCGAGTGGAAAGTTGATTCAAACAAAAGGGAAGGGTGCATCTGGTTCATTTAAGCTGTCTGCGTCCTCCAAAAAGGAGCCAAAGCCAAAGGCATCCTCTATAGAGAAGAAATCTAAGAAGGTAACCGCATCGGCAGCAGCCAAAAAGAAGGGTATATCTGCCACCAAAAAAGTAAAGGCTGCAGTTGATAAGAAGTTGTCGAAGGCTGTGGTGACCAAAAAGAGTACCGACAAAAAGAAAGCAGACAAAGCAAAGGCCAAAGACGCAAAGAAAGTAGGAACCATTAAAGCAAAGCCCACAACTGCAAAGGCAAAGTCAAGCGCAGCAAAGCCAAAGACTCCGAAACCTAAAACTACAAGTGCTAAGCCTAAAAAGGTTGTCTCAGCAGCATCACCGAAAAAAGCAGCTGCGAAGAAACCAAAAGCAAAAGCTGCGTCCGCAACAAAGAAGTAATTTCACTTATAAACGAATTTCAAAACTATGAAATTTGCAATTAATCAAAGTCCTTTTCAGGACTACTATTACATATTTCCAAGAGAAAAAATACTTTCCTAAACTATCTTTAAGTCAAAATATAAAAAGGGAGGGCCAATTTAGACAACAAAAATTACTAGACTATATTCGAGGTTCGTTTTCTCTTGTTTACTACGAGTAATTTAACTGAACGATAAAAACACAGGGTTTTGAGAGATAGATTTGTTCACTACAAGTAATATTCTTTTATGGTAAAAACACACAACCAGGTTTTCAGAGATAGATTTGATTTTCTTGTTAAAATTCATTGAAAAATTGTATATTCTTTGAAAAAAGATTTGTGGCCCTGAAAAGGGCCTTTTGCTTCTGCTTTTGGATGTTCTGCATACATCGAGCTAAGATTTACTTGGAGCTAGTGTACTTGGTTACTGCCTTTGTTCCTTCACTGACTGCGTGCTTGGCCAACTCTCCAGGCAACAGAAGACGGACTGCAGTTTGGATTTCCCGACTGGTAATCGTTGAACGTTTGTTGTAGTGTGCCAAACGAGAGGCCTCAGCAGCAATACGCTCAAAAATGTCGTTCACAAAACTGTTCATGATGCTCATTGCTTTCGACGAGATTCCAGTGTCGGGATGGACCTGCTTTAGCACTTTGTAAATGTAGATGGCATAACTTTCCTTCCTCTTGCGCTTCTTCTTCTTATCATTTTTGGTAATGTTTTTCTGGGCCTTGCCAGCCTTTTTGGCTGCCTTTCCACTCGTTTTAGGCGGCATTATTATTCACTCAAGTTCACTTTAATTCACTTCCCAAATGTTTGACAGAAAAATCCAATTTGGTTAACATTTGTAGGATTTTTCGAACAATGTTTTCATGTTTGCGCACAGCACAACTCACCCTCTTTAGGTGAAAAAGTAGGTAGGTAAAAAGTATAAGTTGACATGTTGAAAATTTGTAGCATTCGATTCTTGTTTGTTGAGTGAGAAAGTGTAAAAAGAAAAATAGAAGAAATATAATGTCTGGTCGCGGTAAAGGTGGAAAAGTGAAGGGAAAGGCAAAGTCGCGTTCAAACCGTGCTGGCCTGCAATTTCCCGTTGGTCGTATCCATCGTCTTCTTCGCAAGGGCAATTATGCTGAGCGTGTTGGTGCCGGTGCGCCAGTTTACTTGGCGGCTGTTATGGAATATTTGGCCGCTGAAGTTTTGGAGTTGGCTGGTAATGCAGCCCGCGACAACAAGAAAACCAGAATTATCCCTCGCCATCTGCAATTGGCCATCCGCAACGATGAAGAGTTGAATAAACTCCTTTCGGGCGTCACTATTGCCCAGGGCGGTGTGTTGCCTAACATCCAAGCAGTTCTGTTACCCAAGAAGACCGAAAAGAAGGCTTAAATTACGAATTAGTGCACCTCAAAACCAAACGTCCTTTTCAGGACGACCAAAAATACAAAAGAGAAGAGATTTTTTCATATATTAGTCTAAAGTTTATTTAATATTGCTGTAAGAATTTCAAAAAATGCAGAAATGCGTGACGGTAGTACAGTCATTATCGTTCATGGTCATTTCATATTCCACAGGCAGAAATATCTCGAAAAATTGAAATACATCGGGTCTGAATTACATTTTCTGCTAATACGACATCGAACTCTTTCATTTTTAACTTTTTATAGTCAGTTGGTTTCTTAGTAATAGTTAGCAATTATTGGTATTAGTCTTGAGTGACTAGTACAAGCTAATTCTTAGTTTATAATTTTCATTATAAATATTGTCATTCGCTTGTAGCTTTTTAGACTTAGTCTTTTGGTTACATTGTTATATTTTATGTGTATTTGGAGTTTCTGTTTTGATTATCAGAAATTGCACTCTTAGGAACTCATTCTTTGTCGTTCTCATATATTTCGCAGCTAGAGAATTTAGAGCGAGGTATTAACAAACATCGTTATTGAATTTCATATCTTTCATCTCTTTTAAGGAAATATATTGGTGGTCCTGAAAAGGACCGATTGTTGCGATAATTTGTTTGTTCAGCTCGTTCTTGTTTAACCGCCAAAACCGTACAGTGTACGACCTTGCCTCTTCAATGCATAGACAACATCCATGGCTGTGACTGTCTTCCTCTTGGCATGTTCGGTGTATGTGACAGCATCACGAATAACATTTTCCAAAAAGACTTTGAGAACGCCACGGGTTTCTTCATAGATTAGTCCAGAGATTCGCTTCACGCCACCACGGCGAGCTAAACGACGGATAGCTGGCTTTGTGATACCCTGGATATTATCACGCAACACTTTGCGATGACGCTTTGCACCTCCTTTACCCAAGCCTTTTCCACCTTTACCACGACCAGTCATTTTTTACTTTTTATAATACGCACTACACGAATGTCAGAAATAAACTGTCGGCCCTTCACGGTGACACTTCTATTTATACCGAGATATCCGAGCACATATGCTTGCATCCCGCTCACACACTACCCTTGCAACAAGGTAGAGCAGAGCAGAGCAAGAGCGCATAGCATTTAACACGAGCACGAATATATCGATCTCTTTCTAACGCATCAGCAGTTTTCTATATAAGCAATGCGGACTGCGGCGGCCGATCAAAAACGTCCTAAACGTCGAAGTGTGACAGTCTAAGATAGAATTGTGAACGAAAGGTAGAAAAATGGCTCGTACTAAGCAGACCGCTCGCAAGTCAACTGGAGGCAAGGCTCCTCGTAAGCAATTGGCTACTAAGGCAGCACGTAAAAGTGCACCAGCTACTGGCGGTGTGAAAAAACCTCATCGCTATCGCCCTGGTACAGTTGCTCTGCGTGAAATTCGTCGCTATCAGAAGAGCACAGAATTGCTTATTCGCAAGTTGCCGTTCCAGCGTTTAGTCCGTGAAATCGCTCAGGACTTCAAGACTGACCTTCGTTTCCAGAGTTCAGCTGTGATGGCTCTGCAGGAAGCAAGCGAAGCTTACTTGGTTGGCCTATTCGAAGATACAAATTTATGCGCCATCCATGCTAAGCGTGTCACCATCATGCCCAAGGACATTCAATTGGCCAGACGTATCCGCGGCGAGCGCGCTTAAATTGCTAAGCTATTCTGTCTTGTATATATTACAAACAACTTCCAACAAATCGGTCCTTTTCAGGACCACAATATTTTTAACAAGGAGATTTCTATTTTCACTCAAAATATTTGCAATTTTCAGATTTTAGTTGATGTCAAAATTAGTTCGATCGAACATAGATTTTTGTGTATACTATAAAATATAGGTTGATGTTAATATACGTCGTCTTATAAAACAATATATGAATTAAAAGTATATCCCGAATATGAATGAGAAATATACATACATATAAAAATAAAATATTTTATTTATTATTATTATTATTTTTTTTAATAGCATAGTATCAGAATAGCTCTATTTTCCTTAGACAATTCCGTTTTTATATTGTTTTCTGATTCTGTATTTTCCAAATATTTGTATATGAATACAAGTAAAAGCTAAACTATATTAGTTTCTAAATATTTTGTATTTTGATGTCTTCTGTGCCTTGTGTCTTATAATATAAAGTAATATTTCAACGTTGATGTATTTCTTTGCGCAAGGTAAGTGTATCTGAAATGTGATTTTGAATATGATGGTATGAAACGATTAAATGTTTGAAATAAGTAAAGATAATAACAATATAATATTATCATTCTAAATTTTAAAATTTGTATTTATTAATATACTTTTAATGTCAAAGAGATTTTATTTTTCTGAACGATTTTTGTATTGCGTTGGCTCAAAAACATGCTGTTTTTAACGGCAAATGGTTTAGTTAAAGTCATATTTAATATATAAATCTATAGGATTTTCTCATATTAATAGTTGCATTTAAATAACAAATTAATGAATTATTATCTTTTAAATTTATATACTAACATTTATATCATTATCTAATTAAAAACATATATTTTTCAAGATAACTTGTTTTGCATTCACACAAAGTTAAACTTTGAGGGGCAATAAAAAATCATGAAATTATAAAAATGGAAGTAAAAACTTATTTTATAAATTTTTCAAGCATTTAAGAATACAATCTAATACATATTTAGTTTGGATATCAAATTTAAAATGCTTAAAAAGACAACTCAATAAAATGGTAATTGTAAACTTCTGTGTATCGTACATTCAATGGCACAAACATTCTCGTTCGGCCTTCCTCCTCGATTCTCATTCAAACGGGTGACCAAATTTCATGGTATCTCGCAATTAAAGAAAAACTAAAACGTTTCGTTTTCTCTGTTATAAAGTGAAAAGTAAAGAAGTGAATATTACAAAATGTCTGATTCCGCAGTTGCAGTATCCGCGTCCCCTGTGACCCCCCAAACAGCCCCAGCTGAGAAGAAGGTGGCTACTAAAAAGCCTGCATCTGCATCCGTATCTAAGGCAAAGAAAACAGCGGCTCCTCCAACACACCCACCAACTCAGCAGATGGTGGATGCATCGATAAAAAACCTAAAGGAACGTGGAGGCTCATCCCTTTTGGCTATTAAGAAATATATAAGTGCCACTTACAAGTGCGATGCCCAGAAACTGGCTCCATTCATTAAGAAGTACCTGAAGAATTCTGTTGCGAGTGGAAAGTTGATTCAAACAAAAGGGAAGGGTGCATCTGGTTCATTTAAGCTGTCTGCGTCCTCCAAAAAGGAGCCAAAGCCAAAGGCATCCTCTATAGAGAAGAAATCTAAGAAGGTAACCGCATCGGCAGCAGCCAAAAAGAAGGGTATATCTGCCACCAAAAAAGTAAAGGCTGCAGTTGATAAGAAGTTGTCGAAGGCTGTGGTGACCAAAAAGAGTACCGACAAAAAGAAAGCAGACAAAGCAAAGGCCAAAGACGCAAAGAAAGTAGGAACCATTAAAGCAAAGCCCACAACTGCAAAGGCAAAGTCAAGCGCAGCAAAGCCAAAGACTCCGAAACCTAAAACTACAAGTGCTAAGCCTAAAAAGGTTGTCTCAGCAGCATCACCGAAAAAAGCAGCTGCGAAGAAACCAAAAGCAAAAGCTGCGTCCGCAACAAAGAAGTAATTTCACTTATAAACGAATTTCAAAACTATGAAATTTGCAATTAATCAAAGTCCTTTTCAGGACTACTATCACATATTTCCAAGAGAAAAAATACTTTCCTAAACTATCTTTAAGTCAAAATATAAAAAGGGAGGGCCAATTTAGACAACAAAAATTACTAGACTATATTCGATGTTCGTTTTCTCTTGTTTACTACGAGTAATTTAACTGAACGATAAAAACACAGGGTTTTGAGAGATAGATTTGTTCACTACAAGTAATATTCTTTTATGGTAAAAACACACAACCAGGTTTTCAGAGATAGATTTGATTTTCTTGTTAAAATTCATTGAAAAATTGTATATTCTTTGAAAAAAGATTTGTGGCCCTGAAAAGGGCCTTTTGCTTCTGCTTTTGGATGTTCTGCATACATCGAGCTAAGATTTACTTGGAGCTAGTGTACTTGGTTACTGCCTTTGTTCCTTCACTGACTGCGTGCTTGGCCAACTCTCCAGGCAACAGAAGACGGACTGCAGTTTGGATTTCCCGACTGGTAATCGTTGAACGTTTGTTGTAGTGTGCCAAACGAGAGGCCTCAGCAGCAATACGCTCAAAAATGTCGTTCACAAAACTGTTCATGATGCTCATTGCTTTCGACGAGATTCCAGTGTCGGGATGGACCTGCTTTAGCACTTTGTAAATGTAGATGGCATAACTTTCCTTCCTCTTGCGCTTCTTCTTCTTATCATTTTTGGTAATGTTTTTCTGGGCCTTGCCAGCCTTTTTGGCTGCCTTTCCACTCGTTTTAGGCGGCATTATTATTCACTCAAGTTCACTTTAATTCACTTCCCAAATGTTTGACAGAAAAATCCAATTTGGTTAACATTTGTAGGATTTTTCGAACAATGTTTTCATGTTTGCGCACAGCACAACTCACCCTCTTTAGGTGAAAGAGTAGGTAGGTAAAAAGTATAAGTTGACATGTTGAAAATTTGTAGCATTCGATTCTTGTTTGTTGAGTGAGAAATTGTAAAAAGAAAAATAAAAGAAATATAATGTCTGGTCGCGGTAAAGGTGGAAAAGTGAAGGGAAAGGCAAAGTCGCGTTCAAACCGTGCTGGCCTGCAATTTCCCGTTGGTCGTATCCATCGTCTTCTTCGCAAGGGCAATTATGCTGAGCGTGTTGGTGCCGGTGCGCCAGTTTACTTGGCGGCTGTTATGGAATATTTGGCCGCTGAAGTTTTGGAGTTGGCTGGTAATGCAGCCCGCGACAACAAGAAAACCAGAATTATCCCTCGCCATCTGCAATTGGCCATCCGCAACGATGAAGAGTTGAATAAACTCCTTTCGGGCGTCACTATTGCCCAGGGCGGTGTGTTGCCTAACATCCAAGCAGTTCTGTTACCCAAGAAGACCGAAAAGAAGGCTTAAATTACGAATTAGTGCACCTCAAAACCAAACGTCCTTTTCAGGACGACCAAAAATACAAAAGAGAAGAGATTTTTTCATATATTAGTCTAAAGTTTATTTAATATTGCTGTAAGAATTTCAAAAAATGCAGAAATGCGTGACGGCAGTACAGTCATTATCGTTCATGGTCATTTCATATTCCACAGGCAGAAATATCTCGAAAAATTGAAATACATCGGGTCTGAATTACATTTTCTGCTAATACGACATCGAACTCTTTCATTTTTAACTTTTTATAGTCAGTTGGTTTCTTAGTAATAGTTAGCAATTATTGGTATTAGTCTTGAGTGACTAGTACAAGCTAATTCTTAGTTTATAATTTTCATTATAAATATTGTCATTCGCTTGTAGCTTTTTAGACTTAGTCTTTTGGTTACATTGTTATATTTTATGTGTATTTGGAGTTTCTGTTTTGATTATCAGAAATTGCACTCTTAGGAACTCATTCTTTGTCGTTCTCATATATTTCGCAGCTAGAGAATTTAGAGCGAGGTATTAACAAACATCGTTATTGAATTTCATATCTTTCATCTCTTTTAAGGAAATATATTGGTGGTCCTGAAAAGGACCGATTGTTGCGATAATTTGTTTGTTCAGCTCGTTCTTGTTTAACCGCCAAAACCGTACAGTGTACGACCTTGCCTCTTCAATGCATAGACAACATCCATGGCTGTGACTGTCTTCCTCTTGGCATGTTCGGTGTATGTGACAGCATCACGAATAACATTTTCCAAAAAGACTTTGAGAACGCCACGGGTTTCTTCATAGATTAGTCCAGAGATTCGCTTCACGCCACCACGGCGAGCTAAACGACGGATAGCTGGCTTTGTGATACCCTGGATATTATCACGCAACACTTTGCGATGACGCTTTGCACCTCCTTTACCCAAGCCTTTTCCACCTTTACCACGACCAGTCATTTTTTACTTTTTATAATACGCACTACACGAATGTCAGAAATAAAATGTCGGCCCTTCACGGTGACACTTCTATTTATACCGAGATATCCGAGCACATATGCTTGCATCCCGCTCACACACTACCCTTGCAACAAGGTAGAGCAGAGCAGAGCAAGAGCGCATAGCATTTAACACGAGCACGAATATATCGATCTCTTTCTAACGCATCAGCAGTTTTCTATATAAGCAATGCGGACTGCGGCGGCCGATCAAAAACGTCCTAAACGTCGAAGTGTGACAGTCTAAGATAGAATTGTGAACGAAAGGTAGAAAAATGGCTCGTACTAAGCAGACCGCTCGCAAGTCAACTGGAGGCAAGGCTCCTCGTAAGCAATTGGCTACTAAGGCAGCACGTAAAAGTGCACCAGCTACTGGCGGTGTGAAAAAACCTCATCGCTATCGCCCTGGTACAGTTGCTCTGCGTGAAATTCGTCGCTATCAGAAGAGCACAGAATTGCTTATTCGCAAGTTGCCGTTCCAGCGTTTAGTCCGTGAAATCGCTCAGGACTTCAAGACTGACCTTCGTTTCCAGAGTTCAGCTGTGATGGCTCTGCAGGAAGCAAGCGAAGCTTACTTGGTTGGCCTATTCGAAGATACAAATTTATGCGCCATCCATGCTAAGCGTGTCACCATCATGCCCAAGGACATTCAATTGGCCAGACGTATCCGCGGCGAGCGCGCTTAAATTGCTAAGCTATTCTGTCTTGTATATATTACAAACAACTTCCAACAAATCGGTCCTTTTCAGGACCACAATATTTTTAACAAGGAGATTTCTATTTTCACTCAAAATATTTGCAATTTTCAGATTTTAGTTGATGTCAAAATTAGTTCGATCGAACATAGATTTTTGTGTATACTATAAAATATAGGTTGATGTTAATATACGTCGTCTTATAAAACAATATATGAATTAAAAGTATATCCCGAATATGAATGAGAAATATACATACATATAAAAATAAAATATTTTATTTATTATTATTATTATTTTTTTTAATAGCATAGTATCAGAATAGCTCTATTTTCCTTAGACAATTCCGTTTTTATATTGTTTTCTGATTCTGTATTTTCCAAATATTTGTATATGAATACAAGTAAAAGCTAAACTATATTAGTTTCTAAATATTTTGTATTTTGATGTCTTCTGTGCCTTGTGTCTTATAATATAAAGTAATATTTCAACGTTGATGTATTTCTTTGCGCAAGGTAAGTGTATCTGAAATGTGATTTTGAATATGATGGTATGAAACGATTAAATGTTTGAAATAAGTAAAGATAATAACAATATAATATTATCATTCTAAATTTTAAAATTTGTATTTATTAATATACTTTTAATGTCAAAGAGATTTTATTTTTCTGAACGATTTTTGTATTGCGTTGGCTCAAAAACATGCTGTTTTTAACGGCAAATGGTTTAGTTAAAGTCATATTTAATATATAAATCTATAGGATTTTCTCATATTAATAGTTGCATTTAAATAACAAATTAATGAATTATTATCTTTTAAATTTATATACTAACATTTATATCATTATCTAATTAAAAACATATATTTTTCAAGATAACTTGTTTTGCATTCACACAAAGTTAAACTTTGAGGGGCAATAAAAAATCATGAAATTATAAAAATGGAAGTAAAAACTTATTTTATAAATTTTTCAAGCATTTAAGAATACAATCTAATACATATTTAGTTTGGATAACAAATTTAAAATGCTTAAAAGACAACTCAATAAAATGGTAATTGTAAACTTCTGTGTATCGTACATTCAATGGCACAAACATTCTCGTTCGGCCTTCCTCCTCGATTCTCATTCAAACGGGTGACCAAATTTCATGGTATCTCGCAATTAAAGAAAAACTAAAACGTTTCGTTTTCTCTGTTATAAAGTGAAAAGTAAAGAAGTGAATATTACAAAATGTCTGATTCCGCAGTTGCAGTATCCGCGTCCCCTGTGACCCCCCAAACAGCCCCAGCTGAGAAGAAGGTGGCTACTAAAAAGCCTGCATCTGCATCCGTATCTAAGGCAAAGAAAACAGCGGCTCCTCCAACACACCCACCAACTCAGCAGATGGTGGATGCATCGATAAAAAACCTAAAGGAACGTGGAGGCTCATCCCTTTTGGCTATTAAGAAATATATAAGTGCCACTTACAAGTGCGATGCCCAGAAACTGGCTCCATTCATTAAAAAGTACCTGAAGAATTCTGTTGCGAGTGGAAAGTTGATTCAAACAAAAGGGAAGGGTGCATCTGGTTCATTTAAGCTGTCTGCGTCCTCCAAAAAGGAGCCAAAGCCAAAGGCATCCTCTATAGAGAAGAAATCTAAGAAGGTAACCGCATCGGCAGCAGCCAAAAAGAAGGGTATATCTGCCACCAAAAAAGTAAAGGCTGCAGTTGATAAGAAGTTGTCGAAGGCTGTGGTGACCAAAAAGAGTACCGACAAAAAGAAAGCAGACAAAGCAAAGGTCAAAGACGCAAAGAAAGTAGGAACCATTAAAGCAAAGCCCACAACTGCAAAGGCAAAGTCAAGCGCAGCAAAGCCAAAGACTCCGAAACCTAAAACTACAAGTGCTAAGCCTAAAAAGGTTGTCTCAGCAGCATCACCGAAAAAAGCAGCTGCGAAGAAACCAAAAGCAAAAGCTGCGTCCGCAACAAAGAAGTAATTTCACTTATAAACGAATTTCAAAACTATGAAATTTGCAATTAATCAAAGTCCTTTTCAGGACTACTATTACATATTTCCAAGAGAAAAAATACTTTCCTAAACTATCTTTAAGTCAAAATATAAAAAGGGAGGGCCAATTTAGACAACAAAAATTACTAGACTATATTCGATGTTCGTTTTCTCTTGTTTACTACGAGTAATTTAACTGAACGATAAAAACACAGGGTTTTGAGAGATAGATTTGTTCACTACAAGTAATATTCTTTTATGGTAAAAACACACAACCAGGTTTTCAGAGATAGATTTGATTTTCTTGTTAAAATTCATTGAAAAATTGTATATTCTTTGAAAAAAGATTTGTGGCCCTGAAAAGGGCCTTTTGCTTCTGCTTTTGGATGTTCTGCATACATCGAGCTAAGATTTACTTGGAGCTAGTGTACTTGGTTACTGCCTTTGTTCCTTCACTGACTGCGTGCTTGGCCAACTCTCCAGGCAACAGAAGACGGACTGCAGTTTGGATTTCCCGACTGGTAATCGTTGAACGTTTGTTGTAGTGTGCCAAACGAGAGGCCTCAGCAGCAATACGCTCAAAAATGTCGTTCACAAAACTGTTCATGATGCTCATTGCTTTCGACGAGATTCCAGTGTCGGGATGGACCTGCTTTAGCACTTTGTAAATGTAGATGGCATAACTTTCCTTCCTCTTGCGCTTCTTCTTCTTATCATTTTTGGTAATGTTTTTCTGGGCCTTGCCAGCCTTTTTGGCTGCCTTTCCACTCGTTTTAGGCGGCATTATTATTCACTCAAGTTCACTTTAATTCACTTCCCAAATGTTTGACAGAAAAATCCAATTTGGTTAACATTTGTAGGATTTTTCGAACAATGTTTTCATGTTTGCGCACAGCACAACTCACCCTCTTTAGGTGAAAGAGTAGGTAGGTAAAAAGTATAAGTTGACATGTTGAAAATTTGTAGCATTCGATTCTTGTTTGTTGAGTGAGAAATTGTAAAAAGAAAAATAAAAGAAATATAATGTCTGGTCGCGGTAAAGGTGGAAAAGTGAAGGGAAAGGCAAAGTCGCGTTCAAACCGTGCTGGCCTGCAATTTCCCGTTGGTCGTATCCATCGTCTTCTTCGCAAGGGCAATTATGCTGAGCGTGTTGGTGCCGGTGCGCCAGTTTACTTGGCGGCTGTTATGGAATATTTGGCCGCTGAAGTTTTGGAGTTGGCTGGTAATGCAGCCCGCGACAACAAGAAAACCAGAATTATCCCTCGCCATCTGCAATTGGCCATCCGCAACGATGAAGAGTTGAATAAACTCCTTTCGGGCGTCACTATTGCCCAGGGCGGTGTGTTGCCTAACATCCAAGCAGTTCTGTTACCCAAGAAGACCGAAAAGAAGGCTTAAATTACGAATTAGTGCACCTCAAAACCAAACGTCCTTTTCAGGACGACCAAAAATACAAAAGAGAAGAGATTTTTTCATATATTAGTCTAAAGTTTATTTAATATTGCTGTAAGAATTTCAAAAAATGCAGAAATGCGTGACGGCAGTACAGTCATTATCGTTCATGGTCATTTCATATTCCACAGGCAGAAATATCTCGAAAAATTGAAATACATCGGGTCTGAATTACATTTTCTGCTAATACGACATCGAACTCTTTCATTTTTAACTTTTTATAGTCAGTTGGTTTCTTAGTAATAGTTAGCAATTATTGGTATTAGTCTTGAGTGACTAGTACAAGCTAATTCTTAGTTTATAATTTTCATTATAAATATTGTCATTCGCTTGTAGCTTTTTAGACTTAGTCTTTTGGTTACATTGTTATATTTTATGTGTATTTGGAGTTTCTGTTTTGATTATCAGAAATTGCACTCTTAGGAACTCATTCTTTGTCGTTCTCATATATTTCGCAGCTAGAGAATTTAGAGCGAGGTATTAACAAACATCGTTATTGAATTTCATATCTTTCATCTCTTTTAAGGAAATATATTGGTGGTCCTGAAAAGGACCGATTGTTGCGATAATTTGTTTGTTCAGCTCGTTCTTGTTTAACCGCCAAAACCGTACAGTGTACGACCTTGCCTCTTCAATGCATAGACAACATCCATGGCTGTGACTGTCTTCCTCTTGGCATGTTCGGTGTATGTGACAGCATCACGAATAACATTTTCCAAAAAGACTTTGAGAACGCCACGGGTTTCTTCATAGATTAGTCCAGAGATTCGCTTCACGCCACCACGGCGAGCTAAACGACGGATAGCTGGCTTTGTGATACCCTGGATATTATCACGCAACACTTTGCGATGACGCTTTGCACCTCCTTTACCCAAGCCTTTTCCACCTTTACCACGACCAGTCATTTTTTACTTTTTATAATACGCACTACACGAATGTCAGAAATAAAATGTCGGCCCTTCACGGTGACACTTCTATTTATACCGAGATATCCGAGCACATATGCTTGCATCCCGCTCACACACTACCCTTGCAACAAGGTAGAGCAGAGCAGAGCAAGAGCGCATAGCATTTAACACGAGCACGAATATATCGATCTCTTTCTAACGCATCAGCAGTTTTCTATATAAGCAATGCGGACTGCGGCGGCCGATCAAAAACGTCCTAAACGTCGAAGTGTGACAGTCTAAGATAGAATTGTGAACGAAAGGTAGAAAAATGGCTCGTACTAAGCAGACCGCTCGCAAGTCAACTGGAGGCAAGGCTCCTCGTAAGCAATTGGCTACTAAGGCAGCACGTAAAAGTGCACCAGCTACTGGCGGTGTGAAAAAACCTCATCGCTATCGCCCTGGTACAGTTGCTCTGCGTGAAATTCGTCGCTATCAGAAGAGCACAGAATTGCTTATTCGCAAGTTGCCGTTCCAGCGTTTAGTCCGTGAAATCGCTCAGGACTTCAAGACTGACCTTCGTTTCCAGAGTTCAGCTGTGATGGCTCTGCAGGAAGCAAGCGAAGCTTACTTGGTTGGCCTATTCGAAGATACAAATTTATGCGCCATCCATGCTAAGCGTGTCACCATCATGCCCAAGGACATTCAATTGGCCAGACGTATCCGCGGCGAGCGCGCTTAAATTGCTAAGCTATTCTGTCTTGTATATATTACAAACAACTTCCAACAAATCGGTCCTTTTCAGGACCACAATATTTTTAACAAGGAGATTTCTATTTTCACTCAAAATATTTGCAATTTTCAGATTTTAGTTGATGTCAAAATTAGTTCGATCGAACATAGATTTTTGTGTATACTATAAAATATAGGTTGATGTTAATATACGTCGTCTTATAAAACAATATATGAATTAAAAGTATATCCCGAATATGAATGAGAAATATACATACATATAAAAATAAAATATTTTATTTATTATTATTATTATTTTTTTTAATAGCATAGTATCAGAATAGCTCTATTTTCCTTAGACAATTCCGTTTTTATATTGTTTTCTGATTCTGTATTTTCCAAATATTTGTATATGAATACAAGTAAAAGCTAAACTATATTAGTTTCTAAATATTTTGTATTTTGATGTCTTCTGTGCCTTGTGTCTTATAATATAAAGTAATATTTCAACGTTGATGTATTTCTTTGCGCAAGGTAAGTGTATCTGAAATGTGATTTTGAATATGATGGTATGAAACGATTAAATGTTTGAAATAAGTAAAGATAATAACAATATAATATTATCATTCTAAATTTTAAAATTTGTATTTATTAATATACTTTTAATGTCAAAGAGATTTTATTTTTCTGAACGATTTTTGTATTGCGTTGGCTCAAAAACATGCTGTTTTTAACGGCAAATGGTTTAGTTAAAGTCATATTTAATATATAAATCTATAGGATTTTCTCATATTAATAGTTGCATTTAAATAACAAATTAATGAATTATTATCTTTTAAATTTATATACTAACATTTATATCATTATCTAATTAAAAACATATATTTTTCAAGATAACTTGTTTTGCATTCACACAAAGTTAAACTTTGAGGGGCAATAAAAAATCATGAAATTATAAAAATGGAAGTAAAAACTTATTTTATAAATTTTTCAAGCATTTAAGAATACAATCTAATACATATTTAGTTTGGATAACAAATTTAAAATGCTTAAAAAGACAACTCAATAAAATGGTAATTGTAAACTTCTGTGTATCGTACATTCAATGGCACAAACATTCTCGTTCGGCCTTCCTCCTCGATTCTCATTCAAACGGGTGACCAAATTTCATGGTATCTCGCAATTAAAGAAAAACTAAAACGTTTCGTTTTCTCTGTTATAAAGTGAAAAGTAAAGAAGTGAATATTACAAAATGTCTGATTCCGCAGTTGCAGTATCCGCGTCCCCTGTGACCCCCCAAACAGCCCCAGCTGAGAAGA